>OZ016548.1:10000000-12400000 GCA_963966675.1 Lasioglossum calceatum | reverse complement strand
GTAGGGTGTACCAGATAAAGTATTACAAGCTGTTTTCTCAGAATCTAATGAAGATATCGAATTAATTTTTTTAAAATTAAATGGTTAAGGAGGGCTAATATTTTAGTATGTATTAAATTTTTTGGGGTAATTTTTGGAGAGAGGAAGAGGGCCCCCAACATTTTTGTTAAAATTATCCCCAAAAAATGTAATACATACTGAAATATTAGCCCTCCTTAACCATTTAATTAAAAAAAAAAATTAAGTCGATATCTTCATTAGATGTCGAGAAAACAGCTTGTAACACTTTATTTGCTACACCCTGTATACATAACATTATTTTTAAGATATGAAACTTAGCTATATTTTAATAATATTGTAAATAAGGATAAACATTAATCTAATTATTAAAATTTTTACATCTTTCCATACTTCTCAACAAACATTCCACTGTATTTATCTTATATACAAAAATCTGTGGAATAATCTGTGAGTGTCCTACACATATTTAGTAGGTAATCACGTATAATTGGAAATGAGAGTGAAATCAGTAGAAGAGCGACATATTTAATCAAGTAGCTATGAAGAGAAACATACACTGACGGAGAAAATACAGTAAGGAACACAAGTAGAAATGTGTTGTAGAAATAATGCAGGGTTACCTGCTGAGAGCCTTGCCCTTCAGCTTGCTAGAAGAACACCAGATCCATCGTAGAATGCAGTAGATGAAATAAGATGCAGTAGATGTGTATTATATGAAAAAGACACATCACCGTAAAAAGTAGTCATAGTGTTAACTACATGTTTGTTATATGTAAATGTATTGTGTTTTTGTGTTCTTTACCCACTCTTTAAACGAAAACATTAAACATAATTGTATAACAACAGGAAAGTGAAGAAATTTATTTTGAACTTGCACATTCACTGTACACAACGTGTGTCTCAATGATCGCTTAATATTTATAACTTGCACAAAAAATGCATAAAAAATAGAAATATACAAATTTGAAAAAATTGTACGAAATAGTTAATAACGAATGACTGTTTAGAACATAAATAGCATATATTTTCTTTCGAACCGCGTTCAAAGATCAATTTTATGTATTTTATGTAAAGCGGAACAAGTGAAATTGGGATTCGAGTTTCTACTTCCCATTCAATGAACTGAATATGAATGTTTATGGAAAATGAAGTAAAGAAATACAAAGAGAACAAATATTAAATATGTGCATTGCCAGCAGGTGCCGCTATGGAATAACATACAGGTTTCAAATTAAAGCCTCTGCTTAATTTAAATGTCAACGCAGCTGACTAATTGTAAGATGAATTCATCTATGTACATAGTTATATGAAATATACATATCAAAAATGACTGTTATATGTTTTTCTGCTGTTATATCGAGAACTTTTACTGTATTAAAGTTTTTGGATTCGTTAATTTTATAGTAATATTTAAGACAGCAAACAAGTGCATATTAGTATTTGTCATCATGCTATAGATATGGACATTATATTTTTAGTAGTAAATTATTTCCCTTTCACGACGAAGTTATATTAATTCATACATTTGAGATAATGTATAATACTAATTTTGAGAACATCTACCTGTCAAGATGTACCAGAACCCTATAAGTAAGAAATGAATGATTTTTTAAGTAAATGGGTCAATGAATTTATACAGGGTGGTTCACCAGATATTACCACCTCGATTTTCGTCATTACTATTCGTAGCGAAAAATGTTTATATAAGGTTGAATGGTTTCGAGAAATGCATACTTTGGTGTGGTGAGTTTTTTTGCAGATGGATGCGTAAAAGAGATACGAAGATCATCAGCATTTTTTAAAATGGGATCGTATGTTTTTTCCTGCACCAATCGATGAAGCTTCATATTCTCTACAAAAAAGTATTAAACCTATTAATATCGAAAAACCATTAGTTAAGGAGATATTTTATTTTTAGCGTTGTTACGAAATCACAACTCTCTTGATAATGTTACGAATTCAATGTGGCAACTATTTTACAATGTGGCCGTAACAGGATGGCTGTCCTGCAGATTATGCAAGAATAACAACAAATGCATTAAATCAAATATTTCCGAATCGTTGGATACGACGAGGTAATCCCATTAATTTTCCTGCAAGATCACCTGATTTGACACCCTCAACTTTTTCTTATGGGCTTACTTGAAAAGTAAAGTATACACTGAGGGTCCGACTACAGTTGCTGATATGAAAGATTGTATAATCACCGAATGTAATAACATACCACCAGTTTTATTACATAATGTAAAACAATCATTACTTTCTCAATTCAGAAAATGTCTGATGTTTTCTGTGAATAAAGTCATTACAACATTATTAAGAGAGTCGTGATTTCATAACAACATTAAAATTAAAGTTTTTCGATAGTTTTCGACTTTTTTGTAGAGAATATGAAGCTCCATCGATTGGTGCAGGGAAAAACATACGATTCCATTTATAAAGATACTGATGACTTTCATATCTCTTCTACACGTCTACCTACAAAAAAACTCACAACACCAAAGTATGCACCTCTCGAAACCATTCAACCTTATATAAACATGTTTCGCTACGAATAATAATGACGAAAATCGAGGTGGTAATATCTGGTGAACCACCCTATATAACTAAACGACGTATAATATGGTTACATACTTTATAAATATATTATGAATTATTTACAGGCTCTTCTACCAATTAAAACACTATTAAATTTTAATATCTCGTATAAGTATTCAAATATAAAATATTTAAGACTCAAAAATAGAATAACAAGAAAAGGAAGTACTATATTTTTCAAGAACATACTTAGCTGGTAATTTATACAGATAACCGCGGCCTTCGTCGCTCCATACAATGACCCTGTCCGCAGCTAGAAAATCTCCAGCCATCCAACGTTCACCGGAAGGAGCAGAAATCGAACATAGGACGGAGAAATCACCAGCATCGTATATCTATTTGCAACAGGACATCAGTCAAAAGATCTTAATCTAATCAAGATGACATAGCGATAGTAATAAATAATAGTACCTGCCAATCTTTAGAACACACAATTAATACAGTCCTCTGATTATATGGACAACAGGTCATCGCAAGTGCATTAAGACACTGTATCTGTTTACTTTCATGTTCATAAAGAGGTTCGCTATTTCGATTCTCGTGTCCAAGAAGAGTCCATACCTTGACCGTACCAGTTGTTGTTAAGGCCAGCACAACGTCGTCTTTAAATTAATAGAAGCGCCTGTTGCGCGTTAACCACTTCTAAGTTGGCGTCACAGCATTTTAAGCAAAAGAAATTTTAGTAACAGTCAACAAAGTAACACCCTACAAACATTGTCAACGCATTTGAAATTATAGAATTTACCAGTTACAAAGTAATTATAGTACTTTAATATATTGTGAAATGAAAATACTAAAAGAATAAAATATTGAAAACATCTACTAATTAAAGCTCTTAAATAAGAGAAACCCATGCAACATAACAATGACTTCATGTAAAATAAAACATGTTATACTATGATAAAAAAACAATTATATCTTTATGGAGCTCCCAATTCATGCTTGCTTAAATCATGCATAAGTTATCTTCAAAGTTTAGTATATGATTACCGATATTTGCAATTCTACATCCATTATAAACAGACAGCGGATCTTTATGCAAAATAAAATTTTTTTACGCGAATTACAACAAACTGGAGTGAAATAGAAATTTATTTAATGTCTTAATATATTTAATAGGTTGAATATAATATAACAGTGTCTTCAAATTTTTCTAACGTTTTTACTGCTTTATATTACACATACTAATTTCTGCCATAAATGTATAAAATCCACTGCCTAATAATAAAGTAATTTCTGCAAACTCAACACTGATATTACTTCCCAATGAACCTAATATGTATACATATAAAAAAATTGTATGCATATATTTCCCTCAATATACATATTATTCACTTATAAATTTTATAAGTAAGTTGATACTAAACTTTAAAGATACTACATATTGACAAATAAAATGTTCAAGCTTTGTATACATAAATAACGCCTGTTTGTTAAATTTTTCATAAACAACGAAATTCTACTTTAAAAACATAAATAGTAAATGCCAGACATATATTTAATATATCACGAACACAATCCACTGTAAAAGTAAATAATCGATCACAAACAGTTGATGCACGTATTTTGTAACATATCTTTTTAAATTACGTTATAATAGAAAAAAGTAAAGCATAAATTTCTATATATATCAACTAATATGTTACTCATACTATAAATAAATATAATTCCTTAAAATGTTGTTCGGTTTGAAATTATAAACATACTAAACATTGCATTCATTACACTTACATATGACATACATTTATTTAAACGATAAATTTAATGTAATGTATACTTACTATAGGTATAATTTGTCACCAAAAAATGATACGATAGTGATTAATGAGTGTAAGTAAATGCAATGTATGCGTCGGTGAGGGCTTTTCGTGGAAGGAATAGCAAATGTAAAGGATAAAAATAGAAGGATAGTTAGTTAAATTATTAATGATGCTTAATTCATTTGATTTTTTGTTTAAAACAATAACAACAAAAAGAGTAAGAGAGAAACAAGACATGAAATATGTGATACAGCTTTGACTACCAATGTAATAGCACTGATATCTCTTCATATGTCATTCATTAACATGCTGTAACATTATAATTTCCGTTAAGATTTCAATCATTTATAAATTATTATCATTAGATCGTTCTATCTTTTTAGTAATATCGTCACATTAAATTGTGCCTATGAAACTTCTTTATATTCAAGAAATCAAGTGAATACGAATCCCCAATACACCCAAAGTATAAAGCTCTTTTTAAGTTAATTGCTTAAGAAAGATTAGCAGAATGCTGAAAACCCCAAAAGAATACAAAATCTAAATACATAATCCTTAATATCCATTAATTGTTCTACCTAAAATCGTTACTTTTAAATACTCCATTTAAAAAAGTAATAGTGCTCAAATAGAAAAATGCTTTTAATATTTAATACAGAATTTGAGCATAAAGTATATAAGAAATTAGTAAACGAAAAGGTAATAAGTATATTGTGCAAGTGTAAGTATTGGTCAAATATCAAGTGGTAGTTCTAAAAACTCTAATTGTGTAAAATATGGAGTATTTTATATTTATCATCTCTAAGCAACTTCCACCAACGATAACATATAAAGATAATAAAGATACACGAGATAAATCGTCCATAGCATCATACATATGACAGCATGGTGACGAGATGTCTTATCCATTATAGTGAAAGGATTAATATTCAAAAACACTTACACAATATAATAAAGTGGATAAAATAATCAACAGAAAGAGAGACAGAGAGAGAAAGAGAGACAGAGAGAGAAAGAAAGAGAGAGAGAGAGAGAGAGAGAGAGAGAGAGAGAGAGAGAGAGAGAGAGATAGAGATAAAGATAGAGATAGAGAGAGAAAGAGAGAAGATAGCAGCTTATGGTAAAAAGCGTAGGTGTGATGGAGTGTAACTAACTTGTATGCACGTAGAACCGACCTTTCCGTTTGGCCGGCCGCAAAACGTGCAATGCACTGATCCAATCAGGATTAACACGTGAACTCAGAGTAAATAAAACTTCTAAACTGAACGGGTCCATCACTAAAACCTCAGGATAATATCTGAAATAAGTAGATAAATAAAAACATGTTCTTACTATCTGGAAATATAACAACATGTGTGCAGAAGTATTTAACGTAAAACGTATATACCCAGAACAGAAAAGTCTAACGTCTTCTCCACCAGCAGAGACATAAGGCAACATTTGTGTATGAACACTGCTAAGTTTCACAGCTTCTCTGCATTTTCCGTCAACTAAATCCCAAGTACACATTTCTCCGCTTTCGCTGCTACTAACAATATAATTCTGTTCCATAATAACACTGGCTCGACTGAGGCACATTATTGGAGCAGTGTGACCAACAAGTAAACATCTTGGAGTCATCTTAATATATAGATATATATACATGTATATACAACGTTTATCTTATTATTATGTTTCTAATAAAAGCATATATTTATTTACCTTCAATATTTCTGGATCTACTTGCCACAGGCATATTTGACCATCATAACATCCTGTTACCAAAGTTTTTTGATCTCGAGATAAATAAATACACGAAATGCAATGAGTCGGAGCTATGCGACCCCATAGAACTATAGGTACTACCAAGCTTGTACCCACTGTCATTTTTAATATTCAACCTATAATTTATAGAAAAAACTGTATTAATTATATATACTAATGCTACAATAAGATATAATTACCTGCGCATTCGATCGAAATAATTGTATATGTAGTATCGTTATTAACATTTCATAAATATAAAAAGATTGTTATAATTAATGTTAATTATATAATTTAACTATATATATTATAACATTTTCAGATAATATATATTATTATTTAAAATTTATGCTCCAAGCATCGTATTTTCTCTCATTAACTACATCTTATCAATTTATCTCTTAATCTAAAAATTATGTTTATTACAATGATACGAAAAAAAACAATACACAGGAAAGACACATGTGTCAACTGCGAAAAGTATAAGGATGAAAATTCTGCCTTTAAAGTATATTCTACGTACGACACGTGAAATAAGAAAAATTGAGAGAAAAAAATATGTAACTCAACATAGGCTATCTACTGACAGTGCCATAAAAATAATGCCGTAATAAATGAATGACAAAACCTTGTTATAGAGTAGTCGAAGAATAATCAGCGTTATATGGATATTAACAGCAGGTATTTTCGTTGATAACAAATCAATTCTTCTTCCGTAGCAAAAGCAGCTTGACAAGCATCTATCACAAAGTCCATCGCAACAACGCGATACACTAAGGATCTCGAAGAAAAGCTATTAAAAGCAATTAGAGGCGTCTGCTACATCACATTCACGAGATGTCACTGACAATCTGCAGAGTTTCGATTTTATTGCGTTTATATACAGTTACTTGAACAAACCGATGCACATTCTATATAGAAAACCATAAAAATATTTACCGAAAATACTGAATGTTAATGACAACGGTTCCAAACGTTTTAACTGGCGATATATGCCAAAAATCTACAACCCTTAATGCACTCTCACGACCGCGGCCATCTTGATGTTGAGAATAGTCAGATAATCAGCTGTTCCACGTCAAAAGGTCCCTAGTAAAATCATGTCTCACTCGATATAACATGACATAGCGTTACGGAGCTACAATATAATTCAGATTCCTTTATCATAAAGACTAAATCATTTTTCACGAAAATATCTATCTCGATTACAAGGTTAAGATTGTTATAGTTTAAAAAATCACGTGTGGATAACATGCTCACTTCAATTTTACATAAAAACACGTCACCCATCGCATACGACACGTATTTCCAGAGTATTTCTAACATTTTTATTTGTAAAATAACATCTTATAATATTTAATATAAAATCATATTACTATGTCATCGAAATGAAATTGTATCAAGATTTTATCAAAAAATATAAACCTAAAAACGTATCTATATAATTTTTAAATTATGTCACAAATCTCGAAATGAATGTGACAAATGTATCGAAGTAACGCTAACTTCATGGATAATGTTCCTTCGGTGTGTTATAATTTATAATACACAACCTAAAATTTTACTTTACGAGATATGATTTCACTAGAAAATTATTGGAATTGATCCTTTATCCAATATCAAATTTTCAATAAAAGTAATAAAATTATAGTTGGATAATTATTGCCAAGTTATATTTGGTAAGACATTTCTTCGATCTATTAATATATAAGTAAATCGTATTATATCTATATGTCAGATTCGGTGAGGTTTAAAAAAAGACACTTATGTTATAACATGAATATTTCTTGTTTTTCAAGAGTTAATCTTACTTCTTTTAGCACATGATTTATGTAGTTTTATATTAAATCAGATTACACAAAGTTGTAACAACGTGGATAGAAAATATTCGTTACTACGATGAAATGTTATTACGAGTTGTTGGAAGTAGCACGAAACGCCACTGACGATGATTTAAAAAAATCCTACAGAAAATTAGCATTAAAATGGCACCCAGATAAGAATTTAGATAATCCGGAAGAAGCGAAAGAACAATTTCAACTTGTTCAACAAGCATGGGAAGTGTTAAGCGATTCTCATACGCGTGCTTGGTACGACGACCACCGTGAAGCTATTTTAAAGGGTGGAATTGGGGAAGATTACAAAGATGATTCTATCGATCTAACACCATTTTTCTCAACTACAAGTTTCAAAGGATATGGCGACGATGAAAAAGGATTTTACGCCACTTATCGCAAAGTTTTCGAAGAATTAACAGCCGAAGATGCAGTATATTCTAAAGAAGGAGATTCGGACGAAGAAATTCCAAGCTTCGGAAACTCGCAAAGTTCATATGAAGAAGTTGTACATAACTTTTATGCTTATTGGCAAAGTTATAGTACAAAGAAATCTTTCGCCTGGTTAGATCCTTACGATATAAGGGATGCTCCGAATAGACGAGTTGTACGACTTATTGAAAAAGAGAATAAGAAAATTAGAGAAAAAGCTAAAAGAGAAAGAAACGAACAAGTACGAAATTTGGTTGCCTTTGTCCGTAAACGTGACAAACGAGTGCAGGTTCATGCAGCAAAGCTTGCAGAACGTGCTAAAGAGAACTTGAAGAAAGGACAAGGAAGAATAAGACAACAACTACTAGACAGGCAAAAACAGTTGAGAGAATATAAAGAATGTGAATGGTCTAAATTTTCAAATATAGAAGCTGAACTTAAAAGTATCGAAGCTCATCTTGCTAAAGAATTCGGTGAAAGTATATCTTCCGAAGAAGATACAGCTGATGAGAATGCAGTAGGTGATAATAGTTTGTATTGTGTAGCTTGTAACAAAATATTTAAAACTCAAAAATCGTTTAGAAATCATGAGAACTCTAAGAAGCACAAAGATAATGTTATCGCAATCAAAGTGTCTATGGAAGACGATGATAAGGAACTTGAAAGTTTCGAAGATAGCGATGTTAGTCCAGAAGGAATAACTCTAGCAGTAGGACCACAGATGGATGATGCTTTCTACGTACCACCTCAAGTAACTGGAAGTAACAATGAATGTACAACTTCTGAAGATGAACTTATTTCTGATCAAGAAGAAGAGGGAACTTCGCAACCTAAGATACAGAAGAAACAGAAGAAGAAAAAGAAACGAAAGAAGAACGTTCAAAATCCATTGACAGAGGAAACTAGCGACGAAGAAGATGGAGATGTCAATGAGGACATATTTTTGTCGAAAAAACAACGTAAAAAGCAGCAACAAAAGAAAGCAGTGTTAAATAAAGTTTTAGAAGCTAGTCAACAGAAGTCTAACGATAAAACAGACGAAACTGAGGAACAAGTAAAGAATGGAGTAGATACAACAGAATTACACTCTGATCATTTAGAAACAAATACCACAAACAATAATAAAGTCAAATCTAGGAAATCTAAGAATGCCAAAAAATTGAACAAACAAACAGAAAAAGAGAATAAAGCTAAACATAAGAAAAGTTCACAGATAAGCGAGGTTCAAGATTTGGCGCATTGTTGCGTTGCATGTAAATCTGAATTTCCAAGTAAAAATAAATTATTTGAACATTTAAACAAAACGGGACACTTTGTATATATATGAAATACAGCAAAAAATAAAAGAAATTAAGGAAACTCATCATCGATAACACGGAAAAACATGCATACTATAGAGATTAGTTTACTGTAATTAATTTAAGAAATGTTATAGGAAACTAATAAATTTATCCTAGAAACTATCACGTGTTTGTGATTTTTATACTGTGTCCATACCTTGTACAATTTAAAAATTCAATGAAAAATGTTTATTTTAGTTAACTATAGATATTACAGTGTCAGTAACTATTAGCATTTAAGAATAAGTAATAAAAAATTAAATAAAGCGATGTATAAGAATTCCTTAATGCATTAGTTATAGGATTCAAATAGCGAGTTTCATGTTTATAAAATAGCAATCCTTGAAATAATCATTTTTTACTATACAAGGTATTTGGTGGGAAAAAAGTTAAAAAATGATCCTCCGAAAATTTGACAAAAATTAGAAATAAAAAGATTTCAGTCTCAACTTTGCTTTTTAAAATTAAGAGTGGTCGTGGTACATATGTATATGTAAGTTACGTCAATACTAGTGCGCATAGTGATATACATACTATGCGAAAAATTGATATACACAATATTTACATACTACGATCGACACACTTTAAATGTTGATATAATAATTTGAAAACGCGCGCGCGCGAAGTCGAAATTACAATTTTTTACTTCTAGTTTTTGTCCTATAACCTCTCCAATTTTACTTCACTTGTTGTCGAATACTTCGTCTTTCTGCTTCATGAGTACAAAATTTGTATACTTGAATTTTTCAGGTAAATACAGCATACAGAGTACCAATGTTATGATTAAGCATGAATACTGTTATTCATTCCGCTGCTTATCATAGGTATATATAATATATTATGTTTTAACTTTAATCTTCTTCCTCATTTAATACGATAAAATATATTTTAAATTAAATAAAAAAGCTTCTAGTGTCTGCAATACCATTTGATAATATAACAAATAATTAGTATTTTAAATTCTGATTTAAGGACTGGAATTATGGCTACAAAAAAGCTTGTTTATCCTGCAGCTGATCGCAATAAGGATCCCATACTCTCAGTTCTGCAGAAGTATATTCAGCATGGTCCAGATCAAATTTTTCTGGAAGTATCATCTGGTTCTGGACAACATGTAGCTCACTTTGCCTCTTATTTTCCACAAATAACATTTTGTCCATCAGAATACGAACCAAAACTATTACACAGTATTTCAGCGTATGCAAATGAGTTTGCAAATATAAAACCACCTTTAAGAATAGATATTACAAAGAATTTTGGTAATTGGGACAATGGTAGTTTTAAAGAAGCTAGCATTGATTACATATATAATGCGAATATGATGCATATTTCTCCTTACGAATGTTCTATTGGTTTATTTGAAAATGCAGGAAAATTATTAAAAGATAATGGTTTTCTTATTACATATGGACCATATTCTATAGACGGAAAGATAACACCAGAAAGTAATGTCAACTTTGATAAGTCTTTGAAACTTCAAGATCCAAGTTGGGGTCTGAGAGATATTAAAGATTTAAAAATACTAGCTGAAGAAAATGGTATCAAGCTAATAAATATTGTTGATATGCCGGCAAATAATAAAACTATCATATGGAAGAAATGCTAATTAATAAACAAACTATATTAAAATGAATAACATTCAAATATAAGCATTTTCTGTGTTTTTATGAGGTAATTATATATTGAACTTATATAAGAATATGGAATTTATATTGTAACTTAATATTATAAATATATTGTAAAACTTTTATAAGCGGAAATTACATTGAAATTACATTTTAAGTCACGTCATTTTAATCACGTTCGGAAAAAGTCTACATGTTCTAATCCCTCTGGTAAGTAACATAATCCAGATTCATCTTTGTGTCTCATATTGTAGCTTTTACCATATCCTAAAATTATGTTTGTATATAATTTTACCCTTGAAACTGTGTTTTAAATATACACATATAAGTACATATATAGTATAGTTACCAAGATTTTTCATCAAACTTGTTGGTGCATTTCTTAATTGTAACGGAACTCCTGGTTGAGGACCCTTGTGTTCAGCAACTACTCTTTGAGCAGCTCTGAGAGCATCTTCCATTAATCTGGATTTTGGAGCTTTAGCCAAATATGTTGTACACTGTGCTAAAAGGACATCGCACTCAGGCATTCCAATCATTTTACAACCATGCATCGTATGCATAGCAATCCCTAAAAAATTTTTCAAGCCATTTTATTATATAACTGTTTCAACATTATTAGGACGCTACATATGAAAAGTTCGAAACGCAAATAAAAGGCAAATGTTATAAAGCGTTTTGATCAAGAAATACTATTACAGTCCACAAGCTTATTATACAGGGTGAGGCACTAACTATTGCCACCTACAGTAACTCCGAAAGTATGATAGTAGTAGAAAAGTTTTCTAGATAAAAAGATTGCAGCATTGCATTGATACCAATAGCAATCACTTTGAACACCTTCCGTAAATGCAAGTTTATCTCGCCTTTTTTGTCATAAATAACCTTTGCTGACCTTCAAAGACCTTAATGCTGCATCTCATTGGATTCGTCTCAATAACTGCTATCAGAAAATAGGTACCAAAACATAGTACTCTATTTAAAAAAACAAAGGTGACCTTCACATCTCTGAAGCGACTCCACCTAGCAAGAAAAGATTAACGCCATGTCCGATGCAACTTTTTATCCAGAAAACTTTTCTACTACTATCATACTTTCGGGGTTATTGTAGGTGGCAATAGTTAGTGCCTCACCCTGTATATCACTTTGAGCCTACAATGCTGATCCTTAAGATCTTATCTTCAATTATAATTTATAGATAACTAATTTTACTTTTAACTAAATTTTATTTCAACATCCATCAAAGCAATTGTCGTGCCTTCTTTTTATGCGTGGAAAATCAACATATTGGCGATAGCATTGAATGTCTGAAAAATTAAATTTCTAAAGTAATACATTCAAGAAATTTGTAATTTATTGACAGAACACATTGATTAGAATAGTGCTTACTTTGATGAATAAGTTCATTTATGAAAAAGTTGTATTTATTTAACATTACTGCTGAAAATGGGACATTTCATATGCAACAATCTAATGCAAATAATAAATTTTCATTTAACATTACCTAGAGCTTTCGGGTCTGCCAAACCAATATCTTCGCATGCCATTCTTACTAATCTCCGTGCAATGTAAACTGGATCTTCACCGCCTAACATCATTCTAGTTAACCAATAGAGAGAAGCATTTTCATCGCTTGCTCTTACCGACTTATGTAAAGCAGAAATCATATCATAGTGTTGATCGCCTTTTTTATCGTACAACATATGGCTCTTCTTAATGCCATCTTTAATATCATCTAACGTAATTGTCACAGGACCAGCAGGAACTTCTTCTGCAGTTGGTACCTTACATTGAACTGCTAATTCAAGACCACCTAGTGCTATTCTAGCATCGCCATCGCATGTTTCTGCTAACCACTCTACAGTAGGTTCATCTATAATAAATTTTGGTATTTCTTTAATGTTCTCCAAATTTTTTGTCGCTGAACTGTGTATTATTCCATCTAACGAAGACACAGCTCGTTTTAATATAGATATCAAGTCTGGTACAGTTAGTTTTTCTAGAACGATCACTCTGCACCGACTTAAAAGTGCAGAATTCAAACTAAAGGAAGGATTTTCTGTTGTAGCACCAATTAATCTAATGGTCCCAGATTCAACATGAGGTAAAAATACGTCTTGTTGAGTTTTACTGAATCGATGTATTTCATCCATGAATACCACTGTACGTCTTTTAAATTTCAATTCGTTAGAAGCTATAGTAATAACTTCTTTTATTTCATGAACTCCAGCCATCGCTGCAGACATCTTAACATATCTTATTTTACCGTTTGAATTATTTTTGCATATGTATGCTATAACATTTGCTAGGGATGTCTAAAGCAAAATAAATTTGTATAAGTTTTTATATACAGAATATAACAGAACTTAAAATAAAATTGAAATAGAAACAATTGTGTGGACAGCAGTAGATAGACGATTGTAAACTAAATTTGTTTTACGCAAAATTTTGTTTCTAAAGTATAAATTTAGGAAATAATTTTGTGCATATGTTGCATATGTACAGCTCAATATATGACTTTAACTATTGCATTGATAAGTTTTCTACTTATACAGGGTAAGCCACCTGACACTTACACTGAAAATATCTTCGTTGCTTTTAGTAATACAAGAAAATGTTTGGTAATTTGTCTTTTCATTAGCTATAATATGTTACACTAATCAAAATACGTTGTTCCATTTTAAAAAACAACGATGACCTTGAAATATCGGAAAATATGACCTAGAGAAAAAAACTTCTCCGTCACTATAATTGCTCCACTGAACCAAATATTTTCTACCTGAAACATTTTCTTGTCTTACTAAAAACAATGGAGATATTTTCGGTATAAGTCTTAGGTGCCTCACAAAATTTGACAATAGTATAGTATGATTTATTTTCAATAACAAAAAAAAATAATAATACCACTCCAATGTCTATACACAGTATAGATCAAAATAGAGGCTAACATATTAACAATTCATATATTCAATAAGATACCCACATACTGAAGAAACTATTAAACTCAATTCTCTACACTCTACAAGGATTAATTACATTTCAAAGGTATTATTTGATCCTTGTAATTTATTCTTACATTTACAATGTTTTCATTTTTAATTGTGCACAAAATTATAAAAAGCCTTATATATGTACTAATATTGTGTATTTTATAGTTATTTGAATTTACTATGTACATAATATCCTTGATAAATACCTTTCCACAACCAGGCGGTCCCCACAAGATTATATTTGGAATTTCAGTTTTTTGTAACAACTGAAAAAGTACACTTGATGGACCAAGAATATGTATTTGCCCAACATATCCTGAAAGTGATGTAGGTCTCATTCGTTCGGCAAGTGGAATATGATCGCTCCAGAACGATTTTTTAACTTCTTTGTGTGTTTCTGTCTAGAAAACATCGATAATAATTTTTTTTCCAAATGATTCATTTTAGCATTATGAAAAAGTTTATATACATAACTACATACATTGTTATTAGATGAAACTCCTGAACATTGATTATCTGTATTTAGTACAGATGATTCTGTTATGTCATTTCTTCTTTTTGTTGTTCCTAAATTATTCTTCTTGCTTGCTGTATTGTTCAACTTCATTAACTTTCTAGCAGGACTTCCATCCTTACAAGAAGTTGAAGATTCATTGCTGACTGGTTCATTTAAAAACAAACATCTACTAGCATGACTTTCTATCACCGCAGATGAGAATTCTTTAGAGCAAATGGGACAAGTAATTTTATCATTACTCATGTTTAAGTCTGTAATAAATATACTTGTATTAATACAACATATATATATAAATGTTTACTATTTATAGTTATTATTACAATAAAATATTACTGAAAGATAAATCAGATCTCTACATTTAGTGAATATTATTTGTCGTCATTAATGAAGAGTTCGGTGTATAGAAATTTTGAAATTATTTATAATTTTTCAAAATTTTCTTACTTTGTAAGTGCAAATCGTACGAAATTACCGTACGATGCGCAGAATGAATAACGAAAAGGATTTTCGGAGACGATACCGTTATGTTATCTGTTATACTGTAAAATGTAAGGAGTGTAGAGTGCTAACCTCAGCTTAAAAATAATTCATTAATTTTATACCAAATATCCTTTACAATTTACTGAAGACTTTAGCAATTTCAGTTTGTTACAAGACAATAAAAAAAGTCTACATATGTAGATATCATTGTTTTATTCAATATTAAATTTTTTTTAAAAAGGATCGTGCTGTGACGAAATCAATGGTCGATTGATGACGTGGGCTTCGAGTCGTTCGAGTAGTTTTAAAAGAAAGTTTCTCGCCTCTTCTTCAGAGTAGAACAATCAAAATAACATAGATATTGTAATAGTGCTCTTGTAACAGTGAATTCGTGCAATGGAAGTTCGTCGCAGGCGAAGAAGGACACAAGATAATAAGCAATCGCAAGTGCAAAGCGCCAAGTTTGATTATGAGCATATTCCTGACAATTGTGTCGAAAATATTCAACAAGATGAAGTAAGAAATTTATTTAAAGTTAGATACACGATACTTGTGTTTAATTTCAATATATTTGTGTCTAAATATACGATGAGATATTTTGTTCGCATCAGTGTTATACTTAGTCAGTATAATAACATCTTCAAATTTGTATAGAACGATGAAGCCATTCCGTCTTATTTGTACGAAAAATGTACGGTGACGGAACCACCGGTAACTGCAACTGCACGAGCTCGAATTAAAATAAATCTTGAAATTGATTTAATTTCAATTGTTTTATTGATAACTGGAATTGTCACTCGTCTTTATCGTTTAGAGGAACCACGCAGCATTGTGTAAGTTATTTCTAATCGTTTATAGCAATAAAGAATTCAGAATAATTTTATTCGAAATATAAGAGAGAGAGAATTTAAGAAATTAAATTTTATTATTAATTCTTTATAACTAGACTGCGGATCTTTATGCATTTATTATTAAAAGATTTATTTTGACTATGTATAACCAAAGATATATATTTATGGGTATTATCTTCCTTGTTTTGAAACAGATTTGATGAACTACATTATGGAAAGTACGTAGGACTTTATATGAGGAGAACATTTTTTTTCGATTCGCACCCCCCTTTGGGAAAACAACTTATTTCCGTAGTTGCATATTTGGCGGGATTCGATGGCCAATTCAAATTTGACAGAATTGGAAGTCCTTATACGGATAACGTTCCTTTGTTCGCGTTGCGATTAGTCCCCGCCTTATGCGGTAGTTTATTAATTCCGACGGCGTATCACTTAATTTTAGAGTTGGGTTTAAAACAATGGACAGCAGCATTAGCAGGGATATTACTATTATTCGGTAATTTATTACATTCTTACCATAAAAGATTCAATCAGGTACTTGTTTATTGAATTGCACATACTTTTACTAATGTTTTAGATAATGCTCTCTTAACACAATCCAGATTTATTTTGATGGAAAGTATTCTCATGCAATTTTCATTATTTGGATTAATATGTATTATGAAGTTCAGAAAAGTAATGGATCAACCAGCAACTCTATCATGGTGGATATGGCTAAGTTTGGGAATTGCAAGCTTAACATGTGCATTATGGTATCTATAACAAAACAGTTTATAATCCTAGTATATCTATTTGTTTCAATAATGGACTAAATAAATTTTTCGTTTTAGTGTAAAATATGTTGGATTATATTCGTTGATTCTTGCATTATCCTTAATTGCTTATGACTATTGGACTCTAATACCAAGAAAGACTTTGTCTAGCACTGCATTGTACATACATCTCATAATGAGAATTGTCATAGTGTTGAGTGTAATCTGTACCATATATTTTACTATATTTTATGTTCATTTATCAATACTCTCTAAAGCTGGACCACACGACTCTGTAATGACAAGTGCTTTCCAAGCAAGCTTAGAAGGTGGTCTTGCCAGTATTACGAAAGGTCAACCATTAGAAGTTACTCATGGCTCGCAAATTACTTTAAGGCACACATATGGAAGAGCATGTTGGCTTCATAGTCATAATCATATGTACCCGTTAAGATATCCAGATGGTCGAGGTAGTTCGCATCAACAACAAGTTACATGCTATTCTTTTAAAGATGTTAATAACTGGTGGATCGTAAAAGAGCCAGAAAGAAACGATTTAGTTGTGACTAAACCTCAAGAACCGGTAAAGCATGGAGACATAATACAGTTAGTACATGGAATTACAAGTAGAGCATTGAATTCTCATGACGTCGCAGCTCCAATGACACCTCAAAGTCAGGAAGTGTCTTGCTACATTGATTACAATGTATCTATGCCAGCTCAAAATCTTTGGAGAGTAGAAATTACTAACAGAGATACCAACGGAGATGTTTGGCATGCTATTCAAAGTCAAGTACGTTTAGTACATATAAAAACAGATTATGCATTAAAGTTTAGCGGAAGGCAACTACCCGATTGGGGTTTCAATCAACACGAGGTAGTAGCAGACAGATTAGTAGATCAGACGGACTCGATATGGAATGTTGAAGAACACAGATATACCAAAAGCGATGATCAGAAACAAAGAGAAAGAGAATTGATTAATGCCGAAATGATTCCACTACAAGCTACCAGATTGAGTTTTTGGGAAAAATTTTTGGAATTACAAATAAAAATGTTTTTCAGTGTTCAGGAGGGGCAAAATAGTCACATGTATTCCAGTGATCCTTTAGATTGGCCACTGATGTCTAGAGGAATTGCATATTGGGTTTCAAATGAGAGTAATGTAAGCCAAACTTTATTATGTTTATTAGAGGTGTGTGAGAACTCGAAAATGTTGGTTACCCGATAGTCAGGACAGATCGAGACGACTCGACAATTCTTGGAAATCCTGATACATTCGAGAATCCCAAAATTTTTAAGAACTCGTACATTTATACATTTGAGCTAGTTGAATTTATTATAATTTCTTATAAATACTATTTGTTTTTAATGTTTTCTGTTTACCACAGGCCCAAGTATATCTTTTAGGAAATATAGTAATTTGGTATTCTGCTACAGCCTGCATGATTATATATTCTATACTATTTGTATTTTATATATTACGACGAAGAAGAATGTGTTTCGACATTACGCAGACAGAGTGGAACAAGTTTTCTAATATTGGAAGTATTTTATTAACTGGATATCTGCTACACTTTTTACCTTATATATTCGTCCAAAGAACTCTTTTCCTTCATCATTATTTACCAGCATTCATTTTTAAGTTATTGCTTACAGCTGCGACAATAGAACATTTATACTATTTAATCGGGTATGTTGAAAAATTATCAATATGATTCTTCTTAAGCCAGTTTATTAAAACTCATCAATTATTTTTTACTTACAGAACACGATATCATCAAAATATCTTTTTACACATATTAAAATTCAGTACTTTTATTTGGATAGTCTTTATTATACACATATTTAAAAAGTTTTCTCTACTTAGCTATGGAACAACACATTTACGTGCTAAGGAAATTGTAAGTTTGAGATGGCGCGACACATGGGATTTTATTGTGCATAAAACTTAAGAGAACTGCAAATTTAACATCTATTTATTGTGAGTACATACCCGTAGGACTAATCTTTTACTTGTTAAAAAACCTTTTTTTTTAAGTGAATCAAACATATCAAACAGTGACTATAAAATACAGATTCGTATGATGGTGTTACTTTCAACAGTTTTTGAGTACAGGTCATATATTTAAAATTAAATTGATACATAGATTTATTTTCTTATATTTTAAAATAATATACTTGATCACATAGACTGATTACATTTTACAAAATATTTGTTAATTATTGCATATGTTTATATATGTAATTGTAATAAATGAATAAAATCAAATCTAAATCTATGAAATTGATAATTGTTATATGGTAATATATAATGGAAATTTAATATATTTAAGAAATATATGTATTTGTTTAATACCTAGGATACCAATGTTTGAATAAATATACTTATTAAGGTATACCTTATCTTATATTATATAAGGTACAGTAAAGTCGCGATCTAGCTCCCATCGCCTGTTCCGAGTACTTCTGAGCAGGGGCAGAAATTGTGCAGGGAAACTATTTTTTTATGACTGCGTAGAACGTACCACGTGGTATCGCATTGCTTGCCTCACACGGCCAATTCAGAGACACGTCCCACGGATTTGCTCATACTTATTTAATGGTTCACTTTAACATGTTTTTAATGAAAAACGATTTTATGAGCATTAAATTTATTATTTTAATATTTAACCCATTTGGGGCACGTTTTCCCGTTATCTGTGGGCACTCAAACTTTGCACAGATTTTTTTTAATTATTTGGAATAACCCTGGGGGTACCATCATAGAAATTCAAAAGTCGAAAATAAGAGCCACCCTAATGTATATCCTATATCTATGCTAGGTCTATAACAGTATATTTGGTCTAAGATTCAGAATATGAAATCAGGAAGGAATTTCCACTCTGATGAAGCGAAGCGAAATCGACACAGTAGGTATTACGATGGATGACAGAGTAAAAGAACAAAACAGTGAAAAATATAAATGAATAATCTAACATAAAAAATTGCATAAAATTCTTAGAAAAACTGCTACTTTTCTTATGCTATCGAATTGTGTAGTTTATCGTGTAAATTCGATTTGGAATTTCGCTTCTTGCCAATCATATTTTAGATTGTTTGATTTTTTCGTAATTTTGCATTTTAAATCCCGGATATACGAAAACGTAGTACTTTTGTTTAGGATCGTAATCATTGAAGAACTACTTTCTACATGTTTTAAAATATAGCGATTATAAGTACTTTTATGATAATATGTTATTCAATTTACAAAGTGAAAAATTTATTTGCCATTTGTAGAGTCGCATTGTTTTCGTAATATATTTTAATGATATCTAGTCTCTAGTAGAACATTCGGGATAGTTCTTGAGTCACCAAAGACCAGAAGGCCATGCAGTACGTTCATTGGAGTATATATTGCGATCTTATTTACCATTGGTTGAATGCGATTACGTATATTCGTCGCGGAGTGGAAATACTCTTCGTGCGCGCGTGGAGTGCGCATTCCAAGTCTCTGTGAAGGTTGCATCACTACATGTGAAGTTGGGATACTCGCGTCTCCTTGCTGCTTTTTGTTAAATTAGGCGATATATAACACATAAAAATCAAAATGTTAACTGCTGCAAAGTTATTAACTCGAAGCTGTAGCGGTGTCACCTGCGACATTGCTAGAAAACAACAGTTCAGCACGATTCTTAAAAATGTAAGTACCGATGGCGATGTACATGTATCGTCCGCAACTTCTTACGCCGAATATTCCGCATGTATAATTGCTATATAACTATCATTAATTTTACTATTTTATATAGTATATTGTTGATTTCGTTAATATACGTTACATATTCTTTTCTTTTTCTACTTATTGAATGTATCTTTTTTTGTATAAACGTATGAGGCAACATAAGCCTTATAGCCGGCACGTGATTCACACGATTTATTTTTCACGCTTGAATCCAAGTTTTGTGGAAGTTATAGAAATGAATGGTCTCTATTACATTCTACTGGATTTATTGTATATTAATTGCAGTTATCGAAAGTTTACTTAATATGTTAATATATTTATCTTGATTAACAGTAATTAATTTTAAAATCTATATTAATCTATGTATCGGTATTTGAAGTATTTAAAATGTGTTTAAATATATTTTAGGTGGCAGCTCCTGCATACATTGCACCACAACATGCTACAAATTTACAACAATATCGATACAAGTAAATAAAAAATATTTTTCTTGTACATTTCATTACACGTTACGCTATTTTTGAGTTTTATAAATATGTATCATTTCATCGGGTTAACTACATTATATCTTATGAGAATAAATCCATTATAGAAGTAATATAAATTATTATTTAAAAGATACGTTATTTTTATAGATCGGAAGAAGTAAAAGGCGCTGTTATTGGTATCGATCTTGGAACAACTTTCTCATGTGTGGCTGTAATGGAAGGGAAACAAGCTAAAGTAATTGAAAATGCTGAGGGTTCGCGAACGACTCCATCTTACGTAGCATTTACTAAAGGTTTGAGATTATTATAACATGTATTCTTTATGTACTAATTTTAGAGGTGGGTTTCAAGGTTTGTACACAAGAAACTGAGAATTACAGATGAATTTATAATTCCTCATTACTATTTAAACCTTCCGAGTTATAAGGACTGGAAGTTTAGAATCAACTTTTTTTTATAAAAAAGATTATAACTTAAACAATATTATTTAAAAAGCTTCAAAGTTTGATTGAAATATGAAGCTCTTAACAATATAGCTTCATAATGTTATTACTTCTCAAACTTTAAAATGATCAAAAAATACCAAAAGTACAAAAAATATTTCTTGGCACAGAACAACCGTGTTAATATACTTGCTTTATATAATATTAATACCTTATTATATGCTTATTAAAATAGGTTTTAAGAAATCATTTTAACACGTTCAGTGTGGGGCAGGAGATATAAGCCCTGCAATGAACCCAGAACTCCTGCAGTAAACATGTTAACACAATAAATCTTCAACAGATTTATTTATTAGATTAATCTTTACTTATAGCAATGGTATTATTCTAAAGTATTCCAAAACATCTACAATAAAGATTTTGAAAACTTTTAGATGGAGAGCGTTTGGTTGGTATGCCATCTAAACGTCAAGCTGTTACAAATTCATCGAATACATTTTATGCTACGAAACGACTAATTGGACGAAAGTTTGAGGATCCTGAAGTGAAAAAAGACATGTGTGTGTTACTATTTCTGCGCGTCATTGCTAATATATCGTCCTCCTGTACAGCGATAAATAATATGTAAAATTTTAGGAAAACTGTGACTTACAAAATTGTTCGAGCTTCCAATGGCGATGCATGGGTACAAGGAGGGGATGGTAAATTATACTCTCCTAGCCAAATTGGCGCATTTGTACTCATGAAAATGAAGGAAACCGCAGAAGCATATTTAAGTACTTCAGTCAGAAATGCTGTAATTACTGTTCCTGCATATTTTAATGATTCGCAAAGACAAGCAACGAAAGATGCTGGCCAGATCGCTGGTCTTAATGTGCTTAGAGTAATCAATGAGCCAACAGCAGCTGCTCTTGCGTATGGCATGGATAAAACTGAAGACAAAATGTAAGAATCGTCATTTTTACAGTTACATTATAAACTTAATTAGGTAATTATTTACAAAGTGGTACTATTCTCCGATTTTTAATAACTTTTTCTTTTGCATACAATTGGCGGTTTCCTTTAGTGTTTTAGATATTCGCAAAAATATTTTTTAAGTTTGAGTTAGATTTGGGTTAGGTTTAGTATTATTTAGCTTTCGAAATAAAAATTCCGTCATTCGACCTTCGTTTTCGATAATTGACGGAGTGATTTTTAATTGACATACAATTGATATATATATATAGGAAAAAGTTGTTTAGAATGTCGAGATCTATAATATATTTTAATTTCATCAAAATCGGAAAAACAGTAACATTTTTTGTAAATAATTACCCTTAATTATTTTGCTTATTTTTTAAACAAAGATATATACGTGTATATATAATCTAGAATGATGCTTCTATTTTTCGTCTCTTAGTATTTTTTAAACATGCTGAGAACTGATTTACTGACTAATTCAGTATTTTTTAACTTATTTTAATGTATAAAAAATAAGATTCTAAAAGTATACCTTTCACAGCATTGCAGTGTACGATTTGGGAGGTGGTACGTTTGATATTTCAATCTTAGAAATTCAAAAGGGCGTCTTCGAAGTAAAATCCACAAACGGAGATACTTTCTTGGGAGGAGAGGACTTCGATAATGCTTTAGTAAATTATTTGGTATCAGAATTCAAGAAAGACGTATGTAATTTCGAATAAAATAATTTGTATTACCGATGCTAAAATAGCATTAATATATTTCATATGTAATTATTTTTACAGCAAGGTCTAGATATAGCTAAGGATGCTATGGCTATGCAACGGTTGAAAGAAGCAGCCGAAAAAGCAAAAATAGAATTGTCTAGTTCTCTTCAAACAGATATAAATTTACCTTATCTGACTATGGATGCTAGTGGACCGAAGCACTTGAACCTTAAACTTTCGAGAAGTAAATTCGAGAGTTTAGTCGGCGATTTAATTAAACGTACCGTCCAACCGTGTCAGAAAGCACTTTCTGATGCTGAAGTAGCAAAGTCTGATATTGGAGAAGTATTGTTGGTTGGAGGTATGACAAGAGTACCTAAGGTTCAACAAACGGTGCAAGAAATATTTGGCCGGCAACCATCAAAAGCTGTAAATCCTGATGAAGCTGTAGCTGTTGGTGCTGCAGTTCAAGGAGGAGTACTTGCCGGAGATGTAACCGATGTACTTCTTCTGGATGTTACTCCACTCTCGCTTGGTAATTATTCTTTACATATATACAGGATGTTCCGCGACTCATGGTCAACCGATTACAGTGTCGCCGATTTATTTTAGACTCATTTTTACATGTAGAATCACCTCCTAATCGGTAGAGTCGCGGGCACCCTGTATATTTTTAATAATTCAATAAAAATACTTGTTTCACTATGATGTTCATAACTAATCTTCTCTCTGATAATAGTGAAGAAAATAGTATACTGAGTTATACATACTTACTACTACAAATTTTTGCGTACGATAACATGATTTTATTTGCGTCGCATACTAATATTTTTTATTTATCTATTTTCTAGGTATCGAAACGTTGGGCGGTGTCTTTACAAGATTAATTTCTCGAAACACAACTATTCCTACGAAGAAAAGTCAAGTATTCTCCACAGCAGCTGATGGCCAAACCCAAGTAGAAATTAAAGTTCATCAGGGTGAACGAGAAATGGCTAATGACAATAAACTTTTGGGACAATTTACTCTTGTTGGTATTCCACCCGCACCGAGAGGAGTGCCACAAATAGAAGTCACGTTTGATATCGATGCCAATGGCATTGTTCACGTATCCGCCAGGGACAAAGGCACTGGAAAAGAACAACAAAGTTTGTAACATTGTGTAATATACACGTACAGTATGTCCGTTTGAAGTGCCTACACGTGATTATTTTCGTAAGTATCATCGACATAAAAGACATGTTTCAGATGAAAGTTGTATGGCATCGTGGGGGACATCGCGATGATAATTGTTTGACCTTAAGATAGTGTTGGCACATCCTGTGAAGGTCTCGTTAAAATCTTTAAATGGAACCCTATAGTTTTTTTTTATTAATGCAATTTGAATCTCAAGGAAGAGATTATTTTGCAGTACTGTACAGACGTTTCAATACATTATGATACTTTATATAATACAATACAAATTATAAATAATCGTATGCCTACTACACAAGCAGTTTAAAGATGTACTCTTTTCTTAAATCTTTAACTCACAGTCATTTAGAAACGAGTAGGTCACTTAACATATCTCCACTGTAGGTCTGAAGAGTAGGACATTACGTGAGAGCAGAAAAAAGATGTAGTTTTTGCAGTTGCTTGATAAATTTTGATCTCTGTTCTTCAAATATGGGGCATTATGCGATAGTACGTGGTCAATATCTTGAGTTTCATAGCCGCATTGATATTGTGAATCGTTTATTATGCGAATTCGAGCGAGAGAGGTGGCAAGATCTGCATATTGTAGTTGCAGCTAGTATTGAGACGTTTTCAAAACACTACCTAACATGTATTTTGCATAAGTCGTTGCCGAATAATTAACTTTCAAAGTTTTCGTGCCGCCAGCATTAGCGTTACCCAATGTACACCGCGCGAAGGTAGCTTGGTCAGACTTTGTACATCATGATGGCTCTAAAAAGAACCGTTTATGTGTGTGTTTAGTAGTTAGTGTAGGTCTAAGTCTAAGGTGACTACCATACAACATATTTTCCATCGTTACGAATATATTTCTGTAATCTGGAATTACTTTTCCACCTTTATTAGCATTTCAAGTAATACTTGCACTTGCACCGGCACGAAAACTTTGGAAGTTAAAACTCGACAACGACTTGTGCCAAATACATACATAAAGTATTTAGGAAGTGTTTTGAAAACATCTCAATACATATTAGCTACAAAAAAGTGCACGAACGTTAACTCAAGGTCAAACAATTATTATCATGATATGCCTCCTACGATACCATACAACTTACATCTGAAACATTTTTTTATATCTTTGATAGTTACAGAAATAATAAGGTATAGACATTTAAAATGGACGTACTGCATACATTGTTTTATATGTAAATTGAATTTATGGTTTTATATGTAAACTTTCTATTTTTAAAACGTATAGTTGTCATCCAATCAAGTGGTGGTCTTAGTAAAGACGAAATTGAGAATATGGTTAAGAATGCTGAACAGTATGCTAAACAAGATAAGATAAAGAAAGAAAGAGTCGAGGCTGTAAACCAAGCTGAAGGAATTATTCATGACACGGAAGCTAAATTAGAGGAATTCAAAGCACAATTACCACAAGAAGGGGTAAAAATATAAGTTGTATAGATATATGTATATGTATTATATATATGTATATAATAATCTTAATTTTTGTATATAGTGTGACCAGTTGAGAGGGCTGGTTACTAAAATGCGGGACACATTAGCCAAGAAAGATGAGGTAGACCCAGAAGAAATTAAGAAGCAGTCTAACGATTTGCAACAAGCAAGCCTCAAACTGTTTGAAATGGCATACAAAAAAGTAAGTTACTTAATTCTTTATTTGGTCGATAAAGTTTGAAAGCTTCGTTGATTCTATTAAATTTATTTAATTATAGATGGCTGCAGAACGAGATAGCCAAAGTCAAAGTCAAAGTCAACAGGAGGATGGAGCTGAAAAGAAGGAAGAGAAGAACTAACCATATTCAAGACAATAAGTTCAGAGAAAACAAATTTATTGCACAGATGTAGGAGCACCAACAATATCTTACATGTTCAAAAGAAACGCTTTGTTACACAACAGGTAACAAAATTCTAACCAATACTGAACAATGTATTAGAGTTATTATTTTTTGAACATGTTTGATTAAGAGTAGAAAATATTAATTTAAAATTGGAAGGTGAAGTATTGATGAGATTCCTTTATTCAAATGATTATAATATGTATCGCTCTATGATTACATAAAGATTTTTTAACCGTTTCAAAAATGTCATAAAGTGAACAGCTTTAAAATCATTTTGATTTAATTCGTACCTTTAAGTCGCCTGAAATAACGAATATAAAGAAGTAAACCTTCATAAAGTATTTTGGAAAGCATATATTTATTACGCAATCACTTATAATCTTCTGCGAAGAGGTCAAATTGTAAACTCTGTATATACCAATTTACATTTATGACATTTGTTTTAAACAGTTTCCTTATTACTGTACGTAGAGAAGTGTTAAAATATACTTCACTGTCAGTTTTACTTGGTCTCAATGAAAACTGTGGAAATTGGTAGTTAAAAACATAATTCACCTTCAGAAATTTGTATCTATAGAATATGATGGTAATTCATTTAGTATGAATGTGAGCGAATAAAAGTACGAGAGAATGTGATGTATGTTCGGTGCAAAACAAATAGAATATGCGCTATATGTAGAGTACGTTAAGAAGTATTGTAATATGATGTAACCATGTTATTAAAATTTTTTATTTGAATTACTGAATGACAGAGTGCAATTATAATAATTTGCATAATTTGTAATGCATTTCGAGATAATGAAAACACATTACCAAGTGCGGTAAGGACTAAGGAATAGAATTCAACATAATAATATTGTGTTCCACAATGTTTATATCGGAATATACAAAAACAATACAAAAAAGGTTTCAGGCATATTTCCCTGCAGATTGTCTCTTCTAATATAAAGACATACTGTTTAATTTCGTGAGAAATTGCTCATCCAGTTGGCGAAACTCGAAAGCACATTGATTTCGTTCAGTTTTCAAATCTATTTCATGATATAACAACGATGCTAGACATAACGTAGACCGAAGTCTTCCATAAGCTTCAACATTTGTAAAACAGTCTTTCGCTTTGGAAAGTGCTTTAATGGCCTTTAAAATAACTTCTTTCCGTGCGTTGCCGCGTACAGGAGCTGTGGCAACTAAACATTTCGCGTATAAAACGAACGCTCTACCCTGATCATAATATCCAGCATGAGCCAAGATTTGAGTAATAACTTCTTCCACCAAGCTTAAAGCTAACGTTGGCATGCCCATGATCAGCTATTCGGAAAAATAAAATAATATATAATAACACACTGAATAAATTAAAAATATACACTAGTTTACTTACCTGAGTATTCGAAAGGTGCATTTTAACTAGAGCTTGGTAATAAGATAAATGATTTTGTACAGCCAATTCTAATGCGGTATTAAGAGGCACTATGGAATTAACTCTAGCTATTCCATTTTCTGGCGAACCCGACGCATACATTATTTGACTCAATAAAAGCATGGCTCTTATTTTATTTTGTGGTGTTATGTGTTCGCATTTTTCAATACTGTTGATACATTCCACGCCTTTCGGATAATCTCCTTTTCCTAAGCAAACTTCTGCTAACCTGAGAACAAAAATTGAAAAATTAAAAACAATATTTTACAAATAGTATCTCATTTTCGTCATACCTGAATTTACTTTCCAAAGGATCTAAACTTGAAATATTCGATGCTATTGTTTCAGATTCACTCCATTTTTCGTGTCTTATCAATTGAGTAAATATGTAAAGTTGCTCGCTTAGCATCCATATCTGTAAATGTAAGAGTACCATATGAAACACACATTTATTACAAGTAAAAACAGTAATTTGCGAATGATACCTTATTGCAGGGTTCATTAGGAAATCTTTCCTTGGCATGAGCAAGTACAATGTCAACCAAAGAGTATTCACCAAACTCGACTAAAATATTTGCAACATTAACAACAGCCTGACAAGTAGACGGACCATTGAACATGGGCTGTTTTTTATCTCCTGTATTGTGTAGAAGAAGTAACTGCGCAGAAACTGACGACATTTCAGTTTTACCGTAATATGCCCATAATGCAGATTTTTCGACATACGTCATTGACATCAAATCAGTCATGGAATGTTGACAATTTAAAACGTCAGATTTCATCAGAGTCTAGAATAAAGTAAAAAGCTATATTGACGTCTTTATTAAGGGGGTAGTCTCGCTTCCAGGATTGCAACGGTGCGGGATGCGCCTTCTCATTTCTCTATAATGCAAAGATGAGGGTTTTCAGTAGTCAAAAGCACTAGATAAAAGATCAATCTAAATTATTCTAAACCGCTGTCTCCCACAAAAGTCCTATTTTTACGTTTATGAGGCGTAATTTGTAGGGGTGTGCGAGAACCCGAAATGTTGGGAACCCGACTTGTTTCGACTCGATGTCTTCCCAACCCATCTCGACCATCAGGTACCTGACATTTTCGGATTCTCGCACGCCTCTAACAAGTCTATACCTCAAACACTTGCGTCGGGTTTTTAGCTTCCAAAGCAGAATTATGGGCATACGCAATGAGACCCAAACCAGTGGTATGAGTGATTCCTAACATACTCGCTTTGCCAACTGATCTTTCTATAAGTAAACCTCTGTGTAATACAGATAATAATAAATGTCACATATTTGCACAATGACAGTATTATTATAATTAGACAGCGGATCTTTATGCAAAGTAAAAGTTTTCCACCTGAATTGCAACAAACTGGAGTAAAATAGAAAATTATTTTCTTCCTTAATATGTTTAATAGATTAAAAATAGTATAACAATATGTTTAAATTCTTCTAATGTTTTTACTGTTTTAAATTACGCTTAATTATTTTTGTCATAAATGCATAAAATCCGCTGTCTAATTGCAATATTGTAATGTAAACATTAACACGGTTACAGTTACGGTAATATTAACACGTACTTTTGTTCGGTAGTAAGGTGGTACATCCAAGCATGCGCCAACTGCAAGCACACGTTATCTCCTGCTTCTTGAGCTATCATAATAGCTTCCTTTAAAGCAGCTTGTGCTACTTCCCTATAAACGAAGATTGTTCACATATTATTTTTCAGTACCAAAGAATGAGAACATAACTATACAAATGCATACTTATGATTAAATTGAGCATGTAGGACTGCTAAATTAAGAGCCGCATATCGGAAAATACGAGATCTATCTTCAGGTGCTGAACGGTTCTCGAGAGGTGCCAATCTATCGAAGCAATGGTAAAGACTTTCGATAGCTCCACAGTATTCATTTACTCGTAAGCAGTTTAAATAACTTAAGTAATGCTGAAACACATTAAGGTACACAGAAAAATGAATGTTCTCAGATCGAAAACATGAGAACTATTTATTTTACTAAACAGTACTCACAGCTTCAGCATAGTAAGGACTAGAATTTAATAGTTCTCGCACTAGGACTTGTAATTCTGCAGGAGACATCGCTTTATGCTCATCTGTCTGTAACGCATGCGCTTGTTGCGCAACAAGTAATTCAGCTTGTCTTCCACCCCAAGTTGTTTTTGTTCTGTTAATAATATAAAATAGTATAATATAAAAATTCTACTAAGAAAGAAATATACTCAGAAAAAATGTTAACAATTCTTACTCATTTGCATAGAAGTCATCTGTTTTAGAACCCGTAGATATGTCAGAAATTTCTGAGGTATTTGCCTTTTTATCTAAATACTTTTTCAAAGCTTCATAAAGTGATACAACTTGATCGAAAGGTAACTTTTCGAAAAATATAATAACTCTTCTTATGTACAGTCCAAGAACAGAATTTTTATTTAAGGCAGGTAAAGAAAGAGAATGGTCCAGAGTTGATTTCATCAGACGTCCTACACTGTCAAATAAATCTAGTAACCCTTCGACTCCTTCTCCTTTTAAAACATTTAACTGCACTTCTAATCGGTGTGCAAATCGATGTAGTACATATTCAGGAGAATATAACACATTTAAAAGTGCATTTAGGTCCATGTCTGGCGACTAAAAAAGAATGGTAGATAAAATCTTATAATTAATATAATAAAATGTACAATTTAACTATAGAAGTTTTTGATAAATCTTAGTAGTATAATGTATAAGGAAAAAAATAACGTGTTATACAGTCAAACCTCGATAACTCGAAAATCTCTACAAGACAAAAATTTTGTTCATTCTCTTTCGCTGCACTTTAAAAACGTCTATAAATAAAAATAAAACTTCCTTTAACTCGAATTATTTTCCACAAGTGTGGAAGCTAAACAAGCCACAACAACAGTAAATGTTTTACGAAGTTTTATAGGAAGATGCAATAATATTGAAGAAAATGTATTCTCTGCTTTGGTTACCATTGAAAATACCATTGATCAACAATTTGTTAAGGGAGAGTACACTCGTTTTTCCAGGATTGAAAGGGTCCAGGATGTGCCTTCTCATTTCTCAATAATGCAAAGATGGGATTTTTCAGTACAGTCAAAAGTGCTAGATAAAAGATCAATCTCGGGCGCGATTGCCCTCAAGAGTCCTATTTTTTCGTTTATGAGGCGTAATTTGCATTATTCGAAAGCATACAGCAACTTTCATAAAGTTGCGATAGCTACATGCTGTCAAATAATGCAAATTATACCTTGTAAATGTAAAAATAGGATTTTTGAGAGCAATTGCAACCTTGTTTGATCTTTTATCTAGCGCTTTTGACTACTGAAAAGCCCCATCTTTGCATTATCGAGAAATGAAAAGGCGCATCCTGCACCCTTGTAATCATGGAAACGAGTCTGGCCCCTTGATTCATTAACGCAGAGCAAAATCACAGATATCTTTAATATGTAATAGTAGTATGCAAGAGCCTAGTAGATTATATTTACTAGAGATATCTAATAAACAACTCGTCTCCAAAAATTGAACTTTTCTTTCTTTAAAATTATTACAATCAGCAAATTATTAACTTTTGTACAAATCCCTTGTATGTCGAAACCTCTATATCTTAAAGATTTTAATTCTTCCCTTGAGATTCGAGTCATCGAGTTCTTTTTTTGTTGTGATGATTGAAAGAACTTACTTGAATTAATTTTAGTGCTGCCAAACAAAAGTCACGTCTTTCAACAATTGCTACAAAAAAATGAAACAATTCATTATAATACAATTCTTGTAATTATGTTATTTACTACACCTTTATTATTATTATTAGTACCATTATGAAACATAAAATAATATAATAATATGTTTGTTTATAAAACAGATTCTTAAACCTATACATAGTAAACATATCTGGTATTACCTTTAGTTGTTTCATTGCAATATTCCTTAATTAAAATAACAGTTGCTATTTTATATGGGGTTAAAGTTTCTTTCTGAATCCTTTTAATATTACCATCAATATTCAAAAAATCTGTAGACATGTTAGACCAGTATATTTTTTGCAATTTTTTGTCTCACGTCCGAGTGGACTCTATTAGAGCCCCCACCATGTCCTTGTCATATACTGTCATATACCAATTCCACCTTCCACCGTATCGGTATTGGTAGAAATAGAGAGCAAGAGAGTATATGAACAGAGAGGAAATCTCTGATATGAATAATATGAGAGTAAATAGAGTAATGAGTAATGAGAGCAAAGCAGAGCAGAGAGTGTTCTGTAGGCATTCTGTAGGCATCTGTAGGGCAGAATATAGGGATATTGACACTGTCGCACCACTTCCCTAGGCGCGCGCCTAGGGAGTATGCCATAATGAGGTTGGCAACGCCGATTAGGTGGCAAACCAGGTGGCGAACACAGTGGTGAAATATTGTGCAAAATTTCACGTGCAAGCACGGCGATCAAAATTATTTACCTTAATTTTGTAAAAATTAATTATGTATTCAAGCTAGTTATTTATTTTTTTATTGATTTAAATATATTCTCTAATCGTGTTACCTTCCCGCGATAATTTACTCTTGAATCGTGACAACCAATTGCATTTGAATTCGTGTTGTGCGATAGAAATCGAGTTTGTTTAATTTCCGTTTAAATTAATTTTGATTTTATATTCAAATTGAATTGTTTATTTACTATTAATTGTGATTTAGTTTCTGACTGTTTGTCAATTCTGTTACAGATTCCGCGGGAAAATAATCCATCGATCGAAAGACCATATTCATAGCCCAGATCGATACTACTCGATAATTTCGATAATCGAAAGCGCGGCGTAGTGTCATGGCGCACTTTCTTCAAGCAGGAGAGGACGTGAGTGTGAGTACAAATTATATTTCCAATTGTACTGCGGTATTGAACATCTTTCTTAATACCATTAATGAACAATTAATAAATATTTAATTTGAATTATTAATTCTCTATTAATTCACATTTACTCTTGTGTCGCGATGATCATTTGTATTTGAATTCGTGTCGTGCGATAGATATCGATTTTATTTACTTTCCGTTAAAATTAATTTCGATTTGATATTCAACTTGAATTATTTATTTACTATTAATTCTTATTCAGTTTCTGACGATTGGTCGACTGAAATTAATGAATTTGTTGTTCCGGTTATAGATTCCGAGGTAAAAGAATCCATGGATACTACTGGATGCTACTCGGTGCTTTCTTGAAGCAGGATTGGACGTGAGCGTAAGTACAATTAATAAATATTCAACTTTAATTATTTAATTCCTATTGAGATTAAATGGATTTATTCTTTCTGTTACAGAGCCCTAAGGGTATAAAATATTTTGAACTTGCTGCCTAATGCTGCCTACTGCTGCCTAATGTTGGATTTATTAGGACTCTAACGCAGCTTCTCATCCTTCCAAAAAGTAGTAAGTGAATAAACAACTGTCTTTTTTTATTATTCTACTTCTTTCGTAGATAATTTAGACGAGTACAGTGACCGTGAGAACGCCAGGCGTTCCCGCGGGTAGTAATTTGTTTCCTAGCTAGGTAGGGTCTTTTTGTACGTCATGTTTTTGTTTTTATAAATCAACAATTTCATAGTTTGGAACACAATTATCAGAGTCACTTTGTATCATTGAGATAATCGTTTATATTTTAAAATTATATTTTGAATTGCTCAGAAACATTAGATTAGATTATACCAAGTACAAAAAGACTATTCGCGACGAATCGATTCTTTAGACAAAGCAAAATTACTTAATTAATTAACCTTCGACGATTACTTTACATTTAGTATGGAGTACTTTTTCATTATTTCGAAAGTTTGCTGTGTCGAAAGTGTTGTCCGAGGGCTTTCAAATATATTCATTAAGTAACAGAATAAATAAATAAATAAGTGAAAAATCTTTATTAGAATCATTTTTTAATCTCTTTTTGCTCGACAATATAATTCCATTACCGTTTTCAGTTTTTCAGTTAATACAATATTTAATTTGTAAATCAACATTAAATTTTAAATTCTAACTTCTAAATAAAATCTAACAGATTTTTTTAGTTAGGATTTTCAGGATATTAAGATTCCCTGTTCGTTGCACGAATCCTCTCGCGTGCTCAGGTGCTATTCGGGAGGGTGAGAGCAACGGGCACATGGAATATTGTTTTTTAATCATATGTGTGGCGACTGACAATGGTTAGTGCATCGTGCACGACGTATTTTCCACTTGTGTGTGTGTGTTGTTAGGCAGTGGAATTGCGTCGGTTGTTCAACCTAGATTCGGTAGCGCATATTCCTGTTGATCTGGGACATGCTACACGGATCTTCGTGGAATATGCGCGCGCATAGCTTTCTCAATTCATTAAGAATAATGTGCAGTATTCAGAATAACACGTAATTTAATTCGTAATAAATTATTGATTTATTTTGCAATGATCACTGCCATTGTCAGTTGATTTCAGGAAATTGGGTACGTACGTACATTAGAGTGTGCTTGTGATTCGAACGTTAGGGTGTCGGAAGCGTCCCGGGACGTTCTCTCTAGGTGTTAGGATGTTGCACCCTGGCGTCTGTGTGGAGATCGTGTTGCGAATGTGTTGGAGAGCTTGTGTGTTTTGCCATTTTTTAAATATAGGGCTAGGTAGGTAGGTAGCTTACCTTCTTGGTATGACTGTTTATTCTAAGTAGGTAGGGGCCGGGGCTGGCTACCGCTTTTTCTTTCGGGTAGGCCGCGATTCGCGCGGTAGTAAGTCACTGGAAGGGCTCGAAGTTTTCTCTCGAAGCTAAATCGAACGAGGCATGACGTTCAAATTGATGCTTCGTGCTCGATTCTTCCTGCTCGTATAGCTTTTCGCGGACGCGGACGCGAATTAGGGCTTCGAAACGTTGCGCACCTGCTCGATCGCACCAGCGGAACGATCGGCTCCTCTCGAACCTTGTGATTTGTTTCGGAAGTCGTCGATCGTTTTCGCTGCGAGCACGTTTAGGGTTTCAGATGTTTGGTGGACCGCCGAAGAAAAAGAAGAGGCTATATGCCGAACTGGCCCCGACAAACTGTCGCTCAAGAGGGCAACTACAATGGCTTCGCATCTGCGGATGCGAAGTCATTTAATTAATTTCTACCTTGTCACTGTACTCGTCTGTAGAAGTAGTACTAGTAGTAATATTTGAAGTAGTTAGTTGTCTACATGGGCAGGCCTCGCCGCCCCAACGATTAGCGGAGATGGGCACGTCCGCGATTTGCAGTAGCGTTGCGAAACAACCACGCGTGTTGCATTAGTTTTTTTAAGAGATCAAAGTTAGCGTTGTGGAGATACTCGCGATTTCCATTAACTTCAATATAGATTGTTTAGAGTTGTTACGAATGAAATAGTCGCGATTTCTATTATATTTCATTTTGATTCTTACTTGAAACAATATTTAAGATATTTCAATTTTATAAGAGTTTAAACTTCGCATAATTATTTTGCACAAAATATAAAGTAGTCTTTTAGATCTCTGTCCGTTGAATTAGCGTTGCGCAGCAAAAGGATCGCGTCTGCGTTCGAGTCTTTCGACATTTCAGGCGCCCATGCTCCAGCTGCAATGAACCACTAAAAAAGTGGTCCATGCAGTCGATACGGCTGCCGGGTGCAGTGTAGGCATCCGCGATTTCGAGTAGTGTTGCGAAACAATCACAACGGTTTGTCAATCGGATTTCCATAGTTACCGTTTTCGACAATGGCAAAGAGAGATAGTGGAGGAATCGGTCCTCTCCTCCAGTAGATTTTGCCATTCTTACTGCATGCCGCGAAACACCATCTCTGTGCGAGAATTTATTGTCGCGAAAAATACCAACGCGTTGTATTAAGGCAGGATTAAAGTGGACGCGATAGTTGAACGATCGCATATTGTAAAACGCACCTAACAGTTCAGATTTAGTGATAAGAGTCGCGACTTCGTATTAGAGTAGATGACCTGACATTGCAGAATCACTAGTGCACGGAGCATACGACCATTAAATTTTGGAGATACTTCATGGATATGCAAATATATTTGGATATTCCTGTAGAGTTTTTGATACCGTCAAAATGTGGAGCATATGCCCACCGGATCACTACGTAGACAAGAAACGTATTGGTACGTTCTCAGGTCGCAGTTAGGGCAAAATCACGGTGCACGTTACTACGGTCAACTCCCCGCGGTGTACCATGACACACGACTCGTTTGCCGTTCCAGCAATGGAACAAGTGTTTCCGCTGTAGTACGGCAATACCGTACACAAAAAGAAGACGTATTACGATACGTCAACTGTGGCGGTATGCACGACAATGTCATGGTGGCCATTGTATTAGCATCTAATGCGGTGCAAGCCATGGTGTTGGGGCGTGACTTACGATGGCGGAAATCACTGTAGTTATCCGAACGTAGCAACGTGTACCTTTGGCCATTTGATAGTGTGTGAGCGCTAAATGCAAAGAACGTACCACTGCGTTTCACCAGCATGTATATTTTTTGGACTAACCCCCCACAACGTAGTGGTCTGATCGCGTTAGTAGACATACACGATGTGTATGTAAAGCGTATCGAACATTTCGTCGGCCCGCAAGGTAAAAGACGAGGTATCTTTACGTTAAGTACAATGGCTGTGCCGATAGAATTTGGTGTGCATCGCGCCATGCAAAACTGGTTTTGCAATGTCCGACTCTGTAATAATATTCGAGACCGCAAAGTATAGTCCTCTTCTCGGGTACTACTGTGAGAATTCGCAGAATCGAATTAGTTTAATGTGCAAGTTTTCCAATATTCAAAAGGTAGAAAATCTCTCTATCTCTCACGTCTTTTAGAGTTGCGATAAATAAAATGCCGCACTGCACCTTAATATAATATGACTGCCGCTGATGACTTGCAGCCGGTGTGGCTGCCCCTGCATTCTCGCAGCCATTTCTTCCCTGGGTGATCCAGCATAAATAATATATTTTGTTCTGAGGGAAGGTGATATTGGAAAATGTTATGGAAGGGAATAGGTGTGAAAATCTTTCAATACATTTCTTCTTACATCTAGCATGTCTTACATTCTTATGCTCTTACTATTAGCTCGATATTATCCACTACTTGTAAGATACTAGAAGTTCTTAGAGGATACTCTATTCGTAATAAGCTATAAGCTCCCAAAAACTCATCTTCATCGGTTTGATAGTTCTAGACTTATGATTCAATGAAAAAAGGGTGACGCGTTTTTTTACACGTCTGTAAAATCAACAATTTTTAAGGTATCGAAAAATCCTTTGAGATTCATACATAGGTCACTAAAGACTACAACATATTTGAACAAAATCTGAAATTTTACACCAAAAAATGTGTCCGTTTTCGCGTGGAATGACCCGTCTACGTTTGTACATTGCGTGCGAGCGGATAGACGTTTGTGATTGCCATGTCTCCGATTTGTCGGGGAACTTGTGTCGTCTTTCGTCGCGTCGTGACAGCAGACAAAGAGAATATAGTCGTCAAGATCACAGGGAAGAATACCTCGCGGATAAAAGACAAAAGGTGGCGAGACAGAAAAAAAGGGGGATAGGTACGATAAGAGGCAACGGTTCCTTTCCATCAACATTTGCAATCGTATTGTTGCCGTGGGCTATAGACAATTCATTATGGAAGAATATCAGCGGATATCGCGAAGATTCACAGGGGATTCAGAAAAGGGTACTAGCAAGACAAATGTCGCGACGGGAGAGTGACGTCGAATCAAAGATCTGTATTTCGCGATGTATTACTTTTATTCTGGACTTGTCCTTTTTATTCCCAGGGAACATTCATGTCATACGTATGTAAAGCTGAATTAATTCCTCGAGAAATTTCCGCTGCAACGATAGCGTCACGTCCGGTGGTTCAGCCATTAGTAATAATTGACGAAACCAATTATACATATACAGGGTGTCCCAAAATTACCTTAGTTTAATGAAATGGGAGGTTCCCGAGATCATTTCAAGCGACATTTTCCTTTGCAAAAATGTTATCCACGGCTTTGTTTAGGAGTTATTAACGAAAAACACGGACCAATGAGAGCGCGATCTAGGCGCGAGTTGGCACAGTCGGTCCGGCGCGCCGACTGTTTATTGGCCGACTGTGCCAACTCGCGTCTAGGTCGCGCTCTGATTGGTCCGTGTTTTTCGTTAATAACTCCTAAACAAAGCCGCGGATAACATTTCTGCAAAGGAAAATGTCGCTTGAAATGATCTCGGGAACCTCCCATTTCATTAAACTAAGGTAATTTTGGGACACCCTGTATAGGGTATGGCCGGACGGGTGGTACAACCTGGTAGGGGATGATTCTACATGTAAAAATAAGTCGAAAAAAAAGAATACATAACATTTTCTAGTTTGACGCCTCGTTTTCGAGAAAATAGACGGGTCGCGTGCTTCAGTATACCACAGGAAGTAGAATCGGTTGGTCATGATCAGACGCATCAGACGATTCTTATTTCCTATCAATAGCACGTATACATATTTGCTGCATCTTCGAAATAGATTTTCTCGAAAACGAGGCGTCAAACGAAAAAAGTTATTCCTTCTTTTCGACTTATGTTTACATGTAGAATCATCCCCTGCCTGGTTGTACCACCCGTCTATATTTTGTATATTCCACACCCTGTCTATATTTTGTATATTCCTTTCTACATTTTAATTAATATCCAATATTATAATATAATTACTATTATCACTTATTATATCAAATCATGGGCGATAAAAATAAGGAATAGTATAAGAAAATATAAGAATAGCTGATTTGATGCATTTATGGAAAAATGGGTAGATGCAATTCAAAATAACCGAAAGGTTAAAACTATTTAACGATGTTGATACATTATTTTCAACTTTATATACTATTTTACAAGGAAATAAAAAATTTGTATTCGGTTCCTGTGCCTTACAATTGACGAAGACAATTTTTATTTCGCATAAAAATCCGCAGTTTTGTGATAAACGGGGTTTCTGTCCGCTTACAGTGAAGGGGTCAAAGTAAGGATACAAACACACCAATGTTGCTGATAAGAAACTGATCACTAGAGTTCGGGGTCTTTATGCAAAATGAAAATTGTTTCTCTCTTTAACAACTCAATCTTAATCAACTTTTAATCAATTAAAAATATTGTTTACATTATTAACCCCTTGCCCTGCGATTTATTTTACGGTTTCAGTGATCAGAACTTTCTTTGTAGTTCGTAATTTCCTAAAAATGGAGAAAATTTATATCTATCGTATGTCTACATGTTCTTCAATAACTATACATTAACAAAACCAAAATAGAATTTCATCTCGGTTTAAAGGAGATTAATAACATACATATTTATTAGACTCTGTTCAAAATCTTCACCACGAGTCTGACACGATATTGTAAGGCAAGGGGTTAAATATGTTGGTATCTAAGTATTGTACATTTAAGTATTGTATGAGGTATTATATCAATTTTATTTCATACAAAGAATTCTAGGTCGGAAGAAATGTTTAATTTTCGAGTTAAAATAGCTCCGAGTGCAAAGGGTTAATAGTTTTAATAAATTACAAATAATGTGTATCGATATTCTCCATTTTTTAAACTCTTTTTACTATTTCAAATTGCAGCCAGCCAGTTTTGTCATAAATGTATAAAATCAGCAGTCTAATTATCATGTTTAAAGATATATCATATTCGCTTGCCTGCATAAGCCAATCGATAACTTACTTGTCGACCCGATCGTATTACTTTTCGATTATAGAATTCCGAAACAGTAGCATGTAGAATTGATCATTGAAGAATGTTGCATGCTTTCAGGAACACACTGTACATGCTGCTGGCATATACGAGTTTTTTTATTCGATGTAAAGGAGCAAGGGAATTTACGGGTGATCGCTCTTTAAATCGACGGCGACTAAGCCGTCAGTCAACCAGGAAATTCCATTGTCGGTGAAAAAATCGGGCCAGCTACGGCTCAGTTTTAGCTATAGCTTTTGTTAAATTGCGTCTTGCGCCTATGAGTGTGCTTTTTCTATCAACAGTTTGTCTTCCAATTAGTTCCCCTAGTAGCATTCATGGTTGGCTAACGGTTGGGAGTTAGTTGGGATATCGTTAGTAGTTTTGCCCACAAATCGAAAAATTATGTCGATTTGCCAACGAATACCTCAACGAAGGCCCAATAAAATGCTACTAGGGTAGTAAGGTTGGGCAACCGTTAGAAATGTCGCCTTTTTGGGCCATCAGACCCAACGTAAGGCCAACGTTACTATAATACGAACGGCCAACTGGGCCCACTAACATATTATTCTGATTTTCTCTTTTACGGTTGTTTTAATGGTATATCTACATAATATACGTATTAACAATATATTACCACGGCAAAAATTGGGGAAAAAAGAAAAAACTTAATAGCCACGTCGAACTTGAACCGCTGAACCTACAGAGGTGTCATGAACGTAAATGCTATTAGATGCGTCAGCAAATTTAAATCAAAATATCTAAAAAAGGTAGACTCATTCTGAAGAAATCCAAGTGTTTTTCCATACTCCATGAGCAGTACCCCTTGCCTTCCCCTTGGAAAATGGTAAAATGAAAGAATTGAATAAATTCCAAGGCTGCTCACGATAAAACTTTGGTGGATTAACCATCACGCAAAAATTACAAATTGTGAGTATATTCAGAAATACGAAAAAATATCAATTTGGAATATAACATGTTTTTGGTTGCATTTCTGCGTCTGTTAGATGATATATTTAAATGTTGGCAGATTTTCGTTGGGTCAAAGTAGTATTATCGTTGCAAATTTCACGTAGTTAACCGACTATAATAACTGTAGGCCCAACGTTAGAGTAGGGTCGGCAAATGTAGAAAAGGATTTGACCGAAAGAAAAATTTCCGCTGGCAAACGCGTTTGCGGTTCGGAAATCGAAGCAACAACACTTGTTGGTGAATATTTATAATGAAATTAACAATGTTATCGGTTTGCGCGCTTAGCGGAATGCCGCATGTAATCACGATGCAAGTTTTGATTCGACCCTCTGCCCCATCAATTCCCGTTCGTTTTTTTTTCGCCGGTGCGCGCGTATCCGCATTTCCATATAAATATGATCGTGTACCTCCCGCGATCCCATCGGTTGCAACATTTCGACCTACGTGTACGAACAAAATGCATAAATTAAACTCGTTCTGCTGTGCGCCGCCATCTGTATGAACGAGCAGCATTAGGTGTATGCGTATCAGAGGGAATTTGCGCGTTTCAAATGAACAGTTCATTCTTTATTACCATGCATTTCCACCGGTGAACTGGAAATAATTGTCAACCAGTAGTTTATTCACTATTTTAAACTAAATGTTCGAATGTATTCGTGCGTATGAAATTTGGACAATATTTGTACGAGATCTGTGCAAGCACGTGCAAATTATGAGACCTGAGACACACAAAAAATACGCGGGAATAGAAACATACCTTGCAAATAACATTTTATTTGTAATATCTTTGAGTTATGAGTTGTGCATGAGTATACAGTGTTCGACTACAGGTGGGAGAAAATTTAACGAATGGTTCCCCACGACAGTATAAGATGAAAATGAACAATTAAAAATTGCGATTTCGGCTTCGTCTTTTAGTTATTCACGATTACAAATTCGTGTAAAATGGTGCAACCTGAATAATAGACTGCGGATCCTTACGTAATTATGGCTTCTGAAAATTTTCAAAAAATGCTAAGATATAAAATACGACAGAATTCACGACAGAAAATGAGATTTTATTTGATTCGAGTTTCTCTCTTGAAGTCTACTGATTAACAAAGGTATAATGAGGGATTCACAAATTAATCGAATCTGTCTACTCGTTAAAATCCACTTTGTAATCAGGCTCACATAAATAATTTATACATGATCACTATATATATAGATTAAATATAAAAGGGATTTAATTCAAATTTTCTATCACCGAACCAGAAACATGTTATACGTAGAAAACAAAATGGATACGCTTAATTATCTATGTAAAAATATTCGTCAACGATCTGAACTTCAAATGTGTTGTCGAGATCATCGTTCTGAATAACTTATTCTTCTACGTGATAAAACAAATAACTTATGCACTCGAAATTTTGTGCAACTCGGGTTTTATGCATTTATGACAAAAATGGGTAGGTACATTTCATTTGACCCCTTTCCGTGCCATTTTCTTTACAGTTCCAGTGATTAAAATGTCTTTGTCTTGAAAAATGTCGTAGAGGAGAAAAGAAAATTTATATTTTTTGCACGGCTACATTTATTTGAATGCTTAAATATTGATTACAAACAAATCAAATTTTGTTTCATTTAGAAACAAAGGCGTAACATTCATATTTGTTAGACTTTGTGTAAAACCTTCATGACGAGTGTGACTCCTTAAAATACGGCAAAGGGTTAAAGCAGTAACTCATTAAAATGATTAAAGGGAAAAAGAAGTAATTTGGCTCTTGTATCTTAAAATTGATGCACAAAATTTTGATTTTCCTTTACAATGTGCAGTCTTGTGATCAATTATTCTAGATAGATTGATTTCTTTAAACGTTAAAACAATATGTCGCCTCGCTATTTGTCGATATTAGAAACATTTTCCTGTTGGGTGACTTATGTATTCTGATTTATTGAAATAACTCTCGTTTGCTATAATAAATTTTTGCTCACGTGTACTCTCGTTTATTTCGAAAGACGTGAAGAGAGAGAGATCCAAAAATGGCGGAAGGCTTGGTAAAGGTTCGGCGAGAAGGCGGGAGGTCAGGCTAGAGTAGAAGCCTTCTCGCGAAACCGTCGGAATTCCTTTTTCCTCGGCGTTTCCTTACCGACTCTCGGACCCTTTCTCCTTGATCCTCTGAAAGAAGATATCGTCGCTTACCCTTTTCCTGCTAGTGTCCTCCTCGGACCCTACGAGGTTATTTCCGACCTACAAAGGTTTGTCTGCGCCGCAGAGAGTAACGTCGGGTATCGTCGAAGGATACAAATGTAGCAGATGTTGTTTCGTGAAAAATTTCTTACTCTTTTGTGTCCAGCGAGCGCGCATTTGTTTTTATTGGCTGACTCCGTCAAGTATTTTAGTCAATCCTCATTTTGGCACTGGTCAGGGTTTCAATTAAATTGTATTTAATATTATAGTCGTATTTAATATTCGTCTTTGGCAAAGTGGTAAATAGAAACGTAGCGAAATAGTAAAATTACACATTAAGGAATTATTAGCATACATTGAGCCGCATCGGCTCCAATAGAGCAAGGATTAAAGGTCCTTGCCCACTAGACCGTAACCTCGGCGCGGCGCGGCGGAGCGGCACGCTGCTTTGGATTGCCTCCTGTGTATTTCAATGGGAGGGCGCCCACTATACCTGATCAGAGTACAAAGAAACAGCGCGCCGCTCCGCCGCGCCGCGCCGAGGTTACGGTCTAGTGGGCAAGGACCTTAATGATTCGGTCGTTTTCTCATTCTGACAAGAAAGTGTTAGGTTCTTTCATAAGTCCATACCCAGATTTAGTTAAATGTGGGTATGGTTTCTGTTCCATGCTAAACCTGGGTATTAGGGTGGAACGAAAAAAGCAAAATTCTACGATTATTATTTAATACATAGTGAAATAAAGTTGCCTTTTATCTTTCAGATTAAGTTTGCACAAGTTGGTTTGGGCCAGATAAACTTTTAAATTCATCTGATGTCTGCGGAAAAACTGGACAAGATGGATTTGTAATAACTAGAATTGAATCGCGTAATCTCTTCTTTTGAAACCAAAACCAATTCAAAGTAAGTGCATAGATTAGATTGGAATTCCAAGTGTTTGTAACACTTTAGTTCCAATTTATTTCGCCCTTATTATTTTTGGCATATTTGTTAAATAGTTCTTTTTCTAACTTTAAGTATACGTATTGTTTATTACTCCTTCATTCCTGCAGTGTCAATTTATAATATTCTAAAATGAGTATGTAAAATAATTCATGTAACATAGTATTTTTATTGATTCATTTCCCGGCCATCTGCATCCACAAATAATCATTCTAACAAATTACTTCTTTCACACTCTACTACTTTCAATCTATGGTGAAAACTAAACACTAAACACTTTTTAATGGAACCTTCGACGAATTAACCTCGATAACGTCATCTAATAGTTTCATTTAAGATTGCAATGTAGAAGAAAATTTCTATGCTTTCTTTTGATACAGCAATTATTGAAAATCCGATTAATAGGCTTCCGGTAGGTAAAATGTTAAAAACAAAAGCTAAGGTATTGAAAAAATCAAAAAATATTCGTAAAATCAATGAAAATAAAGTTTGATTAGCTTGCGGCACTTTAAAAATGCGTTAATCGTATTTTTAACAGTTTAAATATTGCTATAGAAGGAAACTTCTGCTCAGTATCAGAACTCAGTATAAAAAAAAAATTTTTCGTCCCTATGTTTCGTTCTACCCTACTGGGTATGCTCTATCTCTGTCTATACTGACAAAAGTGGTGGCAGAAGAGACCCCGGGCGTGAGCACACTCATATCCTCTCTCAGAATAGTTAAATGAGTTTACCTTCACCGCTAGTATCGATAAATAAATAATCTGTATCCTGTAGAGCTGAATTAATGTGTAGTATCCAAGAAGAATATAAAATACTAATGTCACAAGAACCAGTTTTCTAGAATCTAGAATGAAAGAGGATCCGTAAATTACAGTGTGTTTACGGCCTAGAATAAAGCATTACCCGGAGAGCAATAAATGTCCACTGCGAGGAGAGTATCGCCTGTAGTGTGTACTCAGCTCTCCAGCGATTCTTGCCGTTCAGGCTATATGTATGTCACTGAACTGGGACCGGCAAGAATCATTCGAGCCAAGCTACACACGCCTTTCTATGATTAACAATACGATTTCCACAGCATTGCAACCGCGGCCGCTTCGTCTTTCTGGGGAGAGAAGTTAAACAACATTTTAAAAATCCTTTCTCTTACTTTTAGACCGCAAATGTTTGGGGTGTTTCGCAGACGCCGAACAGTAGCCATATCTTTAACGTCTTTTGATAAGTATTTTTTAAATTATCGTTCCTCATTGCGCATAGAGTAAATTGGTTCCAACAAACAAATTTTTCTTTGATGAGGAAATATGTCTTGTGTGTTTCTTTCTGTACTACTATTTCTTATTTCGCTTTCAGTGATTAAAAAATATATCCAAGCAACATGAATAGCAAGATACATTTTTATAGATAATCTTCAGATTGCTAGGACTCTAGAACCGAGACAGACAAACCAAGGGACAATCTATAGGGGGCGCCTATTTATTACAATTTTAACGCGGATGTGCAATTAACTAATTCCTTTCCCAATGGAACAATTTAATGGTGTGAAGACAATCTCGCAAACAAATGTTCGCCAGGTACATCCAGGGTCCGGGCTAGTGAACATCGAACTCCGTTCCGTTGGTAGCGCGTGTATATCCTGCGAACACGACGCCGTTAATTCCGCATCTTGATCAGTGTCGCCAGAAACGACCAAAACTGGTCGGTTTCACCTCTCCCCCTTTTCCCCTTCCACTATCCCGTTCTAGCACCATGAGCATACTCCAACATCCCCCACTAAGACCGTAGACTGGTCACATATTACCCTGGTTATCAGAGAGGGGGTAAATTGTATTCCCCAAGATTTTCTCGATCTGGCGACACTGATCTTGGTCCCTCCCGCGTTTTGTTTTAGCCGTCGCGTCGTCTCAGGCACCTTACTCGTGCTCCGAGCGAGTTAGGAACCACGCGCAGATGTTATTTGCAGACGTGCCTCCTTTGCGCGGGAGGTGTAACGCTCGTCGAAAAGAAAAACGCGTGCCGATGCACATGGCGACGTTTGTGCAGGTGTGCGTGTGTCGTGCGCACCCCCGTACGCCCGCGTATGTTCACCGTGGATTGTCGAGGACGACGACGAGTACACGACGACAGCGTCGTCGACGTCGACGTCGGCTACGCGTCTGTTCCCATGGTTACCGTAGACGTGAGACCAGGGCCGTACGCCTACAACCCCACCTCGATGATGATGTGCGGAGAATCGAGAGGGGTTGTCGAGAAAGGGGCTGGCCGCAGACGAATTAAGAGTTCGAAAAGCTTCTATCTCTTCGACTCTCTTTCTCATCCTCTTTCTCTACGCTATTCTCGTCGCCGCGCCGCGCCGCGCCGCTTCGCTCTGCGTCCTTATTTATTCTATCCTAATCAAGGACTCTTGACAAAAAATTCCTGATTACATAATTCCCTTCACATCAATTTTCTACCGGACACCGGCATCCTCCGGGGGAGATGAGATTCCACGCGCACAAAGTCTGTGAGCCTGTTTGCTCTTTCCGAAGATCGATTGTTGTCTTGTTTATCGCTTCTCTTTTTATTAGGCAATTCCGGGCCGGTCCCACCATCAGTAGTTTCACTTTGTTTCTGTTGAATTTGATGCGATGCACTTACGCTCAACTATTTTAAGAACACTGCAACTTTAGCTTGTTGATATAATTCTTTAAACAAATATAACTCGAGACTAATACTAAAAGTTCCAGATCAACTTACCGCACATTCCATAAGACCCACTCAAACTCGCATACATACCTAGATACACCCAGATTGCCAATAGCTCAGGAGTAACAACCTAAGCCGTGGTGGTGATGATCTTCCATAGTTTCTGTAAAATCGTGGAAAACCGCAAATAGGAAAAATCAAGTATAACTTAGGACTCATAGAAAAAACGTTGAAACATTTGCTTATATTTTTTAAAACTATGACGCATCCTAACTATAAATATGAAGAAAATTGGAGACAGCGTTGGCGGCAATGATCTTGAATGATCTTTCCAATAGGTCATTGTATTCGTCTTGAAATTCTTTATCAGAATGTAAGTGAAAAAACATACTCCATTTAAAAAAACAGAGTTGACCTTCGTATCTTCTTGATGCCTCCACCTATCAAAAAACTAGTAACATCAGCCCCTCGATATCAAATGAGTTTGGTCTGAGGCATGTTGCTCTATCTCCAAAAACAAGCGAGTTATTCAGGTGTCCTGTTTTAAATGCCTCACCCTAACTACCCTCACCTTAACCCTCCGTATGATGTGCTATTGGCGACTCCTAGGTACAGTGACTCCCACAAATATTTGGTCACTCTCGAAAGCCGATAACTTTTTAAAAATTGGACTATACGATTCGAACTTTTTGGGAAGCTAGAGCAATTAGTTTACTACAGGATATGAAAAGAAATTTTTTTGACAATTGCAATTGGTCGGAATTGTATACAAAGTACTAAAAGTTGCGTTTTACAACTTCTTAATGTGGGCCTATATTGAAAATTTAAAAAGTACATTTTGTATAACTGTGTCAATTATATGCGCTTTGCAAGTTTCATCGAAATCGGTTGATACGGAAAAAAGCGACAGGCATTGAAAGATGTAAGAATCTGCAGTTATAGGCCCAAAATCGTGAAAATCTGCAATTTTTACCATCTTTAAACGTTTGTAGCTCATTGCGACGTCGACCGATTTTGACGAAAATTTCAGAATCCTTTTAATTCGCAAAGATCTACAAAACGTATTTTTTAAATTTTCAATATATGCTCGCATAAAAAAGTTGTAAAATGCAACTTTTAGTATTTTTTCCACAATTCCGATCAATTGCAATTTTTGTAAAAATTTTTTTTCACGTCCTATAGTAAACTAATTGCTCTCTAACTTTCTAAGTTATCACCTTTTTAAGAGTGTCCAAATATTTGTAGGAGTCACTCTACCTCCATCCGAAATACGACGAAATCCGGTCCCGAGCCATCGTCTTATATCGGAATAAAACTGTATTAGTGAAATATCCGTGTGAGTCAGAAATGGCTCCGCTATAGGCGTAGGACTCGTAGGAGTCCGAACGAATGCAGTGTAGATTGTTTCTATGATTGCGTCCTAATTGCATTTTCTCATTTACGAATGCAAATACGAGTAATCAGACGAAAATTGCGATTAATGCGCGACTGAGGCTGATTATTCTGAGAAGTTTGGAGGGGGTTTCGGATCGAAAGCGGGGAAGATTGATGCGCGCAACTGGATATACACATACGAGAAGCTGGTGTTGATTTGCGCTTGGAATGATTTTACTTGTCCACTGATTGATGATATCATTGTTGGCAAAAGTAGCCGATTCAGTCGACCCGGTCACTCGTAAATTCCTTATGAGAGCGCGAATCCGGCAGGAGCGTGGTATGATAACGAATCGTCATTACATCGGTTTTTACGCCTTTTGTATGTGTATGTTTTGTATGTGTGTGTATGCGTATTCAACGCCGTTTTTGCAATCATCGCCCATTGTTCTCTGACAGCACGGAAACGTCGCGTGTCCTATATTGTTGAGGATCGCGTCGGAATTCATTGAATTTATCGAGCTAGGATCCGTCGTTTACTCGAATTTCCAGTGGGCGCGAGGGGCTGTTCAATGAATACACTCGCAGTTCCTACGTAACCGTTTTAAAACGCTGCAACTTGGTCAGTTTTTGTTTACTTAGTCTACAGAAAAATGTTTCACAAAAATGGTGATGGACATTATACTATATTGTAAAAGTTACGACCTCGACAGAAGAAATTCAAATCTCCCAGACAACAAAAAACATGTTCAGAGGACAATATTTCGCACTTTACACAATTTTTAAATTCAATTTCGAAGGTCACGTGCGGTTCAACATATCACACGGCGTTGAATTTGTTTTTTTAATGATCTATAAAACTATCACAATGAAGATATGTAATCCCGTTTAGAAAAGGAACTTCGATGAGCATAAAATCGTGAAAGAAGTAACTGATAAAAGTAGTACTGAAAAGTAACTGAGTAGTCTGACCTGTTTCCTATCATAAAAAATAAGCGAGATAGTCAAGTTCGGTGAAATACCCTGTATAATACCGAAGATTACGAGCTGCTCTTTTCCTATCGTAACCAGAAATTTTTGCCTTTCCCCTATACATTTTTACTTTTTTCCTATGTATCCAGTAGATTTGGACGAGAAGATGTGAGAAATCCAAGTTTCGATCGTGGGGGATCAATAGTTCAAAAAGTATAAATATTTAAAGTTGAGCGATTTCCAGTGTTTTTGTGCCACAGCACCAGAAAAAAAATTTCTGGTTACGCAAGGAAAGATTTATCCAGAATATGTTTTTATTTGATAAATAATGTAGTACATTCTTTAATTCGCGATATCTTTAATTGCAGCTTTCCAATTTGTTTAATGTTTCTGTTGTACGATTAATAATATAAGAATAAGAGCAAATTCATTACATTGCACCGCACTTTTTATAACGAAATCAAAGTGTTTAGAAGTTCTGTTCAATTATTGCTACATGAAAGAATCCTTTGTTCGTGGTTACGGTACACGGAACACAAAACTGAAAGAAGACATAAAGAAATAAATCAGCAAGTTGCCCAACGAAATCAGAGAAATATCATTCATAATTGTATAAAGCATTGCCGAATAAAATATAGAAACATGCACTTTGCATATGATTAATACGTTCGCTGGCGGCGCGGCGTCACACCTGCGGAACGACCATAATCTCGTATTTCGCGTAAAAAGTTGAATTAATTTGATGTGCATTTTTATTTAAAATTATAACGAACAACTTAATATTCATGGAATCTATAACTTCTCTTTGTTAACATTTACGTTGCGTTTAATAAAATATCCTAACTATGAATGCTGCGAGTAAAACAAATGATGGCACTAGTATCCATTCTCGTATTGATTCGAAAATAAATTTAAATTAAGAGCCCTTTCATACACAATACACAGGGATACGCGTATGCAATACGTGCATGAAATACATATATTTGTTTTTACATTATGCTCAAATTACCTATTTCAATCACCATTCAAATTAACTAAAAAAACATTATTCTTTCATATCCATTCACCTTTCTAGGAAATTCTGAACCTTTTTAAGTATCTTGAATTTATGCCTTATTATTAGACTGCGGATTTTATGCATTTATGACAAAATTGAATACATCAAAATTAAAGTAGTGGAAATATTCGAAGAATCTAGAAATACTGTTTTATCATTCTCGACTTACTAACATAATTAAGGAAAGAAAAAAAGATGTATATGCAGTCTCTGTATGTTATAAATGCGGCAGACAATTTTTGTTTTGCATATAAATCCGCAGTCTACTTATTATAAGTAGGAAATTTGATACTCGAATGATGTGCATGTAATTAAGGTAATACTTATTACCTGTGCACATCATACGAATTCAACTAGCAGGGAAAAGTTGTTAAATTCGTACTCCTCACCTAAAAAGTAGTATTTATTATAAGCGACAGGTAGTAATAAATATGGTATCAACGAGGTGTCCCAAAATTCCTTCAACAGCCGTAAATAGAAGGTTCCTGAGATCATTTGAAGCAACATTTTCCTTTGCAAAAATGTTATCCGCGGCTTTGTTTAGGAATTATTAACGAAAAACACGGACCAATCAGAGCGCGACCTAGACGCGAGTTGGCACAGTCGGCCAATAGACAGTTGGCGCGCCGAGACGACTTTGCCAACTCGGGTCTAGGTCGCGCTCTGATTGGTCCGTGTTTTTCGTTAATAACTCCTAAACAAAGCCGCGGATAACATTTTTGCAAAGGAAAATGTTGCTTCAAATGATCTCAGGAACCTCCCATTTCCGGCTGTTGAAGGTATTTTGGGACAGCCTGTATGTATAATGCGAAGGATACATCCGTTGTTTCGTAGCAGTGCGTTGTGTTGCGATCTCTAAATTGAAGTGAAAAAATCGGATATGATTGATGTAACTCAATTATGCAGGGTGTTCGACTACAGGGTGGAGGGAGATTTAAGGGGTGGTTCTCCATGACAATATAAGACGGCAATAAAGAGTAAAAAAATTGCGATTTCAGCTTCGTTTTTTAGTAATCGACAATCAAAAATCCGCCTAAAATGCGACAACCCGACCAACAGAGGTGGTCGTTGCGAACACGAATTAGTTGTGTGCAATTCCGGTATGTATATTGCATATTTGCATTTTTGTGAATACTTGCACTTGCGAGGATTTTATTCAACATTTATGGACACAATGGATACATGGAAACCATTTGATTACATTGAGTAGATGAAATTCAAAATTGTAGGATTTACAAAATTTCCAGATATCAATATATTATTTTTCATCTATTAAAATTACTAAGGTAGGAAATAACATTCTACTTGGTTTCTACTTGTTGCAATCGATGCAGACAATTTTTATTTTGCCTAAACATCCGCAGTCTAGTGATCACGAGTAAATTATTTCTGTGTGTCGATTGGAAAGTGAAAGGGCATTGACCCCTTCTACTTGATATTTTCATAGGGAGGATGTTTGAAATTTTCTTGTGGATTTTAACGAGTAGGCAGGTTCATTGTCGTTGAACGATTAACTTGTGAATCCTTAAAACATCTTCACCTCGCTAGGGCCCCAAACGAGAATCAAGCTAACCATGTTTCTGTCATTTGATACGAAATTGTAGCACAAACAATTCTTGATACCTAAAAAAGGCGTGGAATGTATCAACAGTATTGAAAAATGCGAACACATAACACCACAAAATAAAATAAGAGCCATGCTTGTATTGTGTCAAACAATGTATGCGTCAGGTTCACCATAAAATGCAATGGCTAGACTTAATTCCAATTAGAATTGGCTGAAAAAAATCATTTATCTTATTACCAAACTTTAGTTAAAATGTACCTTTCGAATACTGAGGTAAATAAACTAGTATACATTTTTAACTTATTCAGTGTATTATTATGAAAATAACTACATGAGCAGCTTTATGCTTCCGAATAATGCAAATTACGCCTCGTAAACGTACAAATAGAACTATCGAGGTGCATCCCGCACCCTTGCAATCCTGGAAACGGGAGTCTACCCCCCTTAAGTGGCGTTTCAAAAAATTCTAGCGGAAAGCAAATGTTTAGCAGCGATTCGGGTTCGGCCGGCGCGCCGCGTCGTACGAGACAACAGGGCTCCGCGGAAGAAAAAGGGTGACGGCCAAATACATGGTGCGGGTGGGGGAGGGGATGAACAAAAGGGGTTGGAAAATAGAAGGACAAACACAGAGAGAAAGAGAGAGGGAGGAGGCACGCGGCGGTAAGTGTCAGTTCTTTTGTGAGCATATAATACATCATCGATGCGGCGAGGGCTTTTAAGCTGTCCTGAAAATACCAGCCGGCTGTACGAGTTATTAATGTCCTACCTCCTTATAAAGTACTCAATTTTCGTTCTGTACGAAAGAGAAATATTAGCCGTAATACGGGCACCGCCGCAACGAAACGCTGCAGTATATCAGACCCGGGGCGAAAATTACAGCACCGACGAAGATGTTAATATCGGTGAACTTTATCGTCCGCACCCACCCCCGTCGTCCACCCGTTTCGAACCACCCCCTTCCCCGAATCCAGGCACACGCGACACGGGCGCGGCGCACACATTGTTTTGACAAAAGGGCGTCCCATCGAACTTTATCGCGCGACTCGCAAAATTCTACCGGACCGAACGGCGAACGTGGTCCCGTCGCTGCCCTTCGCCGGCCACCGTAAATCACCCCGCACACCCGGCTACCTGTGTAAAGATTAACTCAATCGATTCCGGACGTATCTCCCCATCGGCCGATTATTGAATTCAAGATGGACCGTTCGATATCGAGCCCCTATATTAGGTCCACGGAAAATGTCTCCCGCTCCCTCCCGCCCTTCCTCTCTTCCGTTTCCCCAATCTCAGCCTCTCGGACAGGGGGAATCCAATTTTTTAGGAATACATCTGTCATTCGGTTTACATGCCACTGTTTAGAAGAAGTTTCCGTTTTACGCGACTAATCACTCGGTTTATACGGTACGTAGGGGAGTTCCCCTAATGCCGGACGGTAGCTATATCTTTAACATTTAACCCCTTGCACTCGGAGCGATTTTAACCTGAAAATTAAACATTTCTTCCGACCTCAAATATTTCCATTCACTATGATTTTTTAAATTTTATGGATATGAAACTGGTGTAATGTAAACAATATTTTGAATAATGGTGCAGCAATTTTTAATGGCGCCTCAGAGTCACCATTCGAGTGCTAAGGGTTAAAACTTTACCGAGCTGTTAAGTAAGTGTAAGCAAGGGTAAGGGTTAAAACTGTACATATATATGATGATTGGCACCCTAAGCCAAGATCGTAGTAAAAATCTTTTTATCTTTTGTTGAAATGTTTATACGAGCTTAACTTGCTATTATTACAAGGTAATAGAGATTTCTCAGCAAAATCAAACAGTTTTACGAGTCATAAATCTTTTATTATAAAATATATTCAGTGAATAACAATTGTAAGACAAATAGTACAGTCCTTGGCACAGTAAGAAGTAAACGTTAAAACAGGCTTTTTTTTTATAATTAAACATATACGAACTTATTACATCTGCAGTACAATCCGAAATTAAGTTATAATGCGGTAAAGTATACTTACTCGTAACGAAAATTTTAATAAAACAGTATTTGGACTGCATTATGGTCATCCGTCGGTCTTACTGGATGTACCAGCATTGCTAACAGTCATATGTGGAATTCTGTTATGGAAACTCACAACGTTGCTTTGAAATATAAATAAGAAGCAATATAAAATGATTTTTTATACCAGGAATTCTTCATATTTGCCGTTTAAATCAAAAGTGCCAATAACTACTGCAGTGCCAGCAATAGTACAGTTTACCATAATACAGTTTTTGAGAATAATGAAACGAAGCAAGAAACCTCATTCAACTTTATCAGAAATACCTTTGACCACCATTATCTAAAACTTGTTTTCTAATGTCTTTTAATAACTCGACGATAGAAACTCTTAAATTTTAGATCAAAGAATGTATTGAAAAAGCCGCGTCACTTATGACTTATAGGATGACCCAATACTTCAAGTAAGATTAAAGTATTTAATTTCATGCGTGTGTTTCAGTTTATTAATTGGAATACTTCATTTTATGATTTTGATTCTTGAAATGCAAATATTTTATTTCGTGGTTTCGATTGTGAAAATAAAAATATTTTATTTTTGACATTTTTAAGTCAAATAAAATCGAAAATACTACACAGTATTTTAAATATTTCGCAAAATATTTCTCACCTGTGGTTACAACTAATACTATATTTGAATTACAACACATCTTATTCTAATTATTTCTACATTTAATCTTACTCTTTTTGAAAGAACGGTAACTATGCAGAAAACTCCTCCTCACTGATTTTGATGACTTTGAAATATGTTGTCAAGGTCATGAACAACAAAATGAATTTTGATTAGGTCGGGGGCGGATTTTCGGGGGAGGGGTTCCACCCCTTTGGGAAAATGCGAGGTTTGCTATGATCATCCTAACAGTTTCTCACGAATCTCTAAAAAACTAAGACCTAAAGCTAACCTGCCTAGGGAACAGTGGTTCAGAATGATGACCTTGACGATAAATATCAAGGTCATCGGTGGATAGTCCCCTTTTCTGCATAATTATCGTAAGTATTTATGTTTTAATCGTACCAGACAGAGTTAATTTGATTTTTTAGTACGAGTAGACGATATCGCGATAGTTGCGGAATGTCTGAGAATACGATCAGGCTGCAAGTTTCTGCCATATCTTTCCAAGCATCGACCGCGGTTTTGTATCGCCCCTTTCAGAACGATTGTGAATGTTGGAATCGCGGAAGAATAGGCGAGACATACACTTTGAGCAAACTTTTTGTCGAGAGACCTCTGCCGGCTGCGCTTTCGATCCTTTCATACCTTTCATTCTTAGGAAGGGCTTGTTTATGGCATCCCGTAGATACGGTAAAATAGGAAATAGATCCCTAGAGGCAAGATGGAATTTTTCCCGAGACTTGATTGCAGTTAAGTCCTCCGACGTCGTCGTTGCGATCGTATTTCCGATACAAAACGTTCGCGTTTCGAAGTTGAGAAACAAACGATGTAACTGTTAGCATTAAATTGAATGTGCCTGGATTTGAACGTGTTGACATGTGCACTGCTAAACTAGTCACCATAAAAATTCCATAGAATCAAAATAATTTATTCAATGAATTTGATGAGTCTTATTTTTTGAACGTGCAATTTGATTGAAATAAATACGGTAATATATTTCAAGATTATTGACATCGGTGCGGACTCCTCATTCTGAATAAGAAGTTTATTTAAAATCATATGTAACACGTATTACTAAAATTTAAATATAGAATATAATATTTTCGAACTTATTAATGATGTAACACAATTATTTTTGAACATAGTAAAACTGTCACCTGGTGCGAGAAAAGGAGGATTACCAATCCCAGACCTTTCACGCGAGAAGTGAAGTAATTTTGTATACATTTACAGAAATATAAATTGTTTATTCAAAGTTTTATTCAAAATAACAATTGTCTGTTTATTAATTGCAAGATACTTGAGCTACATAGACACTTGTTCCCCATCTCACTAATTTTATTGTTTCGAAAACAAAAAGAAAAAGCTACTACTGTATTATTAAATTCTTTAAATGTTTTCACGATTTTGCATTTGATGTAATTTTTGTCACAAATGCATAAAATCAGCTGTCTAGTTATAACAGTTTAAATTGTCTGCATGAGGATTCCAACTCTATATGAACAACAAAGATTGTTTTAGTAATGCCATTGGTTCTCTTTGTTGACATTTTTTTAATGTCAACTAAGAAATACCAGTCAAATTAGGAATGCTTATGTGGCGGTAATACTCGAGTCAAACTGCTTGACACGCTTTCAGCATTGCAGCATTCTGTTTTTAAACGCGTTCAAGAATGCTTGGAAGTAAATGGAGCTAGCTTTCGGCATTCATTGGACTAAATAAAACTAATGTTTTATAATAGAAAATTTACAATAGATTTTAAATATAATTTACAATAGAAAATGTTTTTCTAGTTTTCTTAATCCAATGGATATTCAACATTCTCTTGTTGATGTAATGTGTAAACCGCTACGTATTGTAATTTGTACCTTTTGATTTCTGAAAATATTTAAGAAAGATTATAGCGAAAGTAAATTGCACCCGATTAAACAAATTGATATTTCTTTAATGGAGAACGTACTGAGGATTACTTGCATTCGAGAATATCTCAGCAACAATTATTATAGTTTCTTACCCCGTTATAGATTTTTACTCGGAGTTCAATTCTCTATTGCAAGATGACGATTTACCCTTTAGAATTAAAATACTCACGGTTCACCTTCGCATCTCGATAAAAAAGCAAAATCGAAAAAAGCTAATTATTGCATTGTATCCTACAAGTACAAAGTATTTGGCATCTTCCCCCTCCATTCACCTTACTTAGTTTCTGTATGTCGTAACTTCTAATCGAGAATGTCTCTTCAAAAGCATTCAAACGACACCCATTGGAGATACGGGCAGACTATGGAACAGCAATTAAGGGTTCACTCAAAGATCTTCGCAGCACCGAACTAAAGTACAAAGGAATCCTACCAAGATTACTACCCCTAGAATATAATCGTTAGTATCACCATTGCGGGGAGAGTTCGGGGCGTAAACATCGCGAGTAATGGTCCCGTCGTGGGCTCGAAGGTGTTAACAACGAGGGGTGGCTCGGTCCCCACATAATCTCGCGATAGTTTGATCAAGGGTATCGTTCCGTGAGGAGTCCCGGTGGTTCTCGTCGTGCCGTTTCTATGATGCACTGCGTGGCAGTTTGTCGCAGAAATTTCTACCGGCATTTTTCGGTTGCACCTTCGGTAACCCTCGTAAAACCCGAAATACGATAGTACCTGGTATAATGTCATACTTCTGCATGAAAATACTGGCGCGTTTACGGGCCATTTTTTCGATTTCGGGAGAACTGTGTTAACAAAATACAAAATTTATCGAGAACTTACAAAATTAATATAACTACCCTTAACACTAGGTTTACGGAGCACTAAAAGTGGTTATTTTGGATTATTTTATAGAAATACCAGGAATATAATTTAGTCCGATTTTTAGCAGCTTTTACCATAATATATGTTCCAAGGAATAAATGTATTAGATAAATCTCCCAACATGCATTTTGCAATCACTAGACAGCAGATCTCTATGCAAAATACAAATTTCTACTTGACTTTCAACATACTGGAGTTAAATGAAAATCTATTTTCTTTCTTAATATGTTTAACAAGTTGAAAATAATATAATAATGTTTTTCAATTCTTCGAATATGTTTACTATTTTTAGTTACATATTCTCATTTTTGTCAAAAATGCATAAAATCCGCTGTCTAACAATCATAATAATAATTGTAAATTACAACATTTAGAAGTCTCATTAAGTGAGCTGCTTGTATATTAAAAACAACAAAGAAATAGAAAAACATCGTGGCCTTATTTGTCTACTTTCAAACAAAAAAGAAATGAATTGAATGAAACCTTGAAATGACATCTATCCCTATTTATTTTACCACGTTTTTATTAGCTCGCTTTCTTGTCTGTTATAATTTCAAGCAATGTACTTACTGCACTGAATAATATCTGTACGATAAAACTTAAAAGAATGAAGGGTTACACACGAAAACAGTAAAGAAGTGGGACAAATGTTTTCCTTAAATAGCATATATCGCAGTTGTTTTTAATGTGAATATTTGTTTTTGGGTTCTATTATGGTCTACGATCGATGTGTTTGAATACTGCTACATAAATTGTTGAAAATGTCGTTTCCATAGTAAACGAATTGCTGCCACGTTTCGGAGATTTCGCAGCACCGTGGTGTCGCGCGTGAAACAGCGTCGTCGGAGTAACGAGGCGTATTTTTAAGCCCGCATGTGGCCCGCGGAGATCCCGGAGTTGTTGGTGACGCGCGCGTGCCTGGATTCGACTGGATTCGAGTGCGCGCGTGGTGGCTTGGTCCGTGCGCTCGGGCGGTCGCGCGCAGTCGAGACGCCGCGCCGACCGCCGCTGCCGACTGGGGTGGTGATGCTTTCGATAGTGGGGGACATCCTTGCGGGACGAGTGGGGCTGGCGGTTCAGGGGAAAACTGCGAGCGCTGGAGCACGCGGGTTGCCGAGAGACAGGGGTCGACTCCGGTGGTAGGGGCTTAGGGGGTAGGGGGTAGGGGTAGCTCTGAATCCCTTGAAACTCTGACGATGCTCTCTCTCTCGACTCAGTTCCGAAAGCAGAGCCAGAGCCGAGAGTACACTCGAGGCTTGTTCGTTCCGCGTACCGCGTCGCGTACAGCTTTCCGCTCTGTTCTCTGTTTCTGATCGTTGTCGTCGCGTTTTTCAACCCGTGCCCCGACCGATTTACGCCCCGCTTGTCGAATTCGTCGACGGTGTGTACGGCCGGATTCTCGGTGTGGCGTTCCATCTGTGACCCCGCGTGTTCCGCCAGATTGCTGTCATCGCGAAACATCGAGACAATCGGACGACAGCTGGCTCCTGGTACGTCGTCGGAAGTTTTTCCCGACGTTGAACGTGTCACCCGTGTGGAAGAAACGGTTAAAGATACACGTTCTCGTCGGATCGCTTAGCGAACGAGAAGGGATGGAAACGGGGACGAGTGCGTGACGATGTTTCGGAAAGTAGTCGGGAACGGCGAGAAGGGTCACATACGAATCTATCTAGAAAAGCGGACGGCTGCAAAAGAGTGAGAACGTGCAGCTGAAACGGCTCGCGCGAACGTCTTTTTTCGGCCGACAAAGCTTGGCCCTCCTCTTTTATCTTTTCGTTCGTCGTTTTCGCGAATTCTTCGTGCTGGCCGCGACTCGATTCGACTCGACTCTACGACGTGTCGAGCCGGTGACAACACGAGAGAGAGAGCTCGTCGATCAACATTGCCCGAGCACGTGTGTGTCTGTGCGTCTGTGTGCGCGCGCGGAGGCGTGTGATGATATTTGAGCTCACTCGAAACCGTCAAAGTCACGCTGGGCCCTTTGGCGGCCTGCGCTTTTGTTCGGAGTACGCGAGAGATAGAGCGTGAGAGTCTCGCGGACAGGCATCTGGCATTTAAATCGAGATGATCGTCGTTCTCCTTTGTCGCCGAGCGGACCCGTTTTATTTAATACATACATATATCCATGTACACCCGCGTCACCTGCCACGTGCCTCGCGTGAGTCGCGAAACGTGCACTCCACTTTGTTTCATTCCCCGTCGTCGTTCCACCTGTCGTTCCCGTTGTTGTTTACTTCATCTTCGCTCCGGCCGGAAAGATAAAAAAAAAAGAAACAAGCTTGCCTCACCCGGCGAAAAAAACATGTTCCGCGCGCGCTGTTTTTACCCCGCTGTGTGTTTTCACCGAATTGCGCGCCTCCGCGAAGTTGCAAAGCGAACGTCTGTCGTTGACACGGGAAACGATGGGTTTCCAGAGCGGGAGCCTTTTTTAAACGGGAGTTAATGGACCCGTTCTCCCGCAGAAACCGAACAATTCGAGCGTAGAAACGGTACACGGGTTTCCGCACACCGTTCAAGACAAAGCGGTTTGTTCGATGCATATACACGCGGGACTCTGTATGCCGATTCTCGTCGACTCACTGATTAGAGGTGGGAATAAACCGATACGAAGATATACGGCTTCCGCGCGATCTACTTTCCTTGGCACCCGCGAATATTGTTCGCCGCAGCACCGCGACCGATACACAAATCTTGCGACAGTCCGCGCGAGCCTTTTTATTTCACGCGTCGAACCGGCCCGGCCTGACCCGACCCGACCTCACGACTAATCCCGCCCCGCGATTTATGAACTCCGCACGCGTTCCGTAACTCGCAACAAACAAGAGTCTCTGCCATCGTTCCTTCGTATTTCATCTCTGTAGAGCAGACTTTCATTTCGCCGCGTGGCCGTCGAAGCTCCCGACGACTCGCATTTCCAATTAAGAACGATCCCGGTGCATACTCGAAATAATGCGACGCGGATGCAGGAACGCGATCCTCGGTCCCGATCAAATTAAAAGGCCATACGTTCCCGCGAAACACGCGGATGATTTATGCCGCGCCCTAAATACGTGATTTGTACGAACCAACTGATCGGCCGAGCGGCAACGAACTTCGGTGGAAAATGACGACGAACCCCGATACCCTCCTCTATTTTCATTACACGTGAATCATCGGTTTCTGAAAGCGAACGTTAAACGACTCACGGTCCATTAGGCCCTCTGCGAATGAATATCATTTCCGACAACGCGCGATACACCGATCTACCGCTCCGATTTTTCACCCTCGGGAGTCTCTACAGGTCCTCTCAACGAGTCGACGCATAATCGCGAACCGATCGAGAATAGTGTCAATTCCGGTGTGCGGGAATTGGTCGGAGAGGTCACGGGTTCCCCCCTTGAAGAGTAGAAAAAGAAGTCGGAAGGAATTCGGGCGCGTCCAAGTGTTGTTCCGGTTTTAAAATAAAATAAAAGAAGATGACTCTTTAAATTTCATGGATATGAAATTCGTACAACACATAAATATTGGCACAGCAATTTTATCGTGGCGCCTCGGAGTCACCATTCGAGTGCTAAGGGATAAATATTGGCTACAACGGTCGCATACTACGAGCGTGTAGCGTCAAAGCCTAAACATTGGGACTACGGAAGCATCGATGCGTGGCGAGACCCTCCTTGCCCCACGTTGCAGGTGACTTCTCTTCAGCTCCCAATATGTAACACGTTGTTATTGGGAGCTGCGGAGAAGTCACTCGGAAGGAACGCGGGAACGGCACGCCCCGAGTCGCTCGTATTTTCCGTGCTAGCGAAATATTAGCTACAACGGTCATGCCTAGGTAGTAAATACCACGAACGTGTGGGGACCCTCTTTGCGCCGTCGCGGATGACTTCTTTCTAGCTTCCAATATGTGACGCGTAACCTGCAAGATTTTCACGAGGTACGCGAAGATGTAAAAAATCGAATGATCGGGACACCTTGTCGCGTGCTGGTCCGATTTAAGTTACACTATCCGCTTCAGCGGCAAAGTTGAACGTGTCCGCTTGGCCGACGCGACGTTCCGCCCGAGGAGATTTAACCGGTCTCCTAAACTTCGATAATTGGCCCGGGCTGTATGCATTCAGTGGAATCGCATTGGCGGTCTGGTAGCTCGTACGGAGATTCGCACGTACAAAGAAAACTGTGCCCGATCTGCTTTTCCATCATCGGGTCCGAGTCCGTGTAGAATTCTAATCACTGGGGGGAAAGGGTAGATGGATTTCGGAGCCTGAGTTGGGGTCGGGGTTGAGAGTTTCGGGTAGCGGACGGGCTCCGTAAAGTTTGACGATCCTCTAACGAGAAACGCCGCGCGCCGGTTTGATCGTGAATCGGTGTAAAGTATCTTTACGGGATTTACAGAATGGTGAAACGATGAGCGAGGAGTCGACGGTGAGGGTGAATCGGCAACGTTCGAGGGTGAGCTCGATGATGAATCTTCGATGAATAGTATCCGGCGGGGTAGTGACGAATCGCAGGGAAGTTTGGATCGATCCACAGCGAGATACAACGGGCCACGAGGAGTTACGATGCGCGTGAAAAGTTGACGAAGCCATGTGACGCGTGCAACCGAGTAAACTGAAATCCCGCGCGACACCGTTCTACACGGATGCTGATGCTGGACTGGACGACGACGTGGTCGGCATTCGAATGGACCCTCTGCCACGGATGACAGCCGGCTGTTTTGCTAAGTGACAGTGCGAAATAGTTTACCTTTACGGTGGAGAAAGAACGACAGGCTCGTAATCGGGCCACCTCAGTGTGATACGGTGAGGATTACTGTGAAAATTGTAGCAAATCAGTAGTGATGCCGTGATGGGCTGCAGTTCGGGTTCGTGCTATCTGGCTACGCTCCTCGTGGGTGGATTACTCTTGGTCGTCTTGTACTGCGAGACCTCCCAGGCGACACGTGAGTACACTATGTGACCCAATATTAATATTGATAGTGATAACACGCCCATCAAACTGGTCAGGCGATCGGTATTTAAGATCACCGTGTATCGAAGACGCGTTGCAGTGGTCAAAGAGCAATACCGATGGATTCGAACAAGCAATTCTCTCTGTTGAAGCGGACGGTTTATTTCGTCGAGAGTTAATTATACGCTCAATTTTGTTCGAAGACTACGTCCACGATACATACGTGTTCGTCTTCAAAGTTCGGCCAAGGAGGGACGATAAGACGAGTATTTTCGTAGCAGAAACACATCTGTAATAGATCTCACGGGAGAGAAGGCTATCGTCTCGTAGAAACGACTCGCGCCATACCCTCTCGTATTTTTACTGAAAACATTGCTTATTGTTGTAAAAACTATGCGTACGATTTCCTTGCTTTCACTCTAAATATTGTCCCGCGACACTGGGAAACATTCGAGGAACTCTATTTTCCGAGTAAGCTCCCTTATCGAAATTTAAATTCCCTTCGAATCGGAACAGTCGATTATCCGCGGATGGAATTTCGCGCGATCATCGCGGACGAAACACACAGTCGCGTAATAATTGCCGGCGCTTAGCGTGTTCGAGGAAATAGCAGGAATTCCGTCGTACTTGTCTAACCGAGTGACTTTCGTTCGACTGTACGCTAGAATGTGTTTAATTGCTTCCAGAGTACCGGTTGATTCCTTCGGTTCATTCGAGTGCGCTCTGTCGCGTTGAAAATCCTATTGTTTTTGCATTCCGGTTAAGCGTGTATGTATTCAGTGTATTGTTTCCCCGACGTTTGGGCTACGAAATGTGACAGGTGCGCCGGTGATTATGAAAGTGAAATAAATCATGTTTCGATTTGATAAAAATATATTTTACCAAAATATTTAGCTCTCAAAATATTGTTTACGTTATTGAATATTTTGGTATCGAATCAATTACTAAACATTTAAGTATTGCATGAGGTATTATATCAATTTCATATTCGTACAAAGAAAGAAATTGATATACATAGAATGGAATTATTCTAAGTCGAAAGAAATGTTTAATTTTCGAGTTAAAATAGCTCCGAGTGGAAAGGGTTAATAAATGTAACATTTTTCAATCCACTATATAATTATTAGCGATATCAGTCGACGAAATAAAAAACAAGAAAGATGAATTTGTTTGAAATTTTAACTTACACCACTTTCATGATCATCAGCACTTTTAATTTGTCATGTGTAGACTACGGATGTTTATGCAATTTTTAATTTCTGTAGGTAAATTTCAAAAAAGTAGGAACAAATACGATCTTATTTTCAGTGGTAGTAGTCTTTATAGATCCGAAATAAGAAAAAATCGTATTAAATTCTGTGGAATTTATTATATTCTAGTATTTTTTTAACACTTTTAGAAGCTATAAATGCATAAAGATCCGCAGTTTAGTCACGTAAGATACGAAACAAAATTTTGCAAGGATATTTTCTTCGAATCTCGGAACAAAAAGGGCGTGACCCTGAAACGGTGGGGGTAAAAGTTAAAATAATATATTGTAAACGTGTCCTAGAATGACGATTAAACTGCAGGCGTTCTTGCATTATAAAAAATGCGATATTTTCGTCAAATGTCTATCACAATTATGTAACACGTGCAATTTTAAAACGCGTTGATTGTCACGAATAAATGATTAAAGTGACGTATTAACCCTCGTACATTTTTTAAAAATAGTTGCACAAAATATCTTCTTTGTTCATAAGAATAATCGCATGTTTTAAAATAGAAATGTAACTGCAGTAAATAATTCTGATGACAAGTTCTGGAATGAAAGGATGGAGGGATCACAAAATGTGCGATACGCTAAATTAACAAAAGTCTAACCAAATCATAAAAATCAGTAATTTATGTTTTGTCCCTTTTCTTTGATTCAATATGATTTGCGGAGTCCGAATTTTCCGATTTAAAAAACGAGCGAAACGTCCGAGAATTGAATAATTGTTGCTGAAAACGTTAATTATGATTCGGAGATAACGTTTGGCTCGCCTATAATTTTGATGCTTATCGTCATTATTGGGATCGCTGCAGCTTTATAGTTTAACGCTGGTGATGTAATTATTTGATAATTTGTATTGGGAGGATATTGATACGCGTTTACAATGATAAAATTCAACAATAGACTAACCGGGCTGTTGCATTTTGGAAACCATTGTGATGTTCGTGTCTCAGGATCTAATTATCCACCAATAACGATCACGCACGATTTTAAACACTGACAAAAGTATAATCTGTGTATCGTGATATGTCGGAAACGTGTTTTATTACAAGAAGTATCCGAACTCTCAATATAAATTGTAAGAACTGTGTTTGTGATATAATGGACGTAAAATGTCAAATATCTCGTGAAGTATAACATTTCGATGACCTCGGATTACTACTTTTATACGCAGAATAATAAAAGGGATCGATCGGTTTAACAAAAAAAATTGGGTCGCATTAAAGGATAAAGTGCAATTTCACCTGGCGGTTGCATCGGCGCATAAAAAAATAAGGTCATAGGAAGTTAGGACGTATTATGCCATATGATCTTTTTTATATTTCTACTTAAAGAAGAGTAACCACTTCCAGTCCCCAGAATCACCTCTTGCCGTATTTTAGCGAGTCAGACTTGTCATGAAGATTTTAACAAAGTTAACAAATATAAATGTTACGCGTTTTTTTTAGATGAAATAAAATTTGATTCGTTCGTAATTAATATTTAGGCATTAAAGTAAATGTAGCCAGAGTTGCGCAAAAAGTTTATTTAAATAAAAAGTTTTGCCCAACTCTGAATGTAGCCATACAAATAATAAATTTTCTTTTCCCTTCCACGACATTTTTGGGGACAAAGACGGTTCAACCCTTTGCACTCGGAGCTATTGTAATTCGAAAATTAAACATTTCTTCCTAGCTAGAATAATTCCATGTTATATGATCTATGTATATGATTTATGTAACTGTAAAGAAAATGGTACGGCAAGGGGTTAATATATTTTTATATAATACAGTGTTCCCGCGATTGATGTGACTTTCGGGTATGCGGATGATGTGACTTTTTTATCCTCCCTACTAGAGGGTTCCCTCCTGGGCGGTCGATCGCGCTACAAAGAAAGTAAGGTATTAGGGTATTTATCAGGTCCGGAATAGCATTAGTACAATACAACAATTTCCCGCTTAGCACCGTTGTTTACCCAGGATCGTCGTTTTCACTTGGAAAAGTTATCCAAGAAATCTATAATATGTTCAGCACGCGTAAAAAAACGTAGCATGTACCATTTCGTCTCCTGAGACTCGATACTCCCGAGGTTCTCACAACAATCGCGGGGCACTGTACCTTGAATCTTATATAGTGTTGAATTGCACTTTCCTTTGGTTACCAAAGTTCCTCTCGTCTAATAGAATACCGGCTTGGAACACGAATGACTTGGGCAGAATATGTTGATCGGTGCTCACTGAAATCGATAAGCTTTAGTCAGGAAAGAAAGTAACGTTTCTTCATAATCGGACCTATACAACAACCTAATATGTATCATCTTCGCTGGATCTTGTGGCAGAGATTAACACGAATCGTCGAGAGAGTTTGGACTGTGGAAAGTAGGCCGGTAAGAAAGTAGTAATGCGTATCGCGGGTAGAGTTGGATGGACGAGGACGCGCGAGCAGCCGTGAAAGAATAAGACAGGAAGAGAGAAAGAGACGGACGTAACGTGGCACAAGGAAACGAAACGTGATGAAATGGCCTGTTTAGCCGGGATATACGCGACGCATCGTGAAAAGGCAGGGACGATACAACGGAATATAAACCCCTTCCCTTGTGTCGGCTCGTTGTATCCAGTCTGTGCGCGGGGCTGCCGGTGGACCAGTCGAGGGTGGGAAGTAAGAGGGTGAGAGAGGGTGGCAAAGAGGGCGTGAACGGTGCGGTGGTTTGGCTCAAAGGACGTTGAAGCCGGAATGGGACGCGGACGTTGTCACGATGGGTGTGAGATGGCTGATATTCCCTTGTTTTTCCATCCTCCTTCTCTTATTTTTTTTCTGTCTCTCTTTCTCCTTTATTAAGGAGGACTTCTTTTCTATCTTTCCCTCGGCCTTACTTTTCGTTTCGTATTTTTTTTTATCGCCTCAGCTCCTTTCTCGTAGACGGTAATATTCGCTCGACGCGCTGTCCTCGTTCGTTTTGCCGACGACGCGACGCGACGGACAGTCGTAGTAAACGCGGTCAGGATATACTATTATAATTGTTTCTACGGGTGCTCCGTCTTCTCATCAAATTTAATGCGATTACACGGGGTGTTAAGAGAAAAGGTTAACTGGTTCTCGGGAGGTCGCGAGACTCTCCCAAGCGAGAGAAACGATTGAAATGAAAACCGGAGAAAATCGATGATTCCGGTGAACTTCGTCGATGAAACTTACGCAGGACAGTATAAAGTGTTTATGTCTCCTAGCCCGAAGTTTCCAGCAATTACCGCTAAGAATAACGAGCCCGGAATTATAAAAGATAGTTCAATATAACTATGACGTTTGTGTATACAGTTTGTGTGCTCGGTGTTGCGATTCTTCAACATGATTCAGCTCTAGCTGACGCCTGGCGTTCGATACAGCACGCAGCAGCATCTATTGTAACCGGAAGACCATTAATTCCACGTTACATGCGGGGCCAGCAGAAAGAAAATCATTTGAGCAGAAGGAACTGAAAATGGCTGTTGTCTCTAACAACATTGATTTTTCGAGTCGGCGTGCACCGAATATTTTCTAGTTCGGTTTTAGAAAGCGCACCTTCAAAGCGGATGGCCCGTGGAGTTCTCTATTTCCAGTTTAATCTCATTTTTTCGGAGAAAATGAGCCTTTGAGACGGCCGCTAGGCATGTTTCTCCTTTATGATTTATTTTCCCCTCCCCGCTCTTCACTTTTGTTGGAAATGTTTCCCCGTTTTTCAGACCACCTCGTTAAGAAAACTAGATTAACGTAACCGTGTTAGGTTACACAGGTTCGCGAGTGCATTGTTGACACACACACGCACAAGCGCTGGCGCGCACAAGAACGCCCGTGTTCACGGATGCACGCGTGATGAACTTGCGCACGACATTTAAAAACTAACGCAATTTCATCCTGCATTTTCTCGTCGGGGCGAAGTATTTTATTAGTTCCGTCTCGCTGGGACGATAACGAGCGGACTAGAGGACCGCCGTTCTTCACGAACTCGCTGTTATTTCCGAAGAAGAGCGCTTCGCAGAAGCGATAGCAAAGCAACGAGCGACAATTAAATATCGTCATTGATATTGCCTTTTTCCTCTGGTGAACTTCCACAGCGACACGGAGCGTCTAATTTTCGTGCGCCAGTCGCATCGCACCGTTGTGGGTGGCTCTGTTCGGTCTTCCGTCTTGTTTCGTCTACGCTCGAGTCGCGATGCTTTCAAGAAGTTCCGGTTAAACGATCGCGGGGTCACTCTCATGAAAAGAAACGGTCCCGTTCCAGTCAATTTCCACAGTGTCCTGTATTATTATCTTCGAACGTCGCCGCAGTGCGTTGACAATGGACAAAAATCAAGAGACCAACTTTCATGTTGGTGAGAGCTTCTTCGTAGAAGTGCTCCTTTGTGCACACCAAAAATGTTTGCACCGATTGGCACAGGAGCCAAATAGAGATTTCTTTGTCGATTTAATCACTTCGCAACGCTGAAACCAATACACTGATGTCCTTAAATCTGCTTAAACCCTTGCCGTATCATTTTCTCTACAGTTACAGTGATTAAAATGTCTTTATCCACAAAAATGTCGTGGAAGAGAAAACAAAATTTATATTTTTTGTATGTGTGTGGCTACATCTATTTATTAAATGTTGATTTTATTTCGTTTAAAAAGAAACGCGTAACATTCATATTTGTTAGACTTCGTTTGAAATCTTCGTGACGAGTGTGACTCGTTAAAATACGGCAACGGGTTAATATGTCTAGTGATTTAAATTGTACGTACCTAATACAAAGTCGGCATTGTAATTAATAGTTGACTAGTGACAAAGTTAACAATAACTTTGGTGTTGAGATAAAGCAATGTCAAACAAATACAATTATCATGCGCTCGCTTGTGCAGCCTAGAATTTTCGCCTGGAACATTTTTTATCTAGAATTTTCCGATAGAATTTTGTCTAGAAAAGGGTTTTTGGACGCACTGTGCGTCGCGTCGCGTCGTCCGCCGCGCATTCCTGCGACACGCTTCTGGACAGTTTGCTTCGCATCAGTCCTCTGCATTCACCCCGAGCTGGCGAGTGAACCGCGTATATACCAACGTATATCTCTTCCGCTCGTTTCGCGTCCCGGCAGAAACTTCTCTTGCAGAATTTCTTTATCCTCCTTCGGAAGCGTAATAACGATTCCTATTTGCTGGCCCCAGGATTTCGCTTGTTCTCCTTGATTCTTCCTCCTCCTTTCGACTTTGTTCTCTCCCCCTGGAATATCCTCGCGCACGTCGAATGGCTTTCTGAAGGATCCTCCAGTGTCCACGTTCGTCCAACTTTTCGGCTCAGTTTCGACCATCAGCTGCTGCTCCTACACAACAGATGCTTCAATAAAACTTGGCGAGTTCTCGTACCTACCTCGGGCGTCGTTACCTGGACGCACCTGTGATCTGTATTTCTTTCATTTTTACCAGTTCCCCTTGATTCGTATAGAGTTCCGTGGAGAGGAGATCGTTGGCTATCTCGACGCGACGTAACCGGTAACAGTTTGATTCATCGTTTTTGTCGCGGCAGAGTCGTATCGCCGCGTCTTCTCCAGCGTGGCGAAGGGAGAGAGGAAGAAATTCGTGAACGAAATAGATCGGAGCGGGGTGGAGCTGAGCGGAGCGGGTAACAGCTTCGTCGAGGCGTCGCGGAAAAACAGAATCCGTTGAAAAACAATAACGATGACGGTATCGGGTCTCGCGCGCCGATAATACATCATATCGGCTGCCCGTGAAAAATGGCTTCACGTAGAAACAATTTCCTGTAAAATATTATGGATCTAATAAACTCGAAGCTTTTGTCCTCTCGATTTATCGGGTCGATCCGTGACCTGGCTCGCTGACGGACCGCGGACAAACATTTTATTTGCAGCGACGGTATACCAAACAATTAACCCGGTGACGATTCTCCTCGTCATATCTCGCGCGAGGATCGTCGGTATTTCGAATTTCGACGATGTGACTTTGAAAATTTACACGAGCCCCTGTGCCCATCTGGCTGAGCGTGTTATTTTTCACTAACGAGAAACAAATTTCAAATTGGTATTTATTCTCGCTGAATCTCAAGTCGTTGTGGAACAAATTCGTTGTCGGTCAAATGTGGAGTCGGTGAAAACCGTGTCGGGGAAATTTGTGCCGGTGATTTCCATGGGACTCACGGAAGTAGTGTGTACGAATGATCAGGTCGATACCGGTCCTCGATAGATTGCAACGCCGATATTATTGACCAGCAGACTTCGCCTTGGCGCGGGGGTCTGGTTTATTTCAATTTTATTGGCGTTGCTCATTCCACCGTGAACACCGATATTACGCATTAGAGATTACGGGTGCCCCGGCTACGAATAGGCTGTAGATGCGTTTGTTTTGCAAAACCATCGGGCTGCGCTCGAATCGATACGAGTCCACGCGCGCGCGCTCCCATGGAATTATGAGCATTACCCTCCCTCCCAGCACCGACGATTTTATTTGTTTTGACGATTTATTCCGAAAATCCCGTGCCGTCGCGTCGAGTGCATTATACGCGCTCGCACAGCAGGGGTTGGGTGGGCATTATGTTGCATCAACCGTATCGTCTCGTACATTTCACTGATTGCGCTCGCACTCACGCCGCAACCCGTGACTCCGAAGATGTATCCACGGCCACTGGCATTCGAGTTTAATGAGATTTAAATAATACGAAGAAATGTTGCGTGTACGGCTGCACCTCTGAAACCTGGGACACAGTCGAAGTCGACGGAAACCGATTTCACGTTCGTTGAGTTTCTAGTCTGCTACACGGTGAATCGCTGGATATGGAACCCTTTCACCCTCGCCAACACCTTTCAGATCTTTCAAACACCTTCGCCAGTCGGCTTACAGTTAGCTCGACCTGAAAATGAAATTAAGAATTGATACGGCGAATCACAGTAATATTCGGACAATTTCAAACCCTTGATCTACGATTTATTTTACGCTTTCAGAGTGATTGGAACTTTTTTTCATTGATATAAATTGTATGCCTATATGTTCTCTAATAGCTGTGTATTTACAAGACCAAAATAGAATTTTATTTCTTTTTAACCCTCATCCGTCCCTCATTTCACGAACTGAATCTGTCCCCCGGTGTCAAATTGACACAGTGATACAAAAAATCGATAAAATAACAAGTTAAACAGTTACTTTTCGATGTTTTTTTCCTTGAAATGGAGGAGTTAACATTTACATTTTAGGTTTTTGCAGTTATATGTTTCGCATTAAAAAAATAAAAGTCACTAAGTTTCGAACGAATTTACCTACAAATAACAGAACAGTGTAACTTATTTCGGGGAAACTGTGTCAAATTGACACGAGGGACGGATGAGGGTTAAAGGAAATTATTGATGTACATTTTTAGTCCGACACGATGTTGTAAGGCAAGGGGTTAACCCTTAGCATTTGACTCGGAGACACCACTAAAAATTGCTGTACCATTTGAGTAATGTTTTGAATAAATATTGTTTATATTATTAAATATGTTGGTGTCTAATCAATTACTAAACATTTAAGTATTGAACGAGGTATTATATCAATTTCATATTCGTACACAAAGAAAAGGATAGAATGAAATTATTCTAGGTCGGAAGAAATGTTTAATTTTTTGGTTAAAATAGCTCCGAGTTCAAAGGGTGTATAGTGTACATGGTGGACCATCAATTATTCGTAATTAGTGGACCGATAAAAAATGTTCTGGTATGGAAATATCGATGCAATAACATTCGGCATTGAAAGAGAAATTTTTTCAATGAGCACGGTGTGCGGAAGTGAATCAAATAGTCGATTTGATTAGTGTTTCATGTTACATGGTTTCGAAGTATAGATTTTTACTTCTTTCAGTTCATTTGCTATAATTTCAAAGCTGTGTCAACTATTCTATTTTATTTATTAGCTCCTTCGTGACCTTGTGTGTGCAGGCCCGATTACAAAGAAAAATAAATTGCTCCACTTTTTAAAAAGTTGAAATCTGGTATTCGATGTTATCAACATTTATTCCACTAATAGTCAGCGAGTAAAATGAGTGAAATCGTTAAAGAAACTCAATCGATGCTGTACTTCAAATGGAAAGTACAATAATCAGATTGTCACATGGTAATTACAATTTATGCATGACGGATTTAAATGAAGGGATGAAATGAAATATTTCTGTAAATTTTCATTTTCACCGAACATTTCAGAGGAGCTAGAATTTAATTTAAATTCATATATTAGGAGATTAATTAAATTGTATGTAATACGCGGACTTTATTTTTTATTAATGTTAAAATTTTATAATTTAGATAACAGCTTTTTTAATTATTTAAAATATGCAACACGATGGAGGAGACGATGCCCGAAGACCTTGAAAGGTCAAATAGTGTCTACTACAAGAATAGTGCGGTATTTAAACTTTAAACTGCTTCGGCGATTATACGCGTTCTATTTTAGAGGGAAACAGGAAAATACGTTCAATCAATATACGCGGTATATTTCATTTCGAAATATGGTCGCTGGTTTGTTGTCATACCTCAGTTATGCAAATATTTAATACACGATAAAATAGGAAAATAAATAAAGTTTAATATCAATCTCGTATAATTTAATTCGAGGGAAAACAATGAATGATGCAAATTTCTGCGAGTTCGACGTAGATAATTGTTAATTAATATCCAAAAATAGTTACCAAAATAAGTTCAGTTATTTGAGCAATGACATTCAGTTCGTTTTAAGTTGACCTAAATAAAAATGATTATTTCGTTAATAATATATCAGTAATAAATTATTATTGATAATTATTATAATACTATAATTCGACTGCATATATTATAGAGTTGGAGTACGAATGGTGTATGTATGTATATTAACAGTCAACCCTATATATAGCTAAATTTAAAAATATAGAAAATCAGGAATGACGGAAGAATTGTAAAATTACGATCGCCAACAGATTGCAAAAAAGAAGACAATTTGAAACGAGCGCCTGCGACAAACGCGTCGGTCGTTAACTTCTGATTATATCCGTGTGCCCAATTTTGTTAACAAACCCGTTTTTCCTTACGGCTTTTCCTTACGATATTTATGCAAAATAAAAATTGTCAGCATCAGTTGCAAAGATTCTAATAAACTGAAAGTACTACAACGGTATTATCATTAGACTGCGGATGTTTATGCAATTCTAATTTTTTTAGACGAATTTTAAGAAAGTGGAGTAAAGTAGAATCTTATTTCCAACGGTAGCAGCCTTTGCAGATATGAAATAAATAAAAATTGTACTAAATTCTGTCGATTTTTATATTCTACCCTTTTTTGAACATTTTTAGAAGCCATAAATGCATGAAGACCCGCAGTCCAATTTATCACATTGTTTGATATTCCACCCATAAATGCGTGAGATCCGCAGTCTAGTAATAATAATAATTAAAGCATGTGCAACGTTTGTAGCGTGCGATGCACACGATTCGAGCGTGTTCGGAGTAATGCAGGTGAATTGGAAAAAAGGTCGCACGTGTCATCGATTCGGTGTAATTAATATCCGTTCGAGTCAATAAGCTGCAAGTCAGGGCTTGGATTACCCAGTTTCCCTTATTTTTCGGGTTATTTCGATATCGTCGTTCTGACACGATATTTCGAAGTGCCACCGAGTGTTTGTCAGAAATAATTACGATTTTTCATTAACGACGGAGCTTATAGAATCACAGAGCTTATTGTCCCAGTATAATCCTGAATGAAACTGAATATAGATAATTAGCTTGCGCATTACGTACGCGAGAAATATTTTATTTCAAAAGGTAATGGAACTGTATCCAATTAGCCCAGCCGTCTTCGCTCATTTGTCCGAGTTGTTTATTAATGAGACTGGTATAGTTACAGCAACAGAATTTGCAAGGTTTTCTTCAGCATCGTTAGCACCACGTGATTTCTTGGGCGATGTAATGTAAAATGCTAATCTGAAAATAGCGAGGCTAAAACCGAAGCTGATCGACACCCATTTGCGTTTCGATAACCGCTAGGTGATCATCTCTCATTCATTTTTCTTCATCACCTTTACAAATCTTCAGTCTTTTTCAGGTTAGATTTTGTCGCGGATCTTTAACCTACAAAATAAATAGAATGATAAGGCTACACTGACACGACTACTGGTTTCTAATACAGTGAACCACAGTAATATTCGGACATTTTTAAAAGGACGATCATTTTTTAAATATCAGATCATACGACTTGGATTTTTTTGAGAAGTTAGAACAATTAATTTACCACATGACGTGAAAAAGAAATTATGAAATAATTGTAATTGGTCGGAATTACAAAGAAAAGAGTAAAGGTTGTTGTTTACAACTTTTTTATGTGGGCTAATATTGAAAATTTAAAATATACGTTGTGTAAATCTGTGTCAATTATTCGTGTTCTTATGTGGAAAAAACTACAGGCATCGAAAGATGTAAAAATCCTTAGATTTATATCAGTTATAGGCTGAAAATGGTGAAAAACTGTAATTTTGATCATTTTTAAACATTTGTAGCTTATTATTCGTATAATTGACACAGATCTACAAAATGTATTTTTTAAATTTCCAATAAAATAGAAAGGGGTGAAAATGAAGGTGACCTTGAGATCTCCGAAACTCTTTCACCTACAAACAAGCAATTATTACCATATTATAGCCCTCTTTATACCAAAAACCTTTGGCTAATAAAACTTCTTCATATTTTCAAAAACAGTGGAGATAATAATGTGCTAATATGTACGTTTAAATAAAGCCACCTAAATATCTCTTCAGGTTATTATGATGCCAAAAATATTTGTTACGTACTGTGCATAGTGTGAATGGACCAAATATCTGGCAAGAATATGTTTTCCGAAGGTAATTTTTTTCGCAGTTATCAAGGTCACCGTTGCTTTTTGATACATAACTAAATTTTTTTTATTGCATCGTGTAACTGATCGAAAAATACATTCAGATATGTGTAATAATATGACATTGACCTTGATCTGAAGGTAAAACTTTAATTTTCGAAGATCAAGGTCATTTCAAGGCCATGTTTTTATAAATATCTGAATGTATTTTTCGGTCAATTACACGATGCAACAAAAAAAAATGTAGTTATGTATCAAAAAACATCGATGATCTTGGTAACTCCGAAAAAAATGACCTTCGGAAAAAAATATTCTTGTCAGATATTTGGTCCATCGACGCCATGCACAGTACGTAACAAATATTTTTGGCATCACAATAACCTGAAGAGATATTTAGGTGGCCTTATTTAAACGGACCACCCTGTATTACCATGAAAAATACAGAAGGGTACCCAACGTTCGTTAGGAAGTTTCAAAGAGCTCCATGTCTGTGAGACAGTTGAACGTGCTAAGCTCTACAGTCAGGATACTGTCTATCCCCGAAAATGAGCGTCGCCTACCAAATTTGTCGTTCTCTGGCAAGCATCCTTCCACCCCATCGTCTCATCGTCAACGTTGGCAACGTTAGCATTCCCAGACTGCTTGCCGTGCCGATAAAAGCAGTGTATCTTGCAAACGCCAGGGAAAAGTGGCTTTAGACAGCTGGGGGGATTTACCTCGAGGGAAAGGGAGTGACGGGAACGAGAGAAAGAGAGAGGAACGATACGATAGGCATTCCAAAGGGACGAGTTGATAAAACGCATATTATCGAGGATTCGCCAATTTACGTGTGCCGGTTCGTGGAATAAAACTATCGGAACGACGCCAATGATTGAACGAACGTTCTACAGCGAGTCATATGGTATCCGCTCGAAGCGGGGTCTTATTTTCTGAAGCGCTTCAAAGAATCAACGGTTTCATCCAGCAGTTCCCGCGCGTTTGTGGAAAAATTGTACGGAACTGCTACCCCCGGTTCGGTCCGACTGAGTTGGTTTTTAGAATCAAAAGGACTCCTCGTCCAACGAACAATTCACGTCGGAGATTCTAACTCTTGCTCTCGTTACGGAATCACTGTTCCGTCGTATTATTAACGATGCTACCAACGCGCGATCTCGTATCGAAGTCGATAAGTCGGCAGTTCGGGCGGTGTGCTGTTACTGGTGGGTAACGTCTTCATTGGAAACGACGCGCGACGCGACGGCTGATCCGATCATTTATTTTACGCGAGGACTCATTTCTCGTACATTACGCCCAGCCAAGATTTATGTATTTTCGAGGATATAGAACTGTACTATCTGCTTTATGACTCGGCAGATGAGCGGAATGGGCTTTCCCCCTGCCACCCAGCCACCGTGATTCCCGTCCTATGTACTCCCAAAGGAGTCCTTTCTGGCAACGACCGCTGCGCCGCTAAAGCATCGACAACTTTTAATGCTCCCTTTTGATTTCCCATCCTCCCTTTACCGTTCCTTCGCTTGACTAGCAGTAGCCTACTTCCTCTTCTCCTCTTTTTTTCTCTTCTCTCCACTTTTAATTGGTTTACGTTCCCTCTGTTCGCATTTGACGCGCGTCACGACGGATACGCCGCGAACGGATGATTTTTAATACCGGCGAACTTCAGCAAGTCGATTTTCAAGGAATCAGCTGCAATCTTTCGGCCGGAGCTGTTTGGTCTGATCGGCAGTTTTCTTTGAAGGTGGTTCGACTAATGAAAGTTATATAATAGACTTTGCACCGGAATTATTGTTATTCGAATCTCGGAAGTTCTGAGAAAAATCGAGTTCAACTTTTCAGGCTCAATTATTTATTTTATATGTACCGGTGATTATGGAAATTATGCGAGTCGTGTCTTCTTTCCTCCAGATATCCAAACTTTTGCAACTGATCTGACAAAGAAATATTTTCCATTGATAATATATAATATACAGGGTGTCCCACGTAACACTTTTCGCGATTGTTCAATGAAGTGCTTGCGATAATCTGACAAAAATATATTTTTAAACGAAAGTCGATCAGTTTTCGATTGGCTATACATTGCAATAAAAAAAAGTTCGAAAATTTTCTTCAAGTTTTTAAATGGTACATCAAAGTCATCCGAAGATCATGGTATACTAGGTCGTTGAATCCGTCTTGATACGGGCTAAAGAAAAAATTTCGAACTTTTTTTATTGCAATGTATAGCCAATCGAAAACTGATCAAGTTTTGTTGAAAATATTTTTTCTCAGATTATCTGAAGTACTTGAAAAATCGTGAAAAGTGTTACGTGGGACACCCTGTATGCAAATAATTTTTCTCTTTATTGTACAGTTAGTAGTCGTAATTTTTCAAAGTATTAAGTAGTAATTGTAATTTTCGAAGAGGGTACATTCTTGTTAAAGCAATAGGCTTCGTCTAGACTTCTGATAAATCAAAATCGATTGAGACACCCTGTATATGTATAGATTCTAAGCCGGCTTGCGTGGGTGTAGAGATCTTTGAACTCTGACGCACAATTAAACACGCCTATTCTATTGAATTGCAGTGAAGCATTCTGCTGGTTAAGATACAGTTTCGCCATAGCGAACGTACCTCGAAACGAGCGGAATTGATCGAAAACGCTTCTCTCTGTCGTTCCAGTTAGCCCTGACTAGAGTTCTGCATTCGACTCGTCATTTTTGCTGACACTCAAAACCCTCGAGCCCGGTACAATTCGATATACAGTGATTGATGTAACGATCGTTTTATCTTCATCTTTTTGTTGACGCACACGCGGCCTGGATTTCGAATCTTCTGGGATAATACAGGGGACCCGTTAAATCACACGGGAACTGTAAACAACCGGCCGGAAATATATGTTCGAATGGTAAATTAGACGAAAAGCTTGCCGTGCGGGTGTTTAACCCCTTTCACTGGAAACGACGCATGTGTACACGCTTCGGGAATATCGGGAAAATCATTAACCGCGTTTCCACATCGCGAATAATGCGAAGTCTCTTTGGTAGCCCCCTCTAAAAGCTTTTAGTCTTGTGCTCGTTCAATTATGGCGCTTTAGAAATTGTTCGAGAAAAAGATACGGAAATCAATCCTTGATCGTAAAATGCTGTTGTTTTGTTCGGTTGATTGAAAAATAACTAAACCTTTGTTCAAGCCACTCTCACGGAGAATCTTTCGCTTGAAAGGTGACTGACGATTCATAGATAATCGTCCCGAACTGTTCCTCTAATGTCAATCCATTACTAGACTGCTATTAGAAGGATTTTATTATTAAGAATCCCTCGCAATTGTATTCTTTAATTCTTCTAAAATCTATTTAAACTTAAAAATTCCTCTAAAATTAAATTTATTATAAGAACCTCTCTAAATTACATTCTTTAATTCTTCTAAAATCAATTTAAACTTGAAAATCCTTCTAATATCCTGTAATATCATTAATAAGAATTTTCCAAGTCAATTTCCTTCTCTTAATGATTTTAATAAATCACGAATACTATAATTGTGTTTTTAAAATCGCCTGTGATATTCTCACTGTTTTATGTTTTATCTACTCATACTCTATTTATGTCGTTTGGGGGAAACTTTTTGCTCTGTTAATTCCGTTTATGTTATGTTATGTCTGCCTCAATTTTCATGATTGAAATATATATATAGACAAAATTGGTGATTGGGACAAGAATGAGTGTAGATGTAATTTAAAACAGTAACAATATTAAAAGAATTTATTAACATATTAAAAAAGAAAATGAATGGTATCGAGTGGCGCATAAAAGAGAAGGTCATATGAAGCTCAACTACGTTTTTTAAATGGAATTGATTTTAATACATCAATGGGTGCAGCTTGACATTAGTTATAAAAATCTATTAACCCATTTTTTAGGAGATAGTTTATTGTGTAAGAGGTATTTGGAAGATACTTAAAGTTAAATGATTGTAGGACACCATCACTGATATACAGAGACGTTTGATTTTATTTATTGCAAATTAGGTTCAACATAATAACCATTTACATCACCTTGTATAAGTTTCAGAGGCTATTTCACTCCAGTTTGTTGCAATTCAGATAAAAAATGTCTATTTTAGGATCCACTGTCCAGTAAATACTGTCTAATTCTTACAAATCGAATTTCCCTCGTTCCTCCAAACGGTTAGCCTGGCGAATAATACCAGTGATGAAAAAATAAATGATAAATGGTTAATTTCTTTAATAACAATCCTTTACCGCGTTCTATCATGTTACGGATTCTCCGCTATCGTAAAACGATCTTCCGAACCAATTACCTCATTCATCGACAGGCGTACATTGTAACCCAATAAATAGTGCATCCGAGAACGATCGCAAAGCGTTGGGGGAAACCATCGAATCTTTCGTGGAACGTGCACAAGGGAATCCGTGAACGGTAATTTTCGTACAACACTCGATAAGACCCGTGAAACGATCAAAGCTATGCACGCTAATAAAACAACCCACTTTTGATCCTCTCGATCCAAGAATTTCGATGAACGCGATGGCGCGTACTGCAATCGGGAGCGCCACGAATTCCAGGTACATTGGTTCACGGATAACTGTCGGGTTTCTTCCACAGTCCACTGTAGCTTTCTACCCTACTTTTAAAATTGGCAACACCAGATCGTTCCAGTGTACCGCGTATTTACACTAAACAATTTTCCAACGTATTTCATTTCATCCGTAAGGGTGAATTGAATTTCAACCTTGAGGATGATTGCGGGGTGCGCATTCTCATTTCTCGATATTGCATGCGATGGGATTTTTTAGTAGTTGAAAGTGATAGATAAAAAATCGATCTAGGCCGAAATCGCTACCAAGAATCCTATTTTTACGTTTACGAGGCGTTTGCATTATTCGGCAGCGTAATTTTCATTATTTGCAAGGATACAGCTGCGCATGTAGCTATTTTCATAAAGCCTCGTAAACGTAAAAATAGGACTTTTGAGTGGCTTATCCAGCGCTTTTGACTACTGAAACCCCCCATCTTTGCATTATCAAGAAATGAGAAAGTGCACCCCCACCCTTGCACTCCTGGAAACGAGTCTACCCCCTTAAACATTGTACGGTTTTCATTACCTATAATATGTGCATAAATACAGAAGTCAATTCATTAATTTCCTATGAAATCATTTTTCTATAAATTTCCATAATTGTGAAATAGAAACCCGGTGACGTGACCGTGGTAGGTTCGGTGTTAATGGGAGTCACTGTTGCGCTAAAACAACAAACGCGATACAGTTTCCCATCCAGGTTCCGCGCTTGCGAGCCTTTTACGATCTGTGTCCAGGCAGCCTTTTATCTTTCATCTTCGACGAAGAAGGAACGGTCGCGGGAATGGTCCAGCGGAAACGTCGATGCGCATCCGTTCCTCGATAAGCGAGTTCCTCTGTCGTTCATATCGTCGGACCTCTCGTGAATGTTCCAGCGCATCAAGATGGAAGTAAAGTATCGGGGATCAGGGGACGATGATCGTGTTCCCCGAAACCAGCGTCCTTTCATCACGGTCCCGGAGCCCTGGGCGAGCCCAGAGCCCGAGGATCGGGGTTCCTCGTTTCACGTACGATGGTTACCGCATCGATCCGAGCCACGTCCGAACATGGTTGCATTATCTGCCAGTAATGACGTCGGTCGCGTGCATGAATCGATGAAGAGACAAAAGAGAACAGGCCAAACGGACCAGACGAAGGACACAGGCGACCGGAGAAGGTGACCTAACTGGACGACGCGATGGGAACGGTCCATCGCATTATCGTTGCGTTCACGCTCGGACAAACCCGTTGAATCGTTATGGATAAGCTATTGATACAGGAGAAAATGGTCAGGGATGTGCTTTTCTGCACTCTCGCTCGTTCCCCTTCGACGATCCCAGCTTCGCCTCATCCCCTGGTTCTCTTCCTCTCTCTCTCTCTCTCTCGCTCTGATCGACGGACGGAAATTCGTACGTTTCGACGTCACCGCCACGAACCCGACCGGTCGGCAGGTCCATTTGTAAAATGTTCTATTCTAGAATATTTCGGCGGGAACGGTCCGGTGAAATCGAATCGGTAACAGCGTTGCGTCATCCCGTCGGAGCGATTTAGCGTGGCGCGGTTGAAATGCTTCCGTCCCGATTTGTTTCGCCGAAGTCAAACACTCTTTTCGTCGCGTTGGAAAGTTCAAAAAGAGGGGAAAAAATCCGAAAACGGGGGACCGTCAACGTATGAAACGCAGGATAGGCATTGATAATGGATTTCCCAACAAGAGTGGAATATTTAAATTCCAAATAAAATACAGCTTTTTTTATTTACTACCGAAATTTTGATTTAATCATAAATTAGACATGTGGAATCTCCGTCGAACCTTCTCGGTTTTGCTGGCACATTTACGTTCTATTGACGAAATTTTCAATCACATTTTGGTATAATTCTCAGGGATACAGCGTTTAATCTCCTCCTTGAAGGTTTGGTTGATTCACATAAACTTTTAACTTCAAAAAACCCCGGAGAAAGAAATCCAAAGGCGTTGAGGGGGTAGACTAGTTTCCAGGATTGCAATGGTGCGGGATGTGCTTTCTCATTTCTCGATAATGCAAAGATGAGGATTTTCAGTAGTCAAAAGCGGTAGATTTTCACCATTTTTGTTGTGTCGAAATGCGATCCATGTTTAATAATGGCAGACTGTCTACCATCGATCTGTGATAGTGGTTTGACTCTCAAAACACAGCAGCAGAAATGGCGCTAAATTTAAATTTTCCACTCTTGTTTGGACACCCTTTATATGTATAGACTATGTATTGGAGATGCTTGAACTAATTTGAAGATGGCTTTGGCATGACGCGCCACCATCTCCTTTATCCCAACAATAAAGCAAACGATTAAACTGTTTACAAATATTTCAAATTAATTTTTTGCGAACTTCATTAATCATTACTTTAATATTGCATTTATATATTTATTTCATTATTTTCATGAATTGCATTTGAGGTGTCAAAGAGATATGAAGGTCAACTGTGTTTTTTAAAAAATGGAACGTTATGGTTTTCTATTTACATTCTGACAGCGTGTTTCGAGACGAATTCAGAGAAAGTTGTTCAATGTCCCGAAGGTCAACTGGCTATAAAATAAATTGTCTCGATGAACTCTTCGAATACGTCCAACGATTTACATGTGCCGTGTTACTTACTATTCTGTAACCCCTCTTTTCTGTATCGTTCTCTCGTTCTTCTCCTCTAAGGTGCTTATGGTGTTCATTATTCTATCTGCCGCCACCCTCATGGCCGCGCACGGGAATATTCAAAGCCGATTCGACTAGCTTGCTCGGATTTCGCGCGTGGCTCCCGCGGTGATGCTCCGCCGGGGTTATTGCACGGGAGACAAAAATACGTGTAGACGTAAAACCTGATTTACGTTCCGTATTTAGCGCAAGAACGCGACGCGAATATCGCCGGAAGGCAGGAAACAGCATAAGAAACGTCTTCGAGGGAAGCTCGCGGTGGGCTCTCGCGCACACGTGTCTCCTCCGACCGCTATAATTTCGCATTCGCGGCAAGAACGGGACGGCTGGAGGATCGCGAGGGTGGAAAATAGTAGAAGAGAAAATGATGAAAAGAGAAGACACGTGGTGACAACGTCCAGCCGTGCGTGTGTCTCACGGGGCACCGATCGACGCGACGCGACAAGACAGGGGGCTTTCGGGCACCGAGTACGCGTTTAATGGACTGTTTCCGGTAATACGATTGACTTTAATTATGACCCTCGGACGGAAGAAAAAGAAATAGAAAGGAACGACGCGCCTTGAGCAGTGCGGGCTATTAAGCTTAATGACGATGCAAGGGAGAATACAATGAGACATTAAAAATAATTGAGTACAAAAGGCTCGGCTGCTGTTGTCGTCGTTCGGCTTCGGTTTACCTATAGGCGCGGAGGAACAGGTGGGAGCTTTATCGATGTCGGATAACGGTCGGGGGCAATATTAAATGCTTGTCTTACCAATTACTTGTCATAACGATGCTCGTCGAAATATTCGATATTTGAACCATGATAATTTCGTTAGATCGAGTTAGAGAGAGAGAGAGAGAGAGAGAGAGAGAGAGAGAGAGAGAGAGAGAGAATGTGAATTCGTATAATTAATTAATTGATTTATTTCGTGACATATTTATTAATGGAATCACCAATGGAGAGCCATTGAAATTTTAAGTGCTTCTGTGATAGACATGTAGACTGGACAATTTTATGAATGATGACGAAGATGCCATCGACAGCAAATGTGCTCAGCATTCATTTCTAATAATATCTAGTTCATAAACATGCAAATTGATAATAAGAATTTTCAGAGTTAGACACAGTCAGTGTGATTACAATAACATATAAACTGTATTAGAATTAATAGTGTTTCATAATTATGCGTATACATAAATATATATGCATAATGCATACCTACATTTCTGAGTTTAGGCAATAGGTTAAATTTCGAATATTTCAATCAAAGAAATTAAGGTTTTGGACATTTTTGTGGCCATTAACTCTTTTAAAATTTGAACCAGGCAGCTCTTGAGAAATGACAAGGTTTTTATATTTGTTCGTTAGAAAATATATGTGACACGAAAAGAAGAAAATTATATTCTCAAATGTGTAGAACATTTCATGATGTTGTACTTAATGAATGCATATCAGAAATATTTTTTGGGAGACATTTAAGTTTGACGAAGTGAGCAAGATTTTTGTCTTTCCATGTATAAAATTTGTTACACGCACCTAAGTATTACCGCTTGATACATCTTCATAGTTTTCTTTATCGGGTGTTCTACAATTTTATGAATCACAGTAAAAAAGAACTCAAGGTCACCTTAATATTGCAGTAAAAAGAAAACGTATCAAAACGATAGTTAATATATTAGATGATTGCATAAGTTCGTGCCCGATTTTCATAGATATCGCAAACTATACGGTAATGTGTAAAAAAGAAATGATATGTATAGTCACCATTCTTCTCTAATTGTAGAAAAAAAGAATGGTGACTATATAATTGATTAATGAAGCTGTATTCTTTAAAATTTAATCATTGAATTTTATTTTCAATCGGGCAAGAACTTATGTAATCATCTGATATATCAGGTACAGTCTGTTGATACGAAATAACTTTGAATAATTTTTTATAGAACCGATAGTTTTCAAGTAAACTTAGATGAAGAGTACCCTGTACACAAAACATAAGATTCCGACTACTCCTCGGCTTCCAATTTCGATAGAAAACTTACATTGAATAAATCCATGGACTCTTGAGATGGCAAAGAGATCGATAATACCGTTATGGGGGATCGAAATTGATCATGTGTCTGCGCGAATAACGTTTAAGGAGCAAATGAGCAGGAGCCTCGGTGGAAAACGGACTGACTCCGGGTAAATGCAATCGTGCAGCATCAATTCCCGGATGATTGACGTGACTAAATTGCACGTTAGCTGTTCAATTTTGCATTTCGTTTACGTCGAACGTTCGCGTATTCATTTACGAGTGGAAGATCGTTTTTAATCCCGTAGCGCTCGTGTTATTCACTGGACATACTCGTTATCGCGTTAACTCGTTGTTGCGTTGCACACACGATTGTTCCAGTTGATCGTGAATTTCACCGCCGGGGAATCCATTTTACGGGGATTGTATGTACGTACACCCGCACAGAAACCCAAACCCAAACCCAAACCCGTGCTCGAGCTCGAGCTGGAGCCCAAACCCAAAACCCGAACAGTATAACTTTCACTCGACATTCGCGCGGCGAGTATTTTCCTTGAGAGGAGAACAAACGCGAGGTAACGGGCAACAAATTTCCGCGGGCCACCGGTACATACATAATGCGAGGTTCAATGACGTTTGGACTATCGTTTGAATAACACCCCAGCGCCACGTTACGCTACATACTTGACGATAAATAACATTTGTATGGGGTGACGGTTTTACTCGGCCGAGTCGACTGTTGACACCGTTTATTTTTGATTAATTGGAAAGCTCGTGTCACCGTCACGTGTTGCCGAACGACGTAGCTGCCGATGCAATTTGCTCTGACACAGTTCCCGCGGGGGGTTTTTTTTCTCCCGCCTCCCACCGTAGCCGATATGACAATCTCTTCCATTGCCTTCGATGGCACGTTTAATTTTTCTCCCGATACACGTGACGGAAGTCAGACCGGGAAACAGGGAAGCTGAACTTGATCGATGGACATGAATTTTTCTGTCCCAAGGACTTTTAATGGCTCGAATTTGATGCGATTGGGGTTTTCCCCTCACTCCGGCGCGAATGATAGAGGATCATTTGCACGGAAAAATCTGCGAAGAATTTATCAGATCGTTGCAATGGCTTGGCTATGATTTAAAATATATGTTACGATCGATTGAATGCGATTTGGTAGCACCGAGTAATTTACGAGGACTAATATTTTAACACGTTGATCGCCCGCTCAGTGACCACCAAATGGGGGAAAATAGAAGCAATTTGTTCGATAAAATAAAAAATGAGAAGCGAAGATTTATTATGTTAATCTCTTTTCAACCCTTCTACAGTTCGCAGACCACAGGGACACTCTATCGCCACGGAAATGAATTTTTATGTCCCGAGAAATATATGTCACATATGAGTGACATGGTAATTAACCCCTTGCCGTATTTTGACGAGCCAGACTCGTGATAAAGGTTTTTAACAAAGTCTAAAAAATATTAACGTTACGTGTTTCATTTTATATGAAATAAAATTTGATTCGTTTGTAATCAATATTTAAGCATTAAAATAAATGTAGTCGTACAAAGAATACAAATTTTCTCTTCTCTTCTACGACATTTTTTTCGGGAGAAAGACGTTCTAATCACTGTAACTGTAAAAGAAAAGGTACAGCAAGGGATTAATGTATTAATGAAGCAGCTAGTCGATGTTATTTTAAATAAATTTATGATGAGCATTTACCGGATTATTTTAGACTTATAAAAATAATATACACAGTTACGCTGTGTTCTAGAAACAGACTGTTACTGACTATTAATTCACTGAATTCTTCATTCATTCAGACCTGTCGCGGATGATACAGAGCGGTGTCAACTAAATAATCGGATTGATATGGTTTGAATTCTTTTTGTTTTCAGCAATGAATGAATAATACGTGCTCTCGTATGCACACAGAAATGAAGTTTATTCAATTGAATGTTATAGGTGTTAATAATCATGCGTAATTAAAGTGGAGATTTTAAACTAAAACATCAGATTCCGTTAATGATGAATTTTAGTTGGATTAAGTGTGATAATATTGCATAAATGTGCTGTTAAAAAATGGATGAAATTCAGTTGAATAAATTTATCTGTTTATACATATATAATTTATATTATTGAAATAAATGTCGCATAATGCAAGTGAAATTTAAACAGATTGTAATAATTTATTAGTACATAATACATATACCTATAACTTAAGGTTATATTTAATAAAATATTGTTAACTTTTCGGAAGCTGATTTCTTCCTCCTCGTTTGTGCTCACTAGCCGTGCAGCTTTTATTAATATGAAATACCATGTTTAATCTAATTTTACGTATTTATATGAGCACGTTGCAAATTTTAAAATATAATTTTGCTTCATCAGCGATTAGAAGATGTTTTAAGAGGGTGGTTCACTAGATATTACCACCTCGATTTTCGCCATTATTATTCTGACTGAATATTCATGAAATGAAAACAATCATGTATGTAGAATGGAATTATTCTAGGTCAAAAGAAATGCTTAATTTTCGAGATAAAACAGCTCCGAGCGCAAAGGGTTAAAATTGGCAAGATAATTTCAGCTTGACGTTTTCAGTATAGTGGATGCAGGGCATAGATACATTCTTTAATTACGGTACGATCAACCCATAAATTCGGCGCTGTCGTCGTGGAGGGAAACGGTGGAACAATTTTACCGGAATTAGCAGTTCGCGCGAGTGGATAGTCGTATTGGGAAAGGAATTTATTGGATTGCGGAGAACGGTCGATTTGTTCGTTTCGTCGCGGCCTCTGTAAAAGGGACAGCCCGGGACGATAGGGTTAGCATCGGCAGTTAAAGGTATTTATCCTAATTGTAATTGCAGACTTACCGATCGGTTTGTTCTCTTTCTCTGTCCGTTGTACTCTGGTAGACGTCGTTGTCGTTACCCGGCAACCGCGCCGCACCGGCAGGAAATAATGAAAGTTTAAGCGTTCGGGAAGTTCCGAATCCGGACGGATCGTTTGATTCGAGTTCCTTTTGCGAGCGAAGCTTCTTGAATGAGACCGATCCTGCTCGAAATAATTGCATTACCCTCGCTGAAAAGTTTATGGAAATTTCCGGGAACATTCGCGTTAGAGCTCGAACCACCGTATCGGCGAGATGCGCACTGACGTTGGCCAACGAGTTATTGTTTGCGTGGTCTCAGAAAATACTCGATAAAGAGTAGTATAGTGCATACAGAGGGCGATTCAGGATAATATTTTTCAAGATATCTTGTCAACTGTCAATAATTCGGCAATATACCCCTAGTGCTTTTTCATGTAGAATAGCAAGAAGAATCGAAGTACGCCCGTATACTTTAGGGATGCCGATTATTTTCAAAAAGATCGATTTTTCTGAATCGCTTATAATCGAAGCTTAAGAATCGATCCACTAAAAAATCGCTTCCAAAATAATCGGTTTTGAATAATCGATTTTTTTAGGAATGTCTAAAAATGATAAAAAAACAAAGATCCAAATTTTGTTGGACTTTTTATTAAAGAAATAAAGTAATAATAATTATTAGACTGCGGATCTTTATGCATTTATAGTAAAATTGAGTATATGAAAATCGAAGAAGTTGAAAAATTTTTAAAACTCAAGATATCAATATATAATTGCTCCTCTATTAAGATCATTACGGAAAGAAGTAACATTTAATTTAGTTTCTATTTCTTGCAATCGGCGCAGAAAATTTTTATTTTGCATAAAGATCCAGTCTAGTAATGATCTTTTTACATATTTTGTAGCATATTATGTCAAATGTAATTATATTTTTTAATTATTTTATAATAGCCAATCTCCGAAGGGCAATGAATTTAAGAACATGATATTTGAGAACATTTATATAGTTACTTTTGATGCGAGTTGGATCTCTTTCCACGGTCTCCACGTAAAGTCATACAATTTGCCATAAAAATCGATTATTTTTACAATTTTAGAATCGATTATTTGTAAAAATCGGATATTGAAGAATCGATTCTAAAAATCGATTTATTTTATGAAAATAATCGATTTTTCGTTCACAGTAATACGTACAAAATGTTATCAATTTTATTTTTTGATATTTTCTTATGTTGTATTAGGTTTTGAGAGTCACCAATTTTTTTCTATAAAATGGTTACACATGTTATTATTTCATGATAAATTAGGAATCATATTAAAATAAAGCAGTTGCCCTATATACCCAAAGAAATGTTGAATAATTCCACATCTTTACAATCTTGATAAATGTAAATTAAAAATATTAGAACTCGTCATAGTCGCCGAGTCCCGTAAGCCTGGAATCGTTAAGAATGTTTCGTTTGACCCATTTCACGATCCCCCGGAATTTTTCCTTAAAAAATATCGGGGTAAATCAGGAGAATAATATCAGATACGCCAGCCCGTATCCTCTGAATCCGTTTTCATCACTGGTTGTCGTCGTCTCGCTGTGTGTTGTTCACTCCGTTCTCCTGCATTACCGTGTAGCGAAGCCGAGTAATTTGCATTTAGAAAATGCCTGTCCCCCTAACCGCTAACGCTAATCTGATTCCTCCCCGTAACCAGCAGTTTTTAACTGATGCTCGTCAGGCTTCTCGCGCGTCCACAGGAACCACCGCCCCGTTTCATCCGATTTCACGTCACGGGGACACGTTTGCAATTACACGGTTCGTTTATACGGCGATCGTATCGCGCGACCGCTGCTAGGAACGCCTTTAAATTTAACACGATGCTCGCGAGACTTTCAATGCCACTATCACCATCACCTCCGGGTAGATACCAGCCAGCCGACCTTCTGTTCGCCGTTAAGTGAAAACGAATTGGAAGATACGAAACTGTCGACGCGACAGGGGCTCTATGCTCCTTGAACACCTCCGCGGTAATTGCGACGGCCGAAAGTTTGTAATGGAGATAAATTGGAACAAATGTGTCGTTGCCCGGCATTAATATGAATTGAATCGTAATCCTCTGCTACGCTCGCCGCGGAAAATTAATATTATCTTCGAAGATGGATAGCCTGATTCATCATTAATTCAAATTATCCGAAACTAATTATACTTGCCGCGGGGACTTTCACTGCCGCGGCGCGGCGCCGCGTCGCGTCGCGCCGACCAACGGGAAACCTGTTAATGCTGTAATTTTCATAATCACCAAGCGATTGTCGAACAACCGTATTCATTCGTTTCTTCCGCGTCGGGAACGGAAGAGGGTGGCACCAGCGCAGCGCAACGCTTCGACGGAAAAACGTTCGCAGCGTTTGATGAATTCTTAGCTAATGGCCTGTTTTGTCACCGGTTCTGTGAATGAGAAGACTCCTCGCGGTAGATGAAATTGGTTGTAGGAATATTTTGGCAGAGACGAAGAAGATGTTTATTAGGTCCCTGCGTATGAAATGTCCGATTCCGGAATGCAAATTAAATGAAGTGTTTTAATCAAGAAATAATATTATAATTGGACTGCGGATTTTTATGTATTCATGTAGAAATTTGCTGGGTTAAATATCAAACAATAAATTATTCGAAGAATCTAACAATTGTGTTACCTTGCTTTCAATGTAAAGACGCCATTAAGGGATGAAATTAATTTTTATTTAACTCCTGCTTCCCCCAGATGATGCAGAACATTTTTATTTTACATAAATATCCGCAGTCTAATTATAATCTGTAGACTGTGAATGTCTATGCAATTTTCAATTTTTGTAGACAAGTTTTAAGATAGTGGTACCAAACAAAATTCTATTTTCATTGGTAATAGCATTTGTTCGTCCGAAATAAATAAAAATCGTACTAAATTCTGTTGAATTTAATAACCCAGCATTTTTTGAAAATTTTTATAAATGCATAAAGATCCGCAGTCTAATAATCTACAGGCTTATTATACAGGACGAGTCACTTGACGTTTGCACCTCAAATGTTTATGTCTTGTCGACAGAGTGAAATAGTTCAATGGGGCTCACACGAAACCATGAAGTCCGTTCAAAGACTTTTACAGTGATGAGGAAACTCCTGCTATTTCTACATATTTACAACACTCCCTGCTAAACACAATACTGTAAAACAAAGATTTTAATCAAGTTTAATTTACTTATACTTTACTCATTTACTAGTATAAATAGACTAGAATCTTTAATTCAAGTGCGTCTACATTTTTTCTTGTAATTATTGTATAAATTAGTATATAACTTTGTAAATTTTCATAAGCATTGGAGACGTTAAAACCATATGATGCTATATTATATTTATTAGGTAATTTCAAAAATTCATTTGCGACATATGGTTTCCTTTTAAACTTTTTCTCTTCTCGATGAGTAGATGGTACTGACGTAATAAAACTTTTACAACAATTTTCTTTGTTATACACAATTTTGTGGGAAGTTCTTTTCAAATGTAAACTGATCCAGAGGTGTAGATTCACCCCTAGGGCGGATGACTATTACTTTTTATACATCCTGTACAAGAAAAGTACATAGGGCACCACGGTCTCACTAACTTACAAGGCTGATTTCCAAAACTTCGTCCATCACTGCATTATCTACTTACCCTAATTGATTTCTAGTTCGATATTTATTCTGGAATACATACATGCAAATGTAGAGAATTCTTTTTCTTGAAATTGTTTGCGAATTGAATTCCGATCATTTCTACATCCAATTATCCGAACGTGCCAACGAGAGTGTCGTGAAGATAGGATAGCAATTTCGAATCCAGCCGTCGTTAAGACAGAAGTGGTACCAAGAAATTAATCAACGCGACGAGGGGAAGAAGCTCTCGTGCACAACATGCCGTCGCGTCGCGCCGCGCCGAGACGAAGAGAAGAACCGAACACCGTTTTGCCATGCTCTTGTTGCACGCGTGTTGTATGAATTATGGGAACCCTGTAACACCATTTCCGCTGTTAATGCAATTTTAATGTATGCTCCTGAAATAAATGCCCGAGCACGAGTAATGAAACTTTCTCCGCCCTCGATGCGCGTATCTTAATGGCCCCTAATGTGGCGGAATTGTTATTTAAATTACGGCTCGCGACATTATTGAAATCGTTCGCTGAAATAAAATACGGGAGCGGCGGCCTCTCCCCTCGTTTCCCGAACGAAGTTGGCAATTTAACGTTCGAACGATTTGCCCCGACGCGACGACGCGGCGTACAGTGCATCACCCTAGGCAGAAATTTAAAAAAAATGTATATACATATACAGGGGGTCCCAAAATTCCTTCAACAGCCGGAAATGGCAGGTTCCTGACGTCATTTGAAGCAACATTTTCCTTTGCAAAAATGTTATTCGCGGCTTCGTTTAGGAGTTATTAACGAAAAACACGGACCAATCAGAGCGCGACCTAGCCGCGAGTTGGCACAGTCGGCCAATAGACAGTTGGCGCGCTGGGCCGACTGTGCCAACTCGCGTCTAGGTCGCGCTCTGATTGGTCCGTGTTTTTCGTTAGTAACTCCTAAACAAAGCCGCGGATAACATTTTTGCAAAGGAAAATGTTGCTTCAAATGATCTCAGGAACCTCCCATTTCCGGCTGTTGAAGGAATTTTGGGACACGCTGTATACACTGTGTGATCCACGAGAAACAGGCCACCTAAACAGTTCCGTTATGCGGAAACATTTTTTTTGTGCCGCTTATATTTTTTAAGATATATAATTTTGTCGGAAACATTTTTTTATGCCACTTATATTTTTTAACATATTTAATTTTGCCGAGAAAACAAGCTTTCTGACGCACTGTGTTTCGCGGCGTTTCGACAATAATTCAGATCGCACAGTTATGTTCAAATATTATACGTACCTCGTAGAAGCACGATATGATAATGAATATTAATTCTAATTTCACTTTGAGATAAGAGTAACATAGGCACGCGCGCTCGCGCAATTCAAATTTGTCCTCGCGAGAGAACAGTCTATTTGCACAATCAAAAGTTTAAATTTAATTCGTCGGATGATTGCGCGCACACGCGCGAAAGTTGCGAATAGAGCAATACGTATGTATTTATACACATGGAAATATTAATCATTCGTGGTTAGGAACTTTCTACGGCACGGTTCACGGTACTCGATTATTTTTCCCCCGCGATTTTTGTTCCGCCCGATTCAGGAATTGCCCCAGTAATTTCCAACTGGACCATACAAACAAGCGCGAAACTCCTCGTTTTGCAGATGCGACACGTCGGGCAATATTGTCCCGCCGGAAATGGAGAATTCTCTCGTCGGCCAAGTGATTTGTCGTAATTACGGATTTTCGTTCTCACCTATTCTCCCGAACGGTGTTCCACCTTTTCCTTTCCAATCCGGCGCGTTTTCCATGGTTGAATTGTAACGCGGAGGGTAAAAGAAGAAACAGAAGCGTCCTGATACAGAGAACCAATCGTGTGAGAATAAAACAATTCTCGGCACAGTGTGATATATTGTTCCTCTTTTTGTCATGTATTTTGCTGGAACTACTCAAAATATGATGATTTCTAATTACTTTAACTGGACTTTTACTGTGTTGACCGAAAATGCGTCTTTTAACTCTTGCAAATATAAATAAGTTGCAAGCAAAGTCTTACATAAATATATTTAAAGTTTATTAAAACTAAATACATGAAAACGATTTCTTTTATTCGGGTAAAGTATCACTGACAATTATTTCATCATTTGTATAGGCAGAAGAGTTCACTTGAGGCTTATTTTTCTTATCGGAATGCGATGAAAAATTCAAAACAATAATGATTCTGGGTTACAGAGGTATTGCTTCCAAAAAAGGAGTAAATACGGAATTATTAAAGAATTTTCAATTTCGAAATTAAATTCCCCTGTATTCAGATTCATTTCATTTGTTCCCCTGTATACATTTCTCTGTATATGGATTTTATGGTCCAACTGGGGGGCTCTGTTTCCTGTTCGCTACGCTATCTAACCCCCGCGGCGCCTTGCAGGTTCGCCATACTATTTTATATAATAGAGAGATTGAGGTAATAAGCGTTTTCATCAAATTTAAGAATCCTTTAATTGTGAAAACAAATTATTCATGCATTAAAAATTTTCTAGACCCTTTCCAATGCACAAGGTGGCGCAATTGTTCTAACTCCGTTATCAATACAGTTACAGAAAGATGTTAAAGCGAGAAAGATGATTGCTTCAAAGGGAGTACTACATCTGTAGGCCATGTTATTTTTCAAAAGTGCAATGGTGCATGTGCGTTCAACAATTGCATTATTTTTTTTAATAGAAATATTTTTTCTGCTGAATGGAACCGTTCAGTGTGTGTGCAGATACAGTTTCCTTTCGATATAAGACGACGATGTGTTTATTTTGAAATAAGAAAATCTCTATCCCCTCTTCTTTCGAAGTTATCAGCTCGACATTTAAGAAAGTGGAATGAAATAAAATCTATTTTTAATGGGAACAGCCTTTATAGATTCAAAACAAACAAAAATTGTACAAAATTCTATCGTGTTTTATATTCTAGTTTATTTTATATTCCATAAATGCATGAAGATCCACAGTCCAGCAATTAATATTTCGGCATTAAAATAAATGTAGCCATACAAAAAACATAAATTTCCTTTTCCCTTTTACGACATTTTTGGGGATAAAGACGTTTTAATCACTGTAACTGTAAAGAAAATGGTACGTCAAGGGGTTAAAAAGCACAAATTTAAATGAAGCGAAATTAGTTGTTAGAGTAGATAAATAATGTGCGTTCGTTTTGTCATACCCTGTACATGGAAGGGTCGAGTGCAAGCGGGCAGTTCAGAGAAACGATCACCGGCGCAATCATCGTACTTCGTATCTCGTTTCACATTGTACAACGTATAATTACTGGTGTGCGCATACAATGAGTATCATGAATTTGATATCGTTGATATTGATTAAACAGTAATGTTACTTTAATATCAATTGAATATTATCTCTGGTTTGGACATTAATTCATTTTCTCGTTACTTCGAATAATACGGTCGATTCGGATCTTTCGATACAGGGCGAAATTAAAACACGTATCCAGTCCAGCCTTTAATTTGTTTATGTGTCCTATACGCAAATTTGGTGGGCAGAATGCATATGCGGAGTTTATTGAATGTTTCTAGTGATTGGAGCTGAACAGGTCAAAATAATATAAAATATACCTACATACTGAGGAAACTATTAAGCTCAATTTTCTACGAGGATTAATTACATTCCAAAAATATGATTTGATCCTTGTAATTTATTTTTACATTTTTAATCGTGCACAAAATTATAAAATGCCTTGTATATTTACAAATATTGTGTATTTTATAGTTATTTGAAATTACTATAGTCTTAGATGTCTCACCCTGTATATCAAACATTTGTGACGACAGCTATGATAGATTTTGAATTATATACAATATTATATATATTCCCCTCTATTACTTTGGGTTTCGGTCTCCAAATTTTCGTCGTTTATTACCTCGTCTCAGTGCCATTTTATGTTAGTATATTAAATTTATAATTTTTGGAAAATCTTCACTGTAAGTCGGTTCTATTGTCGAATAATAGTACATCAGGTTACACGAAATTTGATTCGGCAATATTAGAGCGTTTTCAGCGTTGCATTCGCAGAAGAATTACCGGGTGCGGTAATAAGGAGTGGCAGTCTTCTCGACCGTACTAATAACGCGCAAAAGTTCTGTCTCTTCTCCGGTGGTGGTAGTTAATTGCACTCGTCTCCGTCTCGGTAGAAATTAACTCAAATTACCTATAACACACTCTTATTGCCATGGTACATTAAAAATTAGAAATTCAATGGAAATCTCTTACTTTCATTAAAAGCTGAACTCATCTTTATCTCAGCAATCAATAAAATCACTTAACGTCCAAGTTTGAATAGAAACAATATCAGGCTTTATACTGCATTTCAGATTTCTTCAGTTGTACTGTAATAAAATGCTAGGAAATGTATGCAACACTTGCGATTTTTACATCTGCAATTGCCAGATAAAAAATATGTTTCATTTCGGAAATAATTGACTGTAGAAAACGTTTCCAATTTCGCTCTTGTAATAATTAATATTATATTAGAATATATATATGTATATTTATAAAATTTATGAAGAATATTTAAAAATATATTTTTAATAAAGTACAGTCATTGTTGTGTAGAAATTCATAAATATGCATTATTTTTAACATATGTATATTTCGAACAATCATTTTTGTAAGTCTGCTTATGCACATGAACTTTTTACTTAAAAATGTACGATCTACATCTATACATACGTAGATTGTCAATAAAACTTCCTTGGTAATCTTAATAATTATATTATAAGTTTAGTAAAAGGTTATCAACTATTAATAGACAGGGCCCAAAAATTTCTTTCTTTAATAATTTTACAAACAAGGGAACACATTCATGTTACACACGCCGATTTTGAGTATTATTCAGTGTCTTTTTCATCGACAACCATTCACGTTGAAGGGGTGAAAGCAGTCCTCAAAGTTGGTGGTCGAACATTTTTTTAGATATCTCGGATACCAAAAATTGAAAAAAATTGACTATTTTAAAGTTGTGTGTTCTTAAATGGAAATTCAGTCAAAATTATGTTTAAAGAATATATTAAAAATTCGTTTCTTTGCAGTTTTTCCTATATGTTAATTCATTTTAATATAAACTCGAGTGTGTGATCTTTGATCCAAAAAAGGGGATGTTGTTTTTGTTACTTGCCATGTAACAATAATTATACATAATATAATGATAGTTTTGTACCTCTCGTGCGGGTGCATAAATAAAAATTAAATTTCTAGTATAATACAATCAAGATACTAATTCCTTGATAGTACAAATTGATGATAAGGTTGCTTCCTTCGATCAATAAGTTTATTTCGAAAAAAGTTGCGGTTGATCAAAATCGGACACTTCATATGCAACGACCTAATAGATAGAAAGTTTGCTTATTTCCGGCTGGAAAATTAACAGGAAGATTCGATTTGTATCACGCTGGGATATACGCTGAAAATCTCGAGGGTTGATTAGTTCATCAATCAACGACGGAGTGTTTACTCCATCGGCGTCCGATCAATTACCGACTGATCCACGGCGTTGTAAGAGACGGGCGTCGCTCAGCGTTGTTTCGTATACTATATATCCGTGCCGCTTCGCCATTTTGAAGCGTCATGAGGTCATTGATGGATCGTCTTTGCTAACTTTCTTCGCACGCTCCGCTTCTCCCTTCCGCTGTCGATATCCGTCTCTATCCGAAGTTAATCGTCCAAGTGCATCGCCTTAAGAAATTAGTTTGTCGCCGGGCGTCATCGGACCGACGATCTCTGTTTTCTCCTCCGAAAGAGAAAGAGCTGCTCCTCCCCCTTCTCCTTTTTTTTCAAACTCTATCTCTTACGAGGTTATTAGAAGTTTCCGCCGGTGAAATTAAAAATTTTTACTTCGCAATTTCCGCGGCTTTCGGCGCCGCGCCGGGAAAGAAAACGACGGGCGCAATTTACGGTTAAAACGCTCGGCCACTCGTTTACCGCGGCACATAAATAGCTGTGGAATTCCGCCGGGCGGATTAAAACTCGCAGAAATTGAGTGCCAGTGATATCCGCGGCAGATAGTTGGCTAGGTGAGTCTTGTCTTTCTCACAGAGTCGTCTCACGTTTCCATTATTCTAAGACCGACCGAGAAAGTTTGAGTTTCGGCTCGGTGGGGGTTGGCTTTCGTTACAGAAAACAAGCACGAAAAATATCGAGATAAGAAAACTGTACCACGTCTTGAATCGAATTCTTTTTCTTCGTAGGAAGATGTATTTCTGCGGTGGCTTTCGTTCTCCGTATAAAATTTTCATTCTTCCCCAGTTTCCAGTTCTGCGCATCCTTCTATCGTTAGATTGTCTTAGTAATCAGTCGACTGTGTATCTTTATGCATTTATAGCAAGATTGACTAGATGAAATTCAAAATTGATGTAAAATTTAAAAAATTGAAGATGTTAATATATGATTTCTTCGGTATTAACATTATTAAGGGAAGAAATAACATTCAATATCGTTTATATTACTTGCAATCGATGCAGACAATTTTTATTTTGCACAAAGATCCGCAGTCTAGTAATCTATTGATCTAGTATTTATTGAATTGAATTTTCGAATCCTTGTAACTCTATTTACATAGTTAGGGATTCTTTGTGTCCTTTAGAGGCCCTAACCACTTAAATGATATTGAGACATAGGGTAGGCCTGTACGATTTCGCACGCATTTTCAATAATTTTGCTGAAAAGCGTTTTTAGCAATACAGGGTGGGGCTGAAAAATTTATTTTCTATTGTAGTTGACCTTGAGTGACCTCGAATGAGGTCTACTAATAATAATATTATTCTACTCATCTTGAAACGCACTATCAGAATGTAACTAAAAAGCCATACCGTACCGTATTTAACCCTTTGCACTCGGAGCTATTTTAACTCGAAAATTGAACATTTCTTCCGATCCAACATATTTCCATTATCTACGATTTTATAAATTTCATGGATATGAAATTAGTATAATACCTCATTCAATACCTAAATGTTTAGTAATAGATTAGATACCGATATATTTAATAATGTAAAATTTTGAATAATGGTACCGCAATTTTTAGTGGCGCCTCTCAGAGTCACCATTCGAGTGCCGAGGGTTAAACAAACAGAGTTGGCCTTCATATGTCCTTGACACCTCCACGGCTGGAATTGCACACGCGTCACAGAAAAAGATGGAACAGGAATTATCGAGAATATTGAATTCAATCAAAATAATGTCGATTAGGGCAGTCCACGCCGCGCCGTCCTATTAGACATGAAAAGACACGTGCACGCGCGTGTACACGCGTTCAAATCTCCGAGACACGCCGGCGTTAATTCGACGCAATTAATCCCGTAGTTTATTTCATTCGAGCCGCGAACACGCGAATGCTCGAACGAGATTATCTGGTACGTGGCGGTCGGGTATCTGAAGTGGCCATTTCCTCGGCACTTTATCTACATTCAAGTGCTTTGAAAACGCATTCACCGACCACGCCGCGGCGCGATGCTATTTTCAACGGGATCCTCAGTATTTTCTCTTTCGCGCGGCCCGTTCGGTAACCACGGAAAGGAGGAATCACGATCTGTATCTCGGGAGAGCATCCGCGACCCGATTGGTCGGTCACAGGATCTCCATGACTGCCGAATAAATCTGTTCCACAACACGAGAGTAATGGTACCCGTAGAATTTCATTTTGAGGACTGAACGTGTGTCACCGGTGAACCTTAGGTTCCCAGCCTCCACCCTCGCAGGAAGTTTCTATATTATTCCTACGTTTAACCCCCGTCGCGCTTGTTTCCTCTTCCCGTGTCTCTTTTATCGAATCCCCGCCACGAGTTCTTCATATTACAGTGGATTCAAAAAGTATTTGAAAATTTCCCATTGCATATCAGTGTCGCCAGAATCGACAAAAACTGGTCGATTTTTCCTCTCCCCCTAATCCCCTTCCACTATCCCATTCCAGCACCATGAGCAGAGTTGGGCAAAAATATAATCAACGATTGACGAATAAATTTCTACTTCAATCGTTAATCGCAATTAAAAATTAATCTCCCAGTTTAGTCGTTAATTGCGGTTAACGATTAAATTTCTACTTTAGTCGTTAATTGCGATTAACGATTAGATTCTTTTCAATTGCAGTTGTCAATCGGATGATTGATTAACTGCTGAAACTTCGAAATGAAATACGGAATCAAAACTGTATGAATACCGAAAAAAATGTAAACTGAGTTTTTGTTGATATATATTTCTGTCAATTCGCCATTTCCGCTCTTTGTCTCTATCTCCCTCCTTATTACAATTTATGGATAGACCGTATGGCGATTAACTTCATCAATCGATTGAATCAATCGCCGATTTTTCAATGACTACTTTTTTAATCGTACACATTAATCAATCAATCTTGATTAAAATTTTAACGTCACGTATTAATCTGGTTATCAGAGAGGAGGTAAATTGTATTCCCCTCGATTTCCTCTATCTGGCGACACTGCTGGATATGCGCAGTAGCAACGGACTGAGACAGCGTTGCCTTTATGCGAAGGAATCACTTTTGGGACGCCCTGTATAATAATATATCATAGATTTGGAACGAAAGTTTGACTCTTTTGGACCAATGCTTTTTTTGCTTCAGTACAAAGTTTTTTTTCTTCACGCCATCTCTTTTATCGACACTTCTCCGCGGCACCGGTCGTTCATATAATGTGTTCTAAAAGTCCGCCGTCTTTCCCTACCAGCGTGCGCCCGTTCAAACGGTTTATTCTCCTTCTGGTAATTGCATTTGTCGCGGAACTTCGTTTCTTCCTCAAGGTTATATTTTTAGGCGTGTCCCGGGAAATGTTAACACGTTCCCAGAGCGTTTCTCGCCATCGTCGTCTTCGCAGCGACCATTGTATTTTCGGAACGTGCCGGCAAATTATCGATAAGTCCGGAATCGTGCGAACGGTATGTTTGCAGTATTATTGTTTCGGAAGTACATTAATCCACTCTCTGTTATTGTATTGATCTTGGCATCGATGTACCTACGGGTTCATTTATCGCTGATAGCGCTCCAGGCAATATCGGCGAATAGAAATTTAGTCGTAAGTTGTTGTTTCAATCGCTGGCTGCGTCGGACAACTAACAAAGTGAGGAGTCAGAGTGACCTCTTCTTAATTTGTTATGGAATTCCTGCCAGATTAAACCAAGCTATTTTACTTTCTATTAATTCTAAAAAAATTCATTTTCTTTCATAGGTACAGCAACCACAAATATATTTTTAGGAAACAAATATATATACATGTATACATACAGACGGAGTCCAAATTACGTAGACAACCTTTAAAGACTTATAAGTTTTTTTAAATTGCACCTTATGATTCAGTTTTCTTGAGACGTTCAAAGGATAGTTCACTAGGTAATGTGTAAAAGGAGTTTTTTGAAATTAATATTGCTCGAAATTTCGAAGGGAAAAGGGAACGCCACGATTTTTAACTTTCTTGTCTGTGCCTATAACGAAAGTTTAAAATATTCTTTTTGTAGATTTAAGTAGGTTACACACATGCACAAAGTTTCATCGGAACCATACTGCTGCGCACGTAACTATTTTCATAAAGCTGCGACAGCTACACGCTGTCGAATAATGCAAATTACGCCTCGCAAACGTAAAAATAGGACTTTTGAGAATGATCTCGCAGATTCTTATTGCAAAACAAACATCGTGTTATAATGGAAGATAACTGCATTGGTCTTCAAAGGATGTGCACTTAATTTTCTCTACGACTGTATATCTGAAATCGACGAGTACCAATAAGCGGGCAGTTCAGCAGAATCGCGAGTTCTACCGCGAAGAACATAGTTACGAACCGATTGCTAAAAACTGGTTCTGCAGAGTCATCATCGATAAGAGATCGTGCGCGATATCCTGAATTTTAGGGATCCGTTGGGAAGACGGACGCGAGCAAATTGCTTCGGGTCCAAAATTGATAAGTAGGTTGTCGGGACTGAAGGCGCCGCGGAAAATATTCCGAGCACTGGCGGCGGGTAATGCAATTTAGCTCGTGCGGAACGGCGCGGTAGTCCGTGCTATCTCACTCTATCTCTCTTTCTCTCTTCCTTTCTTTGTTTCTCTCTCCGTCGATCGAGCTTCTTCTCCGTTTCTCACAGTCGAGAACTCGCCGCGATTCGATGCAAATTGTGGCCGCCGGTGTTCCAAACATCGCGCCTCGCTTACATAATAATTGTTCTGTTCGATTCCCGAATGGCGGTGCGGCGATTGCGCAGACAAACACATTCCCCGAGAAATAAGCGAGCACGGGCGACCGTTGCGGGATCGGAATTACCGAATTCCATGGTTACCAAGCTGGGTCCGCCTGGAATGAGACTCTGTTAATTCACTTTATCGAAGCGTTACTGAAAATTCATGAAGCATGACTCGAAATGTGTCCCCGCGCGGGGATATTCGAACGGTGTCGGTCGGCGAGGAATAATAAGCGTACCCGGACATCTGTCCACGCTGGCTGCGTCCGCGTTCCATCGGCAAAATCGAGCCTCATGCATTCGAAATTTTCGTATTTTCTCGATAAGAGCGCGCCCGCACGTACTCGCAATTTTTCCACGGGTTACGCTCGTTGGAGATTTATCGATACTCCCGAAGCCCAAACCCCGCCACCGCGTCGCGCCGCCTCCGTCATAATTATTCGTACGTCAGTGAATTTTAACGTATTCCCCGGGTCTCGGCTGTTCTCTTTGAACCAACGCGACGAGACAGTACACGGACCAGCGAAATCTAATTAACGTCTGTTCGAAGATCGTTGATTGGAACGCGCGCGTTGACTCCTATTGGTTTCCTGCAATCCGATAAATTAGGTGGGGTACTCGAAAGAATGCTGGCTCGTATCTTTCCTCTATTGAGGATTTTCAGACCGTCGAGTCAAAAATAAACGTTTGTGGGGAGGTTTCGGTCTTGGAAGCTAAGTGATTATGGATTTTAGAGTACATAAAAGAACAATCTGTAGGTATATCCTGCGGACAGTCAGCCGCAAAAATATCCGTCCACCCTATAACCTTCATATGCTATGTCAGAATCATTCATGACCAGGGATGACGTGAACTGCTACTTTTTCTCAGTGCTTTGTGATTTTGCGGAGAGCATAACTGTTCTTCGTGCAAGTCACAGAGCTGTCACAGGCCTGTATACTTTATATTAACAACATCAAAACAAAATTGCGAGTCACATGCTCTCAGTGTTGTTACATTGTTACATGCGAGTTGTTCGCTCTTAGTGCCACAACGAGAGGGTATGTAATACTCTATCCTTTTCCAACGAAAAATATTGCTGAAGGATTGTATCCTTGCTCGACCACTTTATAGTTTGCCGGTACATTCGAAATACGACGAAAGGCGGTCCCGAGACATCGCCTTATATCGGAATAAAACGGAATAGGCCTGGAACTCGCAGGGGTTCGAGGGTTAAGAACGCATAACTTTTATAAAATTGGTGCAACCTGCTCGAGTTTTTTTCGAGATGTTAGAAGGAAGAGAAGAGTTTGTAAAGAAATTAATTAAAAATGAACGTTGGTCAAAATTGCGAAGAAAAAAGTAATGGTCATGATTTCTAACTTTTTCATCTGCACCTATAATGAAAATTAAAAATAAACCTAGATCTATGTTATGTACGTGCACAAAGTTCCATCGAATTTTTATGGAAGCGGTTTTAATATCTATCGTAGTAGACGTTATATTGTCGGTTAGGATATCGCTGCGCCGGAAATACGCGATGTCGCTCTCAGCAGCACACATGAATAGTCATTATACGAAACTCACTGCACTGTGAAAACATTTCGAATGAATTTTGGTGTCGGAACAATTCGGCTCGTAATACGTACTTTCGCCGTGGCGTGTTCACTATTAATTGCGTGATTGTTTGAATTATCCGGTCAATTTATTTCCTACGTGCACGGGGCCGTTATTATATACGTGTGTCTAATTTCAACATATTTTACACGGTCACGCTTCCCCGTGAATTTTAACGTGGCCGTTCCGATTTTCAAATACCGCGGGATCGAACGTTAATTAGGAACCGAAATTGTCCGATTAATCTTATTAGAGCATTGTTAGTGCGCCGCGTAATTTGCCGGGTAATCGAAAAAAAGGATTTTTGATACGAACCATTGTTTGACGGTATTCATGCCGAACCATTGTCCGGTTCTTAAGTTAATTCCAACCTATTGCACGTTTCGAATATTAAATGCTGTGGTCAAATTCATTTCGACAAATCCGGCAAATCTATTCAATACGCTACGAAAAGCTAAACTCGAAATTAAATTCTTATGGGTTAAAAGAAGAGGAATGTGAGTAAAAAGCTGTACAGAAAATTAATCAAATTTCTGTTATAAATATCCTCGAAAGAGATCTCGGAGAGCCGTGGAAGAAGTAAAGTTGATCGTTAGACAGCGGATTTTAAGAATTTATGACACGAATGAATAGGTATAATTTGAGACAGTAAATACATTCGAGGAACTAAAAAATACTGTTATATCATTTTCAACCCATTAAACATAAAATAACAAGATAAATTTCTATTTCACTCCAATTTGTTGGAATTCAGCTGGAAAATGTTTATTTTGCATAAAGATCCGCTGTCTATCGATCATAAAACATTCGACACTTAGCAAATAGAGCAGAAGATATAATTTCAAGAGCAAACACCGCGATCATTTTCGCATCAAGACAATTGAAAACGGAATACATCTTGAATCATAATCCATTCTGTTGTGCGATAATAAATACCAGAAGACCAGGTCCGCTTTTGCGTGCGTTCGTGTGGAAAGATTTTTCAGGAACGCGGGGCGCGTATCCTCGACCGTATCAGATATAGACGCGCGAGGGTTAGAACGAGGTTGCCGCGAATATTCGACATGCAAAGGAAAATCCCTCGTGAAATGGACGCGCGCTCGGTTAGACGCACGTCCGTCGCGTCGCGGAACAAATGGCCAGCGATATCTCGGGGCTCAATCGCCTCCTCTCGTCCTCCTTCTTATTTTCAAAATACTTTATTTTGCGCAGCAGATTGTACCTATAGAAATAAATCCGGCCAGTTGAGCAGATAGTTGCTGCGATAACTCACTGCGCCCCCCGCCCCGGCCTGCCTCCGCAGTCGATCCCGCAGCAAGCCGCGCGAATCCGCGCGCCGGCCCGCTCCCTCTGTTGTCGACCCTTCGCCGATCTTCCTTCTCCTCGTCGAACCTCCATCCCCCAAGCTAACCTACCCCGGCAACCCCTTCGCCAGCCATCCAGGCAGCCAGCAGTGCCACCGCCAAGTTTATTCTCTGCAGTTCAAACTCCTCGATCCCCCTCTGTAGATGCCCCGACCTTTCCAACCGTCGAACCAACCAACTTATCCCCTCCCACCCTCCTCCTCTCGCCCGTCCTTCCGCCATTCTTCGTTGCGTTCAGTTTTCTTGTTTCCTCTGCTATTTGCCAATATTTCTCTCCCTCCCGCGCGGCACGTCCTACGCGAGTACCGCCGGCTCGCCTCTTTCGATAGCGGCAAGACAGATTTGTAAAATTGCTGATATTTTTCGTCAAGCTGCGTCCGGGATCACGGACGTCTCCGATCGCCCACCTTCATTTCTCCGAGGCATGCATTTCTCGAAAATATAAATTGCTGGCTATCTGTAAGAAGAGGTAGATGGGCGGATCCCGATGCTCCAAGTTGATATGTGCATTCAAGTGTGTCATCTTCAGTCTTCATTATAATTTCGTCACTAAAATTTTCAACAGTTTTGAACATTGACATTTGACGATGAAAGAGGTCCGACACGTATAGGCCTTAAATTATTGGGAGCTGGAAATACGTCTCTTGGAAGGAATGCGGACCAGTGTCGCCAGATCATGGGACTTGACTCGAATCGAGGGGAAAAATTTACCCTCGCTCTGCCAGTACCGGATGAATCACGTGACCAGAAGCGTTATAGAAAGGGAAGGGTAAACTGTGGAGACAAGTCTTAATCTAGCGAATCTGGGTTACGCATAGTAAAAGCTACGAGCGTGTGCCATCAAAGCTTAAACATTGGGACTACAGAAACATTGATGGTGGGGACAGGCCCCTGGGCCAGGCTTGCCAGACGGACTTGTATTCCCCTCAAAATGCTTCCCCCTCTACCACTAACTGTATGATGCGTGGCGTCCTCTCTCTCGTGCAGAGAGTCGCAAAAGTACTCTGACATGCTTGCTCAAAAGACTTGTTTCCAGCTCCCAACAATAATACCCATTTCCTATTATATTTAAAACAATGTGTCCAACACCGTTTCCGAGGCTTCAAAAATATGTAAACTCGGCTACTATACAGGGTGTCCCAAAATTACCTTAGTTTAATGAAATGGGAGGTTCCCGAGATCATTTCAAGCGACATTTTCCTTTGCAAAAATGTCATCCGCGGCTTTGTTTAGGAGTTATTAACGAAAAACACGGACCAATCAGAGCGCGACCTAGACGCGAGTTGGCACAGTCGGCCCGGCGCGCCAACTGTTTATTGGACGACTGTGCCAACTCGCGGCTAGGTCGCGCTCTGATTGGTCCGTGTTTTTCGTTAATAACTTCTAAACGAAGCCGCGGATAACATTTTTGCAAAGGAAAATGTCGCTTGAAATGATCTCGGGAACCTCCCATTTCATTAAACTAAGGTAATTTTGGGACACCCTGTATAATTTGTGCGTTGCTCGGCTCGAATCTAGTACACTGTTCCGATTCGTTTGACTGTTTTGGGTCAGTTTCAGTATGATTGGGTCTGCTCCGCTTTACTCCAGCCTGCTCTAGATCACTTGAATCCTCGATTTCTCTCAGTTAGTAGCAGTCCGCTCGGCTCGGCTCCTGTGAGCGGAGCTGTTACCTTTGAGATTCCTTTGGGAGAAAATATCCTGACTGTCTATAGCCTTCGCGTGCCTCGGAAACTGACGGTGGTTGCCAGCTCGCTATTGTATATGATCCTCTAGCTATACGGGACTCGGTGTAGCCATTTGTGTCATCATGAATGTCCAGGTGTCCCGCATTTAGCAGTCTGTTGGTCGTGTTACGCGTCGCGCATCAGGGTTTCCTCCACGGAGCTGCGCGGCGTCGTGGCTCGCCGGTTTCCACTTCAATATCCAATTCACTTTGGTCGAGTACGTCTTCTCCCACGAGGACCCAGCTCGCTGTCGCAGGAGGGACGAATTTAAAATCCTCCGCCGCCGAACGTCTTCTAGCTGTGTCTTCTGGCCGATGCGATTGGAACTCCGCCGCTTTTCCAACGGAATAGCCTCGAAGACTACGCATTGTCTTGATTCCACGCTGACGCAAGAGTCTCGAGGTAAGATACTAACGACATGGAGGCTGCGGCGTTCATTTGCCGTGCAAATTGGAGCAAGGAGAAAGCGTCCCGTACGTCAAACGCGTATTTCTCAAATTCCTCGGATTATGGCGCGAGGGTGGAGGTTACGCGGTGCGTTCGGTCTTCTTAGATGAAAAGCGTTTTCGGGAGTCTGTGTAGAACGAAGTGTCCTCGGTGCTGGTAGACACACGTAGTGTCGATGACTGCGCTATGATGAGAAAATTAGACGAAGAGACATGCCGTCGGTTGAACACGTTCGGGAGGGAGAAGGAGAGACAGGGAAAGGGAGAGAGAGATGAATCTAAATTCAAATGAAAAGCGACGTACCAACACGCCGGAGCCAATCTCAGTCGATGTTATAGCTCTCCCTGCCACCCTTCCTTCAACCAGGGGTTGAACGGCTCCGTGGCCTCTCGCAGCTTGGATCGACTCGGTATCGAGGTAACTGTACGTCAATGTCAGAGTATCCGGACACGACTAACAGTCCCGATCCTCTTCCGGGATCTGTAGAGTCGCTGTACCAGCCCTGTCTAATATTAGGAAGAGGATGTTTGAATTTGGTGAGGTCGCGTTCGATCGGACTAGGTGTTACACCAGAATATTGTATCGGCGGTTAAAGTTTGAGTAGTTAACGCTCCAGTTCCCGCCGGTGGCACTTCTGCGTCGAGCAGCTCAAAGAAACGAGTAAATATTGAACTTTATGCGGAGCGCTTCTGCAATTCCAGGAGACACCACTCGTCACGGACGATAAATGAGCTAACTCGTCGACGATTCTGTCGTTTTTGCGACAGCACCTCTTATCTTGTAATGGATACTTTTGTAAAGCGGATTTCGCTTGATTTTCCCTTTGAGAATTTCAGCCTTCTAATTTTGGAATAACTTCCCCACGGAATATAATTAAATCTCATAAAGAATTACAGGACGCTGAACGCAGAACGTATGAAAAATGTCTCATTAAGCGTATCGTCTCTAGCTACGATGTAATTGCGGCTTTTAATTCTCACTATCGCGTTCGCGTGTGGCCGAGATACATTTTTTCGTTGTTACGCTCCACCACGTGCAAAAACATTTCGCGGTTGGCGGAGCTTGTTTGCGAAATGTATGGCATGTATCAAAAATATTTGCGGAAATTCGCTAACACAAATGTGCCCGATAAATACAAGTTGTTTTCGGGCGTGTTTACGTGTGTAGAGTCAAAACAGTCGGCGAAAAAAATTTTGATACGTGAGTATTTATTTCAGGCGTTGTCACGATTATATGGAATAATACAATTATATAATAAGTGCTCAATTAAGAAGAATTGAATCTTTTAGCCATGTCCTCGCGTCTATCCTAAGGATTTGTCGATAATTTTCATTAAAAATATACTTTTAAGTTTTAAAATAAATATATGCATTAAATTAAATGATGCGTTGCAATTTGTTTGTCTAGATAATGTACTACAATTTCGTAAATATATGTTATGACAAGGAATTTGTACTTTCTGTGTACAGAAAGTTATTGTTCGCCTCCAACAGTGTGTTGAATTCAGATATATACTATTTAGACTATGCACCATGCTATATTCTCCCATCATGCCAGAATCCTCGCGCTGTAGCTGCCCTCTGATTGGTCCGTGCTTTTCGTTAATAACTCCTTAAGAAAACTGCGAAGAACATCTTGGCAAATGAAAAAGTTACTTCGAATGACCTCTCGAACCACCCTTTTTAAGGTTTTCCGACATTTTTGGGACACCCTGCACATCACTTTGAGCTATGAAGCTGATTGTTAAGGTCTCATCATCAATTTTAATTTGAATGTCTAATTTTTCTTGCAAATAAATTTTATTTCAACGTCAATGCAATTGTCATGTAGTCTTTTTATGTGCGTGGGAAAACAGCTGATGAAAGCATCGTGTGAATTTCAGAAAAATGATGAATAATCGACGTACTATTCGTCGATGGCAAAAGAAACTACAAAATGGAGATGACAGTCTTGAAAATGAAGAAGTGATTAATAGACAGCGGATCTTTATGCAATATAAACATTTTCCACCCGATTTTCAACAAACTGCAGTGTAACGGACATTTATTTTCTTTCTGTATGTGTTTAATAGGTTGAATATAATATAACATTACTTTTAAATTCTTCTAATCTTTTTACTGTTTTAAATTACACCTGCTTATTTTTGTTATAAATTCATAAAATCCGCTGTCTAATGATTAACCACAAAATTCAATTTCTACTAAAAGTCGTTGATTACGCTGGTCTTACTGCTCTCACGAATGTTGCGTTTTTGTTTAACGTCACTGTTCAAAATCGGACACTTCACGCGCAATGTGTCGATCAAATGAACGTTGCCAAACGAAGTTCCGTTTGGAAAAATGTTGTTCGAGATATTGTTTACAGTTGAAGAATCGCTGTTGTCGGCTGTTCCTCCAATAGTCGAGTACCTCTTACACCGGCGAAGCTAGCGAGGAAGAATATTCCGTCCCGAAAGTAGCTACGGTTTACTTAGCGAAAGTCAAGAAAAGTATATTAAACTCGATTCAGGCTGTTCCTCGCTTCGTATTTTACGACGTCGCGAGTTCCGAGCGCTGAAGGGTTAACTGCAAAAATCTGTCGAGGATATAATGCATGGCGCACGTCACGGGAAAAGAAATTTTTTTACCCCGCGCTACTCCGCCACGAAGAAGAGATACGTTGAAACTCTTTTGAAGGAATAACAGTGGTAACGGATAGCGGGGCGGTGGCAGTTTCATGCCGACACGGAACGGCTGTTACTCCCGGCTTGTCCTTTTTGACGAAATCTGTAGCCAAGTTTCCGTCGGGCTGCGCGCGTCCCTTCTGAATTCGGTGCAAAGTGGAAAGGAACATTACGCGATGGAGGAATGGCTATATTTTCCATGCTACGTTAGCCAGGTTTGCGTATAGCTACGTCTTCAACATTGCGGAATCTCGTAAATGTAAGCTAAATAATTGGGCATCGTGCGACATGCAAATATTTGCTATTTTACGTACTTGATACCGCATTACAGGCTTGATGATGGCATCCACCTTCCTCTAAAACTCGGTACAGCCAAGTTTTTAACGTTGAGTTGGTATGCTGACATGTTGACAAATGTTATGCAATTGCAGTAGCAATTTAAGTAAATTTTTTAAGTGAAAACTTCTTTAGGCGCACTGCGTACAGAATTGATGGGCAGTAAATCAGTCTCATCCGTCACGCTCCGAGGTGAAACGTTATTTGTTAATAAAAGTCCAACAGGTTGTAAGGACCGTGAGAAACGAAGAATGCAAGAGACATGTTTTAATTAATTAGACGATGATATTTCATAAATAATATTATATTATACTCGTATTAAATTCAGTAGTCCACATAAATTTTACACATTTATTAAAATTCATCTGTTCATTTATTTTTGACTTGATACTGCGATATTAACGTTTTCCTTGAGTGGCAATTATTTAAGTATTCATAAGAATTCTCAAAAAGAACAAGGTTTTGAATAGATTGCGGGTTTATATAATTTTTCCTCCATTAAAATCATTACGGGAAGAAATAACATTCAAGTTTATTTTGCATAAAGATCCGCAGTCCAGTTGTGAATTTTATAGAATATTATAACTTGTTGTCAGTGTCAGTAGATTATCGCTACAGCAGAATTTTCGCCTCACTAACTTTCAGTCTACAAAAACTGTCACGGCCGAAAATCTATGGAACATTTTGATACGAAATTTTATGGAAATTCATTACTCGATACAATCGAAGTTCGGAAATATTCGCGATAATATGATAAAACAGAATTTAATAAAGCATGTGCAAAAGCACGATATTTTACGAGGCCAACGGTTAAACAATAATCCGAATGGTACGTACTTTTACCGGAGCGGTGATAAGTGTATTCAATCGGGTTTAATGAAAATCACCGACACAGGTTGCATCGACACAGTTTTCACCGAGAATATTTCACCGACTCCAGATTTGACCGTCCATAACTTTGGCCGACAACGTCTTTAACCGACTTTGAGTTTTAGTTCTTAAGCACTATGATATTAATTCTAGCTCTTAAGCACTATCATATTAGAAATATTCAGATCTCGAGCTTGACCTAAAATATTTTATATCCGGAGAGGGTTAAGTATTGAATCGTCCTAAACATTATCAATTAGAAGAAGTTCCAATATCCATTATTCGTATCTAGGACAACGGACTCGCGGTGGAAACGTTAATGAAGGGTTGCGCGGAGCCATTTCGCGATGGAAAAACAAAACGTCGATGATTTCCTTTCTCGGATGGCTGGCCGCGATGTAGCGCGCATGCAGGCTTGGAAACGTGCATGGAACTGGAAACGGTAATTTCCTCTTTCGTTTTACGCTTGAACATTTTCCGACTATGACAGCGCTTTAAATCGAACGACAATTCATGCGTGGTCTCGTGTCGGAATGCCACCGAATCGTTTGTCTGTGATTCCGTGTGTCTTTTGCCGACGGGGAAAATAGGAACTAAATTAAAACGAGCATCCATTAAGGCCGACGCAAATAAAAATAATTCATTCGAGTCTCTTTTTCCCTGCTTTGTTTGCTCGAACGTTCATATATTTGCCAACGGCATACTTCTCGCTCCGCCCGTTAATATCGGTAAACTTTCGCGCTTGTCGCCTAATTTATTACATCGAAACTGTGCTGTCGTGTGCCGATCGATCACCGGTGATCTGGTTTGAGCAGCCGCTTGAAACTTTCGATTAAATTCGTTCGCCCTTCGCGAGAAAGAAAGAATATAATTGATTTCGTTATTTCGGCCAGAGGGATTGGAGTCGATATTTTTTTTCATTCGCAGATCGATTGAATGTTAAATGGGGAAGCTCTGATTTAGTAAGCAGATGTGGGGCTCGATGAATAAACAAACAAAATCGACCAGCTTCCGTCGAATAATTTATTGGATTGACAACAAAATATCTATATGGGTCACTCGTTGAAGGGTTGAAGTATCCACCGCCTCAAACTTTTAAGATTTACTTCTCGTGGATGACACTCTGAAGTCTATTGGCCAGTGTTGCCAGATTGAGACTTATCCCCTAACTCTAACTCTACCTTTCTCTTCTACGGCGCTATCCCTCCAGGTTTCCATCATGGCTCGGTCACGTGACGCGCGTCGTCTCTGTAGTACATGTGTCACATGTCACGTGATTCATTCAGTATTGGAAGAGAGAGAGGGTAACTCTTTCCCCTCGATTCGAGTCAATTGCCTTGATCTGACGACTCTGCCATTGGCCAGTTGACGAGAATGTCCTGCTCTTTAATGAACCATGACTTTGAAATGGTCGCGAATCTCTTGTTTCTACTTATTACAACTTAAATTAAAATAAAATAAATTGAAATAAAACTTTATTAAAATAAAGATACGATGTTTGTATATGGTTTCACAAACTTTCTAATCTTATCATCGTCCGCGTGATCTGCCAAGAACATTCATTAATCGAAAATGTTATCGAGCAAAATGAGAAATGGGTAGTAAACAAACGAAGAACTAAAACAATTTAATCTTAAAGTTTTATACTGTAATTGTTAATAACACGAATAGGACAGCTTATTGGCTTGTGGTCACTAATTGGTGAGTCGATGCTCAGATATGTTCCTGCTAGACTAATGTTTATTCAACTCCCAAGCAGAAGCATCTAGGCTCTTGGTCAGTAATTAGTTGGTAAATCGATGACCACTGATTAGATTTCTGCGAAATTAATACACATCCCAACTGTATGGTACTACTAGCATTGTTATGTGTCCACATTGTTGCGTGTTAAGAAACTGTTTTAAAGTGACCATAAAATGATAAGGTTTATAACATTTGAATAAGTATTACTTTTTAAAATCAAAGCGGTTATTGTGTGTTTACGTAAAAATACTAGTGAATATTTCACCGTGTAGGATGAGAGGAATAGAAAAGTGATAGAATGTATTTTCACTGTTGACTGTTTTGTTCAAGTGCTTAATTATATAAATAAAGCTGTTGTCCCATTTTTAATAGTTCTTAAAATTTTCCATTTATAAAGTTTCACTTGTGTGTTACGCTTTTCATGAAAATGGTAATTTTGCACTACCAAATATACACCAATTTATTTTATTATACATCAAATAAGAATGGATTGTGAAGCATCTTTTACAATTAAAAGTTACATTCTTGGTTATTAGTTCCGAGAGCTTGCCAGATAAGCTCTTGAGCTATGTCTACACTGAAGTAACGAGTAACTTCTTGTTAATGTTCCATGTTTCTTGAAAAAGTTGCCAACAAATATCACCGCTCGTTGCTTGTCTCCACTTGGAGCGGAAAACATCAAAGAAAATAGGAAGCATACTGCAACGCATAAGTAATGTATGCTTTGTCGTCCGATTTACAAAGATATATAACGTTTGGAATAGTGAGATAATGATCTGTTTATTTAACTTGGAAAACACCACGCAAATATAGATCAGCACTGTTCGATTAGGCGAATTTACTCGAATTGAGAGGACAAAGTTACCCCCTCTCTCTGTGTCAATACCGGATGAGTCACGTGACCGGGCAGGGGTGGAAGCGTGGGGAAATAGCGTCGAAGAAGGGGAAGATAGAGAGGGGAGACAAGAGTTTTAATCTGGCGACTCTGGTTGCGACAATCAATACAATGAATCCAAAAATTATTTAACATTAAATTGTGACAATTTCGTAAAAACAAGTAGTACAGCCATAAGCTTGGACTCATCTTAAAGCTCGAAGCCTCTAATTTCGCAAAGCAGTGTCCATTTTATTGTAAGATATCTTTACACGTTGTAGCAAGTGGAAAACTGAAAACCAATTTTCCCCCAAAAATGCTATAAATTGAAACCTCAGTAAAAATTTTCCTTTACGGTGATGAAACTCAAGGTGACCTTCATATCTCGATGAAAAAAGCCATACAACTTTAGTTCCAACCATTTTTTGGGTGGTATACTCGGACGACCCACCCTGTACAGAACGCTTGAATATTTGGTGTACGACCGTGTATATTTATTCTCGCGACCAAGATACAGAAGACCGCAATTGTAAACCGCTTAACCCTCCGCAGCATCGGTCAGCTACAATGGCAGATCCTTCAGGATGCTTCCGTCTACCGTTGGAAAATCCAACGACAACGACGTTATCTAATACCAGAGAATACGTTAATGTCGTGGAACGGAATGTCCTCCGATGGAGTCTAACGTCTTCTAACAAATCTTCGGTTAATTCCGCGGGGTATACACGCAGGAGCTTGACCGGCTGAGGAGGAAAAAGTAGCGAAGTAGGTAAGTTTGTCCAAGGTCGGTCGATTCCGCATCGGTCAGGATTCCCTTGCAACTGGGTGGCCATTGTGCGTGGCCGATCCGCGGAGTCGTTTTGTCGTGCGGAGTTCGGGAACGGAGCCGGAACACACTCAGCTCCGCGAGCGGCCGAATTTTTCCGTCTTCCGTTCGGCTTTTGTGTCGCGATCTTCCCCTCGCGCGGCTATTATAAACCCGCGGGGTCTAAGCCCGTCGCGCTGGACCAAGCTCGCCGCGAAACGGATAAAATACGACCGCACCGACCGTGCAGGAAGTCGCTTCTCCTTCGGAAAAAGGGGCTTGCACGCGGATTTCGAAATTCAACGAGACCTCCTTCTTTCTGTGTCTTCTTTCCCTTCTTCTCGGTCTTCTCGACCGTTGCTCATTCCATCTACCCAGATCTTCCCGTCCATGAACAGTTAAAAGGACGTCCGGTCACGAAAAGAAGAAGATATAAGGTGTCCCCTTATAATATTCGCTGGTCTTTGGTCGGTCCCGACTTGTTCGCCGAGGAAACCGAGCGTGCTGGCCGTTTGTGTCTCATTGCATTTCTCTGTGCCATTATTCGCGCGTTTAATAGGATTTATTTATCATTGGCCCGAAAATGTTTTAACCCTTCGCTCTCCGAGCAATTTTAACTTCCGACCTAGAATATTTCCATTCTCTATCATTTTTTAAATTTCATCGATATACAATAACTACATGTTTAGTAATTGATTAGATATATTTAATAATGTAAACAATAGAAATTTTTAATGGCGCCTCAGGTTAAAAGAGCTTTTTTCAAGGAACTATAGGTTGAACAGCTAAATGTTAAATACTAGGAAACAGAAAAATATGTACTGATTTGTTGTTATTTTAATTATATTATAGTTATACATAGTAACACGTATAATACATACAAGGTGTCCCAGCTAACTTGAGCATCTTAAATATCTCGCTTATTAATAATATTAATTATTAATAATAGTAATAGGCTTATTAATACTTTGATAGGATAAAATTTTCCGCAAGGCCGTATTTTTTATTTCAAGGACATTGGAGCTTTTTTTTAAAATGGAACTCCATATTTTCACCATCGCGATACGATAACTGAGGTCAAGATGTATCCAACCACCCATAATACAGGGTGTCCCAAAATTCCTTCAACAGTCGGAAATGGGAGGTTCCTGAGATCATTTGAAGCAACATTTTCCTTTGCAAAAATGTTATCCGCGGCTTTGTTTAGGAGTTATTAACGAAAAATACAGACGAATCAGAGCGCGCCAACTGTCTATTGGCCGACTGTGCCAACTCGCGTCTAGGTCGCGCTCTGATTCGTGCATGTTTTTCGTTAACAACCCCTAAACAAAGCCGCGGATTTTTTGCTAAGGAAAATGTTGCTTCAAATGATCTCAGGAATTATTATCAAGTATATTAATATACTTGAGTACCAAAAATGTATTGTATCAGATAAATTCCTAAAAATTTGAAGTATTCCACTATACCAGAACAGGTCCTGAAAACCAAATTTGTTTAGCGGATACAATATTGTTACATGTAGCTGAAGCGAGGAGCTAGTTGCTAATTATTAGCTGTTTTTTTTGTTCCAGACTCAATATTTTCCGATGAACGAAAAATTGATTTATCATAAACATTTTCAAACGGACGAATTAATTTTACGCTGCGGAAACGACGTCAGATTGTTTCGATAATTACGCATCTTCTTTCGATCGAACGCCATCTCGAAACCTTAACGGTCGCCTCAACGGCAAGAAGTTATTTCCCAGTTACTGCAAAATGAATTTTGTTATAATTGTCGCGGCAAACATACTATGCACTGCGTCGTGATTGCAAATAATTGAATTACGCCGGCCTGAATTTTCTTCATTAACTTCGCTGTGCCCAGGCTGCAACGTGGTCAAACGTTGACTCATTAGCATTTTATATAGGGAAAAATAAGTATTTGCGCAAATACTGCGCGTCGTTGTATAGCTCGATACTCTTTCTTTTTATAATTTCATAAAAGTTTCGCTGTCAGAAACTTCGCATATCTCGATGAATTAAAACGTCTCTCTCTCTCTCTCTCTCAACTAAAGTACCATAGTTGATAACATTCACTGCAATTTTGTTTTATATTCCGTGCATTTTCTCCGTGCAGCTGGAACATTTGAAAATATTTTTTCTGTCACAGCGATATGTACCGGGTGCGTTCATTTGCACGAAATTAAAATTGGAAAAGTGTTTCCGAGATATTATAATGTGCCTTTGTCGTATAGAATACATATGACTTATTTTTCCATTCACACAGTAAAGTGTCCAGTATTATCGTTGTTAATTCCTCGTTCCATTGTTACGTATATTATAATCAACTTTTCCGGTTCCCCATTAATTGATGTTTTAAGCCGATCTGGGAAAAGTGGCGTGCATTATCCTGTAATAAATTTTGACCACTTACTTGACGAACAATAAACGGTCTGTTCGGAAAGTAAAATAATGTTACACATTTATCGTTGACGCACTGCAAATGCCATCCATTATGTTATGGGTACAGGTAGAAAATTTAAAAGTACATTTACATTTTTTTCTTTACAATTGCGACCGATAGCAATTTATTACAAAATATGATTTACATATTAGCCAATAAATGAATCCTTGTAATATCTCAAAAAAATTTAAGCCATCTGATCGACATTAAGGGGAAATTCAGGGGAATACAGTTACCCTCTCACTGCTATACATGTAGTCACGACGCAGACGCAGCAACTGTGAAATTTCGAGCTGACCCCTAAAATTGTTCCATTTCATGAAAAAAATGATATATCTAAAATTTTTGATCAATCGGTAGTCTGGAAGACATTGAATGCGAAATTTTGAAATAGAAATAACTGCACGCTAAATGCGAAAAGTATAGCTCCAAAAATATCATAATTCCTTAACTGTATCAGATTAAAGAAAACGCTATATCCAGACGCAAAAAAGGCTACATTAATGAAAAATTTGTAAAATGTCTTTAGAATTGTTGCCTTGTGTGTATTAAAAAGTATTTAAACTCAACACATACCTCTATTTTCTTTTTTTCGCCTTTGTAAGGAGTAATATTCACCACATCCAGTTAAAAAAATGTTACACTCTGATTAAATATAACATTTATGTCGAATGTTAGTTTCTCTATTTTCTAAATTAATATAAGAACGCAACTAAAAGAATTGATACTTTCAATAAAATACGTAAAATGTAACATATATATTTACAATTGTTATATTGAAAAAGTACTTGTGGTACTATTATCCTAAATATTTTTACCATCATAACCAAAAGCCTTTCCTTCATATATTCTCATTCGACATATAAACTGTCATATTTATTGATAGTCACAAGAGAAGACAAACGTGTTCCTCTTTTCCGATCAAAAGAATTATAATAGATATAGGTAAGGTCCATCCTAGTACGTAAGGTAAAGTGGGAGACAGGTCTCAATCTGGTGATACCCAGGCCAGCGCTAAACAAAAATGATTGAAGGCCGCGCAATTTGCTTATTGAGTGACTTTCGTGTGTTATCGGTACATTCGACTAAGGCTGTTATCTGCTGTTTAACTCTTATTGCCGGCGGTAACGGCAGTGCCGGATTAAGCCAGCGCGGGGCCCGTAGCAAATGTTATCACGAGGCCCTAGGCTTTGTACCAGGGCCGCTTGTATGAATGACCTCTCCTTTTTCTAGCAGAAATATTGTTAATGTTTCGGCGCGCCTTCGATGAAGCGCCCGTGTGCGGGGTCCCTTTTTGTATGGAGCGGGGCCCCCCAAAGCGCGGGCCCGTAGCATTTGCTACTTCTGCTACGGGGCTTAATCCGGCCCTGGGTAACGGAGTGCGCTCTTGGGCGCATATTCGGGCTGCATGGACAACGTGACAAAAACTGGACGAGACAAGAGCAATATAACTTCGGAGGATTTGACTGCAGTTAACGGTCCCGTTGAATGCCTGTAAACTGTAAGCGGCGAAATCCGTGTCGGTGGTCGCGTCACGTATATGCATCCGGCTCGAAGAGGGAGCAAGTTTCGCAGGGGCGGCAAGTGTCTGGTCGCATACGAGACTACCGTGTCGTGAAAAAAAAAGGAAAGAACCGGCCAAAAATGCGAAAACAAATCTGCTTTTAAGTCCGCGCACGCTGCCGGCGTGACGGTAGATATTAAGTTTTTTAGATTCCTGGCGCGATCTCCGCGGTGTATTCGAAACACGAAGGAGACAACCATTCCTTACACATACTGTCGGCTATCTGGCGTGCACCACACACCAGAAGTATAAACTACGCAGATAGGGGGAAGCAAACTCTTCTCCTTTCTGGTTGTTTCCGCTCGTGTCTCTGGCGATTGCGGTGGCCACTTGCTACACGAATAACCTGCACTTCGGTGCACGACATTGGCAATGTAATGACCGAAGTTACCGTTGCGACCATACCCGCTGCGAGGAAGGGTGAGCAACAAGGAGAGACAGAGCGAGGAGGGCCTGGAGATATAGAGGAACCATCGACGTTCACTATAGCCGCCAGCTTGGTCTATTTTTATCGTTTCCTCTATGCGCGGCCATTGTTTCGCCATGGACACGCGAAGCAAAATTTTCTGTCGATTCCAAGTTTCCGCGAGTTTTCCCCCAAGCACCGGCGACACTATTTATACATAGATAGAAGTAATAGCCCCGCGTTGGGAACTTTGTCGCTATCAATTTTAGATTAAGAACGCTTTTACGCGTGACAGTTATAGTCGTTCGCGACCCTCGTCCCATCATGGTATTGTTGAAATATTACCATGTTGAAACGCAGTCTTCTTTTCTCTTTGCATGCAAGACGTGGTAAACAGAGGTGGGCATTATTTGGCGAAACAAATATTTCAAATACTATTTAATATTTTAGATTTTATTTTGCTTAAAGAAAATAGTATTTTAAATAAGACACAAAATTTCGAAAATAAAATATTTCTATTTTCACAATCTGAACCTCCAAATAAAATATTTCTACTTCAACAATTTGATCCCCAAAATAAAATATTTCTGTTTTAACAATCAGAAACACGAAATAAAATATTTTAATTTTTGCATCGTTATAATACTTTGAGAAACCGCATAAACATACAGTCAATCTTATCGTTGAGAAACTATTTACACCCATAAATGTATTGAATTCGAACCATTGTTTTCAGCAATAATATTTAAAATTGAAATTAAAAGTAAAGACAAAATACAAATATTTTCAATATTCTTCAAATAAAATACTATTTTCAAAAAAATTACTGTCTCAAATAAATTATTTTCTTTTTAAATTACTGCATCAAATAAAATACTTTATTTTCAAAGTTGTACACATACTTTAAAATAAATAGGATCATCTACTATTTATTATTTAAAATACTATTTTCCCCAGCTCTGGTGGTAAACCATACAATTTCTTTCTTTCTTCTGATTATAAATTTTAAAATAACCGTACAATTTAGTACTTCATTAATTATGTTGATTGCCGGAATGCCATGTTGAAACGCAGTCTTTTTTCTTTTCGCATGCAATACGTGGTAAACGCGCGCGATAGAATTTCTCTCTTCTGATTACAAATTGTAAAACGACCAAACAATTTAGTACTTTATTAATTATATTTTAATTTATATATTTTAATATTCTGGATAAGTTTACTCTTTGTGAAGATCTTAATCATTTCTTTCGATCAATAATCTCAGTTTTCATTACTGAAAGATGTATTGAAAAATATTCCGTTTTTCATTTTCTTCCTAACTGAACAAATCATTATTTCACCGTATTGACATCATATCCATACCAGTGTAAACTATATTGTATTTACATTGTTGTAAATTCTTTTTTTGTTAAAAGCAACAACAAATACTTTATAGGACTTTGCTGAATGATGACCTCTGACTACTTGATCTTTATGAGCAAAATAAACATTATTGTTCTTCATAATCTTTACATGAAAATTAATGGAAATTAATTCCGAGGCCCGGCATAGACCGTTCTAATCGTGACAAGAATTGAGTAGGTCATGATACGAGGTACTCCTTGATAACAGGTACAACCAAATTCCATCCAAAGTTGAAAACTGCATCGTTCCAAGGCTACGTAATCCTACGTAATTTCTCTAAAGTATTAAATCTATGAGAAAATCTCCCATTCTTTCCTCTTTAATATTCTCCGATGCATTGAACCCGTTGAAAAAAAATCGCATTCTTTCCCATCGTCTCGTATAATCAGGTTCCCTCTCTTGGTCGTTCACGTTTTTCGAACTTGTTCGTTTCATTATTAAGACATTCGGGAAGGAATCAGGGAATTTTATGAAAGACTTAATGCGATAGTTTCGATTCCTGCGACGCATCCAGGAATTTTTCCGTAACATGAAAGTAATCCGGATTCCAATCGTCCGTCCCAGCAATTTTAAGCGAAATCCTCGACCGGACCATTCATTGAGATCGTCCCGTTGCATTCGTGGAAGAGATCCGTTCCGGATCTCGGATTGGAGACGTCCCGCTATAACGGGGAACACTATTACGGTCTCGAGTGTACGCAGCGCACTTACGAAACGTTTAAGGGTCGATGCATTTTCCTACGTATCGTTCGTTGTCCCATTCTGTTACGTTTATCTGGCCCGGGATCTGTCGTCGCGAGCAATGGGACCGAGCAAGGCGTTTCGCCGAGAAACTGCGCCGCGGCGACTGACTTCGCTCGATTTACTTCAAATATTCGTTTTCTGTTAACGGCCCAGGAACATAATGTGTTCGCGGAACATAAACCTTTGGGAAATCAGGAACGATATCACGCACGCGACCCCTAACTCGTGCGCACCCAAAAACCGCCGCTCTATTCCTCAGTTTTCAGAATTACAGAGTTGGTTAACACTAACAGTACCACGACCGGTCGAACGACTGGTTTCACATTTTTTATGTTTTAGTTATTGAAATTATAAAGATGCTTAAATCCGAAATTATTCAATAAATTTCTATACTTAATCACGTATATGTATTATGATTATCGATCGTCAGGTTGTTAACAACAAGATGTATTGATGATCTCGGCGCAAAGGTTCGATCGGAGATACAAATTAAAGCAATTTTGCTAGTTTGATTAAACTTTCTACGTTTCGATCCTAATATGGATCCTTTTCAAAAAAGAAGAAAAAACTGCGTCTGTAAGTTCCATTACAAATTAAAGCAATTTTGCTAGTTTGATTAAACTTTCTACGTTTCGATCCTGATATGGATTCTTTTCAAGAAAGAAGAAGAAACTGCGTCATCCATATATAATGAAGCGACAACAAGATCAGGAACAACTCTCATGAGAAAGAATTCCCATACGCTCTCCTTCTTTGCGTCGCAAATTTTGATCGTTCATTACTTTTTCTATGATTTTCTATGAGTCTATCATTGAAACAATTGCCTCGTGATAGCTGAAATATGATATAAATATTCTTGATTCAATTTTGTGTAAATGTCTTGCAAATACTGCATCGAGAGTTGTTCCTGATCTTATTGTCGCTTCATTAGGATTATTTACCATTTCCAATCTTAATTTACGTCTAAACATTACTAGACTGCAAGAAGTTTCACTTCTGCCGCGCGTGGATTTCCACGCGCATGTTTCTTCATTTAAGACTAGCTCGGCTAACCATCCCCACCACTTCCGTTACGCATTTTCGTGTCGCGGATTCCGTGACGCGAATTAGGCTTGCACCCTGCCAAAAGAAGTTTCACTTTAAAAAAAAGAAGATGCTAATATCGAATAATACTGTCGTCGACTAAAGTCGTTGCATACAGCAGAATCCTTTTTCAAAACTTACTGTGTTCTAATCTGGTCTTCTACGCTTTTCTTTGAAATATGGCCGGGTGCTTCTTTCTTTTGCACAGCAGTGTATATCCCGGGACAACACAACCGGCAGTCATTTGCTTCATGGAAGAAGCGGATTAGCGTGTCTGTTTTGCGTCGGATGTGAAATCGAGCTGGTTCACTTAATGAAATTACATGCCCGGGATGACATAGAATTGACCCGACTTAGTATTTGAGAGGTAAGCTATGGCATTGTTGTAAAAGTAACGTGGCGCAAGCCAGCTGAACCAGCTGCGCGACCTGATCCGCTGAAATTTAATCACATCTTGCCGACGACGTTACGATATAGTATCCATAAATCTTGGAATCGACGTTCCCTCGAACTCAGAATGTCTTTGAAAGGTATTTCCCGGTGCCGCAGCTTTTCCAACATTAAAACTCCTTATCCCTACCACGACTTATCCTCGCAGAGCAGTAACACCGTCGACGCCGATTTCCTGCAACACCCTTTCCCACCGTTCCCCACCCTTTCGCCACCCTTTTTCGCCCATTTCCACCCACAACACCACCAGCCAGCCTCAATCTGCCCTCCTGCTCTCGCCTGCCTTCGCCATCGACCACTCGACCTTCGGGCGGAAGGGGGGCTTCAGCCACGCTTTACATTCCACTCCGCTAGATTTATTTGTCGATACATATTGGCCCCCGCAACGACTGACACTAATCTCTGACCCCACGGCGGCTCATTCGAGCCACGACAACCCGAGCAATTGATGCGCCCGCGATGCCAGCAGAGTTTTCTGTCCTCGAAAAATGACGATTCCTTCCAACCTTCGATTTTTCACGTTTCAGTGTACGCTGACACGGTCGTGAACTCAGCTCAACCGTGTATCTTCGATATGAAATGTTACCCACGCTATATTGGCCGTCGGATATAGCTACCGGTAACCTCGGATCGACGTAGAATTGGATTTCGTATTACATTACATAATTCAACCGGCAGGTCAATATAAGAGCATAAAAATATTTTTCGAAAGATGTCGCTCGAGCTAATATTTTTCTCGGTCTCTGGCAATGTGTAACTATATATTCATTATTACTAGGTGGCGGATTTTCAGGCAACTGAAACGGATCCACATATGCGATAAACAAAAAACCTGTTTGTCGGGTTGCAACGAAAGTTCTCAGCGTGTTTAAATTAAAGTTAAAATTAAAATTCAAAGATAAATTTAAGATATTTATTCATAGGTTTATTCAATAACATAAGTTGAAAGAAAATATGTTATTCAATAAATATCTTAATTTTATCCTTGAATTTTAATTTAAAAGCGCTGGAAAGTTTAAACGTACGTACAATTTACCCCATTGCACTCGGTGCTATTTTAAGTTGAAAATTAAACATTTCTTTCGACCTAGAATAATAATTGTTTTCTTGGTATGAATATGAAATTGGTGTAATACCTCATACAATACTTCAATGTTTAGTAATTGATTAGATATGAACATCTTGTGTAAAAAAGTATGAATATATATATGTCAAAAATTAATAATTTAACAGATATTTACCGAAACAAACAAACTACATAGTCCGAGATGAATGTTCTACGTGAAAACTTACTTTAATTTGTTCATAGGAAATTCTATTACTCTGATTGTTTCTTTCCTCTTACCCAAATAATTTATGTTTCCTCATACTGAATCTGCTCGTGTAAACAGACATTCAAAACGAATTCATTTACTTAAAAGATATACTATAAGTAACATATATTTTTGAAAATTCTATTAGTACCACGCAGATGTAAATGTATATAGAAATTAAGCTATGGCAATGAGTTGTTAGTCGAATTTTCTTTTAACTCCGAAACAAATTCTGATAAAACAGGGAGAACATAACACGCACATGTTTTGAAATGTGAAAATCACGGGTATATTTGCTTAATTTCTTCACCGTGTACATTTACGGAATATGATACTTTTTAATATGTTTCGAAACATATGAATTGTTTAAAAGTTTGTTTTTGCGAGAATATTTATGATTAAAAATATACATATGGGTTATGCATACCAATTTTTCTCTACAGTGAATAATATGCGAGATAAATAACCCGATATTGTCGGCATCCTCAATTTTCAGGTCAATTAGTATTCTCTGAATATGAATGATTGCCGTCAGAACAGTACGTGGCGAATATTCTTTTGTGATTTCAGTTACACGAGAAAGCATCATCAAAATCAGATCATAGCACTTGTATATATAACCTTTCACTTTTTCTGAAGACACTCAATCTTTTTGAACGTGTTTGCCTAATCTGAAAAATCCGAGAAAAGTACAAAATAACCACAATAACGCACAACTACCGCAATAATTTCCGGAGTTTTTAAAAAATCGATTTCGCAGTAAAAAAAATCCCGAAAATATTCACAGTCGTGTGTGCATTTCGGTAGGATTTACATGAATATTTTCGCAATTTTTTGTTAAGCGGATTAGAAGAAATAGAGCAGGCATGTCAAACACGCGGCCCGACCAAAAACTGTGGAACTATTGATGACAATTTACAAGTGGAATTAATCGAACTGAAGTGTGATTCCGTATTGAAACCAAAATATTGATATGGATGTTGGGATTCCACATTTCTACAATTACAGTAAAGTCGCGATCTAGCTCCATGAGGATCTCCGCGATCACTGTCCCTTCACCTACCCCTTCCACTGGGGGGCATCCCCGCGAGGGGCCAACAAGCAAACAGTCCGTCTTTATATGCTGTTCTTTTCTATGTTCGGCATCCTTTGTTTTTCCGGCGCGGTCGACGCAGTCATAAAAAAATAATTTCCTTACATGATCTCTGTCCCTACCAGGGTTACCATATTTTTCTCTCGCCAGGCCCCTTACCCTTCCGCCTCTCTCCACGCCACGCACCGTAGCTCAGTGTTCCGATTGAACCCACCGTTTTTCGCGCATGCGCGGCCAGCACAGTAGCGTATCTATAATAACGCAGCAAGCGGCCAGGGCCCTGTCGCCTTGAGACAGTTATATTGACGAGAATGTGCCGGTGTTATTGGCGGGACGACTGATAAAGAATAAGTTTCAATTATGTTAAATTTCAATATTTCATATGTATACACTAATAATCTTTTAAAAGTCTGCGGGGTGCTCAAGCTACCCGATTTCATCGAAATGGCTACGTTACTGAGGCTGAAATTGCCGCGCATGCGCGAAAAATGGTGGGTTCAATCGGAACATTACCGTAGCTCGTCAGCGACTAGTGGGAAGCAGTGCTTCGATTGTGCGCAACATTTTTCATACGATGGATGGCCGCTAGAGGCGCTGCGCGGAAAAACAGTAACGTATCTACTATTGGGTAGATGAAATGGGGTTCCTTGAGCACCCCGCAGAATTTTAAAAAATTTATATGATTTGATTCTGAAAAATGAATGTATAACAAGTGTATTTGTGTATATTTTGTAACTCGTAGGACACGTCCTGGAGTCTTTTTGTCCGGTAAGATTATTTCGGTACACTCCCGCCAATATAACTGCCTCAGGGCTCTGGCCGCTCTGCTATCCAATAGTAGATACGTTACTGCTTTTCCGCGCAGCGCCTCTAGCGGCCATCCATCGTATGAAAAATGTTGCGCACAATCGAAGCACTGGTGGGAAGAGTGGAAGACTCATGCGACCGTACGCCAGCGTGTCGCCACTGTCGCCAGCGTTAGTGGGAAGAGTGCAAACACGAGCTACGGTGCGTGGCGTGGCGAGAGGCGGAAGGGTAAGGGGCCTGGCGAGAGAAAAATATGGTAACCCTGGTCCCTACTCGGAATAGGCTAAAGTTTCCAAAACTGTAAGGTCGTTTTCTAAGAGACCGGTTCACACGAGACACATGGGACTTGGCTTTGAGACTTTTGTTCGTTGCTTGGTCAATTTTGATCGAGAGGTGCAGAATCACGCTATAGTGGTGACGACATATAATTTTGAAACACCCTGTACTTCTTTCCGCGTTTCGACAATGTTGTACCACCGTGCGACGTTAACAAAATTGATTCGCAGAAATGTCTCGTGAATGTCACCGACATTATCTTCGCTGTCGTGCATCAGTTACGCTTGGTGTATCTGCTAGGAACCAGTTGTCACGAGAGCATAGATGTAATGCGGGAGTAGTGTAGATCATCGCTTAACGAAACACGCCGGAATGCAGGAGAGAGAACTGGTCGGAATTAACATATGGGTAAACACAGGTAATACAAGTCGACCGTCGGAATATGGCTCGAGGCGAGTAGACGTAGCCAGTATCGCTATCTCTAACCGGCATCTCGATAGAATACGCCTCTCTCACCGTTTCGGGATCTGACCCCATAACCTACCCCAAAATCATGGGAAACAGGTCGCTGTACCATTACCTACCTCTATACTGCGACCCATTTCGACCATCAGAAGTCGGCATCTACAGTGCTTCCCGTTAATATTTGGATGCTCTCAAAAAACCGATAACTTTTATAATATTGGACCTTTTTGAGAAGTTAGAGCAGTCAGTTTACTACACGATGTGAAAAGAAATTTTTCCAATAATTGCAATTGGTCGGAATTGCAGAGAAAATACTGAAAGTTGTATTTTCCAACTTTTTTATGTGGGCTTATATGGAAAATTTAGAAAACACGTTTCGTAGATCTGTATCGATTAAACATATTCTGAAAATTTCATCAAAATCGGTCGACGTTGTAATGAGCTACAAACGTTTAAAGATGGTAAAAATGGCAGTTTTTCACGATTTTCGGCCTCCAACTGCAGTAATTTTGAGGATTCCTACATCTTTCAATGCCTGTCGTTTTTTCCCGCATCAACCGATGTCTATGAAACTTTCACAGTGCATATAATTGACACAGGTCTACAAAACGTATTTTTTAAAATCTCAATATAGGCCCGTATAAAGAAGTTGCAAAACACAACTTTTAGTATTTTCTTTACAATTCAGACCAAATGCAATTTTTGAAAAAATTTCTTTTCACATCCTGTAGTAAACTAATTGATCTAGCTTCAATTATCGTTTTTTTGAGAGCGTCCGAATATTAATGGGAGTCACTGTAGGCATCGTCTGATGCGTCTGACCATGTCCTACCGATACTACTGATTGCTATATTAAAGCACGCAATTAAACTAGTTTTTCCCGAAAAGAATGCGTCAAACAAAAAAATGATATTCTTTAGTTCGTCTCACTTTTGCCTGTAGAGTTACTTTCTAATCGGTTGTTCATTGTATGCGGGACACCCAGTATATTTAGAGAAAACATATTGGCATATAAACTTTCTTCATTTTCTAGGAAATTCTCTACGATGAAGAAGTTCTAATCACAATAATCACGAAATAAATACATAGTAGTGCAAGGGGTTGATCATAAATGGAGATGACAATCTTGAAAATGAAGAACGCGAGTCAATTTTCATTGTTATACGTGAAATATGTTGATTGAAATGCTGCTTATTTTTCTCAATAAATCTATTTAGACAACAGTTGAATTCATGCATATGGCGTATACGGATATTCCATGTGCAGCAACCTAATAGATCAACGTCAGGAGAGCCGTAATGCCGTGCAGTTTGAAAATCGGAAGACGCATATCCTCTGAATACGTTTCCCGAGTCGTTACTCAAAGACGGTCCGGTAACGACTTTCCAGCAACTTGTCGCTTCTGGTCGGCTATATTTCCAGCAAGAAATTCGTGGTTCACGGTAACCCCCGTGACAAACGAGATATCTCGGCGTGGAAATGCCCGCGAGTTGGCGAGTCCGCGGGCGGCAAGGCGGTACCCTAAATGGAATATAATCAAGATACAGCGTCGGTCGAGTGCCTGGGACGACGGTAACGGCAGCGCATGTATCTATCTGTCGGCAGTGTAAAGGTGGTCGCGAAATGGCAGGAGGATGAGGGTCGTTCAAACGTTTTCCTCGACTGTTACTTACGGACCATTTACCCGCGATTATATCCACTCCTCTGATCTAACGTTCTCTAGGAAACCTACGGAACCTTTATACCGGAGTCCAGTTTAGCACCCTGGAGAATCCAGAACCGTTTCATCCGTCCCATCCCGATCCGGAACTTTTGCTCTTCTCTCGAAGCTTTTGATCGATACAAACCCCCGTGTACCTGTTGGCCCGTTGGCTCGGTGCGTTCAACGACGCGATGCAAACTGCGGCCGATCTAGGCATGAGCTACCCATGGCCGCCTTCAAAACATTTAAAATAAATTATACAAAAATTTTTGGTACTCTAATTAATTAAGGTTAATTCGGTAGGCCCCCAAACCAGAGTAATTGAATTTCATACACTGTATTTCATCTTACATACACTGTATTTCATTCATATACACAGTATTTGAATTACACTGTAATTGCATTACATAATTCGAACCTTTTCCTTAATGTAATTGCTAATTACGCGAATCGTGAGTGTAATTGAAATACAATGTAATTGAAATAAAATGTAATTGAAATACAATGTAATTTAAATAAAATGTAATTGAAATACAGAACCCCTTGCCTTACAATATCGTGTCAGACTCGTGTTGAAGATTCTGAACAGATTCTGATAAAGATGTATGTTAATAATTTCCTGTAAACCGAAATAAAATTCAATTTTGGTTTTGTTAATGTACAGCTGTTGGTGAACATATAGGCATACAATTTACATAATTTTTCTTCTTTTTTAGGAAATTAGGATCTACAAAAAACTTCTAGTCACTGAAACCGTAAAATAAATCGTAGGGCAAGGGGTTAACGTGAAAAATATCTATCATTTTTATCCGTTTTTCTTCCGTTTCGCATTCACAGACAACTCAATTTTATGTTTGTGAGGATGGTTTCTTATGCGACGATGACCAATCTTGGAAAATTTTTAACAAAGAGTGTTCGTTAAAATTGATTTAAAACTTGCTCACAATTGCCATCAGTGAATATGACCGCGTAAGTGATTAGTACGACACGAAGAATGTTCTTTTTTTCGGCCTTTCCTATTATTAGTGTTACTTTTTGTCTGTAGTAATCTTGTTCTAAGTCTTTCTCCAATTTATATTGCTAATCTATGAAAGAATCACCGGGGGCTTCGGACTTAGCATACGGTGAACGAAAGAAGTTGATTTTTGTTCGAAGTTGAATTAGTTACCGGGGTCGGTGATGCGTGACTGGAGCGTGTATGCTTTCCTCTTCGGACTTCTTTTGCGGTGAATCAAACTATCCCTAGAGATAGGTAGGTACTTGTGATTCTATGCCAAGCACATTTCAGAGAAGTTCTCGCGGAGGGCGGTTGGGCCGAACTATGGTGCCGCGTATTCTCGGCATTCACAGTTTAATCAGAAACCAACTCAGCTGCGCCATGGAAAGCAAGTTCAGTTACCGAGGAACGGTGCCCACCAGCGAAGATAGACCGTGCGTATCGATCTGCATTCGGGAAACTTATCAAGACGAGCTATCTCAGAGGGCTAGGCTTTTCCGCGTGATATTTTCCGGCTTCTTGTGAACGCTCGTTACGGTTCATACGATACGAAATTCCTTCATTTTTCTTTTCAATCTCGCGTTCGTCTTGGAAACAGTGTTGCAAGAAACTGCGGGAGAGTTTACACCTAGCGGCGGACCTTAACCCTTTGCACTCGGAGCTATTTTAACTCGAAAATTAACCATCTCTTTCGACCTAGAATATTTCAATTTCCTATGATTTTTTTAATTTTATGGATATGAAATTGGTATAACACCTCATACAATACCTAAATGTGTAATAATTGATTAGATACCAACATATTTAATAATTGGACAGCGGATTTTATGCATTTATGGCAAAAATGAGTAGGTGTCGTTTAAAACAGTAAAAACATTAGAAGGATTTCAAAGTACTGTTACATTATCTTCAACCTATTAATCATATCAAGGATATTCTGAAGGTACAATGGGAGACAAAAGTACAAGAAATTCGAAAATCCATCAATATATTGGCAATGAAAGCCATTCATGAGTATATTTTGCATTAAACTTTTGCGAATACTGTACCCTCTGTAGCTATATTCAGTGGTCTACACTTGTCGCGCTTCCATGCTAGTGAGAGACAACACGATAAAGACGTTTTGTAACAGTTTATAAGTTTTTTGCTCTGTAACTGTTTAGTAAATCCTAACAAATTTTGAACATAATTAATTACATAATTTTTACTACATATAAAAAAAACACTGGAGTTTCTAGTTGCGTTTTTTCAAGGTTTAAATAGTGTTTGAAGTGGAATCTTATGGATTCTCCATAAGAAGACGTGTTAAAATGCGCAAACTTTAAGTTGCTACAATTCTTAAACGGTGCAGTGAATCGAACCCAAACATTGGTTATTGCATTAATTTAGTAAGAATTACATCTCGTAAAATTTTCAAAAATGTTGTTGCGTTTTTATATTACCTCCACAGAACATCCTTAAGAAAGAAAATAAATTTCTATTTCACTCCAGTTTGTCGCAATTCAGGTAGATAATTTTTATTTTATAAATTATGTAAACAATATTTCGAATAACGGTACAGCAATTGTGAGCGAGCCCTAAGGGTGAACATTTCCAAGAAATCCGGCTGAAACTGCTGAAAGGTAATACACACAATTAGATCAAAATACGAACTTTCTATCCCACGTCGATTGTTCAAGTTTGTTAAAATTCTGCGCGTAACGCGATGCTCCCGCGTAGCTCTCGGCCCCCCGCAGGGTTACCAACAATAGTCCCAAGTTTCGATCGAATTAAGACGGAGGCACCGGCGCGTCATCTCTCTCCATATAAAATCCGAATCTCATTAAGGAGGTTCGTCTGGCAGCAGCGGGTGCAAGTTCATTCTACGATCTGCAATCGTATCTCAAGAGACGAATGTAAAGGTGGTTGCGCGCGAGCCGTAACCAAAGCCCGATCTACACATAGTCCAGATATATTTCGTATTCACCTGAAGGTATTGCCTGAGACAAGCTTAATCCCGAACCGGTTACGACTTCCTAACTTGTGATCCTTTGCGCGTTCGTGGAGCCGATGCTTGTACCCCCTCTCTACCGCGCGTCCAATACGTAATCCTCGTGCGGCTTGTAGTTTCCGAGACACATTTGCAAAGGTTCTTCTCCTTCGATTCACCTCTATTTCCTCCCCTTATTGTCTTACCCTCCATTTCCTTATCCCGTCGCTGCCTCTCTTGTTCCTGGGTTCGCCCGAACCCGGTTTTCGGCTAGTTGTCTATGTGGGGAAGGGGCACGGGGACGGCTAGGTATACAGGCGCGAATTAATACTGCAAACGAGGTAATTGGAGCATAAACTCGCCTTAAACCTCGCAGGACCGAAACCAAAGTGGTCCCTCTTAATTTCTTGGGCCATCCCTCTGCGGCTAGAGCGGCGTTAGCGGATGCGGCTTGCAACAGGGCAACTCGTTAGCAAATACTATTTATGCCGGAATTCGCTTGTATAATTTTGTTTTTCCTCGTGCTTCTACCAGCAATTTGAGGAAAAGAAGCTTGAATAGCAAAGGAGCGAGAAAGAGAGAGGAGGGGAGGGACGTAGCAGTGCTCGTTAAAAGCTCCGCTTCTTTCCCTCCCGCACTTATCGACCAGCCTTTTCGATTTCCTTTTTTCTCCTTTTCCGTTTCGGTGAATCGTTGTCCGCTTCAACCGCATCAACCCGGTTGCGTGTAACTAATTAATTATCTATTTCAGCGATAAATAGTTCGAGACCAGAAGTTGGTTTTAATAATTAGACAATATAAAAACAGAGATGGACTACGGTAAATTCAACTTGTTTCGACTTTCGACTCTATTTAACGACTGATTCTGCAACGAATTCATATAAGGGAACCTCGTGGGGGTGAATATTCCCCTCTACCAAATACAAAATAGTGGGGGCTTAGTCGATGATGCATTTTTAGAGAGGATTTAAGATGAATTACAAAAGAGCAGCGCCCGTAGTCGGAATACGTCATATTTGGGGGAATGAGCCCGACAACGTGACGACACTGACAATGAGTGCCTTCTATTATTCTGGGCCTATAAATTGTCGGGCCCCTATGCGTGGGTCCACGCTACGTTAAGCGTCATTGAGAGCTATACGGCATCTCTCATAACAAATCTCATAGAAAGTAGGGGTGGGCGGGTACTCGGAAATTCGGGCTCGGGTCGGGTCGGGAACCCGAATCCGATAAAATCGGATTTTACTCTTTCTTCAATAATTATTGGATCGAGTAGTAATTACAATATGTTATCGTCGATGACAAAAAATCAGGTGTGATAAGAGTATTCAACCCGCAATTAAAAATTTTAGATAAAATAGTTTTCATAAAAGCCGATGCACCGTTTTCTTTTTTTGATATAGATTTTAAAAATTTGATTTCACAGAATGAGGAACCGCCAGACCCGTGGCATAATATTCGCGTACGCGAACGTCACTAATTTTTGGGTCCCGACCCGAGAGGCTGGGGTATCCGAAATTTTCCACCTGAACTAATATTATTATTATAAACCGATGAAAAATCCGACCACAATGCGGTATCGCGCTGGAAAAGCGCAGATACACAAAGGGGATAAACACAACGAAATTCAATCGCTTTCGAGCTTTCCATTCGTAATATAAATCCCCGTGTTCCTGTTCCTATTCCGAACGCCGCGTCGCTGGCAGGTGTTAATTCGATGGTAATCCGTCAGGGGTGAAATTACAGACCTCTCGGACGTTGAATTTTCATTTTGGATTGCACACGCAAATGCGTTTTCCAAATTAAATCACCGTAGACGTTTATCGTATTCCGTTGCCGGGTAGAACGGGAAATCAGTTCAGTCGGCGCGGAACTGTGTCAATTCGACGGGTCTCGCATTCAGCGAAGACCCCGCTGCCATTTAATACAGGAAGAAAATGTCACGCGACACAAGCACCCCCGACCCACGTTGAAATGCTAACACTTTGCGCTGTCGGTAGGTCACGAGCGTGTTCCCTTTCATTTATTTTTCCTTTTTTTTTTAAGGACGCATTTCGTAAACAAAGTGCGCCGGTGTAATATCTCGCGCAAAGGGTGACCCAGTACACGCGCGCACCCCCTTTACACCTCTATTGCTCCCCCTATTGAAGCGTTCCTTTGTGTTTGGATTGAGATACGCAACCCCTCTATCAGTACCGGCGCCGCGTCGTCAAAAGAGAATGCTAATACGACGTTCCCCTCGCAGCTAGATAACATTCGAAAGTTCTTAACGATTAATTTGCATGTTTACGAGTTGCCGTACCTATCTTCCTATAGATTTAGCCTCGATACGTAGGGGCTAAAATATTTTCGGTCGGTGGCTTAATAGTTCCCATAATTTCGAGCTTATTCTTTGTGTAGAGATGCAAAGGTGGTGTTCTCCTGCTTCACCTCGTCTGCGTAAGCCTTAATCCTTTTACCACAAGCTAAATGATGTTGCAGTAAAAACTCGTTCATCCGAGCATGGCGGTGTACAGTGGCCTCTCCGTAACTGTCATATCGTCGGGTCTGCCGAGAGCGACAGTTATAGAAGAGGTACTACATTCTTTGTAGTGTATCGGACGTACTGAAGGATAGCGATTGAAAACGAAAGAGGAACTGAGGCTCGACTCTTTTTTAAGTTGAAATCGCTTATTATAACAGTAATAAGTAATCGTAACTATACCGTGTTTGGTGTCACTTTAATTATAAAAACGGAATTAGTACGATGGTAAAAGTCTGATTCATGAAAAACTAAAAATACGAATGTTTAATTTTTGAATAAAAGGTCTGAACACGCGCCAGTCTTTAATTAATAGACTGCGGATGTTTATGCAATTACGGGTTTCGAAAATTAAAAAAAAATGCTAGGACATAAAATACAAAGGTGACTACCACGGAAAATAAAATTCTATTTGATTCGATTATTTTCCACATCGTTTTTAACCAAACAATTTATTCCGATGAACACAAAATTGTACGGTATCACTGTAAAATTAGTAGCAAAGGCACGCAGGTCATTAAAATCAGTATACACGAGAGAGGAAAACAGTTAACAATAATTCACCTCTCGCTGTACTATTTTCGCTTTGTTGTTAGAGATTGCATTCGACAGGGCGCACAGTTCGCTTAGTTTCGTACGGGACCATCAGGTGCAAACTGCGCACTGTTGGATAAGAGAATTTATTGTATAGACGCGTAAAGTTGGTTCGAGCAAGTTCATGAAATTAATATAGACATGAAAGTGCATACGTATATCTTCCAGGACACCGTAATCATGTGCCAATTTTTCTTACGTGTTCTGTACAGTAGAACCTCGGTAGTTGCACTCTCGACACTTGCACGCGAATCTCGTCGCATTTCGTCAACAATGGGGATAGTTGCCTAGTCACGGAAAACACGAGACACTGTGCGTGACGAAAATGTGTGAGATAGGGAAAAGGAATGGGGGAGCGTTTCATCTTGGGCCCGCTAGAGCAGTGTTTCTCAAAATATGGTACGCGTACCCCTGGGCCCTGGTCGTACAGGAAGAGTTTGGAGGCGTACTGATACACAGTAAAAATAATTTGCGTTATAATACTTACCACAACAAATACATGTTAGATTTTTATCAAACATATATCTTGTCCATCGTAAAACTAGATTACTTGTCATTTATTATATTAGAAATAATGTGTATCACGTAGAAAAATAAAAAAGAAAGTGAAAAAAAAATATTTAAAAAAAATGCCGACACGGGAAGCGAACCCGGACCAATTTCGTGGTAAACATTCGCTCAGCCACCGACCGCTGTGACAAGAGGCTTTCACTCATGGAATATAACCTACATGTCGCATTTCAATATCGATTGTCTCGAAAACGGGTTCGCGTTGGCGGCTAAAACCAATTGGATAGTTCATGAGGGTGTCTAAGCTGTGTTCACACAAAAATTCGTTGCGATCTCCTTGTCCGTGTTACGACTTACGACAGTTACGGAAGGGGTACACATTGTCGAAACTTTGGGAAATACTGCGCTAGAGGATCATCAGTACAGCATCAGGCGCTGGGATATTGGAAGGTTGAGGTTGAGGACGGTGTATACAGGGATCGGTGACGGCCCAGGTAGTATGTAGCGGGAAAGGTGTTGGCTATTTGTCCACCTATTGGCGCGCGTAGGAGGTAGTCGCCACACATCGATAGTTGCAAGAACTCCGATACCAGCGGTCTTCGCCAGTACCGTATCGTGCAACAAGCGAGGTTCTACTGTAATTGCTTCCGAGGAAAGTGTTTTGTCCGAGTTATTTCGGTTCGCGGAAGCTTCCCGGTCATTTAAGCATAATGTCCTTTTAGGATACTTTATCGAAGCGCGTCGACAGCAGAAGATAACTCAGTACCTACATTTCCAAGATCATTTTAGAACGATAAAGAGCACCTCGACACTGTCTATAATAAAACTCTCGACGAGCAGAAAGTTTTCGTATTATTCAGAGAAGAATCGACTTATATTGCTCCATAATAATGGTAATCTACTTGTATAACTGGCAGAAAACGGGGAACATGTAGAAGTGTTCGATGGAGTGGGAGAGATGGGCGGTAATATCTTCACTGTAGTCCGATCTTCTTCCCTCCCGCCATCCATTTAATTTATCATTGAGTCTCGTAGTTACTGCTTGGCCGGGCAAGAATTTCTTGCTCGACATGACGTTTCCTGAGGAGTGTTAGAGATGGGAATGAGGAGCCATTCTTATGCAATCTAAAAGTTTTAATGACGTCGAAGCTCGGGAGATAGCCAATATTCACTTCGTTCCGTCACTTCTTCCCGGGTTTCGTTGTTGACTTTTTTTTAATACGGAGCACCGACGAAACCCGGTTCCTCCAGAAGTTGTTTGTCGATCTCGCGGTAAGTAACATTCGAATAAACTATCGGATCGTGGACGGGCCATGCGGGCCGGGTCGGGCCGGTTACCTTCAACGATGGCCGTTACCAAACTTCTAAACCGACCGACATCCCGAAGCATTAATTAAACTCGATCACCCGGTACTTCAGGAATCCAGGGATCCGGGATCGCAGGGTGTCCCGACGTCCGTCGATTTCTGTTCTTCTTTCGCGCGAGCGACGCGTGAAATGGATCGCCTTATAAATTATACATGAAGCATCACTTAAAGAATTACCTAAGCTCCACGAATATTCTTATGCACATCCCGGATACGTGACAATGATATATATTGTTCTTAATCCCGTTGAGTGTTTTTTAAGGACGACAACGTCGCGGAAATCTCCATATTTCGTTCCCCGTCAGTTACGGTCGAGGTGTTTTTACATGCCGGATTATGCAGTTGCTTGTTTCGAAAATGCGTGCTTTTGTAAGATACGATTTACGTGTAAGATACTGCTTATCTTGAACTAATATTTTACCTTGAATTATCACTGGGGATATACGCGTTGGACATTCTGCAGTACAGACCACTGTGATTTTTTAAAATGTCGATGAAATTTTCAGCATGCGTATAACTAACATAGATCTACAAAACATATATTTTAAATTTTCATCGAGGGCCCAAATAAAAAAGTTTTGAAAAATGCCTTTTTTATTTCTGCATGTAGCCTTGTAAATTATAATTTTTGGAAATTCTTTTTGCATATCATTCCTTAAATCAATGCTTCTAATTGATTATAAAAAATCAGGTTGTTTGGTACAATTTAAAAAAGTTATTAGTTCTTAGAAGGTGTACGAATACTTTGTACACTCACTGTAATTATTTCACAAAATTCTAGAAAATTGTTTATACGTAAATGTTAAGCCTTTGCAGTCGGAGCCATTTTAACTCGAAAATTAAATATTTCTTCGGACGTACAATAATTCCATTCTATATAGTTTATTTTCATTTTATGAATATGAAATTGATATAATACCTCGTACAGTACTTATACAATTGGTAATTGATTAGATACGAGTATATTTAACACTTTGCACTGAAAAATGTAAATGAAACGGGTTCTTATATGTGGTTCTTTCTTTATTTACTTAATTGTCTTATTTTTTAGTTAAAAACAAATATAAGTTCCAGAAATATAAATTACAAGAAAGTTTGAGAGATATATTTAATAACACTAGTAAACAAAATTGTTTAAAATAGGTAGCAGTCAAGCAAATTGTCCTTTGAAGTAAAGTTCAAATGAAGCGCTTAAAATAGTAGGGAGTTGTTGGCAACAAAATTGAAAAATAATTCGGAGTGCAAAGGGTTCATAATGTAAACAATATTTTGAATAATGGTACAGCAATTTTTAGTGGTGACTGAGAGAGTCACAGAGAAAGAGAAAAGAAGCACAAATGTACCGCAGAATATATAATATGTATAGAGGCATTATACATATACTAGATGACCGCGATTCGACCGATATCAAAGTAAGTATCTATCTCTGATCGCAGCAACAGGCTGCCTAAGTGGTATAAATATCGTCGCGATACAATGGTTACGAAAGGACCACGAAAACCGCTCGTCGAAATGGAACCATAACATTTCAGTGAAACGCGTTTCCGCGCGCTCTTCTCTGTATCGATGAAACTGCTTTAATTAAAACGGTCTATCTGCATCCGCCGGTATAGGATTTAATCAGCCATAGGCCAGAATCGGGCGCGTGTGTAATTTAAGTTCCGCCGTATCAGTGTGGGGGTCGCGGCCGCCTTTGCATTCAACTAATCCGCGTGAAAGCAAGGTTTTAGAGCTTACGTAAGCGAGACGACTCAAAATGAACAAGTCCCGCTCAAAGGCGAACGCGCCGCTCATTCCCCATGCGTTGGAAGAATACGTTACCCGTCCCCTTCTTTCTCCTCCCCTTTCTTCATCTCTGGTAATCCTAGTCACCTTTTTTGGTCGATGTTTCTACGCGTGCGTGATTCTATAAAGCGCCAGGATCGGTTTTTCTTTGATTAGGTAGACGATTTCTAATGGAATTCTAAATGAAAAAAATTCCAATACAAAAGCTGTTATGCAACACCTTAAAGCACGAGTTTGGTCGTTTAAAAAGTGGTGGAATTAACTCGAAATTATCTCGAAAATTAAGACCGCGAAACGGTAACATAGGGAACATTCAGGACCATGTCCTTGACAACATATATCAGAGTCGTCAAAATTAGGGAGGAGTGTCGTAAATAATTACAAAAGACCGTCAGCCATCGACCATAGACTTCCGAAAATGATTGGATAATCGCTGGTAGATAATACGTTAAGCTGAAGGTCTAACACGAAAACTGTTGTACCTCTGAAACAAAGCCGTATCAATATACAGAATTCACCCCCTCGAAATTATGCCCGTATACTCTAGCAAACGATCACAAGACCATGAAGCAAAATCCCCATCTGAAGTACAAATGTTTTATTCAACCAACCTGGATACCATACAGAGAAATTCAGAGGAATACGAATAATGAGATCGAATGAAATGATTAACATAATTTTCCAATTACCATCGACTACTTCGATAAAGAAGGTAGCCAGGGGAAAAATAACGAAGAAATAAAAGGAACTCGTAATCGATAGTCCGAATACTTATAACGACAGGGCTGAGCCCCCCCCCCCTGGAGGGAGAGAAAGCGACAGCCTCCATTCCTTCAATTATGAAATAATTAACTAAGGATACTTTGAAAGCAAATTGCTTTATGTACTTGGAAGCAGTAGACCGGTATTTCCCCTTTCAACCACTTCTCACTCTAACTTTCGTGGTAACTGCTAGCCCTACAACTTCTATCTACGGTCCCGCACCCATGCACGAGTTGAAGCACCCTTCTTCTCTCCACCCGTGACCCCATCCCCATCCCTTGCTCCTTCATCACCACCCTCTCGTTCCCTCTTTCTCTATCTCTTCTATCCCGCTCTCCGGCACTCTCTCTCTCCCTCTATTCTCGAGCCCTTACGCGCGCAGATTATTAATTTCGTTAATTTCCCCTTGGTTTCCCGAATTCATCTGTTCATTAGACCGCAGCGCCGCCTCTTTACTTACAGCCAGGCCGGAAAATTTTAAAACTGCGTAATAAGTGGCCGCCAAACGAAAGGGAACCCGTTACACAGTATCCAGTAACTCAGCCGACATCGCGCGGCTTTTGATGTTTCTCGTTTAATTGGGCTCTTCATACGCGCGAGCCCCGGCGGCATTCGGTTCGGTAATAAATTCTCACAGATTTTCTGACGCTGCCGCTGCCGGCAAACAATGCCCGCCTGTTCTCATTGTAAAACTTCGCGCCGTTTTTATCTGACCGCGCGTTAATTTCAATAGAACGAGTTTTACCGGGTTTGTTAGGAGAAAACGTTCGAATCATTGTTTCACAGGTTACTTCGACGCTGATAATACTGAATGTAATTAGATTATTTACGCAGACGTTTAACCGATCGGGCGGGTTTGTAAGAGTAAATCGATCGAACCGTCACGAAAACAGTAACCCAAAAGCTTCTATTATTTTAGCCGCAAATGCTTTTACAAAAGTATCAGTTGACGCATAAATTTGATGAGAATTTTATGTATACGTAGATTTTAAGCGTTTATGGGATTAATTGTATTGTATAACATTTAACAAGATGTAATGCGGTGTTTGGTTTATTTAATGTTAAATGGAACGACTGAAATTAATACTCACATAACATCCTGTCTAATTGTAATATAATATGTACCTGTTTAGTAGTAATTAATAGCATTTATAATTCATAATTTATAGAAAATTATAGACACTTTTGTTGCGATAATTTCAAATTAGAGTATTTCGCAAACATTATATTTCTCCGTTCAATTATTTTTCGTGAATATTTCATCAAAGTAGTAATAATTTTCAATTAAAGTACACATATTTCAAATTTATGTGATTTCATAGGGAATTATCCAACAATATATATTTTGGTATAATTATTGAACATCTAATTATAAGCATCAACTTTTAACCATGAGGATTTCTTTGATTGATGGTTCAATAAGGTTTAATCCTACCACGTACCTTGTTTGTTTCTATAGGTACTAATTATTTAGGTTTTTCAGTTAAAACTAATTCTTATATTTCATTCTTGTTGATTTATGTGGCTTTTGGAACCACCTCAACAACTATCAGCATAATTAAGAAATAATTTGAGAAATGTATTTGCAGATATTATAACATTAAATTTTAATATTTAGACAAATACATATTATTAATATCGAAACATTAATATCGAAAGATATGTTGGATTATTCATTATGCAATGAAAATTTCATTGAAAATCTCGAGAAAGGAAAAAATATTTTAAACGTTTGAATTGTCACCGAAACGAATGACTATAGCTGTAAAAAATAAAGGAGATTTTACAAAATATTAATACCGCGTTTTGTAGATAAAAGGATTTATTCATATTTTAAAACTGTTTACTTTTTTACATCTGTAACTAGTTTCCAACTGACTTTTGCTTGTTATAAATAAAAATATTTGACAAATCTATACATTCTGTCATCTTTTTGCAGGGCAGTGTCAACATTGACTTCTCTGCCCACGACTTTTCTGCTATATATGACGTTACATATATTATCATATTTGAATATTTATAATTACTAACAATGTAGTAGCATTATTAGTTTGTTATTTTAATTTGGTGTAAATTAATAATCAAGTGATAATCGAATTAATATATAATACAATGATTTTAAGTAGAAAGTGCAAGCGATGGTCAGACACGTTCAACAGGACTCATTAAAAAATAAAATAGCAAAGCATAATTTCTATACTCCGGATTTTTATCAAAAATAAAAAGTTTGTGCACAGTTGCAAGACACAGTTGCTAAATAGAAAATTATATCATTCACTGATAAACTTTAACACTGAAAATAATATATTGACATCCTCAAAATCTTTTATTTTTCCAGTTTCAAATTGCACCTACTTATTTTTGTCATAAATGCATAAAATCCGCTATCTCATAATTACAGTAATCGCTCTTTCGTTGTCCAAAATCAAGGGCACGATCGTTGTCCAGTGCCTACCCATTCCACTGCCTGTCAACGCCGAGTCGCTCCGTAGGCGGCGTCGATTGATGTCGGCTCGGGTATATCGGTGTGAACACCACACATTGACTCGAGTAAACTGAATTTTCAAACTTCTTAATTTTCATTATTTCTTTATGGGACTTTCACTAACTTATTTCTGGCATTTCTCTGATTAAAATGACACCAAACACGATATAGTTTCAACTGTATTTAGTGGTTTAATCGACGGTCAAAGTTTCGAAGGCAACGAGCAACAGCAACAATGTGGGCCTTTAAACTGTGCCGGCGACGGCGACACGCTTCGGTCACCCGATACGTAATATCTCATTCTGTCCTTCTCTATGTTCGGCTTCCTATTGAAGTCGCTCGGCGCGGTCGGCGCGATATCTAGACGCAGTCATAAATCAAAAATAGTGTCCGGGCACGCTCGTTGTCCGCTCAGCCCCCCGGCCTTTGGACAACGAAGGAGCTTTTACTGTACCATTTTTAATAGCAACGTATTAAAATCGTTGAAGATGACACAAACTTCTGTTTAATTCCAGCGGTTGCAAATGAAACTAAGGAAGTTTCATTTTGCGTTATAATTCGCGGTCTAGGTGTAATAAGCGTCGGTAGAACATTGTTCTGCAAATATTATTCTATATTTTTTCTTTGTTTTTGCATGACGAATCGTGTCTTACGCCGTGTTCTTCATTTAGAATGCGAAGTATATCCACAGTTCGCGCATAGAATTCCGACTATTACGCGAACTTCCAAGCAATATCACGAATACCGTCGTAGAATATCCGAGCATCCCTCTAGTCGGTAGTACTTATCGATAATACCCTTAAATACCCGAGAGGTTCCATTCAAGCCCGCTTGTATGATAATAAACTTAAGCTTGTTCCGAATTTCATGTTTCAACACAGAGTGCGTGTTAAGTAGGTCCGTGTATTGAATACCTACACGAGAAAGAGCTTCTATTCTAGGGTAATCGATGAAGTCAAAGATATAGATTATTTAGTAGCTTCTAAGTAATGAATCACACAACATTTCCTTAATATTAATGCGAAATAGCGAGCGATAACCACTTCAACACTTCTGATTAATTCTAGGAACTATAAAGGAATAATATTATAATATCTATGTAAATACAGTGGGTGTAGAAAATATTCATATACCCTTTGAAAACGAATAACTTTTTTTAAATTGAACCCAACAGCTTGAATTTTTTCAATAAATAAATTCAATAAATTTTTATTGAAAAAATTTTTTCAATAAATAAGTAAATAATTCTTTTTTTTAAATTGCGATGGAAAAAGTAAAGATCACGATTTTTCAGTTTTTTATTTGTGCCTGTAATGAAAATTTATGTATACATAGAGAAAAGTTATACACACGTACAAAGTTTTATTTAAAAACGTTTGGTCACTTGTGAATATAGAACATTTCTTCAAAATAAAATTAATTTACGACGATACGGTTCCAGTTTAATATTTGGTAACAACGAAATTAAATATTCAAATTATGTATCAAGTTGGGACACACATGATATTTTCATGATTGTTTCGACGCAAATTGTAGATCGATATCTTTTTGTTTATTGGAAATTTGAATTAAAGGTAAATATGAAATTTATACAATATTTATTGAAGGTAATTTCACAGGTATTCCATACAATTGTATGGAATCAGGTATTCCGAAAAATTGTAATAAATAAAAACAAATACTACAACCATAAGCCCGGGCTCATATTAAAGCTTGATGCCTCTACTTTCGCAAAGCAGAGTTCAATTTACTCCAAGATATTTTTATATGACGTAGCAGGTGGGAAACAGAATACCCATTTTTCTTAAAATTCAAAAAAATCTCCTAACAGTTTCAAAAATTTTTCTCGTACATGAAACTTCCACATATTTGAATATTGAAGTCTCTTCTTTACAACGACTCCTTAAAAATTGATGTACGATTTTTTTTCACAGTTTTATGAAACAAAAATGAGGACGAAGTTCGGTCGTGTCAAGCCCTCGTGGTGTCGGTTGGCACACCTCCCATTCAAACCTCGATAAAACGACTAAAAAAATCGTACACTAATTTTTAAGCTGTCGCTGTAAAGAGGAAACTCCAATATTTAAATCTATGGTGGTTTCAGTGACGAAAAAAAAGTTTTATAAACTTTTACACAATGGAGAAAAATCTTGGAATAAAATGGATGGTGGATTGTGAAACTGGAGGCTTCCAGCTTTAAAGTTAAAATTGTCATACGGAAATTTTTTACAAAATTATCACATTTTAAATGTGGGCAATTTTTGTAGAATCGTGCATTTAGTGTTCAAACACTTTTTGGATCCACTGTATGTAGGATCCTGTTACCGTTTACTTTTTACTTCTGTCCATGAACAATGCAACCATCGCAAAGTGGCGAGAATTTGAAAAATTTATTTAACGTACTTCATTTATAATCTATTAGAGATTATTTTTTCGTTAGTTACAACTTTAATGCTTTCAGAGATATCCGAGTTAAATTTGAGGTTTCCATAATATCGGCTTTTCCAGCCATACTTAAAAATTGCTGTGCGATTTGTTGTCAGCTATGTGGGTTTCTCTACCATTGTTAATACTACTTAATTATGTTTTAAGTTAATATTTATCTTGATTTGATTACTCTATTTTATTTATTAGAGCAGTGACAACCAAAACTACGAGATGCATCTAAAATTTATGCTTCTTCAATAGAAGAATTTCAGTAATTTTCTTTTCAAAAGAAACTTTGAAGCTTACAGAACAACATGCTGTTTACTTTATGGATTATTTTCATTTTCATACGGACTCATACATAACCAGTATGAGGAAAATATGCTGCAATAAAGGAGAAGAGTACCCTACAGATGTTGTACAATTCCTAGATATCCCGAATATCAATGAATAATAGGTGAATTAGGTATTAGATCTATAATTATAAATAGCCCTTTATTATATACATATTACTTTTTTATAAGTCGTATATACATACAAATTCTCATTATAAAGTCATACCATTGTCATTTATTTCAATAATTCATCACGATAAGGATGAACGCGATACACTTTTATCAGCGCTTTTCCGACGCAAGTACTCTTGCATATTAAAGGCCTGTCAATTATTTTCGACTTCATTAAGCGGTGTGCAATTAAAATTTAATTTCATTAAAGCAGTGTAACCAAGTAGAAGCTACATAAACCAGTTTTAACTTAAGTTAAGTTAGGATGCGCGTTAAGCAATTATGTAATATTTTACCCATTTTGAGAATTAAATAAATAATAATAATAGATTTCAATAGAATTCGCCACTGTGCATCATGCCTAAAAGACTAGGAATCACGTCGCTTACGAAGACTTAATGTCTGAGTATCCCCGTTCGTCGACCATTGCACACTTCTAATCCTTAAATTAAGGGAGGTATTCGGTTTACGTCAGGAACGAAACAGGTAGGTAGGTAGGTAGGGGTGACAACTTCGACCGCCTCCAATTAACCCGAGCTGGGTCGCTTTGAGACTAATAACACCGAAAATCCTTGTCCGAGGGTTCAGTAGCTTTGTCGATTTTAACGTTAACGACAGAGCGTGTAACATCAGGCGCGATATCCAGGACAGGGGCGTAGGTAACCAATTCAATAACGGGGTGTCTAAACACGAGCCTGTACGACCGCTAATGGTTAGCTTGTGACGTAGCTGCGGCACTCGCACACACACATTCTCTCTCTCCCTACAACGTTCGTTTACTCATCCTGTCCGCTTTCTGGTCTCTCCATCTTCATTCAGCCCCGTGTCCCCTCCCCTACGCGTTTGCTGTTTCCCCGTGCCTCGATCGGTGGCTCTACGCGTTCTAGAGGCACAGGCCAATGGATCTGTGCTTTACCATCGGCCAGATAGGTGGTACACGTTAGGTACGTATAACCGAACAGTGTTATGGGCATGTTCTCATGTCAAACCGCAACCTAACGACCTTAGGGGGTTAATGGTGGCGTCTGCCGCTGCCCTCTACCCCCACCAGCCGATCCAGTGATAAATTGCTGTTAATGAAGCCGTTGCACTTCTCTGCCGTCATCTAGCCAGTGGATCCCCGATAATATCCATCGTTTCTCTGTACTTTCGATTCGCGAATCAATCGCTGTGGCGATTCGTTCTCGCTCTGTCTGTCTGTCACCCTCTCTTTGCGTCGCTCTTTGAACTTGGTGGCCTGACTGCCGACCTTTCCGCCCCGCGGCATTTGCATCGGGTACGCTGCGACAACGGAACCACCCCTGGCCGCGTTCCCAACAAAAGCACCCTTCCGGTGCTTCAAGCACACTCGAATGGCATAAGCACCGTCGACCACCTAGCTAGAAAGAAAGCGGTTAGAAACCGCGCGAATTAGGAGAGTCCTTTTCATTCGATTTTTTCTTCTTATTCCTTTCTCTCCCTCCTCCTTCTCTCTCTCTCTTTCTCTCCTTTTGTCAGTGCTTTGTTCTTCGTTTCCCTTCTTTCTTATTTTTCTCACCCGGATCCGTTCCCCGTCCCCATCACGTCTCCAGAGAGATCGAACCGAGTTTCCCGCCCGTCCTTATTCCGTGCTAGGTCACTACGTGTTTGGCCAGCGCGGATAACAGGTATCCTGTGTAGTTTGCCGTCCGGTTTTGTACCAGGTACCCTGGAATTGGATTGCAGGAAATGTTTGTTAGAAAGAAAGAACGGCGGAAGTGTGCGTTTCGTTTCTCGCGTATCAGATTTTTCATCGAGAAAACGATATTTTCGAACCGAGCTGCGAAGGAGAACCGTCCGAACGAAAAGTGTGGATAATTATTTTATTGAGACATAGGGGGGATCGGGTGTGGTCGACATATTCTTCTATTTTGATTTTTCTAGATGTCATAACTACCGGAAGGTTCATTTTGACAAGACTAATATAAATATCCCTATTGTATGAACGAAGAAATAATACTGAAGGGAAGAGTTAGTGGACTAAATTTCTGTTCCGATATAAGACGGTGGCCTGGTACCGTTTTTCGACCTATTAACTCTTCCGACCCGAAGGAGGTACGGTGTAACAACAGGAGCCGCTCTTGGAGCTATGAGTTGTGCATGCCTGGTGTACGTCCTGACAGAACATGACGAATTCGTCATTCTTTTTATGATCGTACGATACATATTCTGAATAAAATTATTTTTTATTTATAAGCATAAAGATATGAAAGATAATATAATGAATATAAAAGAGATAAAGTATCTCTTCAATGTGTCGTAGAGTTTCTGCTGTTTCTTTCTGAACTCACTCAGGTGTGGGTTTGTTTATTTTACGAAGCGATAAGGGATCTATATGTAGACGACCATGCTCGGCACCTGAAATGTTTTTGCTGCCAATATCAGTTCAATTCTTAGCAGTCGTGGCATCAACGAGTAAAAACACGTCTATGGAAAAATCGGAATGTGAAATTGAAAATGAATCCGAACTTAGTGATAGTGACATATAGATTGAAAATTAAGCAATAGCCGGAAGCAATAGTCGCAAGAGTTAAGAATGAAGCTACCTATGGCTTCACCTTGTTCTTGATAATAAGATTGTCGGTCACGAAGAGATATCTATCGTAGCAAGAGGATGAAACATGACATAACCTCTCTCGTGACAAGACTAATTGTAAGCGGTGTCGAGCGAACAACTTCAAGAGCAGACGAGGGGCTAGCGATTTTCTTATTGCGAAACGAACGCTGTTGTCTTATATCAAAACAAAACCACTATTCTCCATTCAGTTCTCTACAGTTCATCATGTACACTCTCCAGTTCGGATAAATAGAGCTACCCCAGTATTGTGGGTTTAGTGGGTATTGTGCGGCCCTTTATCCAGGCCGCGTGGAGTCCCACCGATCGTCATCAATAGGGGGCGGGGTGTGCGTAAAGGCATCCCCCCACCCCCTTAACAAAAACCATAAAAAAGGTCCGCATGCACTCAGCAGATGATTGCCAGTAAGTTTTCGCGCCCTCGTTGATCCGTAGATCATTCGAACGCTCGTTTAATTTCGCCCCGACCGATCGTTTTTTTTTCTCTTCCCGGACTCTTCAGCTTCTTCCATTTGCCGCGTAGTAGCGTAATTTGCATACGCGCGAGCCGCTTAAAGACTTCTTAGCAGGGAGTTTTGATTTAGCGCGGTGCCCGTGCTCTTGGCGTGCTGCGATGCTGCGGAAAGCAGGAAGACGACGAGCGAAACAGGGACGGGTAGAGTCAGATAAAGAGAGTAGTGCATGGATAAGAGGCGTACGCACGCACGCACCCACACAAAGAGGCGGCGCGCGCGCACACACAGCGTGAGAGGGAGCGAGAGCCGCGAAGCGGGGTGAGTGAGACATCGTTCCTCGTCTGCATCCTAATTACCTCATTTTCCCTGAAACTGCTCGGAATCCGGGATACTCAGCCCCGGTTGAGTTTCCAGTGTTCGCCGCGAGCCCATCCTTACGCCTAGCGAGACGTAGAGGACGAGGACGACGAGAGGGTGCGATCCCTTCCCCTTTCGGCCCCGCAAGGAGAGAAAGATGGAGTAGGCCGGAGGCGAGAAAAGACAGGGACGAGAAACGGAACGGAGTAGGGAATGGCTTTCATAAATCTCTGTCGTAAAAAGAGGATTTATTTGGGGAGGCGAGCGCAGGTACCCCGATCCCGTTTCCATTGAAGCAGAGCGCGAAACCAAGCGCGGTAAAGTCGCGCGCGGACTGCCTCGTTAGCTCCGCGATAAAGCGTTTACCCGTCCGCCGATGTCACTTCCGGCAATCACTTAGGCTCTCGGTCTGCTCCCGACGTTTTTTACTCCCACCTCCTCCTCCTCTCCTCCTCTCTCGCCCCTTCCCACCCACCTTAATTTTTTTCTTCCCCATCTATCGCGTGTCGTATCCTCCCATTCCAGGTCGCGCTGCTTCCGAGATCACGAGTCCCCCGTTTCGCGAGAACTTCGGGCGTATTCGAGAACCAAGCCGATACTCCCACTCGCTCAGAGATTCGAGGTAGGATCGTCGCACAGTTCCCAGTGATGACAAGTTCGAGCGCAAGTCGTGTCCCTTTGGGAAAATTATGCCAATGTTTCGGGATATTGCAGTTAATTTCACCTCTGTCTCAGAGCTGACAGCTTCGGAATCGCTTAAATGCCTTCGATCATGGGGATAGTGTACTTAAATTCCGGTAACGATCCTTTTAGAAGTTAGACCCTAGCATGCCACAACGAAACGAAAAGCAGGGTGGTGGATTTGGCGAGACCAGAGCTCTCAGTCATTTTCAAGTAATAGACCAGCCCCAGGCATTGCTCGACTTATTGGATATGAATTTCTCATATCCAATAGTTCATATTTGTATTTCAGAGCAAACATCCCTGCTGCTGATAACAAGAGTTGCGCCATCTTCAATGCTCATCTTAGTCGAGCGACTTGGTTACAAGTACGTTATTAATTTCCTGCAAACCGAAATACAATTCTATTTTGCCGAAGTCGATAAGCCTTCTCGTTTCTCTATGGAATTCTTAAAGTCTTATTGACGTAGAGATTCGAATTTTCTTGGACACCTGAACTCCATAGTTTAGACCAAACTAGCATTACTTGTACTTTGTTCTATTCATTGGCTGACTTGTTAGGAATTTTTCCCAAAAGCCTATTAGTGGGCCAAGCTGGGCATTTGGATTGCATAGTCTAGGACCAGGGTTACCATATTTTGATCGGGTATCAGTGAAGCCAGACTAGGAGAGTCACGCAAAAATTTGTACCCCCTCTCTGATGACCAGAGCAGTTGCGCGACTGCGCGACCAGTCTACGGTCTTAGTGGGGGACGTTGGAGTGTGCGCATTTGCGCATTGCTGGAATAGGGTAGTGGAAAGGGAAGTAGGGGAGTACGGGAGCTCCGTTTCGAGCTCAATCTGGCGACACTGTCGGGTATCTCGGTTGCCCGATACCCGCAAAATATGGTAACCCTGTCTAGGACAGGCTTGGGCAACTTCTTCCCCGCTGTCGCTTCACGATTCCCACTACCAGTGCATGGGTTCCCCCACTATCAACTCTTTCATATTGCTCCTTCCGTGCTTGCCTCGCGTGACTGCGAGGGTACGGCCTCCTATGTGTACACTCCTAGTCCCCCCAACTTCCTTCTACGCTTCGCAGGAGTTTGGTGGGGAGGACCCAGGAGTGGGTCTCTGTCTCGCGAGCCACAAGTTGCTCAGACCAATCTTGGACTACTTATATACCATACTATTCATTGGCTGACTTGTTGGGAATGTTTATCCCAGAGACCCATTAGTGCTAAACTGTCTAAGCCTATAACCCAAGCTGGGCATTTGGATTTCATAGTCTACCATTTCCATGTCGAATCATGCAAGCTTAACTCGCTAAATGTGATAAAATCTTATAACGGTCTCATAGATTAAAACTTCAAAATGAACTGCGTTAAGCTACTCGCTTAACGTGCGTGCTGCTATTGATAGGTTTTCCGTTGACAACAATTTGCAAGCGAAACCGGGGATGCGATTTTTGTTTTATTTCTGCATGTAGTTTTCTGAAAGATGACCCGTAATCGAGCATACCCTGCACGATTACTCTCTGTGCAGAAATACTCGTTCATTCTTTTGCGTTCGATGTGTTCCACATTGAAATCGTTCATACTGACCGTGGAAAAAGTATTGTAATATAGCCTGATATAATGGGCGAAATATTACTCGGGCCATTTGATCAATTTAGAGCGTTCGCGTTCCGTCCAATTGCATACTTTTGCTCTCTCTCTCTTTTTATCTCTCTCTCTCTCTCCCGTTCCGCTCCGTTCCTCGAATATATTCGCGACTGCGCGCACAGTTCCAGATAACATACGCAATTATATACGACCGGCTCGTTTCCATTATTTACGGAACGTCCGGCTAATAAAATTGCAAAAAAGAAGAGGCGACGGTTGCGATTTATACGGACCGGTGAAAATATTTTTCGGTGTATCACACGACGCGGCCAGCTGCCGCGAGGAATTGTTTCATTTTGGTTTAGCTCGAGAAGCGTCATTCCGCTCCCATCTTTTCTCGTTCGTCGTATTAAATCGGCCTCGATCGCAGCCCGATCGAATTTCGAATGGACTTCGAACTGACGGTTCTCTATGAATAAAAACTTCCGATTACAACGTGGCCGGTGACCGGTCTCGTAAAAAAATACATTTTGCCGTTCTGTTCCGCGCGTTTTATTCGGCTCCTCGGTCGAAATTAACGGCCGATTGCGAAGGGGAGAAACGTAACTGGTACGAGGATACCGGTGGCCATTTCTGGTGCACGCGCGGGGATCATTACGCTCGATCCGAGCGATGTGTACACCTGCGCTCGTTCTCTATTTCGAAATTGATCTACGTGTTCCCGATTTTCCACGCTCGCTCCCTTTTCCAACGGATTTTTCAGCGTTTCAGCAACGCTGCCGCGCCACCGTTCCAACGAGTTGTCCCTACGAGTGCTTGTTCACCTGCACACGCGGTTGCACCCGCGCTTCCAGGCTACTGCGAGCCGTAGTCAGTTTGTTTGCAGGCTCAATGCTCTTCCAATAGTAAGCGTAACGCGCATTTACGAATCTTCTGCGTACATCGTTCCCACGCTCCCTCGGCTTAGTAATGAGTTTTCAGTCGCTTCGTCGAGGTTTTATTAACCTAGACGATGAACTAAATGCGGATTCTCAAGGATAAATGTGCCGGTGATTACGATGATGGTCCAAGTCAATGGCAATGACAATGGTCCACTTACATTGATTGTATTATGAGTAGACAACGGTTTTTATGCATTTATGACGAAAATGAGTAGGTGTAATTTGGGACAGTGAAAGCATTCGAGAAATTTAAAAACACTGTTATAATATTTTCAACCTGATAAATATATTAAGAAGGAAAATATTTTTTGTTTCACTTTAGTTTGTTGTCATTCAGGTAGAAAATTTTTATTTTGCATACAGATTCGCTGTCTAATTATAATTATTACACTTGTATCCACAGTGGTGGGTATCAAATTTCAACAATTACGGAGACAATGCTAAAGCGTTACGCGTGGCGAATTTACATTGCGATAGGATCCTGGTTGCGTTGCGTTGGGTAGGCTCGTCAAAATTGTCTTCCGTCGAAGTTTTATTCAGTTTTATTAACCTAGACCAGGGATGGGCACGGGTGGGGCCCCTCAAACGCCTGCTTCCCCCACCAAGCTTCCTTTCCGTGACGCTCCTCGCGGCTTTGATGCACGAGGCCTGCGCACTGCTTGCGACGGACGAAGCGCGTCTTGCTTTCATAGTAACGACGGAAGCTGGTGGGGGACAGTAGGCGCTACGGTGGGAACGGCTTTGCCTCGATTGAGGCAAAAATGCCCATCCCTGACCTAGACGATGAACTAAATGCGGATTCTGAAGGGTAAATGTGCTGGTGATTATTGTTGGGATTGTCGATTAGGGTGTTTATCCAGCATATTTTTAACCAATTTATTGTTTCTCCGTTAGAATTTTTTACCCTTTTAAAGATTGCATCCTCCAAAAATCTTGTTGATATGAAATCCTCTCGTTTCATTTCATTTAAAATAAAGTTATTACCTTCCCGGTACTTCTTGATAATATTATAATAATCTTGGAGAACAAACAGAAAATTATTTTTCTTTAATGGCATTTCTATGTTATTTGTTTTCTATGTTACGTTATGATATTTCTATTTCCATATATCTTTAATGGACTTAGACCACTTTCAAAATAAAAATTTGTATCCTTCTATTAACCAGCTAATTTCCTTTCTACAAAATCTTTGTGATTTTAAATATATTAGTTACAATTTGCTTCAGAATAAGAAGATGACTTAGAAATGTAAATATTAAAATTGCTAGCTTGATTTTTCTCGAAAAAGGACTTACGCCACTTTCAAAATAAACAGCTATATCCTTCTCTGCATGCTCGTGCATTTCAAATTGGTCCGAGTCCCGCAAGTAAATTAATGCTTTTGCTTATTGCGTGTTACGTTCAACTTACTATAATCATTACACTTTCGTTGCCAGTGGTGGGGATAAAATTTCGACAGTTACGGCGGAGACCTCTGCGACAGTTACAGAGATAACGCTGTACAGAGTTATACGTGGCTAAATCACGTTGCGAGACGATCACGGTTGCGTTGCGTTGCGTTGGGTACGATCGCCGAAATTGTCCTCGTATGACAATGAGAAAGCACGGTCGGCGAAATCTGGGAAAACCAACGGCGCAACCGCGTGCGTACCGAAACGGGGAGTGTAACAAGAAGTACAACGAATGTCGCTCGGCACTAATAACTCCGGCGCTGTGCGCAGCCCGCAAAAAGGCCGCTTTCGAGGCCGCGGGATATTTTGGCTCGCGACTGCGAGACCAACCCCGAAATTACTGTCGGCGCTGATCGTTCCTCGTATCACAGTCACGCCAGATACCGAGGCTAGATTATAAACACACGTGCACGCCGGGAGCACACGGACAGAGGCGGCAAACCAGGGAAACAGATAGAACCGCGCCGTGGAAACTTCAGCGACCGTGCGGGAACTGGTCCAAAGGCGAACCATGTAACCGGGAACAATGGATCCTATGTATATCTGTCGACGTATTAAAAAAGAATACAGAGAGCCAGAGGGAGAGAGAAGGAAGAAACAACAACGAGTACACGGCGCGGAAGAATACAGCGCAGTGAAATTCAATAAAAAGACAACGGTTAAAAATAATGCACCATAAGGAAGCTGTAATAAAAAGGGGCAATCCTATTTTATGACATGCAGAACCTGTCCACGTGTACATAGTGTCGAGGAAGTGCTTCATAAAACTTTCCCATTAGTACAATAACCGATGGAACCATCTATCGTGGAAACGCATCGGATGATGGAATTAAAAGTGCCCGAAATCCAAACATTCGAACGCGGAACGGACTCCTCAATTAAATCGATGGAAAAAGAAAAAGGACTACACCGGATTGTAATTGGAAATATCCTGTATTTCTGGATGGCGATTCATCGAGTTAACGGATCTATGAGAAGTCATTTCAATTGCCAACACGGGCTAACGGGTTAAGAATGGTAATCTTTGACGGAGAATCACCCGTCTGTGGATCTTTATGGAACTTCCGTTCTCCATAGATTATTTTAATGGAAACTGGAATAAGAGAGACATTGAAGTTTAAACTAAAATAACTGAAATGGGAACGATTTTAATATGGGCTACATTAAATTGACGATTCCTCGTGATTTATAAATTTTCAGATATCACGAATGCATAAATATTCGGTATATTACGCAAAAATACATGTTCTTCGTGTAGGTATGTTCTTTCACAAACGATTATAAATAAACTGTGTTTGGAGCATATAGCTAAACATATAAAATATTATATTAACATTTAAAATGGTTTTCGCATTTGTCACTCCGGATTATATGCATTTATAGAGAGAAAAGATTAGAAGACTCTCATATTATTTTCACTAAATTGAAATGATTCGTGAAAAATATAAATTTATATGTAGCCCCCGGGTCTTGCAATTGATGCAGAAATTTTTTGTCTAAAAACAAAAACGTAATAACGAAACTGGTGTATCATCATTTTTAGAATCTGTAGTTGATGGAAATTTTAATTTGCATAGAAATTCGAATCTAGATAAAAGCGTACAGGGAATATTTTCCATGCGAGATACAATTTCGAAACATTTAGATGTTCTGATTAATAGAAACGCTTTTCTAACAATTTTGAAAGCGACATTACAGTAACGGATACAGTATGGCGTATTCTATATGGCTCGCAAGCAAAACGGCAGTCGTGTAAATGGAAATCACCGTCATCTCGTTGAAAGCAGAAACGAAAACGCGACAAAAGAGCTGAATGTGATGTCGAAAAATGGGCACCATGAATGTTTCTACCTCCACGAACGTTTGCAGAGGCATGTAGCTGCATAAGGAAACTGCTTTCAAAGAAATACAATGTAGTCATAGTGTTGTTCACTTTTATATACTTAGGGGGAATTCTTTTTGAACCCGCCACTTTAGCCCTTACTATACCAGTAAGGTACCACTATACACTAAGTCCTTAATAGACCAGAAACTACAGGCAACAAATTAATTTACAAGACTAATTTAAAGTAAATGAATATTTACAAGACTGGTGCGTGGAATTATTTGATCGTCTTATGCGACCAGTGGTCCGCCAATCAGCGCGTCAGAATTAGCCTAACGCAAAATTTGGATTTTTGTCCTGTCGATGAAAAAATTCAAAGTAACATTTGGCCATTTGAGACTGAAATAGTCGTAAAAAGAAAATAGTATTCCTCTCCAGTTTTAGGAAAAGTAAAATGTAGTAATATTCACATCCATTTTCAATGTGAAATTACCTAACAGTAGACAGCGGATACTTTTGCAAAATAAGATGTTTGTACATCGTTTGCAAGGAAAGCCAAATAAAAATTAATTTCTTCCATAAATAATTTGAATCGTTTGAAAATAACGTCTGCATATTTTTACATTATTCTAATTTTTTACTATTTTACTGTCTACTTATCGATGATGTAAAGAAAATGATTAAGGCGAGTGGGGGTCCTTTTATATAGAGATCTGAATCGAGTTTCACGCGTTCCATTCGTTCGCGGAGTTGGAGGGCGGAAGTAACGCGGCAAGACGCTCGGTATTCGCCCGAAATTTGATTATAAATGGAAGCAAGTTTTCGCGAAATTGTCGTCTAACAACGTTTATAGTGGCAGGCCCTTGTTACCGGAAGACGACTAGGACGAAACTCGCCACCGCTTCCAAAAAGTCCGCGGAAAGTGCAGGGAGTCTGGTACAGGAGGTGTATGCAAGTCCGTAAGTGGAGGCACTCCTGCGCTAAGCTGGCATGTGGCCAGCGTTTCCTCTCTGTGACTTCGATTCTGTCTGTGAGAACAAGCCCGCCCGGTCGTAGTTAGGGGCGAAACTACCCTCGTCGCGTTGGATCGTCCTCGCGCTTTGATTGATCGTGATTTCGTTTCTTTTTCCACAGCTCTTGAATCGACGTTCTGCTATCTACATTTACAGCATACCTGAGATTCGGAATCAAAGTAGATAGGGCAACTGCTAGTCGGCCATTTACGGCCAGTAATCGACTATCTAGTCTTATTATTAGTGTAGAAATAAGTTCTCGGCCTTTTTTCGTCAAATTCAATATTTTCTTATTTAAAATACAAGTATGTTTTAATCGGGAAAGTAGTCTCCATCTGCTTCTACACGCTTCTTCCACTTCTCGGGCAAACGACGAATCCCTTGGTGAAAAAAAGATGGCGGTTTTGACTCGATGAAGTCTGCGAGGCATTTTTCGACTCTTCAACTGTTTGGAAGTGTGTATCCAACAAATGATGTTATAGCGATCTGAACAAGTGACAATCTGAAGGAGGCAGGTCTGGTGAATACGCCGGGCGTGGCAAAACTTCCCAGCCCAACGAATCCAAAGCGTCACTGGTCGCTTTTGCTGCGACTGGTCCCAATTTGTTGCTTTCCGACAGCACGTATCGAACCCAGCGACCCTGCTTTTGAATTTTTCCTAGCTTTTTCAGCCGAACGGAAACGTTTTGTTGCGTTACGCCTAACCCAGTAGCAAGCTCTGCTTGCATTTGGCAAGGATTTTCTTCGGCGCTCTTGTTCTCTCGTCATCTTCGAAATCGGAATTTCCACTCCGGAATCTTTGGAACCATTTCTTGATGGTGCTGATAGATGCAGCATCTTCTCCCAATGCTTCACATTTCATCTTCTTAGCCTCGGAACTGTTTCTTTTTCAGTTGATATGCGAAAAGCATACAATGCCTAATATGCGTCTTTTGAAAACACATTTTGTTTATCGTGGTTACAATAATAATTCGAGGTTATGTTAAACTATTAGTCGGGTAATTTACTGTACCAGGTTGGTATTATAAAATCCCCCAACCGGAAAAAAATGTTTAGTTCGAAAATTTAGTACAGCCGTTTTTAATCCCAGGCCGAGAACTTATTTGTACACCTAATAATATGCTATTTTCCAAATGTTTTATACAGTGCGTATCAGAAGTTTAGACGCACCCTATTATTTTAACAAAAACGTACCCTCTGATGAATCTTTTATCGTATGTTTAGAATACTTTTCAAAATTATGATTACTACTAAAACCATAGACAAAATAGTTAGGATTTTTGAGCTTCGAAAGAATAGTTTTTCTGATCACTTTATAATTTGCAGCTTTATGGGACCCATAAACTCTTGGTCCAGTCAAGAAAAATAAAATGGGCATCCTCATCCGTAATACGACGAAAGTCTCCTCGAGCCCATCGTCCTATATTTTATATCGAAAGAGAACTGTAACTTCTTGGATAGATATTTATTTTTTAGCAATTCGTTTTCAGGAAGGCTGACTATATTGCAACAGTTTCTGCACAAATTGTAAAAGTTTCAATTTAGTCATTCGGTAAGAGTTTTGTTCGCCGAAAACCAATATCATTAACAAACTCCAGAATGAATCATTACATCGTCGAATGCTATTCCAAGACCTTGGGAAAGGGAATATTACTTCTCCCGTCGCGTCGGGAACATTCTAATCTAGCTCGTGGCAATTCCCAAAATCGCGAATACCTCTCTCCTAGATAACTTTACGCATATATTTACAGACGCCGTCTGTTAAACTACACAGACCTCTCGAACCCCTCGACTAGCTTTGATATAGCTCACGACAATTGGTGTCGCAAGTTACACAAGCCACGGGCGATGTTTCCCGAATTGGCTGGTTACCGGCCGCGTATCTGGTATCTTCATACCCCGGAATGGGATTCTCTTTCGCTGCAGTTCCACTTTCTTAATCCCGATTACCGGACGGCTACGCAGATAACGTACGTACGGCAAAGTAAAACAAAACTTTCGCCGGAATCGGGGAATCTTCAGAACCGTCGCGAAAACGTAGAGCCGAACGTTTGGTTGCCGGGCGAGGCAAGCGAAAACTGTGTCGCTCTCCTTGCGGTTGTCGGCTATCTGAATATCTCAATCACCATTTGTCAGACGCCATATATGTGTGTAGATTACAATTTATATTAGAATACTAATGTAATGCTGCCTTTCGATCTATAAATACCATTGTAGTCTACAGGTTTATTATGTGTACCATTTTATGGTACAACTCCGATCTTCAGGGCACTATCTTCAATTTTTATTCACAGTCGGTCTCATCATTGATGGCACATACTTTGAATCAGAATAACTTTTTATAAATGCACCAGATGACACCAGTTTTTCTGTCAAGCTAGACTAATTAGATCGATTAAAATTTTGGAAAAATTGCGTTTAATCTGAATTAGGAAAAGAAATGGGTCCACACCCATTTGATCATCTTAGAATTTCAAGGTGATCACCTTATCATCCTTTAATACCTGGTTTAAAATTTTGGAAAAATATTCATAATAAAGCTAGTTTCTGGCTCCATTGTCGTTTTCATTTTACCTAAATATCTTAAGTAATGACTAGGCTGCGGATCTTTATGCAAAATAAAAATGTTCTGCATTGATTGTGGGAAGCAGGAATAACATGAAAATTTATTTCATCCTTTAACGACTTTGTTCTTGAATTTTTAAAATCTTTTGCTGTTTCATATTTCGCACATCCACTTGAACCTCGTTTGATTGTTTCACGTCGCTTTTTCAACTGCTATGGTTATTAAACGACATCCATCCGATATTTCGCATATCCAATTTCTTCATAAATGCATAGAGATCCGCAGTCTAGTAATAACTGAGAAAATAAGAGGAAAGGTTTAGGCTTTCGACCCCCGCGTTACCGTTAAACGAAAGGCTGGAGATCTGAAATTTTACGGAATAGCGTATTAAACAAAGAACACTGACGACCGATTGACAGAATGAATGAAAAATGGCAGCTGTGTTATGCAGCATCCTGGCCCTATGCTGACGAAAGATGCTACTTTACGGTACCTGCGCGCCATATTGGCGAACGTGGGGACGGTTGCGGTTGTTGATTATCTATGCTGGGCTGCAGCGGCCCCACGATCAGGAACAACTACCCGGTTTCATTTCGGCGTTGGAGCCGGGGAATTGCGCCCAAGACAAATCCAATTTCTGTGATACGCAGCGTTGCCGATCAACGTTATTTCGCACAGTGTCTCCGGGAGTTGCGCCGGGATTTCGTTTCGGTACCTGACGAGGAGGCAGGTGCCCTCTTATCTCAGGAGAACGCGAGTCTTGCGCGATATTCCCCGGAGAAATTGTCGCAGCCTTATTCCCGAGTGCCTTATACCTTTCGACTATCATCGGATCGCAGCCTTCCAATTCTGTACGTAGACGAATCTCATTGTCTACTCCTACCACGCGACTCTGCTTCCTCCCATCACCAGCACCAGCGCCAGCAGCAACACCAACATCATGCTCGCACCCTCCCACCTCCCGCAGACCTTGCTGCACCGACCTGGACGACCTAACCGGAGCGCGGGGAAACTCCTTCGATCCTGGTCTCCACGAGAATGCAGGCTGCTTTTCCTCGGAAATGGATTTCCCTCGCGTGCAAGCAAAGATTCGGGGAACTGCTCCCTGCGTCGATGTTAGCCGCTTGCCACGGAACAACTTAAGGGCCAGACGCTAACGACTTCTTTGGACCTCGCGCGACCGTTACACGCGACGCTTTCAACGGCGGAACAAGAGAGCCAATTGTGCGCGTTCCTTAAATGAAAGAATTCCCGCACGTTCCCGAGTACGACTCGCTTATTGCCGAGGGTTAAACAATGAATTTATGGATTTAATAACTGCGAATGGGCTCGGATAGCAGTTACGGTGTACGATATCTTTCGAAGATTGTGCTTAAACCTGTTTTCCTTCGAATGCTTCTGGGGAAACGGAATTAACACTTACGCACGAAAATCTACGGTCACGCACATGTGCTGTACAGGGTGAACTATGGAATGTGCTGAGTTGAAAAGATAAGAATTGTCAGTTCTCTGGGAGCAAGACAACGTTAGTTTGACAAGACAATTCGGCTGAACGCGAGTGCGAATTCGGTGAACGACTGCTCGGACCTGCCAGTTAGCATAACAATCTTGGTTGTCTGTTGGGGAGCTCGCCAAAAGAATTCTCGCTTGCCTTTTTCCTTTTTGAATAACCGTCCAATACGTATGACTTTGCGAGTGCACGAAGCAAGATAACAGCTGATAGTTTTGGCAGCCAATACCATTCTACGTCACAGCAGAAGGTCTTTCGGTTTTCGCTAGACCAAGCAATTAGTACAAAAATATTCTCCATTGTAGATAGTTTTCATCAACAAAATGATGAATTTTGAAACTTATTGATAGCTAAAAAGTTAAGATCAGCCTTTCATTATTTTGAATCGTTCGAAATACATAGGAATGCTGATCGTAGTTTTTTAGAATTTACTTTTACGCGTCATCTAATTAATTCTCTCAATTTCTAAAAAAAAAACAATCGGTAACTCTTTATCGATTATTTCTTAATTTTTGAAAGTCTGTGGGCAATGACTTTTTCTTTGAGATTATTATCCCTCGGTGAATAAGCAATTTCTTTTATGATGTTCTAGGCTTTCAAAAAATCTAACAAACTTCTGGAATACGTGTTGAGGTCTCTATTTTAATATACAGGGTGTTCTTTTTTCTTATCAAACCCAGAAATATTTTCTTCAAACATTCATCACTTTTGCCATTCTCTATATTTTTTCTTAGATATTGGTTGAGTACCAGTAAATAATCAACCTAAGAATTATTCCATTCTATATGATTTTTTAATTTTATGGATATGAAATTGACATAATACTGCGTACAATAATTAAATGTTTAGTAACTGATTCGATACCAACATATTGAATAATGTAAACAATATTTTAAATAATGGTACAGCAATTTTAAGTGGTGACTCTCTCAGTCCCCACTCGAGTGCTAAGGGATAATAAAAATATTGAAATAAAAAGAATTTTTCGTATAGTTTGAAGTCGCCCACCCCTCTTATGTTAAGTTTTACTCCTATAATATAAATAAAGGGTCCTCCATTAAGAGGTGTCACTTTAAATTTCACGCAATTTTTTATTTGTGAAGATTAGAGTTGTGACTATTTAACACTTGGTTAGTAAAATTGTAAAAAACAGCGTTATTTTAATAATTTAAAATAACACTTCTTAAAGGAAGACCGTGTAGTGTTTATAAAAAAAACCACAGCAATCACTCATTTTTATAATTATCACACGAGAATCTGTCCTTAAAGAAGTAATTCGGTTTTGAAGGGTGTCCGAATATTAATGCCGCACACAAGAGGAAGACAAGGAATGCTTCTCATTCAAATTTGGACGCAAAGCCCGGCCGCTCGAAGAGTTGAAATTTTCTAGAATCCTTCTCTCCGCCCCCGCATCGGTTTTCCTCGATCCGACGGCATCGGAGCTACAGAATATAGCGTGTTACTTGGCGCTTCGGCCGCGCACGGAATTGAAAGTCGTCGAGATTCCTTTCTCGTTCTTTCCCGCATACACACAAGATAGCTTTCGCTATCCAGAAGTAATATCAAAGTTCAAAGCAAGGTGACAGAATTGCAAGGCGGGCGCGTGGCCTCTCGCCGCCACCCGATACCACGCGAACGTGATATTGCCACCGGTATACCGCACGTACACGCGGCCCCACAATTGTATTTTAATGCACCAACCTCTACTTTCTTTTTTCATTTTTTTGTATTATTCCCATTCGCTGTTAACCATTCCCGGGTACGTGACAATGGCGATCGCGCGTGCACGGGACCGCGTCCCTTCGAAACTGTTCCCGCTGATTAAAATTCCGACGCTTTCAAAAAGTGCATTATAATTGCGGTTTAATTGCGTCGGCCGAGCACCGGCCGGGCGCGGAACAAAAACTGAAATCGACGGTATGTTTCATTCAAGCTTCCCATTCAAGACATTGTTTAAAGGGCAAATATACGGCGGGAACAAAGGATTACCGTTTCAATGGGGGCAACCGTGTTCCGGGTTAGCCGGGTGCCGAGCAAAAAAAAAGAGCTGTTCCATTCAACGTTAACGCGTAACTCCGTTCCGCATGTAAATTTTCCAAGAATAATCTGCCGGGCACAGTCACTTGGCGCATCCCGTGGTCCCCGGCGACTCCGTTCGGCTTCGAATTCCGTTTTTCGAGCAGCCCGCCCGCGCCCGACCGACGTTCGACGTTTCTCGCGGTCGAGAGCATTTTGGTGTTCTCGTCACGGCGTAAATCTCTGCCTTATCGCCATAAATCCGCGCGGCAAATGGCCGGAAACCGCCGCGAATTAGGGATTCCTTTCATACGCTTTTACAAAACACGCGGCCGCGACCGCATTCGAAGGTGTTTAAACGTCGGCCATTTCTTGACAGTCCCTTTGAGAACGAGAGATCTACTAACTCGCGCTGACCTTGTTTTCACAAGGCTACGGGGAAACTGAGACTGTGAAACCCGACTTTGAAATCTTATAGACGGGCGTTCCCTGAAACCTTTTCTGTGGAAATGGAATTGTATATTATTTCCACAGTGAAACCATTTAAACAAAAGACGTCTGTGTCTTTATTAAGATTATAGATTTCAAGAAACATCTGGTTTTAACTTTATTTTAGCTCGAGAAACGATTATCCCTTTGCACTCGGAGCTATTTTTACTCGAACATTAGACATTTCTTCCTCGCTAGACTATTTCCATCCTCTATGATTCTTTCAATTCTATGGATATGCGGCCTCGTACGAAAATTGCCGAAGTCTAAAAAGTAAATTTTACAGGAGGCGCAGAAAACGATTTAAAGCGAAACTATTCTGCTTCACACGGAGACTTTTTCAAACTATGTTTATATTTAGACACTAATTCAAGCAGTTAACAAAAAAATTGCCCTCAAACCGTAGAAATTGAAATACCTAACAAGGCGAATCTGAAAACTCAATTTTTATCAAAAATACCTAAATATTTAGTAATTGATTAGATACCGACGTATCTAATGATGTAAACAATATTTTAAATAACGGTACAGTCACCCCATTTGAGTGATAAGGGGTGAACCAGGTATTAAAGGCTGATAAAAAATAATTTATTTTCCAGAAGTGGTTTTCGCAAACAACCCTTTCAGTGATCACTTTGAAAAAATCAGGAATACTATTTTGTCACGTAACTGTTATGTATAAAAATTCTAAGGTGGTCAAATATGGGTGGAACCATTTCGTTTTATAATTCAGACTAAACGCAATTTTACCAAGATTATGTAGGACTACAGTTTTCTTATATAAATTGTGCACTGATTGCATTATTTTTTTAATGGAAGTGGATGTTCTTTTGCCTGGTTGGATTTCTCTTGTTATACTACGTGAGAAGGTATTGGGCATTGGGTTACAATTTATAAAAAATGCTGCAATCTCCTGATTGTCAACATTGAAGATCCTCACAATTCAGTAGAGAGCCTAAAAGAACGGACAATACGGGATTGATACATTGTTTGCGGGCGGTTTTTTCATCAATCAAGTGCAATTTTTTCAGATTCGTGCGCGAAATTACGTTCCGCGTAAAATAGCTATAACGTCGGAACTATTGATCATAGGTTACCTAGTACATACTACCAGGGCCGGATTAAGCCCCGTAGCAGAAGTAGCAAATGCTACGGGCCCCGCGCTTTGGGGGGCCCCGCTCCATACAAAAAGGTACCCCGCACACGGGCGCTTCATCGAAGGGGGGCCGAAACATTAACAATATTTCTGCTAAAAAAAGGAAAGGTCTTTCATACAAGCTGCCCTGGTACAAAGCATAAGGCCTCGTGATAACATTTGCTACGGGCCCCGCGCTGGCTTAATCACGCACAACGGCTGGCGCCTAATTTTTACTGTATGAACAATGCCTTTTAAGCGTCTCTCTACCAACAGTATGCAAAAGACGCGTTTAATAGTCTCCCGCAAACAACGTGTTAACTCGGAAAACAATAACTAGAGATCGGCTTAACTCAGTTACGAAAACAATTGAAAAGCGTTGTCCGAAATGTGTGCGGTATAATGGAGAAGCGTTTAACGAACAAATTAAATTGTATATTTATATGCACAAGTTTATGTTCCAACATGACGTCACACAAACGCATGCGAAGGTATTTTCACCAGTGGGAAGCATTTCCACTGAAGGAAAGTGCATTGAAAAATTCTTTCGATACCAGGGAATGATCCTGAATAACAGTTATAAAGCTGTTTAGATTGCAGAGAGTAACTTGGTCAAATTTGTTTCCTGGTTGATCCAACTTCGACGAAACTTTCTCGGAACGGTTAACTCCCTTACGCGTAACAGCTCGCAAACGCGAGCGGAAAGCGGCCGGGCCGCGCCTCGACGTCGTGATGCGCTGCACTACGCTGCACTGCGCTGCACCGTGCCGCGCTGGGACGAAAGTTTCGTCGACGCCGCGAAACAAACTGACGTGCTGACTGAACATTAGAAACTCAGCCGAGCAATCAACATTTCCGGGATACTCTTACAACTACGACGATTAATGCACGCATTCGGGGAATTCCGTATACAGATGTAGCCGCGAACGTAATCGCGTTAATTCGCGCGGCAAATGTAACTCATCCCGGGAGAGTGCATCTGCACGCACGGCATTCAATTACGCACACCGGAACCGCACGCGCTGCGTCTAACAACTCCTCGCAAGCGCGGTAACTGACGAAAAATGATAGTAATTCGATAGCGTTGACTGCAGCTGTGAAATATCTGGGAAAATAGTCCATTGGCGTCGACGTGCACACAAGAATTGTTATTGCTCGAAAATTTCACAAATATATTTATACAGTTGCCTAACATTTTTACTCGAAATATCCCTGTTGTAACTAAAAGTACAAGTTAATGTTTAAGGAAAAAATTGTTAAGTAGGGCAAATAGAACTTTTCTTGCTGGCATCCCATTGCTTTTCAATTCTACATTGCGTATTCCCACAGTATAGGATCACCAGCATAAACGAAATTCGATTTTTCGGTGTCAATAAATCAAATTTTGTGTTACGTCATTCAAAATGATACTATTAAATTCCTCAATACGGTATTAGATTAATTGTTAACATGGAAAAATATGTGCAAGCGAATTAAAATGATTTCCGAAAGGGATTAAAACGTCTTTCTCCCCAAAAATGTCGTAGAAGGGAAAATAAAATTTATATTTTTTGTATGGCTGAATTTATTTTAATGCTTTTATATTCATTACAAACGTCATAAAATTTATTTCATGTAAAAAGAATCGTTACATTCATATTTGTTAGACTTTGTTAAAATCTTCATGACGAGTCTGACTCGTTAAAATGGACTCGTTAAAATGCAAGGGGTTAAGATGGAAAATAAAAAATAAATTGTTGATATATGAAATTATTTTGAATCGGTATGTAACTGCGAAGTGTAACCAGTAACTCATATTCTAAAATTTTACACAGTTTTCAGGTCTCACAGTCGAAGACATAAAAAACGACAATAACGACGGTTATGTGTGCGGCAGTGGAATATTTATCATATCACTCCTAAATTTATGTAGCATGCATAATGTTCGCAACAGTATGATCGAACACATGATTCATATCCAATTTATTTTCAATGAAATCGTATATTATACATTTCCGCAGTAAATATTTGTTGTGATTAATTTTGAAGTATTAATAACATGGGCGATTCGAATAATATTCGAACGATGTAATCAATTTTCCACTATCGTACATATAAAAAGAGTTACGCAACGAATATATGTATAATACGTATAACACTAGTCAAAATGATTGGTTTTACAATTTCATTTTAAAATTCTTGCTTCATGTGACATTTTCTTTCCGCGATGATGTGATGACTTTTGCAGCGATAACTAAAGCTGTAACATAATGAATTTTATTTTTGTTTAATTTATTCAGAATCAAAATAATTTTGTGCCATGGCTACTTATACGAATACTAGTCATTTTAACTAGTACTGGTAGATAATAGTGATAATGAGATTATAGTAAAAGAAAATGTTCAGGAGTCCTCGGAAAGTGAGTTACAAAATATTTTGAATTTACAAGTATACATAAATAATAAATAAGATCAAAATGAAATTGCCGCAGACCGAACCAGTTAGGAAAAAATAAAAAGAGGGTCTATGTAATATTGTCAAGGACATATTCGTCCCCATATTTCTTTTGTAAGATAGTAATAAATCAATAAATATAAAAATATTCTATTATTACGGATTTTTTAAAGACTACTCATTTCGACTGGTTTTGGTAGAAATAGCTGCGTCTTAACTTTGGTAGTTCTAGTGTTAAAAAGACTGCATACAATGTATTGTATTTTGGAGTAAATGTACTGTACATGTACAAAACATTGCCACTTACTGCCACAGAAGAAATAGACACACAGTAATTTTAAACAATTGTTTCATCGCATTGTATGGGGGTCTACTGTATGCAACTGTCTTATGAATAATTAATCGGTAAATCTATTTAATGATTATTTTCACCGATATCACTACAGTTGAATTTCTCGTGCAGCTTATGTTGGCACAATATTCTTTCTAAAATTGACTATATTCAGTCTATTGTGTGCCTTCTGAGAGCTACTTCTGTTTAGTTACTAAACATCCTACCCTAGGTGACACCAGTAAAAGACTTTTGGGTACAATTCCCACGAAGATTTCCAGAAGCGGATGACCACGATTCATGGGTCTGTGGTCCCACCATAAACCAGGATAAGTGACATATGGATACCATACCCATAGACGAACAACGAACCGACCGATGCACGCACTGCTGCCTGTGACAGCGAGAAGTGCGGACGAAATTATTGGGTAGGAAACATCCGCGATATTATAAACGGACAAAATTTACTGTGGTGTTTGCTGGAAGTTCGTCTGCCATCCATTTTTCATGGATTGTGCAACATTTCATGGGACCAAATAGCGCATTCAAATGTTATAGTTCTCAGCAAGGAACATTAATTCACGATTCGGTTACAAGATGAAAAATTTTTTGGTAGTTTTACAGAAGTTATTGATAAACGTTTATATCTCTTGTCGAATTGGCAACAGGAGAGTTTTCTTATGAATCTTGGGGACACCTTTCGAGCAACTGAAACAAATTGTAAAGGATGAAGCACCAAAATTGAAGTACGCTAAATAACACTTTGTTATTCGAACCTTGAATTTATAAATTACTAATTGCGATACTAAAAATAATTACTGATTTATCTATTAAAATATATCAAGTGTACACCTCGCGTACTGATAAAACAATTCACTTTCTATTTCGTATTATTTTCAAGACTTTTGAAATCAGTTCCTCAAACGTGCTGCATTTTTACTTTACTTAACTCCTTGCATTAGTATTTATTTTGTGGTTGTAGTGATTCAAAATTCTCCAACCTCCAGAACTTCCAAGAAAAAAGAGAAACTTTTAAAGGGTCTTCCATTAAGAGGTGTCATATTAAAATTTGCACTATTTTTTATTTGTAAACATTAGAGTCGTAAAATTGTAAAAAATTCTAAAAATATGTCAATTGTAAGAAACAGAATTTTTTGATAATTTAAAATAATACTTCCTAATCGAAGACCCTGTATTTATTGCATGCCTATATTTTCTCCAAAGGCTAAATATCGACTACAACAAAATAGAATTTAATTTCAGTTTAACATTAAACGTACCGAGCTATAAAAGTAAGACAACTGTTGCCTTACAAAAATGACAAGATTTAATTTATTTAGACATTGCGCGGTTCTCATAGCAATATGTTCTCTAATAAAATCTGTATTAAATCATTTCTTATGAAAGCATTATTGAACTTTCAATAATTATAAAATAAAAATCTGGAACCGGTAATTTGACCGGTCTTGATAGGTTTACTGTTAAATAAAGCTAATAGCAGAAATATTGATTAGCCTCTGTTCAGAATTTTCATCATGAGTTGAACTCGATACTGTAGAGCAACGGGTTAGGCAACAATTAATAAAATACTGCTTTTTGACTTAATCGAACATCCTGTTATCCTACGTCGACAGAGTCACCTTTCTCGTCTCAAAATAAACAAACAACAGCGTGGTTGTGAACGATTATTGTTTTAAACGCGTCTTGGCGTTTCTTCCGAGCCGTTCGAGGCCACTCGGTTTCGTTTTCTCTGCCTCAAAGAGCCCGGCAACATTCAAAAGAAGAAGCCATTTAACCTAAGGTAACTTCTGAAAGCTTTTCAGTTCTTGCCGACCCCTGGCCAACCCTCCGCTACCCCGTCCACGAATTTCATTAGACAGTTCGCATTAAATTCGAAATCCAAAAGGTAGCTCGACCTAGAGAAACTCTGGGAGGGGCTTCCTTCTGAGAAAAGTTGAATGTGGCTTTGTAAGCGTGCCAATGAAGGGAGGGAGACGAAAAAAAGAGAACTGGAAGGGGCGCACGTTTTCTGTGAGAGGCAGCACCAGCCGTAAGTGGGTACACGTGCGGCGTCGCAGTTTTCCTTGGACAGGATAAGAAGTCCGGCTCGAAACGAGAGAAACGACTCAGAACTTTATCAAAGAAGTACGTGATCCTTGCACTTAACGACCGTCCCCGTTCTCGTACGGAAACGCACGGTGTTATAGCAGGGAGGCGAGAGAGAGAGACGAGAGAGAGAGAGGCGCCGGCCGGGATAGGGTTTACGTGGACAGGGATTTCTTAAATTGGTTTTGTTAGAATCCGGATCACCTTCTTCCCTTCGACGGACTCTTGCGCGCGGAGAAACCTGTCCGCGACCCGAGAAACGGGAGGACAAACTCGAAAATACATGCCACCTGCAGCCAATGGTGACTCTTCCTTCCACGAAACGGGAAAACACTCTCCTGGGACAGACGAAATCTTGCCTGCGGCCACTCTGCTCCAACCACTTAACACTTGTTGAGTTGATTAAATTCGAATTCTGCTCGCGCCAGAAAAAAAACTGCGGTACAATCGCATTATGCGAACCGACAGACACTGTCACAATCGAAAACAGCTGGACTAAATTCAAATTTTCAGCTTCTTCCAAAATGTATGAAATTTTGGTTACAACTTGTTAATGTTGCTCTAAAAATATTGCAAAATTTCTCTGAATGTCCATTCTTTGCTCGCTAATAGATTAATTTATAGTCTTGAAATGAGAATTTGTGCAAATATGTTTATACAGGGTGTCCCAAAATTCCTTCAACAGCCGGAAGTGGAAAGTTCCTGAGATCACTTGAAGCAACATTTTCCTTTGCAAAAATGTTATCTGCGGCTTTGTTTAGGAGCTATTAACGAAAAACACGGACCAATCAGAGTGCGACCTAGACGCGAGTTGACACAGTCGGCCAATAGACAGTTGGCGCGCCGGGCAGGCTGTGCCAACTCGCGTCTAGGTCGCACTCTGATTGGTCTGTGTTTTTCGTTAATAACTCCTAAACAAAGCCGCGGATTACATTTTTGCAAAGGAAAATGTTGCTTCAAATGATCTCAGGAACCTCCCATTTCCGGCTGTTGAAGGAATTTTGGGACACCCTGTATTTATATTTATATTAATACAGAAGGTTTGAACCCTTAGAGGGCTCACTCTAAGAGAGTCACTACTAAAAATTGCTGCACCATTATTCGAAATATTGTTTACATTATCAAATATGTTGGAATCTAATCAATTACTAAATAGTTAAGTATTGTATGAGGTATTATATCATTTTTTTCATATCGACAAAAAGAAAACAATTATAAATATTCTAGGTTGGAAGAAATGTTTAATTTTCGAGTTAAAATAGCTCCGAGTGCGAAGGGGTAAATAATCTATACATTTTGGATTGCTACATAAGAGTAGATTCAGGTCACTCGAATAAGTTGCTCGAGTTTAAAGATATAAAAAAATGCATCATACTAAACTTTATTATATAGAGGCGTCAAGGAGATATGTACATCAACTCTGTATTTTAGACAATTTATTTGCCATTGCAGTTGACCTTGAATGACCTTCATAATAGATAATTGTATTCGTCTTGAAGCACACTATCAGAATGTAAATAAAATACCATTCCATTTTAAAAAATACAGTTGACCTTTCTTCTTTAAATACTGTAATTACTTTCATTTTTGAATTCAATTTAACTCACTTTTCAATTTTGTTGTCATATTTACAGTGGCTGTACAAAGTATTCGTACACCTTTTAAAAACTATTAACTTTTTTATAATCGTACCAAACTGACCTGATATTGTATAATCAATTAGAAGCATTGGTTTACCAAATGATATGCACAAAAGATTTTCCAAATAATTATAATTTACAAGGTTACATGCAAAAATAAGAAAGGCATTTTTTAAAACTTTTTTATTACCTTGAAAATTTTTTGTGCATATCATTTCGTAAACCAATGCTTCCAATTGATTATAAAAAATCAGGTCGTTTGGTACAATTATAAAAAAGTTATTCTATTTTAGAGGGCGTAGGAATACTTTTTACACTCGCTGTAACTGTTTTTCAGTTGTGTGTAATTTATGAAACAACCTGCACATTTTCAATTTTAATCTATAGCAACTTCTGTTTGGCTCATGTTTGATTATCCGTAAACTTGAAATTATGGTATACTCTCGATGCCGACAGGGTATATCCACAGGTAAGAGTTTAACACGATGGAGATCGATAGATCCCGGTTTAAGATATTTCGAAGGCTTGAGAAGAGCGGTGAGCCGCATCAAGAGAAATTAAATTTTCTTCCCCCTCGGAATGGATCGTCTCCTTTCCTTTAACGGCGCCGGTTATCTTTCACAGATAACGAAAACTGACGGTATCCGCTATAACTCGGCTGTTCCTCCCACGATCCTTCGGCAATGAATACGGATAGGACTGTCGCGAACGCTCGATTTGGCTGCGAACGTTGATAAAATCGAACACGTTTTTTCCGAGATAATTACTCGGCGACGCGACGCGACGCTGCAAGAAAAGAGACATTTGTAAAAGCGACGGATAAAGCGGATATTAAACGAAATTTCACCGTTACCTGGACACTATCTTCAGTTATTCTTTGTACGCCGCCGTTCGGAGTTTTTACGCGGCAGTTGCCGCGTTACGTTATAAGTTACGCCACGGTTTTCCCGTAAAAATTTTACGATTTCGATTTTGTAATCGTCGCCTTTTAGGACATCATAAAGAACCTGGATAGGGTGCCCGGGTATAAAAGCGCGTACGGTCTTTCACACGAGGGAACGCAAGAGTACAATTTGTTTGTTGACGTTTCAATGGTTCCGAACGAAACGACATTCTACAGACTCGAGATACGTGAAATACCATGAATAAATCAATTTAATTGCTACTCGCAAATGTACCTTCTCTAATCATTATAAAACAATATTCTCTAACAGGTACAAATATTTTCTTGAGAAATTTTTTATGAAATCTGAATAAACTTAATTCTGTTATTATTACAAAGGAATATATTGGGTTGTGTAATAAATTCTCGCGTTTTTTTGTATTTTATTTTTTTCCCGCAATTTTGTGTTTTGTTAGGTAAAGTATATATTATTATTATTATTTATTTAATGCTTTAAACCAAGTAAAGTATATATATGCAATCGCAAGTCTTTTTCTTGCTCTGCAAACCTATCTGCTTCAATGTTTCGAAGTAATTAATTTTAATCAATTTTCAGGCTTCTTCAATGGAAGTTCCAGGAGGCAGAAAAATTAATTTTCGTCATGGTCTATCACTTACCATCGCTAACCATCTTACTCAAAAACTTGGAGCTTGGGTGCCACACAACTTGTGCGAGATGTCAAAAATAAATTTTTCTGCCTCCCGGAACTTCCATTGAAAAAGCCTGGAAATTGATTAAAATTAATTAATTCGAAAACACAAAATTGCGGGAAAAAATAAAATACAAAAAACGCGGTAATTTATTACACAACCCAATATATCAGATACGTTTTGGGCTTGGTAGCACAAGCGTCAAGCCAAAGGAAGCAAACATATTTCAAATACGAACAGAATTATAATACAATTTTAACTTTCGAATATCAGAATATTCGGATTTATTTACAAAGAAATTAACTGAGTGAAATATAAAACAATGAAATACATAAAAAATTTAAGAGCATTGTTATGTTGTTTTGAACGTGAAAAGATTATTAAGGGATAAAATGAATTTTTATTTAACCGGAAACCAATCCCCACTTTTATTTACTTTAGAATTTGGTACGGGCATATAAATAGGGGGAATAGTTGGGCAAGTTGGTCGAGTAACTCGGTCTATTAATCAAGCCCACTGGCGAAGTCCATGCAACCTCAAGTCCATCCTTTTGAAAGCCGAAACACGACTATTTCCGCGGCATCTAGGTTAAGCCACTATATTCATGTAGCGAAAATTCATTCGAGTCTCTCGCGCTGTCGCCGTGTCGTCAGCTGCGTTACACGGCAAAGGGAGAGGGCGAGGGAGAAAGGAAGAGAGACAGGGGTGAGAGAGACAGGGGCGAGAGAAGGAGAGAGAGAGAGAGAGAGAGAGAGAGAGAGAGAGAGAGAGAAAAAGGGAAAAGCCTCTCGAATGGCCTACTTGCCATCGTTTACATGATACTGAAAGCACGCAATTTAAGTCCGCGAGTATTCATCGTTTACCACTTTACGTAATATCACGTTAACGCCTATCGATTTCGAATTATTAGCGTATCGCGTTCCCGTTCATTTTCAGTAATAAATATCGTTAAGATTTCAACAATACACGAGCGCAACCAGTGATATTTGATATACATACAAGCGATGTATAATAACACAGCATTACAAAATTTAATTGCGATTCGACATACAGTTACTCCAATTAATATTCGGACGCTCTAGAAAAGACTTTTTTAATATTGTACTACATGATTTGAACTTTTTTGGGAAACTAGAGCAATTACTTTACTACAGGATGTGAAAAGAAATTTTTTTCAGGAATAGCAATTGATCGGAATTGTAGAAATAAATACTAAAAGTTGCAGTTTACAACTTTTTTATGTGGGCCTATATTGAAAATTTCATAAAGTACGTTTTGTAGGTCTGTGTCAATTATTATATGCACTGTGAAAGATTCATCGAAATCGGTTGATGCGAGAAAAAAACGACAGACATTGAAAGATGTAAGAATTCTTAGATATAGGCCGAAAAACGTGAAAATCTGCAATTTTTACCATCTTTAAACGTTTGTAGCTCATTGCAACGTCGATCGATTTTGACGAAATTTTCAGAATATGTTTAATTCACACAGATCTACACAACGTATTTTTTAAAGTTTCAATATAGGCCCACATAAAAAAATTGTAAAATGGAACTTTTAGTATTTTTGGTACAATTCCGATCAATTGCAAGTTTTGAAAAAATTTCTTTTCACATCCTGTAGTAAACTAACTGCTCTAGCTTCCCAAAAAGGTTAAAATCGTACAGTACAATATTTAAAAAGTTACCGTCTTTTTTAGAGCGTCCGAATATTAATTCCAGTGACTGTATTAATCAGCGTGCCGTAATTAACGTGTTGATTAAAGAAGCCCATGCTCTGCGATCCGCCAATGCGCTGAAAGACAACCCGGCTTGAATGACTACTCTCTCTCTCTCTCTCTTATCAGGAAATTTGCGGGGCTTTTGTCGAAGCAGTATAAATGTTATCAATCTAGTAAAACGTATTATCGATCTTGTAGAACTTGTAAAAAGGTAATTACTTCACTGCGGATAATTATGCTCAAATTGTGTGTATTAATTACAAGATACACAAGCCGCATACACGGTTCTTTCTTTTTTGAATCATCCTTTAAACGTTTTCACCGGTTTGCTTCTACTCATTTTTTTTATAAATGTAAATGTAATTATAAGAGATATTTATGAATATATTTTTATTGGACATTGCTTTACTTACTAAGTACATTATTTAAAGATGCCATTAATGATTCAAAATTATATTAGCATAATTTACTTTATCGACCAACTTGTGTCAATTGCAAATTTTTTCAGAGAACTGAATGGAAAACAATACTTTTTTCTATTTAAACTATATTTGGTAAATGAAGAGCTTAGTGGATAAACATTTGGAGTAACATTAAAAAATGGAGATTTCTGGCTGATAGAACATGTATGCTAATAAATTTAAAACATTAACATGTTCATCCACTGAGTCGTTCAAATATCTTCGAAACTATTTATCCTTCATTTCTATCCTATTACTACAATAGATTGCGGATTTAATGCATTTATGACAAAACTGAGCAGATAAAATTTAAAACAGTGAAAAGATTTAAGAAGTATCGATAAATTATTTTCATCTTGTTGAAACTATTGAAGAAATAATGATCATTTTACTTGGCTCCTGTATCTTCCAATTAATGTAGGTAAAACATGTTCCCATTGATTGCAAGACAGGAGCGAAATAAAAATTTCTTTCTTCTTTTAATTACCTGATTAAGCTGAAACCAATACGCTGATGTCTTAAAAATCGTTTTAATATGTCCACTGATTCAAATTGTTCTTACCCATTTTTGTCATAAATGCATAAAATCCGCAGTCTAATTATTATAAACTAATTGGAACATCTATTAATACACGAGTCTGCAGAGAAAGTCAAAATTGACCTCGGCAAGTGACGTGACAAAGTTACAACCAGCAGAGCACGCACTCAATAATCATCAATTATCACTTTACAGTCTATAAAATCACCGATAGATCCCCATTATTCTCATAACGATAGCACTTGAGCCGTGAATGACGAAGTTGCTACCACTCGAACCACTTTCCGCAAAGTACCATCGATCCATCTCCATAAATCCGCGTTGTTAGTCAAAACCCGAGTAATAAAGAAGCCGCAGTCTGCGAGCCGTTTCACGACAGCATCATCATCCGCGTGGACTTCGTTAAACGCGCTCGCGAGCTCAATATGGCCGCCGTGATTATCCTCCGGCTGCGAGAGTGGTTGCAGATAATCTGTAAGCACAGGCTCCAGATTGTATCGGGATGTCGCGGCGCGGCGCGTCGAGTCGTTGTCTTCGTTGGAAGATCGAAGGTAGACACAGTCGCGTCTCGAACGGGATAGGGGACATCGGGACGAGGCGGCAGTGGGATGGGTTTGCGAAATGAAGGAGACAGGTACGTTGGGAGGAGAATCGATGATGAAATCGTACGGGCAGCGCTACGAGTCTGGGTCTCGGTGGTCCCAAACGTGCAATATCGAAGATTTCTCGTTGCGACACCGGCGTGTAGCGACGAGGGTCGGAGGAGAGTCGGGCTGAGAGTAGGTATGGGTACATGATAGGGCGAGTTCGGGTTAGTAGCTGGTAGCACGAGAGGGTATCAACAGCCACCGATGTCGGCAACTATATGACGAAGAGGCGGTGGAAGATCCGAGATAAGCACTCGAGACAACCGCAGGAGCCGCGATTTAATATTAACGCGGACAGCAAGAGCCGCTCCGCTCGGCTCCGCGCCGTACCTCTCATCTCCGCACCGCTCCGTACCGCACCGCACCGCACCGCACCGCGCCACGCTGTTCCGTGCCGCGCGCACTCGGCGTTGATTACACTCCATTGTGCCTCTCTCGCACCTTCGGTAATCTATATACGCCCCGCGGCCGTCGTGTGATGCATACACCGACCCGTATATCAAATGTGTCCGAACCAACGGAAGTGGGAACCACCGGCATACAGGGTCCGCCCACGCGCGGAAGGGAGACAGCAGGACTCGATAGCGAGGCTGCTCCTGAATTTCTGAATTTCGACCACTCGGAATGACCGGGACTGGCTTTGAATACGTATCCCCGTGATTCATGCTCCGGCCCGGTCGCCGGCTACTTCTCGCGCGCTCTGACTTTTCTCCTCTTGCCTCTGTTCTACGTTCTACCGTCCCGCGTCGCGTCACACCGTGTCTTCCTTCTTTTTCGCTTTCCGCGCTGCTGACCTCCCTTTTTTCATCGTCCACGCTGCTCGGTCGCTGCAACTATTGTTTCGTGGATCGTGGTCACGGAACATCGAACGGTTTGATGAAACACCGACTGTTCCGCAGCTTTCCAGCCGACAGTTCGATACCCGGATAGTATATTCTCTGGCTTTTGGCACGCGGTTTCGTCGGAACGCTGTATTCCGGAACAGCGAATGCGACCTTGGGATATATTGCGGTTTCGGAAGGAGACGTATCGCGGTGAGAGGAGAAGAAGAGCCGGCACAGGGGCAACAGGAGTCTACAGTCTACCCTCAGGTCTGCCTATCCCCACTTCTGACGTCACACGCTGCATGTGTGTGATCGCTTCAGCCCATATTTCGGCTACGGCCCAAAATGCGTGTGAAACGAGGAGTGCTCCTCTCATTCTGATCCAAGGGGACTTCCTGACTGATGGCTAGGCAAACTGCTTATGTTCTCACTCTATCTTGACTCCTCCGTCTTCATGCATTGATGCCAGTAACCGAGGAAAGTGAAATGGAAAAATGGCTTGGCGGACTTGAGAGACCATGTCAATGTTGTGAAATCGTACGACATACAGGTTTCTTTCGCTACAAGTCAGGGCTCGGAATTATTTACTCGCGACGGCCGATTTGCGAAGGCTACGTCCCCGAAATACGTTTTTTTTTTAGTTTAAGGACGTGTAGGAAAAATACACTTGCGTACCCCCCCCCCCTCCGAAGGGGGGTAGTGTGGGACTCGAGGGAAACAGATCTTCAGTTTCCCCAATACACACTAAATAGAAGCACACGTCCAGGACTTATGTCCTTTCCTCCCTCAACTTTTGGCTCGCTGGAGGGACACACGGGGCCCCGCTTTTCGCATTTCTCCCGTCTGATTTATTATGCGAGCTGGCTCCACTCATGTTCTTGTCCAATAGGCTCCACGAATAGCGCCTGAACTGACTCTAGAACTATGACCGCCACGGGAAGCGAGACGCGCGGCCGCACACTGGGCCCGATTTGAGAAGCACGCGACATGTTTGAATAACTGTTAAACCACTAAAAATATTGCAATGAAATTTGAACTGAATATTTAACAAAATAATTCCTTCTCAATGATTTGTAACTTAATATATTTCACATTTGTTCAACCGTTTTTATTAATTTCTTTAATTGAATTGTTCAAAATGTGGAAGTTGTTTTTTCCCAAAATGACGCGGGTCGAGGGGACGTAGCCTTCGAAAATCGGCCGTCGCGAGTAAATAATTCCGAGCCCTGCTATAAGTCGTTGCGGCTTGACTTTCTACCCGAGTGGGCCGGGAGTGAAGAGGAAGAATATGCCAGAGGCTCGAATGTAACGGCAAACTACAAAGTGGTCGGCCGAGCAGAAAATGATAGAATATGGCATACCCTCTCGTTCTGGCACTAAGTGGTGTCGAACGGACAATTTCAAGGCAATACTCACAGTCGAAGACATAAAAAACTTCAACAAACGACGTATGAAATAGTCATCGATGATAAGGACGGTCATGTGTGCGGCAGTGGAATGTTTATCCGCAACAGTATGATCGAACACATGATTCGTATTTCATTTATTTTCAATGAAATTGTATGTTATACATTTCCGCAATAAATATTTGTTTTGATTAATTTTGAAGTATTAACAACATGGGCGATTCAAATAATATTCGAACGATGTAATCAATTTTTCGCTACCGTACATAAAAAGAATTGCACAACGAGAATACATCTAATACTTGTTGCGTATGTAGAAAGCAAAGCGTGTCGATTGAAGCACTGATTGTCCGCGGAACGTTTGAACGAAATGGGGAAACCACATTTTCACAAGAAAAATTCCACCCGACTCTATTGTCATACTGCAATCAGTGCCGGATTAAGCAAGCGCGGGGCCCGTAGCAAATGTTATGGCGGGGCCCAAGGCTTTGCATCAGGGCCCCTCGTGTGTAAATGTAGCGCACCTTTGCGGCAACCACAATGAATGAGCTTTTTTTTAGGAAAACTATCTGTGCCCCTGGCATAGACAGGTTCTCATGTATCGGCCCTTGTTTGTATGGCGCGGGGCCCCCCAAAGCGCGGGGCCCATAGCATTTGCTACTCCTGCTACGGGGCTTAATCCGGCCCTGACTGCAATGAAATATCATAATTCAAGTAGCCTCGTCCTCCCGCGGAGGTCCGTGACGCTCGAATTCTGTTCTCGATTAAATAACATCGTAAAATTTCAACTGTCGAAAAATTCGAACCATGAAACTCGCGAGCTTCCATCGACTCTATTACTGGGAAAGTTTTCCGATCGGCAATTTGACTATCTTCATCGCAGGAGAGCCGTATCGAAGCTGAAAACTCGGTTAGCTGACTTTGATGTATTCCGATCGTTCGATAGCTGACAGCCGGCGGGGGTTGTCTTCGGAGCGGAAACAGCGGCGCGTAAAATGGTCAGCCGAGCGGAGGGGTAGGTACGGTCGGATTAAAAATTCGGTATAAAACGGTAGAAACTTTCGAATCGATCCGGAACGGTCTCGATCCTTTCGATTTAATCACCGCGAACAGAATATGTATTACCTGTCAGCTTACCGGCTCTGTGCGGTGAGGTGCGGTGCGGAACGACCGGTTGTATTCCGCGGACGCATTCCGTCGCGTTTCATCGGCGCGACGCGGCGGCTCGGCAGCGGAACGTCAAAATATTAAGCTTTATTCCGACGCGGTGCCGTTCGCATCCCTCAGCGTCGCGACGCCGCGGTACGGGGCGGGATGGGACGGGACGGAGCGCAGCTGGCGCATTTGAATGAAAATTGGAAGCTGGAAGAGCGACGGGATCGCGGTTGTCGCGAACGAGGACGGGTCGTGATTAGCACGTCTTTCGGGATTGATATATAGCTGCGAGCAAGAACGTGACCATGTTTGCAATCACCGGCAGCTTCGCCCCGCCAGGTTTGAAATAGTCATCGCCACCTGTCGATCGTGCAAATTGTACGGGCCGTGCAACAAGCGCGTAAGCCGCTATCCGGGCGGGGTCACGCGATTAAATTTTAATTGCATGACCGAACGGTCATGCGTACCTTTCCAATAGACACAGGATTCGCTTCATGCAAAACAGGATGGAAGCTTTATATTTCTTGGCTTTGGGTTTTCAAATCGCCTACCCAGGTTCCGCGGATACTGTTTCGATTGACAAGTGTTTACGGGAACCAGGTGTCACCGATACCAAAGGTGCGTCGATGGTAGCACTAACCGACGGAGCTGATTATCTCAGTAGTTGTACTCGATTTTTCAACGGGCCAAAACATTTAATTTTTAAAACGAGCTTCACGGTTTCCCTGCAATGTTTTAGCTACCTCGCATCCACGAGCGTCGTCATTTCGGAATTTACTCGAATTGAGAGGAATACGGCTACCCCCGCTCTCTATCATTACGGGGTTTGTCACGCGGGCTGCTCTTTTCCTTGCGTAACCAGAAATTTTTGCCTCGCTCCTATAAATGTTTGCCTTTTTCCTATGTTACCCAGTACATTTGGACGAGAAGGTATGAGAAAACCAAGTTTCGATCCCGGAGGATCAATGGTTCAAAAGTTATAAGTGTTTAAATTTGAGCGATTTCCAGTGTTTCTGACAGGTTAGCGCCGCGCAAACATTTTCGGTTACGCAAGGAAAAGTTTACCCATAACGTGACATAGTAACACAAGCGTGGCGGAATAGTGTCGTAGAAGGGGAAGGTATTGTACATTGGAGAGACAAGTATTAATATGGCAACATCGAATTTGAATTGAAAACTTAAGACAAAATAAATTATACAAAAATCTCATCCCTTATCATGATGTACATAAACTGTCTTTGTGCTAATTGAGTACGAGTTATTTTAGATAGTAGTTATTATTACCTCACCCTATACATGGTATCGTTATGAACATGTTCATCGTGGCATTATAAAGTAACAATGTTTTGCAAAACCATCGGTTTTGTTTTCCCGAATTTCAGGCGCGAGGCAATATTTCATTCCAGCTGGCTCAATTAACTAGCTATCTCGACTAATTACTGTGTTATATATATCCGTATTGTTTTGCATCCATCCTGTTTACGAGTTTTATTCCCCCCGTTTGTTCTGACAGGTAATTGTTCAGTATAGCTGTGTAAATATTTTATCACACGCGTGTAAACCGAATTTTTGTTAATATCCCCTCGATGGACAAGATACTTGGAATCTGGCGCTACAACCGGACGTGGGATTAAAACTACGTGGAAATATGAGTCGAACCTGTAGAATTAAATTTTTCAAGTGGAACTTCGTTTTCGAGGGAATCGAATTTGAATATCGTATTGAACCGGAATTGGCTGACGCGTCTCTGTTCATGACCTGCCTGTTCTACTTTTTGCTAACACTGATGAACGCGTACCTGACGAATTCTCAAAATCGATTTTCGCGGAAACAAAGAATTATTCGAAAAAATTGTGTTCTATATTTTCAAGTTATTCGTCTGTTTCGTGTTATACGCGATTTAATAGAGTTGTAGCTTTTAATAACTTTATCATTTCACGAGTAGTTTTATTAGTTCATTGCGAGAAAGTCTACATAAATTCCGGTTGAACTGTTTTAATTTCATAGTCATTACTCAATTCCATAGTTTCAATTTCATAGCCATTACTCAATTCCATAGTTTCATAGCCATTATACAATATTTATGGATGTATAATATAATCAAAAAATTATAACAATACACAATTACATAATAACATCAATCGACGTTATAAGTGAAAATATCAATTTGTTTTGTATCTTGACTTACTCTCGTAATTACCGGCACAATTGTTTGAAGAATTAGTATAAACCAACGATGCGCCCAGCTTACGGCCAAGTCGATATTGTTGTCGCTCTAATATTTCATATTGTGCCACAATTCGAGCGTTTATTATGCATATTATGTTGTTCAGCGGTGTATATCGGTTATCCCCGGTCACAGTTAAATCGGCGCGTCCCATCCCGGACGGCATAAACGCTCGAACAAAATCGTAAATTACTTCGTTATTCCGACTTTATTCGGCGCGCGGATCGAATCAGGCCGACTTTAATCATAGCCGGTTCGTGAGTTTTTATAAAATCCCGGTCAGAGTGAACGCGGGCACGATCCCGCGGTACCGGGCTCTTAATTAACCGTATTCTTTTACGCGAGCATTCCGCGCGGTCGGAGACTTTGTTAATCAAAATGTTGATACGCTGCTGCGACATGTCTACTAAATACAAATTAGACCGGCAGAAGTGGGTGCGCACTCTGCGTCTCGTTGCATTAATTATTCGCTTTGTTGTGTCTCCACTCTTGTCGACCTGGTGATGTTGTCGTTGTTGTCTGTACTGTTGCTCGCCGGAAATACTGAAATCTTTCGAGTGATCACGGAAGCGGAATCATTGTTATCGGATAATTAACAAGTTCACCAATTACTGTGACCTCCCAGGCGAAAAGAAGGACAGACTATGGAACGCAGAAATAGGGTTGGGGGTAGTGATGGGCATTCGATACTCTGGTTTGCAAGTTTTCAAGCAAATCAACCGCCACAGCATTTCGAATCAATTCGATGTATATTCGAAGCCAGAAATTCTTGGAACTCTTGAAAGTCATGAAAGCTTGAAAATTTTGAGTCTCGATCAAGACTTTCAAGATTGGTAAACTTGTCGATGTGCTACCTGGAAATATGTTGTCGAGGTCGGCATTTTGAACAACATTTCCCTTGAAGTTTTGGGTGGTCGACTTTAGTTTACAAGACACAGCACGGTTCCAATCTAATGAGTCGTAACTCGAAGATTTTAGTTCTTCCCTTGAGATTCGAGTTATCGAGGTTCGACTGTATTTCAGATCCTATGACTAGTTGGGGTTGTCGGTATAATACGTTGCAACAGGCCTGTCGTGCAGGCAACTGTTTTCTGTCGGTGAATCAATAGTAAATGATTCAGTCACTCCGTGCTCGGCGCGCGAATGAAGTTACGCAAGGCGTCAGGACCCGTTTCTCCGGAGATAAATGTCTAATTGAAATTCCGTCTTCCGCTCGCCGGTCTTCAAACAGGGACACTTAAAGTATGGAGATTGCTGCTCTGGTCGTCTGGAGAACAAGAGGGAGACGTACAGAGGCGGACGGCGACGAGCCGGAAAAGGAAGAAACGATTTTCCCATTAAGGAGACAGAATTAATCGTAGGGATTTCTATACTCGGCTTTTACGTTTACCTTCTGCGGCAGACTCGCGACTCCCGAGGTAGCCTTCTCGGGAGAGTTCTCGAATTCTCACCGTGAACTATCCAGCATTACGTTTCAATTACCCTAATACGAATTCGTGGTTAATATTTCTCCTTCCCCACGCCATATGCAAACAAGTTGACTATCGCGACTAATTCGTGGAATTTGTTCTCCGTAAGAATAAATTGTCTCGATCGGAATATACTGAACTGGAGGACAGAGGTATACAGGGTGTCCCAAAATTCCTTCAACAGCCGGAAATGGGAGGTTCCCGAGATCATTTGAAGCAACATTTTTCTTTGCAAAAATGTTAACCGCGGCTTTGTTTAGGAGTTATTAACGAAAAACACGGACCAATCAGAGCGCGACCTAGACGCGAGTTGGCACAGTCGGCCAATAGACAGTTGGCGCGCTCTGATTGGTCTGTATTTTTCGTTAATAACTCCTAAACAAAGCCGCGGATAACGTTTTTGCAAAGGAAAATGTTGCTTCAAATGATCTCAGGAACCTCCCATTTCCCGGACTTGAAGTAGTTTTGGGACGCCCTGTAGAGAGACAGCGTTCCGACAAACATTCGTTAACGCATTCATTCTCGTTCCACGAATGCGGGATCATTTCGGTCCAGTTGTTTCGGTTTTTGCAATGGACGAACAAGCCGCACGTTAAACAGCTCAAATTACATTGTGAAAGAGGAACCAAACATTGAGTTTGGTTTCCATCGTTCTAACACACGTGTATTTACGTGTACTGTTTCTGCGACGGTGTATAACATATATACACACATCAATACGTCAATAATATTTTGAACAAAAATTGTTTATTATTTTGTCACGGTGAAAAACATGTTTGTTGTAGGTTAAAGTGTCTCTCAATCCTGCCACCGGTGCTGTTCAAATATTTACGTACGGTAAAGATTGATCGATCAATATTGACGAACACTAAATTTAAAACACGCATATACCTAAAACATATGTACAGGCTCGTACACAATGCTTGGCTATAATCCACAAGGAAACCGTTTTTTATAACCGCATTATTTTTCTTCAGTCTATTTGTCACTAAATGGGTTGTATGCCCAACGAGGGGCACACTGAGATCACCCAAGTGTCCTTTTTCTGATTTTGACAAAAAGTATATATAGGGTAAAGCACCAGAGATGCACGCATCATGGACTTATGAAGGTGAACTTTGATTTTTTAAATGGAACCGTATATTTGTTATGCACCAATCGATGCAGCTATCTATTTAAATTCAAATAACTCTTAAACAAATAATTTTTCGACACACATAGGTTTACATTTTTTATAGAGAACGAAAAGCTGCGTGGAAGCGTCAAGGACTTATGAAGGTCAACTTTGATTTTTTAAATGGAACCGTGTATTTTTTATGCACCAATCATTCATCCATAATCATATTTCGACACGCATAGGTTAATTCTTTTTTTATAGAGAATAGCGAATAAAGAGCTGCATCGATTGGTGCATAAAAACTATATGGTTCCATATAAAAAATCAAAGTTGACCATCATAGATCTTTGACGCGTCCTCTTACAAAAAACTAGTAACACCAATCACTATAAAACTAAAGTTTCTACAATACATATATATCAATCCTTTCTATGAAGGATACTTGGCAATCGATCGATGATTGTTGCACTTGTGTGCAATTGAGTTGACAGATAAATGAAACTACGAAGTCATAAGTCGTCAGTACTCCTCGAGCTCTGAGGTTTGTTGCAGGTTCACAGTGTCTACAAGGGACACTGCAGCGTAGTCACTTCGAGGGTTTCTAGGGACAATGAAAGTCACTGGGGGCTCCTGAAAGGTCTTTCGGAGTCAGTGGATTCCTTTCCCGAGATCTTCCGAGTTCCCTAGGGATATTAAGTGGTCACTAGAGGTATTTTAAGATCTCTGCGAGCAAACGATGTTACTGGTTTAGAAAGTTTTAAGCTTCGGTGGTCCAAACTTTGGTAATGATTACTTTTTATAGGTTCCTGATTCCTGATGAAAATGGGACAACCTAGTCAGTTTCAGTAATAAATTGATACAGAGGAAATCTTTATCTCCTCTTCTTCGCCGACCATTTTATGAACCCACTTAAGAGTAACATCAAGACGAATAGGTACCCTAATCCGCAATACGTCGTAACATGTCCCGAGCTATCGTCTTATATCGAAAGAAAACTATATGAATTAATAGAAATAAAATATTCCACACGAAAAAATACTTACCTTTGGTATCGGATCAAATGTTGTGAATTCCTGAAACACTCTTTTATTTATTTATTTATTTATTATTGCTTTAAACCAATTGGTTTATTTAGCAAGTACAGTATTGTTACATGCAGCTTACATTACACACGTGTTACATTGTTTTTATATCCTTACGGAACATTGTTTGAGAAAATTATGAATTACTTTCAGGCATTCTATATCAGGTTTACATAAGAAGGAACTAATACAAAGAGAAAAGCAGTGTTTGTCTTGGAGAAGCTTTGTTTCTAATGTATTACGTTCGTTGTCATAGTCTGGGCATTGCCGCATAACATGGTTCTGCTCTACATTGGCAAGCACTGTTAGCTATGAAATTAACCCCTGATAACGAAGCGTACAAATTATAATGATTGGAACGACATCTATTAACAAAAACTAAAAAATCTCTGGAAAGTCCAAGTACTTGTGATAAAATCTAAAGTAGTTCGAACCTTTAACGAGAGCATGCCCTTTGATTAGGACGTTAGTAGTTCTTGCTTGAATTTTCAGGTTTCTGGTTAGGTCAGCAATTGAAGCCTTGATATCTGACGAAGGACTTTCCATGGCCGCTTCTTGTGCAAGTGAATCTACTTTCTCGTTACCCGTAATTCCCACATTTGTTGGTATCCAGATAAAGTTAATAAAATGTGCATTTGTTATTTAATATGAATTTAAACTTTTTAGTTTTAATTTCAATAATTTGGTTATTGATGCCACAACTGAGAGTTTCCTTCTATAGTGATTTAATTACACTTTAAGAGTCGGCGAAGATGAGGAAGTTTGTTCAAAATGTGAAAACCCTGGTACACGGGGAAAAATCTATCTCGAGAAACCATTGTGACCATTAACGGAATTAGATCTGGCCATTATAGTCTTAAGTTCTGTCTAGCTAAAATCAATGTGGTAAATTACCCTGGCTGTTTGTGTGGACATGAGACACAGAATATTGATCATGTCTTATGGCAATGTTGTTGAGAATTAATACTCGACCTTTATCTTGTATTCGCGCCATCTATGTAAGAATGCGTGATCTATCGGACTGATCGTTTCTTGTTCTTAGAGTGATTCCGTTCGCCCCCACGTTCTTCTCTTCTCTCAATTATTCTGTTCTCTACTCTACACGCGGAAGCATGTAATTTTGTAGTTCTAATAAAGTGTGATAAAGTCTATCAAAGATCCACGTCCAAATAATCCTAACAGGTTATGGGCCCAGATAACGTGTCGGATAGAGAAAAATTACGTAAATAATTAAAATCGGTTAATCGAAATCCGTTTTTTTTTCGGGAGCCGTGCGAGTGAGTTTGAGGTTAGATCACCACGTGGCGTGTACAAGGACGAAAAATGGCGGGATTAGTCAACTCGACCAGAATTGAATTATTATCGAAAGATAATTACGACACGTGGCGCATGCAAATTGAGGCACTCCTGATAAAGAACGATGGGTGGATGTATGTAAATGGAACTTTGCCTAAACCGGAAACCGCAGCGGATCAAGCAGCGTGGACACAGGCAGATCAAAAAGCAAAATCTGACTTGATTTTATCGATAAGCCCATTGGAACTGCACAATGCGCGAGGATGTGAGACTTCACATGATTTATGGGAAAAGTTAGAGGCCGTTTATGCATCAAAGGGACCAGCCCGGAAGACCACACTGCTGAAGCAACTCACATTGCAGAAGTTAAGTGAGAGCGGTAATGTACGAGACCATATCATGAAATTTTTTGATGCGGTAGATAAACTCAAATCCATGGATGTAACTATACACAAAGATATGCTTGCTACTTTATTATTATATAGTTTGCCTAGTACGTTTGAAAACTTCCGATGTGCCATAGAGAGTAGAGATGAGCTGCCTGATCCAGATCAGTTAAAAATAAAAATATTAGAGGAGTACGAGGCCAGATCACAAAAAGGTGACGGAGAAAGTACCACAGGGGCCTTCATGGCAAAGCAAAAGAAGAAACCTTTCGTCAAGAAGTGGACTGAATCGAAGAGCGAAGGGAAACAGTTATCAAATGACAGATTCCAAGTGCGATGTCATATTTGTAATAAATTAGGGCACAAAAGTTCTCAATGTTGGCATAGAGGTAACGATAAGAAACACTCAGATAGTCAGGCTAACACTTACTTTGCAAGTGTATTTTCTGAAAATTTCCTTGCGCTGCAAGCAAGCGATAAAGTATCAAGCAGTAAATGGTGTCTTGATAGTGGGTGCACCACACACTTATGCAAGGACAGGACAAAGTTCACACACATAAACCGTACAGAACCTAAAAATGTAAATTTAGCAAACGATACCTCTGTAAGTGTTTCCCAGGCTGGCGTAGTTGAATTTATAGCATCAGTGTCAAAAGATAGACATCCAACGAAGCTAAAGGATGTACTGCATGTACCCGAATTGCATACAAACTTAATGTCAGTGGCGAAAATAACTGACAGGGGTCATGAGGTTGTGTTTAAGAAAAATATTGCTCTGATCAAAGACCAGAAAGGGAAAACAAGACTTGTTGCAGATCGTCAGGGTGATCTCTTTTATATTCGACAAGGGACAGAACACGCTAATAGTGTGGTTCATGAACAGTGTCCAGCCTTAGAGTTGTGGCATAGAAGATTAGGTCACTTAAATTACAGAGATGTCATCGAGTTAAGCAGAAGAGGTGCTATAACCCAGTTTGAAGTAAAGCCGATGCCAAGTAAATGTGAAATTTGTCTCCGAGGGAAGCTAACCGCTTTACCATTTTGTGAGCGGAAAGAATCAGCTGTTCAGGTTTTGGAGATTGTACATATGGATATCTGTGGGCCTATGCGTACGGAATCTCAAGGTAAGGCAAAATACTTCATTACCTTTACCGATGAGTTTACTAGGTGGTGTGAAGTAAGATTCCTGACAAGTAAGAAGGATGCCCTAAAAGCATTTAAAGAATATAAAAATATGGCCGAAAAGCAGACTGGGAAGCATATAAAAAACCTCCAGTCAGACAATGGGACAGAATTTTGCAATCATGAGTTTGATAATTTCCTGCGTATGGAGGGCATTAAAAGGAGACTGACAGTACCCTACACTCCGCAGCAGAATGGCATCGCGGAGAGGAAAAATCGGACACTGGTTGAGATGGCTAGGTGCATGATCATGGAATCAAGAGCGCCATCATCTTTTTGGGCAGAAGCCGTCGCAATGGCAAATCACATCAGGAACCGATGTCCTACGAAGTCTTTAAATGGAAAAATACCATACGAGCTATGGATCGGTAGGAATGCCAAGTTAAAGTATCTACATTCTTTCGGCATTAGGGCATATATTCTGGATAAGTCGCCAAATAAGGATAAATTTGCACCAAGAGGAAAGGAAGGCATGCTGGTGGGCTATTCCGACGAAACGAAAGGCTATAGAGTCTGGATACCACAAGATAGAAGAGTTACCATTGCTAGGGATGTCCGATTCCTCGATAAATATAGCAATGAGGGAGAGTCTCAAGATATAATTTTACCTGCTGAAATGGATGATCGACACGAGCCAGAGTCGAGTGTCGAAATGGTAACTAATCAAAATTGTGGTACTGATGTTATTTTTTCAGAAGCTGAGCAAAATCAAAATAAACTGCCAGATCCTCATCAACCTATTAAAATAAAACGAACACGTGGTAGGCCTCGTAAGGTGCATACAGGCAATAGAGGGAGACCAAAGAAAATATATCAATCCATTCCAGTCCAAAATGAAGTTAGCCAACAGACTGAAGAAAATGCTACTGAAGGATGCTTAGAGGAAACTGTAAATGACGAGCATTGTGAAAATGGTGGTACGACAACGGAGAGCGATGATGATGCATTCGTTGATGCGGTTTCTGGTGACGAGACCGTTTGCTTTTCCGAGGTCACCATACACGAGGCAATGGCGAGTCAAAATGCCCATGAGTGGAAGGAGGCGATTTACTCAGAAGTTAAAAGCCTTGTGGACAATGGCACATGGGACATCGTTCGTAGACCCGTGAGTAAAAATGTTGTAACTTGTCGTACAATTTTAACAAACAAGCGTGCTCCTGATGGATCGATTGTGCGACGAAAGGCACGAGTGGTTGCTAGGGGTTTCTCACAACGCCCTGGAATTGATTTCAAGGAGACATTTTCACCAGTAGCGCGAATGAGTTCGTTACGCATGATTTTAAGTTTGGCAGCTAGATATAACCTAAAACTACATCAAGTGGATGTTGAAACCGCATACTTGAATGGACATTTGGAAGAAGAGGTATTCATGGAAAAACCTGATTTCTTAGAAGAAATGCTAAAATTGATCGTCAGCCGTGAGGACAAGAAGAGTATGGCGGTCAAACAAGCCCAAAGAATGCTCAAGGAAATGCATCATGGGGGCGAGGTATGTCGTCTCCGTAAAGCGCTGTATGGCTTACGCCAAGCAGGACGCCAATGGAATGCAACACTAAATAAAAAACTTCTTGATTTGGGTTTAAAGGCAACAAATGCCGATTCATGTATATATTTTGCTCGACGCGAAAATTGCATTATGCTATTACTAGTATATGTGGATGACATTATAATTGCATCAGATAATAAGGATTGGATACAAGATATAATTCAGGGACTTCAGAAGAATTTCAAGATAAAGGATCTTGGACCCGCAAAATACTGTTTGGGAATCGAAATAGACCAAACAGAGGATAAAGTGTCAATTTCACAGAAGGGGTACATTCAAGATATATTACACAAATTTGGGATGAATGATTGTAATCCTGTCTCTACGCCACTGGATGCAGGAAGTCGTCTCGTCAAAAATGAGCAGAATGAAGACGATGGAGAGAGGAAGCCTTATAGAGAGTTGGTCGGGGCTCTTATGTATTTGGCTACTTCCACCAGACCCGATATTGCTCATTCAATGAGCGTGCTGAGCCAATTTAACGATTGTCATAACAGCACACATTGGAGAGCTGCTAAGCGTGTGCTTAGATATCTCAGCGGGACTTCTAATTATTCTATTGTTTACAGAAAGACGGATGAAAATTTGTTGTGCTACGTAGATGCTGACTGGGGAAGCTGTAGCATAGACCGGAGATCATATACTGGTTTTTCATTTTTGCTGGGTGACGGCACCGTGAGTTGGGAATCACGAAAACAACGCACCGTTGCCCTATCTTCAACGGAAGCGGAATACATGGCAATAGCAGAAGCAGTCAAGGAAGCCATCCATTTAAGAACTTTTCTCCATGAATTAGGTTTTCATGATATAGCGAAAACAGTTCTTTTCAACGATAATCGAGGGGCAGGACTACTTACACAGAACCCTGTTTTTCACCACCGCACAAAGCATATTGATATGCGGTACCATTTTATTAGAAGCGCTCTTAAGGAGGAGGATATCAGATTGAAATATTTATCAACCAATGAGATGGCGGCTGATGTACTCACCAAAGCGCTACCGCGACAAAAACACAATTTTTGCGTGAATAAATTAGGAATTATTCAAGATGTATTAAATGGAAATTAAGTTCGCTTATACGTCGGTATTAAGGGGGAGTGTTGAGAATTAATACTCGACCTTTATCTTGTATTCGCGCCATCTATGTAAGAATGCGTGATCTATCGGACTGATCGTTTCTTGTTCTTAGAGTGATTCCGTTCGCCCCCACGTTCTTCTCTTCTCTCAATTATTCTGTTCTCTACTCTACACGCGGAAGCATGTAATTTTGTAGTTCTAATAAAGTGTGATAAAGTCTATCAAAGATCCACGTCCAAATAATCCTAACAAATGTCCTATACATGACACTCACAGATTGAAATTTATATGTAACCCGAGATTAGGGGTTTTTTTTTCTCCTCATGTTATGCAATGTTCCACTCCACAGACCTACAAACACTATATGTAAGATTTTATGTTCCTTCCTGAAAGATTGTGGATTATGTCTATAACGCCACTATCACAAATTAAGTGCCTCCAACTGATATGTACTTATTACATTAACTACACGTCAACATAAGGTTATTATTCTAATATTATGTATGCAAAACAGACTGCAGAAAATCCTCTTATGGGGGCTACAACTGTACAATAACAAAAAAAATTCCCTAACTGCAAATACACGCCGGTCATTATTCTATAAATTGTTCATACAGATCAGATTAAGCGCCTTCGCCTAATTCATGCATAAGGTGTCCCCTCTAGCGAGATGGAAATTCACAGCCAGCAAGTAACCTCCGAGATATTGGCATGCCGAGGATTAAAATGAGATTTATTTCGACCGGTTCCATCCTGCTTGTCCAACGATCCAATTTATGATCCGGGAACAAGCGTTTATGCAAGGATCTGCAGGAGAAAGCATATTTTCGAAGAGGAAGTACATTGCTGTCATTCCCAAACATCTTTTCGTGCTCCGGAGGATCGGCGCGGAGGAACTCGGCCGTTGCCGAATGATCCTCGAGACGCTGCTCGACGGTACTCGTCCTTCTGTCAGAGGATCAAAGGAAACTTGCGCACGGTGCCTCCTCGACGATGCAAGGATTTCACTGGGTCTCCGTTTCTCCGTTCCCCTGTTCAGTTCCCTGATCCCCTACCCCCTAGCCTCCACCCCCATGCCAACATCCCTCGTGTACCCCATCCTCTAACCTCCATGTAGCCCGGAAGAACATCGCTGTGCGGAATCTCTCGACGATGAGACCGGTCTTGAACGGCAGACATTGACATACTGCTGCTGGCTTTCGATTAAAGGTAGTTCGTCCCCGACTTCGAAAACCAGCCAGGCAGATTAAGGGATGGATACACGTATAGACATTAAACTGTCGGTACCGGAGAGACGGGGACGAGGGGCGGGGACGGGGCGGGGATTGGAGGGCGGGTTGGCTGATTAGCATTCTAAATTGAAGCGTTGCGGTCGAGCCGTCGTGGAGCAGGTCCAGTTTGGTCCAGGGTAATTCAGAATAGACCTCTCGAACCACCCCCGACCGTCCCCACCATCGACTCTCTGTCCCTGGCACAGGGGTCTATCCGCAGTCCTCTCTCTGTCTTGCCCCTGTCCCCTGTCTTTCTCGCGTCTAGTCCTCTCGCTTAAACCCTCACCCCATTGCGCCGATCATTCTCCCCGGTTAGTTCGGCCTATGCCATACACCACAATAGGTTAGACATTTGCATTAATCGGCTTCCCTCCATGTAACCATCCTCCATTCGATCCTCTCTATTCCGCTGGCTGCCCGATAACGTCAACCGATGCTCAATTATTTCGACCTGATCAATGACCGGTTTTTCGTGTTCGGCCAAGCTCGCCTGTATCAACGGGGATTGCTCGAATTGCAGATGGCGGTCCGATTCTCAGATATTCCCCGGTAATCCTCTTCCCGCGGTGAGGAACTGTTGATTTACAGGCGATCGTGGATTTTCACGCTTTATCTATTATCGGTCGACTCGAATCACCATCTGCTACGAATCTAAGCCGACGCTGCGCGCGTTGTCATTGGAGGGCGCTGACTCAGAGTCACCACTGAGAATTGCTGTACCGTTATTCCAAATATTGTTTACGTTATTAAATTTGTTGGTGTCTGATCAATAGACAGCGGATTTTATGCATTTATGACAAAAATGAGTAGGTGTAATTTAAAACAGTATAAACATTAGAAGAATTTATTAATACTATTATATTATTTTCAATCTATTGAACATATTAAGAATGAAAATAATATTCTATTTCACTACAGTTTGTTACAATTGAGGTAGGCAAATTTTTATTTTGTATAAAGATCCGCTGTCTACTAATCAATTACTAAACATTCAAGTGTTGCATGGGGTGTTATATCAATTTTATATTCGGACAAAGAAAAAAATCATATAGCATGGAATTATTCTAGGTCGGAAGAAATGTTTAATTTTCGATTTAAAATAGCTCCGACTGCATAGCGTCGAGATTCATAAGTTTACTCAACAACATGATAAGTTACCTCAAAAATGGCAAAAAGAAATAGAACAGAATGGAAAATATTATATATTGTTCAATAAATCTGCGAATAGATATCCTAATTTTATCTTTGAATTTTAATTTAAAAACGCTTCTATATTCAATAGAAATTTGATTTAACTTCTATATTCAATAGAAAACAAATTTTATTCTACATATTTGGCTTATATTTTCATATAGAGTCCCCCCGTTCTGGTTGCAGCATCAGTTACGATGATCTAGTATGCTTCTTGTTACGTGTTTTTATTTGGATTTTCCATTTAAATTTCTAGCGGCGGGAAACAATTTTAATTGTCCCGAAACGTCCTGTTATCGCTAATCTCGTTTCCCCGGTAGATTCTTGGCCCGGGAGCTCTCAAAAATCGTCGGTGAACCGTGAACGGGTAACAAATTTCACAATACAGGAAGAACGTGTTGTCCCCTGGTCGGAGAGGCGCAATAGTGGCGGCGCTTGTTGTTGCGAAAATGGCTTAAGCCGGCGTTAATTAAGGGAGGCTTTAGCTCGTACTGACTATAATCACCCGCGGCAGGCGTCGCCATGGTGACTTCAGAATGCGTAGGAAATACCGGCGGGACGGGAAAACGAATGAACAGCCCAGAAGGGAGCGGCGCAAGTGTTTTTATACAATGCTCGCGAAACTGTCGGTCATTTGTTAGTTGTTTCCGGATCTCTCTCTCTCTCTCTCTCTCTCTCTCTCTCTTTGCTATTCACTCTGAAGCGATATATATATCCATTCTTAAAATATTTGATCGTTCCTTTGACGAGAAATAAACGCTCCTTTCCCATGGAAAAAGTTGCGCATGAATACATTAGTTTATTCTTTATTTATTTATTGTCAAAACAAACCAAAGCATTCACGCGCATCTTTTTCCATGGAAATGGGGCGTCCATTTCTCGCGAGAGAAACGATCAAACATTTTTAACAATGGGTGTATATTGCTTCACAGTGAATAACAGAGAGAAAGAGAAATGAAACAAAAGACATCGCTGTCTACTTTTTATTCAATCATTTATTATTATGAAAAAAGGCAGTGATATCTTCTGTTTCAAATTTTACTTAATATGTTTAGTGTTGAAGTTCTTCTAATTTTTTAACTGTTTTAAATTGCACATACTCAGTTTTGTCATAATGTAAAATCGTTTACCGATAGGAAAGTTTCGGAACAAAGCGGAGCTAAAATTATATAGGACGAATACGCAACAAGCGTTGCGATTCAAATTGAAAGCTGTGTGTGTGTGGATAAATCGTATCATTATAATTATACATATAAGCAGAATGGGGAAAGATACCGTGTTGCATGGAAGCTTTTATACAGTGGGGAGAAATTGTTCGAACGACGTCGAGCAAGGAACTAGGCAACACGGATAAATGAGGTCCTCGGAGAGATTACTGGCCGCATTGTTCTAACATTATGTACTTGACGATACTCGTATATCTCAAGAATTTATTGGTAATTTGATTTACTATGTTTAAAGAATAGGGCTATTTTAAATTTGTTGTGTCACCAAAAAGTTGAAATGATATTATTTTTCAAATTTTTCATCACACTCGAAACACGCATCATTCGCGATAGCCAATGAGAAATAAAAATTGCTGGGAATGAGAAGACTGTTATAAAATGACAAGGGATTACATACTATTGACGAAGTAAAAAAATTGATTTTCAAAAATTGTATATTCTGTTAGCATGACGCTTCTAAAATGCTCAGTTTTATTCAGAAATTCGTAAAACTGCCAGATTTGGTTACACTCGCGATTGAAAAGGTTATTTGAAGATACAGGAATGTAACAGTAAAGATACTTTGTTTCTACAGTTGAAAATATTCGAATACCCAAGCGTGGCCAACATATGAACAGATTCGTATTTGATAGAAATTGTATTTAAATAATCGACATAAACATATTATATATTGTGTACTGTGTGTACCCGTGTTGCAGTCGGCCCTTGTTATGATTCCGCAATGTTATGACATCCGTCGTTTTGTATATTGATTTTGTGTTATATTGTTGTGATATCAAAATCATTTAAAATCTCTGCGGTTTAATTCCAAAGCCGCATCAATATTGTATAGTTGTAACAGATGCGTGAATCTTTAAATGCATTTTACGGAGATAATGTTTTCAAAATTGCAAGTAAAAATATTCAGGATACCACTGGACTAATTTTGACAACATTTTACAATAATATTGTATTCTTGTTATTATTGTCTAGTACTTTTATCGAAATTAATTTTTATTTATTAACAAATATAGGTCAAAAATCAAGTTGCCACTTATTTAAAAGTCGATTTTCTCAAAAGCACTGTGGGGTTTTATAGCTTAATAAAAAAAAAACTTTGTTAAGTTGAAGGTAAAATTAAAACAATTTGTTTCGGATAAATTCCCACAGAGATACATACATATTATATTAGAGCAGGCATGGGCATTTTTCCACTAAATTCTGTTGCATTTAGTACTCCAGTATTTTTTGAAAATTTGTATAAGCTATAAACGCCTAAAGATCTGTCTATTAATTGCAACGAAAGTGAAGTAAATCAAGTTATCTCGAAACCCGTCGAGACAAAATGCGACGTAATGGCGCGGTCGCTATAGCCACGATAAACAATTGTAATCCAGCATAGAAATTTGGTTACGGTCGGGGGAAGAGTTGTTTACGAACAAATCCTATTATGGTGCTTGCACATTGTAAGACGAATTTCACAATGAAATGCAAATCGCCTGAATTCGCGATGTAGACGTGTATCGGAGCATCGGATCACCGAGGCGTGTGCTCGTAAAATAAGACCTTATAGCGCCGCCTACGCATACGTGTAACCGGATTATCACGAGAACGGAGACTCGAAAAGCGATTTCACGCCGGTAAGCGCGAGTAATTAGTCGAAACAGCTCGAGGTTTGAAATTACGATTACGTCTGGCGAATTGATAACGGCAGCGCGGCGTTTCATTTGCCCTGGACAAATCCAAGTTCTAGTAAATCAATTAAAGTTTAAAGACGTGTTGCAACTGATACGACATGTAATTCCCAACGAGGGTGTCATGCAAATTATTATGGTTGACTACGTGAGTACTCTTTATCACATATAGTCCAGTCAACAAAAAGTTGTAGAGGGAAATGGAAGGAACATAATTTTTAACCTTTAATTTTTAAACACTCCTAGGAGATGAGCGGGGTGCACGTAGAAGGTCCCCTTTTTCGGTTTTCCGCTTATATCTCGGAAACTATGCATCCTAGCGATAAGATCATTCTATATAAAATTAAAGCTGACAAAATGTGCCACAAGACTGATTCCATTCAGTTTTTCGCTATCTCGCATAGTTTCCGAGATATCAGCGCTCAAAGTTCACTAATTGCGGAAAAGAAATTATTGCCTTATTTGACTAGCTAACTCTTCAGCACAATTAATAAACTTTGAGCGCTGATATCTCGGAAACTATGCGAGATAGCGAAAAGTTGAATACAGTCAATCTTATGACAGATTTTGTCAACTTTAATTTTGTATAGAATGGTCTTATCGCTAGGACGCATAGTTTCCGAGATATAAGCGGAAAACCGAAAAAGGGGACCTTCTACGTGCCCCCCTGCACCCCGGTATATCCTTCGTCTTCATTTCGATGAAATTTTCAGCATGAGTACAACTAACATAGATCTACAAAACAAGCATTATAAATTTTCATTAAGGGCTCAAATAAAAAAGTTTTAAAAAATGCTTTTTTTATTTCTGCATGTAACCTGATCAACTGTAATTTTTGGAAAATCTTTTTTGTGCACCATTTAGTAAACCTAATGCATCTAATTGCTTACAAAACATCAGGTCGTTTGGTACAATTATTGGTTTTCTGTTTTAAACGGCGTACCAATACTTATGGGACTAATTGTATATACTGTAAAACATGCTGTTAAACATTATTAATTAGTCTTCTTCAGTTATTATTTATTTCAAAACGGTCACTTACTGATACACACTCACCTTATTCCACTCGCCACCGCCTCTTCTTCCACCGATAAGAAGAAGCAAATCAAATGGCGAACGACTCGTTTATGCAGGACAATTTACAATTTACTAGGACTCGGGGGGCTTAATCCAGCAGGAGCACGTGCACGAGCACGGGATCGAAATTTTTGCCTGGCGTCGGTATTCCGCTCAGTAACGCCACAATTACTCGCGCTAATGCGTCCGAATTAACTCGTGCTCGGAGACGGCGGAAGACTGGTCCCGTTCTCGGTTTTCATTCGGGCATGTCGGAGCGTAACGCAGTCATCGTCATCGCTTGTAACGTCGTCGTCCGTGACGTAGCGTCTCGACGCGTCGCGTCGCGTCGCCGCGGTTGATTAGAGCCTGTATGACAGGTGCGACGCGGAATTTAATGGAACTGGGTTAACTGGCGCGCCGATTACACAGCGGAATCGCGTTCGTTCGACGAGTCTCGCGGGCCATCGCGCCGCATAGCGTCACCGCCACGCACAGTGGTCGATTTTCCGGAAACCTGCGGCAAAAAATCAGTATCATTTGAAAATTTCATTTATTCCCGTATAATAGAATTGAATACACCTGTTAACCCTTTGGTTACCCTGGACGAGATATTTCGCGCCCCGATACTTCCCGATAAACGCCTTTCGCGAGATATCTCGCGCCCCGATACTTCCCGACAAACGCTTTTGACGAGATATCTCGCGCCCCGATAGTTCCCGATAAATGCTTTTGACGAGATATCTCGCCACCTAGCACCAGTGGTTTCACATTATGGACGAAATATTTTCTGTTTTATTCGGTCATTTTACCCGAGATAACGATTTCATTAATTTCTTCCTTTTACAAATCAGAATATAGTTACGTATAAAATATATTTGTCTATAGTGTCAAAATATTGGTGCTAGATGGCGAGATATCTCGTCAAAGGCGTTTATCCGGAAGTATCGCGGCGCGAGATATCTCGTCAAAAGCGTTTATCGGGAAATATCGGGGCGCGAGATATCTCGTCCAAGGTAACCAAAGGGTTAATCTTCGTAGATAGATGTATCATTCTTGTGAACTGATGACATAACATCACCATCGATCACGATGAGTTTTTCCAATAGAAATCTCATCAGGTCTGTTAGAGCGGGATCCGAAGTGCATGCACAGCATGGGAAACAGATCGTTCACACGCCTTGAAAATTGAATTTCACTGTCTCAAAACTGTATTTTTCACATTCTTTTATACACTGTGTTCTGGTGTTGATGGTGTAACCGTGCACGGGGTGATTCTACATGAAAAAATGAGTCCATGTAATGGCATTATTATAAAATAATGCCTCCTCAATAAGAGAAGTTAAGTACTTAGGAATCCATTTCTCCTCTACCTTGGACTTTCCAACCTTATTTATTAATTGTTAACTCCGCTTTAAGATCACTCGGTTTCAATCTTCGTTTTTCCACTGGTTTTCATTCAAACCTCACACTTTCAATTAGATTGCTATTAGAATATGCCCCCTGTTAATCCCCTGTTAGAGTATGCTTCAATTATATGGTCTCCGAAAAGCTTTAATTACGAAATCATGCTCGAGAGAGTGCAGCATAAATTTCTCTGGTTCTGTTCGTATAAGCTAAGTAATCCAATGGGAATCTTTGATCACGATTACTCCACAATATTAAACACAGTCAACCTGGAAACATTGCCTGCTCGAAGCAGAGTATCCGACCATAGCTTTATTTTTAATTTAATTAATAATCATATTGATTGTCCTTCTTTCCTTATGTAAATCAATTTCTACGTACAGCTTGTCAAATCTAGCATTGCGGCTGATCAGAACATAGGCATGCGCAGACAAAAACAAAGACCGCACATTACGAGAGAAGGATGCAACATCTGAACAGTAAAGTACACACCTCGTCAAAAGTGCGTACTGTCCATTATTTCTTACAGCAGTAAACATACGAAACAACTGTTTATATGTTTGTGTGAATACACTTGTGTCAATTTACTTTTTAACTGGACTGTCGCCGCGTGCATCGTTTGACAGGTGACGATCAGTTGCGAGGCTCCGCCTACCTACCACTGCGCAGCGGGGACATTTCCCCTTGCGGGGGACATTCACCCGCAATGCTAGATTTGACAAGCTGTACCTGAACGTGTAAAGCAGGATTTCAAACCCTTAAATCCAGATCTACATTAGTAATTTATTTGATATAAAATAATTCAATAACGTACAATTATTTTATATATTACTGATATAGCAATATTTAATGGTGCCTCAGAGTCACCACTCGAGTGCTAAGGGTCAACTATCCAGGGATACAAAAATTGTACAGCATAGAATAAATGTTTAAAATTTTGATCCGCTAGTTGGGCGAATGTCCCGCTGTGCGACGCGTCGCGACGCTTCGCGGATCGATACCCGGTCGCAAGAGTTGTCGGTAATTTCGATTGAAGGCGTCCCGCGAAAAAACCGGTTATCAGTCCCTGGAGATCGACGTCGCGTACAACACACAATCGACACCGGTCGTGGCGCGGCTCCGACGTAATTTCCGGCGTTCACACGCTTCTCAAAATCGAGCGGCGTGCGCCCGTGACAGCTATCCCCGGACAAAGCCGCCGCTCGTTATCTACGATCGTACTTGCATATGCAGCTTCGCTTGATATAGGGGTCGCCGTGAAATATCGTTACGACGCGCCATTATCGCGGAATAAGCCCGTTGGATCCAGCGAAAGAGGATGTCCCGCGGTAATCGTGTGAACGTGAAACCCTTCGCTCCTAGGCTCGTAACGATCGTCCTCCTCGTACCGGAGCGGCGAGCGTTACACCTTCGCCGTTTCACATACCGTTCCGCTAATCGCGTCCATGCCTACCCCCCTTCCCTACAGTTACCACGCTACTATCGTGCCTGTTGCATTCGGTGGTTTCGTGTTTCGTGTCTCGTGCACATTCGACTCTTTCACCAGCCTCTTACCTTTTCTTCGATTGATTTTTTTACGTATTCTGCCGCACGCTCTCTATCTTTCGTCTTATGCTCCTATCCTGGCTTGGATCGCGAGCGATTGCGTCATTGCAAAAGCCTTGATACGCTTCTAACAGATGGTCTTATCCCCGTAACAGTGGGGTCGCTTGAATAAACTGTGTACAGCAGTGATGAGTAGACAGCGAGATCCTTATGCAAAATAAAAATTTTCCAGCTGAATTACAATGGACTGGAGTGATGTGGAAATTCATTTTCTTTCTTAACATGTTCAGTAGGTTGAAAATAACATAAGGGTGTTTTCTATTTCTTCCAATGAATTGACTCTTTCAAATTAACCCTTCTCATTTTTTCCATAAATTCTTTATTAGTATATTTATTGCTATATGGTACTTACATTAATTAGTATAAATAGATACAGGGTGAGTCATTTAACGTTATCATCTCAAATATCTTTGTTGTTTTCAAAGGTACATTAATTGTCTTCAGGACAAAGTTGAATGGTAAAATGGGGTTCATAGACACCAGAAAAATTTTTGTTTTTATGTCATTCTTTTTAGAGATCTCAAGGTCACCTTCATTTTCATTAAACGGGACCACCCGTTTTTAAACACCTGCGATGATAATGCCTTCCATTAGGAATTCAGTGATTATAATTACTCAAGGTCGTAGACAGCGGAAACGTACAAGTTTTAAACTATGACAACAGAATACCTAACCCAGACCTGATCCAGATCGCCCTTTTTTGAATGCGTAAAAAAAGTTTAAATAAGGAAGTAAGCAAAAAAACAAGTTTCATGTGCAAATGTTTCAATTCCTCCAAACAAAATAGAAATTGAATATTATTATTAGAAAATTAGTTTTAGATTAATTATTAGAATTATAAAAGAGTTATTCTGTTTTAAAGGACGTTCGAATACTTTCGTTACCCACTGTACATACTTATGAATCTTTCGAGTGATTTGTACGTTCGCTATATTGATAATTGGATAATTGAATTCGTCCTGTGTATCCTAATGAGTCCAAGTTTGAATCTAACAATAAGAATGTTTTTATTGGTTAATGAACATCGGTGCAAGTGTGGCATACTGTATAACTATTGGACATAGAATTCTAGGATTCCTGTACATCGACTATTTACCTCCTTCTCGACTATTTACTAGAACAGTTCAAGCTTGGAGACCCGGTATGCAATGTTGTAAAGTTGGTTTCGAAACGTGTTTAGTGGTATGTAACGTTCGGTGGGAATCCGCATCCTTCCACCAGCAAATTTTCCAACTGGGTCAAAAAGACCCGACTGTCGTAAACACTCGACACACTGCGATGGCCGACGGTTAAAAATAATTTCAAAAAATGTTTGCACGCGATGAGCACACGTCCCAAAACTACAGCTTGCGGTCGCTTAATCGTGTTTACTTCGGTCGAAATGCTGATGGCCGCTACAACTTTTAACTACGTAAGTTGAACTTCGTTTATCTGAATCTGTTGGGGGTCAAAGCTGTTCAGATAACCGAGAAGTCCGGAGAATAAAAGCTCACTGATATGTCCACAGAACATGGAGCTATAATAGCTGTCCTCGCTTCAAGCTTGCAATATACCAATGGAGTGGACAACTGTTACGGCTAAACTGCGGATCTTTATGCAAAACAAAAATGTTCTGTATTTAATGTGGGAAGCAGGAATAAAATAAAAATTGATTTCATCACTTAATGACCTTGTTACATTAAAAACAACGTCACAGTGTTCTTTAATTTTTCTAATCGTTTACTGTTTTACATTTCACGCAATTAATTTATTTATAAATGCATGAAGATCCGCAATCTAGTTATGACTTTAACTATATCTTCTTTCGGAAAACACAAACTGTACTGTACTTGTCACTAGCGGATAGCATTTATGACAATAATGACAGTCTAAGAATAAACGCAGTGCGAGAGGGTTATTGTTTAATCACTGTCCATTTTTACGTTTATGAACTTCCTAACAAGACTTATTGACACCGTGACAAGATATATTACGTTTGCATGTTCGTACAGTATAATATTTACACACCATTTATAACTTCCTAGCTGTCGCCATTGTGACACGACCGATTAAAGTCAGCACACTACGTTCTTGCGTAGGAACTCGCTTCTCGTTTAATTATCAAGCAAGAAACAGACAGGCGTTAAATATTCCAGCTTTTCAGTCCCAGCAATGTCAACGCGATAACATGAGAACGCAATGAATATTATTCATAAGCTCTTCGTTAACCTTCTCGCTTCGGCACACTTGTGAGAAAATGAGCTTATTGCAGACGTAATTAATACAGCAATTAAAATTATCCTTCGGACGGAACGTCGAAATTTATTTTAACATGTATCTAGACATATTATACGTATTTCTATGCGGAAGAATGTCTAATACTAGGTATCCGATATTGCATTAGAACTTTTTCATTTTTGAAATACGCCCATAATGTTAACATAATTATCATCGCTTTTGAAAATTGTCAAAATATGCTACGATATAAAATATTACGGAATTTAGTACGATTTTAATTTATTTCATATCGAGAAAGGCTACTACCACCGAAAATAAGATTTTATTTGATTCGAGTTTCTTAAAATTCGTGTACAAATATTGAAAATTGCATAAACATCGCAGTCTAATCAAGAACAACTTTCGTGTGTACAGATTAAGAAATATTTGTCATTTTTACTAATTTATATAATTACTATGTATATTATATTAAATTACCATATTCAATATATTTAAAAAATGCCCTAATAATCGATATTTATGCAGTTCATATGTAACAAATAGACTGCGGATGTTTATACAAAATAAAAAATGGTGGCATTGATTGCAGGACACAGGAGCCAAATAAAAATTGTATTCTTCTTTTAATTATCCTATTAAGCTGAAACTAATACATTGACATCCTTACGTATTTCTAACATGTCCACTGGTTTAAATTGCAGCTGCCCATCTTTGCCACAACTGCATAAAATCCGCTGTCTAGTGATTAAAGCGACAGAATTATGTACGTCTTGTACAGGATTTTATTATCGTTAATTCAATGAAAATTGGGGCACGTTGTCGGCAGATCGTAGCACACATTGTACGGTGAACGCGTTCCCTTTTGTTGCTTAACAATAGTAGTGAAAAAAGTGGCGCGTGTCCGTGCGCGTTGTACTGTGCCTATAAAAGTTTTACAATGAACAGTGAAGAACTTCCAGTAGTATTTCTTGCTCGGTTTACACCGTATTCCTTTCATACTGACGAGCTTTTTACTGAGCGGTTTCTAACCGTGAAAAAAACGCAGAATTGAATCGCCCTCAACTCTTTTCCTCTCTCTCTCTTTCTCTCTTAGCTCTCTCTTCTTAATGTTTGATTTAAGGAAACAGCGGTTTGTAGCCGTTACATGAACACGAACACGCGTGTACCTTATTTCTTCCCACAGTGCGTTTTCAATTTTCGTTCATTTCGCTCAAGCTTTTATTCGCACGGAGGCGAACCACCGGTGCTCTGTTCTCCGCTTGTTCAAAACTAGAAGCGGCCGTTCTTTCGCCCAGACCGTTAATTGAGGCAAGTTTAAGGAGATAGTGCGCGAAGGTGAACAGAATTTAATGAGAAACATAACGGGTCTCTTACTTTGTCCGCTTCGAAAAATAGAATTCTTTTTTCCCTCGTTTCCTCTTTGTATCCTAACAGCATAACGCGAAAGTATTACAGACGGAAGCGAACTTGGCACTTTTATAAGCGAGAGCTGCCAAATATTCTCCTTACATTTGCAGACAATTTTTATTTTGCACAAAGACCCGCAGTCTGGTCGCAGTAATCGTGGCGCAAGCGATTAATGATTATTAGACTGCGGATCTTTGTGCAAAATAAAAAATATTTGCATCGATTGCAAGACACCAAGATTCCAAACTAAAATTTCATTCTTCTTTCGACGATCTTGTTAAGGTAAAACTAATACACTGGTGACCTTAAATCTTTTTAATACCTCCACTGTTTTAAATTGCACGTACCCATTTTTCTCATAAATGCATAAAATCCGCAGTCTAATGATTATTGACGTAAGCGAATCAGATCGGGCGACGTGTAAACCGAGTGACTATAGGGTTGCAAAATATTTTTCAAGAGTGAACTCCACGCGTTCGACTAACGAACAAAGTTACGTCGGCGTGTTTACACGAAATAATGACCGGCATACTTTATAAAATTCTATAATACCGGTTCGAATCAATATTGTCATTCCGCTTTGTTTCGCTAGACTAAGCTCTGCCCCTCGTAAAGCTATCGGCACGATCTAATACCGTATTTTATAAAGATTCCGCCAACAAGCCCAATAAACGAATGAATAAAGAGCGGGGCCGTAACTTCGAAGGAATATCATCCGAGCCGGACGGTTTACATAAATTGCGCCTCTGATTCCCTATCGCGATCGAAGCTTATTGTTAGCGGCGCGGTCACAGTCATATTTTACGTTACATCCTGCGGAACAATAAAATCGTTTCTGGCCCAGCGAAGACTGCCACCTTAAAAATTTTCCACGGTGCGATCGTCGCCCGGCGATTTTACGGCGGCCGGGTATCGATTCCTTCGTCAATAAAGCCCCCATCCCACGGATTACGCTATCCCGGCCGTGTCGCGGATATTTTACGTAACAGCCGCTTCAATTTAGTGAACTGATTTATCGGGCCGAGCTTTGCATCGATTCACCCTTCGCGGACGTTACCCGGACCCGTCCCGACCCGGCCCGACCCGAACCCTCTCGCGTTTATGTCCCCGTAATAAGCGCGCAAACCTGGAAGCGATTTGCCGTGTTACGCAACCTATGACGTAACGAAGTAACGAAGTAACGTGCCGTTCTGTCTCTACACCAGCCCCGCACCTTCTCCAACCCTCTTGACGCCCATCCGCGGCACTGGCACGTTGATATTTGCTCTTCGAGATGAGCTTGTGCCGTTGCACAACGCGGAGCGAAGTAACACCGCGCCCCACCGGCCAACTTAAAGTCAACATATTTAAAGTTTTAAGTGCCACGGTCGACGCGGAGGCGTCGTTCCGAACAAGCGAGACACGCATGCCGGAAAATTAAGATACAGATCGAATGTAAGACGCGCGGTACCTTCGAATGTCCAGGGGTAAGCGCCGCACAGTGGGACCTTTCGTCTAAATCGGAGACAAAATCAAAGAACTTCCGATAGAAATGAGATAGAGCGCTGAAATTTTTTTTATTTACAGCTGAGACTTGACAGAATACGGGAAAAATAGGGAGATTATGGAACGTACATTTTTTAACCTTGAAAAAATTCGTCAAACTTGCACAATGTCAAGAAAATTGCGGTTTTTTCCATACCAAGTGCGGAAAATTTTTTTTTTTACATGCTACACATCTTTTCCTGTAGATTTTTTCACGCTGATTTCAAATCTGGTCTCAAAATTTGTCTACGACCTCAGGATTTTGCAATAATTCGTTTTTTGTGAACAAAACAATCACGAGGGATTGAACACATCAAAGAATGTCCCTATTAAAGTTTCTGTTACTTGTTATCATGGACTATAATTTTCAACATTCATTTGCGAAGGAAAATGGAGAAAAAGTCTCCGATTAAACAAGATTCCACAAAACAATGAGGTACTCTCAAAATTGTGCCTACATCCTTTTCATTTATCGAATAATTGTAAATTCGTTGATCACATTAACATATGGAATAATATAGATAACTGACCCATTCGCATGAATGTCAATTACGCACGGAGCACTTCCACCGAATCGCTCTGCTCGAGTTTCTCTCGCAGCGGGCTATAGAAGGGTCAAGAATCGTGTTCCCGCATAATCGTCTTAAGTGACTCGTCACAACGAAATTTCTTAATTAACGTTAAGTAATTAGCAGCCGATTGTATCGACCACTTTTTCTCGGGATTAGCGAAACTTTTTTCCGTCGCTAGTACTTCCTGTGACAGGGTAAAGATCCAGGACACGCCCGTCGCGTTTCGTCCATTTTTAAGCTCTTGCGTTACGATTTATTTTATGGTTGCAGTGATTAGAACATTTTTTCGTTCACAATTTATTAGAAAAACACGGAAGTTTATATTTATTGTATGGTTATATAATTGTCTCCAATGCTTATACATATATCGACAGCAACGAAATAGAATTTTATTTTGAGTTGAGGGAAACTATTAACTAGACTGCGGATCTTTATGCAAAATAATCACTTTCTACCTGAATCGCAACAAGCTGTGATGAAATAAATATTTAATTTCTTGCTGAATGTGTTTAACAGGTTGAAAATAATACAGTAGTACATTAAAATTCTTTAAATCATTTTTATCATAAATGCATAAAATCCGCAGTCTACTAATAACATACACATTTAGTAGATCCTGTTTTGATTGTTCGCAATGAGTCTGACTCGATGTTGTAGTACAAGGAGTTAAGCAGAGAATTTATATTTTTTAAATGAGAAATGCCGATTTATACAAATGGAAATGTGTACCTAATCAATCTGAAACTCTGCACATGTCATCATTAAATTTTAACTAACAAGGGGACTGCAAGCTCTTCACCTCTCAGATTTAGTTGAGACTTTACAGAGTTATAGATCTCGTTCCCCTGATTACGAATATACCCCATTATAGGGGCAACTACCCAGTAATTTTCGAGATATTTGCAAATTAAAGTTTTATGGATAGTTTTATTAAAGTTTAGTTCACTCTGTTACCAAGTAATGGTGTGGCGTAGCGGCAGCGAGCTGTACTGCTGGGCCCGGGTTCGAGTCCCGTCATAGTAACTATTTTTTATACTTTTTTTTACTTACAATTAGTAACAGAGTGAACTAAACTTTAATAAAGCTGTCCATAAAACATTCGTTTGCAAATATCTCGAAAATTATTGGGTAGTTGCCCTTATAATGGGGTATATTCGTAATCAGGGGAACGAGATCTATAACTCTGTAAAGTCTCAACTAAATCTGAGAGGTGAAGAGCTTGCACTCTCCTTGTAAGTTAAAAGTTCTGCAACAAAGTATGAAAAATAAGAAACTTTCCTATTTGCATTATCATTGTAATCAACACTCAGTCCCTCTTTGTCGTTTACGCGCTGTCCTTCTCTATCAAAGATGTGTTTCCGAAATCATTGTACAATGTATTTCCGAATTCATGGTACAAGCGGCTGAGTGGTGGTGGTTCTACATAGAAAAACAAGTCGAAAAGAAGGAATAATATTTTTTGTCTACCGTCCCGTTTTAGGGAAAATCGAATTTGAAGTTCTGTTAGAGGTTCGCGTGCTCACGTGAAGTAGAATTGGTTGATCATAGTCAGACGCGTCCGACGGGCTCTATCTAATAAATTCGATTTTCTCGAAAACGATACGCCAAACAAAGAAAATGTCATTCCTTCGTTTCGATTTGTTTCTGCATGTAGAAAACACCCTCTATACAGGGTGAGTCACCTAACGTTATCACCTGAAATACCTTTATCCTCAAATATCATTAACCCTTATGTAGTCAACCAAAATGTATGGATTATTTGAAACCTTTCTGTATTTAACATGTTTGTATAAATTCTCATTGTAAGACTATAAATTAGTAGTTAGTAAAGCAGTAGTAATTAACTAGTAGTAGCGTATTCTGGCTTGACATAAATTTCATCTGTTTCACATATCGCTATATCAGGAATTCATCAGGTTCTTTCTGCCCGTGACCTTGAATGACCTTGAGTAATTATAGTCACTGAATTCGTAATGAAAGGGACTATCATTGTAGATGATTGAAAAAATGTAAAAATTTTCCATTAAAAAAAATGAAGGTTACCTTGATATCTCTAAACAAAATGACACAAAAACAAAAATTTTGTGGTGTCGTGTGAGCCCCATTTTACCATTCAAATTTGTCCTCAAGACATTTAATATATCTTTGAAAACAACAAAGATATTTGAGGTGGTAACGTTAGGTGACTCACCCTGTATATTGCAACAAAAATGTGAAAGTGACTTCTAGTGCTTCGTGGATCTACTGTTAATGACTATCTATCCAGGAGATCGTTATCAAAGAAAGGGTCCATACACATCTGCAGCGTATGTATTTTCTAGACAATACCTGATCTTTACAGAGGATTGCAGCATGTTTGGCATGTTTCGAGTAATAACAATTGATCGGAGAGGATGCAAGCACGGGTACACGGGAATATTGACGCGCTTCGATCGGCAACGGCACGGTATAACGCGACGTGAATTCGACGAACGCGCGTGTCCCTTGTTCGGAATTTATCAAATGGCAAACATAGCGAAAACTAATGTTGCAACGCGCGTCCACCCTCTGCGGACACGCAACGTGGACCGCAGGTGTACGCGCGGCGCGATATAGCTGCGCGCGGCCAGGCTATTTGCGCCACGGCAGCGATCAAAGCCTCGTGGGAATAAATTTGCAGATCGCGCGGCCGAATTAATATTAAAAAGCGCGGCGACAATTGAACACGATAATCGGGAGGCTGTTACATCCGAGCCACGCGAGCCGTGTCGCTATTTCGATCGCGAATACCCGTAATCCCGATTCAATGAAGATCTAATTAAATTGAATTCGCCGGCAATTCACGTGACGAAGAATGCAATGTAAAGATTTATTTCGACGATCTTGCTCGGCTACACGACAATCTCAATAACTATGAAACGCGATTCAACGATACGAAGGCGACTTCTGATGTTACGGTATAGTGCAGCGCTCGGATTTACTTACTCGCGACGGCCGAGTTTCGAAGGCTACGCCCCCTCGACTCGGCTGCGCGTCTCGCTCCCCGTGGTGGTGCTCTTTCGGAGCTCCTCAGAAACGTTCTATACTCGCAATTCGTGGCGCCTAGGAGAACTAGGACCGCCACGGGGAGCGAGACGCGCGGCCGGGTCGAGGGGGCGTAGCCTTCGAATCTCGGCCGTCGCGAGTAAGTAAATCCGAGCGCTGAGTATAGTGCACGGTTAAATTTACATGAGTCGGCCAAAACCCAACTCACACCACTCAGTATCTTGAACTCGGCGGAGCTACCTCAGTAATGCAATACCACGACTGGGAAAAGTAAACATGAAATAAAGAAAATTCTGTTTTGTGTAATTGTTGTCTTACAAATTGATAATTTTATTATTAATGGATGACTGAAATTCTTCAATTATTACACCTTTAACTTAAACAAGTATTGTATTAGGTATTATATTAGGTGAAGTAAAAAGTTCTGAGCGTTTTTCGCTTATATTATATAAACAAAGCGAAAAACGCTCAGAACTTTTTACTTCACCTAATATCAATTTCGTATCCACAAAATTTAAAAAATAATTGAGAATGGAAATATTCCGGGTCGGAAGAAATGTTTAATTTTCGAGTTAAAATAGCTGCGAGTGCAAAGGGTTAGTAATGAAGATTTCTAAACGAAGTTGAACAGTAAATCTATTGAAAAGTGACAATTATGTGCTAATCAACTGTTATAAAAATGAAAACACGGTTGAATGGAAGTTGTGCGTGGTATCACTGACGGTTTATAGCGCTTGAGAGTTGAAGAAGATTACTCGCGATATAAGGAGATTAAAACGGTGGATCTGGACTGTATTTTTCAGAAGATGCTTAATTTTTCGCAGGCCTTCAGTGACTCTGCGAACTTTTTCTTTTCTAGTAGAGCACGTAAAACATTGAAACGCCGCGCCGCGCGGCGGCCCGTCGCGTTTTTCCCGAGCTATCTTCCGGTTCTAAATAATCGTTGGAAAGAACCAGAATCGCGTTACCTATATTTTTTCCCTAGGCGTTTCTTATCCGCTCGCGTTGCCGATTCCCCGTGGACGATATATCAAGTGCAAAAAGTTCGTGACAAGCTGAAAGGGGAATCGCATTTCCACCGACAATAGCGCACCGAATGCGATTCATTTCTCCATCAATATGATTGGATCGTTGATCCTGATGGATGATCAACATCCGTCACGCTACTTGGCCACCTACTCCTTGATTCTCTGCGCCCGGACCGGTCGGCGAGGAGATGCAAATTTGTCAACGATACGACACCGACAGACTCGCGGTTCCATTCTCGTGTCGTGCAAGCTGACAACAAAAATATACGGCCAATAAAATTATTGCATGTTGCCGATGCAAACAGTTTTAACTCGGCCCCACAGCTTTGTTTGATTCAATCATGTCCAAAGTAACAGCGAGACAAAAATATTCAAACCGAAAAGTAACCAGTTCCTCACCTCTTGCAGCTATTTCGGAGCTATTTTAACTCGACAATTAATCCTTTGCACTCGACGTCGGAGAAAGGAAACTGTAAATGAAACGTGTTTTGATATGTATTTGGTTCTTCCTTTAATTATTTCAGTCGTATTTTTTAGCTGAGAACAAATATAAGTGGTACAAATATAAATTACAACAAAGTTTGAGAGCTATATTTAATATAATTACTAAACAAAATTGTTTGAAATAAGTAGGAGTAAGGAACTATCCTTTTTGAAGTAAATTTCAGGCAGTTGTTGGCAACAAAATTGATAAATAATTCGGAGTGCAAAAGGTTAAACATTTCTTTCGACCTAGAATAATTACATTCTATAGGATTTTTGTCTTTTGATGGATACTCATGAATACTCATACAATACTTAACTGTTTAGTAAATGATTAGATACCAACATGTATAATAATCTAAACAATATTTTGAATAATGGTATAGCAATTTGCTAAGGGTAAAATGTCGAATTCTCACCCTTAAATATCAGATCGTTACTTTACGAACCGAATATCCAGCCATGTCATCTTCTTTTAAATTTTTTCGAGCAATTTAATTTAAAGATTTAAAGCTATACTTAATGCAAGATTAATGCAAGAACTTAATGTAAGATGTCATATCAACCCGAAGTATACCAGACCGTACGTTAATCCTAATGTATAGCTTTATAACCTCCTAGGGGATAATATAATGTCTCCGTTAATTCTGTTAATTAAAGTCTTAATCTCTGTTAATTCTGGTTCTAATGAATTGTAGAATCTAGTACCATGTAGAATCTAATGAAGAATTGTAGAATCTAGTACACAAGACGATATTTAAGTAATTAAATCTAGCAATTTATTTTAAAGCAAATCTGTAACGAACAAATTAATTTTAATAATTCATTCAATGAAATAGGATCCTAATGGAAATTTATTATTGTGAACACTGTTTCAACTCTCCTGTGAGAAAAATAGTGTAATACTAGGTGTATAGTAATATGGTAACAAAGCGTTCGTAGTCGAACGTTGTGCATTTCTTTATTGCCGCTCGTAAATCGTGTACCTACGATACATTGGAGGAAATTTACATACTATATTTTTCGATGTCTACTCGTAAAATACAGTAACAACATTTCAACCTTTAATACCTATTCCGGTGCCTCGCATTCAACCGAAAATTATAAATAGCGGGCGAATCGATATTTACGGTGTTCCTATCGATCAGCTATAATTAAATTTTAAATTTGTCGAAATATTGAAATCTTCTCTATGTGTATGCGAAATTTATTCATTTTTATTGCACACGAGATACGTCCCGAAGTCGGCGTTTTATTCGTGACAATTTGGTGTATGTACCTCTTCATTCACGCTGCAGAACAGCGCACTGCAAAAGTATTGCAACTACGAAATGACATGCTCTCTAAAAGAAACAACTAAAACTTACGCGTTTGTACAAGTCCATCTAGTTTCGAAGTGGAAGATATAGTTAGAGTTATAAACTTTTTATGACGGGTGAGCTATTCGAAAAAGTAGCCGAATAAAGAACTTTACGTGCTGCGAATATGCTATTGAAGAAACTCGATTTGTTTGAGTTTCTGTTATTAGTTAAACGAAATGAACAATCTTTTCGCGTTTGTGCTGAACAAATTCTGTATAACAGATTTTCTGCACAGTGCCAATTCGGTAATTTTTTACAATAATGAAGTATGTTGTCAATAATAAGCATAATTCGCTCGGAAGAGATTCCTGTGAGAAAGTCGAACAGAATCTGTTCTCTATCCGTAACACAGTTATGGCAGTTAACCCCTTGCACTACTACCTACTTATTTTGTGGCTATAGTGATTCGAAATTCTTCATTCTTCAGGAATCACCTCTTTCAAGGAAGTACAACATTATTGGTATACCCTGTATAGCCTTTGGAGAAAACATAGGCATACAATAAATATAAACTTACTTTCTTTTCTATGAAATTGTGAAGAATGAAGAATTTCTAATCACTATAACCACAAAATAAATCGTAGTGCATGGAGTTAGCTGTTCCTTCTTATGGGGATATTTAAGAATGTACGAAAATGTAAGGCAACATCCGTAATGGAAGTTATGCCTTACCACAAGAGATTCGCAAAGCTGCAATAAATAATACCTTTACCGAGCAGAATCATGACAACAAGAAAACAGAAAGCATCTACTCGATGTTATTTTTCAAACGTAATATCAAAAAGCTGTAAGTATGTTTCGTAAATTTTTTCTACATATATATTGCATTGGCAAGAAAGTAATTTCGGTATTTTAAGGTGAAATACAAATTTCTTTAAGCAATGAACTTTAATCGATCAAACATTTTCCATTTTGTTCGATGATATTTTGCCATCTTTCTGATAGCTTAATCAAGTTATTGGCTATTTTCATAAAGATGCAACAACTACATATTGAATAGCAAAAAACCAATTTCAAAATTTGTGCCGAACAGACAAACAGACAAGAAAGCGAGCTAATAAAAACGTAGTAAAATTGGGTTTCATTTCACCTTAAAATACCAAAATTAATTTCTCGCCAGTCCAATAGAATGTCGAAAATAATAATTATTTTAAACCGTATAATGTCCACTTTGTAGTTCCAGAGTTTTTACCAGTAGCCTACAGAATTTTCCATGGTAAAGTATCCGTGAAAAAAATGCAATATAAAAATTTGGCGAAATCGAGCCAACAGCGAATAAACGGGCCGCGGAATAAATCCGTGAAATACAGACGCAATCAATCGCTCCTTCTCCATTCAAATTGAAAATACATGTTCGAGCGAGTAAAAGCTTAGATTAATCGCGAGAACGTTTCTACGCTTGTCCCCCGCCCCCGGTTTTTGCCTGTGGATCTCGGCTTCTATTTATACTCGCAGAGCGGTGCTTTAAAAGCTCGCTAATTCACGGCGTGCTAACGCCTCTACGTGTTACGCGTTGAGGACTTAATCTGCACGATCTACTCACGGGCACGGGTCGGGCGGGTGCAGGCGGGTACAAGCGGATACAGGCGAGTACAGGAGGGGCAGAAGGCCACGGGGGCACACGCGTTTGCTCGCTCGCGGGTGAAGCGATGAAGTGAGCCAGGTAAGACGCGCACGACAGCCCCGTAATTAAGACGATGGATGGAGAAGGGGCGCACAATGGATGATATAGTCTCATCGCGGATAAGAAACCGTTATCATTTATTAATTGGAACGGGCCGGACATTAACGAAGCGAATGCACCAGCTGCGCAACGTAATTTACCGAGGCGCAACGCTCCGGTTGGGGGTTTTTACTCTTATCACGTCAACGGCTCCCGTCGAATTTCGAATTCTACAGACCGGAAGTGTATACAATACCGCGGTTATATAATCCCGCCAGCCCCCCAACCACCCTGAGCCGCGAAACCACGTGAGACCTTGGCTGAATCAGCACCAGGTTGCCTGTAACTAAAATATGATATCCTCGTGATTCTAGTTTCAAATGCCGGTCGCGCGGAAATTCACGAGATCCGCGGTCCTCCGCATCGATGCGGACGGCTTGAAATTTCGATTGTGGTTATGCAACTCGATGTCCAATACATCTATCGGCCCGCGATCATTGATTCAGGACGTGGATGCGTTCGGTTGTTCCTCTTCGCGATCAACGCAGAAAGCGGTTTCCGAGCAGCGCGCATACATATGTTACGTGCATGCTGCGCCGTGTCCCGCCATTTTGAACATTACGCTGAGGTATCTTGCGGCGCGAAAGTATGCGGCGCAATCAACTTCGATGTACGAATTCCCGAACGCGAGCGCTGCTCGTACTTTGTCGAGAACTTTCTAACGTATTTCCGATGGTTCAGTCCACGTGGTTCAGCGCAACACTTGCCACATACAGTTTTCTTTCGATATACGACGAGGATGTTTTATTCGCAATAAGATCTCTACCCTCTCTTCTTCTTGCGAAGTTGTCCGCTCGACTGGTCCCATGAATGTCACCGACACAGCTTTCACCGACTCCAGATTTGACTGAAACCGACTTTGGCCGACGATTTTAAGGGATAACGATTTTCACCGACAATGATTTGATCAGCACACGTATTGTGGTGATATGACACGAAGGTCCCCGGGCCCAGGCCTGTGTCCCAACTCTACGTTCCCCTTCTACGACATTATTTCCCCCGCTACCGCCGTAGCCTAGCACGTGACGCGTTTCGTCCCGCATGTGTCTGGTACTGGCAGAGAGAGGGTAACTTTCCTCCTATATTCGTAGTCCCTCCCCTCATCTGGTGACACTGCTGCCATGGACCTTCTCGTCATCTCACCACAATACTTTCTCGTTACCCGTAATTCCCACATGTGCTGCTATCCAGATAAACTTAACCCTTTGCTCTCGGAGTCATTTCAATAGGAAAATTAAACATTTCTTCTGATCTAGTATATTTCCATTCCCCATAATTTTTGAAATTTTATGGATATGAAATTGGTACAATACTCTCTGTCCCCCGCGTAACATACCACTATCTATCGAACATATCCTCCTCGAGTGCCCGGCCCTTCAAGCATAACAAGCTCGCAACATTCCAACGAATCTGAGTGAATGTCTCAATGACCAAAAGACCATTGCACTAGTTCTTACCTTCCTCAAAAAGGTAGACCTATGCCACAAAATTTAATTATTCCCACACTCATATATGTATTATTGCGCTAACAAAACATTGTATTTATAATTGTATACCAAAAGTGGTCGCTAATGACCTCGATATTAATGCGACCTGTATAAATAAATAATATAAAAAAAATACCTCGTACACACACAATACCTAAATGCTTAGTAATTGATTAGATACCGATATATTTAATAATGTAAACAATATTCTGAATAATGGTACAGCAATTTTTACTGGTGCCTCAGAGGGGACAACCGAGTGCAAATGGTTAATCAAATTTTGGCATTTGTTATTTGATACAAACTAAAACTATTTAGTCTTCATTTCAATAATTTGGTTATTGATGCCACAACTGAAAGTTGGCTTCTGTAGTGATTTGATTACACTGTGAGATTCATTATTAGACTGCGGATGTTTATGTAAACACATATTTCGATATGCAAATATTATTTTGCATATTGCATACGTTTTCTACCATGTGTATATGCACATATTTCTTTTATATAATTTCACTACATTTTGCTGCGATTTGTTTGATTCCAATGTTTTAAGCCGAAAAGGATACAATTAAAGAGGTTCGACTTTTCTTTTTTCTTAACAAAATCGTAACGAAAATCGTAAAATCATTCATTCACAATCTTTATTTTGTTTGTGTAAATAGATAGTTGAAGATTTTGATGAAGATGATATATTAGATGATTGCATAAATTCGTGCCCGATTTGAAAATAAAATTCAATGGTTAAATTTTAAAGATTGGTTAAATTAAAATTAAAAAATGGTTAAATTTTCTACAATTAGAAAAGAATGGTAACTATATAATTGATTAATAAATTTTTATTCATTCAAATTGAACCATTGAATTTTATTTCCAAATCGGGCACGAAGTTACGCAATCATCTAATAGTTGCAATTGCACAAAATTTGACGTTTATAAAAGTACATTTTACAAACACTTCCAGCCACAATGAAGAGACTGGAAACTGTCGGTTTACCCGTAACAAATTCATTGAAAATATTCATGGACTGTATTGAACATTTAAGATATGTAAATGTGGTGATCAAATTCGTGTTAAAATAGATGCAGTGGTAAAAGAGAATCCCGGTTTATGCGAAATATCTAAACTTCTGAGGATATTAAGCGATGAAAATGTATCAACTAATGTACCATAATGCTATTGGAGCAAATATAAATATGCAGTCATTACATCATGTGATGCAGAATGTACTTTTTCATATAAATCAATATTAACTGACAAACGGCAACAACTGCTACAAACATGGAAAAATTACTAGTAACTTATTGTAACGCAAATTATGGTGTTTCCGTATAAATATTTTTGTATTGGTTCTGATCATATTTGTCGTGCATATTTGCATATTTTATGTGCATATTTGCATATTTTACGTGCATGAACATCCGCAGTCTAGTCATTATATAAATTGCTAATGTCCGGTGCTCGGCTAATGGCGTAGCCCTCTGCTGTGAAGATTGTTTATTCCACAAAATGAGATTTTAGGTTTGCTAGCTTGGCAGTGAAAGTGTTCAAGACTTGTACAGGAGATCGTCAATTGAGTTTACTGTAGCATCTCTGCATCGAGCAACTTGAATCGCAGCACATGACGAATTGGTAAAAATGGGTCACGCGAAACGCATATACAGGGTGTCCCAAAATTACCTTAGTTTAATGAAATGGGAGGTTCCCGAGATCATTTGAAGCGACATTTTCCTTTGCAAAAATGTTATCCGCGGCTTTGTTTAGGAGTTATTAACGAAAAACACGGACCAATGAAAGCGCGATCTAGACGCGAGTTGGCACAGTCGGCCCGGCGCGCCAACTGTTTATTGGCCGACTGTGCCAACTCGCGTCTAGATCGCGCTCTCATTGGTCCGTGTTTTTCGTTAATAACTCCTAAACAAAGCCGCGGATAACATTTTTGCAAAGGAAACTGTCGCTTCAAATGATCTCGGGAACCTCCCATTTCATTAAACTAAGGTAATTTTGGGACACCCTGTATAAGTGTCCATTTTGAACTGAGAAACTTGTCACGGGCAAACACCGTACCATAGGCTGATTGCGCGGAGCTCATCCTTCGATATTCTGGTATTCTTTTATCCTCTATTTTTCGCGCAGCATATCGGTAGAATCGAGCGGGCTTGCGCGATGTCGGACGAGTTGACTTTATTAAACAAACATATAAGAAGAATTAATGAGGCGCCGTGCGTGGCATGGCGTGGCATGGTGCACTTGTAAGTCGCGCGGCTTGAATAATGGATGGGCTGACAAGACAGCTCCGGCGATATACCGACAATGGGCTTCCCCTTCGTCTCGATTCTCCCTTCGTTTCTTCCTTCCTTCCTCTCATCCGTCACGTTTCATCGTGATTTCGAATTTCTTTTCCGGAATATCGGGGACATCCACAACGTCCAAAACCGGGGAACAGCGGCAGCAGCGAAAGGAAACAACTGCTCCAGTCGCAATAAATATTCAGTCATTGAGAAACTCTGTTTATACGTTTCTAGCAGATGGTGTTATTTCTGTAAACGGAATTGCATTGAACAAATACAGGGTGTCCTAAAAATGTACTTCGTTCCAAGAGGCGATTCCTGAGGTGCTTGAAACACGGACCAATCAGAACGTGGCTACAGCCGAGTGTGGCGCTGGCGTTGGCCGAGCCGGAATCCGTTCACTGTAGCCGCGCCATGATTGGTCCGTGTTTTTCGTTAATACAGTAAATCCTCTATAAACGTGAAAGCCTCGGGGAGGCTCGTTTGCGTTTTTCGTAGACGTACACTATTTTTTTGAGCTTCAGAGGCCGAGCCGAACGTAGATAAAAAGAAAGATAAACGTAAGATAATAAGATAGTCATCGATGTTATGTGAATAGGACCTAACTCTTTTTTATATAACGATCTTCTACAAAATCTCTGAAAATCTCTGAATTGTTGCAAAAAGTGAACAATATACCAATGTAATGCTCTGATATCGAGAATGGCGAATTGTATGAGCATGGAGAAAGCGAATCAGAAGAAAATGACATTGAACTTTCTAGTGATAATAGTGATAATGGGATCCTAGACAAAGAAAATGTTCAGGAGTCTAAGAATTTACGTAAAAAAAGACGTGCTTGTGTGGCTTCAAGTTTCGAAGACGAAAATGAAAGTATACAAGATCATCAAAATGCAATTTCCGCAGACGGAACCCAGTTGGGAAAAAATAAAAGAAAGATCTACTGCTGGAAGATAATTATCACTACATAATATTATTTTCAAAGACATATTCGCCCCCATATTCCTTTTGTAAGATAGTAATAAATTAATAAATATAAAAATATTCTATTATTACGTATTTTTTAAAGAGCATTCATTTTTACTGCTTTTGGTAGAAAAATAGCTTCGTCTTAACTGTTGGTAGTTCTAGTGTTAATTGATTTCAGGAATGACCTCCTTCAAGGAAGAACAATATTTTTGGAATACCGTATATTAGATGAAGTAAAAAGTTCTGAGCGTTTTTCGCTTATATAAATGAAGCGAAAAACGCTCAGAACTTTTTACTTCACCTAATATTATCGTTGGCTAGAGTACACTTTCGGTTGTTTTTTGACAGCAGGACTAGGTTATTGTTAAACATGAGTGTAAATCAAATGCATTTTCGTCATATAATGTTGAACAAGTTTCGAGTCATTGAAAACGATGGTAACTACATAATCGACTGGTTGTAACATTTTTATAATAAAGAGCAAATAATAAACCGAAAATCGTATCAGGAAAAATTGCGGAATCCTAGACTCGGGATGTCTTGTTCACGACGTCGTAACGACATGTGTCGAGCAATACATCAAAATATTGCGGAATATTAGAAGTGTGGAGGCGAATCGTGCTCAAACGCCTATGAAATCGTGCTCGATCAACTTGATGGTTACTGGAAATTCGATGTCGATGAAGAAAAATTACTACGGAGAATAAAGGACGCTCTCGCAACCGCATCTTCTTCCGTGTATTTCACTTGTCGCTTTACGCGAGTTATTTAATTTGTTGGGAACCTTTAACAATAAGCTCCTTTCCTGAGGAGGACGTACTGTTTTCGTTTGCACCTGAGCTACAGGTGTCATCCGGAGTACAGTTTTCTTTCGATATACGACCACTATTGTTTTTCGCAATAAGAAAATCTTTATCCCCTTTCCTCCTTTTGAAGCTCAACATCACTTACAAGGTGAAGTCACAGTGGCGGGGTCGTCGATTTTAATGAAAATTTTTCTGGTGAATCTAGAGTAAAAATAAGCAGGCCACTGTCCGAGCATTCTTTACAATACTCATTATTTATAAAGATACCTAACATTTAATTTTAAGACGTGAAGAAAATATCTTGATATACTTAATTTCTTAATCATAGCTTAACTTTTGCAGGCTTTTATCTGATTTCAGTATTCTTGGTACGCAACAAAATTGGTATTTGACAGATCCTTTTTTTCCAACGTGAACCAGGTTTGTTTTCCGAATGATATTAGAATAGAAATGTTCCTATGTAATTCATTAACATTCATAAAATGTTCATACTGCCGAAGCTAGTTATGGTTTAAATGTTTTTATGAAGCATACCACCGTACGCACTGTCCATTTCCTGTAGAAAATATAATAACTAGTTGCACTATTGACAACTCCACCAATAAATAAATAGAAAGATTAGAGAGAAAACATTTTTAAAGAAAAGAGGACTTTAAAAACTTCAAATAAATATAAGAAATTTAAAGTAAAAAGAAATAAAAATAAGAAAAAAACCCATAAAGATGAAAAAACATTATTAATCGTAAGAGGAATTTGCGATATGATTAAGAAATTAAATATATTGAGATATTGTTCTGGATATCATAAAATTAAATGTTAATTATTTTTATAAATATTGAGTATTGTAAAAAACGCTCGAACATGGGCCTGCTTATTTTTGCTTCAGATTCACCAGAAAAAGTTTTATTAGTATCGACGGTCCCACCACTGTGGCCTCTTCTTGTTAGTGCTGGAACGAAACTTTATGGGCCCCATAAACGTTGAGCCTACTCAAGAACAATGTCAAGCCTAATGAGTACCCTCAATATCGAATATCGAAAGAAAACTGCCTAAATGCTGAACAAAATCATTGTCAATATTTATCTCTTAAATTAACTGTAGATACTCATTTTGAATACTTTTTTTGATAAATGAATTGTGTTGTATCGATTATATTATATTCATAACTATTAATAATAATAATTATATTAAATGATTTGAAACTGCTAAACGGTTTATGTCGTAATTTCGTATGTAATATTGCTATTAATGCGCGAGGTTATTATTATCTAAATTGGAATGAATAACGAAACACCCTGTGCTATTACTGATACATTAGTTCAGTTATCATAATCATCGCAAATAAATTGTAAATATCATCCTGGTAATTCGACGAATTAAACTTCATTTCGATTGATATTTGATTTTTCTATTAATTAATACAATTGTTTAATTAATACTAAAGCTATTCAATTTAATTATCTGTGTATACTAAACCCCTTGAATATTGTAATTTTTAGAAAGACAAATATTAACATATTTATTAGGGTTCTTGTTAATTAAGACCTGATTAAAACCTTTAGAGACCATAAGCACTTGAAAGTTTTACTTTGCATAAAGATCCGCAGTCTAGTTATAAATAAATATGTAATTTTATTTAAAAAGTGGAATTTAATATTTTAAATTAATAACATAAAAGTCGTCCGCACCAAAACACTTTTCCTTGACTTAATTCTACTGAAAAGCTTTTCTTTATTTTCAATGACTTCGAACTAATGGGCTTGTGCCTAATTGATGCCTTGTTTTTTATGCAGACAAATTTCATGTTGCATAGAGATCCACAGTCTAGTTATAAATGAATATGTATTATTATTTAAAAAGTGAAATTTAATATTTTAAATTAATAACATAAAAGTCGTCCTCACCAGAACATTTTTCCCTTTCTTAATTCTATTCGAAAACTTTCCTTTACTTTCAATGTCTTCGAACTAATGGGCTCGCGACTAATTGATACATTTTTGATGCAGGCAAGTTTCAGTTTGCATAAAGATCCGCAGTCTAGTTATAAATAAATATGTAATTTTATTTAAAAAGTGAAATTGAATATTTTAAATTAATAACATAAAAGTCGTCCTCACCAAAACACTTTTCCTTGACTTAATTCTACTGAAAAGCTTTTCTTTACTTTCAATGTCTTCGAACTAATGGGCTCGCGCCTAATTGATACATACAGTATAGCGTTATACATAATATTCCAGAAAAATCGAAGCTGTTATGGCACTTAAAACTTTCGTACTGAATGTTGTCTGGACCCGATTAATCGAGTTCGAATAGCAGTCTTGAGCTCTAATAGCTCGTCCCCGATCGTTTCTTTTTCGTTCGAGTAACCGGAGGGAATGGTGTTTCCCTCGAAATTTCGAAGAGCTGAAGGAAACGGCGGTTTAGGGGGTATAAGCAATCGGATATCGGAAATATCGAATTTCGCGAATTCGCCTTAATGGGCATCCCGTGTTCAGACCTGAAAAGTAGACTGCAGCCAGCCGAGAACAGTCGGCTCTAGATGAAGTAACGGATAGTGTCTTGAAGTTATTTAATTAAAGAAGGAGGAGAGGGTGGAACAATGGCGCGGAGGAAGAGCTACAGCAATCTGTCTATGTATTGGAGTATAGTCCGTGGGGGAAAGGATGGCTGCAAGAAAGCTACAATGCGAGCAGTTACTCTTTTCTACGACTATAATGATAAATGAGATCCGAATCATTAATTAACAGGTCCAGACCTTTCACGCTGCATCCGAGTGACTTCCAACAACGTTGACGGGCGCAGCTATAAAAATTAAAACCGGGCACGTGAGCCGAGTTCATTATCGACAAAACAAGAACACGATTCCCCTTTGAATTATAATTGGATGGACGTGAAAAGTTGTTCCCCACTTACGGGAAAAAGATCCATAACGAAAACCAGGCGATATACATTGTCGTAATAATAATTTTTTTGTCTTCTGTTACGGACAAAATTCTTTGAAACTAATCCATTTTCGAAAGACCCGCGATACTGTTCTCAAGGGAATACAAACTAACGTAATCTTAATTTGCTATTGAATAAAAATTTTTCTTCCAATTTTTCTTGTCACATGATTAGACAGCGGATTTATTTATAGGTGTCATTTAAAACAGTATAAAAACATTAGAAGAATTTAAAAATACACTACATATTATAATATTTTCAATCTATTAAACATATTAAGGCAGAAGGTAAATTTCTATTTACTCCGGTTTCACTAAAAAAATTGTTATTTTGCATAAAGATCCGCTGTTTACACATGATCACCAACTTTTGAAAACCTTTCTTATTAGTAGATAAATTCTATGCATTTATGACAAAACAGAGTAGGTGAAATTTGAAACAGTAAAAGTATTAGAACAATTTAAAAATATCGAAATATTAAAAAAGAAAACAAATTTTTATTTAACTCCATTTGATTCAAGTAGAAAACTTTTAATTTTCATGAAGGTTCTATTTGTTAGATTGTCAGGCGTACGCGAAAAATCATATTTTCTAAATCATTATACATATATTTACGCAGTAATATTTAATAGTAATAATTTCAACTATTTTTTCCATTTTGAGCACACTTGCGCAGCTAATACGTACCATCTCATGCATTTTTGATACATTCTTTAAAACTGAAATCAAAGTTGATAAACACTAGCCATAAAAGAAATGGGATGTTAATATTACAAAAAAATTATTTCAAAAATCAAATTAATCAGATAAACCTTTGACAAATAAAGTGCACTGAAAATCGTAAAGAAATTTCAAGCAGGATTTTCAACAACAAATTGGAACATTTAAAATAAAATAAATTAAAATTATGACAATTATAAATATCATAAAATAAAAACAAAATAAAAATTGTAAGTAGTAGTATTAAAATCCACGTTTCTTTATTGGTTGGCTTCGTCGACTTTTGTCCATGGCTCGTCACAGTGTGGGTCGGTGGCGAATGTTAACATGAAACGCAACTGAGATCAAAGGTAATCTTTGTTCCCGGGATATCGCGAGCGATTGCGTTCCTCGATTCATTTATTGTTCTCGAGGGAAAAATAGAATGGTTTACGTGCAGCCCGGATTGAAACTATTGCATCTATTGCTTTCTTTATTATCGACGGTTCCATTTTACGCTTTGTCTTCCTCATCTCCACCCCCTCCTTGTTCGTTCTAGATATTGGGCCGTGACAGCAGCGGTCCGGCGAACCCGCGAACTAAATTCTTATCTTAGGCACCGCTCGACTCTGGAACCTCTCCAAAAGGTTATAACACAAACAATTTCGGAGAAAACTTTTCTTAAATCACGTACGATATTGCGGCGCTGCTTTGTTCGCAGGTTTAGGGTGGACCGCACGGTCGCGAAGAGATAGAAGAGATGGAGGAGCGACCGTCCGCGGGAGACAGGTCAAACGAAACGGACACGAGTCGAATGTTCCACTTATTCTCGGAAAATACGATATAAACGATGCGTGATATTAATCTCCGTTCGATCGCTCGTCCACCGCATTTCTTCCGCCTTATTGCATTATTTTCCTCGGGTCTCGAGCTCGGCCACTCCTATTTTTTACTCGTTAGCAATCGCGGTCTGTTAACCTTCTTGTACGATTAATTAATTGTGTTGTGGATGGTACAATAACCGGAAAAACATTCGCCATTTAACGCGATTATTCTTAATTAGCCGGACAAAACTCATAACTTAACCCTTTGCACTCGGAGCTATTTTAATTCTTTTTCATTTTATGGATATAAAATTGATATAATACCTCATACAATTTTATTTTGTGCATTTATGACAAAAATGAGTAGGTGTAATTTAAAATAGCAAAAATATTAGGAATATTTAAACATACTATTATATCATTCTCAACCTACTAAACATAATAGGGAAAAAATAAATTTCTATTTCACTCCTGTTTGTTGCAATTTAGATAAGAAATTTTTGTTTTGCATAAAGATCCGCAGTCTACTGATTAGATACCAATATATTTAATAATAGAAATTCCTCTTTGTCGATTGCAGCTTACTAAATAAACTTTTCATTAATGTTTTCGGCGCTACAAAACATTTCTAAACAAAATTTCAGAATTGGATGAAGAAATCCAATTCTTGATTAGATATGCGCCGAAAACATTGATGAAAAGTTTATATTTAATAATGTAAACAATATTTTGAATAATGGAACAGCAACTTTTAGTGGTAACTCAGAGAGTCACCTCTAAAAATTGCTGTACCATTATTAAAAATATAATTTTCATTATTAAGTACATATTGGTATGTAACCCTTTGAACTCGAAGCAGTTTTATTTTCAAAATCAAGACGTTTCTTAAACCTAGGTCATTTTCATTTTATGTAATTTTTTTACATTGGGCAAATAAAATTGAACCTGTTCTCTCATACCACGATGCAACTTTTTGCAATTCAAAGAATACAGACGAATTGAATAATATTAGAACTGTTTTGAATAATGCTAGGGCAATTTTTACTGGCGCTTCAGAGTCGCCATCCGAGTGCAAAGGGCTAATCAATTACTAAACATTTAAATATTGTATGAGGTATTACATCAATTTCATATCCATCAAATTAAAAAAATCAAGTGCAATAAAGTAAAGTCTAAAACAGGCCTGGCCAATCCAAATGATTTCACGGGCCAATTTGATGACGCGTAACGTTATAGCGGGCCGCACTTCAAGTAAACATGCTTTCAAAAAATGTAATACAAATAAAAAATGAATAAAACTTTATTGTTATACTATGATTCAATATAATCAACTCTCGAGTTTTTATTAATGAGATATTTGTTTATCCTTTCTTTCATTTAATTTTTGTAAATCTATATTTATGTTCGACGTTGCACATCTTTTGTTAGCTGGTTTTCTAAATTGGCATCAGTTAATGAAGCACGTGAAGAACTCTTTGTAAATTTCATCTTCGAAAAAAATGTTTCACAAATATATGTGGATCCAAAAGCATTTACTAATATAAGAATTGTAAATATTAATTTTTGATATGGGCGCAAAAAATTGTTTCACTTCATTGTTGCACTGCAACTTGATTATATTATAATTATAAATCGATTATATTATAACAATGACACTTCATTTATTTAATATTTTTTGTATACATACAATGAGAAACAAAAGTTTCAATAGAAATATAAGGCGGGCCGCGGGTTGGCCAGGCCTGGTCTAAAATCTAGCTCCCATCGCCTGTTCCGAGCAGGGACAGAGATCGTGTACCCCACGTTTTTCGTTTTAAATCTAACTATATCTTCATAGCTATTCAAAATTCACAATCTGTACGGCGTTAGGAACCTGTATGGGGCTAGGAAAAATTATTTTATACTTCCTAGTCCGCTTTTAAAAATTTATTTTTATTTAAATTATTTTATACTTTCTAGTGCGTTTTAAAAACGTTGTATTTTTAAAAAATTTATTTTTATTTATGACTGCGTCGACCGCGCCGAAAGTATAAACGACGCCGAACGTAGAAAAAGACAGCATGTAAACACGGACCGCGCGGCTACCCTCGCTGGGGTGCCCCCCAGTAGAAGGAGCAGGTGAAAGGACAGTGATCGTGGAGATCCTCAGGGAGGTAGATCGCGACTTTACTGTAGACTGGTATTATTCCAGTTAAATTAGCTCCGACTGCAAAGGTTTAAAATCTGCCCCGCACGTAAGTAAATGGCCGTCATTGTACATAGCCGACGACGTTGAAAATTGATGGTCCAAAGAGAGAGAGAGAGAGAGCGAGAGAGAGGGGGAGAGGATCAACCGTAAGAAAAATTCCGCGATGTCCTCGATAATGTCAGGATCGGAACTGGGCCGCATATTTCTCACCGAGGCAGAAAGGAGAGGGGCGCGGCACGCCAGCCCGTATCGAATTTTGCGGAAGATCCCCGATATCAAAATCGCCGCTTGAAATGTTCTGCACGTGTTCTGGGGCTTGAGGAACCCCCGAAGGAAGCTGTCTCGTTGCGTCCTCGCCCCGCCTTATCACGTGCACGCGATCGATCCAGTTCGTCTTCGGGTTTCGCTCATTTATATTCCGCTCGTCTAGCACAGCTTTCGACTTGGCCGGTCGCGGGGATGGGTGGGGGGGTATACGAGGTCGGGGGATGGATGGGGGAAACGGGGTGGTTGAAGGTAATCCTGTTGCAGTGGCAAAGTTTCGAGTAACGATTTGACATTTGCCCTGTAAAGTAGACCCGCCGCGGAATCGTAACCAACCACCGGAGAATGAAAGAGAGGCAGACGGATGGAGGGGAGGGAAAAAGAGTGGGACGGAGAAGAAAAAGACGAGAAGCTTGTAACCACGCAACGAGGCAGCTTTCCACCCAAGACTTCCGCGTGTTTTTCCAGCCGATCGCGTAACGCAGTTATTGCTAACACGCCTCGAAACTTTTCAACTTTCCTCTCTCCCGCAGCCGGCCCGGCACGCTACACCCGACGCACCCCGTCGCTCGCGCCCGCCATTGTTGTTTACCTAACTTTTTATTGCCGGCGCGGCGCAGCGACGTCTTTCGCCGGGCTCGCGGAAACGTTGCGGAGAAACTGATCGTCGAGAGATCGCGGGAATCTTCCGGGGATATGGGTTTCGGGTAAATCAACGAGTTTCACTGAATCGCTCTTGTTTTTCGTCGGTATTGCGGCACGGTGATTTGAAAACGGAGAGAGATTGTAATTGTTCGGGGAGTATCGTCGTTACCATTTATGCTTCGTCGTTTGGCGAGCTTCCCTGTTTATATTCGTAGCTGTCGACGAGTTAGTGCGGGACGCGGAGCGGTTGATAGAAAGTTGTGATTGTTTCTCGCCGAGAGTCAGCCTCGACAAATATTTTCGGTGCGGAACAACGGAACGTATGAAAAACTGTTTCCATTGTCTAGTATTTAGAACAATTATCTCAGTTTCTTTCATTCCTGTGTATCGAAATTGTGTGTTATTCCTTCGACAAAGAGTACGCTGGAACCGCTAAGCTTTACAAATGATTTATAGAGCCTCATGAAAGAATAACAAAGTTTAGTGATTAAATTCCCACAAATGCACCTTAGGGTATTTGTAAGAACATGTTGTTCCTGTCTGGCAACTAGGAAATATCCTCAAATCGTTGACCAAGGTAACATTTTCCAAGAGATGATATTATTATCTGGGTCCCACGCTTCGGTGCTCATTGGAATTTAATTAATTTTTCTATTGTCGGACAGAAACTGACAGCTGAATAATGTCTCTGAACCAGTTCGAGGACACAAAAATTTTCCAAAGAGTATTAGTCTAACAATAGGCGAGGATTCTTCAGTGTCCCTTCGTGATCAATTAATTATAACTCGGCTATAGGCGGCAATTTTTAGATCCAGTCTCTGGATTTTCATAGATAGAATCTGTTCCCACTCGGATTCTATCTGAAAAAACGAGGATATATCCAGTCTCTGGATTTTCATACATAGAATCTGTTCCCACTCGGATTCCATCTGAAAGAACGAGAATAGAATTCGCGTGCATATCGATCTCAAGTCAAATAGAAGCATATCGCTGAATTGTTCTCAATAAGGGGAGCACTAATGAAAGGTTAGTGTTCATCGAGCTCTAATTCAAGAATTACAATCAACAGTGTCTCGGTAGTAATTTACCTTCGTTCGAGCAGATCGATGGCTCATCACGCATTCACGTTCTAATTCTGCCCCTCGAGTAAAGACCGTTCGAGGGTGATAAATTTTTCCTTGGCCGATGGGCTGCCGTTCATTGAGATTTCTTCGTATAGGATTTGCACGGGTTCGTTTGCCGATAGGAATTCAGTTTCACGAGTTCTTTTATTAAATATCGCAAATTTTCAACGAGGCTTATTCCGAGGATGGCAGCAGCATTTTCTTTAGAATAAGGTAACAAATGATAATTTGAAATAATGAATTATTTCAAATACTTTCAATGAAGCATTGAAGTTTACTAAAGTATTCAGTATTTAATAAAAATAATTTTTTATATGATTTATTTGATAAATATTGTAAAAAAAGTATTTACGTCAACTCAAATGAATTATTTTCAAATACTTGACTGAACAAATAATATTGCGTACAATGTTGATCTAATTGAGATTTCTTGGTGTAGGATTTGCACGCCGAAGTGCGAGTTCTTTTATTATATATCGCGAATTTTCAACGAGGCTTATTCCGAGGATGGCCGCATTTTCTTTAGAATAAGGTAACAAATGATCATTTGAAATAATGAATTATTTCAAGTACTTTCAATGAAGCATTGAAGTTTACTAAAGTATTCAGTATTTAATAAAAATAATTTTTTATATGATTTATTTGATAAACATCGTAAAAAAAGTATTTACGTCGAATTCAAATGAATTATTTTCAAATACTTGAATGAAATAGAATAACAAATAATATTGCGTACAATGTTGACTAATATAATTGATTGAACGAGTTGCAAAATACTAAATTTAACATACGTGCTAAACTTTCCTTCCAAGTAGTAAAGAACCTGTTCGACTGTGTTTAGACGACAATTGATTAAAATATGAATTTTCACTTTGTCCTGGACTCTTTTATCATGATAATTATGTGTAACAACGGATCTTTATGCAAAATAAAAATTGTCTACCTGAATTGTAACAAGCTGGAGCGAGATAAAAATTTATTTTCTTTCTGAATATATTCTTATCATAAATGCACAAAGTCATGAACCCCCTTAATATTAAAATCCATTATGAAATTATTTTGTACATAAAATAAGTGACAATATTTGAGAAGAAACAAGAGGACAAGCAAGACTTGTAAAAACTTTTCGACCAGAGAAAACTTAGGAAACAGGTATTTCAACACGAAGTTACACATTATACCGTAGATAAATATCGCCAAACGTGAGAGTCATCATATCTGTTTTCCGTGAATCAATACCGCATTGCACGCACAACAAAACCGAAAACCAGTCGTTCGACAAACAATCAAAATAAATTGCAGCTGATTGAAACACAGAATCCGTGTGGAATGATTCGTGCCAGGTTTCGCGGCGTCATAACGTGAATATCCTCCATTAGCATCAGAACAAGAGCGAAGTGTGGTGTCCATAGGATGGGCGGGTACCGGGGTGCAGCGATAGCGCGAGCGTTATTTCGAGCCAACCGCATATACATAGGAGAGAGTCGTGCAGTACCGACCGCTCTAAGTTTCCTTGTTATAGTTTGGACTAGAATCGGTAAAAATTAAAATTAAAAAAAAGGAATTTGTAACTCAAAGGGAAGTTAATAAAAGGCGAGAAATTAATTTTGTGAAATTTAATAATTAGTATTCATTATTTGTAAGAATAAAGATAATAGTATTTGAAGGAAACAAAAAATTGTCGTCCAGTACCGACCAATTACGTATTTAGTAGATTTTTCAGTCTAAATCATTAATAATGTTAAAAAAAAACATTTAGATGTTAGAATACGCGTTTTTATTCAAATTTTATTTATACAAATAATAAAATAATTATATATTTTTATATATTATGTAATTTTTTGTTGTTAAGTTTTTACATCTTCTCTTATTTCCTTTCCTTAATTGAGTTTCTGCTTTTCTTTTTTCTGCTTCTTTGACTTTTTCGTTTCTTGCAGCTTTTCTTTTTCTCTGCGTCATTTTAGACTCGAGGAGTAGTTTCAAAGCCGTATTCATATCCTCAACTGTCCATTTTCCTTTTTTCTGCTTTGGAATTTCAGACATTTTTCTGTGGGAAAAGGTAGAAGAAAGATTAAATTAACATCTTCTAACTTCATTTTAAATGCTAACAGATTAAACTTACAGATAAGAAAAGTTTGGCTTATACTGGTCGACGGTTGATTGGTCGGTACTGCACGACAGTTGGATGGTCGGTACTGGACGACAAACATGGGGAAACATATACAAAGAAAATTCCAAAACAGGGCCCGTTAATTATACTTAATAGACTAGATATAATATACATAATTCAACAAAGTCGTTTATTTACCTGAGAAACAAATTATCAGATCTAGAAAATAACTTATAACACTCGAAATATCAACGCCCACGCTAAATGTGTCAGAACTTCGAAAATAATCGAATAAACAGTGTAGCAACGAAACTTATTACCGACAATAGTTATATTCATTTGTTTTCTTAAAGAAAGTGTACCCATCTGACCTGGAAAGTCATTAACCAATTTTGGTCGGTACAGTACGCCGCACAGTGCGTCGGCCAAGAGGGCAAAAATAAAAAAATCAATATTTTTAAAATGTATATCTGTTTACATGAATCTATTTTAGAAATACCATTTATTCATAAACATTCGCCAGTAAAAAAAAACTGAACATTTTGATTGATACAAAACATGTTCCTTCAGTCATAATCTGACACGTTACTTTTTCTTGTGTTATAACCTCAAGTACGCGCATAAAAGAAAAACATTATACAACGTATTATAAAGCGAAAAATTAAATAATTTGCGATGGATCATTTAGTTCAAGGTGTGTACTTGTTATTTTGGCTCCCTAGCGGTTTTTACAATAATTATTTATCATATTTTATTGACTCAAAGTGATCCGTTTATTAAAACGCGAAATCGAAAATTCTTATAACTTTAACTAAGCTTTTCGTAAAAAAGGTAAAACATGTCGTGTGATTTTTGCTAGAAAATATTCGTAGGACTATTCTTTACCGAATTCTATAAATTCTCTGCCCGAGCTTACGCCCCTAATTTTAAGAATTATTTATTTAGGAAGATACCCAGAAACCTCGTACGCACAGATTTTCGAGAAATGGTTTTCTTGTCCACCAAACGACAGATATTATTATTATTTATTGTTATTATGATGATGATGATGATGATTATTATTATTATTGTAGTTGTTGTTATTATTATTATTATGATCATGATTATTTATTATAAAATCGTACGAAAAGTAAACACGTTACTAAATAATCGATTTTGACTTTTGTTTCACTCGTAGTAATACATATAATCAATACCGCTATAGGTACGCCAACTTTGGATGCTTATATCTTGACAACGGTTTATGCAAAAATAATGTTTTTGTAGTGTTTTGAAAATGTCTTAACCTCACCTATTAGAATACATAATCAAAAATATACAGTACCGTATGAAATTTTAAAAGTGACCTTCCTAGAGCTTCTCAAGGTTATCACAATATCAAACAAATGCAATTATCATGTACTCTTCCTTATACCTTATAACTTTCATTTCAAACATTTTTTTATACCACTTATAGTTTTTAAGATATGGAATTTTGTCCAAAAAACGGGCATTCCGACGCACTGTGCGCCGGTCGGTACTGCACGACTCTCCCCTACATAAGTGTACAGAGAGAATGCACGCAGATCGATCAGAGCAACGAGGCCGGTTCAATTTACAAGCCGAGTACTTTCCGTCTATGATGAGATTACCGTCGCGGGCGTCCCGATAGAGAGTGGGCGAGGAAAAGCACAGGGCGATAAGGAGTTTCCCGGCGAAACGCTCGTATCGCGTCCGCACGGTTAGGTTGAACGGCTGCTCGTTCGTTGCCCGGCGCTGCGTCGCATCTTCGCGTGCAGCTTTTTTCCTCTTGTCGGCCTGCTCTTGCTCGTTCTCTCCTGCTTTCTCACGCGGCGTGGCTGGTCGTTTTCTTTATTCACCGCGCGCTGCTCATTCGGTTCTATTTCGTGCGGCAGTTAGCTGGGGCGCGCAACGATGAGAGCTCTCTCTCTCTCTCTGTTTCCCTTTCTCTGTTGGCTATCGCGTCGCTTTCGGCCAAGTCGATTTGCCCGGGGCATCGTCACGCTCCGGAACATGCCGTACGCTGCCGCGCGTCACGGGAATTTCGAATGAATTTTCGTATTTTCACCGATACACCGAGCCGCGTCCTGCTTCGCGTCGCCCACGCCTCCCCATCATCCCCATCATCCTGCCGCATCCCAGCGTGGTGCCACGGCTCTGCACGCGAGCCAGCGTTATGCGACTGCCATGCCGGGTCGTGCGGAACGTACACGCGAAATTGCTGAACACACTGCCCGCCTAGCACGCTCGTTACTTTTCCATACGACCACGTAAAAACACGACTGCTTTCTCGGTTCTATTATCGAGGCGATGCGTTGTTAAAAAACACTTGCCCAGCGGTGGAATGACGAGCCGGGAATCCGTTCGACGACGCTTAACCGGCGATGATTCCGCACCGTTGTTGTTCCAACCGGCTCCTGCAGGGAAAAACGAACTGCTGATGGATTGGCGCGGCACGGCCACCCGGTTTTTACGCGGTCCCTGTTGGCCGGGAAATTGTTATTATTAATAGACCGACGTTTTGTACCGTTTGTCCCAGTGGAACGTGTAACAATCTGGGCCACCGTCTCGGTGATTCCGGCGTCGCATTCGGTCAACGCGTCTTGTAAAGTTGTAGTGTGCTTTAGAAACCAGGCCGGCGAAGGAATTCAAGGAGACTACCAAATATTTGTTCGGTAATATCATTCGTGATTGTGCAGGATGTAATGAAATCATATGTCACGATTATCATAACATGGTTCTACACCTTCGGCTTGGTGGAAATTGGGGTAAGAAAGCTGCAGCAAAATTAATTTCAAAGTCGAAAGGTCATCAATCTTTTTTATTGCGTCTTCTATTGAGTAGAAACTCGTCACATGGATACAAACTGCGAAAGAAAGCATGGGTCAACCCTCAACCGTTGTCTTTCAGATGGTTTAGGTTGATAGAAACAATACGTGGAATACCTAACCACACTCTTGAAATCCACGGAAAAGAAACGTCGCGGGAGGAACGTGCTCGTTTTCTAGTTGACACCAAGAGAGTGACCCCTCGACTTTTCCTTTTTCTTCCAAGTTTCACATGGGTTGTGTTCCTACAGTACCTGGGGAAAAGTATCCTTTTAACCTGTATAAAGCTTGAAAGGTGAAGAATTAATAGTGTCATGGAGGGGTGTTTTTGGGGATGGGGTAGCCTTCATGAGTGTTTTAATAGGGGAAACTTTCAAAATTCTATAGGCTGAGAGGTGGGAGTGACCCCTCGACGCATTCGGAGGGCTATTTATTTGATCCTCGAAAAAGGACAGAATGTCCCGAGGAAGGGGGACGGATGAAGGCTGTCGCGAAAATGTCCAACGAAAAGTCCCTTGGTCGTGCGAGGTCGGCTGTCAGGTATGTCCCGTGTACCTTTTTTTTTTAAGGGCGGTGGGGAAATGCATGTTACGTTACCCCCCCCTCCCATGACCATCATCAGAAGGGGAGTGTGCGGAAAATGCATTTCCCCCCCGCCCTTAAACAAAAAAAATAAAAGGAAGCACCCATTATAAGTAGACTCGTACCGGGCCCAGGTAAAGACTCTAAAAATTCTGCATTTAAATGGGAAAACGGAATTCACTGGGGCCTGGTAGCGACACGTCGCTACATCTTAAAAAATTATGATGAAGTTTTTTCATTAGAAAAATGGATTTTATTTGTATTATTTTTCCGACATATTTCACGCGCAGATAAATAATTTCCAATAAATACTACGCTGTACATATGAATTTCGTGTGACCGACGAATGAAAATATGATATAAATAAAATCGATTGTGATGAATAGAATACGATGCAATAAAAAAAATAGTTGACCCTTTGACTTTAAAAAATTGAGAGTATAGAATTTCGCTGCAATACTCCCGATATATAATTTCCATACGCCCTGTATTTCATGCAATTTTTTGAGAATTTCAAATGCCAATTATGTGAAAAACTGGTGCAGTGAAACGTTTAGCATTCTACCAAATGAATTGTTTTACAATATTCCTTCTCCAAACGCATATTCCACTATACGACTAAAATTAATGCTTTCACCAACAACCAAATGACTTCCCGCTAAAATTCCCGCCACTTGAGAGACCTACTAATCTTTCAGGACCTCGCGAAGATTTCTGGATCCTCCATAACTCCAGGGGACTCTAGACAACGACCCATACATTAGCTGTCCTGGATACCAGAGTCGTCACCGCATAGGACACTCATACCCTCCCACGGGATTTTCTGCCAAAAACCCCATAGGATCTGGAGGAAACCTTGAGGGGCTCTATGAGGTCCTGGGCTGGCCTCCGAAGTATTTATAAAGAATTGACCATAAGGCTCTAGAGGGAATCTTGAGAAATGGTTCTAAGAGACATTCGGATGATCCTAGATTTGAAAAGTTTCCTGATAAGAAAATCACAGGGACTATTTTGGGCAGATCGCGACCTTGCAAAGAAGACCCTAGATCGAGGAAGCATGAGCACTCGGTTCCTTTCAAAGGATCCTAGAACTTTAAAGGTTCACTTTGAGTTCTTCCTGGTGATCCCAGGTGGAATCCTTTAAGCTCCCTCCTGAATCGTTTAAAAGATCCGTGTGGGTCCCTCGGAGGCTCCTTCTAGTTTGAAATTCTCTTGACGAACAGGACTGTCTTTTCGTCGTCTTCCTCTACTTTTAATCTCTCAAGTATTTTCTTGTATGGACAATGTTTACGTTCAAGGACCATGTTTGCAATATAAAACCTTCGACACGCCGCAATCGATATAATGTTATTTGCTGAAATAGGAATGAGATTGATTTTATGTGAGCGAAAACGGGTCAACATGTGCTCCATGTGAGGCTGCAGTGGAAGTCGTTCAAGTATAGGAATTTCGTTGCTCCGAGGTACATAATTCTGGAAGTTTCTGCGCTGGTTTGAACGTTGTTTCCAACTCAGGTTGAATGAACACTACGCCACCGGAATAAAATATTAATTTATTGTGCTGCAGATTTGCCGATTACGCGAAACTTTGACGACAACACGCGTAGGGGAGAATGGATTAATGGCGGACACTTAACCAATGGTTATGATTAGACAGTGGATTTTATGCATTTATAAGAATTATAAGAATATGAGAAGATTATAAGAATTTAAAAATACAGTTGTATTCTTTTCAATCTATTAAACATACTAAAAATAAAGGATATAAATTTCCATTTCACTCCAGTTTGGTGCAATTCAGGTATAAAATTTCTATTTCGCAATGATCCGCTGTCTAGTTATAATAGAATGAAAATGTAGGACGAAATATTTTAAGATACGTTCCAATACTTCAGTTATTCATATTCATCAAAGTAGTCTTGATAAAAATAAAAAAGATATCTTTAACTACCATTTCCCATACCACTTGCAGGCAATAATGGTCAACCCAGATCTTTACAATTTTAAGGAAAGTGCCACAAAATTTACTTTAACCTTGAATTTCAAGGTCAAAAGGTCAACAATTTTTCTTCATTGCATCGTATTCTATTGATCACGAGGATACAAAATGCAGATGGAACCATTGGTCAAAACTAAATCGTTTTCTTAAGACAAATGATAATAAAGTATTTTCATTATCAAACCGATTTTATTTACTTTATATTTTCGTTGCTCGTTCGGATGGAGTTTATATAGCGTGCTATTGATGAAGCCGTGAAATATATTGAAAATATTATCTAAATAATATCAGTTTCATAATAAAAAACTTCATGATAATTTTTTAAGACAACGGTTGAGTCTTGACGGTTTCTTTTGCACTGTTCCTCCCTGTGACGAGTAGAATAAGACGTAATCAAAAAAATTGTTGAGCTTTCGACCTCGAAATTAATTCGGCTTCTTGAGAGTCAGCATAGAGTGAGATTGTATTACAACAACTTCATAGAATTTTCATTTCACCAGTCCTTTCTTGCTTGATGTTACGTAGAGAAAAAGAAACTCGAATTGCCAGTACAACGAGCACAACTTTGTGCAAGTATGACCGTTTCCAGCAGAATGTTTGTTGTCTACAAACTGTACATAAAAGAGTAAGAATAATAGCTATCCTTCGCTCGGCAACGAATGAGTTTTTAATGAAGCACACATTCCACCTGAAGTATTTACTCGAAACTCCCATCGAATCTTTCATTAAAATCGTAATTACTCTGATAATTAAAATATGGAACATGTTATACTTTGTTGAATAGTAACCGTTCAATGACAAACAGTACTCTGGTTCGTTGTAAAGGAATTGTTTGCCAAACAATTTCTGCAGTTCGTTCCTTTCCAATACATCGAGCTCACTGTGCGCAGCGTGTTTCTAACAAACATAACGCCTGCTCCAATTAACGAGTCGCTGCTTTGACATATTTATTATATTATATTCATGCAATTTGGTTGGTAGAGAAATTGTTCACCGATGAAAACATTAAAAACACCACGGTATATGTGTACATGTATTTTTCGAAATTCGCGTTATCGGCTTTTCCAAAATGATTAAAGCGATAATCGTGACAACGCCACTCGTATCATTTATGTAATTATATGCTAAATAAATTTTCCATTCCGACCCCGTTCTAAAAGCCACTCGGAACACCGTCATTAAAAGCATGGAGTAACGTGAAGGCAAAAAGATGGGGGGTGGGATGGGAGTGTGGAGGGGGAGGGGAACAACGTGCATAGGAACGATCCATATAGATAATCTATATATGCGCGATGCAGCTTGCGTGGGGCTTGTGCCAACAGCTTGCAGCAATCGTTTTATTTTTTTTTTTCATTCACTCCCTCCTCCAATTCAGTCTCCCCTCCCCTGCCCCCTTGCTGCTCTTCGTCTACCGGCGAGTAACAACGTTTTCCGAAACGGACTTGTACTTTTTGCGCGATTTAAATATATTACAATAAAAGTGGTTCCCGGCGAGTTTTCGCGATTCAGTCAGGACTGCGTTAGCGAGCGGAATTCGTTCACTCGGTAAATTACATTCGATTGGAATTGGACCCACCCCTCGAACGATGCGAATTCGCGGCCGATCGCGGAACACAGCGGACTGTTAAGCAAATTTGTCGTGAAACGGATTAACCCGAAATTACACCGAAATATACCTAAATAGTGAGACCGTTTGAACGGGACCGTCTATTGTTCCATTTCGATGGCGAATTAGGTCGTTTATTTTTTCACCCCTTTCTAGCCCCTTTCCCAGCTCTCGACATCGACATCATGGAATCGATCATCTCGTAATCGCTCGACCGTATCGATTCGCGTTCCTAAAACCTTTTGTTCCTGTGAAATTAAATGCAATTGCATTTCCTATCACATACACATGAGATTCTAATGGTTTTGATTCAACTGTAGATGTAAGAATAAACAGTTCATCAGCTTTCTTAAATTCCTCGTTGTTTATTAAACTAATATGGCAGAGTTGTCTGTAGGAAAAGGCGGTTTATGATGAGAACATATAGTTTGAAAATGGAGGTATCGTCATGACTATGTCGTGTTTTTAAGAGTTTTTTATTTTACCTAGTACTTTTTCGTATTCCCATATTATTGAAATTATTATGTACTATGAACCATAACTACAAAATGAAAGAATATTACGAACGAAGAAGTTGCAAAAATTATAGGAAATTCAACATTATCTTTTAATTTAAGAGAACGGTTGAGTTGCGACCCATGGTTCCTTACACAAAGTTATCCCACATGTCCAAAAGAATACAACTGAACAAAAAAATATTTTTTTGACCTCGATTTCCCCCTCTCCAATTTTGCGGGGTATTTTTTTCACCAAATCATAGCTGTAGAATCGTACATATGGGGGCTCACTGAAAGGAACCATGACACAATAATTTGTCTTAATAGTTGTCTTTGAAAAAATCCGGAAGTTCACGTTCTTAGCATTTGTAAATTGCCAAACGATTCCTGTCTAATCATATTGATTTCTTTACTGAGTCTTTGCACAATTTTAAAAAACAATTACGCAGGATTATAGGATAATACCATATCGTTTGTACCATTATTTTCTGTGCACGTCCCTTCTTTGTTATTCTTTGTTATTATGCGTGTAGTCCCTTATCCTTTTCTATTGTAAACATTTATGTAAAAGGACCTCGGTCCGTCTATAATAATAAATAATAATAATAATATATGTGTGAAATCCTCATATAAAAAAATGTAATTCTACATTTTCGACTCACTTTTTCATGTAAAATCACACCCTTTTCGGTTGTACCATCAGTAGACAACGGATTTTATGCATTTATGAGAAAAAGGGTAGGTGTAATTTAAAGTAGTAGTAACATTATAAGAATTTTAAAATTAAATTAAATTTAGATTGAATTTAGAAAATAATTTAGAAAATTTAAATTGAATTTAGAAATGAATGAATCAAAAAATACTGTTGTATTATTTTCAATCTATTAATTATGTTAACAAAGAAAATAAATGTCTGTCACTCCAGTCTGTTGTAATTCAGGTAAAAAATTTTTATTTAGCATAAAGATCCGCTGTCTAACCATCACTTACCGATCACACTGTATTTTCGAGGCTAGATCAGACGCTTTAGTTCAGCAATGTACTGGCACATAGTCATCTTCGAAAAACGCAAACGAATCGATTCCGATCAACCGGTAAGTCTTTCGGTCCATCAATCGTTTCCTCGGAAGAGTTATTATTTAAAAAAAGAAGAGGCTCGGTCTCAGGTATCAGCAGTCAAGAAACCAGTTCACCCCCATCTCCTATCGTCGACGAGGGTTCCACCCGGTCGTTCGTCCTACGACGGAGACGAGGTTAAGTTAGGTGTGATCTCTTATCGGCAGTCGTGGAGTAGTGAGTCTACCCACGTTCCTCTTATCTTTCTCGCTTCCCGGTTCCCCACCCCGTTCAACTTACAGCTCACCCACACATACGTGCGATACATATTGTCGTTCCGATCTAAGAACCTGCCAGCGAGCTGCACTTACCCATAGAAGTGGCAACCATCGACTGTCGTCATGTGTGTCCTCGATGGCGAGGGCTCCTCCGTTTTTCCTAGCAGTTCCGTTACCGAATCGTGTCGTACCCGGCGACTTTTATGGGTCCGGAACCTATGCCTTTTTATCGTCGATCGACCAGCGCCGTTAAGAAGTCTCGCCCAAAGACACTGCTTTATTGTAATAATAATTTTATGGCGGCCCCATATTAAGCGCCCCTGACAAATTCTGCTCGGGCATTTATTTCCTCGGCACTGGTTCTCAAGTTCTCGGTGAGTAATTCTTTCGCGGTACACTCCGCGCTCCTGCTCCAATAGGAACAAAATAAACCATTGTTCGAAAAATTTCCGGAACTTTTTCATTAGCTATATTGGAATTTATTGCGCGTGGCACTTCCTCAACACTAGAACTCGACCCAGCCTCGTAACAGCATTGAATTTATTCAGATTTTATAGGATTCTTATGGTAAAATGTACTTGCATAAAGAAGTGTACTAGAAACTTTCTCAAGAAAATATTTCTATAGCTTCACGAATTGTAATAACCTTTTTGTGATCGCCAAGTTGGCTATCAACATGGTAAATCAAGGTACCGGGTGTTTCAAAGTTATTTGTCGTAACCACTACGAAATGGATCACCAAATTGACCTTGACGCTTTTTTCAAGGTAATAATCTTTTTATTGCATTTTATAGTAGGGAAGACCGGGGCTACAAATCTAGGTGCACGGAATGCACCAGCCTAGTTCTCGCACTACCTCCTTTTACACGAAACAACTTAGCCGTTTTTTAGAGGCTTATAACTCGGCACTGGAGGCAGATGGAGATATGTAATTTCGTTCACTTGTTAAATGCTATCATGTTTCAAGATTAACAAAACATTAATCTTCCAACATTAGTAGGTTGCGAGATATAGGACCTCAAAAATCGCTTTTGTCACTGACTGACAGATCATCAAAATCTTTTGGGTACTTCCCATTGACCTATAAGCTTGAAATTTGGTACATATAGGTCCACCATAACATACACTCAAAAGAAGAATTATCAAAGTTTGAAATTTTACTTGATAATTGATGAAATTTCAACAAAAATTGATGAAATCCCAACAAAAACATCCTGTAAACAGGAGCCAAGTTCCTATGGCCGTAAAAAGTTGTGAGATCAAACAAAATACGGCCAGGTTCGTCAGCTTAGAAATAGCTCTTGCAATACTGAAAAAGCGTTTGTAAAAATTAGTTTAAAAGAACGCTATTATAATTTTTAAAGAGTTACATGGAGGGCTAAATTATTCAAACTTGGCCGCTACCTAACACCTTTTATGGCCATGGGTTTAAAAAGTAACGGCCAAGTTTGAATGATATTTAGCCCTCCATGTAACTCTTTAAAAATTAAATACCGTTCTTTTAAACTAATTTTTACAAACGCTTTTTTCAGTATTGCAAGAAGCATTTCTAAGCTAACGAACTTGGCCGTATTTTGCTTGATCTCACAACTTTTTACGGCCATAGGAACTTGGCTCCTGTTTACAGGATGTTTTTGTTGGGATTCCGATTTTGAAGAAACATAAAGGGTTTCTCAAAATGACCTGACATTTTAAATTGCGCGCCATTTTTTTGTGGCGAACATAAAGTACTGATCTTTGACAACAGGCATCCGGAAGTAATGAGGCTTAGTCATGGTGAATTATACGATCGATCATAGAAATTGTTATCTCGCGATGCGGCGATGTGAATTGGCTACCACGATCGTGCGATTTGACGCCATTGGACTTCTTTCTTTGGGGTTTTCTGAAAGGAAAAGGGTATGCTAATGATCCACAGACCATTCCGGAGCTCAAGGAAGCAATTGGACGCATCATTAATGAAATTAGTCCGCAATTATGTCAAAATTTTATTGAAATTTTCGTCAAAAGAATGAACCTTTGCAAACAGGGACGAAGCGGCCATTTATCGGATATTGTGTTCCACACATAACCTCCATGTTTGTACCTTCTATTAAAATAAAAACATTCGTACTTTTCACACAAATAATACTTATTATTAATAAATGAAAATGTCAGGTCATTTTGGGACACCCTTTATAGAAAATGATGTAGAAATAGTATACATATTCTCGATATAGAGGTGCAGGAGATATGATTTTGAAACACCCTGTACATAGAGACAGAGATTTAAAATCGTAGAAAATCCGAATATACGAGGTCTCTCAGTATTCATGGGATACTATTAACTACATAGTCGATTTTAGTAGTTTGTACTTCTATTGTTGAAATTGCATGCTCTTGTTAGGAAGTTTCTCTAACGAGTTTTTCAGAGTGATATAGAAAGCAAATCCCGATCCGGGCACCGTTCACATTTTCAGTGCTCGTCTACAGCCTTCTCTCCGCTTTGCGCTGCGAGCCTCGAAAAACCGGGAAAAACAGCCTTCCGCCCGGCAGTTTGTTTAACGAAGCGGCTCGATGACGTGGATATTCTTTTTGCGCGCCCGGATAGGAGAAACTTTACCCGCTCTTAATTCTGTTTACAGTAGCAACGAGTGCTCGTCAGAAGTTTCGCGAGTGGGATAGATTAACGAGCGCGGTCATAAATTCTGAAATCCCGGCTAGCAGCCGGGATAAGCGTTGCTTAGGCCGTTATCCCGATTGCAAAATAGATCGACGCTCCGGGAAAATTACGTTCCGGGCATCAGTCATCGTCGCGGAACCGGCTCGGTCTTGATACTTTCAAATCACTATGCACTCTTCCATAGTCTTCCGTGACCAATTGCCTTCTGATCGATCGAGACGATCGTAAGTAACCTGCGCTCTATTCTATCCTGAATCTTCTCATTTTCCTTAACACATTACCTACCATTTTATTTCATATCGTTTAAATATCTGTAACGTATGTTTCAATAGATCCTCTAACAGCAATTGCAACTTCAAATGTAGATTCACCCCGATTGGCTTCCGAGTCTTACATATATTGCCATGTCCTTTCTGTGATACATACCTAAGTATGTATTGGACTGTGTAATAAAAAGATGGTCTATCATTTACCATCGCTAACCATCTTCACTCCATGGGCTTTACTCAAAAACTTGGAGCTTGGGTGCCACACAACTTGAGTGAGATGTCGAGCAGACGACGAAAACGTATTTTTCTGCCTCCTGGAACTTCCATTGAAAAAGCCTGAAAATTGTTTGAAATTAATTAATTCGAAAAATTGAAGCAGATAGGTTTGTGGAGCAAGAAAAAGACTAACAAAACACAAAATTGCGGGGAGAAATAAAATACGAACACGCGGAAATTTATTAGACAACCCAATATATGGTATGTTTTAATAGATCCTCTAACAGCAATTGCAACTGCAAATGTAAATCAACAACTCACTCCCAGTAACTATCAATTTCGTTTCACTTAACAATATAAATTTTCATGCTGAGGGTCCTACATATTATCATGTCGTTTGTACCGTAGACCAGTTAATATTCAGAATTAAAATCTACTAGTTTGAATAAACATATTGTTATAAAAAGAAAGCTTAAATTGAAAGTTTCCAAATATCATTTCTCGTACAAATGTGATTTTTATCGAGAAATAAATGTTACTGAAAAACATTTGCGGGAGATGGTTTCTCAATTCAGGAAAGTACTATTGAATGTTTGAGGGAACCGCCTCTCTTTGCTTTTTCAACATAAATTATGTGCATTTTACAGTAGAAGGATTCAAATGCTATCGGAATGATGGATGAAAATTCTTGAAATGGTAACGACAGAATTGATTAAATTTTGTAGACTATATATTTCGGAGTAAATAAAATTATTAGTCTCCAGTTCTTCTCCAATTCCTACTAATTGCAATTTTAATGAATATTATTGATGAATATGATCAACGTTGTTTGCCTATGTCTATATCAATAGTCATTGATTACCCCTTATGCCAGGAACCAGCTACTCCGGGTACCTATCCTCAATTTCTTTTTGAAACTTCTTTAATAGTTTTTCTGCCAAATAGCACTGTAGATTTTTATGTTCTTGCATCCTCTATATTATGTATCTTACATCTTGTATCTTGTATATTATATAATTGTATGTTATGTTCTTTCCAAGTCAATTGTAGAAAACAGAAATTAAATAGTAATTTAGTAAGTCGAAAACAATGCAATGGCAATCTTAAATTAGTTTACTGTCTTTTTACTTTATACTTATAAAATCAGCAGTCTAATGATAACAGATTAATTTACATTTGAAAATTCTGGTTATTGATGCAAGGCAGAGTCGCCAGATTAACACTTGTCTCCCCACTCTACCTTTCCCTTTCACGACGCTATTCCCCCACGCTTCCGCCACGGCCCGGTCACGTGACACATTTCGTCTCTGTCACGGATGAGTCATGGTGTCACGTGACTAATCCAGTACTGGCAGAGAGAGGGTAACTACACATTTCCCCTCAATTCGAGTAAATTCCCCTGATCTGGCCACTCTAGGTATTCATAACTGAGCTTTTCGATGGCGGTAATTAGAGCGACAGAATTATGTACGTCGTATGCAGGATTTGACTATCATTAATTCAATGAAAATTAGGGGAATGAACGCGTTCCCTTTTGTTCCTTAACAGTAATAGTGAAATAAACACAGGAGTTAAACTTGTTATAAAACTGTTGTCGATTAAAATCTAGAGTCGACGAGCTGTGATTTAAACGGGACCGCTGACATTGCCAAAAATTGCACAATCGAAGTTTTCAACCCGGCAACTGGAAACCAGAATTGTTTAAAGCTTTTCTTATCGTCGCACGTTTAATAACCACGCCCGTCAGCGGATCACTTTGCTAAACAAACTGGCGCTTGGAAAGCTGTCCCCCCCCCCCCGATTTTTCGACGCTCGCCACGCGGATCACGGGGTAAGAGGTGGGGAGGGGAGTGAGAGGAAAGGGTGCAGAAGTGGTGAAAACGCGTGCATCCCTGAATCAGGATTTGCTTTCTATACCACTTCGAAAAACTCAGTGAACCGGACGAGCGTGGAAGCGAAAGTTTTCGAACTCGATGCGTCCCAACATCGCGGAGCCAAGGCACGAGATTGATATACTCTCGTTTCTATCCTCCCTGCTGTCCCTTTTTTCGCTTCCTTCCTCCTTTCTTCCCACTTTTCCTCTTCCCGTTCTTTTCGCTTTCTTTCGTTTAGTTTCGTCCCCTGTCGTTCCCCGAGCCGATCGGTCCCCTCTCCGCGTGGCTTTTATCCGCGTGCACGCCGCGCCACGTCCGATTTGTAATTCAGCGAGCTCGGTGGGCTGGCACGCGGGGGTGTAAAGTTGACGTTGCGCTCAAAAAGTACCGTAGATAAAGTTTGAATGCGAAAGTTACGGGCCGCTTATACAGCCGGCACGGCGCGGAGCGGCGCGGAGACGAACGTCGCATGAGAGGGTGGCTCATGGATGTGGGAGGGCGCTGGGGGATGGCAGAGATATAAAACTGGCGCACACGATGGGGATCTCCGGCCGATAGAGGCTGTAAGTACGTTAACTTTACCGTTTATGTCCGACGAACGAGAAACACCGTGGATTCGAGTGAGAAAAGTCAGCTGGAACAGCTCGCTGCCCGACCCACGGGCCCGGTGAAAACGCGATTTTTTTACGATTTCTTTCTGCTGAGTCTGCCGCGCGGATTTTGCTTGATCGTCGAGTCGGTTATTGCGCGAGACGTGCCGTCTGAAGGTCTCCGGTATCGCCGCTGTAATTGGGAAATTCGTTGCAACGATCTCTATGTATAGCTCTGTTTCCCACGACATAGTACAGGGTTTATAAAAAGTAATGGTCATCCGTACTTGGGGCGAGTCTACACCTCTGGACCGGTGGACATTTGTACAAGATACTTGCCGCAAAATTGTTTGTACCAACGAAAGTTGTTGTTAAAGTTTGTTTTTACATCAACACCTCCCACTTATTGAGAAGAGAAAAAGTTTGAAAGGAACCATATGTCGTAAACAAATACTCCCTCTGTCCCATAATAATGATAGCAAGTGAATATTTAAACCGGAATTATTGGCGAATGCAGCTGTAAGTTATGTTGTAGCGCAAAATTGCAAAGCCTTCAATCAAAATCAATGTTTTATGACATCTGTCATTTGTTTTGACACATCTTTCAATTTTTAGGTTAACCTAATTATTACGAATTACAGTAATCGCTCCTTCGTTGTCCTGAATCGTGGGCACGATCGTTATCCAGTGCCTAGCCACTCCACTGCCTGTCAACGAGAGAATTAGGCCTGCGTGGATCTGGTTGCCAGATGTGTCCCAGGACTGTCTAGACCCGCGCAGAACGGAGAACAATAGGAAAGGAATATGGCAAGGGAATAAGGAGTTTTTTTAAAGCCAGACAGTTGACTGCTTTTGACTGCGAATGCTTCTTTTGTCATTTAACTAGCCGTTTCACTAAAGACGCAGTCGTAAATCAAAAATAGTGTCCGGGCACGGTCGTTGTCCGCTCAAACCCCCGGCCTTTGGACAACGAAGGAGCTTTTACTGTATAACTATTTTTCTAATTTCATCCGATGATCGAAATCAAGTGTTTTATTTCAGTTGAATATCAGGGTTACCCTCGGTTCGTCGACAACCCATTTCATCGACACTGTTTTCATCGACGATTTGACCGACAGTTACTTTCGTCGACACTATGTTTTCATCGACACGGTCAAATCGTCGACAAATGTCTTCATCGACACGGTTTGACCGACACTATTATTGAAAAATCCAGAAACTATCTGAACACTCGAAATAAAAATTAGGAGTAATATTTTAAATTTATTGTTTAGTGTAATATCTCTAGTTTTTTGATAATAAATGTTGCGTTCTATATCTATTTTCTTTTGCTATTATTATTATGGGACAAATTAAATTCATCAACTGCAACTATTATTATGGGACAGAGGGAGTATTTATTGAGATATAAGCTGTTGAAGTTTTTGTAAAATTTGATTGTGTGGAGTTATACGTATAAACAAAAGTCTTGCGTGCCTCCAAGACAAACGAAATTTAAAGAGACTACAGTGCTAAGCAGTCACGTGAGATATTCAGCAAAAAGTACTTGTTTGTTTAAAAATGGATAACTATAAAACTAAACAACATAATTTAATGCAATAACTTTAACAAACGTGTAGTCCAGAGTGGCAGCAATTGTAGACTCAATATATGTATAGAAATTAATGACAGATTTCGAAGTTTTGTTTGGCTCATTATTAAGTAACAAAATCATCTTGTTAAATAGCAAATAATTTGACAAAGCTGCAATTTGTCGGAATTATAGAGAAAATACTGAAAGTTGAGAAAATACTAAAAATACGGAAATTTTGAAAATTCATTTTGTATATCTGTGTCAATTATACATATTCCGAAAATTTCATTATAATCGGCCAACGTTGCAATGAGGTACAAATGTTTTAAACATTACAAAAATTGCAGTTTTTCACGACTATATGATTTTGATGAAATTTTCGGAATATGTATAATTGCTCCAGATCTGCAAAATGTATTACTGAAACAGATTTTTGAAATTTTAACCGATCAGCAGTTTCGCAACAGCAGTTTGACAATATGTGAATAAGAAATATTTATTGCAATTTAAAATTGAAACGTTTTGCTTCGGAACAAACCGTTTGATCGTTTGCATTTCGAGTATTCATATTCATGAAACTAGAATCACATACCTTACGTAGTCGAATTGTTCGCGAAATAACTTTTTGAATGGCGCATTTTTTAAATTTCGAACGAGCAGTGCAGTGATAATTAAACTGTGGAATTTTGCTCGTTCCACGTTCTCGAAGATATTATGAAATACAAAATAGAACTGTCCAATTTAATTTATAATTCTCGTTTACACTGAATAATGAAATATCTGCGGAGAAAAGGAAATTTTGTTTAATATGAAGTTCTTTGAATTTATGTATAAAAGTGTGAATTTTCATAATCCTTCGGGATAGCGATACCGTGGAGTTCATTCAGTGAAATGCAGCTTGGAATGCACGAATAAATACGTGCGGATATTTAGCCAACGCGATACAACACAAATAAATTGCGAAATTTTAAAATGATTAAAAAAATATGTACAGGAATAAAATGCAGCATTTAAACTAATTCATTTCATCGATGCAGTTTTCTTTAATAACCATACGTTTTGAGGATTCGGTATAGCAAAAGTTTGTAAAATTCAAGTATAATTTGCAACCAGTTCTCTCCAAAATACATATTGTATACGTTACAACTAGACAGCGGATTTTTATGCAAAATAAAAATTTTCTACCTAAATTCTAACGAACTGCAGTGAAATAGAAATTTATTTTCTTTCTTAATATGTTGAATAGGTAGAAAATTATATAATAGTATGTTTAAATTCTTCTAATACTTTTGCTGTCTTAAATTGCAACTATTCATTTTTAATACATTGCCGATATACAAAATGCAATAAAATTCCGTATAATTTTTCTACAATAAATTGAAAGTGCCTATCACTGCACCATCGTCAATACTTTTCTATTTACCAGTATCAGAAATTTGTTATTGGGAATTACATCAGCAGTCTAATCACACCGATAAGACGAAACACGTGGGCGGATGTGTATTTTCTGGAATTCCAAGCATAATCTGATTGTGGTCCCACGTTCCTCGTAAATTGAACCCGATCCCTCACTAACTGATTGATTTAAGGTGGCCAAAGACTTGTTGAAATTTGATTGCTTCGGAAGTTGCTGGTGCTGGCGAGAGTTAATCTCAATACCGGACCTGCTAAGACTAATTTGTTACATAATTCCCCAGAAACTTCCGAGTCGGTGGAATTGATCTGCTCGCTGACGAATTACAAACTTTCGAATCAAAATGAAAACATTGGAATTTCGGACTTTGATACAAGTTGTCTCAGCTGAAGGAGGCCACCACAATATCGCCTTGGTTTTCTATTCCATGAAAAATGTTTATGGCTTGTTCAATGAAGGAATACCCAGAAAAACAATTTGTTTTTGTCAGATTACATTCTCTGTTTTTTAAGGTCATAATTCAGACATACTCAAACGTATCTTTTCATTCGCTACAAGATGCAACAGAAGAAAATACATAAGAAAAAATGAGCTCACAACAAAAATTTGTTTCTCAGCATACTCGTTCATTGAAGCCATTAATATTGTGCCGTGAACATTTTTCATGTCGTGAAAAACGAAGGAGATATTTTGGTGACCCTCTTTAGGTGGGGCACTCTAAATAAAAAAAAACAAAAGATTTTACTAGCTAGTAAGTTCATTAATTAGCGTACCACAGTTAGGTGATTTATATTTCCCAAATGTTTGTTTTATTTTATTTCTCCAGTGTGTTGCCAAGCAACATGTGTTCATTTTAATGATAATATAAGTAACTAATAAATACTTTCGAATTCTCGATCGGAGAATACACAAACCATGCATGTTAGCCGATGCATATTTTTCATCCCTAATATCGAAGTAAACGATTGTACTTTGTTATATTAAAAGCGCATACAAATTTGAATATATCGCTTGCCGGAATTCTCCTGCAAGTTACTCTAATTTTCCCTTTTCGTCTGCTCTTCCTCTTCGTTGCCTGGGGTTGGTTCTCCATCCTTTATTCGCCGACTCTATCTCTCTACTTTTTCGTTCTACTCTTCTATTTCTCTACTTGACCTTTTTCTACTTATATTTCTGGAGTTTTTGGTTCTATTAGGAATGCAAATGTTCGAGTTTAATATGTATCATTTTAAGGTACAGAGCTGATCTTCAAAGTTCCATCTCCAGGTTTTATTAAGATTATCCAATTTTACTTTTAAATCAATTTTATTTCAACGTCAATCAATGGAACTGTCATATATTCCTTTTATAGGGTAAACTGTACTATTGCTGGCACTGCGGTAGTTATTTCTGATTAGTTCGTAGTTACTTCTGATTTAACCTCCTGCCCTACGATTTATTTTACGATTTCGGTGATTAAAACCTATTTCGTAATTCTTAATTTCCTAAAGAAGGAGAAACTTCCTATCTATGATACGCCTATATGTTCGCCAATAGCTGTAGATTAATAAAACCAAAATAGGATTTTATTTCGATTTATTAGACTCGTACATCTTACATCTTTATTAGACTCTGTTCAGAGTCTTCATCACGAGTCTAACTGGATATACATACAGTAAAAGCTCCTTCGTTGTCCAAAGGCCGGGGGTTTGAGCGGACAACGACCGTGCCCGCACACTATTTTTGATTTATGACTGCGTCTTTAGTGAAACGGCTAGTTAAATGACAAAGAAAAGCATTCGCAGTCAACTGTCTGGCTTCAAAAAACTCCTTATTTCCTTGCCATATTCCTTTCCTATTGTTCTCCGTTCTACGCGGGTCTAGACAGTCCTGGGACACATCTGGCGACCAGATCCACGCAGGCCTAATCCTCTCGTTGACAGGTAGTGGAGTGGGTAGGCACTGGACAACGATCGTGCCCACGATTCAGGACAACGAAGGAGCGATTACTGTAGTAAGGAAAGGGGTTGTTAAAGTCGTTAAACAGCAAATATTCCTGGTTAAGAATTCCTGGAATAGAAAATCATTTTTTATTGCTTCTTATTTATATTTCAAAGCAACGTTGTAAGTTTTCGCAACAGAGTTCCACATACGACTGTTAGCAAATGTGCCAATGACTGTACTATCTGTCTGACGATTGTTATTCACTGAATATATTTTATAATGAAAGATTTATGACTCGTTAAACTGTTTGATTTTGCTGAAAAATCTCGTTTGGCTTATAATAATAGAAAGTTAAGCTCGTTTAAACATTTCAAAAAAAGATAAAATGATTTTTACTACGATTTTGACTTAGGGTATCAATCATTGTACAGTTTACCCTATGTATGGAAATATAATAAATCAATTTTTAGTCGAAATTTGGCAATTAATCAACGTTCACTATTCGACGATGGTAAAAAAAAGAAATCTACAAAATGCAGATAACAATGTTATAAATGAAGACCGTGAACGGGTAGAAAATTCAATTTTTACCGTAATACAGACAAAAAGCTTTTAATTCATTGATAGAGTATGTTTTTTACAATTGTGCTTGTTTTCAATTTATTTTTAAAAAATCTTCTTGTTAAATATTACTTATAAAATCGGCAATTTCATATTCAACAATTTAATACTTGGTTTACATTTCATAAAAATATTAGATTTTTTTTTTAAATGAAAAAGATTGAATCAAATGAAAACTTGCAGGTATATTTTCCAATTTTATTTCGACCTCGTATGTACTGGAAAATGAACATTTTAAAATTCTGAAACGAATAACCGTTTCGCGGTATTATTGCAAATTCAATAGTAGCAAACTTCAGCCTATTTAAAGACTTTCTGAATGACCTATTTTCCGGCTGAACTCTTCTCCTATTCGGATGGGAGATCCACTTCAGATAAATTGTCGACGGGAACGATCCGCTTTTCACAGGGCCGCGCTAATTATTTGAAAAAACGAGATTCGTTAAAATGTTAAGGCGTGCGAGCTTGCCCCGGAGATCGATCGAGTACACTTTCTCGAGTGGTTGCTAAGTTTATGGAAATTTTTTAGTATTTCTGGGAATTCAGTTCGCCACTACATTAGGCGCAGTGGTGAAACTGGGATCGAGAGGATCTGGAAAAGTCGGATGGCCTTCTAGGTGCTACAAAACTTAGCTCTGTACAAAATTCGAAAGTTTTGATTGCCTCTCTGTATACCGTATCCGCCTAAGATAATCAATTTTTTCTCTGTTTCATTATTCCCGAAATGAAATAGCAAATTTCTTGTTTCAGGCTTGCGACAGCGCTCCGGTCCCACAGATAGTCCAAAGCCTGGTAAGTTCGTAATTCAATTTTATTCTACACGAGGTCAATACATTTACGAAACTATGTATTAACTCTTGTAAATACATTTTCATAACAATTCGTTCTGAAGTTACACATGCAATTTTTGGTAGGATATTAATACCTTGTTAACTTATTTTTCCCCATAGGATTTACTTCTGTTATTTACTAACGTTTACATTGATAACTGGACAGCGGATCTTAATGCAAGATAAAAATTTTCTATCTGGATTTGAACAAACTGGAATGAAATAGAAATTTATTTTCTGTCTTAATATGTTTAATAGATTGAAAATAACATAACAGTGTTTCTAAATTCTTTTAATGTTTGTGCTGTTTTAAATTGCAACTACACATTTTTGTCATAAATGCATCAAATCTGCTGTCTATTGATAACGCTCTCTCTATGCTTTGTTTGTCTTATTATACTGGCTGTCCCGGACACAATGGACAACCGATTAGGAAGTAATTCTACATGCAAAAGTGAGACCAAACTAAAGACCAACATGTTTTTGTTTGACGCATTCTTTTCGAGAAAAACTACATAGTTTAGCAATCCGTCAGGATATGCATTTATAACAACATTCGGTATGTGTAATTCGAAATAGAAGATCGATTAATAAAGTTTATAGGAATATTAATATATCATTTTCAACTCCTTAGAATGATTAAAAAAAGAAATACTCTTATATTTGGCTCCTGCCTCTTGCAATTGGTACAGACAATTTTATTTTGCATAAACATCCGCAGTCTACTTATCACGAAGCGTTCACGTGAATTTTATCTAACAAAATCCGTTCATCCCAATTCGACTGCGAATTTTATGCATTTATCTCAAAAATGTGTGGATGCAATGTAAAATGGTAGAAACATTTAAGGAATTTAAAAGTAGCATTGAATTGAATTAAAATTGATTGAAATATGTAAAAAAATTATGAATATTTATGTAGCTTCTGTATCTAGTAATTAATGAAGACGATTTCTATTTTGCATGAAAATCTGCAGTCTAATAATAATGAATGTTTAAACAAATCATGATTGGCTTGACCCAGTTGCTGCGTAACATTTCTACGTTACAATGATTACAACTTCTGTGTTCTGAGCAATCCCTTATTTAGTAGGAAAAGGAAATTTGTGTTTATTGTTCGTTAACATTGATGGTTAAATATTGATAGCAGAATAATGTTCGTATTTAGTAGATTCTGTGTGAAATCTTCATCACGAGACTGAATTGTTATTACACGAGAAGGAGTTAACATATTCATAAAAAAAACTTAATTAATTTAGGTATTTTTCTGAAGAGAAGCGTATCTTCGATTGCTATAAGCTGTTTTATGGGAACTCGGTGATAACTAGATTGCGGATCTTTATGCATTTATAGCAAAATTGAGTATATGAAAATCGAAGTTGTTTGAAAATTTTCAAAACTGAAGATGTCAATATATAATTTCTCCTCTATTAAGATCATTGCGGGAAGAAGTAACATTAATTTAGTTTCTATTTCTTGCAATCGGTGTAGAAAATGTTTATTTTGCATAAAGATCCGCAGTCTAGTGATAACTATTGACTTAAGTCACATGTATGACATCAACCATACATTTATTGTAGTTGTCAAACAAATTAAAACGTTTACAACACGGTCGAGAAAACAAATTTTATAATTAACACATCCGTTCTTGCCATTCGTTTCGTCTGAAACTCCGTAGTTAATCCTTTGCAGTAATGAAACGTATCCTCTTTATGAAATGTGAAAAATTTTTAATGAGATAATATATGAAACAACAACGCGCACAAAATAAATTTGCCCTCATTTATAAAAAAACACGAGATACGGTTGTCACAAATATGTGATGTTCATAATGAGCGTGTTAATTGTTGTTTATAACGGAACGTTTTTAAGTGGGAATATTAAGAAATATAGAAAACCTGTAGTTTTTGGCTCCGACGTTTTATCTGATTACTAGACTGCGGATTTTAAGCATTTATGGCAAGCGAAATACGGAGCAGTTAAGACAGAAGAATTTTAGAATATTGTATCGTTTTGATTTTGCATTTATTAAAACCATTAAGCATTGAAATATAGTTTTATTGAATCTCTATGTCATATAATTAGTACACAATGTTTTTATTTTGCATAGAAATAGAAATTATTTTGCATAAAAATGTTGTATTTCCTTGAAAACGGTGATTCCTAAGGTCATTTGGAAAAACTGTTTCTTTTACGAAAATGTTCTCCGTATCTTCGTTAATAACTTCTTAACGAAGCCGCGTAGAACATTTTCGTAAAGGAAAAAGTAATTACTAGACTGCGGATGTTTATGCAATTTTGTAGACGAGTTTTAAGACAGTGGCATAAAGTAAAATCTTATTTTCAGTGGTAGTAGTCTTTATAGATTCGAAATAAATAAAAATTGTGCTAAATTCCGCCGAATTTTGTATTCTACCATTTTCTGAAAATTTTCAGAAACCATAAATGCATAAAGACCCGCAGTCTAGTTATTACAAATGACCTCGGGAATCATCCTTTTCAAGGAAATAAAACATTTTTGGGACACCCTGTAGAAGTCCAGATTAGGATGCAAACCAAGGGCTATTATCGAAGCAGATGCTCGAAAGAAATCTCGAGAGATTGCAAAACGTCATTCGACGTTCAGCTGAAATTGGCAAATAAAGTAAAAATAGCTTAAAAAATTCAAGAACAGAAACCGCAATTATTTCTGCACCAACCTTGTAGCAGAAAAGAGTCAGTCAGGGACTCGGAAGTCGTCGAAATGATTCGTTGTATTCTGGATTGGTGGGTGTACGTAAATGTTATTTTTCTGCATAATATTGTTGCCCGTGTTCGTTCGCGACACTCATTAGCGTAATTGACGTAAGCCTCTCGATTAACGAGGACATTTTGTAGCTGCGGGAGACACAGAAAAATGAATGGACCGCCAATAAATTTCACCGGGAATACCAGTGAAATAAAGATGTTAAAGCACGACCGTCAGACTCATAAATCGTTGACTCGTTTTCACCGATATGCGATACTTTAAACGAACGCGCGCGTATAAAGTGCGACGCGACGTACGGACAGGCAAGATATGCCAGCACGTATTATGCTTCTCATTATACGAAAATTTAAACAATGTAAATAAAGATACAAACTGAATACGAGCAACACTGCTTCCTGTAGCATACAGACGCAATGATGTAGCATACAGAAGAAACAAACAATTATTAATTCGTTTTGTAAAGTTGGTCATTAGTAAACTGCGGATCTTTATGCAAAATAAAAAATGTTTGCATTGATTGCAAGACACAGGAGCCAAATGGAAAATTCTTTTTCCTTTTAATTGTCTTATTAAGCTGAAATTAGTACACTCATGCCCTTAAATCTACAGGCAAGATATGGCAGCACGTATTGTGATTCTCATTATACGAAAATTTAAACAATTTAAATAAAGATACAAACTGAATACGAGCAACAGTGCTTTCTGTAGCATACAGACGAAACAAACAATTATTAATTCGTTCTGCAAAGTTGGTCATTAGTAGACTTTGGATCTTTATGCAAAATAAAAAATGTTTGCATTGATTGCAAGACACAGGAGCCAAATAGAAAATTCTTTTTCCTTTTAATTGTTTTATTGAGCTGAAATTAATACACTGATGCCCTTAGATCTTCGTAATTCGTCCACTGCTTTAAATTGCACGTGCCCATTTTTATCATAATCATACATGAAATCCGCAGTCTAGTCATTAGAATTATATTCTGATTACTAGACTGCGGATGTTTCTGCAATTTGCAATTTTAATAGTTGAATTTTAAGAAAGTAGAATTAACTAGAATCTTATTTCCGGTGGTAGTCGCCCTTACAGATCTGAAGTAAATTAAAATTGTACTAAATTCTGTCGAATTGCATATCCTACCCTTTTTGGAAAATTTCCAGAAGCCCTAAATACATAACGATCCGCAGTCTACTGGTTACTGTTTCATGCTAGTAAAGTTGCCTATGTTGAAATGAACGAGTTTAATATTTATAATTTTAACTACGGATACGAGAGTTAACTCGTCATTCATTTGTTTCTTAATTTTATAAGTAATTCTTTCACTTTACCGTGTCATACCTTTGTTTTATTACAAACAAAATTGTTGTTATGTCAATTTATATTTGTTACCACGTTTTTATTAGCTCGCTTTCTTGTCTGTCTGTTTCTCTGTTTGTTCGGTACAAATTTTTTATATTCCGTCCCCCTAATTGTTCACGATCGGAAACTCACACAGTCGAAAAGTTTATACCAAACTTTATTTTTAAAATAATTTCCCGATAATATGTAACGCGATAAATGAATTTTTATCTGTCTAATTTATTGGATTATTGGTGTTACATAGTACGATTACGGACAGGTTTCACCGTCCAATATTTTACATGTAATGTATCCGCTTTTTCTGTCAATACGTTACCTAAAATCAATTTGATCAACCTACATTCACTAGCTAGTGAATCTTCAATCATGATTACTAAAAAATATTGAAAGTGTAGTCCACAGGTCATATTAATTTTATGCATATTCCGTTTTTACGGTTATAAAGTTCTTTGTAAAGATTTCTATTGCGCAGCTACAAAGATTAAAAATGTATGAACGCGTACATGCCCTGTGTAAAAGGATTATAAACTGCACGACTAGCGTTTTACTACCAACGAAATATAAATGAAACAAAGTCAAAGCGCGAAATCGATTTTTTAGCTGGAAACGATTAAACAGATTACACGAGTTTACTGCCGGTCGTCGAGTAGAATCAAATTTCTGTGTTCGCGTAATGAAATTTGGGTATTACGCGTTTTTTCAGAGTGCTTCGTTACCGGTGCAGCTGTATTGATTTTCATTTCCGTATTGTGCTCCAGATTGAACTTCATCGCCGGATTACATACAAATACTCCGTAGCTAGTGGTCTACTATTGACCAGTGTAATATTCAGAACTATTTATATATCCTGAAACTATTTGTATATGAGTTATTTATAATATCCGAAAAATATTTGTGAAGTGTGAAATTACCTTTCGGAAAAATTCTTTATATTAAATAATTAAATTCAACGTACGATAATTCGATTTAAACTTTTCTAAAAAAGACTGTCAACTATACAGAGAAGACAGGCATTAAGCATGTAACTACAAAATATAAACGTGGAACTGGAACTTTTAGTTTGAATATATTTTTGGAGTTCCATAAAATATATTAGTATTACGAATGGTTTTTCACGAACTTTACCATCGTATACGTCTCGTTTTTCTAATTAAAACGATACCAAACACGATACATTGGGTTGTAACGACAGTTCGTAGCGTTTGTAAATTAAAATTGAAAGCTAGAATTCAGATTTATTGAATAACATATTTTCCATTCTGTTCTATTACATTTTGCCATTCTCGAGGTAACCTCTCGTGTTATTGAATAGAGATATGAATAAACACCTGAATTTTATTTTCGATTCTTAATTTGATAACGCTACGAACTTTCTTTCCAACCCAATAATAGTTACGATCATAATTACTTGTGTGACAAGTGAAGTTAAGAATTCGTGTACCTATACCGTAAATTTCATGTCATCGTTAATCGCTTGTTACGCAAGTAATTATGATCGCAATATATCGTGTTTGGTGTCGATCTAATTAGAAAAACAAGACGGATACGATAGTGAAAGGTTTATCGTAAAATACGATAGTAAGTTATGCTTTACATAATTACGTAAAATGGGGCTCATACGATACCAATAAAATTTTTGTTTTTATGTAATTTTTTTTAGAGATATCAAGGTCACCTTAATTTTTCTCAATGGAATGAGGTATTTTTTAATACATCAATCGATGCAGCTGGACATTCGTTATAAAAAGGTATTTTTACTGGTACTTAAAGGTACTTAGGTACTTACTGTCGTACTAAGACGTTACACTAGTAAATAAACGCTAATGGTGTTTTAGAATTATTTAAATTGAAATATCTCCTGAATTGCTAACTTTTCGACATACATAGGTTAGCACCTTTTTATAACGAATGTCCAGCTGCATCGATTGATGTATTAAAAAATACCTCATTCCATTTAAAAAAATGAAGGTGACCTTCATATCTCTAAAAAAATTACATAAAAACAACAATTTTTTGGTATCGTATGAATCCCATTTTACCATTCAACTTTGTCCTTCAGACATTTGACGTATCTTTAAAAACAACAAAGATATTTGAGGTGACAACGTTAGGTGACTCACCTTGTATAACTTTCGCTTGGCATACCAGACGACACGTCAGTTACGGAGATACTACTCGATGTAAATACGTTGTCGAGGAAGTTTGTGTGGATCAAGTAGAGCGGGTCCGTTTAAAGTGATATTTCATCGTGGACGAATAATTTTGCCGACCCGTGTCCCCGCAACGCCTGGTGAATTTCTGAGCGGGTTGCGGGGCACTGGTTCAGAAAGTAATGTATTCCGTTAGCAGTTAGTCCGTGTGGTAAAACCACGGCGAAAGCATCTTTTTCCCACCCCTAGCTGGCCGTAGGTATGGATGTTCCTATCAAAAGGTTCGGGCAACGTCAGCCGAGGCTCGCTTTCGGACACCAACGCACGCGAAAGTTAAATTGCTTCGGTCCCGACGTCATCGGTGGAATTTTTGGTTCTATTCCCGAATACGAACCGGGTTAGGTAGTTGGTCGGCCGATTCGCGCATTCGCCGCATCGTGGATTCTTTGAATCGGGAACTCTAGCTCGTTTAAAGGGGATCAGTCTAATTACACGTCGGATACCTTTCAAACTGAACGGGAATGGACATGAAATAACGAATCCCAACGGATAACGGTTCAGCCGTTGGCAAGACGAAGACGAAAGTTCGGTCGGGTCTATTCATATGACCGTCAATTTTGGTAAGTTTGATGAATATTCGATTCTAGGTCATTGAACTCGTATGACAACTTCGTGTTCCTTTTTCTCGGAATCTCCTGCGGGTGGCAATTTGAAAATTTTCGAGTATCTATTACCTTACTAGATGTGTATTTTAATTATGTTGCATCCCGTATAATGCATCTGGAGAGAAATGCACCGGAACATCAAACTAAGGAGATATCTCGAATTTCTGAATATTCTGAAAGTGTGAGACTCATAATCGGAAGAAGATTTGCTTTCCTGCTTCACCGGGTTTCTGACAACACACAGGCACCACATTATCAAGAGGTATTTTCGGGTGTAAATTGTTCCTCGGGAACTCGCCTTGTACTTATTCTCAGGGAAGTTCGTGTAATTTGAGTGTCAAGTAATCTTAGAAACTCGCATTAGATTTGAGGGTGTGAATTACTCTTGGAATCCCGCCTTGTTTCCTGTAGATGTCAATTGTCATCAGGAATACGCTTTGAGATTACCTTTCAGGTGCATATGCTTTGATTTGTACGATGAATAGTGTGGCTTCCGGATCACCTGGAATTAAGCGATTTAAATTTTGAACATGCTGGGATATTAGATACTTCAGGCATCAGAGGATAATTGAGGTCCTCTGCATATTTTTCGGGTTATACTTATCTTCAAAAACTGATATGTATACAGGATGGAACATTTCGAATTAGTCACCCGAATATTTTACCAGTTATTGATGATAGAACAAAATGCATCGGGCGGGACTTGCTTAATTTCAAGGCTTGATGATGTTCTTGTATTAGGTTGTCCCAAAAGTTTCTTTCGGAATGTGTTTCTTTATTGTTGCTAAATAAATACAAACAATGCGATAATCTTTATGTTCATGCTCTGGTACTTCCTAACATGAATTTGCATTACGTGCATGAAGCGAAAACCACTTTTTGGGACAACCTAATATTTATTTAGCAAAATTAAACGAACACATTCCGAAAGAAACTTTTGGGACAACCTAATATATTCTGGTGTATTCAAGTATATTCTGGTATATCCTTCTAAATTCTGGTATATCTTTCCAAATTCTGGTATATCCTTCTAAATTCAAGTATATTCTGGTACATTGTGGTATATTCTGGTTTATTCTGATACATTCTGGTCTATTCTGGTTTATTCTGGTACATTCTGGTACATTCTGGTATATTCTGGTACATTCTGGTACATTCTGGTACATTCTGGTACATTCTGCTATATTCTGGTACATTCTGATATATTCTAGTATATTCTGGTCCATTCTGGTCTATTCTGGTACATTCTGATATATTCTAGTATATTCTGGTACATTCTGCTCTATTCTGGTTTATTCTGGTTTATTCTGGTACATTCTGTTACATTCTGGTACATTCTGGTACATTCTGGTATATTCTGGTACATTCTGGTACATTCTGGTATATTCTGGTACATTCTGGTACATTCTGTTATATTCTGGTACATTCTGATATATTCTAGTATATTCTGGAACATTCTGGTCTATTCTGGTATATCCTCCATATATGGATGATGGCTTCAAATGAAATGATGTAGACCTTTTAAACTAACCAAGTGTCATCTTAGGCTTTTGTTTCTAGCACCAATGATAAGCGAGATACAATAGTATCACATACAAAAAGACATACATACAAAAGTCGCGTTAGTTATAGTAGAGGTGTTATATTTCTTGTAGCATGTGCCGCACTTGGAGAAGCAATTGATAAAGTCATTCACATGACTTCTTCTTAAGTCTTGCTCCGCCCTGTATACGTCTGGGTGATGATAGAGGCTTCTAAGACCTCACGTGTGTCACTGCAGATGATTAGATACCTTCAAAGCATATGAGTCTCCTTGGTGACTGTTATCTGTACTTCCGAGCTAGCGTGTGTCTTTGTAGGCGATCAGGTGCTCCCGCGACAGTGTAAGTCTTCTCGGTTACGTATTTCCTGAAGTTCGTGTTTATCTTTAGCGATTTTGGGGTCCCCGCGAAAGCCTGTGTGCCCTAGAGGGTTTCAGGATTCGCATGTGTTTCTTGGGATTGTCATGCGCCCTTCATGCTTCATGCGTGTGGCAAGCCAAATATTTTCTAAAGAATATGAAAAAGTTGGGGGTCGTTTCTATCACAAAGCCAATTTCGAAATTTTGTTTGCTCCGAAGCCTAAGGTGCTTACTTTCACACGAATAATTAATTTACCGAAGGATTATAACTCTTGAGCTGTCAAAGTGTGACTTTCGTAATTTCTTGTGGAAGCAGGGTGTATTTGTTGAGATTATATACAAGTTTAATGGTAATATGGGCACGAATAAATAAATGGGTTTAATAATTTCCAACGAGAGCATTCTTAGCCTTTTAGTAATTATAAAATAAGGAATCTCAGTATTAAACCTAGTATTAAATAGTAATGTTCACTGTTTTCTTGTCTAAATTCGAATTATAGACAAGTAGACCATGTTGTCGAGTCTTTTTTGATATTGTAGTATTTATTTTCAATTACTAAAATAACACGAAAATTTTATCCAATATCATAACGTTCTGACAGGTTTTACATTTATTTAATACAACATGTATTTATAAACCGGACATGATATTTCGGCTTCGATCAGATTGTTAATCCGGCGTTAAGTGTTAGCGTAGTTGTTATCCCTGGTGTTTGGTGATTTTTAATAAATGTTTGCTGCAACATTTCCGTGTTTGGTATTTTAAAAGCCGAACTCGGATGAATATATCAGGAAATCAGAATAACGCGCACGCAGCCACTCTGACACTATTTTCGCTTCACCACTTAAACTTTACTCGGTCAAAGTGATTTACAGAAAGCGCCTTTTTAGAATGCATGAGTTCTTGGTTTTAAAAATTTCATGCAAATGGCATTTCAAACTCTGTAGCTAGAGATGAGTGCCGTGAAAACAGCATGCAAATGACACTGTAATCGATAAATTGTTATATTCACAGTTTTTTTTAAGAAAAAATGGAAAAATTAATGTATAATCCAAAGGATCATACACAAAAAAAACTATGTGAACAGTTCTCAATATTCACATTTTGCACAAGTGAAAACTATATTCAATAGACTGCGGATCTTTATGCAAAATAAAAGTTTTGTAAGGGAATTTCGATAAACTGAAGTGAAATAGTTATTTTCTTTTTGATATCAGACTATATTGCATAAGATCGTGCCCGATTTGAAACTAAAAAATGGCTAAATTTTAAAGATTACAGCTTTATTAATTAATTGTATGGTCACCATTCTTTTCTACAATTACAAACAATCATTTGATACGCTTAATAGACTTGAAATAATACAGTAATGATTTTCAATACTTCTAATGTCTTTACTGTTTTAAATTACGCCTACTCATTTTTCTCATAGGTGCATAAAAAAAATCTGCAGTCTAATATACCGTATTATGTTATCATAAAATAATTATCATTGAATATAAACATAATCGAATTTCGAAAAGAAAATTCCTCGATTAAGAAAAAGTGGTGAAAAATCATCGCGGGAAAGATTCTCACAAATGTAATTCCTAGACTGCGGATAAAAATTTTCAAAAGATGCTGGAATATAAAACTCCACAGAATTAAGTACGATTTTTATTAATTTTAGATCTATAAAGGCTACCACCACTGAAAATAAGACTTTATTTGTTCCCACTTTCTCGGAATTCGCCTGCAAAAATTAAAAATTGCATAAAAATATCCGCAGTCTAGTAACTCCAATTTGAAACTTTTGTTTGTTCCCTACTGTGCAAATTGGTTCAATTTTGTCTTGTTGTGCTGAGGAACGGTCACAAGCAATTCCCGGAGCATACCGCGCTCGTTAGTAGCCGTGATTCTAATTCCGCCGCGCGTCTACTACCGAGACACTACTGTGCTCGGTGCATCGACGTCAGAAAGCATTCGTCAACGACGTAGGTGGTTAACATTTGAATTTCATGCTCGTATCTAATTCTGTTTAGCGGGACTGATCGTGATACGGGGATGGTGGTGCATCGTGCGGCGAAAGTTTAAATTATCCTGTCCGCCGAGAGGAAGCATCCTCCTCGGGGAAAACGACTCGGATTGGTCGAGTCTGATTAGTTCGTCGGTCCCTGGCTCGTTTTATCCTCTCTTCTGCCGTCCTCCTTTCCACGGTTTGGTAACTACCGCGCTGCTACAGAGGAGAAACGCCGGCCAAGGTGTTGCCAATGGCTTCCCTTTCGGCCGAGCTAACCAGAAACTGCGAAAACCAAGGGTCACCCATCTCCGATTCTCTTTCCAATCTCTTTCCATTGGTTCCTCTGCCCTCCCCTGGTCCATTCGTTCTCTCTGAAGAAGCTAGCTAGTTACTTCGCGGTTCCCCTTCCCCTATTGCTTAGCCGTCCGCCGTTTAATCAGACTTCTCTTGATGAACCAGTCTCCCAGTTGTTTCCCGCGGAGATCCAAGACAATTTTCGTATCCGCCCCACCCCCTGGACCGAGCCACGAAACTGCTTTATAGATATTCTCGTGGTGGACGTCTCCCAGGGACACAGTACGCTCGCTTTAATTAATTCTACGCGCTGGATACCGGCTCGCTTAATAGCCCAACCTGTTTATTAAAACATTCCGCGGTGATTCATTAATGTGGAGCGAGGCCATCGGTTGCGGACCGCAACCCATGAGTTTTTCGACCGTTTGGCCCAGTCGCATCCTGCTCCGCGATATTTATTTATAATGCAGCGATAGAGGCCCGAGGGATGCCTCCGCGATCGCGCCGTGCTTGCTACCCGATTAGGGAGTTGAAGGCAAATTGCATTCGCGTCGAAACGCACGTCATAAAATGGCCGATTGAGTCGGTCAAGCCGGGCCGAGCGATGTTCAGGCAGAGTCAACGTCGACGCGGCAAAACGTTTGCCGAAAAATCGACGACAAATAAACGAAACGAAACGAATTTAACTACCCGCGCCGGACGCGTGTGCGAAACAGCCCGACATCCAACGTGACTCGCCTTTTTTTTCGAGACTCTACGAATTGAGATTAAAAGTTCGGCCTCTCTCCCTCTCTCGTTCTCTCGATCGCTGGCCTAGCACCGCATTCTCCCAGTGACACGCATATTTGTCATTACGGTTTTAATCTTCAATTTTATCTGGCCCCGTAGCCTTTTTCAGTTTCCGGCTGATGTTTCGCCATTCTCTTTGACCAGTCGACCGTCAACACCACACAAGCCAGCCTAAATTGGTCCGTGCACAGACAAGGAAAGCGAGAGTGATAATTTGAATTTTTACAGTTTCGTGTTTCCGCCGCGTCCGATCGTCGGGGACTTTTTTTCACGATTCGAATGCCGCGAACTGTTCCCCAGTTTTATTGGAAATATCTGCTCGTTGCTTGCAAAGCATCATACAGATTGGGTTTTTGCACAGGCGTATAATGTTTGTTCGCGATTCTTGCTGCAACGACAATTTGGGATTCCCTTCGGTTGTGTTTGGATTGTTCAGCTGAGGGAAATTCAGGCGATATTCTGCTGGTGATATTTATTCGGTGATGCAAGCTAGCTTTTGAAGATGGACCGATACTGTCGGCCTCGCAGAATGAGAGTGCGGATTTATTTGTTTTTTAAATTCCCTGTAAAAGGAAAGGCTCAACCAAGTTTAACACGATTTTTATCCTATCTGAAACTTAATGGGTGCACACGTGGATTAACAACGTGGTTAATCTAGACCGATAATACTGACGCTTATCGAAAATAAATACCTAAGTACACTTTCCCGGGAAATTATCACTTCGTTTCATTTGTACACTCTCTGCTTCTACGTAGGGTAACTGCACCAGTGAATAAACGGGCACCAATAAATGAACGCTTATGTATATTTCAACAAGAAGCCTAACTAAGACTAAGAATGTAGTGTTCATTAACTGGTATTTTTTATATTTTTTATTTAACGTTTAATAAAGAAAAATAATAATAATTTCATTTTATTTGTGTTCATTTATTTTTGACAAATGAAGTATAGGGAGCCATTTGGCATATATGAGATTCCTTTAATTGACATATTTTTTTAAAAATAAAATATCTTCCTGAACAATTTCTTAAATGTTCATTCACTAGTGCAGTTACCCTAGATACTTTATGTACGATTTTTGCGAACAAATAAACGTGGGTATTTTAGTTTTATTATTAAAATCACCATATGCGGTGTACATTGCTCAATAATTATTCAGTTCCACACAGTAATATGGTTCGAAATGTTCGATATCAGTTTATAATTCAAAAGAATTATATATACTAATTGTATTACGCGCCTCCTCCTTCGATCAATTCGTAGTATACCTCTACTTTAAATAGCATGTATCCAAAGAAATAAATTTATTAAACAATGGAAGCATTTTTACAATTTCAATAGTCGTAAATTCCAAATATTAGAATCCGTAATTTTGACGAGTCCCGTAAATCTACACTTAAAGTGCATTTTTTCCTGGAAATAAAGCCTTCTATGCAATTTCGTAATTCTTGATTTTCGTCTTGTTAATAATAGAATCTTCGTGGCACATTTGTGTCGCGAATTTAAGACCAGCCTGTATATAGTATTTATAGAGATGAATCTTTAGAGAAGATTAATAAAATAAACTAGTTCTGAATTGAGACAAACCTGGTTTCATGTCTGATATGCAGTAGCAGAATATTAAATGCATAAGGAGTAATAACGAGCATAAAGAATACTCTGAATAATTTCTCTAATAAATAATATTTCTCTAATAAGTATGAGTGTTAACGTTTATGGAAAGTGATTCTTCGTGTGTGTACACGTACAGGTCAGCTAACGTAGGCAGAGAATTGAATTAACTGTCTAATAATGAATCAGTTGGTATGCTTATATCAAACACTTTACGGAAACAGCGTTCTTTGCTGACCGAATGATATGATCAACTGACAAACTAGTGTAGAATTACGTTACGCTTTCAGAGCAAGGTCCATACTGACGGACCAAATAGTTCATAACTGTTTCGTAAATTTCAAGCATGAGCTAGTTTAATGTACACGACGGAAATTGGAACCCATCAAATCTCAAGAGCAGACTCTTGTTTGAGCTAAACATATTCAACACCAACTTCCGTTAATAGTATGTTTCGTAGTTTTATATCATGGATGCCCACGCAATCATACCTGTCAGGATGTTTTATAATTTTCAAAAATAGTGAATTCCTAATATCTGTCGCTAGATGCTAAGACTAACCTATCTGTGTTGGGTTTTTAGCAAGTATACAGGGTGTCCCAAAACTCCTTCAAGTCCGGGAAATGGGAGGTTCCTTAGGTCATTCGAAGCGACATTTTCCTTTGCAAGAATGGCGGCAGCGTCTTTGTTTAGGAGTTATTAGCGAAGAACACAGACCAATCTCACCAATCAGAGCGCGACCTAGACGCGAGCTGGCACTGTTGGCCCGGCGCGGCGCGCCAACTGTCTATTGGCCGACTGTGCCAAGTCGCGCTCTGATTGGTTCGTGTTTTTCGTTGATAACTCCTAAACAAAGCCGCGGCGATAATTTGTGCAAAGGAAAATGTCGCTTCACATGACCTAAGGAACCTGCCATTTCCCGGACTTGAAGGAGTTTTGGGACACCCTGTATGCGTACGTAAGTATATGCACGTTGCAATTTGGGACACTGAGAAATAAGAGATATCGAATATTAAATTTCTGTATATTTAATGTCAGATTGCCAGTAATAATTATTATTAATAACTTTATTGCGCATCGGAAGAATCAACAACAAAATAAAAGATGAATATTTGCGTAAAGCTTAATACCTTGCGTAATGCTTCCGTATTATCATGAAATAAGCTCCCTTACAAAAATATTTAATTTATTAAATAATATTCATAAAATTAGCACCACTGAATATCAGTTTATTAATGCTGAAATTAATTTAATGGTATCGTAAATGCTATTTTTGTTTATCCACGGATATAAAAAGAATGCGGGACGATCGCATTGAATGACGTTGAAATTAAATTGATCTAAATTAAAATTGATCCATAATAAAGTCTACTATAAACCTGTATTCTAGACTGCGAATCGATATGCATTTATGAAATTCCACAGGTTTATTATAGACTTTATTATGGATCAATTTTAATTTAGATAAATTTTATTTCAACGTCATTCGATGCGATTGTCTTACATTCTTTTATAGCATTGACGATAGCATTGAATTAATTTCAGCATTGATAAATTGATATTCAGTGGTACTAATTTTATGACGTAAATAAAAAATGTATTATATTTTATCTTCAGGTTAAATATTTTTGTAAGGGAATTTGTTTTATAATAATACGGAAGTATTACGCAAGCTTTACGCAAATATTCATATTAACTTCCCGATTTTATAGGGAAGTTATTGTAATCACCCCGAAAATCGAAAATCGATTTTTTAGCAGATCTTCACGTTTCATGGTCATTGGAGTCATTTTAGACTATTTTCAGCAAAATGTTCGCGCGTGTGTGTGTGTGTGTGTGTGCGTATGGCCGTTTGTATGTTATCAAATTTTTCGTTAACGTTTTCTGAAAAAGTAACAACGCGATCAGAATGATGAATGATGCAATCGATGTGCCCCGCTGTAACTTAGAGCTGATTAGATTTTGGTCCATTTTGGTCAAGTAGTTTTTTAGTTTTTTAGTTTTTTTAGTTTTTTTAGTTTTTTTCGAAAGAAGTTCATTCAACAATGCAATTTATACGAGAGGATGGACATTTTCCACCGAATAAACAAACGTAATTATATATATTTCATTTTTTATATTTTTTTTTTAATTGAAAAAAATTTTTTTTTTTCAATTATGCAACTAATGTTAACGAATCGGGAAGTTCTTTGTGTGACTCTCCAAGAGTCACACACCAAATATAAAACATTAATAGCTGTAGACCCTACTAGCCATGAGTACCAATAACCCTCTCGCAAGAGCAGTCGTACCCGCGAACCGCGAACTCGCGAAGCGAGTGATCAACAACAACCCTACTCCCGAGCGAGCGAAGCGAGCGAGCAACAATAAACCCACTCGCGAGCGAGCGAAGCGAGCGAGCAACAATATCCCTCTAGTTATTTTGTTGTTGACTCTTCCGATGCACAATAAAGTTATTAATAAGACTGCGGATGTTTATGCAATTTTCAATTTCTGTAGGCAAATATGAAGAAAGTGGAATCATGTGAAATGTTATTTTCGATGATAGTAGTCTTTGCAGATCTCAAATAAATAAAAATCCATAAATGCATAAAAATCCGCAGTCTAGTTATTAATAATAATAATTACTGGGAATATGCAACGATCTAATAGCAGGCAATATCGAATTAACTCACGAGGACACGACGATTTAATTGATCAGTACGGATTTAACAAATTTCCCCTGTAAGAGAAAGCCAGAGGATATTTTGGCTCTGGTGTCAGGAGAGGATTGGAGGAATTCGATCTTAAAGTGGATTCCCATTTCCCGTGACAGTGCACGCGTACGTGCTTGCGCGTGTCCGTCGAACCGTGTAAAAGAACCCTCTTCGACGCACAAAGAAGTTCTTCGATCTATTGAAAGCCCTCTTCGCGCGTCTCCTTCTTGAAGATGTATCGCGGCTTCTCGCGCTACGTACAATTCCGCGGAACGTAGCGCAGCGTCGATCTTGAAGTAAAGTGGGCGTAAAATGGCCTGGTGTCTTCGCCGACAGTGTCACCAGATCAAGACTTGTCTCCCACTCTACCTTACCCCTTCTACGACGCTATTCCCCCATATCCTGGCGGCGAGCATCCCCACGCGCCCGCCTTGGTGCGGTCACCTGACGCGTTTCTCCGTCGTGCATGTACCGTTGAGTGCTGACAAGAAGCTCCCCGGGGGGCACAGAGGCAAGGGGGGTCTATCGTTCTGCATAGCAGTAGTAGTGTGTGCGTGATCGCTTCGGCCAATAGAAGGCGCGCCCCTTCCAAGCCAACCAATCGGGCGCGCATTCTTGCCTACGTCACCGCATTCCTGCCAGGGAGCTTCTTGTCAGCACTCAACAGTACATCAGGCCTGGGCATTTTTGTCTCAATTGAGACAAGACCGTCCCCACCGTAGCGCCCAGTGTCCCCCACCAGCATCCGTCGTTACTATGGAGGAAGGACGCACTTCGTCCGTCGCAAGCAGTGCGCAGGCCTCGTGCATCGAAGCCGCGAGGAGCGCCACTGAAAGGAAGCTTGGTGGGGGAAGCAGGCGTGTGACGGGCCCCACCCGTACCCAGGCCTGATGTACATTAATGTACAATGTAGTACTTGCGATAAGTGTAATAAGTACTTGCGATAATCCGACAAAAAATATTTTAAACAAAAGTTGATCAGTCTTCGATTGGCTATACATTGCATAAAAAAGTTCGAAAATTTTCTTTTTAATTATTGCCAAGGCCACTTTAATTTTTTAAAATGGTATTTCAAGGTCATCCGAAGATCATGTATACTAGGTCGTTGAATTCGTCTTGATACGGGCTATAATACTGTTAAGTCAAAAATACAAAGTGCCATTTAAAAAAATGAAGGTGGCCTTGACAATACTCAAAAAAAATAAAAATTTCAAACTTTTTTATTGCGATGTATAGCCAATCGAAGACTGATCAACTTTTGTTTAAAATATTTTTTTGTCAGATTATCGCAAGTACTTGAAAAATGGTGAAAAGTGTTATATGGGATACCCTGTATTTGTGGCGTTTTTCTGATTAAAATAAGACCAAACACGATATAATTTCAACTGTATTTAGTGGTTTAATTGACGATGAAAGTTTCGGGCGCAAGGCAGGACAGCGTATGGGAAAGAAGGAGACGCGGAGAGTCGCAGTCGCTTCGGCCGTGCGCGGTCTCTCTTTACACGCGCTGTCCTCCTCTTCGTTCAGCTCGCTCTTTGAAGCTCACAAAAGTACTATCCGTCTACGAACTTTGCACGCGAACCTCCCCGAGGCTTTTGCGACTATGGAGGATTTACTGTATCACCGTATCACGTGACTAATCCAGTAACGACAAAGAGAGGGTAAATGTATTCCCCTCAATTTCCCCGGTCTGGCGACGACAATGTTCACCGGTGCTCCGGGTACCCGCGTCACTCCGTCGCGGGTCGTGTCGTCGCGTACCCGTCGCACGTCGCACCGCGTTCGGGACGCGCGGTGGCAAATTGCAGAGGTGGATGCCATTTTACGTGAATTAATGTAAACACGTCGGGCACGCTCGAGCGCGGTAAATTGACGCGAACAAATTAGATCTCTCGTCATGGAATTAACGCGTGCGCCAAGCACCGAGCCTGTGTTTTGATCGTGACGCGTAATTATTCGTCGTTCTTTCGCTCGGCCTGGAACTCGAGTGTTGATACACCGAATAGATCTTCCGAAATTTTTCAGTCGCTGCCAGCCTCACCTTTGACGCGTCCACGCGGCTTGGACATACGTGTCGGGAGGAACTCGCCCGGAATTTCAAACACGTCATTTCGGAAATTCTGAAATCCACTTATAATAATTTATCGTTTGATGAATCGTTCGCGCGACATTTCAGATACAAACAGAAAGATTTAGTCGTACTTCCGAAAACCCCCGTGCTCCATATTGGCTAAGACAGGGGTAGCTAACCATTTACATACCATGTATCAATTTTGTTCGTATACCAGTTCAAATGTGCCAAAACTGTAGCACTTTTTCTACCTTCTTACGTTCATTATTGGGGTCGGAAAATGGGAATAGGGGTAGGCTTAGCTTTGCTTTGCTTAGGGGAGGAAAACGGATAACTCAATCACGCAACTAAATTAATTAACACTTCACCTATCGCAACCCTATTAACAGGATTATTAATAGTGTGCTGTACCAAAAGAAAGCATAGAGGTTTTCTTTTACATTGCAATCTTAAATGAAACTATTAAGGGAGACTTGTTAGTTCAGAATGAAAATTGCTGTTGCTATTAAACGTTCCGTTAAAAAGTGTTTAGCCATGTGCCATAGATTTTCAAAATTATGCAATAATCACCGGTCGGTACTGTGTTAATTTACCCCAATTCATAAATGATCTTTTGGACGAATGAAAAATGACCGGTTATATATTTTTCATTTCACAATTAATCAAATTTTGAACTTCCTTACATCGAAATTGATTCGGTAAATTTCTTTATCCAAGCATATATTGTTATAACAACTGCACAGGATCTAAATAAATGGAGTCTTGTCATTTTTGTAAGTAAAAACATTTCAATCGCTTTCAGCGCTCGGTTGGTTTAGCGTTAACGATCTGTTAGAAAACTAATATTTAGACAGGACGTTGCAAGCTTGGTGTATCGTGTGCCATACGTCTGGCAGCGAGCACTGGTCGCAGCGTGGCGCGTACGGTTGGCGAGACAATGAAATACAGTGGGTGAGAATACGTGTCTGACACGTACCGGGGCAAGAAGGGAAAGAGGACGATGAGGGGAGACGAGGAGAGAAAAAAATAGGGTTACGCGGAGAGGAAACGTATGAAAAGACGTTCGCACTTAATTTTAGTGCTAATGAGATTACACGGAGAACAGTGCTTCATGCAGGTCCCGCGCGCGCGCTCGAGCTTTTGCTTCGCGCGAGTTAATAAACGCGAGGAGCAAAACGCTTTCCGTAGCTGCAGAAACAAAGATAAGTATATTAAACGGATTTCAAGTGCTTTCTGTTGCTGCGGCAACAAAGATAAGTGTATTAAACGGATTTAGTTTCGAGGTCGGGAGAAGATGACGAGCCACTTTGTTAATTGAGTTTTGCCCTTACGGGGGATCGCCTGTATACCACTCCTGGGGGTATTAAATGGCGCGAGAGCTGCATTAGCCTCGGCCATCGACGATACTCAGCCATCGGGAACCGAAGAATATTAATTACATTCTGCATCCGGCGGATCGGTGCTCCTCCAGTTACCATTCGGACAATTACAAATTTTTCTCGTTACGACGCGCCGCGGTGGCCAGGATCCAAGATTAATCGACATCTTTTTACCTGTCTTCGTTCCACGGATCTGTCAACAGCTATGCCGGAAAGAAATTTCGTCCCTCCGACGCGACGGGCTTTTAAAAACCGACTGCCCGCTCCTCTGCAAGGAACTCTGCACACAGTAATTATCTCAAGTTTCGTGAACTCGGGAAACTTCGAGTAGTACGAGATTCAAATCGAATTGTAGAAACTCGACGGAACGTCGCTTCTCTGCATCTGCTACCGACAATACTTGCCGCTCGAGCGAATCAACGTAAAACGCGTCCGGGCAAGAAGCAAGTTCGCGAGTTCCTGACCTCCTTACCGTATTTCATCAAATTCTTTCATCGCCGAACGCGCCACACCGATTCTTCTTCTCGCTCCTCACGATTTCTGCCAGCTCAATTCCGCGATTCCCCCTCGTCGATTATTTCATAAGTCCCAGCTACTGACTATGTACTATGATATACAGGGTGGTTCACCAGTCGACTGCGGATCTTTATGCAAAATAAAAAATGTCTACGTCGATTCCAGGACACACTGCGGTTGCTTAGAAATTTCTTTCTTGTTTTAATTATTTTATTGGACTGAAGCTAATACGTTGATGTTCTTAATTTTTTTAAATATGTCCACTGCTTTAAATTGTACGTACCAATTTTTGACTACCTCGATTTTAGTTATTATTATTATTCGTAGCGAAGGACGTTTATACAAGGTGGAATGATTTCGATCACCCACTCAACACTCGAAACTATTCAACCTTATACAAACATTCTTCGCTACGAATAAGAGATTTCTTAAACGTGGATCATTTTTATTTGATGTAATCTTTTTTACATTGGGCACATAAAATTGAACCTGTTTTCTCATACCACGGTGGAGATTTTTGCAATTCATAGAATACAGACGAATTGAATGATATTAAAACTGTTTTGAATAATATTAAAATTGTTTTGAATAATGCTATGGCAATTTTTACAGGCACCTAGACTCGCCATTCGAGTGCAAAGGGATAATAATAACGAAAATCGATGGGGTAATATCTGGTGAACCACCTTCTATAAAATAGTGATAAAAATGTGATAACACGTTCGACTGTGAACCGTCACTTGGCAAACCTAACCCACAAGGATCTAACATGTAGTTCAACTACACGTTTGCAACTTCAGGAATTGTAGGCAGAGTTCTGATGTCGTTTAGACATCCACATTCGTCCTCAAAAGATTAAAATATTTGTTTAGATAGGGCCCAAGATGCTGAACCGCATAACAGTGAAACTTTATTTGAGAAATGCTAGGTGGGATTATTTATCCAGATGTAAAAATAAGTTTTCAATAATACGTCCAGAGTAAAACATTTAGTCAGAATCTGAAAAATGCAACAAAGTTGAACAAACGCTCAATATCGTACATAATTAACTTTCCATTCCAGATTTTATTTATTATTGCTGTAAACCGATTGGTTTATTTAGCAAGTTCAGTACTGTTACATGTAGCTTCCATTACGTAGGTGTTACATGGTTTTTATATCCTTACCGGCACACTGTTTGAGAGAACTGTAAATTATTTTTAGGCTTTCTATATCAAGTTTACAGAAGAAGGAACTAATACAAAGAGGAAAACAGTAATTGCCTTTGAGAAGCTTTGTTTCTAATGTATTGAGTTCGTTCTCATAGATATTTATAGATTGAAAATTGTGAAAATGAAGCTACAAGCACAGTTAATTTCGGATATTTTTTCCGAATTTTAATCAGTTGTTAATGGTTGGAAAGAATAATTTATTTTTATGGGTTAGTTTCGCAAACAACTCTTTCAGTGATCACCGTGAAAACGGTACTTACTCGAACACAACAAAAATTACTAGGTAAACACAAAATGAAACGAAATATTTTAGAATCATGAAGAACGAAAGAAAATATCATTTCCAAATGCTTTTTCAATAGAGTTTATACTTCTAGATTTATCGTCAAACGCTAATGCTGGAGATCGAAGATGATTTTCTCTCCACGTACTCCCGTTCAATGTTCTTATATAGGTTCGCATAGTGTACTATAAATACACGTTGTTTATGGAACTAAGCAAGTTGCAACACCTACTTTAGCATGGCATCTTACCTCAACACAATTTGGGCGCCTAACCCCAATGCGTTGAGGAAGATGCAAAGCTCGTTAAATGAGACAAATTGTACGCTAATTACTATTTGTGCAAAAGTAAGAAACCTTGTTTTCAGCTAATAAACCGTCGCTGTTTATAACACTTTTCTCTTTTTAATAAACATAAACAATGTATCTGCCTTCTGTTAACAATTTACTGAGATAAAAAATATAGATAAGATTGTGCTAACATTTACGGAATAAATAATAAATACACTGCAGATCTTTATGCAAAATAAAACCTCTGCATCGATTGCAAGAAATAGAAACTAAATTGAATGCTATTTCTTCCCTTAATGATTTGAATCGAGGAGAAATCATGTATTGACATTTTCAATTTGAAAAATTTTTCAAATTTGGAATTTCATCTTCTCAATTTTGCTATAAATGCGTAAAGATCCGCAATCTAATCACAAGTTACAGCTATGTGCCATTTCCCCGACTTATCTTTTCTATTGTACAAACATTTATTTGGTAATTATTTAGAACTTTACCCTCTCATCGATGTTAATGGTCTTGAACTACGTTGTCAATTTTATTAGCTCGCTTTCTTGTTTGTCTGTTTGTCTGCCTGTTTTTTATATTTTAATTGGCTCTAAAACCATAATGCTACAGTGAAGTTTCATTATAAATGACTTCCACCAATCACTAATAGAATAACAAACTAATTTTGGACTAAATTACGTGATTTCACTGAAAGATATTGTTTAAATTTTTTGTATTCGCATGGCGATTAAAAGTTACGTGCTTCGTTATATAACGAAATATATTTTTCATGTTTGCCGTACAAGTCGTTATACATAGATATTGTCAGGTAATCTTGCTCTACACTGAGGGCTTCGAACGGATTATCCTCAAATGCATATTTCAATATACGTAACAGATACATTAATGAACGAGTTTCTGGAGCCAATTATGTAGTTCACTCTAGCATGCTCAATTGTATAGAGATTAATTCATGCTCGAGAATACAAATACAACAAAACATTCATTCAGAAATTAATCAAATTGATTTGTCCTTATTTCTTCTCATTTGCTTGTTCTATTTGGGGTATATTATACATATGTGTTCCCAAAATTTAGTTGTTGTCTCTTTCTGCTTTAAAGAACATATCGATCGTTGCATACGCATGAACTAAAACGGATAAATGTTTTAACTAATGAATAACCGTGCGCTAAACATTGCACTAATTGAAACACGAATAGTTAAATTCCATGTATGCTCGTCCATTTAAACTTTAAACGTTCATTAAATGGGAGTTTGTTGTATACATTATATCTGTGGTTGTCAGGAAGAACGCCGCATGTCACATAATTTCACTTTCGAGATATTGCCGTTTAAAGTTTTGATCACTGATGCTTTGACATAGGACATCGGTTAAATTGCATTATTTTTTGCAGCCTTTCGAATTTATTTTCACGACTTTTCTACTGGTACAGACGTAAATCCTATACTATAAATTTAAATTAATGCAAAAACTCAAATTTTTTGAAATTGACAAGCATAGATATATTATAATATTAAAAACATTCAAATTTAGTCATGCTCTAACTGAATTTCAATTTCTATTCAAATAGATTACTCTTGGATGACCCTTATGCCACGCCATTTATTGCTAACAAAAGTAACTGTTCCATTATACGAAGATTCTCGATTACTTGAATAGTTCAGATAATTGATATTATACTGTATTTGTTTTTTTGTCACAAAAATAGGTTTTGTTTATGATTTTTATCTAGAGACTATGGAGTTGGTTTTTCTTGCTATGATCAGAAAGGATAAATGTTTTAACTATATGAATAACCGTGTGCTACATTGCACTAATTAAAACGCGGATAATTAAAATCCATGTGTACTCGTCCATTTAAACGTTCATGAAATGGGAATTTGTTATATCATACATTATATAATATAATATTAAGAATATTCAGATTTAGTCATGCTCTAACTCAATTTCAATTTCAAAATTTTAATTATAATCTAGCCTAACCCGTTACATTATTGGTTAGTCAATTCTAGTGTTCTTTGCTTGTTTCACTACCTCCAGGTTACACACCTGCGCAATTCTGTGTACCATCGCGACAAATTGACAAGCAGCAATCACTACGGCTAACGTTTTGCATACCTAGCTGTCCTTAATTAATCCAGACCAGTTATGTCACGAGAGTATTAACCTTGTTAACTGACTGTGTCATCCACAACAACATTTTTCTAATTACTCCACAAACACTCCAAAGTGTCTCACTTGCATTTATCGATCGAATAGGACACAAATGTATTAGCTGTAATCTGTAATGGACATCGCTTTGAGCATTATTCGCATAAAAAATCATTTACAGAGTAATTTAGATTTTTATTCAGAGTTCTCTCTTCAGCCGCGTGATTAAAATTTATAATACAAAAAATATGATTGATTAAAATTGACAAAATAAACACAAACTAATTATTACATTGTATGCTACTCTTAAAACCATGGAACTTTCGTTTCAAACTTTTTTCCATGTACCACATAGTTTATAAGTAATTCAGGTGGCATACTTAACTGAATCACCCTGCATAATTAAAATTTAACGACCCTTTTGAAGCACCTTGTACAATAAATACTAGTCCATCCATACTGTTTCTGAATATTTTATATTAATCAGTACTCTGGAGATCTTTACACATTTATGGGTTACGAAAATTTCGATGGAATTTATTTATTTATTTGTTATTGCTTTAAGAAAATAAAATTAATTAAATTAAATTATAAATATTATTTCTATAATAAAATTAATTAAATTAAATTATAAATATTATTTTTATAATAAAATTAATTAAATTAAATTATAAATATTATCTTTATAATAAATTATAATTAATTTTTTAATTTTGCATAGACATCCGCAGTCTATTAATCAGCCTTTTCATCATAGAGTGTTTTGTTCGAATGCTTAAGTTACGTGCTTGATCAATTATGTATATGTATGAAAATATGTATGAAATATGTATATTGTTTTATAAAAATTAGAAGACTGAATTTATTTAGATGTTTCACAATTTTTATAATAACACTTGCTCGAGTAAAAAAATTTATTGAATAATTTCTAATGGAAGCACATCTTTATGCTTTCAATAATTAAAAAATAAACAATGTGAAAGCGGTCATTTCGGTCGCGGTACGGTTATATAGTATTAATTAATATCTTCGTTCTCTAGTTATGTACTATTTCAAAATCCCAGACAGCCAAATTCAAAAGCTATTCAGAATTCTTTCATTGGGTAACATTGAATAACGCTGTATAGAAATGCTTTGAAAATAATTTCCATGTACTATACAATTCTACGCTTGTGGAACTATGCAATGCGCTGCAGAATATGCTCTCTCTAGGAACAAGGTTCGTCACATGGCCTTAGGGCGCACAGCTATATACACTATTTCCGTTTAATAGCCGAGTTTCAAGTTGAAGATCAAAAGCTCCCTCTTTTTGACTAACCTCCCTGTAGCGCATAAATGACTGAACAAGACGGACGGTATTGCAAAACTTTGGTATAAGACACACCATTACACTTGTATTACACTTAATCCTCTACCAACTCAAATAATTCAAGTAGGCATTTGAACTGTCCGATCAGGATTTCAAGACTCCATTATCACTGCTGTAAACTGTAGGTGTCTCTACGAAAATAGTGTCAAAGTGTTAAAAACATTCCAATTATACTCTGCTTGTCGAACGAAGAGAGCTATTTGCATTAATCATTTCAGGTTTATTACAGGTGGGTGACAGGAATATCATGATTCCTTGTCACTGTGGAATGAAAAGGAGCTCTAAAACAAGAACAACCTTCTTTGTCAAATATTGGGTTGGAACGAAATTTGGTAGCGTTTGTAAATTAAAATTGGAAGCTACAATTCAGATATTTATTCAATAACATATTTTCCATTCTGGTCTATTACTTTTTGCCATTTTCGAGTTAACTTCTCGTGTTGTTGAATAAACATACAGTGGGTGTACAAAGTATTCGTACACATTTTAAATACGAATAACTTTTTCAAAAGAGAACCCAAGAAGGATTAGTTTACTAGTTACTGTGTAAATATATTTTTTGAAAATTGTTATTGGTCGCAATTGCGGAGGAAAAAGTAATGGTCATGAGTTTTAGATTTTTTATCTGTGCCTGTAATGAAAATTTGAAACGTTTATTTTGTAAATCTAAGTCAGTTCTATACATGTACAAAAAAGCTATGGGCATTGTAAGATGTAAAGATTATTGAATTTAGGGTTTGCGGTTCATGTAAATTGCAGATCTTACAATTTTTGCTATTTTCAATCAATTATATTTCATAAGAACCTTGATCGATTTCGATGAAACTTTGTACATGTATAGAACTGACTTAGATTTACAAAATACATGTTTTAAATTTTCATTACAGGCACAGATAAAAAATTTAAAAATCTTTTTCATCCGCAATTGCGACCAATAACAATTTAAAAAAAAATGATTTACACATTAGCCATTGGGTCCAATTTTGAAAATGTTATTCGTTTCTAAAAGGTGTACGAATACTATGTATACGCACTGTATGAATAAATACCTTAATTTTATCTTCGATTCTTAATTTGGAAACGCTACGAACTTTCTTAAATTAATCCAGTGAATATAATAAATAAATTAATCCAGTGAAAACATTAGAAGAATTTTAAAGTACTGCTGTGTTATTTTCAACTTATTAAATATATTGAGAAAGAAAATTAATTTCTATTTTACTCCAGCTTGCTGTAATTCAGGTGAGAAAGTTATATTTTGCACAAACAACCACAGTCTAGTTATAACCCCTTTGTAATTTATTGAATATGAAATGTAGACATTAATAGACAGCGGATCTTTCTGCCAAATATAAATTTTCTATCCGAATTACAACCAACTGAAGGGAAATAAAAATGAGCCGTTTATTTTGAAAGTGACCTTTTAAATTGAGATATTTCAGAGTTTGCATTTGAATAAAATTAAAAATATACGCATGGGATATCGATGTGTCACACTGCTTAAGTGTATCTGAGAGAGTTAAATTTACAATTCCTATTAAAATAATAGCAATTATTAAGTGAATAATATGTATTTTCTTACCACGAATGCAGTTAAGCCAGTTTCAAAATTCACAACTAGATTTATTATAAAATTTGAAAGACCCCAAGTCCATTCGACATAATTTAAAATGCTGCAAGTTGAAGAAACAATACTCAATTTATTTTATATTTCTTTACAATACTTCAAAAACACAATTTATGCAATTCAGAAAATCTTCTAGCTGTATAAATTGCGTAATAATTGACTGCTCATCTATATTTTGTATATATCGTAGTAAGTCCATCATGTTCCGTGTATTTCACTGTTATATAATTCGTCTTATATTTTTATAAAGTTGTGTCAATACAATATTTTCGAATTTTCTTGGTGATAAATCCAGGATTTTAAACTCTGCACTTTCGGACATTATCGATAATGGATTGGACTTGGGCCACTTTCAAAGTAATGTTTTTAATGATTAAAATAACTGCGAAAATTTATGGTTAAAAAATTATCGTATACTCTGATTATACTTAGCCGCAAAATGTTGTTTATGACAGCTAACTTTAAGTTGTACAAGTTACTACAGTCAACAAAAAACAATTGACAAATGGACTTGGGTCACTTTCAAAATGAACGGCTCAAATATATTTTCCTTTTTAATATGTTTAGTAGGTTGAAAATAATGTAACAGTATTTTTGAATTCTTCTAATGTTTTTACTGTTTCAAATTACAGCTACTCATATTTGCCACAAATGCATAAACATCCGCTGTCTAATTATTAATATTTATTGCTTTGTTTAGTATACAAGGTTGCCTTGTGTACTCTATTACGTTCAATATAAATGTCCGAACGCTCCGAGAATGCATGGACGCTTCCAGAAAAAGAGTTTTCGCTGAAAACGCAACCGCCCGTGCACCTCCTGCTGTATCTTCCCGTCGGACCTCAAAAAGTTACGAAAAAACTTATAACGTCGTTTAGGAAGTTCCTAGTCCACTCGTACACTTGCTACCATCACAAGCATACATTACCATACTGAATTTTTATTCGCCGATGAGTTTCGAAGGACTTCACCGCTCCAAAAATAAATGAGACAACACTGTTTTTCCTTGATAGGTAATTACGCTCACATTACCACGACCGCGCACTACATATACCAATAGCGTGTTTGCATTGGTTTGCATTACGATTTCTGAAATTATAAAGACACATTTATAGTGAATTTATAGAATAAAGATGCTTGTTTGGACATACATAATAAAAATCTGAATAAATACATTTCTTTTCGTCCTATAAAATAATGTACACTACTGTGCAAAAGAAAGAAGCACCCGGCCATATTTAATAGAAAAGCGTAAACAATCGAATAAGAACACAGTAAGTTTTGAAAAAGGATTCCGCTGTTTAATTGAATAGTTCTGGTAATATGTGTTATTACGGATTACCCGCAGTCTAAACTGCGGATCTTTATGCAAAATAAAAGACGTAATTAATTAATTAATTATTTATTGATGCCATAAACCTAGTTTGTTTTATATAGCATACATAGAAATAACACTTTACAAAAAATTAGAGAAGTATATAACGTAATATGTAATATGTAAAATAAAAGACGTTTGCATTGATTGCAAGACACAGGAGCCAAATAAAAATTTCATTCTTATTTTGATTATCTTGTTAATGCGAAACTATTACACTGGTGGCCTTTTTAATACCTCCACTCTTTTAAATTGTACGTACCCATTTTTGTCATAAATGCATAAAATCCGCAGTCTCCTAATAATTTAAATGCAATAAATCAATCATTGTACAATACAATTTCTACATAAAGATATTGTTTGTCATTATGTCTTATAATTATACGGGGTGCTTCTTTCTTTTGCACAGTAGTGTACATTATTTTATAGTACAAAAAGAAATGTATTTATGCAGATTCTTATTATGTATGTCCAAACGAGCATATTTATTCAATAAATTCACTATAAATGTGTCTTTATAAATTCAATGCTCTGTAGATCACAGTTAGTGCCAACCACCAGCTAATGTCAGTTATGGTTACATTCTTACTAAGGTACGGATACGGCCAACCGGTGACAACCCTAACGGCTATTTATTTATCCTCCACTGTTCTATACGACACAATCGTGACTCGCTTTCAAGGTACGACGCGTAATATGGTAAATCATAATTCCAGGATTTATGGCAATTCTAGAAATTTCACAGCAAACATGGTGCTTGTTTGCATTTCATAGAGACAGTTAAATGTTGCGAGGGTTTCATTTAGTGTTGCGCCCCCATGCAGCGGATTTAGATTTGGGTTAGATTTTAATCGCGCGTGTACTACAATATCTGACTCGAACCCGAAATCATTGCGTTTAGATACAAAATCTAACCCAAACATAAATCCACCGCACAGAGACATAGATACACCGCCCGGGGTGATTCCATATCAAGTCAATCACTTTTTGACGTAGACGTCAGGCATTTTATTCGAAACCGAATATGATATTGTGTGTATCGATTAGAGGTGGGAAGTGAAGACAATTTGGTAGTTTCGATTTATCTACAAAGCCATAAAGTTTCGCGATACAGTACGATCTCAATTATCCGAACCATTGTTATTTGAAGTCTCTATTATCCCGACAAGCTTCAAATTCAAATAGATTTACTCTGGGACGATCCATATGCCACGCTATTTATTGTACAAATATATAGAGATTGGTTTCAGCATTGTTATGCTGAAAAACAAGAGTAACTATTGTATTATGACAGTAGTCGGCAAACTCATTAGTCAAAAGAGCCAAATATCAGCAGTATGTATGTACAGTAAATTCTCTATAATCGCAAATGCCTCGGGGGGATTTGTTTGCATTTATCGATCTTGGTCCTACTTTTTTCGAGCTTCAAAGGCCGAGCCGAACGTAGAGAAGGAACCAAAGGCCGAGCCGAACGTAGAGAAGGACAGCGCGTGTAAACAGACATCACGGCAACCGTCGATGCGACGGCACCTGTTTGCATTTATAGATCTTGGGCCTACTTTTTTCGATCTTCAAAGGCCGAGCCGAACGTAGAGAAGGACAGCGCGTGTAACGCGAGACCACGCGCAGGTTTTTGAACTGTGCCGGCGACTGCGACTCTCCGCGTCTCTTTCTTTCATATACGCTGTCCTTCCTTGCGTTCGAAACTCTCATCGTCAATTAAACCACTAAATTCAGTTCATATTATATCGTGTTTGGTATCATTTTGCATTAGAAAAATGCCAGGAATATGTTGGTGAAAGTCCCATGAAAAAATAATGGAAAATAAAGAAGATAGAATTTTGGTATAACGTTATGATGACTCACGGGCGTTTGAACTGTGCCGACGACTGCGACTCTCCGCGTCGCGTTAGTAGTGGTTCACACCGATATACCGAGCCGAGATCAGTGTATTGAGTTGGAGGGGATATTTCATTTGCGATTATCGTACATGCCCTGTTTGCGATTATAGAGAATTTACTGTACAACGATTTAGATCTTTTCCGAGAACCAGATTCATTTACAAGAACGCAGTTTTTAAAAGTCGGTTAAAAGAAGATACACCGAATAAAACTGAAAATTGTATTAAAATACTATTGAATTAAACTTAAATAAGTTTATTTGAAACACGTCATTTGTGAAAGAGCCGCACTCAAGTAGTCAAAGAGTCGCAGTTTGCCGACCACTGTATTATATGAACATTCACGATTACTTGTGTAGTTCACATAATTGAGATTATACTGTATTTGTTTCTTTTAACGAAAGTAGGCTTTGTTTATGATTTTTCTCTAGGAAATCATCCAGAAACTATTGAGATGATTTTTCTTGCAGTAATCAGAAAGATTTGTAATTCTTATTTTGTAAATTTCGCTTGGTGGGGCCTTGCTTAACATTTTGAGGAAATATGATCATATTTCTTGGAGTCTCGTCTACAAAATAAGCTTTGATTCAGGGAGGTGTATTTAAAGCAGAAATTTCTTTTCCTAGTTAATGAAAACCTCGATATTTTAGCATGTTTTATAAAAAAACATATGAAATTAATTAACATGATACTTTGTACATGTTTTTCTTATACTTTTATGACGTTACTCGGAGTTCAGTTTCATTTACTTAAAAATACAGTTTCTACCGCTGCCCGTGAACTAGAACGTTCCGTATAATTGCTTCATTAACGATTGGCATGGTAAATGTAAATACTTCCAATTTTGTTTTACATCACACACACAGTTACATTGGCAATAAATAGATAAAAATTATTGTTAGATAATTAGACTGTTTCTTAACATAACTAATCGGTCTAATGCTGTTTTTTTAATCAAAGAATTTGGATTAAGTCAGGATCGGATGAATTCGTCTTGAGTTACGCTTTTATATGACATTAAAAACATAGTATTCTATTTGAAAACCTGAAGGTCACCTTCGTTTAATATAGAAATAAATATAAAAAATTGACATGAGTTAAGGACACGAACAGATGAATACTTTTTGAGTATACTCCTCACCAGTTTGGAAAAGTCGTTTCGAGAATAACGGGTCCAAAGTTTTGTACCGACACTTCCGGAGTTGTCATAAATGTCATTTCAATGAATTTCAGTATGAACATTTGGAAAAGTAGTTTGAATGTTCTATACTTCAAAAAAATATGATAAAAAAATCGCGTGTGTGAGATACTATTACCCGGCACGTATCAAGTTTCAATCGGCCCGTTCAAAGGTTTGTCCGAAACTCCATTTTTATAGAATTCGAGGGGATATCGACGGACACTTAACTGTGCACTACTGTAATACAGTCACTCCCATCAATATTCGGACGCTCTCAAAAAAGGAATGATAACTATTTAAATATTGGACTATACGATTTGAACTTTTTCGGGAAACTAGAGCAATTAGTTCACTACAGGATGTTAAAAGAAATTTTTCAAAAATTGCAATTGGTCGGAATTGTAGAGGAAATACTAAAAGTTGCATTGTAATAACACGTTTTGTAGATCTGCGTCAATTATATGCATTGTGAAAGTTTCATCGAAATTGATTGATCCTTAGATTTATTGCAGTTACAGGCCGATGAATCTTTAAACGTTTATAGCCGATTGCAACAGTGACCGATTTTGATGAAATTTCCAGAATATACGTTTCATTTTCAGAATATAAATTTTTTATATAAGCCCACGTAAAAAAGTTGCAAAATACAACTTTTAGTATTTTCTCCGCAATTCCGACAACTTGCAATTTTTTTCAAAAATTTTTGTCACTTCTATTCTATTTTACTCATTGTTCTAACTTCTCAAAAATGTTCAAATCGTATAGTCCAAGATTAAGGAAGTTATCGTCTTTTTAAGAGTGTCCGAATATTAGTAGGAGTCACTGTACTGCTCGGGGGACTTTTCTTGACACCACACGTCAGTCTTGCTCCAGATGGTGCTTCACACGCCGCTGTTAATAAACTTCAAATGATCACTTCAAGACGGAGCTGAAACTTTGTTACTTAATTGAAAATTTGTTACTTAATTGTCACGTTAAATGGTGCCTTAAATTTTCTGCCACCTGTTGCCAAACAGCCTACACATCAGAAAGAGAGAAAGGTGCGGCATGGATGAGCATAATGACGAATCACAGCGGAACGATGACTCGAGTGACCGATATTAACAGCTGAAGTTTACTGACAGTGACCTTACTGCGAAAGCAACTAGTCAGCCAACATCTCCGTCCATAAACCGGCTTCAAAGCGAGTGCTATGTGCGGATACGTAGAGTGAACGGTGTCTTTAAGATCTGGCATATCTCGCGTCTATTTCGAGAGTATTCCGCGAAGGCTACAAATCTTTCTTCACGGTATAATTTATTATATTTTACGGCTTCGCTGAAACGTCATATCGTCTGCCTCGTTTCAGTTTTCCATGGAATTATTTCACCGCGAGTTACGCTTTGTATTCGCGTATAGATATGGGGTGTTCCGGTCGGACAGTTTAAGCGGCGGCAGAGACAAAAATTATCACCGATGACAGCCACGGAATTCGCAGTTAGTGGGGGACAAAGTGCTCCGCCACCCCCTGCTCGGCCTCCTGTCCTCTCGCCCCGTTTCGCCACGGTGTTCCACGTTTCCCTGTTGGAAACGTAACTCGCAGCCGGTTATACGGCTCGACGGACAGTCAGACCAGGTCCGCTACTAATGGAGACAATTTATTATTTTCAACTTTCCGGCGAGGCGTTACGGCAATTCGCCTTTCACGAACCGCGTTACCTCTCTTTCTTTTCCACCCGTGAAACTGTTATGGGTGATGAATCGTGCTGCCGGGATTCGGACCGAGGCGAGACGAGGCGAGGCGAAGAGGCGGATGGGGCGAGGATTGGTAGTGGGAGACTCTGTCAGAGAGCAGAGCGAGGGATGGTTTGAGAGAAATAGGCATGCAGCCCAGGGGCTGAAATGAAATCGGATGGAGCGAAGGGACTGGACGAAAGCGAGTAGCTTTTCCGCTTGTACAGCTGCCTGCCGGCCCACTTCGAAACTGCCACTTCATCTTATAATCGCACCGGCAAACGTTATCTAACGCTATTATTTCGTTACCCGTTCCCCGGACTGCTCGCCAGAAAAATGACGATTTCAATGGACCTCTTTTAACCTAGCGAATTTTTCCATTTCAATTCGGCCCGGCCAATCTTCCGCGGCCCCGCACCTCCGACATGAAACGAACGCCCCGGGCTATTGTTCTGCTGGTACAAATAGAGAGAAATTCGATTTGGCGCCTTTAAAGAGCGCGATGATACTCTTATTCGACGGTTAAACAGATAATGCCGCCTCTTTTTCGATCGTCAATTCATATCTTTCGCCCTATTCGATACTGAAAGATATTCTGGCCCGCAACCATTAGGTTGTTGCATGTGAAGTTTCTACAGGTTATTGTATATAAAACTTTGAGGTACAAAGCCTCATGTGCTCAATTTTAATTGTTGCATACGTTCAACAACATTCAAGTTACATTTCTTGTACATGGGTGCAGGGCCGGATTAAGCCCCGTAGCAGGAGTAGCAAATGCTACGGGCCCCGCGCTTTTGGGGGGCCTCGCGCCATACAAACAAGGGCCGATACATGAGCGCCTGTCTATGCCAGGGGGCACAGATAGTTTTCCTAAAAAAAGCTCATTCATTGTGGTTGCCGCAAAGGTGCGCTACATTTACACACGAGCGGCCCTGTTGCAAAGCCTTGGGCCCCGCCATAACATTTGCTACGGGCCCCGCGCTTGCTTAATCCGGCACTGCATGGGTGTGGTTTAAGAAATATTTTTCGTATACTTGAAAAAGATATTGAACAAAATATATTTGTGCCGCTACGGTGGTTACTAGACTGTGGATCTTTACGCATTTATGGTTTACAAACATTTTTGAAAAATGCTGGAGTATCATATTCGACAGAATTCAGCACGATTTTTATTTATTTTGGACCTACGAATGTTATTATCGATGAAAATGGAATTGTACTTGGTACCACTTTCTTAGAATTTGTCTAGAAAAATTGGAAATTGCATAAACATCCGCAGTCTAGTAGTTACGTATCACATTTTTGGTTTTCAAGGTCATCTGAAGGCATTATTCTATAATTTATTCAATGACCTTGAAAAAAAAACAGTAAAATTTCATGAAAAACGAAGGAGATATTTGAGTGGTCTTTTCTAGCTGAGACACCCTGTAGACATAGAGTAATTTTTTAAAGTTTGCGTGAAAACGAATAGGAGCAACTGAATCATTCGCAATTAATAACAGTGGTAGCTTATTCTCCGATGCTTCTCTCTTCGAATTATCAATACTTTAATATTGCACGTACTATCTTTGAGGAACATTTATAAGATATACGTGTCTAAAACGAAGTATTTTATTATACCCACCGTGCAACCTCATATCGTACAATTACACAGACGAAGCGTTTGCGGCTCCAGAAATACTTTCGCAAGTAAATCGTTACCACGAAGGAGGATTAAAGGAACAAGAGCATTTCGCTTTACCGTGGCGCGGCTTTAATTCAAAATACCGTGAAGTTATCCAGCCCAAAGTTATTGTTCCCGGTGAGAATATGAAAGGATTTACTTAGACTGACGTAGCTCGTAAATCACATAGTTACATCGGCCATGACACCGTTACTCAAGTAATTTTCTTTTCCTCGGCGTCGATATTTTCACACAGTTGAAACTGACAATTTCTCAAGCACTAAATCTATGAGATAATTATTTTGATGTATGTAATGTTAACTTACCTATCACAAAGCCATTATTCCGTAGAATCATATGATTCAATTAAAAAATTGAGATGACCTTCATTTTATATAAACATAGATTTTTCTTTAACTTTTTGTATTGAAGTTTGTAGAAAAATGAATATTAACTTTTGTTGGAAACATTTTTTTGTCAGATCATCGGAAATATTTCAAAAATCGTGTTAACAATTCTTACAATGCCTATTGTCTAGAAATCGCGGAAAAGTAGCTAAGATTGAATTCTTCATAGGAATTATGCAAAATCTAGTAATAAGAGATTTTCGGGGTCTCTGAAAACATATACATACATTGTAATTCCAAGCTGCTATACAAGATTCACGTGGAACTGCGTATCCAGGCGTCGAATAACCAAAGGCCACGTATTTGTTAAAATCCGTTCATAGTTCAAGATTGCGGGAGTTTGCAGTTAAAATTTACATGCTCTTCTTAGTAAATGTTCAAGCTTTCATATAAAACAAGTCCGATGTTTAGCGCTCTTAAGCGTTTTCGTATAATTCTTTTCAAAGTTTGACATGCTATTAATTTACGCTATTCGTGTAGGGACTAAACAATGCTTACAACTGGATTAAATATTTGAAATGCGCTTACTAACATATATAAAACCATCATTAAAATCTGTTTTCTGATATTCGATGATTGAAATCTGAAACGTTTTATTTTACTTTGAATTTTCTGACTTTGTCTTTAGAACGCTGCATTTCATCACAGAATTATCTAAAATTAATAATATTTTGGATTTGGGAGCTTTGAAGGGTTGTTACTATTTTTTTTTTGTTTTCTTATTTCACGTCGCTTTTGGAACTCCTATTCAGGAGTTATTTCGCGACGGGACCTACAGTTTTTATAAGGTGGGTTCCGAACCACCTTGGGCACCACAGGGTTGTTACTTTATAGGAAAAAAACGTTTTCAATACATTAAAGTTGAAGAATTGAATTTTGACCACGAAAACGGGGTCTCCAGACCACAGTGCGTCGCGTCGCGTCGCGATACAATAACAGATCGGGTTCGTTTCCCGTATTTTCGGGCCGGGCCGAAGTAATTCCCCGCGCGCGCCATTCGGAATTTCCATTATTATCATGATTATGCAAACAGATTCTAATTGTCGCTTGTAGCACGCGGCCCGGTCGCCGGTTACACGGCCGGCCCGTGTACGAGCAGCGTCGAATTACCGAAACGTCCAACTTTAAGCACCGCGGCCATTGCTCCGCGTCCCCGTAATAACAGAGCACGTGAACTTCTCTCCCTTTTCCCCGTGCGGAACACGGAAGGAATTACTGTGCTGCGTGTTACAATTTGAAATGGCCGGAATACGTAAGGCTGTCTTGAGTATGGGGGACAGCGGAGCGCCGCGCCGCGCCGGGCTAATTGGCTGCGGAGGTAAATTAGGTCAACGCTTTACGTGTTTCCCGCGCCACTTCGTGTCGCGAACTTTCGGTCGTCTGATTATTTGCGTCTCGCGGACGAAAACCTGCGGGAGGACAGCGGATCGCCAGCGGGGGCCTATCTTCTGGTCACCAGGCTTTCTTTTTTGCACTGAAGACGGTGTAATAGGTCGATTTGTATGCGGGGAGTGGCATTGTTCCTGTGGTTTGTCTACTGTGGTGTAATCAAGTGCTGTGCTCTCCGGCTTCTTCGGGTGATTCTGCAACTTTGGATCTTGGCCTTAGAGAGGCATTAGACGGAAAATCAACCAGCCGGTTGCGATCAATTTTTGAAATTACGTGATTTTATTTAAACTTTCATATGTACCCCTTTGCACTAGGAGCTATTTTAACTGGAAAATTAAACATTTCTTCCGATCTAGAATGTTTCCTATGTTTTTGAAATTTTATGCATATGAAATTGGTTTAATACCTCATATAATACCTAAATGTTTAGTAATTGATTGGATACCAATACATTTAATATGTCTACTGTGGTGTAATCAAGTGCTGTGCTCTCCGGCTTCTTCGGGTGATTCTGCAACTTTGGATCTTGGCCTTAGAGAGGCATTAGACGGAAAATCAACCAGCCGGTTGCGATCAATTTTTGGAATTACGTGATTTTATTTAAACTTTCATATGTACCCCTTTGCACTAGGAGCTATTTTAACTGGAAAATTAAACATTTCTTCCGATCTAGAATGTTCCCTATGTTTTTGAAATTTTATGGATATGAAATTGGTGTAATACCTCATACAATACTTAAATGTTTAGTAATTGATTAGATACCGATACATTTAATAATGTAAACAATATTTTGAATAATGCTACAGCAATTTTTAGTGTTGGCTCAGGGGACAATCGAATGCAAAGGGTTAAATTTTCCCGACGCGGAAAGAAATTTTTTAAATTATTGGAAATGGATGTTAGTAAATGCACACTGGTACTTTGAAGATGAAACTATTCTTTAGATCTAGAATATTCCCTACGATTTTTGAAATTTTATGGATATGAAATTGGTATAATACCTCATGCAATACCTAAATGTTTACTAATTGATTAGATACCGATACATTTAATAATGTAAACAATATTTTGAATAATGGTACAGCAATTTTTAGTGTTGCCTCAGGGGACAATCGAATGCAAAGGGTTAAATTTTCCCGACGCGGAAAGAAATTTTTTAAATTATCGGAAATGGATGTTAGTAAATGCACACTGGTACTTTGAAAATGAAACTATTCTTTATCTCACGGCGCGGGAGGAAGCTCTTTACTGTACGAAACCTTAGCTTCGACTGACGCTGAAAGGAACACCGTTGGAACCCCGAAAGGAAACCAGGGTTCCCTCGTATCTCCAGACTGTTTAGGTTAGCTTCGAAATCTCTGTTTAGTTACGATTCTGAGATCGTTTCATCGATACTTTGTAATCACTGTTCATTAATACGAGTCTGAGATGGTGGATGCATTTTTGACAACGAATAATAAGTTCATTTTGCTGGTAACTTATTGATAATCCAACATAAATCAAATTGTTAAATCCATACCCTTAGCTGGGTATAATTAAATTTCAGGGACACCTATCAGAGAAGAATCTCTTCCTGAAATATAATATTATTAATATACAGGGTGTCTTTGACCTGGTGGTGATAGCCACAGGGAGGAGAATCTACATGAAACGACAAATCGAAACAAAAGAATAATGTGTTTTCGTTTGATGCCTCGTTCTCGAGAAGAATGAGTTTGAAAGTTCAGCGAATATGCGTGCTATTAGATAGGGACCGTCTGACGCGTCTGACCATAGACGACCTATTCTACTTCCTGCATTTACTAGAACAGCGGTTTCCAACTTGGGAGGCGCCAAAATGTTTTAATAAAAAATTAATTTGTAGTTTTCATTTCTTTATAAGTGATGACTAGACAGCGGATTTTATGCATTTATGACAAAAATGAAAAGGTGTAATTAAAAACAGTAAAAGCATTAGAAGAATTTAAAAATACTGTTATATTAGTTTTAACCCATTAACCATATTAAGAAAGAAAATAAATTTCTATCTCACTCCAGATTGTTGCAATTCAAGTAGAAAATTTGGATTTTGCATAAAGATCCGCTGTCTAGCGATGACTCTGAGAGAGTCACCATTAGAGAAATTACTGTACCATTATTAAAAATATTGTTCACAGTATTAACCATGTTGGTACCTAATCTAAAGTTTCATCATATCTATAAAATGGAAAAAATCATGTAGAATGGAATCATTCTAGGTCGACAGAAATGTTTAATTTTCGAGTTAAAATAGCTCCGAGTGTAAAGAGTTGAAAGGTATCTCTATTATTATATCTACTAAAAAAATAAAAGGTAGGGAGGCGCGGAAAAAAATTGTTTTTTCGGGGAACCGTAGTAGCATAAAGGTTGGAAACCGCTGTACAAAGGATCCCCGAATTCATTTTTCTCGAAAACGGGGCATCAAACGAAAAAATTTTATTCTTTCTTTCCCACTTATTTGTTCATGTAGATTCACCTCCTTGCGGCTAGCACCACCAGGTCGATGATACCCTGTATAAGACGATAAATTAGTTTAACGTTGCAAACCATGTTTAACATAAAATGCTAATAAAAGCTTGCACGGGATGATATAGCGTAAATGTTCAAAAGCTATTTTCCCATCGAAACAATTTGTTGAACCTGTGGTTGCAGAAGTTTTATAAACATAATCGAGGATATAGAAAACAATCTCTAAAGATTATTCAAAATTTTATAAAAAACGAGTACGAAGATTGTAAAGTATTAACAAAAAAGTATTTTTTTGACAAAATGAAGTATTTTTTTCACAAAAAATTACTTTATAGTTTTACAGATAAAAAGTTCCACTGCTTAGGGCATTAAAAATTAAATGATACTTACTGTCTAATAGATAAATAGTGACTATACATGGGAATTATTAAAAATATGACCTTAAAAACAAGTATTCTTCCATACAGAAGGTTGCCATATTATCATAAAAAATAGCAGAAATATTGTAGAGAGGGAGAACCTATAATTTTATATTTGGACATTGTAAGAAGAATTTCTTTTTTTGAAGGTAAAGTAGAAGAAGCTCGAAGTAAGTATATCTAAAACAGGAATAACTTGGCTTTCTAGCCAAGAGTTTCTCCAAAGTAGTTACGCATTCCGGCAACGAAACGAGAACTTTTAATTCCACGTGATGTACAGCCGAACTGTAGGTACTCTCACTTCGGGCGACTGATCGATAACGAGAGTGAAATTGAAATTGGCTGGCGTGGTATCGGTTGCTGGAACTCCACCACCGTTGGAAATTACACGCGAATCAAAATATGATTTTTTAACTTCACCCACGAAACAAAATAAACGTGTCGCGGCAATTTTCATATCGTGTGTAATTTATTCGCACAAAGATCTCATGTAGCTCGCCGATGTGTGTATACGGGTTCACCGAGATTCGAAACGAGGGAAAATTTCATCGAAACTTCTGCTCTGACAAATCATTTTTCAATTTTGTACAGGAGATGCAATGTTCGAATGAAAAGCTAGACGAGAAAGAGATCAAAATTAAAAATCATATGTGAAATTACAATTTCACCCGAAGCAAATTTATAAATTATATACCGAATATAAGAAATATCATTTAATCGTTAATCTGTCACTTGACCAGGTGCAATCAAAAATTGATTTCGATAGATACACTGAGTAGATCTATAACAAATAATGAGTGGCATAGCAAATAGGGTGGAAGATTTTTAATGACTTTACAGAAGTCTGACTCTACGTAAATCTCTGTAATTAATAGTAATCATCTAGAAAAGGGTTCTCCTCCTTAGATGTTTGTATTAAATCCATTTATTTTGTATCGATCGAGCAATAAATAATCATCAACGCATAGATGATAACACGTATTCGAGAATAGAAATTCCTCTGTGTCGATCGCAGCTTACCAAATAAACTTTTCATTAATGTTTTTTTTCAGTGTAGTGCCAACCAACACGTAGTTCAGTTACTATCATATCTAAATTTCAATAATTAATTTAAAGAATATGTCTTCACATAGCAAGTACGGAATTTCTCTTGGTATAATAGTTATTACCCTATTCAGTTAAACATACATTATAATATACGGTTTTTTTCCATATCCGGATCGAAACGTTGAGAATAATTTAAAAATTTGCAAAATTGCTTGTTAGTTAAAATATGTATCGAACCTGTGCGCCGAAAACATTAATGAAAAGTTTATTTAGTATTCGAGAATAGCTGACAGTCTGCGAAAAATGATGCTTGTAGAAAGGAAGATTTAATATAGAAAAGACAATGTAAAACGAGAAGCATCAAACAGTCTGCAGAGGAACGTGTTAATGGAGAGTTTCATTTTCGGAACGGTTAGTCGAAAGCAGGAAAGTGGAGGCTCGTTTCATTGTAATTCCTGATGGTGCTTAAAGACAAAGTAAAAAATTTGAAGCGTATCTTTATCAAAGAAAAGACGGAGCCAGTGGGTAGAAGAAGCTAAGAAAATGATGGGACCAGCGGTAAGTAGAAGAGAGTCGAGGGGGAGGGGAGGGGGAATCTGACGTTGAAGAGGGGTGGGGTAAGAATGAAAGGGAGGACTTTGGCATTTATCCCTTATCCCGCGGCTAAAATTGAACGCGAACGAAATTTCTTCCGCGGGATGAGTGCCACGACACCTCGGGGGAAAAGAGGGGAAAAAGGAAAGGACAGAGAAAGACGAAAGGAAAGAAGGTAATTGGTCTGGATAGAGGGCGCTCTCATTGCCGGTTTTCAAGCAATTCCAGACAAAGGCTTTGGCCGCCCTCGAGCTTGCGTGCCTCTGTAATCCTTACTTCTTGGGACCAGCCATGTCCTTTCGGTTAGCCTGCAGCATTCGCCTCCTGCGCGCGTTTCAACAAATTTTTAGCTAGTTTCCTGTGCCCTAGCTAATCCGCGACAAGCACACACCTTTTAAGATTCAGATCTCTTCTATGAATAGCAAGTGCAGTGTTACTACTGAAATTAGGGTACCTGAAATAAATATCATAGTTTGAAACCGGTAGAGTAGACCCTGAAGCTCGGGGTAGTAGCAAATACATAAAAAGCAATTATATAAAGCAGTGTTACTACTCAAATTATTAGAGTACTTTAAATGAATGCGCATTTTAATGTACCTACAAATGGTGAAGTCGATTTTTTGATTGTTTGTCAGTCCTCGTATAAAAGAAATAGGTGACGGAGAAATATATTGTGCTTTTCATAGAACTTTTACTGAATTCCTCAATACCCAGTAATTAGCTGTGCAATCAACCATACGCGACAAACCATGAAAAAAGCTTTTTTGAAAGATTCTCTTTTGACAAATTGGAATATTTTATTGGCCATATAATGCACATATCTTACATTAATTATTCTCCCGTCTAAAAACATGGATTGCTGTGCGTGCAGCTAGTATTAGAAAAAGATAAGCGACTGCCTAACATTTTAAATAATATCTTAAAAAGTGGCACAATAGCAGTTGTAACGGCAGTGGCGGCACTAGTCAAGTGGAGGCCCCAAGCGGTAAAAATTTTGGGGCCGTCAAACTCAAGTTAGAAATAGAAGTTGCAAGAAAACTCTCATAAACTTATTAACAAAAAAGAAAAGTAATGAAAAATATCATATCGTTACACATTAAAAAAATTAAAAAATTAAAAATTCGGGGCCCTATGGTATCCCGGGGCCCCACGCGGCCGCTTAGTCCGCTTACCGTTAGATCCGCCACTGTGTAAGTTCGAAGGTTTGAAAAAAGAAATTATTAAGAAAAAAATCGGTGGTGTCCCCTTTTTCTGTAGAATTACCAATGGTTTTAATCATTTCCTCGGTAACAGTGAATGCACTCATACGCTAAAATTTTGGATTAATTAACAACTCTAGTTTAGCTAACTATTCAAATGTATTCCAACGTGTATTACTCGATGTTATCACGAACATACTAATTTGAGATAAATGTAACATTCATGCCAAGTTCGATTTGTGGTAAAATTTAGATTGACGGAAAATTGTAGTTATTGTCGGTCAAATTTGGAGTCTGGTGAACTGTATGGGTGAAATCTTTATTGGTGATTTTCATGGGAACCCTTGTAACAGTGTCCAGACCTGGGTTTTAGAATTAGGGCACTTTTTATGTGTATAAGTTAAGAAAGTAAAATATTCGTGACTCATTATTTGGTTAATGAAGGATGACAATATAAAGATATTTTATGTATACAAGTCATGAATGATTATTTTAACTTGTTAACGAAGTGGCTATATTTCCATGAGCGGCAGTGTATGTATTTTATAACAGTGTAAATCGGAAAGATATTTTCATCACAAATGATTAATAGTGGTTTGTCGACATAATCTATGGAAATATGTCTCTTCGCTTACCACACGTTCAAATAAGATACTACATTATTTCAATTTTTGTTCGAAACTGTGCTCAAGCCTTGTTAGCAGTTTTGTAAAATTCCGAACGCGCAACTAGTTCATAATCTTCCTTTGATACGAACTCCTAACTCCACTCGGCAAACGGCGCATATGGGTTAGGGGGTCGAGGACTTTTCGATGAACATTTCAAGGGTGCTTTAAGGTTCTGAAGAAGAGGACAATATCGTCTAACGAACAGCATGGGAGTTAGCCCAAATCCCAATTCTGGAAGCCACGAGGAAAATCGCGAGTTTTGGTCACATGGCAGTCGATGTAACATAAATTAACAGATGGAACTCTGGTGACACATTTCTTACAATGCAGGCTGATTCAGCTAAGGTGCCACCTGAATTACTCGTGAACTATTTGGTACTTGAAAAAATGGTCGAAACGAAAGTTGTGTACTTCCACAAGTAAATGAAAATTGAAATACAAAATTTAGACATTTATTCATAGGTTCATTCAATACCACGATAAGTTACCTCAAAGATGAGAAAAAGTAATATACAACAGAATGGAAAATGAAAATATGTTATTACACAAATATTTTAAGTTTATCTTTGAATTTTAATTTTAAAACGCTACGAACTTCCGTTCCAACCCAATAGCAGAAATAATTATTGTTTCTCTGAATCGATTCTTGTTTAACAATTTATATAAAAGTTTATTTAGAATCGTGTTTCACAGATTATTTTGTTCCTACTGCATTCGTTGCAGATGCTCCAAACATTCTTCGTTTGTACAAGGTTTATCATGTTTTTCAATATTGTTAGATAAACACCTGCGACACTAGAGAGCGCTCTAGGAGGAGTTACCGAAAAGCGTGTAGCGTGCGAATCTATACAATGTAAAATGTAAACGATACCGGGATTCGTAATGCGACCACGAGAGTCGATGTATGAGTTCCGAATACGAAGGATATAAGCGGTGCGTGCAAGGTACAAGGCGAGTAGATGTGATGACGAGCAAAGCTATTGTGAAAATATATACCAGTTATTCCGTAACAAACTAAGTGTCTTGTTCTATACATAACAAATATGTAAAACCAATCTGTCTTAAGACCAGAAAAACAATCGACTCTTTGAGTTTGTGACAGTAAATTTAATGTGGTTCGTACCACAATCTCCATAATTATTTCATATTCTGCAAAGTTTCACTTTGGTTTAAAAACAATTTCATCGGTCTATCTCATTTCTATCGAAGGTTCTTTGATTTCGACACAGATTTCGTCGGTTTGGCCCATAGTGCGTCGCATCGCATCGCAGCGGAACAAATGAAAACGTTAATTTGAAATTCAGCCGAGCGATCGCCACTCCTTGTGCACCGGTGAGCGCTCGGCAACTAGGATGGGAACGGTCGCGGCGGTGGCGGTACCGCTTTGAGCCAGCCGAGTCGCGATAAGGGGCCTCAGCAATGAAATCTAACGAGCGACGGTGAATTTTTCTAATTTGCGAGGGCCTCTGTTGCCCACCACCTCTTCAGAAGAGTTGCTAAATGGCCGCGTTTCGAGAACGCTCGCCTGGAATTTCACTCCCTCCTCCGATGGAATTTTTATGAACGGCACACTCGAGATTGTTGTACGCGATAAAGTGTCGGCGTCCGCGCGATCCTTCTCGATGGCCGAGTTCCTCGCGAAGCTAATTTTTCTGTCGTCACGAGAACTTTTCTCTTTGCCAAACTATAATTAGGTTTGCAGGGGTCCGCCGAGAAGTTTCGATGCGCCTTGTCCATTACGTGTTCAGATCTTGATTTGTCTTGCTTTACTGGTGCGTAGAATTTCAACGAAATCAGCTTGTTAGAATGGTAGTAAAAGGACAATGGAGGCTGACGTAATGGTATTGACACAGGATTGTGCAGAAATATTTATTCATCCGCTAACAAACTTCTGAAACCAACGAAACCCTAACGCTTAATTTTTAAATAATTAATGGAATATTCGTTTCAGTTTTTGTCTGTCCATAAATGTTCAAGAACATATTTTTATCGTTATGTGTTACCAAACTAAATTGTATGAAAATAAATATATTAAAACATTCCTCCTATTCTCCATTTTTGAAATAGTTATAAGCATTCGCGTGGGAAAATACAGTATTTGTATTTTAAATAACATAACAGTATTAACATAATATAACAATTTAAAACATAGCAATTTTTTTACATTCTTTAAACATATTATTTTAATGTCCCAAGAAAATAAACTACTGATCACTTCTTATTATTCTACGACTTCTATATATATATGTTTAAAAAAACCATGGTTTACGAGTTAATGTAACAAGGAAAAGTGATTAATTAAAATTAGTCGAACGTATCGCTTTGTAATTTCATTGAGTTAGGAACAGTAAAAATTGCGGCACTCGTTTCTTCCATTCATCTCGACCAAAATCTTAATTTCCTTTACCATTGGACAGCATTTCGCCTTTTGAACGTGATTGCTTTAACTGGGGAGCTGTCTCGAAATTACTTCAGTAATTACGTGGAAATTGTAGCAAACTACTGAACGTAACGTCTGCGTTAAAAAGCTCCGTCGCGTACCGTTCAAAACTCTTTTCGCCGCTCCTCTCTAATTAATCGTTCGCGGTATTATTAATTAAAAAGTCGGAGGCGCGATTATTCGTGCTTTTCGCCGTGTTGCCTCCCCCTTGACGATATTTAATACTAATCGTTCCGAGCGATCGTTTCAACAAAGTTTGGTAAACAACGGGAACACGTGATTAATATTCCGTATTATACGACTCGGTAATTGTAATTATTTATTAACGAGATTGATGCCACGCCCGTTGCAAAATTACTTCATGTAGGGACAACCGTCAAATGGGCGACGTGACAATTACAAACGCGTTCGCATTATCCCCTTCGAAGATTATTACGCTGCCATTGTATAATTTCACAATAATTGCGTTATAATATTCAAACACACGCTGACGAACGTCACAAATGATCGGGCACGAGGTATTAAAATCGAAACTGCGAGAACGGTTAGAATTCTCATTCCCGACCGATCGGTATTATTTATTAATCCACGCGAGTCTCCTTGATTGAATTCCCATCATTTTATTAATCTCTGATCATTGAAATTATCATTGATTGTTAGAAACCAATGAATTCTATCGCTTATTATTTATCGCTATTCGCGTGTTTTAACGCGCGCCGCTTCGAAATTAATTCTTCGTGAATTTCGCAGGTTTCCTTATATTCTCCAGCAATCAATGCACATATTTTTTATTTTGCATAAAGATCCGCAGTCATAATTTAATGAAATTTTTCAGTATACGGATGAAAGAGAATATTAATGCAAGGTGAATATTAACGTCATGCATATCTGTTGGTATTTATTATTAAAACATATAAAGCTATTAAATTCGTGAATTATAAATACTACTTCGTTATATCTATCAATTTTTATGTATGATAGGAAAGGTTCTACTTAAGCAAGCAAAAATGGCTGGTTTAATATAGAGAAAACTGGAAAAACTTGTCTTTGCTTTTTCAAGATTATTTCAACGTCATCTGGTGTTTTCTAAATAAATTGCCATATTTTTGTTTTGATTTTATGAAAGTATAGAAATGACAAGTACAGCATGCGTCTTTGCAATGACCTCGAGGTAATCCAAATCCAAAATTTTAGGTCTTTAGAATCTTTGAAAAATCACGTCGATTGCTTCTTCAACGCAAAGTCTGTGGAACTGGTTTTGGGAACGTGTTATGGTGTGGATAATGGCACGAATGTCGGTATGTACATATGTTTTGAATATGAGAAGACATTCTAGAAGAATTTCATTAGCTTTTTTCACAAAAATCGATTTTTTTGCAAAATCCTCAGGTGGTAGACAAATTTTACGGCTAGGTTTACAATCAGCGTGACGAAATCTACAGGAAATAATGTATATAACATGTCAAGAAAAAAATCTATTCGGACATGGTATTGGATAAACCACAATTTTCTTGAAATTCTGCCACATTAACACAGATTTTCAAGGTTAAATAACGTTCGTACTCATAATCTCTCCATTTTCCCACATATTCTGCAATACTTCACCTTTAATTGAACAAAAGATCATCATTTCTATCAAAAGTTCTTTGATTTTGATACAGAATTCATCGGTGTGTCCCACTGTGTGCCGTCTCGAGGAACTTCTTGCGAGGCTGTCTTGTAATGTTCTTTGTAAATGAAACATAAACCGAAAATCGTATCAGAATTTTTGCATTATTTTTGGTCCCACAAATGTTCTTTAGAACTTCTGAAATAAACGTCAACTCCCCTAATGTATTTGTTTAACACTAAACCTACCATTGCCGGTCAAATGACCGGTCTCACATTTTTAATTTTATAGTTATTGAAATTATGACGTTGCTTACATGGAAAATAATTCGATAAATTTCTTTATCCAAACACATATTGCAATAAAAATTGCACGAAATCTAAATAAATAGAGCCTTGTCATTTTTATCAGCCAAAACATTTTAATCGGTTTCAGTGCTCGGTAGTTTTAGTGTTAAATTGGATCACCTGTCAAGATTCTTCTCCTAGAACCTCCTAGAGGGACGAGATGAAAGTGGAAAGGAAAAGCAAAGATCGCACGATGGAAAGGCGTTCTTGTTTTTTCCCTGGTATCCCGTTACCAGGACGATAAATCTCGCGGCCACCTCGATACGCCGCGATTTCACCGTCGAGAAATCAACGCGGATCCGCGGGAGTTGTTAGGTCCCGCGCCTCCATCGCGGAGTTGCCCGTTGTTGTTCCAGAACATTCCCGGGATCTGCATGAATAAACCGCGCTTCGGGGGCAATCTCGTAAGCCCGAGTTAAATTAATCAGCTGTTCCGGAAAGTTTCCGGACGGCGTCGTATTATTAACGATAGCGTAAAATTAATAGAAACCGTGTCGCCGCAACCATCTCGAAAATTTGTCAATCGCCCAACACGTGCCCCCGCGTATTGTGTTACGAAATTACGAATACACAGCCAGCTATTTTGCCTAGTAACACGACACCGTGCTCGCGTTACTGTAACCGGAAACTGGATTGAACGCGTCGACTGCGCGTGTTACTGTTGGTCGTGCCCCCAACAAGTTCCCCACTGGACCAGTACTTTTCAATACACCTGACAGTCTTCAATCATTCGTTCACGATCAATTTTTTCTCGTTTCCTGAATATCGTTTTACTCTTCACATTTTTAAAGGCTCCGCGAGGTAATCAGTGTTATTTTAAATTATAAAGAGAATGCTGTTTTTCACAATTTTACTAACTACGTGTTGGAGAGTGACAACTCTAATCCTCACAAATAATAAATTGAATATGTACGCAACAAATGTTTTGATAGACTTAAAATTTATAAGTGGCTTAAGATGGGGAACAGATCATTTCTACACTCCTTACACTATACAAAAGCCTTATTCGTTCTATCATTGACTACAGTTCCTATATTTACTTTCGAAAACATGAGGATCTTAAGTTAAGAATAGAGAGAATTCAATTTGGGAGAGTCCAAGCTCTGTTTACTTCGACATAGATCCATTTTTCCATGTAATAACCTCCTCATCAAAATCTTTTCGAACAAAGCCACAGCTGTTTACAATTTAATATAAAGACGCATAGGATCCACCGGATGAGCCAATTTAATAATCAAAGCTCGATCATTAGTGATTGAGATAAATACTGGGCTTGAATCCCTTCTCAAGGAAGCAGCAGACCCAAATCACATTTTTTGGACCACCTCGACAATAGGCCTACCAACTCTGATTCTATCTTTTCCGATGGAAGTAAAAATGAAGAGATAGGAGCTGTTGGTGCCGCATGTTTTTCACCTGAGCTAAATGAATATGTGCATGCTGCTAATAATTCCATGTGTGGGGTTTTATAGAAAAAAATTTATAAAAAAAAATTGCGCGAAATTTTAAATGATGCAACGACACTCGAGTGGCGACTCAGAGTCAAAATATTATTTACATTATTAAATATGTTGATATCTAGTCAATTACTAAACATTTAAGTATTGTAGGAGGTTTTATATCAATTTCACATCCATAAAATGAAAAGATGCATATACATAGAGTGGAATTATTCTGGGTCGGAAAAAATGTTTCATTTTCGAGTTAACATAGTGCAAAGGGTTAATAGAAGACCGTTTATACTGCATGTATTTAGAATACACTGAGGGCGGGTACAGACTTTATGCATTTATGACAAAAATGAGTAGCTGTAATTTAAATTAGTAAAAACATTATAAGTAGACTGCGGATGTTTATGCAATCTGCAATTTTTGTAGACGAATATGAAGAAAGTCGAATCAGATTATTATTTCCCGTGGCAGTGTAGCCTTTTTAGAGCTGAAATAAATTAAAATCGTACTAGATCCTGTCATATTTTATATCCTAGCAATTTTTGAAAATTTTCAAGAGCCATAAGTGTATAAAGATCTCCAGTCTAATTACAAGAATTCTAAAATACTATTGTATTATTATCAACTTTTTGAATGTATAAAATGGAAATAAATTTCTATATCACACCAACAGGGTGCAATTTAGGTAGAACATTTTTATTTTGTACAAAGATCCGCTGTCTAGTGATAAACATTCAGGGAAAATCATACAGTTTGTTTTTAAAAATATCGGCATAGAGGTAGTAGACAAGTAAATACTAAATCTGCTAAAATAATAGTTATTATTATTATGTATTTATTAATATACTGCGAATTTGCTGCATTTATGGCAAAAATGTATATGTGAAGAATTCACTAAAAGAACTTAAGAATATTGTTACCTTTTCTTCGGCGTACTAAAATTATTGAATGAAAAAACATTGGCTTGGAACATTCGGCACACGAACATTGCGGAACGTTTACGAGTCACATATTTCCGTGCACTGCTTACCGTGCTCCGTAAAGTGTCTTACAAACTAAAAGCCGTGAAACTGTCGCTTAAAGAGCAGAGGGAAAGAGCGAAATTAGTAGTGACAGTCAACCCCAGCGGTTTTTCAACATCGTTTCGCCCTTAATTGCTGAAAACGCGGACAATCGCTAATTGCGCCTTGGCCGTATATCCCGGGGGTGTTTCAAAGCAAAAAGGAGCGCCATGAAAAGTGCTGGTTGTCCGTTTCCCAACGGTCAACAATGCTTGAAGTGTCGAGTCGAGTGGAAGCGGTGGTTGTGTGTCCGGAGGTTTCATGGTTCAATGGGCTTTCAAAGAACAACCGTGCAACCTCAAAATACCGCTACTTTTCCCCGTTGTACATTACGTCCTCCATTATTTTTCACGGTTCGATGTCGCGCAGAACGTGAATTAAATGTTTCGTATTCGATGTTCTCACTGGATCATATTTGTCGTCTCGTTTACACGCTCTTGACAAAATGCCAGACAGTTATTTCCATACAGTGCAAATCGATAGTAATTGTTCGAAATAATTGGTTCTGGAACTTGGTTTGTTATAGCTCGTCCGACCATATTCGATCAAAATGGTGAATATGACTTTTCAAAGAACCGTTTGGGCGTACATTAAAAACTCAAAATAGTAATAATAATAATAATTGAGAAATTAGACTCGGTGTACTCTTTGGTGCATTCTTTGTTTCCTATATCTCAGTTAGTAGGGTAACTGCACCAGTGAATTAACGGGCACCAGTAAATGAACGCTATTGTATATTTCAACAAATTTTAAGCCTGAGACTAAGAATGTAGTGTTCATTAACTGGTATTTTTTATATTTTTTATTTAACGTTTAATAAAGAAAAATAATAATAATTTCATTTTATTTGTGTTCATTTATTTTTGACAAATGAAGAATAGGGAGCTATTTGGCATATATGAGATTCCTTTAATTCACATATTCTTTTAAAAATTAAATATCTTCCTGAACAATTTCTTAAATGTTCATTCACTGGTGCAGTTACCCTATTGTGATGAAAAAGTGGGTGGATAACCGTATTTGTACAGCATCCCGCCAACCCACAACCTTACACACAGTCTCTCTCTCTCTCCCTCTCTTTCTCTCTTTGTACTATTCATTCTCAACTCTTGCATACAATACAAACAATCATCACTTACAAGTATTGTCTCATACATTCTTTGTTTCCTACAATATATCTTAATTAGTATTGTATAGTATAGATCATAGGTTCTTAAACTATGATCCGCGAACCCCAGGGGTAAGTTTACCGCGTAGACTTTACCGGGAGTCCGCGAAATAAAAATATTCATCTCTATAAATGCGCAAGACCATTTATTAAAATAACCAGAGACACATTTTTTTACCAATATTTATTATAACATAGTGACTATGAGATTATTTGGCCAGAAATTAAGTCTCAAGAACGACGTAAAATGCCTAGGGTTGGGATGGGGTGCGCAAGAAAATATTGTTCAAGAGGGGGATCCCGGACTACATAAGTTTAAGAACCCCCGGTATAGATTATAGACAGTTATGATAGAAGAATCACCGATATTTTTTATCAAATATGAAATAAATGTTTAAGAATATTTATGGGTATAATTCAGCGTTAAAATACCTAATTATTCTAATGCAATCAGTAGATTGCGGATCAAATTCAATGGTTAAATTTTAAAAAATACAGCTTTATTAATCAATTATATAGTCACCTTTCATTTGTACAATTGGAAAAGAATTCTTTTCTACAATTACAAAAGAATGGTGAATATATAATTTTTTTATACTCCGCTGTGCAGTACAGTTTGCGAAATCTATAAAAATCGGGCACGAATTTATGCAATCATCTGATGTATTAGGAAAATAAGAATGTTCTGCATTGATTGTGGGAAGCAGGAGCAAACTTTTCTAATCTTCTACTGTTTTATCCAATTTCTTCATAAATGCATAAAAATCCGCAGTCTAGTATATAATCAGTAGAGACTGCGGATCTTTATACATTTGTACCAAAATTAAATTGAGTAGATGAAATTAAAAATTGTTGGAAAATTGAAGAAATTGAAAATACCAATATATGATTTCTCCTCTACTAAAATCATTAAGCAAAGAAATAACATTCAATTGTTTTCGACTAACTTGCACAATGAAAATGTGTTTGACGTATCAAACACATTATACATGTAATATAATGAAGAATGCAGAACAGAATTAAGTGAAAATTATAAATAGAAAAATCTGGCGTTTGTTTTTGAACAATGCAATCTAAAAAGTTCAGAGATAAATTATCCAAACCAATTCAAAGTTACATAAAAAATGAGGTTGTCCAAAAATTCCTTTCCTTTTCGACTAACGTGCACAATGAAAATTCAGAGTATTTTTCTAAGAAATTGGCATGGTACGCGAAGTAAGAGGAAGCTCAGACACATAATAAAATATTAACGAACAAATAATAATAATATTAACGAACATTGCTATCCAAAATTTACAGATAAATTATCCAAACCATTTCAAATAAGTTACATGAAAAATGAGGTTGTCCAAAAATTCCTTTCGTTTTCGACTAATGTGCACAATGAAAAATCAGAGTATTTTTCTAAGAAATTGGCATGGTACGCGAAGTAAGAGGAAGCGCAGACACATAATAAAATATTAACGAACAAATAATAATAATAATAACGAATAATGCTACTCAAAATTTACAGATAAATTATCTAAACCATTTCAAATAAGTTACATGAAAAATGAGGTTGTCCAAAAATTCCTTTCGTTTTCGACTAATGTGCACAATGAAAAATCAGAGTATTTTTCTAAGAAATTGGCATGTTACGCGAAGTAAGAGGAAGCTCAGACACATAATAAAATATTAACGAACAAATAATAATAATAATAACGAACAATGCTACCCAAAATTTACAGATAAATTATCCAAACCATTTCAAATAAGTTACATGAAAAATGAGGTTGTCCAAAAATTCCTTTCGTTTTCGACTAATGTGCACAATGAAAATTCAGAGTATTTTCTAAGATTAATTCTATTAATTTCTATTAATAATTCCTGATCTCGTACTTCGGGCAATGTCTCAGTCCAAGTCTTGAGGTGTAAGTATCTCAATTAGTATAGCTCAGCGTGTTCTTTCCGAGTAAAAGCAACCGTGCAACGTTGCAGAGGAAGCAGACGCGTCAAAGAGCAGTCGTCGTCTGTACGTCTCGGCAGATCCCACGAATTTACATCGATAGAACCGTTTCACGGTGCGGTTATCACAAAATATGTTCTAACAAGTAGCGGGTCTTAGAGGTCTGGTTGCGTTTCCCGGAACAGTTACGAGCACACACGCAGAGAAGATGTTGCCTGCCGACAGGAGGGGCGAAGGGGGTGGGGGTGGGGGCTACTACCTTCCCGACAGAGACTTCGAAGCCATCAAGTCGTTGCCGGTAAAGAGGATGTTGCCGTGCTTCTAAGCACAGTCGGATGTCTTCTGTCTGTTGCACTTCCTCCTTTAACTCTGATCTTCTAACTTTACTCTTCTTCCTCGTTCGAATTTATCTTCGTCGCTCCCCTTTATCGGTACTTCCTTTCTCGTTCCCTTTCTCTTTCCTCAGTCCCCTGATCTCTGTCGCTCTTCATTGCGATATTCCCCATCCTCGTTCAGCAGCTTCTTCCCTCGACTGTTTATCCTGCTCGCATCCCCTATCTCTGTTCCGTGCTCGGCGAAGACGGCAGGCAAATGACGATCTCTCAAAGTTCGGGGTCTGGCTGTTCTCTCTCCTCCCCTCCCTCCCTCTCCGTCCCCATTTCTCCTTACACTAACCTCCGTGAACTAAAGTACTAGAAACTACAAGTTATAATTACGTCACAAGATAACTCCTACGGTCGACATGCTCGTGTAAGTGGCCCCACGTACACGCGGGCGGAAACGTTGTCGCGCCGTGAGGGTAGCTGTAAGTCGTTCCGAGGGTGGTACTATTAAAGTTGGATGTTATTGGCGGCAGATAACACTCGCGCAAACGTAATTGTTCGCATACGTCGCGCATTTAATATTTAGACGCTTCACGACTGGCTGTCGCGCATCGCGAACTTATTCCAGCTAGTAAAAGCGAAGCGATACTTGCCAGCCGGTTAATATATCGCGTGTCGCGACGCGCCACTGAACGACACGTGTGCATCGGCTGAATTTTCGCACATCGTAAACTAGTCGTCAAATTGTCAATTTCGAGATAGCAACACTCGCGATGTTTAGTTCTTTCACCCTGGAGCGGACGCATCGATCATAATACTTTTCACCCTTAGCACTCGAGCGGTGCCTCTGAGGCGCCACTAAACATTGCTGTACCATGCTTTAAAATATTGTTTACATTATTAGTAGACTGAGGATCTTTAATTTTCTAGCGCCTTCAGGTTGCAAACCGCTGATTTAGGATATTAGGAATTTCAAAGACAAAATTGAGATATTTATTCATAGGTTTATTCATTGATAAGCTACCTCCAAAATGGTGAAAAGGAATACAACAGAATAGAAAATATTATTAATTTTATCTTCAAATTTTTATTTAAGAGCGATCCAACCTACTTTGAATATGAATTTGTTAATATTCCCTCAAGTACATAATACTTCTAGGATAATATTATTATTATCGTTTTTTAAATCTGTTAATATCACATACAGATTTCATTTACTGTTTGTTAATGCTCACGAAATTACATATTTAAGCGAATAAAAGGTACGTAATAACCACGATTTGCAGTATGTGAAATATTTCATAAAAATCAGTTTTTTTCCCATCAACAAACTCAGAACGACGAGTAGATATGATGTTTGGCTTCCGCATGAATTTATGGAGAAGAATTTGTTCGACCGTGTTTCAATTTGCGATTCTTTGTTAAAACGACACAGAGACCGTCCATTTTTAGAAAAACTTGTTACTGGTAGCGAAAATGGGTCACTTTTGACAATATAAAGTGGAAAAAACTAAAGCCAGGACAAAAATCACTGACAACGGTCAAAGCTGGGCTGTAAAAAAGTGATGTTGTCTGTTTGGTGGTATTACATAGAAACACTTTATTATAATCTCTTGCCGTATATTTGTATAATTTTTATTACATCTGCTAATTTTTGAGTTATATGGAGCCGGAAAAATTTTCGAACCCCCACTTTGAGGGGTAATTTCATCTTCTTGTAGCTGGCCCGTTGTAAAGAAAGGTTGCTCATCCCTGGTCTAGGGATTTCTACGGAATTACGTTATGTCTTGTCCAGCTAATTAGCATCGATCGCAACACTGCGCTGATTTAAAAAGATCGATCATTTTATCTTGGCATGCCAGAGGTTAGAGTTACATCCGACTAACTTTTGTGGACGGCGTTTCACCGAAATAACATTCTTAATTCGATTAAGTGAGCGTATTTTGGGCAGGATTTAAATCTTGAATCTGATAAATTTCCCAGGAGTTGATCCAAAATGATGGTTTACATTGCGGGAATATCCGCTCGAGGTAGCATAGAAAGTAGTTACAGTCTGGTCGAATCAACCCTGACCTATTGTGCGCGCACAAAGAGATCTATGTCGACGGATTAAGCGATTAAGCTCGGCTTAAACGTTTTTGGAGAAGTTGGGTCTTACACACCGCGGCGAGGTTATTTTTACGGTGGCTTCTCGCTCTCGGCGAAAGTCAGTAAACTTTACGAAAAGAAATACCGTCTCTTTCGTTTACAATTACCGAAGTTGGTCTGGGCGATGTGTTGCCAGTTCGATCGAGCGAATTTCTCTCTTTAATCCTTCGCGAATAAGAAATTCGTTCAGTTCCGCGGATTCGTTATAAACGATTTTGCAATTTATTAAGAACTTCTCGCCCCTTTATCACTGTATTATTAAGAAAAATGTTCCACCTTTTATTTATAGTAAATACCGGCAGAATTAATATTGTAAGCTTCCTCATTGTTTTTATTGCATCAATTGAGCTATTATTACCACTTCATAAAACATTGTTATTTCTTGGTGTTATTCTTTCAATTTAAAAATTTATCCTAAAAATTAAATTTGTAGTATGTAGTACTGTAAAAATCTCAATGGAATTTTAATAATATACTTCCTCTAATATCTGTTTAGTGCTGATCGCGAAAAATGCTAAGCCAAATTTATGACACAGAATCCATAAATTAGATTAAGATATCGATTCTTAAACCAACCTCAGTCTCTCTTTCTTTTTCAATCGCTATTCTTCTTTACCACACTACGGACAATGTACATGTAGACTCCCTTTTTGTAATATTATTCTGTTTTGTACGTATGTTATTTTGTATGTGCAACTGCGATGTTAATGAAAAAATGTGTTTCCTTTTAATTTTGACTCTGTTTTTTTTCTTGCGGCCCTCGAATTAATTTATAATACTTAACGAGGCCCTTGGTGGTAGAAGAGTTTGACATGCCTGCCTTAAAATATAAAATGTAAGAGTCGGCAAGTTCGAGTGAAAATTGGTTTTGACGCCGAAGAAGCTCGTCGGAGGAGGCGTTGCATTTCGGGGTGTAATGGAGTCGTCACGCGTTCAACGAAGGTTAGTTCCCGTGACGAACGACCCGTATGGCGCACAGAAAAATACGTGGAAGAAATACGTGGTGGAATGTTCGGCGACGGGACTGTTACCACGACGTACCCATGACCCATCACCGGTTTCCTCCGAGTTATAACTTTACGTTGCTTCCCGAAGAAGTTGGCCAGGATACTGCCAGGATGACTCGGGCGCAAGAAACGAAGAAACGTTCTCTAATGCCTTGAGCACGGTGAAGATTTAACTTTCTAGCACGTACACCGATACTTTTGTGGTCGATTCGTTTGTCTTGTGATGGAGAGATACATATTAAAACACTGGAACGGGTCAAAATGGTTTCTAATTTCTATCAGTTGATTGCATAAGTACGTGTCCGATTTGAAAATGAATAAATGAATAAAAGTAAATCAATGAGTAAATTTTAAAGAATACAACTTTATTAGTCAATCATATTACAGTCACCATTCTGTTCTACAATTAGAAGAGAATGATGATTATATAATTTCTAAGCTTATCAGAACTTATACAATCATCTGAGACTTTCACAATCGAGCCTTATTATGAAAGGGGAGGAACTGAGGAACTCCATTTTGGAGGAAAATTCAATTTCATAGACTTTCAGCTTCTAGTTAACCGGAAGCTTCAATTAATCATTCGAATATCATAAATTGTTATTAAATTAATAAATATGGTATTGGTTGATAACTGAATTTTCCAAATTATGTACTACGAGAGTGGGACAACTCGATCAATTATAGTCTCTTAATTAAACCTTATTAGGTAATTATTCAAAATATTCTTCACATTATTATGTCTGTCAATATCTAATAATTACTAAACATTTAAGAATTGTATGAGTTATTATATTAATTTCATATTAATATAAAGAAAACAATTAATATAGAATGGAATTATTATAGGACAAAAGAAATGTTTAATTTTCAAGTTAAGATACCACCGAGTGCAAAGGGTTAATAAAAGGATTTAGGAGAATAAAAAGACTATCATCATAGGTGTTTAAAAAAAGGTGGTCCCGTTTAAAGCAGTGAAGGTGACCTTGAATCTCAAAAAAAAAATAACACGGGAAACAAATGTTGAACTACATTGGATTATTTAACATTTTGTCTCTAAAACCAACAAAGATATTTGAGGTGCAAACTTTAGGTGACTCACCCTGTATATGTCTTAAAATTTACTAACGCATCTTGCTTTAACGATGAGACTTTCATTTATGAGAAACAGTAAAAGTAAACCTTAATTTGATTGGAAAATACAAATATGAATACATTTTTATTTTTCACCGTCAACGTACTGTAGTGCTAGTATTGAAATAGTAAAAAAATGTTATTAATTTTCTTTAAGGCGAGATGAAATTCTATTTTGGTTTTGTTAAAGTATAGTTATTGGAGAACATGTAGACATACAATAGACAATTATAAATTTTCTACTTTTTTAGGAAATTACGAACTACAAAGAAAGTTCTAATCACTGAAACCGTAAAATAAATCGTAGGGCAAGGGTATATTAGTATTATGCAACACTAACAAATGCTAATAAAACTAATGCAAACGAGAACGAATAGTGTGAAAAGGTGGGCAGTCGGTGGCTGGAAAAAAATTGTGAAATACAGTGAAAATGGTGGCGACAAATCGTACGTGAAGGCTATCGGTAATGTCGGTTAAAAGAAGAAACGTGTTTCGGCAGACTCATAATCGGTAAAAATAGCATGATATCCCGAAGGAACGTCAAATATAATCCAGATGAACTGCGCGCCGACTCCCGTTCGTTCTTCACGCTGTGCTGATAGCATTGGACGCGTCGAACTCGTAATACCGCGGTCATCATGATGAATACCTCGAAGAAAATGCGTCCATTAACGAAAAACGAGGAAATGGATATGAAGCATCTTCGGCTCTGCTATACACAGACGTTTCCAATTATCCAGCATGGAAATACACTGAGCAGGATGCGAGGCAGAAATCTCTAAAAATAGCATCTAATCTGAAATGATCGCAGAGCTTCTACCACAATACTTTCAGTCTTCCAATATTTCAGTCTTTCCATGAAAACAGGAATTATGTAGAAATTTGTTTAACCCTTCGCACTCCTTTGTCGAGTGTGACTTGACATCGGAGAAAGGAAATTGTAAATGAAACGTGTTTTTATATGTATTTGGTTCTTCCTTTATTTATTTAATTGTCTCATATTTTAGTTCAAACTCAATATAAATTGCAGCAACGTTTGAGAGCTGTGTTTAATATAATTGGTAAATAAAATTGTTTAAAATAATTTGCGATCAAGGCACTGTCCTTCGAGATAAATTTTAAATGAAACACTTAAAATAGAGTTGTTGGAAAATTGAAAAATAATTCGGAGTGCAAAGAATTAGTTCCTTTTTTCTAAATGTAAATTCTATGTTAAATATGTTAACAAAATGGTTCTCTTACAAAAATATTTCATACAATATAATGGCAATTAACACTGTAATAGTATCACCTAGAAATCATACTAGAAATGCTATGAGAATAGAATACATAGAATTTCTATTACAATCGATTAAGTGTTAAACCTTTTACTAAATATGCAGTCAGTGTAAAACTTCGTACGCCATTTAACCCCTTGCCGTACCATTTTCTTTACAGTTACAGGGACTAAAATGTCTTTATCCCCAAAAATGTTGTAGAAGAGAAAAGAAAATTTATATTTTTTATCAATCAATCAATCAATCAAATCGAATCAAATCAAATTTTATTTCATTTAAAAAGGAAGGCGTAAATACAACAAAGAAGAAACATAATAGAGGAAAATTAATTCAAGGACCTTAGTATGTATATGTTTTAGAAAATGTAATCCTGAAAGAAGAAAATTACTATTTTTCGGCTTTAAGGGCCATTTATTAAATCAAACAAATTTGCATATGCCCACGTTTAAACAAAACAGTTTTAAAGTAACCAACCTGGATGAACATAAACTTTTAAGACAAATCTCGTAAAGCTTGCAAGAAATGCTTGAACCAAAGACAAAAGTACTTCCTCTCATTGGGAGAGTTACCTAGCCCAGAGGAAGCCATTGTTTTAACATGCAGCAACTAAACGCAAACACGCCGTAGCTCCTTCGACTGGATTTATAACTCTCGCCAAGAAATAAGTACCGCTATTTATTCCGGCGGCCTTAGATAAGAAGATCTTTATCCCCGAATGGTGTCCAATAAATTATAAATAGAAAAGCACAAAGTAAAATATAACAGGTCGTTCATTTAAATTCCGTATAGAACAAGGCCGGAGTAACAGGTATCCGTTTTTCTCCGCGAGCATATACGTCTTTGTCCTCGCGGCACAGCAATTAGAATACGAGTGGTGTCACGCAATACCTAAGTGGATCACGAAGAACCATCGCTCTTGTAAACTACCTGACACTCATGCTGTGCTATGCTAAACATATTCTTCTAACAGCTAGCTACGTGCATTCTCATCGAAACGAGCACCAAAGTCAACAAAACCATGTTAACACTTAAATGCAATAGAAAATGCAAATATCATTTTGTAACTAAATCGTGGATTTTCTACTTTAAGGGAGTAGACTCCTTTTTCTAAAATTCAAAGGATGCGGGATTCGCGTTCTCATTTCTCTTTTTCCAGTTCTTTTTTCGAGCGCTATCGCTATCGCCCTCAAAAGTCCTATTTTTTCGTTTACGAGCTATTTTCATAGCTACATGTTGCCGAATACTGCCAATTTTTGAGGGCGATAGCGCTCTAGATCGATCTTTTATCTAGCGTTTTTGACTACTGGAAACCCCACTTTTGTATTATCGAGAAAAGAGAACGCGAATCCCGCGCCCTTGCAATCCTAGAAACGAGTCTACCGCCTTAAGACGGTTTTTATCCATTGGAATCTGATCAAAAGCTATACCTTGAAAAATGTCACATTTAACTCGTTATTATTTGATAGCGAATCGTTTACGTATAGAAATATTCGAAAACTTGCAAAATGCAAAATAGGCTAGTAAACCTGCGGATGTTCATGCAGTTTTCAATTTTTGTAAACAAATTTTAAGAAAGTGCGATCAAATAAAATCTTATTTTCAATGGCAGCATCCTTTGGAGGTCTAAAATAAATAGTAAACGTACAAAATTCTGTCGAATTTCATATTCTAGCATTTTTTGGACATTTTTAGAAGCCATAAATGTATCCGATTGTTTTTTCTCGTACTTTTCAAGATAACCGATGTGTTTTTGAAAATAAACTACATATATTTTTGTGCTGCATCGCGTAGCTCATAAAAAAATACATTTAAATATATACTCTGACATGACCTTCAAATAACCATGAACTTCGAAGGTAAAACTTAAATTTTGTTTCTAAGGAGAATGCAGGATTTCCGAGAAATGCTGATAGCTAAAATCTGTAGAAAGACACTTTGGGCTAACACCTAAGAAAATGATACAGTAAATAAAAGTACCCAAGTCGTTGAAAATTTCATGATCAATCCATCTCGATATTCTTTGTGCTACAAAATTGAAGATGATATTCTGGGGGTCACACTTAAGTGAGACACCCTGTACAATTCATTCTTCGGATCCAGAAATTTTAAGATATTGTAAAGACAAAATTGTATTCTCGTTTGATTAAATATACTACTTTGATTCCGTCAGATTTTTGTTAGATATATACACATGTAAATAACAAGTGATACAAAAAATTTCGTTAGGATTTTGCATGCAAGAAACTTAAAATTAAAGTCTAGTCTTTTCAGTTTCCGTTTTATGAAAAAATAAGCAGTCTCGGCCTAGTGAGATTTGTGACGAGATGGAATGCAAGCAGTAGACGATAAAATTAGTAATACTTTGTGGTGTTTCTGTCCGGGATCATGGTAACCCGAGGAATCAAAATGGTAGGAAGTGCTGTATACTCTTATTGTCTCGATCAGAGAAAACGGGACGTTAAGCATCAAACCGATTGAACGTGTCTCTGGTTTGACAGAATGCGTACGTACACAGAGCTCAGCAAACAAGCGACTTCGAACCGAAAGAGCGTGTTCCGCCATCGCGCGGCAATTCGCTAGTATATTCTATTTCGTACAGTTTACCTCCTATTTTCGTTTCGTATAACGGGCATTCCGCGCGCCGCCGTGGAATATCGTACTAGGCGAACTCAGTATGCACAAACTTGAATTTATAATGTACAGCCGACGTGTGTAGGTACTCGCGCTTCCTCCATTTTTTTCCCTGCCCTCTATCCGTCCCACTATCCGTCGATATTTCGTATGGATTTTCCGGGGGAACCGACAAATTCGCATGCATTTAAATTTTAGATGCTCATATACCGCTCGAGAAAATTTCCTCGGTAAATTCGCGGTGGCATTGAATGAGCGTCACTCGAAAAAATATTTCTCGTGCGCGGCGTGTATTAAAATCGCGGCATCGCCAATCCCGCAATAAAAAAATTTATGCATCGTTTCACTTCTCATCCGTTTTGTTTTCTACTCCCATCTGTCTTTTTTTCTGAATCGTCCACGGATGACGTTAGTTATCCCGCGGGTAACTCGATTCCGCGAATCGTAGATCCACGAGTAATCGGTCAGATTTTCAGTCGGATAGGATACAAGACCCATTTACTGTCACCTACTCGATTACTGTCATCCTGAACTGTTTTACTTAAAATAACTAATGATTTACACTAATATACTGTACACAATATACTAATAAATATAATATACTGTACACAATATACTAATAAATATAATATACTGATACAAGTATACTAATATAAATAAGCATATACTTATACTAATTAATGTACAATAAGTATACCAATAAATATACTAATATACGTATACTAATAAATATAATATACTTATACGAACTCCGATATAAGTATGGTATTCTAATAAATATACCGATATACTAATGAATATAATATAATAAATGATGCTATTAATTTCCTTCAGACCTAAATAAAATTCTATTTTGTTATAGTCGATATACAGGGTGTTCACGCTGCACTAACCAGCGTTTTTCTTGCAAAAAATAAAAGAGGAGAAAGTTAAACTGTTTCGTGAAAGCAATGGTGTCTGTAATTTTTGTTATCTTCATTATTCTTTTGGAAATGAAGGTGACCTTAAACTTTTTATATGGAATGCTTATGTGTCTTTTTCTGTCATAGGCATAAAATAAATATAACTTTTTTTCTAAGAAATTCTGGACGTTGAAGAATTTCTAATCACTATAACCACAAAAGAAGTAATAGTGCAAGGGGTTAACAGTAAAAATATATAGAATGTAATAGTATAATATACTAGATCACGCCAGACAGGATGATAAAACATTGGTTTAACAAACACAATAGAAAAAGGAAAGCGAGATGAATCGTTGAAAAACAGGAAATGAAGAGATGAACAATTGAACAATCGTATCGTAAACAAGAATGTAACGAGTAGTTGTAGAATAACAAGGATCTATATCAAGGATCAACATCTAATTTTTGAACAGAAGAAGAAAGGAGAAAGTACGAATAAAATTATCTTTACAAAATTGGGTTACGTGCAAACCGAGCCATTTCGTGGCAGTGACTTCGAAGCGACACTGATATTCATAAAATACTATGGATAACATACTATAAATATGGAATGAGAATAGCATCCTACCCAGTCCAAGAATAAACTTTTCCAAGCGAAAAGTGAATCGCCCTGCACCACGGACGAAATATGTTTCCAGCGGCCGTCGACATCTACCGTCGCTGGAGACGGAATCGAAGACACATATCCGAATTTGCATCTGCAAAGGGAGGCGAGAGATTGCCACGCGTCCGTTGAGCTTCTGTTTTCATCGGGCGAGGAATATTGGCCGCCACCGGTGCGGCTCTTTTCCCTTTAGAGCTCTTCTGGCAAAGAGCGTCGAGGGGGCGATATACGATGACAAAGAACGAGAAAAGTTGGCGAAGAAAGGGGGAAGGCCGACCTGAACAGAATGCTCCAAGTTCGACAGACAGAAACAAACAGTTGCGAGTATGAGGATAAAGTGGGGGCTAGAAGAACGTGTACAATAGTGTACATACATATATGTACACGATGCTATACTATACTACGATATATGTGATTATGAAAGAGATGTAAATCAAAATTTCACAGAAGTTGATCGATTGATTTTACTAATAATTGTATAATTAAGTGAAACATTATATTATACAGGGTATTTCAAAATTCCTTCAACATCCGGAGATGGGAGGTTCCTGAGATCATTTGAAGCAACATTTTCCTTTGCAAAAATGGCATCCGCAGCTTTGTTAAGGAGTTATTAACGAAAAACACGGACCAATCAGACGCGCATTGGCACAGTTGGCCAACTGACAGTTAGCGCGCCGAATCGACTGTGCCAACACGCGTCTAAGCCGCGATCTGATTGGTCCGTGTTTTTCGTTAACAAAGCTGCGGACGCCATTTTTGCAAAGGAAAGTATTTTATATACAATTCCGACCAATTGCAATTTTCAACAAAATTTCATTTCACATCCTGTAGTAAATTAATTGCTCTAGCTTTCCAAAAAAGTTCGAATCGTATAGTCCAATTTTAAAAAAGTTATACTAAGTATAGACAGCGGATCTTTATGCAAAATAAACATTTTCTACCTGAATTGCAACAAACTGGAGTGAAATGGAAATTTATGTTCTTTTTTAACATGTTCGCTACCACCGTCACAAACATGTGACATCCATAATCTGACAGTTCACTTAAAAACAGTCAAATTAATTTTATGCACTTCGTTGTTTACAGTCATAGTAGATTGCATAATTTTCAGAGAATCTGTGACTTTTTTCTGCTAAACTGTTTTAATAATTCAAAATTGGGTACGTTGCATTTAATAAAACTTTCGAGCAAGGAAGGTAAACAACGAAACAAATGCTGGTAGCGAACATGTTAATCGTTTGTTTAGCGGGTTTAAAATAATACAAACAGTATTCTTAAATTCTTCTAATACTATTTTAAATTACAACTACTCATTCTTGCAATAAATGCATAAAATCCGCTGTCTAGTTATAAGAATATAATTATAAGCAACGTCAACTTTGTACAGCCGCCGTCACTAAAATGTATGCATACTCTGTCATCCACATTAAAGTTTTGAAATATTAATTACAACGCCTGACATTTGTTAAGTAACTGGCGCGGTCTTGAGTGACGGATGTAAGGAAGATGAATCTTGAAAAGATCTTTCCATCCCATCAAAATTCTTCTGGCTGCTTGAAAAAGGTCAAGAGGTGTGGCTCAATTTCCAAAAAGTTATTCCAATGTAAAGGGTGTCCGAATATCGATACTGGTTATTGCGCTGTGCATGCGATCAATCACTCGGTATATTCCCGCGAAACTATTGATGTACAACCGCTGAAACATCCGAACGATCTAGCGTGGTTTCGAGATTCGCATGAATCGGCGATGTTCTCGACACGGAGGGCTTGTTGCTCGAGGGATCGAAGACGTCCGTGCTGCGTATAAAAAGCGAGAAAACGTGGGAGGAAGGGAGGCGGAGCAGGAGGGCGCAAGGAGGAAAGGAGGAGGGGTGGAGGAAGAAAGGAAAAAGGGCGACGCTCGCGGCATACATATTTTATGGGGCAATCACCGGCAACCCTTATCTACGGTTTGTTCAGTTCTGTCTTTCTGTTTAGGTCCCCCGCACTCCGCCTCGTCCCCGTTCGCCCCACGCTATGGACGGTTGACCCTCGAAAAGCGCTTCCGAAAGATTTGCACGATTACTAATAAAGGAGCTGGTTCACCGAGGGACCTATTTAGTTCAAACGGTTCGAGAAGTTTTTGCTGGACTCACACAACCGTCGAAACCCTCGTCTCGAAGAACTTTACGACGAGATTGGCTTTTGTATAGGCTTGCATAAATCGATGTTATGGCGGAGGGGGCGGGGGCCATCAATTATAAGTAGCGATCCAGGGAGTTTCTTGTTCTTCTAGCGATTCTCGTATTTTTCTATCTGTTTGCGTTCGGCTAACTACAACTTCTTGCCGCTGCTGATTGCTAATGGAGTTGTATCGATTCGTCCATGTCTTACCGAACGGGTATTTATAGCTGACGATTTGTTATTCGGAGACAGTAGGATAGTTGTTCCAGTAATCAGTCATCTTACGCCTTGTTGTTATTAGGATATTTTTGAAATGTTTTATAATATGGGCGCGTGGGGCGACACATTGGAAGTAAGGAATAGGATGATCACATTGAGCTCATTCAAATTAGTTATTAGACATTTATTTTTAAGCAGTTTGTTCTCAAGAACCCCAGCTGCTGTAATTTTTCGAATCTTACTTTAATATTTTGGAGGGCGACGCCCTTACCTGCCAAGAAACTGGGAATATGCTCAACTTTAAGCGACCACAGTTCCTCAATTATTAAACCTAGAAGTTCGAAACTTTGATCTGCATCCGGGTACAAATCTACTGGATTGCATACCAAATACATCATAATTCGTAGGAGAAAGGCACAAATTTTGAGTCCGCTAAAGTAATGAGCAGCCTTTGAATATACTAGAATATACTAAAATGTATTGAAATACATTCTGGTGAATGTATTATCAACAGATTTGTAATTAGACTGCCTATCGTTTATGAATATTTAATTTTTTAGGGCAAAAACAACAATTAAATTCTTGTAGAAAGCAGAACACTAGATTTTTGTTCAAAATGATGTTTCTTTTCTCTAGTCATCATTCGGTATTATCTGCTGCAAGTGGTAAGTCCTCGTAGTTTAATTATAACTGTAAAAATTAATATGTTTTTTAATTGAATTTCTTTATGATTTATTTTTAATGTTCGTTGATAACATTACACTGGGAATTTATTACGTAATCAGGTAAAAGAATATATTGCAGATTACTCCGAGAAGTATTTTCAAGCCAAACTATCTTTAGATTTCATAATTGGATGGGCAAAGTTACAATTAAAAGTAACGGCACTAGTGAGATGGTGAAACTAATGGGTCCATAAAAAGAGATTTGCGGCAAGCAATCAAGAAAGTGAATTGCGACAGCACTTAATGCTGAAGACGAGTAAGCTATGCTTCTTCTGAATTCTTTCCTCTTTCGCACCATTTTTAAAAATATTTGAAACGTACACTATAGCATTCGCATGTATCTATACACAATTATAAGCTTCTGTTTATACATTAATTAGTGATTAAAATATATATATTGTATATCCATTTTATGTATCTCCATAATACTGTGCCATCCAGAAAGAAAATATCGTAAAGTCTTCAAAAATACGCAAAATCATGAAAAGCTCGCTTATTCCAACAACAATTCTCTTTCCAAATTCTTTCTAGAAAAAGATTCAAGCCAAGGTCTACTTAAATCCTTATTTATAAATGTTTTTAGCTACATGGATCTTCATTAGACAACCACATCATGATCAAGTCAATCTTTTCTTTACGTTATTATGTTGACTCCTTCGTTAAGTTTAATTTCAGTCTCCGAGGGTCTGCTTGTACCTCTCCAAACAAAGGCAATATTTATACAGGGTGCCCCAAAACTCCTTCAAGTCCGGGAAATGGGAGGTTCCTTAGGTCATTTAAAGCGACATTTCCCTTTGCAAAAATTACCGCCGCGGCTTTGTTCAGGAGTTATTAACGAAAAACACGGACCAATGAGAGCGCGACTTGGCACAGTCGGCCAATAGACAGTTGGCGCGCCGGGCCGACAGTGCCAGCTCGCGCTCTGATTGGTGAGATTGGTTTTCGCTAATAACTCCTAAACAAAGCCGCTGCGGCCATTTTTGCAAAGGAAAATGTCGCTTCAAATGACTTAAGGAACCTCCCATTTCCCGGACTTGAAGGAGTTTTGGGGCACCCTGTATAATCCCTGACGTTCTACATTAGGTGTCTGCGAGCACCTCTATACAATTCGAATCCCGACGTTTCCCCTAATCGTACAATCCGCACCCGCTCGCCTAGTCTCCCTTACCCGGCAGACTAGGCGAGCAGTTTTTTTCCTGTCGTTTGCTCGACCGGTCAGTGGTCTTTCGCGGGCGCCTACTGTTAATTACGCTGGAGATAGAGGTCTATCTGTGCGTTTCTTTGACCGGGAATCGCAGTTTCTTGTAATGATTGTTGCCGGTCCAATTGGCCATGACTAGGGAATCGGTGCACTAAGAGTCTAAAAGAGGTTTCTGACTGTTGATGAGCGGGCTCTTTCGAGGCCTGACCATCGTGCCTTCTCGTTGGGTCTTTGCACAGCACGGCGCAATGTGCCGGCAGGTGCTGACCATGTAAAATGCATGAAAGTCGTGTATGGCGTGTATACGAGCACTGCCGGCTGGTACCGGGGAGCCCTGAATGCGGGAATTAAAACGCAATTTCCCGCACAAAGGGGACAGTTTATGCCAGCCCCTCCCTCGCCCGCTAGCTTCTCGCCGCTCCTCGCTCCTCTAGCTCTCCCGCAGTCTTCTTTCCAGCTTCTTTCTCCGTTACACACACACACACTCTCTCTCTCTCTGTCTCTCCTTTTGATCTCGCCACCCTACTAGCCCCACTCTTCATAGCTTACTCAGCCCAACAACGTTTATTTACCATAGCATAGTGCGGCACGGTCCTCCGCACCCACCCCCGTCTTTGTATTCGCCTATAACGCAACCCCCTGGCGTCTGCTTAATGAAGCTTGCCCGCGAGAGCTTTCTTTTTGCTCAATCGTTCTCAGCTACGCGTTACACGCCGCTCGCTAACACCGTGTTGTTCCATTGCGGTGGAACTTTTCTCGCTTGCTCTCCATCCCTATCTCTCGTCGTGTCTCCTCGTTCCCGCCATCCCCGACATCGTTGCCCCCCTTCCGAATTCCGATAACTTTGCTCACGTTTAGCGACCAGAGGCCGCTCTTTTTTGTGCGTCACGTTTGCTTTGCCAAAGACTTTCTTGCGCTTTGAGCAGTCCACGAGCTCCGTTCCCACGAGCAACGAGGCTTCTCCGTCGATCGCGAGTTACCGGGAAAGGAAGACCCGCTCGATTACGCCGCGCTAATGTGGGAAAGGTACTGGAGCTTGCGGAGTGACTTCGTGCGAGCTAATATTGGTTTTCCCGTGGGAGCCACGCACTTGCGATTACCAGCTGCTTCAATTTAATAATGATACTGCTATTGTTCGGGGATTGGGAACATTATTATGCTGGAATAAAGATCTGGTTTAGAACGCACGGGCATTATTAAAATAGAGTATTATGTCTCTATAGTCGCGCCACTTGGGATTCGCGACGTGATCATAAAGGGTAATGGATGCATGATAAAGGCTCACCAATTATTATCAAGGCATTGGAGTGAATAAGAAATTTACTTTTTCCTATAATATTTCGGATAAGTTAATGCTGATACAGAGATGCTCTTAAATCCCGTTTATCCTTCTACTTGTTCATGTTTCCGCAGTCGAATTATAATATTTCAGTGTAAAAGCACAATTTCTCATTATTTTGAAGAAAATGTGTTATCAAACGAAAATTAGAAAAGCTACCAAATTGTTTTAAATGGTTAATTTGTTTATATAAATTCTTAAAGCTCCCCTCGAAAGTACCAATCTTTTTTAAATATGCAAAATGTTATTATATTTGTAGGAATACCGAGGAATCGAAGATCGAAACAGCGGCATTTCTGTGTGAAGATGTGTGAATATGTTTGAATGTTCGTCAGAGTTGAATGTCTGCTGTCTTTCGTTTAATGTTTTAAAAGAATCAGTCAGTTGTCATATGTACGTTATCGAGAATTGACGTAATAAATTATTAAAATCCTTCATATTTGAAACTTTGATATAACACAAATTTCAATTTCAACTATTTCAAGAACTTATGTAAATATCAATTTAGTAATTGTCGTAGAATGACTGCAATTTGTCGAAAAATTAACACGTGGAAAGTTCTATTCTCATATTTTAAAGGATAATTAATTCGTTTCACTAAAAGACCATTTGTTTGATTTCCAAAGTTCCTTATTACTTTCAACAACGTGCTCAATTACTCATTGTCAGGAGCAGATAATTTTCTCTTTACGAAGAAGGAAGCAACGTAGTTTTAGCAAAGTAGTATTAGAACAAAGCAGTGAGCAAAATCGGTAAGAATGTGGCGAAAATGTCTGAGGTTTTCAGCTGCCAGAATGGAGATGGTCGTAAGGCCCTTGACGGTGTTTGAAGAGTCTCTAAAAATACGTCAGGCCCCTAGGTACCCCTTTTAAGAACACGTGAGGAGTCTTACGACTCCTAATGGTCTTTCTACAGCCTCTAAACGTGCTTCAGAGTCCTTGAAAGATCATCAAGGAGAATTATACGGGTTTCTGATGGCTCTTGAAGACTACTCGAAGAAAGTTTGGAAAGTCCTTACTAGCTTTTATCGTTGCAAAGTTGTAGCTGATTTGATAAATGCATACGTCTACCTCACATGGCGTTTTTTGGTACCACAACCGTCCAGAGGTTAAAGGCCGATGATCTTACGAGAGCCTTGGTGAGTTTTAATGATAGCAGACAAAATGAGACGTCTATAACCCTTCAAGATTACCACTAACGTGGTCCACTTAATTAAGATTTCGAATGAATTGCGTAATCACGTTCCAGGTCTGCAGAGGGGAATCATTGCAGCTGTTTGAACGAATAGCTTCAGTCGCCTATAACCAGAGTGGTGAACGTTACACAGTTTCCTCGTGACGGCAGAATTTCCTCCCTATTCCATTAACAAAACTGGTCGCATGGCAATATCTGACAGCTGTCGCGTAATGGCATATTCGACGTCGGATCGAGAATCACTGCCGTCCCAACTTTGATCTCTTTTCGGAAAATAAACACCGCTTATGCGTGCGGTTCTACAAATTCAATTCGATTCGCGTCGAGGGTGGGAAGACATGGAGTGCCATCGCGGGGCCAACGGTACTCAAGGAAAATCGAGTGAGAATGGCGTGTGTGAAGTGGTGAGCGCTAGCATGAGCACGGGCATGAGCGAGCGCGCGCGGCCCAGCCGGTGCGGTGCGGTGCGGTGTAGGGTGTAGGGTCGTGTGCAAGTGGCCCCGGATGGAAGTAAACTCGGTTAAGGGTTCGCGCGTTTTCTGCAGGCTCCTCGAAAAGGGCTACACGGAGATGCTGGAGAAGGGCTTCGGGCGACTGATGCAGCAGGTGAATCACAGAGGCCGGGTTTTAAAATGAATCCGTGCGAGCTCGAGATTGTCTTCGTTCCGAGCATAAAATAGATTCACGCAAATGTGTCGCAAAATCCTCTTCCGATTCTATTAGAAACGCCTCTCCCTTTGTGATTTCCCTGCCGTATTCGACAAAGCGCCCCCCCTAAAAGTTATTGTCTGTCCTTTTCAACCGGCTTTTTCAGTTTCATTCGAACCTATGTAGTTCAATCGTTTCACGCTTCTTTCCCTAATTGTATTCCTGTAGCATACTGAAACATACTGAAATTCTTCTCTGACACGCGGCTGCTATGGACGATGGTTCACTTTAAATTCATTACTGCCACTGATATTAACAAGATTTTTTTGATGATATCGGCGCACTGGTTCGATCAATTGTTACAAATATAATCACTATTTGCAAATTTTCACAATATCTTTACTTCGACGGTTCGATCTTATTTTAGATATTTTAGATTAAAATTAATAATCAATACTATAATTGAAATTGTGTGAATTTAAAACAAGAAGAACGACCGTTACTTACTTGCTTAGTGTATCAAAAAATAATTTTTCATACTATAGCCTCTAACATATCACGTGTTGATGCTAAGACCACTGATGCCACTGATATTGTTTAACAATCTTACAAAAATGGTTCGTCGATCTTGATTGTCTGAATCACTGATGCTTCAAGTCTTTGGTATCCCAGCAGACTTCAAATTTAATTAACACTATTTATTGTATAAATCAATACAAATTTAATCTAGAATATATGTACCACAATATACTAGAATGTACCCGAATGCACTAGAATATACAATGTATTAGAATATACTAGAATATATTACAATGTACTAGAACATACTAGAATATAGCACAATATATTAGAATTTACTGGAGTATACGAGACTATACCTGAATACACTAGAATATACTAGAATATCCTCGTAAAATCTGTGTTGTTTGAACAATTTTCATGTATGTGGACTATTGGTATCGGATTGAAATAATGGCATAGTGTCTTTAGATAAAGGCTACTTCTACTTTAAGTACCGTATTGTATGGAACAGTTTTCAACAATTTGGAGCAGAACTTGGGGTTAAATCTCTTTAAATCTGTATTGTTTGAACAATTTTCATGTATGTGGACTATTGGTTTGGGATTGACATAATTACATAGTACCTTTAGATCCCATCTCCAGGATCGTCGTAACCAAATAGTCATACAGTTATCAGTACTATGTACACTACTAAGTAACGTAGTGTACGGAACAGTCTTCAACAATGTGGAGCAAAAATTATACTAAAATATACAAGAATATACTAGAATATACAAGAACGTATACTACAATATACATATAATAATATACTAGAAAATATACTAGAATATACAAGAACGTATACTACAATATACATACGAGAATATACTAGAAAATATACTAGAATATACAGGAACGTATACTACAATATACATACAAGAATATACTAGAATATACAAGAACGTATACTACAATATACATATAAGAATATACTAGAAAATATACTAGAATATACAAGAACGTATACTACAATATACATACGAGAATATACTAGAAAATATACTAGAATATACAGGAACGTATACTACAATATACATACGAGAATATACTAGAAAATATACTAGAATATACAAGAGCGTATACTACAATATACATACAAGAATATACTAGAAAATATACTAGAATATACAAGAACATATATTACAATATACATACAAGAATATACTAGGATATACCAGTATGTTACACTGGTAGATTATACCAGTAGAGTGAATGAAATAGTATAGGATGTTGAAAAACAACGGATAGCACGAGATCAAGACAGCCTAAAGTCATTTCACAACGAAGTGCTAACCGAATTACATAACCTTTTAACTAACGAGTTAATTCGTCATTCGAGGTTGCCATCAACTATCACAGTTTGATAACTGAAAAATCACCCAGTTAAGAGTCACTTCACTTTTGCATGTATTTTCGTCTTGTCTTCCTCTAATCTCTCTCTTCTTTACTGTCGGACACATTTCTCCTGTTCCAAGGCGTTCTACCTCCTTGAACCGTTTCATCCCCATCGTCAGCTCGAATCTCTTACCCTCCCACCCACTCGTTACCGTAATTTTTTCAACTTTCCTCTCCTTTCCCCTAAGCTATTTTCTACCCCGTTTTTTCTACTCATTTTTATTTCGCTCCCCCGAGCCATTTCCCGTGGCCGTTCTCCCGCGTTTTCTCCTATCTTCGTAACCCGCCGCGAAATACGCGCGAGTGTGCGCGTGCAATGTATGGTTGGATTCGCGTAGGTGGGTGCTGGGTGCACAGTGACAGAGTGTCGCCAGAAAGGGGAAATCGAGGGGAATACAGTTACCCTCTCTTTGCCATCGCTGGGATAGTCATGACGCAGACGCAAACCCAGCGCGAATTAGGTGAGCGCGTCACGTCACGTGACCGGTCCGTGGTGGATGGGTGGGTATACTCGCCGCCGGGAATGGGGGAATAGCACCGTAGAAGGGGTAAGGTAGAGTGGGAGACAAGTCTTAATCTGGCGACACTGCACACTGCCTCGGTGCTGTATGCCGCTGGCGGCTCACCAAGCAAGCGTATCCTCTTGCGCGTATCTTGTAAAAGCATAAGGGGACGTAAATCTCGCGTGGACATAAATTCCTTTATCGCGGTCCCGTCTTGCGTCCCGCCCGGCCGGCCGGCCGGCTACTTCTTACTTTTCCTCGTAACTTAGAATCCCTATAGATTTCTTACCGCTCCGACGACACGAAGTTGACTGTGAAGATTCGCTAATCCCCCGAAAATCAGTCACCCTCTGCTCGGCTCAATAAATAACGACTACAATATCGGGGTGCTCGTATTTCAATCGTACAGGGCGATTCCACAGGGGAAAATTAATCGGGAGAAAAGATTAAAATTTTTTCATACGACGCTTCGTCTTTTGGGAAAATCTACTGCTGAATTCCGTTAGCAAGTAGCTTATGTGTAAGACCCCACGGAATTTAACCGATAACTCGATAATGGCACAATTCGCCGGTGGGTGTACACCTTGAGACAAAAAGCTTGCTTCTTTTGCGTGTTTCAACCCTTTGCGCTCGGTGCTATTTTAACTCGAAAATTAAACATTTCTTCCGACTTAGAATAATTTCATTCTGTATTAATTTTTTTCTGTGTGTGAATATAAAATTGATGTAGTAACTCTTACAATACTGAAATGTTTAGTAATTGATCAGATACTAAGATATTTAATTATGTGAACAATATTTTGAATAATGGTACAGCAATTGTGGTGACTCTGAGTCACCACTCGAGTACTAAGGGTTAAAATTTTATGTAGTAAATGCTGGTAAAAAGACATTCTACATGTTGTTATTAGCTTTTGGCGTGCCTGTATGTACAACATTGCTCAATATTGTCCGGAATATTTAATTTGACATTATTTTACGAATGCAAATGCCATATATGAGCGTGTAAAATAGAAATATGTAGATCGAACATTTCGTAACCTGTAATGTAAAATGTGAATTCAAATATGACATATGTTAGAGGAATATTAATCTCTCCAGTGCATGGGTCAAAAGTACCCATTTTTTTGTTTGCATCTCTTCTACCTTTCCATACATAAAACATCCTATAAAACTGCTACATTGATGTTGAAGCAACATTAAATAAATAAATGAAAAAAAACTGCTACATTTGAAGCAAAAATTCATTGAGGAATTCCAAGGTAATTTATAGACAATTAAAACGGTACGACTAAAACGATAAAAGTGTTGTTCTCGTCTCTCAGAAGAGCCTTCTGCTCTGCATGATCGTACATGGGTATAGCTTCACTTTGTTTAAATAATTACAGTGTAAAAAATATTTGTATACTTCCTTTCACATATAGGAAATTCCTAATAAATCATTTTCGTACGATTTGTTGAAATATAATTCGATGGAGTCATATTGGTTTACAGGTAAACCAATAAACCATTTGTTATTTACACTATTCCATAGAATAATAGGATTATATCACGAATAATTTAATGGGAAGAGCATTATTAACGATGATCGTATATTCATTCGAACACTAGTCAATTACACAAAGAGAAATGTAGGTCGCGCCGATAAATGGTATGGATTTTGTTCGAGGGTAGGTTTTGTTTTTGAAAAGTGGAATTTTGTAAAACCAATTGTGTGCGGGAATACCGGATGGAAGTGCAACCAATTTTTATTGACTGTACGAGGAGAGTCGAAAAAAACTCGTGAATTCTGTTTATATAGAATCCAGATTCACAGTTTAATGGATTTAAACATGTTATATTTGGTTCGAAAAGAAATTGCGGTGCAGCGAGTTCAACGAATACGTGTAGATACTTTTTTGGAGAAAATGCTTCGCAAATAACTTTGACAGTGTGGCGTTAACAGAACGGCAGCGTGAAATGGGTTGGCAGAGTTGATCGCATACCTGCGTTGTCCGCGTACAAACACACAAATTCTGTTAGTAAAGTGTCGTAAAATGTTTCTTTAACCGCACAGAAATAAAGTTACGCATTAAAGCAATTCGTAACACAGTATGTACACTGCAAACACGGATTTACAAGGTAAAAATAATTTTGAGAGTTTGTACAAGTGTTTCTGACCGCCATAAACTGTTCTATATGTTCGTTTTCCCGTCTAGAATGTTCTTGTTATAAATTAGAATTATCGCATGTGCGATACTCTGGGATGATTGTAAGCACGCTACTAATGTTCTACGTAATTATTTTCGCTTCCGCTCTGATAGCATGGTTGTAAACTATTTTCTTACACGGAAGGAATATCACAATATTGTTCCAACTACGGTGTAATTTGATTTCATTAAACATACTGTTGAAAAGAGATTTCAGAGCAATAATCCTTCGTCTGTGTTAGTGATAAAAATGACTCCCGCGAATATCCGGGCAATAATTTTTAATTACATACAGGGTGTCCAGCATACAATGCACAACGAAATGGAGAAGATTGTGACGATACTAAAGAATAACATTTTTTTGTTTGACGCATTCTTTTCGACAAAAACTAGTTTAACCCTTGCAAGGTAAGGTCTAACAACTAGACTGCGGATCTTTATGCAATTATGGCTTTTGAAAATTAAAAAAAATGCTAGGATATAAAATATGACAGAATTTAGTACGATTTCAATTTATGTCAGATCTGCAAAGACTGCTATCACGGAAAATAAGATTCTATTTTATTCCACTTTCTTAAAATTCATCTACAAAAATTAAAAATTGCATAAACATCCGCAGTCTACTCATAACACATAAATAATAAGGTGGGATCTCCTAGATCCCGGCAAATCAATTTCATAAATAGCCTCGTTTTTAATAAATTTGGAATAAAGAATAACACAGGATAAAAATTAAACAAACAGATTTAATTTTATTCGTATAAAAATTCTGTTCAAAAATCTGAAGCTGGGGTCTCCGAGACCCCACATTATCTTGCGAAGGTTAAAAATCCATCAGGTTCGCGTTTCTTTAGTATAGCAAGCAGTAGAATCGGTAGGTTATGGTCAGACGCATCGGACGATTCCTATCTAATACAATGCGTTCACGCTAATTTTCAAACGCCGTTTCCTCGAAAACGGAACGTCAAATGAAAAAATTGTACAAACAGTAAATCTGTCAGCTTGAGCAGACACCAACGAAAATGTTCTTGCTCTGTTGCAAGAATCGCCGACTGAACTTCGGAATCTCGCAAGCGCAACGGGAATTTTCAATTAAACATAGAGTAGCAGTCGCCGGCCTCTGTGTCGATGAATCAATCGCTGACGAGAAACTAAATTCCGTAGTTTGAACTTCTTCTTTTCCGAGACGGCTTATTCCATTTTTCACCGGGCGCGGAAGGCTACAATTTAACCGAAAAAGCTTCGATTTCTGTTAGTAAGTTAATCGATCAAAGGCTCGTGTAGTTTCCCTTCGAGCTCGGCTTGATTCTCCTTCCTGTTAATCAAGAGAGCGCGTGCTTCAGCCGCTGTTGCCACGCCGCGCCGTGGCGCTAAGTAAGGAAGAAAGACTGGCAAGAAATAGGGAAAGATAGGTGGGATGGAATACGCGCGATGCCAATTAGCAGTTCGCGGACGTCGCTTGAGCGGCAATCGAGACAACGAGGTAAGAGGAAACCAATTATCCAGCGGAGCGAGTGGCTGTCCGCCAACGCAGTTGTTTCCTAATTGCATCGACGTCCGGACACATTGGCAACGGTCTACTCCGGCGAGCCCTTCACGAAAGTAGTATCCCTTCGTCGAAAGCGGCTCGAAATTTACAGTGATTTCGCGTTCTCGCTCTTCGTTCCTTCCCGTATCCAAAAGTCGCTCGGAACCCTCTCACGGGCTTAGATAGTAATCAGCGCTGCCGGATGAACGTGATAATTGGCTAAGTGGAACGTAAGAGGCTTTGCAAAGTTTCACTTTTTCTCTCTTCGTTTTAGCTGACATTCTGATCTGGAAAGCTGGCACATGGAAGGGGATTCAACTGCTCTTTACTTTACCGGACTCAAAATTTATGCCTTCCTTCTATAAATTTTGATGTATTTAGTATCTAATCCAGTAGATTTGTACCTGGGGCGGCAGCAGATCGAAGTTTCGATCCTGTAGGATCAATGGTTCAGGAGTTACGCTTGCTTAAAGTTGAGCAATCTGCAGTGTTTTTGACAGGCAAGGGCGCCGCCATATTGGTTTGTAGTCACCGTCGCGCGTCGCTTACCGAGTTGGTTGGTGATCAGGTCGGGGTGAGGGGGCGGCAAGGACTGTCGGTTCTGCTCGGTAAGCGAACACAAACTAATATGGCGACGTCCTTACCAGTCAAAAACACTGCAGGTTGCTCAATTTTAAGCAAGCATAACTCCTGAACCATTGATCCTACAGGATCGAAACTTCGATCTGCAGCCACCCAGGGTACAATATACTGGATTACATACCAAATACATCATAATTTATACGAGAAAGGGACAAATTTTGAGTCCGGTAAAGTAAAGTTTATCCGAAATTAGTTTTACGATGGATCAGTAGATTCTGGAGATCGTACACCCCGGAGAGAAGGATAGGGTGACCTGTCCAGTGAATTAACACAATTTAAACGCAAATATATCATTGATGGTGCTTTCTTCATGTTAAAATTCATGCGACAATTGTATCGTGAGTTTACAGATGTCTCACTAGAGAGATCTAAGTTTTTATAACCCATTCACTACTACATTCATTTACACATATTTAGCAGTTCTTCGAACGATAGGTTTCAATAGTCAAGACACTAGTCACTCCGACAAAATTCTGGAAGGCAACGAATAAGGTATCAAGATTGACAAAGTAGTACACTAACAGCAGAATTGAACAACAAAAAGACTTAATCAAAGTGGCGATCGGTGCTCGCAAGACCGAGAAAAGAAGATCAGGGAAATAAAAGCGTACGAACGAAACGAAATATAAACAGTAATCATCATCAACTGTTAGTTGATTGCAGTCATTGGCCTACTTTGCCGCCGACAAAGATACGATAGACGAGGATAGAATATTTGGAGCAGAGGAAAGATAAGGAACATTGGCCTTAAAGGATTAAGATGGGAAACCGCAATGACAGTCTTTTCTGAATCGTTCTGTTTTAAATAAATTGTCCTTTGATTAAACGAACTTCCCTCATTAACTCTCATTGTAAACTAATGGATACAGTGTTTTTTAGCCAGCCTTTGTTTAGAGATTCTTGAAGTCTGTATATTTATTTGTATATATTGCTATTTCCTATTCATATCAATATTAATATTTGTTATATGAAAATCGTCTCTTAAAGTATAAGGGTGTCCCAAATAAGTTATGTATACCGGGTGTCCCAAAAATGTTGTATTTCCTTGAAGGGGGTAATTCTGATCAATCTGCACATTTATTTGTATACATTGCTATTTCCTATTCATTTCAATATTAATATTTGTAATATGAAAATTGTCCCTTAAACTATATAGGGTGTCCCAATGTCATATATGACCCTTTGCACTTGCAAGGTGACTCCGAGGCGCCAAGTGAAAATTGCCAAGTAAATTGTAAAAAGCTCAACTGTTGTATGGGAAAACAGTGTAATGTAAAAAAGATTACATAGAATAAAAATGATCTGGGCTCAAAGAAATGTCTTGATTTTCGAATGAAAATTGTTCCGAGTCCAAAGGGTTAAAAATTGGTCATGTATGAATTTATAAAAACCAGAAGATACACAGTGACATTAATTGTTAAGGAGGTGTGTATTGAATGATGAAAGTGAATCATTGCTGAAATACGTTGGTAGGAAAATGTATAAAATTCGAAAGATGTTCATTACGTTGTTAATAGACAGCGGATCTTATACATTTATGACAAAATGAATAGATGCAATTTAAGCCAGTCAAAATACTAGAAGAATTTAAATATACTCTTACATTATTTTCAACCTACGAAAATGTTTATTTCGCACAAAGATCCCCTGACATATTGTTAATATTGTTACCAGTGTTGCACTACCACAGGGGTGGCCAATCTTTTGCCTACCATGCGTAAAATTTTTTCACATACGAGTTCAAGTGCGCCAGACAACTCGAGCACTTTTTCTACCTTCTTACGTTCGTTGTTGCGGTTGGAAAATAGGAATAGGGGTAGGATCTGCTTCGGTTAGGGGAGGAAAAGGGATAACTCAATCGCGCAACTAAATTAATTAACTTGCGCCAGTTGAAAAGACACACGTTCATTGGAGCACTAATCTACAATAGTGAGAAATGATCTTTTGGACGAGAGGGCGATCCTATAATTGTAAACTGTCAAAAAAATTGCGACGAATTGATGAGTAAGAAGGCTGTATAAATTCAACTGAGAGCTCTCAGGCGTTGAAAATATGAAGATGGATTCAGTTATGGCGCCTACTTCAAAAGAATAAGTATAGGCGCAAGGATCTAGTGCGCCACTTGTAATCATCCAATGCGCCACGTTTGGCGCATGCGCCGCAGGTTGGCCACCCATGCACTAACATCTACGAGACAACACGGAAAGTGAGTTTTGTTTCGGAAAAAATAGTTCGCCAGTTTCCAAGGAGACTAATATTATAGGATTATAATTTCTCAATCGCTACTCTTACCATCGAACGATTTTATGTTCGCAATAACCGGGAGCACAGCCCCCATCCGTAGCCGTTTCATCAATTAGGTTACTTAAATGTTTGCACGGGGAAAATCCCGATAAAAATTACAAACTACCGGTCAGGAACGGCGCAGCGGCCATAGGTTACCAAACTCGCATTACTGTCGTAAATCAGAATCGGATAAATTATGAAAAGCTTAAACTGTCAGCGAAGCATGAATTAATTAGCTTGAGCATTCGCGGATTTTGTTGGATGTTCGAGTAATGCGATAATTGGATGCCGCGTACTTTCGTGCTGATCGTTACCCGATGATATCAACCTTCTGTTTGTCTACCGGCGCGGCGCGGCGGGTACCGTGTATCAGCGAACGGTTATTTTAGAAGTAAAAAACGAGAAGAGAAGAAAACCGGCCGGAAGAGATATCGAACGTTACAGAGGCAATAAAGCCGGAGTTCGCATAATTGCTCTATAGAATGAAACGCGAATATCGTTCAAACAGAGCGGAGGGTGTCGGTGAAGCTAAACTTTGCAAGTTTTACACGCTTCGCCAACCGTGTCACGGTCTCCGCTTTGTTTCGAGGCGCGTTTCAGAGTTGACATCGAAACAACACCGAGAGAGAAAAAGAGAGGACGCGGCACGGGAGCGAGAGAGACATTCGCCGACCTCTCTTTTTAATGTTTCGTATCTAATAAGCGAGCGACGCGTGGTGCTTGCATGCCGAGAATAACAACGTTGCCGACTGAATCGGACGAAAGAAGCGGGGACGAGAGGCGAAACTAGAAGGGGATGTTATTCATCCCTGCAACAAAGGGTAATCACTTCGATCGTGTGCCTACGGATCTGGCGGCACGGTTTTCTCTGCTGATAGGACTTTGATCAGTTGACCGAATTTATGGCTACGGTGCACCGGTTGGCCCGGTACAAAGTAGGGGATCACGAGGCTCCCTAAAACGGCAGAATTATATTTTGACGAAGCAATTAAATTGCGCACTCTTCAATTAGGGACACCAATTTTTTAACACGCTGCCACGTTGGTTATGCAAGGATAACGCAATTCTTCGTCCAGCTTTAACAATTAATTTTTCTCGTGATATACAGTGCCCGAGTGAATGAACATAATCAGTATTAACCGAAAAAACAAATCTTCGTGACTTTAGAGTTAACGAAATTTATAAAACGCACTTTTTAAATTATCGTTACAGGCTCAAATCAAAAAAGTTGAGAAAACATTTTTAAAATTTTGTATGATTCTTACCAATTGCAATCTGAAGAAATTTTTGTTTACTCATTCTCTAGAAAACTAGCCGGTCTAACGTCTTTAAAAAATTCGAGTCCTTTGGACGAATTTTGAAGAAATTATGCGATTTTTAAGATTTTTAAGAAGTCACTTAATATTGTCCCCGTCTGTATGTATCGTATATGTACATTTCGACATATTTATGCGTGATGAGACGTATAGAGCAAATGATTATTAATAATACACAGCGATGGATAATTTGAATATGTTTTACTAATAAATCTCTTATTAGAGAAAATAAAAGACTAAAATTAACAACAATGCATAACAATGGGATTCAGGAAAGCACGCTTTGTTTCATGCTAATTCAGATTGTGAGACTCACGGACAGGATGAGAATACATATATTGCATCTGTCGAAAGTTACGTCCTCTAATGATATCAATTGGAAGTTAAAATGTTAATATAACAAAGTTTGGAGTTCCATTAAACAATTTACTGTTTCATGTGCACCAGGCTGATAATAGTCTACGGAACATGTTAAATAAGGGGTGACAAAGGTACTGTGGCATACTGGATAGGAATTTCGCCACCAGGGACCGGTAAATTCGTTCGGGAAATAGGCAGCCTAGTTATGGAGAGTCAATAAAAGCTACAAATAGAACACAAAATGGTAAATCCTGTCTAGAAAAAGTCTACTTCACTTTATTATGCACAATGAACACAATTTGGTGATTTCTATTTACGAGCTGTTTAGAGAACTTGCAACATTGCTTTCTATCATTTTTGCATATAATGTGGACATGCTGTGAAACGTTGGGAATGTTGGAAACATATTTCGCAAATGATAGATCTTTGGAGACACAATTCATTTAAATTTTAAAATGTATAAGAATTTATCATAACGAAATTTTCATTTAATTTAAAATCTAATGAAATGTGTATGAATTTTGTGAGAATTGTATTAGGTACATATGTATTAATTCTGCTATTATTATTGTTTTTATCAAGAAAGCTAATTGTACAAATAAAGTTAACTTCTTTTTCTCCAATATTTATATTTTTCTAGTAATTATAATTGCAGTAATTGGCGTTCCAACAATTATATATTAAAACAGGGACTTCAATATGTATTCCAGAATTTCTTTTTAGTATAAACAAACAGATTTTTAAGTTTTTTTTAAATACACACATTATATTCATCAAATTTTCTGTTACAATTTATTATGCTTCTAATGCATATCAGCAAAATTAGTTTCCTTTACTTATACCAAATAAACAAAAATAGGAAACATGGAAAAATAATAAAGTTCATAAATACAACATTTTTAATACGAAAAATACCAAAAAGTTTTGGGGGAGAAATGGAATTATGGCGAACCAACCACATTTCTATAGCAAGGAGCACTGGGTTTTATTCTCGACAGCGTACGAAAACATCGAGTCTATTACAGGATAACATCGCTGCTATCCCGAAAAGTTTATGTGGTGGGGTAATAAATTTGTTGACAGAATTGATATACGGAAAAAATCGTAACAACACAATATTTCAGGAGACGCTGGGATTCGAACCCGAATAGTTGGGAAAAGGTCTCTCCAAAAAGCCATACGAACCAAGGGTTTAGTACGAACGGCTAATATGACTGCCTTGGCTGACCTCTACTATATTGCGTATACATGTAGCGTGCTAAACTATTTCGTTGCTTATACAGTATTTGCAAGTCTAATATTAGCGACTTGGTGAAAAATCCAAAACATATTTTTCTAATTCTAATAAAGAAATATTAGTAAAAGACAATTTAATAATTTTAAATTATAATAATATTAATTATCAAAGATAGTAATTTAAATAATTTAATATATTTGTAGATATTGTATTGAGCACAAATACGTTTCTTACTTTTCGCTAATCACTTCGATCTGGATTTATTTTTATTTCCCAGTATAGAAATGTAAAAGCGTTCCCATTCTTTTTAAAAATTATTAAAATTTTAATTAATAAACACGTTAACGAGCACGAGATATCCAATACCTTTGTTTCGTACTTTAAAATATTTCGATTAATCAAATATTGTATTATTGCAATATAGTGACACGTGTCGAAGCTATTCCAACATGTTAATTTGTATAGGCACAACATACTGGAAATGTATTATTGAAACGGCATACCTATTTAAAAATAAATAAATGCTCGAGCTAATAGCAAGTCAATAGTAGGGCATAAACTGTATTTCGCTTCTAGTTATAAACCCGAAATGCTTCAAATGTCCAAGCATTTGTCGATAAATTATAAACTGCATTTACATGACAGGTAAGAGATACAGAATAACTTTCTGTATTCGAAGGAGATAATCGGTTTGGATCTGTGTACATCAACCAATTTCGACAAAATGTTTATAATGTATGCAACCGATCCTTTACAAACTGTATCATTTCAATTTTCAATACCGGACGAGATCAACGAGTCGTGAGGAGCAAGCTTTATTATTTTTTGCACAATTCTGACCAATTAAAAAATAATATTTTAAATAAAATCTATGTATAATATATATGTGAATGTGATTGCTAGACTGTGGATTTTATGCAATTATGGCAAAAATGGGTAGGTACAATTTAAGATAGAATAAAGATTAAGAGAAATTAGAAGCATGAATGTATTATTTTCGACGTATTCAAATTATTAAAAGGATGAAACAATTTTTTACGTGGCCCCTCTTTCTTAAAATTAATGCACAAAATTCTTATTTTGCATAAAGATCCGCAGTCTAGTGATTACTTTCCTTTAGGACTAGATCAAATTCTATTCTTTTGTAGAATTAGGCCTTGTTTAGGATTGATCTTAGATTCAACTTAGTTTTTAAGATGTCGAGTTCGAGCGATACGGCCCTCAGTAGCCCCCCGCGGTACACGTACCCAGGATTTACGCTCCTGAGAATCTGCTGTACGCGAAGGCCGTGTTTTTGGCGATTCCCGGTATCGCGCTCGTGATGCGTGATCACGTGCTCACCGAGGACCCCCGTAAATCGCTCGCATTACCTCGACGGTCAGACACGTTCCAACAACCGAGAGATTCGTTCTAACCACCCACTGATTGACACGCTGTATTTCGCGCCCAGTGATTATAACTATCGCTATAATTGTTCTGCTAAACGGGATCAATATCTCTATCGACTCGATCACGCGCCCTTTATCGTTTACGCGATTTACACGTTAATAAATCACAGTGTTTTCGTCAACGTACAACGTTTCTCTACCGCTTCTTTCTTTCGACCGTTCCCGCTCACGGTTTTTCCCTCACGATTTCCCTATCCGGACTCCCTTCGGTGTTTGTACCCGATCCATTTAATTTCCCATACAGTCCACTCCATTCCTCACATATTCGTCCCGGGTTCCCAAACATTTTGTCGGAGCGCGAGAGCGGAGGCGCCAGAGCCGGGGCGCAGGAGCGCGTGAGCGGAGGCGCACGAGCCGAGAGCGGAGGCGCAAGAGCCGAGGCGCAGGAGCGCGAGAGAGCGAAAGCGGATGTGTCGGAGCGCGAGAGCGGAGGCGCCAGAGCCGGGGCGCAGGAGCGCGTGAGCGGAGGCGCACGAGCCGAGAGCGGAGGCGCTAGAGCCGAGAGCGGAGGCGCAAGAGCCGAGGCGCAGGAGCGCGAGAGAGCGAAAGCGGATGTGCCGGAGCGCGAGAGCGGAGGCGCCAGAGCCGGGGCGCAGGAGCGCGTGAGCGGAGGCGCATGAGCCGAGAGCGGAGGCGCTAGAGCCGAGAGCGGAGGCGCAAAAGCCGAGGCGCATGAGCGCGAGAGCGGAGGCGCCAGAGCCGGGGCGCAGGAGCGCGTGAGCGGAGGCGCACGAGCCGAGAGCGGAGGCGCTAGAGCCGAGAGCGGAGGCGCAAGAGCCGAGGCGCAGGTGCGCGAGAGCGGAGGCGCAAGAGCCGGGGCGCAGGAGCGCGTGAGCGGAGGCGCACGAGCCGAGGCGCAGGAGCGCGTGAGCGTAAGATCGTCCACTTCGCCTTTCAAACACGAACCGGGATAATGGAGACGTTTGACGTCGGACAACGATTTGTCATTAATTATGAGGGAGGTAAACTTATCTCGAAAGCTTTCCCACTGGGTGGTGTCTTCGGACACCGTTGGTAGGCAAATGCGGGGGAGACCGCTGTTGGACTGGACTGCGGCAGGCGTGGTTGGAGGCTGCGATGCAGAAACGGACTCGGTCAGCTGTTGGAGCGAATCTGCGATGAAGTCAGCGGCAAGGTGATACTCGTCCTCGCAGAGGATGTACTGCTCGTCCTTGAAGTAGGCGACCTTTTGGGCTCCTTCGAGGCGACGGAAGTGTTGGAGGCGCCGATCAATTTCCCGACATTGAGCGAAGGCATCCTTCAAGAAGTCCATCCGTTGTTGGAATTTGGCCACGGTGAAGTTGTTTTGTCCCAACTTCTTCAACTTTGGAAGAACACGAGCGACATTTGTCATGGCGGCTTCCTGCTCCAGCAGCAAGTCTTCGAAATGGGCGGCCATCTTTTGCTTTCAACACGTGCTCACGTTTCACGAAATGACGAACTAATTTATCCGGCTCGAAGGACCAAAATGTTTGGGAACCCGGGACGAATATGTGAGGAATGGAGTGGACTGTATGGGAAATTAAATGGATCGGGTACAAACACCGAAGGGAGTCCGGATAGGGAAATCGTGAGGGAAAAACCGTGAGCGGGAACGGTCGAAAGAAAGAAGCGGTAGAGAAACGTTGTACGTTGACGAAAACACTGTGATTTATTAACGTGTAAATCGCGTAAACGATAAAGGGCGCGTGATCGAGTCGATAGAGATATTGATCCCGTTTAGCAGAACAATTATAGCGATAGTTATAATCACTGGGCGCGAAATACAGCGTGTCAATCAGTGGGTGGTTAGAACGAATCTCTCGGTTGTTGGAACGTGTCTGACCGTCGAGGTAATGCGAGCGATTTACGGGGGTCCTCGGTGAGCACGTGATCACGCATCACGAGCGCGATACCGGGAATCGCCAAAAACACGGCCTTCGCGTACAGCAGATTCTCAGGAGCGTAAATCCTGGGTACGTGTACCGCGGGGGGCTACTGAGGGCCGTATCGCTCGAACTCGACATCTTAAAAACTAAGTTGAATCTAAGATCAATCCTAAACAGGCCTAGAAAAGATTCTATTCTTTTGTAGAATTAGGACTAGATCAAATTCTATTCTTTTATAGATTTAGGACTAGATAAAATTCTATTCTTTTCTAGAATTAGATCTAGCAATGAATTCGTAGTACAGTCGCACAGGGGGTGATTACACATAAAAAGATAAGAAAATAGTTTGGTATAACATTTTTCCATCCGGAGCTTCGTTTTCAAGAATATCGAATTTTGAGAATACCGCGAATACTACCCGCGCTATTAGATAGGAATCGTCTGACGAGCCTGACCAATTCTACTTCCTGCATACCTATAGTAAAGTACACGAACCCGATCTTTAAACTCGATTTTCTCGAAAATGAGGTTCAAACGAAAAAATGTTATTCCTCTTTTCCGATTTGTTTTTACATGTAGAATCACCTCCTGCCCGGCTGCAATACGATTCCCTGCCCATCCTGTATAAACTTTCTGTTTTCTTCTGTGAAATTATATAAAAATGTTCTAATGATTGTCGCCGCGAAGATAACCGCTCGACAAGGGATTAAAGAGTGCCCGAATAAAACATGATATTGTTCGGATAATACAACAATTACATAGTTTCAATGCTGAACTTAATCCTTATTAAAGTGCGCAGTAAATCGTGTAGCGATTAGTTTAACGGAAACTAATTCTTTGTGGAAAGTATTCAGACGATAAATAATTCGAACATCGTATGCCCGGATAATCGAGGTTCTACCGTAGTAATATCTACTTCTCCTAAAATATCATAATCGACTTGTTTATTCTTTGGTACGATTTAAATAACTCCAACACGCGATATTCACGAGGAGTGTAAGGACGAGCTGGTAGAAAGAAAAAATAAAAGAAAAACAAGGGAAGGTCGAGGAGGCTATGCGGCAGCCGGTCTGACAATGGCCCGCGTAAAACAGATACGAAAGGAAAGCGAAACTAGTGAGGGGAGGGGCACATGGGTTTCGTTGATAGAGGACAGGGGGCGAATTTATGGGAGTTACCGGGCGTAAGAATAAGGGACCAGCCAGCCTTTACATTTCCGTTTTACTACCTTTTCCTAAGATTTGCATAACGTGCCGAGGCATTTTCTCTCTGGCCAGACTGTACCCTCTCTGCCCCCGTTCGCCGGCGTTCTTTTCCGTTCACGTGCAGCCGTGGTACGCAGGACCCTTCGGCGAAGGGTTTCCAATGTGCAGCTGCGTGTCCCCGAACGCTGTCGAGATCGATGAAATCCGCAATAATGAGATGACTTAGTAACGAACTTCATTCGGACCTGCTCGACTCCACCAGGAACCTGTAAAGGTCTCCAGGAATCTTTTCTGCTAAGTTAATTGGGATCGATCGGCGGCAATCTTTGACCTTTCAAGTGTGCACGCCCCACGGCTGTTTCGCTAGCCGGGGGCACGTTTAATTGGTTCCACCGTTTTCCAGCTTTCGTTGTAATCAATTACGCTTTGCTTGTACGACTTCCGGGGCTTTTTCTCCCTTCCCCGGTACACTATTACATCCGCCACTGGTATATCAACCAGGCGTTTACCTTGCACTCCCCTCCTCTTGCATCGCATTGGCTACCGATATTTTTATTTACGAGGGTATCTAGTCTAGCTAGACGTACACGGTGTTTCAAAATTAATCCCTCTTGCACCCGGAACTATTTTAACTCTGCGATGGTATCCTGGGGTCTCCGATGACCTCAATGAAATTTTATTTTATCCTGACATGAACCTCGTGAAGCACTTACGGACAGAAATTAGCAGTGACCTTATAGAAAATAAATATAGTTTATAGTTGTCGCAGTTCATGAAGTATGTGTCGAATAATTTTGGCTGCTCTTCAAGCCTGGGAAGTTTCATTCAAATCGAAATCGCGTGGTTTCTTCAAGAACTTAATGAGAAGCTTCAGTATACTTTTTGTTATGGCGTGGGCAAACTTCCTTTCGTTGACGCTCTTCGCGGCTCCGATGCACGAGGCCTGCGCACTGCTTGCGACGGACAAAGCAAAAGACGGATGCAAGTGGAAGACATTGGGCGCTCCGGTGGAGACGGTCTTGTCTCAACTGATTGTGAGACAAAAATGCCCACGCCTGTACTACGTACTTTGCAATATAAGACGACGAGAAGAGGATCGTGCGACACGGATACAATTATTTATTATACAAATCGACAACCAATACCTTGAAGCGTTGTTAATATTCAATAAAAAATATATTGAACATGGTAGTTTGCTTATTCAATCCCACTACGTTTTAAGTTTGTTATTTTTAATTTTAAACATGTCTTCCTTATTTTTAATCTATTGTACTTATATAAGTGGGCAATAAACTATAACCTTTCTACAACCTACTTCTACAACCACTATTTCGTAGTAACAAAGTTATTTTCCTTTACACACCTTTCCTTTTCTTACCTTGAACACTTTTGTGCCGCCTGGATTATCGTTGAGTTTTCGAAAATTTTCGCCAAGTTTCGGCCGTCTGGCTAGTCGTTGAGTTGTACTACTGAATTTCGTGCCACCTCCTTCGATATCATGTTCTCCTAATACAAAGTTTGATTCTCGAGGTTTTCGAAAATTAGTCCGAAATTTTCGGCCGTCTGGCTTGTCGTTGAGTTGCACTACTTAATTCTCGACAATTTTTGATCGTCTGACCTGTCATTGAGTTGTACTACTGAAATTCGTGCCACCTCACTCGATTTCATATTCTCCTAATACAAAAATGAATTATCACGATTTTCGAAAATATTCACCAATTTTACCGTCTGACTTGTCGTTGAGTTGTACTACTGAATTTCGTGCCACCTCCTTCGATATCATGTTCTCCTAATAAAAAAGTGAATTTTCGAGGAAATTATTCGAAAACCACAAAAATTGAGTTTAGTATTAGGAGAACATGATACCAAAGGAAGTGGCACGAAATTCAGTAATCCAACTCAACGATAAATCAGACGGCCGATAATTTTAGAATTTCCGGAATTTTCACTATTTTCACAACTCCAAATCAGTACTACAATTCTGAAATTTCGCCAACTTAATAGTCGGGTAGGTGTTGAAATAAATAGTCCATTATGTTCATATATAGATAGATATTTGTTGTATATTAAAAGTGTACATCCTCTCTTAAATAATAAATCGCAGTACAGAATTGTTGGTCGCACACTGTTCGACAGAGCTTGCGTTAATGAATTAGTTAGGGATGATTTTTTAAACTGTTGTTCATTTTTTGATCTTCGTGCAAATGATTCTTGTAAATAGATTTGCTCAATATGATCTTTTTAATTAATCACACTGTATATTGATACCAAGTTGTTTATAAAAATAAGAGTATCGTTCCTTCACAATACTAAAATATCGATTTAACAAAACCTGAATGTTCTCACATCTCTTTTGACTTTCTTCACTTCAGACGTACATATTGTATTATCGTTCTTCCATATCAATTGTGTTCTTAATAAAGTACATTTAAAAACTTCCCACAATTTTTACCTTAAATGCCATAAGTATACAGTGTGCTGCACATGCGTACGAGTGCAGTTTCTGTAGCGTGTTTTCGGAATGCAAAAGTTAATACACAAATAGACTGCGGATATTTCTGTACCTGAAGTATGTCAAAATGTGCAAATATTATATTACTATATTAACGCATTCAGCAATGCGAAAGGATCGTGGATATGTTTGGTTATATTAATTATAATTTAATTGCCTATTTATTTTGATTTCAATTTATATCATCATATACTATAAGCGCCTTTTCTATATTAACAGTAGTTGCGTGACGGCATTTGTCAGTTGAAATTAATTTTCAAGCGGAATATGAGCGTTCAATATCACAAGATGCAATTGAAATACATTTATATTTACTGCCACCGCATTGATTAGTTCCTGTGGGCTTGTCAACAACTTCGCCTTTAGAATGTCGAGCTATTTGCAATGTGGTTCCGAATTTAGATTTCTCTCTAAAACTGCATTTCATTTCGGAATAATTACTTCCCTGACATTTCCAGGTATAATCCTTACGTTCGTGACGATGCTGTTTAACGATTGTGTAGAATCAGTTAATCACAGTCGACAGGTCTCTAATTTCTTTATAACTGTTGATAAAGTTTCAAAATAAGTCTTTGGAAACGTTAAATGTTGGGTAAGTACGTTTCTCTTGTACCACATTATGTAATTTTAGCCTGATACCAAGTAGTGTTAAGTGTATAATTGCGAATTTTACAAAATAAACATGACAAATACATATGTAAAATGAAATATATTTTTTTATACAGGATGGTTCACCAGATATTACCACCTCGATTTAAACAACTCAACCTTACATCAACATTCTTGTAAATCGAGGTGGTAATATTTGGTGAACCACCCTGTATATGATCACAATAAAGGTAAAAGATAATTACTGGACTGTGAAATTCGCAACAGTGAAAAGACTATAAGATTTAAAGCATGACAATAAATTATTTTCAATCGAAAAAAATTATATTGTTTGGTTTCGATTACCTGCAATTGATGAAAAGATATAATTCTAAGTCTAAGTCTAATAATTACAGTAAGTATTGAAATAACAATGTAGGCATTATTAATTTAACCTTATTGTAAGCACGATCTGAATGTTCCATTTCTCTCAACCTACCCATAATTCTTCTCGTATATGTGTAATTTACGGTACATGTATCAACGTTGCAATACAAATTCGAAAATACTTTCCTCACCAGCACATTTGTTGAAACTTTTATCCACTGGTGTAAAACACAGTAGAACTCTAATCTCAATTCGTGCTGCGTCATTTAAGCAGCTTGTTAAACTCCGACTTGCTTTTTGTACGTGAAATCTTTTATGCCTATTTAATGGTTCGTCAAGCATTGAACAAGAATTACAAATGAAATTACTTGAATTGATAATTTCTTTGAAACGGAAATCTGCTTTTCCAATTAAGAGATTCGAGGACCATTTTAATGGTTCATCAAGGACAGAAACCTGAGGTCCCTCAGAAATTTAGTAGCTCGTTAGCAGAATCTTGTTAGTAGAAGCGATTTGGTTTTACCAATCAATGCTTTCTGCATTATCCTTCGCTGTACGGTGCCCGGTCTATTCGGACCCAAGCGTAACGCCATAATGTCTCTTTTTTCCGCGATATTTGCTTATAGTAAAAAAAACAGCAAATGTACAGGGTGTGGCCGAATTTTTACAACCGTGAAGGGGATGATTCTGCATGTAAAAACAAGTCGAAAAGAAGGAAGAACATTTCTTCGTTTGACGCCTCATTTTCGAGAAAGTCGGGTTTGAAAATGTTGCGAATGTGCCTGCTATTAGTAGATCTTTATGCAAAATAAAAATTTTCTGCCTAAATTGCAACGAACTGGAGAGAAATAGAAATTTATTTTTTATTTTAACCCTTTCGGTCATGGCGTCCTCATGTAAGAACATACTAAATAAATGCTTGGTATATCTAATTAATATAATAATAATAATAATAATAATAATAATTCACTTACCTTTTTTTCTGAATAATCTTCTTGGTTCTCACCTTTAAAAACGCACTTTTCTACACAAAAATAAAATTTTTCTCATAACCTCAGAAAATATATACCGGTTCACGGGAGATACAATGATAGCTGGGAAGAGTCCACTGGAACGTGCGTCTTTAGTTTTGTTTTGTGATAACACAAATTGGCAAGAGTTGTGACAATTTGAAGACAACGATTACCGACAATTTTACCGAATTTAGATACACTAACCATTTATTTTGTATGACCTTATATGAGGACGCCATGACCGAAAGGGTTAATGTATTTAATAGGTTGAAAATAATATAACAGTATTTTTAAATTCTTCTATAGGTTTCACCATTTTCAATTACACCTACTCATTTTTATCATAAATGCATAAAATCAGGTGTCCAGCTATTAGATGGGGTGTCTAACCAGACCAGCCAATTCTACTTCCCGAATTTACAGGGTGTTCACTTTAACTCTAGCAGCGTTCTTCTTGCAAATAGTAAACGTTAGAGAAAAAAAAATGAAACAGAAAAGAAAGACTAAGAAAAGAATGTTGAATGTAATCTGTGCCACAATTACATAGTCACCGTCCTTTTTTACAATCGTTTTGCAAATCACTTCAACGTTGTACAAGCTTGCGGATTTTTTCTCGTGAGAACAGTCTGGTATTTCTTCAACGAAGGTCTTGGAGTTTCCGAAATCGGTCACAAATTTTTGCAATCGTCCAATACAATTGCTCATTATATTCTCCACACTCGATAACTAAAAAAGAAGCTACCCTTTTCTACAATCGTTTTTCAAATCATCTCAACGTTGTACAAGCTTGCGGATTTTTTCTCGTGAGGACAGTCTGGTATTTCTTCAACGAAGGTCTTGGGGTTTCCGAAAATCGGTCACAAATTTTTGCAATCGTCCAATACAGTTGCTCATTATATTCTCCACACTCGATAACTAAAAAAGAAGCTACCCTTTTCTACAATCGTTTTTCAAATCATCTCAACGTTGTACAAGCTTGCGGATTTTTTCTCGTGAGGACAGTCTGGTATTTCTTCAACGAAGGTCTTGGAGTTTCCGAAATCGGTCACAAATTTTTGCAATCGTCCAATACAATTGCTCATTATATTCTCCACACTCGATAACGAAAATAGCAATCGAATGAACTAGACAACTAGATACAACTGTAGCGTAAAGTGTAGGTGTAGTTGACATGAAATACATTTTCCTGAGGTGCAGCAGGTGTCCCAGTACTCATGAGGTATCGCGTGAAAGCCATTTTTCCGGTGCATCGCGGGAGATTGAAAAACACGGAAACAGGTTTCATCGGCATTCAGTGGGACGCGTGAGTTCCATGAGGAAGTTTCCGACGCCGCTGTAATTGAATGTGATAAGCATGAGCGGCGGTGTACGATATCGTAACAGAGGTAGATGGTCGCGCGCGCGCCACGTATATCGAGCAAACACCCACGTATTTGGGGCCGTGCAGCTAGGTGCACAGCGGTTCGACATCCGCGGGAAGTAATCGATGGCCCTACACGGTGCGTGACGATTCAATTACGAACTGACGACGCAGACTTGCCGGAATTAACTGTGGATAAAGCCGAATCGAATTGTCACGATCGAAGCGTCACGAACAGGTAGACGGCGAGGCCGAGCACACGAAGTCGCGTATATCCGCCATTCTGCGGACGACGTCACCTCGACGAAGAGCCGACGGACGGATAAATATATCGCACGAAAATCCGGCGAGCCGTAAATCTTCGAACGCCGAAAGATCTAGGAAACGTTCGAATATCGAATTGCCAAAAGAATGGCAAATTGAACATTGCCGCCTCGCCGCGCTGCTGCTGCTGCTGCTGCTGGCCAGATTTATCGAAATAACTCACAACATCCGGAACAGTCCGCATTTGTACTGCGGACCCCTCCCCTGGGATAAGTACGTTCTAAAGATTTATATCGCGGTGAATCCGGATCGCTTTCGAAATTATACGGCCGTGAATCGCGACGAAATACGTACCGGATAGGGAAATATATTTACATTGGGGATAGGTCACTATGTTCTGTTTCCGCGGCTGACACAGTTCCGTTGCGATCCTTCCACATTTTATAGGGGATACGCAGATCGTAATTTAACCCCTCCGTTGACCCCCCCCCCCCCCTAGACAGGCTAAACAACTTTTCAATCTTACGGTAGTTATTCCTGATCAACTTTTGATTATACGCAGTGACGGGTAAAAGATAGTTTACAAAATCCCTGCTCTAGCTTCATTCTTCCAATCAAAAGCTGCCTTTCTGCAAATGAAATCAACTGCTGCGAAAAGCTTCTGATAGCCTCACTGCACGGACCACTCGTTCGGGTTTTATCTTTCCTAAATCAAAATCCGAACGTGTTAGTTTTCAGAGAGGTAGATGGGTACTTCTTGATATAAACCTCCAATTTCTTTAGTAGATAAACTGAAAATACTTGGTCTCATATTTGATAAACGACTGTCTTGGGTCATGTTAAACACCTTAAAAATAATTGTCTGAAAAGACTAAGCATTTTTTGAAAAGTCTGATTTGTAAGGACTGGGGGTGGGTGGTGGGAGGATAATAGAAGTACCTTATTAACTACCTACAGAGCTTTGGTTCGGTCGCAATTGCATTATGAATCGATAATAGTATGTAAACAAAATTACTTTAAACATACTTAACCATATCCTATCTTCGTCGCTAACTCCGGCGATATTCCAAACATCTTCCTTTTCTCCTCAATGCGACAGAATAGTTATACAAGGTGTCCCACGACCATCTGAACAAGGAAACTTAAGTCATTCGGTCCAATTTTAAAAAAGTGTTTAACGGGTGTCCACTTAATTTTGTTCCCGATTTTATATACAATATTTGTCCATACAAATATTTGTATGGTTTCATATAGAGTCTTATAGTATTGTCGTGGAGAGTAGTCAATACCAAAATTGACAGATGATGGGAGGGAGCATGAATTTAGGGGAATAGGTTACCCTCTCTCTGCCAGTACTGGATTAGACACGTGACCGGGCCGTGGCGGAAGCCTGGGGGAATGGGTCGTAGAAGGGAAAGAGCAGGGTGGGAGACAAGTCTTAATCTGGCGACACTGGCCTGAGAATTTGGTCTAAATGGACCTCCATTACGCATTAAACGTAAATGTACTTTGTATGCTCTTTCAGTCTCATCCGTAAACGCTTTCTACTAAATAATCTGTCAACTAATTGTAGGAAGAAATACTGTCCTAGACCCCTTTCATCAAGATTACAGAAAATCCTCCATGAACTAAACCATGATCTACCAAAATATTGTGGTTGACATCCCCTCGACATCTCTTGTTAGCTCAAGGAACAGTATAATAACACAAACAATGAGATGCTCCAAGCCCATATCCATCAAAATAATTACTCAATTTATACCGATGGCTTTGGAACTACTACCTATTGTTGTGGAAAATTACGTTTTCACTAAAAGATTACCCAACAGCTTTTTCTCTTGGTCATGTAAAATCTTTTTTAACACGTGATTCAAACAAAAACAGATTTTCTATTTTTATTGTTCCCATATTTACTCTTGAAACCATTAGTAAATGGACACAGTACGCCATCCAATTTGTCGAAAAACTTATTACAGAAATACAAGACGGAAAGAAATATATTAATTTAATTATGGATCCCTGGATATGTTGGTCTTTCGTGATCATAATCATATTTCCCACGATTTTACTAACAATATTGTAGATTGAATAATAACAAAATCGAATGGAGTACACTTATTATCATAATAGCACGCGAGTAATTGGATCAGGTGCTAATTTAAACCGAAAATAATACATGCATTAATTGACAGTTAATGCTCCTACGATTAATTTGATTCTGTTCAGATTTCGTGAATCTTTTCATAAATACACAAAACAATATTCGTGTGCCAGTTGTGCGACTTGTGCAATGTTTCTAGAACAAGAGAAGCTCTTTTGATATTAATTTATTCAATTAAATCATTGCCATTAGACAATAAAAATTTGAGGAGCAGTATTATATTAAATAATTCGGCAAAAATTATACAGGGTGTCCCAAAATTCCTTCAATAGCCGGAAATGGGAGGTTCCCGAGATCATTTGAAGCAACATTTTCCTTTGCAAAAATGTTATCCGCGGTTTTGTTTAGGAGTTATTAACGAAAAACACGGACCAATCAGAGCGCGACCTAGACGCGAGCTGGCACTGCCGGCCAATAGATAGTTGGCGCGCTGGACCGACTGGGCCAACTCGCGTCTACGTCGCGCTCTGATTGGTCCGCGTTTTTCGTTAATAACTCCTAAACAAAGCCGCGGATAACATTTTTGCAAAGGAAAATGTTGCTTCAAATCATCTCGGGAACCTCCCATTTCCGGCTGTTGAAGGAATTTTGGGACACCCTGTATATCTCTGCATCGTATCTTTTATATCTTTTTGTATACTTGAGACTTAAGACTAGAAAGTCTTTTTAACATTAAACCTACCGACCATCAAAAGTGACTAATGTGTATAGTAATAATACTATAGTAAAACTAGTAATATAGTATTACTAGTAATATAGTAATATATTACTAGTAATATAGTAATATATTACTAGTAATATAGTATTACTATAGTATATAAAAAAATAACAAGATTAAATTTATTTATATTTTGTACGATTTTTACTATAATATATACTGGAGTCAAAAAATATGTTCAATAAATTCCCATGAAAACACCTTTACAATTTCAATAATTGTCAAATAAAAAATCTAAAACGGGTCTTTTCACCCCTCGCGGTAGGTTCAGTATTAAAAAGTAAAATTTCCCCATTCTTTTGGTTTTTGTATAATCTTCACCAAATACTGTAACAATCTTATCACGAGAAACAAATACACACGATATCATAACCTTTATTACCATGTATAGTTTAGAACGAGTCAAGCTAAGAAAGTGAATAGTACAGCATTTCCTCCGTGCTTTTCAAACAGTCTCATCGGAAACTGTATACCTGTCAGACACAGGCAATATCGGGTGTTGCAATTTGGGCATGTTTGTTAACTTCTGTAAAGTTCGCAGGACTAATTATTTAACGAATGGAAATTGTATTTCCGAATACGATGGATTGTTTATTACGACAAAATCGGTTGCACTGCGAATTTGAAATACGCAACCAGTATGCACTGGTTAGTTTACATATATTCGCTTGAAATATAAGTTATTGTATCGCATAATATTGATCTGTATTTTCATGCATATAACGCTGGCTTATTATTCCAATCGACTATGTACGTGCGATGTTGGCACATCGAATGAACTATCCGATATTTCGATATCGCCATGATCCTGACTTTTAGCTCAACTATACGGGGTATCATTTTGCATATTTCATTCTGACTTGATCCTAAAATTTCATCAATGTACAAATTCCCGGGCTACTAAGTTCGGCTAGTTGTCTGGCTATAGGATTTTATTATTGAAGAAGTTATTCTTCAAAAAAAAGAACCAAGACCATGTTCATGCGTACCGTACTCTACTAGGGTTCATGTAAACTGAAAAACATTGCCGAAAGACTTGTTTACATACTGCAGTACTGTGTAACACTTTGTGTCATATTATATCAGTATAATTGAATACTGTGCAATCTTCTTTATGAAGCAGGTTACAAGCATGTTCAAATGCTGACGGCCACCATTTTGAACACATTCGTGAAAATGCTAGACAGTACGGCAGTTTGTAAACAAGAGATGTCTCTCGACAATGTTTCAATATTTACATCAACGGAAGAAGAAATGAAAGAGAAACCGAAAATCCTGTCGAGGCTTGCAATGGTCGAATATATTTTTTGATCTGTTTAAGAAAAACCATAAGTGTCCGATGCTGGGGGGACGTCCCTTACATGCTTCAGCGTCACAATCGAATCTGTATTGCACTCGAGAATCGTCCGTCAAGTTTTCCGTGCATGATTCGTTGAATGGGGAACGCTCGAGCGTCCTCGGGAATTGGCAAAGTTTCGCAACGAGCGGCGAATCTCGCTGATTCACCGGTCACGGAAAACTGATAAAAAGAAGGGAAAGGGGAGGACACCTATGCGCGTATCTTCCGCTGGGATCTGTTTCGATCGGCATCGGGCGGATGTTCCGTCCCATAATTTCCAATGCATTCCCTAACCTACTTATTAAATGCCACGGGTGCACGCGCGTACCCGCATTCCCAGCGCCCGTAACTTCTTCCCACCGGACTTTTATATGCCACCGACCGGAATTCCGCGTGTACTTTTAAATTAGAACGACTATCTCGTTCCCGAATGAGATTTTCTGCCCCCGGATCCGCGAGTAAATAACGTAACAAACAGAAATAACGGAGCGTGTGTTTCTATTAATTGAAAGTGCAACCGCGTTCGAAATAATTACGGAAACGGACTGCCAGTGAATTAGTTCCTCCGGGACTAACAACGAACATTAGCCGCGCATCCTCCTTCGACATTTATCAAACTTTCCCAGCTTCTGCTGTATAACCGAAAATAAAGGCACGTAGCTTTTCGTCGATGGAGATTGGAAGTTAAGAGGGTACGTGCCACGCTGTCGGTTTCGAAAAATCGAAAATTCTTTTCTGGATTCGGAGGATTCCAATGCGTAAGACACTGTGGCAAATGCACTTTTCGAAATTCAAAGAATAGCGAAGTTATAAGTTATAACACTATCATGTTTTCTCACTCGTTTTGTTAATTACCTTTAATTCCTCTTTATTGGATTCACACTTAACAATTTTAGGAAAACCAGCTTATTGAATGATAGACTTTAAATGATAGACAGATGTTAATATAAAACTTAACATGAAATAAAACATTATTTTTTATTAAATAATCTATGAAGTATTGTACGATTGTATTGATTGGAATTAAGATTAATTTTCGAATTCTTGTAAATATTTAAAGTTGATTTTATTGCTACTTTAAACGTAATATGTTTTCGTTTACGTTGGTGCACGTTTTACATCGCGTATTTCAATCACTTTTTCGCTGGGTGTAATAATGATGTACACTTTTGTATTTCGTAATTTGCTCCTCTATAAAAATCTTGTTTTTTGCAGTATACTTATACAAATACGAAAAAGTATTGGATTCATCCAATTCTATTAGTCTCCTTAATCAGTGCTTTAGGAAGTTATGAAAAATAAAAATATCATTTAACTAACAGTGTTTTGAAGAATGGTGAAGATAACTTTATAAAAGAATAATAAGATTCAGACATATTACATTTACTGGCTTCCCAATATTTATAAATTTGTGGCATGTGCGAATTCATGAAGTATAAAAAAACGTGTACCTATATTAACAAAACTAAATAATATTTTCATTTAATTTAAGATAGCATTTTAATTGTATTTTCAGTTCATTTAAGATAACATGTAACAGTATGTATATGCAAATAAGCAAAAAGACTATTAATAATTTATGCTGCAGTATGTAGAACTCGTCAGTGAATAACATTAATTTTCTCCATCCTTCGAATATTATAAGTCTATAAATTAAAAATTTCTAAAACCCTGAGAGCTATTGTGATCAGACTGCGGACCTTTATGTATTTATGGCTTCTGAAAATTTCCGAAAAAGGGTGGAATATAAAATTCGACAGGGTTTAGTAAAATTTTTATTCTTTTTCAAATTCGTCTACAAAAATTGAAAATTGCATAAACATCCGCAGTCTAGTGGTCATACAGAATTCAGATTATTTGAAATTAAATTGTTTAAATATTATTCGAAACCTATAACATATCCAATATTGAAATTCATGTGGTCAAAGCCGCATCGCAATATCAATCTACCGTAACAAAGGCAACACATACAATTAAAATGTTTCCCCAAATATATTATGATAATGCTATACACTTACAAGCCTACGTTACCATAATATCATTACCGTAATTTGATAATATCCTTTACAATACGAAAAGTCACATCGCTTGCAATCAAAATGTTCGCGCTAATAGTATACCAATTGATATGTATACTATGTATGCATACATATATCTGTACGAGCAATCTTGTTTGCATAATATTATTCGATTATTTAATCTCGGAGCGTGGCCCGTATTATACCGGCGCGTTTAATCTATTGGCAAACAACAGAACTCGTCCGATTTCCGCTGATAGAAAAATTCATTCGCACGAAGATTAACTCGACTCGAAGAGGAATCGCGGGAGCTAATAAACATAAATGTTGGCCGCCGTACAATTAACGCGAACGCGTAATCGCGCTCGATACATGTAAATACTTTGCGGCATAACTGCAGCTCGCTCGACGGCTATTAATTCTAGTTTATGTTAACCATACTATACACGGGAAATAAACAATCCGTTATGCGATTCGATTCGCCAATATTTGGCGGAACACGCGCCAAACAACACAGCCGGTACAGCGCGAGACATGACATTTGCATCGCGAGAATGCATTCCATTTCTTGCGCTCTATCCATCGTCGTGTATTATAATCAACAGTAACGATCATTGAAAACATGATCGGCATCGTGAGACGAAGAACTGTTCTCCAAGGTAGCAAAATCTACAGGATAGTTCAGCTAACACGCAGAGGATGGTCGATTTTAATGAAACTTTTTCTGGTGATTCGACAGACAAAATAAGTAGATCGTGTCCGAGCTTTTTTGACAATGCTCATTTTTTATGAAGATATTTAACACGGTCCTACAAATTTCAACTTTTTTTGGGATATCGATTCTCAGTATGCAATTCTTATAGAGTTTTTTGCGCTGATTCCAAACCTGTCTTTAATTTTTTTCCTAGTTTTTGAGAAATTTGAGTTTGAAAAAATGACATATTTTTCAACTTTGAACAAATATTGTGATGTTATTATAAAAGATATTGAATTGATCTTTACAGCAAAAGATTCCTTAGACTTTCCCGAATACAGTGATATCTAATATTAATACATTATGATTGTTTAAACATGTATAAACGGTCATTAAAGACCGAGAGACACCACTTTTGCACCAATTTTTGACGATATTTTTGAGTTTATCTCAAACTATATCATCCATAAGACCTCATTAAAATCGGCGTGTTAGAACTGGAAAGCGTTTCTAGTAAGTGTACCACCAAAATTACATGTAAAATTTTAGTATAAGAAAAATTGGTAGAAACGAAATTTATATGGTTTTGAGAACAGCATACAATGTATCTGTAATAGATTCGTACAGGAGTATCTAGTTTAGATAAATGATTATTTATAGTGCATACCATACACAAATAGGTATATAAAAATATAACAAAATTAAATCATTCTACATGTTTTTGCTTCGGTCTATTCCAATAGAAGTTTCAATAAGAAGACATACTTATGCCTATAATATTACTGCATTTTACATCGTTACTAGCTAATCTACGCGAACCACCCACATTATCAAATTCTGTTTGTAACTGTTCAATTCCCTTCGATCCCATTTCCCAACGGATGCTTCGAAGTGATCGAACCACGAACTATAAGCGAGTCTTCGGCATTATTGAAATAAATTATTAGAAATACAATCGTTAAGATAATATATTATCCTATTTTGCTACATTCCATTTAAAATATGTTAGTTTATTCGAACAGCGAAATAATTATCTCAACATTATTTCATTATTTGCATTTCATTTGAAATTTGAATAATTTTCCATTTCAGCTTTCATTTCGTCAAATAATTCGTACTCTCCAAAATTCCATTTATTTCCTATATTAAAGTACAATTTTAGAAACGAATGTAGCTACACTTTAATCATTAAAAACTACAGACATATATAAAAACAATTAATTTAGTTACTTTAATAACCTCTTCTTCGAGTAAAATTATTTATTCTATTATTGAAACAATGTAATTGGAACAAAATATTATTTGAAAACAGGTAATTTGTGTGTGTTGTGATTTAAACACCAAATGAAACTTTCTTATAATATTAGTATACTGCGGATCGTTATGCAAAATTAAAATTGTCTGCATGGATTGCATGAAATAGAAACTAAATTGAATGTTATTTCTTCCCTTAATGATTTCAATAGAAGAGAAATCATATATTGACATCTTGAATTTTTGAAATTTTCAAAGTAAAATAATAAAGTATTGAAAATAATTCGTTCTGTCAAATGATTATTTGTTATCTTATTTAAAATGTGCCCAACCCTGACACATACAACATTCCACGAAGCCCGTAATCGTAAGACTCTATCAAGTCCCGTTCTCATAAGCATTCCCGTTGTTCCGACAACAAATAACGTGTCAAATAAACTTCAAATATTCAATAAGCCACGAGCCGATCGCGCTGCACAACTGAATAAAAGAAGTCGCTAACTCCGGCGACATTCCCAACATTTCCCTTTTCTCTTCAATGCGACAGAATAGTTGTACAAGGTGCCCCACATCGAAGATGACTTGTCTTTCCCTAAAAATGATTGTTTTCAGACGATTACCTTTTTTAAATGCAAAACTTGCTAACTTCTAAATCATTGAACTGAAATTGCTGTCTTTTCTGAAAATTTTTATCCGAGAACTAAGTTTGCTCTTTTAAATATGCAGGGTGTCCCAGAAATGTCAGAACACAGATTTCCAGCAGTACATACGCAGTGTGCCCCACGAACTCTGTCCACTTGAATATCTTGGTTATTTCAAACTAACCTAATTTAAGTTTTAAGGTTTAAGAAACTAGATTTAAGACTGGACAGGGACTGGTGAGAATGTTTTCCATGAAGTCCTACAGACCAAGTATAAACAATGTGCTTATAAATACAACAGCTCGCAGTAAGTTCATTCAGCAAGAAACCACTGTCAGTCAACAACTAGAATTTGTTCAATCATCGTCCTCGGAAATAATTGCGTGGTTTGGCTGCAAAAAAATGGTAGTGTATGATCTCGCTAAGAAGTTCATGGAGTCCAAGAAACAAAAGGAGTTCCAACAGGACTGCTCCACCTCGCAAGGCAAGAAAGACGCAGGCCTGGCTTTACGAAAACCTAAGTCATCACTGGTCCGCCGACTTGTGGCCCCCCTCTAGCTCTGATTGCAATCCCCTTGATTATTGATGTGGGGTGTAGTCGGAGCAAAGGTAAATGCGAAGCCACAACACGAAAGATTCTCTACGAGCCTCCACTATGGAAGTGATGACAGATATGGACAAAGAGGAGATGAAGCGAGCGTGCAATCGATTCAGGTCCAGACCAGGCTTGCCATGCGGACCGTCCGCCAGGTCCCTTACCCTTCCGCCTCTCGCCACGCCACGCACTGTACCTCGACTTTGCACTCTTCCCACTAACGCCGGCGACAGTGGCGACACGCTGGCGTACGGTCGCGTCAGCGACTAGTGGGAAGAGTGGGAAGCTCACGCGACCGTACGCCAGCGTTAGTGGGAAGAGTGCAAAGACGAGGTACGATGCGTGGCGTGGCGAGAGGCGGAAGGGTAAGGGGCTTGGCGGACGGTCCGCATGGCAAGCCTGGTCCAGACCAGGGTTACCATATTCCGCGCGGGCCAGGTCCCTTACCCCTGCACTCCTCGCCCAGCCGCGCCACGGAGCCCGCCTTTGCTTCCCCCACTCTTCCCACTAACGCTGACGCGTACCACGTGGAGTAAGCTAACGAGTCGTACGCGTCAGCATCAGCGTTACCATATGCGCCGGCCGCCAGGCCCCTTACGTTTCCGTCCCTCGCCTAGATGCTCCGTAAAGTCTGCCTTCGCTTCTCCCACTCTTACCACTGCGGTGCCGCGTACCGCGTGGAGCATGCTACCGACTCGGTCGCGGCAGCGCAGTGGTAAGAGTGGGAGAAGCGAAGGTAGGCTTTACGGAGCTCTAGGAAAGGGACGGAAGCATAAGGGGCCTGGCGGCCGGCGCATATGGCAACCCTGGTCAGCATTAGTGGGAAGAGTAGGGAAAGCAAAGGCGGGCTCCGTGGTGCGGCTGGGCGAGGAGCGCAGGGGTAAGGGGCCTTGCCCGCGCGGAATATGGTAACCCTGCCTGGGTGGCTAAATTCAATCCATAAGTTAAGGAACCTTCTAATTGTGTTCGTTACTATGTGCCACATCTTAGCTGCAGACCGGTCTACTAAAAAGTGGCAATGACCCGATTCTAAGAACGAAATTACTGAAAAACTCCAAAATGGTCGACCGTACCATAAAGTCATTCCGAGGGTCCTTGCCTCAACACGCTGTCCTTCCTTGGCCGACAGTGGAGTGAGTAGACACCTGGCAACTATCGCAACTCTACTGTATCATTTACTACTGTTGTACCAAACAGGGTTAGAATATATTGATATTTTCCTCGAATTTGAATCGTTTTTCTCTAGGTAATGACTTTTCCGGATTTACCTCGACGGCCCTGTAAAATCCCCCTGGTATAAAGCAGGAAATCGTGGGGAGGCGGCGACACTCGAAGGGTTGATACAGAACGCTGGAAACCGAACTGAATGCCAGCCGACCGCTTGGCTCTCTTTCCCTCTGAACCCACAGATTGTTAGTGGACATTCAGAACTTCCCACTCGTGACTATTGCTTCCCTTTCGAAGTTTTCTCGATGTTTTCAAGTCACCGCAGCCATCGAAGTCGCATCCACTAGCTTCCAGATCTTTCCAAAACTACGTCGCATTCCTTACCTATTCTGGTGGTGTCGCAAATTTGATCGTGCGCGTTCGAGTTTCCATACTAAAGAAGACCGTCTGCATCAGGGTGTCTCATGGCGGATAAAGTCTGCTGACCGTGTTTTATTTTAGTGTTCTTATTATTCGTGTAGCGTTGATCATTATCCTTTGTTTTTGTGCGTTCCAAGTGAATTTTGCGATGTATGCACAATGTACATTCTGGAAGTAAACTAAAGTTGAAGAAACAAACAGGAAATAAGATTATTCTAGTTCTTACCTGATATATTGAAAAATTGGAAATTTCTTTCATTAAGGTTTTTATTTATTCATTTATTTAATGTTCAATTATAAATTGTTAATTCAAGACAAGCTTTTAAAATGTATGTACAAAAGAATAATCTTTTAACAGGAATTGATAAAAATTTTTCTGTAACATCCTCTTTATCGACTAACTTAATCTCAAGAAAGTAATTTCGGTATTTTAAGGTGAAATAGAGCCTAAATTTCTTATTCAAGCGATGAACTTTAATGAATACGATATTTTCTCTTTTGTTAGATGATCTTTTGCCAAAAAGAATAAATAAGAAAATACTTTATTGATGAAAGTTCATCGCTTGAATACAAAAATTGGGCTCTATTTCACCTTAAAATACCGAAATTAGTTTCTTCCCAACCCAATAAATAGATTCCAGTAAATATTGGATAAATATTTATATTGTACGCAGTTTTAAAAAATTATGAGTGGTCAAACTTAAATAAAATGAAGTACAAGTTCATTTCACACTCAATTTTTAATAAAACTAGAGGGATATTGTTGCTCGCTCGCTCCGCTCGCTCGCGAGTGAGGTTATTGTTGCTCGCTCGCTTCGCTCGCTCGCGAATAGGGTTGTTGTTGCTCACTCGCTTCGCGAGTTCGCGGTTCGCGGGTACGACTGCTCTTGCGAGAGGGTTATTAGTACTCATGGCTAGTAGGGTCTACAGTTATTAATGTTTTATATTTGGTATGTGACTCTTGGAGAGTCACACAAAGAACTTCCCGATTCGTTAGCATTAGTTGCATAATTGAAAAAAAAAAATTTTTTTAATTAAAAAAAAAAATTAAAAATGAAATATATATAATTACGTTTGTTTATTCGGTGGAAAATGTCCATCCTCTCGTATAAATTGCATTGTTGAATGAGCTTCTTTCGAAAAAAACTAAAAAAACTAAAAAACTACTGGTCCAAAGTGGACCAAAATCTAATCAGCTCTAAGTTACAGCGGGACACATCGATTGCATCATTCATCATTCTGATCGCGTTGTTACTTTTTCAGAAAACGTTAACGAAAAATTTGATAACATACAAACGGCCATACGCACACACACACATACGAACATTTTGCTGAAAATAGTCTAAAATGACTGCAATGACCATGAAACGTGTAGATCTGCTAAAAAATCGATTTTCGATTTTCGGGGTAATTACAGTAACTTCCCTATAAAATCGGGAAGTTAATAAAATTGTATCAGGTCGTTAAGTATGAAACTTGACAAATGCGTTTGAAATGTGTTTTGTTTGTCAAGTTTGAAACTTAACGACCTCATACATAAACGAAGTGCAAGTAAAGTTAGTTTGTTCGAATTTCACGAGAAACATATTACGAAGGTATTTCGGTTTAAAAAATGTCACTCTCGGCAGAGGTGAGACAAAACACAAATATTTCCCGTACAATTAATGGACGAAGCTACGTGCACCCTCATACGTATCTATCATAATCAAGCACATCGCATTTACATATAGAACACTAATGTCTAAGCAATCATTCACCTCATTATCTTTCGTTTGCAGCCGCGTGGCAGTGGTCGCGCTGAAATTCCGTCTTTTTTCACGTCGCGAAATAAAATTAGTCACGATTCCGTCGGTGGCCCGTGAGAAAGTGTGTAATGAAGCGGTTCAGTGAAAATCGGAACCACAGTGGAATCGTCGTGCATCCCGCGCGGAAGGCACGTTCGAGGAAGAGTTAATTCCAGTGTCAATAAAGCAGAATCATCCAATTACAGACGGTGCTCCGTAGCGTCGTCGCCGGGACGGCGCGGCTGCTGGTCGATTTCTAAATCAGAAAGCTCGGAGATACAGCTCGGCCGAGAGGAAAGGAGGCGGAACGGCTGGAAAAAGACGAGAGAGGATCTGGGAAAAGAGTTCAAGGAGCTAATGCTGAAATTAAAGCCAATGAACCGATTTGCAGGGAGAACGAAAACACTCGCGTCTCCCGTCGTCCTTGAAAAGTTTCAGCAATCTTTCAATTACACAGTAGGTTTAATAAGCTTCGAAAAGCTTGCTCGGCGAAATAACTCGCGCACAAAATCTTATTTTTACTCATTCATTGAACGCAGTCTTCGGTATTCACACGTTAGAAAACGCAACAAGAAAGGGAAGACTTCTTTAGTCCACTTGAATATCTTGGTTATTTCAAACAATACGAGAAAATTTTACTTACGGAAGTTGGTGGAGTTAAGAAGCTACATAATATGGTATAAATAGTATTCTTGGAGGCGTACAGAAGATATAGAGATCACCTTTGCTTTTTTAAATGGGATGTGCAATTTTTTATGCTCGATTTCGATAGACTGGCGTATTCCGAGTATAAAAGTATATACTAAAGTGTATTTGTCCTAAAACTTACCGTTGCTGAGATATTTGACTGTTTTCAGTCGATAGACTGTTGATGAAAGTGATAACTTTCATTATGGAACGTATTCAGGAAAAGTTTCGGACTTCACATTTATGGTAGAGGTACGCGAATTCTTTACTTCCCTTGTTACACAAGCAATTATGATCGTAACTGTATCGTGTTTGGTGCCATTTTAATAATAAAAACGAGACGAATACGATGGTAATAGTTTTATCAAAAAAATAAAAAATTAGAAAAGTTGCAACCTTTTGTTTTGTTCGTATTAGTGTGAGTCTCACCGATGCTCGGCTCTCGATGGCTCTGTCGTCGAGAGGGTTTACTTACCACTTGATTCCACGGGGAATCCGTTCAGTGGTGGGGATAAAATTTGGACAATTACGGTGAAGATCTTTTCAACAGTTACGGAGAGAATACTGTACACCGTTGATCTGGAAACTCCCGTTCTTGCTTGTGTCTTCTTGTTCACAGTAGTTGTACGGTCGCAAAAACTGTGACGGGAACGGGACTTTCGGGAGGTGGAAACTTCTATCAGATAGGGCCGGATATTGCGATATTTGAGCGCATCTTCGACCTAGTCTAGTTCCCCTTCCTCCCGAGTTGCTTCGTTGACAGTACACTGATTGTTCCCGAAAGTAACGCTGCGAAAATGGTAGAGGAGACTAAGACAGGTCGGTAAACCCCTTGAACCATTTCATAATATGTAGTGAGATTTAATAATTTCATTTACGAACGATATATTTTTGTAGTTCTGACGAACTTGCTGTTCTTCTTTATTCTGGTTTTTTATTTCCAAAAAATTGATTTCTCGGTTTTCGCGTTTTCTTTAAGTACAAGTGTTGTTTCTATGTCCCAACTGAAATATTGTATTACAAGTAATTAAAAATTGAGAAAATGTAAACATATTATGAAACGTCATATAATTATCGGAGATGTTAGTTTGCAATATAAAAAGATGATTAAACTAAGTAATACTTATATTATGATCGACATCGTGATAATTACTTCGACATTATTATACTATACCGTTATTATAACCATTATTATAACGTTTATTCTAACTGCATAAAGCCTATAGTTTAAGTTTAGCAATAATATGAATGAATAAAAAGGGGATGACAAGCTCACAGATTTCATTCATTGTTACACTCACTTTATCAATATTTAACCCTTTGCACTCGGAGATATTTCAACTCGAAAATTAAACATTTTCCAGACCTAGAATATTTCCGTTCCCCATGATTTTTTTAATTTTACGGATATGAAATTGGTACAATACCTAAAGGTTTAGTAATTGATTAGTTACTGTCATATGTGATAATGTAAACAATATCTTCAAGTGCTAAGGGTTAATTTCTCATTTTGTTAGTATGGTAGTTGTACATGGCAGTACGGTTTTATAAGTTATTTTTGACAATTAAATATACCTCTGAATAATTTATGGAGCATTACGGATTTTGCGAGTCTATGACTAGGAAATATTCTGTTCTATTTGAAAACGACGCAGACTCTATTATTCGAGACCAGTTGAATTATGATTCAATTTATTCTTTTTCTTATCTGTATTCAGCAGAGTCCACGTCTTCGACGGGTCTCAGACGTCATTCTTCCCTTCCGTGGTTTTTCCTCCTCGTTTCTTTCGACCGTTCATTCTATTCTCTTTTCTTTTTTTTCACGCGCATAGAGAATGAGAATTCCGACTTGGCCGCACGAGAAACGCGCGAGATCGACGGGAATTTAATTAAAGCAACGCGCGTCAAATGGAAAGGGGTTCCACTGGACGCGTTTGCGTGTTCCGTGTTCCGTGTGTTACATTCCACAGGGATGAATCTTAACACTTATTGTTACGCAACTGATCACAGAATTCTAATCTCTCCATATCACGCTACTGAATTTCCAACTGCAGGAATTTGTTTATCGATATTTTACTCTATTCAGAAATTTATTTCTCATTCAATTCGCTACTTTCTTTTAGATAGTTCACTTTTACACGATTTTTGGCGAATAAAATGCCGATTTACGTGAAAATATTTTTCCGTAACACATTACCTTCTTTTTCACGTGTTTATTGAGTAAACTATTGTTATAGAATGCAATTCTGTATTTTAAATTGCGTTTTCTATTGTATTTACTTTAGCTTAGTACAAATATACGCGTCGATTGATTCGCGGCCATTTCACACGGATTTTTTAACAGTTTTTTAGGAGTTGATACTTATTGTTGATAGTAGAAAAGATAATGTTAAAAAGCTTCTCAAAGGCAAGTACCGTTTGCCTCTTTGCATTAGTTCCTAAAATAATTTATAATTTTCTCAAACAATGTTCCGTAAGGATATAAAAAGCTACATGTAACAATACTGTACTTGCTAGATAAACCAATCGGTTTATAAAGCAATAATTAATTAATGAATAAATAAAACTTAGGTATTTAAAATAAATATTGACATAGATGTAAATAAGAAATAACTGCGTTATAAAGAAAACAGAGAAGAAAATTGATTTTTACAAATGCTCAAAATAACGTCTATTGTTTTCATGTTGTTATATAAAATGAATTTATTTCCACCGTCGGTGGATTTATTGTTTAACTATTTTTGATAGCAATGTGACTGTTAAAGATACAATTTTTTAGAAGTATTTCTTAACACTAAATAGTTTAAAAAGAATTAAATATATACCAAATTCACCGAGAATGTCTTAATATTTGTTCTTAGTGGAATATAGATGATAACCTTCCCCATGGAATGTTTCTGTATGGCTGATTCGCACATAGCTAGCCCAGGTATCACATTCTTGGCGACGTCATTCCCTTTGTTGACTGCTGGACACAAACTTTAGCGCATGGTCTGCAGGGTTTAGTATCTCACTATATTTCCTCCTCCAGGTATAGTACCAGGGACCAAGTACATATACGCTCCTGTTCATACTTTGGCTAGAATAGTAACTCTCGTAAACCCAGAGGGTTGCCAAACTGGATCGTGGTCAGGTATCAATGAGCAACAATCTAGGAATCCATTAAAGTTTATCCTTTTGCGTTATCATTAGACTGCGAATTTTATGCATTTATGACGAAAATGGGTACGTGTAATTTAAAGCAGGGGACATGTCAAAAATATTTAAGGACATCAACGTATAAGTTTCAACTTAATAGGATAATCAAAAGAAGAATACAATTTTTATTTGGCTCCTGTGTCCTGCAATCAATGCAAACATTTTTTAGTCTAGTTATTATACAGTGACCTAATATTCAAACGCTCTCAAAAAACCTTTTTTAATATTGAACTGTGCGATTTGAACTTTTTTGAGAAGTTCGAGCACTTAGTTCACTACACGATGCGGAAAGAAATTTTTCTAAAAATTGAAATTGGTGGGAATTGTAGAGAAAATACTACAAGTTCCATTTTACAATTTTTTAATGTGGGACTATATTGAAAATTTAAAAAACACATCTTACACAAAGATGTAAGAGTCCTTAGATTTATTGCAGTTACAGACCACAAATCGTGAAAAACTGAAATTTTTACCATCTTTAAACGTTTGCTTCGTCGACCGATTTTGATGAAATTTTCAGAATATGTATACTTGATATAGATCTACAAAACGTATTTTTTAAATTTTCAATATAGGACCATATAAAAAAGTTGTAAACAGCAACTTCTAGTATTTTCCCTGTAATTCCGACCAATTGCAATTTTTATAAAATTCTTCTTTCATGCCATGTAGTAAACTAATTGTTCTAACTTCCCAAAAAATTTCAAATCGTATGGTCCAATATTAAAAAAGGTGTTGTCTTTTTAAGAGTGTCCGAATATTAGTGGAAACCACTGTACTTCGTCGGAGGTGTGCTAAGTTCAAACATAGATAACATGAAATGAAAAGTGAATTGGGAACTATGTTTGCGTTGGTCAACCCCATTTTCCAAGCAGTTAATACCAACCAGTATATGTAATTTCACGTTTGCATGTTTCTACTTCTTTATTTCTACTAATGAAAAGGTTCATAAAAATTCGTAAACCAAGTGTGTTACAGAGAATAATATTTTAAAGAGGAGCAGGCACATTACGACAGACACATTAATTGGATGCACGCAACTAGCACATTAACTAGTAGCACACAAATGTGTTCAAAGCATTTTTTAAGGTACACATTTTTTTTATTTTAATTATATTATTGTGAAGTGTCAACAGCTTTAACTTGGTAAATATTACAATAAAAAGGAAGAGTTTGAGAATCACTAAAATTTTGAACAGATAAAATTAAAATGGAATAATTAATTAATTATCAAGTTAGCTTAATGGCACAGTAATTGGGGCAATATACAGTATTGCGAGGATGATCCAAATGAAATCAATGTTATCAATAGACTACGCATCTTTATGCATTTATTGCAAAATTGAGTAGATGAAATTCAAAATTGTTGAAAAATCTAAAAAGTTCAAAATATCAATATATGATTTCTCCTCGATAACACTCGCTTTAGTTGCCATTTCTTGCAATCGATGCAGATAATTTTTATTTTGCATAAAGATCCGCAGTCTAGAGATATAATTTAAAAAGATCTTTACTATAAACGGATCATATTTTATTAAAAAATGTTTCAAGATCACTTTCAACTTTTTTTATAATATTACAATCATTTTGTTCAGTGGCCAGTTAAGACGAGGCCAAAGTCAATGAACCCAATAACCATTTTCTTAGGAGAAAAGTGAACATTTTGTTCATTGATGCTCATACCTTAAAACATTTATGCAAAATAAAAATGTTCTTCATTGATTGTGGGCAGCAGGAATAAAATAAAAATTGATTTCATCCCTTAACGACTTTGTTACATTAAAAGCAACAATAGAAGATTCTTGTATTTTTTAAATCTTTTACTGGTTTATATTTCACCCAATCAATTTCTTCATAAATGCATAAAGATCCCCAGTCTAGTAACGACGTTATGATTTAACTCTTCAGGTGTATGAATGTATTTAAACTCTTTCTTTCGCCCACCACTGTATTTGTAAGGAACCTATATGGATGGATGTCTATGTTTCGTCGTATTCAACTGCGAATGCCATAGTGCATAAAGATCAGCATTGTAGCTATGGCCAGGTTGGAAGAACTGTCGTAAGGTCAGTGTACCAATCCGTCTTAGCACGGAGGGGAGCTAAGAGAGGTTGAACGATGGGATCAACGGAAAAGTTAGGGTCCCCGAACACCATGGCGCGACCCTGGATATTACGGATGATCCGCTTATCATTACTGGATCTCTTCCTCCGTATAATCTTCGAGTTTGCTCCACTTCTTCCGCGCTCGGCCTTACTTCTCCTATTTGTGCTGTCGTTCATAATGCACGGGAGCAAATCGCGCAATACGCGTCTGAGAGAGCGACAGAAAGAGACCGGGACCGAGGGCCGTAAAAGGTTTATTGGAAAAATGAAATAACGCGAAGCAATCACGACGCGTCGCTACGATATAAGAATTTTATCTTTTCAATAAGCAAGCTGCAGAGGCGAGGTGGAGAGGGCGTCGGTGACGCGCGAAGAAATTACTCGTAACTTTGATAATATGTAATATCGCGCCCGGGTGTATATGAGATGTCGCGCAAATGAAAATCTCGTAATACCGTTAAAGTTTATACGTACATCGGAGAGTGTCGCGCGAATCTGTGTGCCTGACTGCTTTTCATTGGTGGAACGGTCTCGAAGGAATCTCGAACTTGTAAACAGTCATAAATGGGATATTGAAGTTTATTATGAGGCCGTGGGAGCCGTCGAGATTTTCCTGAACAGAATTCATTATGCGCTGCGAAAGGATTACATAAATTAAACGCGGATGATAGCCTGTGTTCCGGTGATAGCAACTGGAAACTCGAGGACGGGATCGACTCGGAATTTCGGGAACAGAGTCAGGGGGTTATAAGACACTTCGAGGTGCGGCTGTTGCAAGCAGGAAATGAAGATTTGTATATTGCATGAGTCTGCAACAAGAGCGGGTGGGTGTGAAGAATACCTTTATTTTGGCACTTCGAAACTGCAGTGGCGTGCAACATTAAAGGAACACTTCCACGCCGAAAAATTGTTGACGTTTACACTGCGGATCTTTACGCAAAATAAAAATTCTCTGCATCAGTTGCAAGGTAGTACAATACCAAATATTTTTAAATTCTATTTCTTTAAAATTGCACCTACTCAGTCTTGTCACGAATCAAATCTGCAGTTTATAACACTGTAACAAAATACATAACTCAGGAAGTCGGAGATGAGTTCCACATACATTATTCAGGGTGATCGGTGGTGCATAAAAAAGTGAGTCGAAAATGTAGAATAAAATTTCTTCATACGAGGCTTTGTTTTCAAGAAAGTCGACGAAGCGCAAATTGTCGCGGCAACTTTTCCATTGCACACGTGTCATGGTACGAGAACAATATAATGAAGTAATTGTTAAAGTTAATATAAAATAAGTTGAAGTAAAAATGAATTATTCCAGACGGGTACGAAACAGTACAATGAAGTAATTGTGTCAATTTCGTTTTGACAGAATAAGTACTTTTAATTTCTCTAGACCTAACAATTAGTCGCGGTGAAAGTAAAAATAAATTATTCCGGACGATTACCATTCCAAAGGATAAAGCGAGAATGTCACGGAAACTTTTCCATGGCACACGGCGCAGTTCAGTCTGACTTTCCTCCTTGAACTACTTCCCTTCATGATACAAGTGGAAAAAATGTCGGCTGCATTGTCCGCCTTCTTATGAAAGAGGCAGTCGAGTTTAGGCTTAGGGTTCCCTTTATGCATTTTTCTCGCTCGAAAGAGGACCGAGGGATCTCGAACAAAAAGTGTGTTAAGCCGAAACACGCCCGACGAAACATTCAATCGAAACGGTTATTGTACGGAATTGTTCATTCATCTTCCAACTTCTCGCCTATCTGACAATCATTGCCACAATTAAGAGAACAAGTAAGAGTAAGGTAAAAATGTACGAGTAATAAAATAAGATATATATTACAGTTACAGTTTACATATGGTAAATATTTATACAGAATAAGATACGGTTTAGAATAAGATTAATCTTTATTCTATTATTTATTTTTTATTATTTATTATTCGTGCATGTAATAAATAATATTTATTATTTTATTTATTTATTAGAAATAAATATTCTTAATGGGTGAAATTGATTTGCAAAAGGGTGAAATTGATTCACAGGAAGGTGAAATTGACTCGCAACAGGGTGAATTTGCCACGTGTTGTTCTACACTCTACACATTCAAATTTTGCAGGAACTTTAACAGCTTATATCTCAATAACTATTTGTTTGCGACATGTGGCTCTTTTCAAACTTTTTTCTTCTCGGTGAGTAGAAGCTATCGATGTAAACAAAACTTTAACAACAATTTTCTTTGTTATAAACAATTTTGCGGCAAGTTTCTCTTACAAATGTCCACCGATCCAGAGGTGTAAATCCACCCCTAGGATGGATGATCATTACTTTTTATACAGCCTCAGCTTCGTGGTACTGCAATTTCTCTACAGACTATAGACTATAGCACTTCGCCCACATCCGTCATCTGGTATGTATGTGGCCTGAATGTAAGAACTACGTAACTTACAATTCCTTATTTTAGAGAAATTGATGAAACGTATTTTAAGGTTTCAAGATTATGGTAGGGAGACCGTAATTTTAAACATAATGCCAAATCTGCTTATATTTCTTTATTTTAAGTGGAACGATACATGAAAAAACATCGTTTTGGATTTAAAAAAATTTTAAACCTTCCTTTTTTTGCAAAAAAACCGAAGTTGCCTAGTTTTTAACACTGCTCACTAGATGTCGTAGATTACTTTGATAGGTTACCCAGGTTTTACATTAAATTCTACTTGATTTCTTCTTGAATACGAAGTAGATAACTCAAAATGTCCAAATTTCAAGTTACCTAGTTCTTACATTCAGGCGGCGATATGGTCTGAAGCAGCCGATCGATGGCCCCAGGAATCCCAATGTCGTAACGCTTATCTGCTCGATCATCACCGTAATCACCCCAGTGGTTCCTCGATTCGAGCGCGTCGTTGCGCGTCACTTGAGGCACGGCGCCGCGCCGCGCCGCGCCGGAACCGGACGTTCTAAACACAGGGGCGAAAAGGGTACGGTGACGACATAAATCTCCGACTTAACGTGAGTCACGTTACTTTCTTCGAGCACCTAGCCTCTCCCACCCAAGGGGCGGGGTAGAGCCAGAGAACAAATTCGTTCGTGAATTACTTGCCTTCCCGAATTCCCGACCCGACCCGACTCGGCGTGGTCCGGTGTCGACCCGGCCCGACCCGGCCCGACACCGACCACCTACAATAATTTATTTCCCATGAAATTCGTTGCATTCTGGCCGGGTGATAAATTAAGAGGGGTTCAATTGTTTCAAGAGAACGATCCTGTGGTCGGCTACCGGTGGTTTGTCGTGCTTCAGAGGCGGAGAGGCCGATGAGAAAAAGAGAATGGAACCGTCGGATGATAATTGTTTCTTTCTTCCGCCGCGTGTGCAAATTCGACGAGCGAGTCTGACGCAAGAAATACGAAAATGGGAAAGCAAGATGAACGGTCTTATTCGAAGCCGTCTTCTTATCATGTACCGACCAGTTTTCTATTTGCGTTATCAGTATCAACTAGAAGTGAACAGGTTGGCTTGAAGCAGTTTATGTTTTTATTCACTTACTTCTGGATGTGTAATTAATAGAGCAATTATGCATGGATTACACTTTCTGAAAAATCATGCTTAGGTATCTTAAACTAGCCCTGAGGTTTCTGCTCTTTCTAAACATTGTTCTCATTCTTTTCTATTACACATAGATTTTTATGTAATCTTAGTTTCCGAAAGTTTATTTTGAAAAAAAATTATAATTTCCTTAATGTTCACAGTCTACTAGCAAAATTGGAATGAAAAAAGATATCTTCAAAGTTAGAATGTATTTACACTTTTACTGTTGAGTCGTTAGTGTCGATAGGTTCGATTTTTCACGTTGAATGCATTTTAGTTTCATTCTAGTTTTAGTTAGTAAACTGATTTGTTAATTAACCTTTTATTAACCCTTTAACTCTAACATATTTGTCACGAAAGACATTGTTTTCGTCGTGAACAATAAAGAGTAGCTAGAAGTTCAGTAGACGAAACAATATTGTTCGTGTTTCAGCATCACACTGAATTATACCCTCTCCGACAATAACCAAGAAAATTGATGATTCGCGGAATCTGCCGTTCCGTCGGGACATCGAGAATTCTTTGTAGGATGCTAGCATATATATGTATGTTCAGACATTCTTACATTCTACTGACAATATTATTAACTCAAGAAAGACTAATAGTAAGTCGAGGTGGAGTTACGCATCTGTGCACATAACCATTTATTTCAGAGATTTCTACTATTCTTATTGAAGTACAGCACAGCTATACTATTCTTACCTTTCTCTGCTTCACTATTTACAATTCTACAAAGTTGGTTTAAAACATTTGACGTTATAACAACCTTATTTTCGTAATGAAACGTTCAGTATGTATACAACCTATATGAATTTGTAAAACGCATTTTTTAAATTTTCGTTATAAGTGTTTCCTTGATCTCGATCGACAATTTGTTAATAACGAATATTAATGTTTTCAGCGTACTGGTTCGACCTGATGCTACGACTTAAGCAATTTTGCAAATTACCACATTTCGTTATAAGCCCACATAAAAAAAACAGCTTTTACTATACAGGGTGAGGCATCTAAGACTTACACCTAAAATATCTCCGTTGTTTTTAATAATACAAGAAAATGTTTCAGGCAGAAAATGTTTGCTTCAGTGGGGCAATTATCGTGGCGGAGAAGTTGTTTTCTCTAGGTCATATTTCCCGATATTTCAAGGTTGTCATCGGTTTTTTAAATGGAACGACGACTTTTGTCTATAAGTCTATATACGGCGATGAGGGAGTTTTCGTGGATATAAGATCGTGAAATAGTGAACACAGTGATTCCTAGCAGTGAAAAATCTCATGTTAAATGAATTTCGAAAAGGAGCCACGAACAACATACATACGTGCTGTTTCGGGAGAAAGTGCGCTTTCATCTCGTACCAGTACGAAGTGGTTTCAACGTTTAAAAGGTGGGAATTTTTGTTTAGAAGACGAGGCACGTTCCGGGCGTCCTCCTCAGACAGACGAAAATAAAATTCGAGACCGTGTCAGATGTTCTGAAAATACCTAAAACAAACTTGAAGGTATGTTAACAAAATTAACATATGCAACCGCTCGAAAAACGGCACGAATTTATGTGAAGACCTAATGTTTCCAAGTCGCGCGATGGGCTGCCCCGTTTCTCGAAACGCGGAAAATATTATCGTAGTCATAGCTGGTAATCATCGGTACCCGAACGCGGACGGGAACAGGAACGTGACGAAATATTATGCGAACGTAATGGTAGCGTTATCGAACGTGCTCGCGATGAGCGCCATTCGTCCGGGTAACTAATGCACAGATCCAAAATGGAAGCGCGGCGTTGGCGACAGAGGAACGGACGTCTAATGGGTTGAAAAATTTGCATAACACGCGTTTAATGTATCCGCGCGGCGGAAATATTACCACCGCGCCGCCAGGAATAAATGTGTGTGCGTCGGATCGTGGAATTACGAGCGATGTACGTTTCTGCCGGAGCACCGCGAGAGCTAGTCAAAGGAACGTGAAATGTTTTTCATTTCGTGCCCGCCGTTTCGTGATTAATATCCGCACTTCTTCGCCTGAAACGTGGCCAGGTGGATTCTGATTATACGAGCGAGCGTAATTTTTCGTCGATCGATCGTGAATTTCCATAGAGTAGGTGCATTTTCTCGTTGCGTGTTCTTGGACGGGATCCGATGACAAATGTAGACCGGAGATCAGACCCTTTAATCCGTATCGGATCGTACAACTACAGTTGAATATTTCGAGATCTAGGTAATACAGCGTGTGCTCAAATGAATAGGGCAGTTGAAAGAAATGTATGATTTCACACTAAATCAATTATTCATTAAAAACTACAATTAATGTTATCGGCGCACTGGTTCGATCAATTGGAAAATATGCAAATTTTGCAAAAATATGAAATTTAATTCAACGTTTCGGTCTCAATTTAGACCATTTTCAAGAATAGAAAATTTCAGTATTGCGTCTGTAAGAATTAATCAAAGACATTTTTAAATGATTAGGCAAACCAACATGTTGTTCCATAACCTTTAAGAATCTAAATTAATACTTTTTTTATAAGCATGTAAGTTTTTACACACTTTTTGAGTTCAAAACCCCCCCTTTTTTACTTTCTGCTTGTGTGAAAACACGTTTGCCTAACCATTTAAAAATGTCTTTGATTAATTCTTACAGACGCAATACTGAAATTTTCTATTCTTGAAAATGGTCTAAATTGAGACCGAAACGTTGAATTATAATTTCATGTGATATGTTTGCAAATTTGCTTATTTTCTAATTGATCGAACCAGTGCGCCGATAACATTAATTGTAGTTTAAATAATTGTCGATCGAGATTCAGAGAACTATTCATTAAAAACTTTTCGAAATTCGTATTATTAGACAGCGGATTTTATGCATTTATGACGAAAATGAATAGGTGTAATTTAAAACATTAAGAAGTTTGGACGAATTTAAAAATACTGTTATATTATTTTCAATCCATTGAACGTATTAAGAGAGAAAATAAATGTGGTTTGTTGCAATTCAGATACACTTTTCATGGAGCCACCCTAATTGACTATCTACTGTAAAATAACATACTCATTCAGGGTACCATAATATGTGCCATAATATAATCTATAAGACTTGTGTTTTTGTTGTGGTTATAGAATATCTAATTTTCCGTCCGACCGCCACTCAAAATAAATCGATGATGGTTGGCCACCGTTAGACCTGGCAGGGGAATGCCGATCAATTCTAGCACTAAGCTACGTTCTAAATTGTTTATTAGTCAACTTTATAGTCATCATATATCATGAAATACAAATATGTATAATGGAAGTATCAAATCCATAAAAAAAAGTATTTTTTTTACAATTAAAAATTAATCATTATGTGGGCAATTTAAGTGAAAATGTTTTAAACACTGTGTCATATTTCTATCTTGCACTGCACTGGGGCAATCTTAATTAACTTTCTTTATTAACTTTATCTTCTTTAATCTTTATTAACTTTTTTCATAACCTTTTTCAAAATCCGTCAACTTGTTTAACTTTCCCATTGTCGCGGTACCAAAGAATAGTGCACAGTAAGAATACTCACTCACAAATAATTGTAATAGCAATAACAGTGCTCTGGTAACAATACACTAACATTAACAGTGCTATGTAATACACTAACAATAACAGTAAATAATGAACTTTTTGCGGATTGATTTCGTTTCCAGACAACCAATTCTACGGCTATCTTCATGCAGAGTCTCTTAATACTTTATTAACTTCACTCTTATAATGAATATAGCCACTGGTGTACGGTATGAAGTTGCAAACAACAAGCTTTTTCATATTTTGGCTAAAAATTCTTCCCTGCAGTGCCATATATGAATAGTTTTACAGTAATCATAAGTATTCTAACCATACGATAAAAAAATCAATCGAGATTTATCAGAGGGTACGGTTTTGTTAAAATAATAGGGTGCGTCTAAACTTCTGATATGCACTGTATAACAATGAAACTGTAAATGAACTCTAACAATAAGAGGTATTTAATTTCCTCGAACAAACATGTGCGAGGTCTCGGAACGATTCCCGAAAACGAATCTCCGCCATACAACGGCCATTAATTCCACCTTAGTCGAGCCACATTAAATCGCTATTAATCGTCATCCTCTCATCCGTGTCATTGATAAATCGCGGTACAAGACCCTGCTCTCCAGTATCCAAGAACGAAACGACAGACCGAGCCAGGCTCTAATCGATCTTTAAGTTAAGCGTTTAGCGACTATCAGGCGTGGTCGCGCCTTTATTCGCAACGTGTTCTACATTTTCGATAGAAATTAAGAGCAATTAAGTCGGTTTCAAGTGGGCCGTTATGTGTGGATAAAAAGCGACGATGGAAATAGCTGCTGGTTCTGCATTCTCAGACGCGAAGGATGTAAAGAGCGACAGGCAACGAGTGGAAAGAAGGAGATGCTAGCCATTGCACTAGGTGGCCGATTTTAATCTTTAAATGAAAATTACTTTAATTACGGCTGAACCGTGCGACACAAACGCGACAAACAATTTATAATTATGTTTACCTTGGATAATGACAACTTCCCAGCCACACGATACGTGAACCACATTTTCTAAATACTCCATGTAAATTATTAACCCCTTGCCCTTCAATGCGAACAGCCTCTAATAAATATGTACGTTATTAATTTTGCTTTAAACCGAAATCAAATTCTATTTCATTGTAGTCGATATATATATATATATATATATATATATATATATATATATATATATATATATATATATACAGGGTGTCCCAAAATTCCTTCAACAGCCGGAAATGGGAGCTTCCTGACGTCATTTGAAACAACATTTTCCTTTGCAAAAATGGTATCCGCGGTTTTGTTTAGGAGTTATTAACGAAAAACACGGACCAATCAGAGCGCGACCTAGACGCGAGTTGGCACAGTCGGCCAATAGACAGTTGGCGCGCCGGGCCGACTGTGCCAACTCGCGTCTAGGTCGCGCTCTGATTGGTCCGTGTTTTTCGTTAATAACTCCTAAACAAAACCGCGGATACCATTTTTGCAAAGGAAAATGTTGTTTCAAATGACGTCAGGAAGCTCCCATTTCCGGCTGTTGAAGGAATTTTGGGACACCCTGTATATATATATAGATAGACTTTGGAAAAAACTATAGGCATACAATAAATATAAACTTTCCTTTTTTTATGAAATTCTGAAGGGTGAAGAATTTTTAATCACCATAACCACAACACAAATGGTAGTAGAAGAGAGTAAATGTCATTCAGGTTTTATGTATAGTTCGTTAAAGTTCAACTAACACTGTGTTCATAGTTATACATGTATCCACCACTGTGCACTACTCTATCCAACAAGTTCGTAGAAACTCATAAAAAAAATTCAACGTTTCAATTTTCACCCAACTCGATAGAATCCTTTTCAGAACTATTGTTTGAAAAGACTTTTTTCCGTTTTATTGTTTCAACGCTATCTATGTGTCTTCCCGCATGTGGGTTTTCATTTTTGGAAATGAAAGCATTTCACACGGGATTCGGCGAATCTGGAGAGCGATCAAGAACAATCACGCGCGTTAAAACTTACTAAAAATTCATGCACAAGAATTAATCGACATGTGAACCAGTGCATTATTGCACATTTAAAAATGTGCGACGACCTGAAAATTTCGGGATTCCCGAGGACTTTCGGGATTCCCGAGAATAATCTCGAAAGTTCTCGGGGTCTTGATATTTGTCAGGGTTTTTGCAGGGAACAGTTACAAAATGATAACGCGTTTATATAAAGTTTATTCTTCACTCTTGGCGTGCTCAGGCAGATCTACAGCACGCGGTCACAAACATCCTCGATCTTCGATGGCCGCCGGATTAGATCGGTCGTCGTCGCTCATTCTCGCACACACAAGCCCCCTCATGCCTCGCACGTATGATTCACACTCTTGCAACATTCGAAAATCCCGAAATTTTTTCGAGAACCCATCCCGAATAAAATTCTGGACCCATCCCGATCCGACCCGATATTTTCGGGTTTTCGCACGCCTGTACTTTTCCCCCATTTGTAAATGGTTGCAGGCTTCGCTCTACCTATATTTATATTCCCGTTTTAACCCCTTGCCTTAAAATATCGTGTCAGACTCGTGATGAAGATTCTGAACAGAGTCTAATAAATCGAAATAAAATTCTATTTTGGTTTCGTTAATGTACAGATATGGGGAACATATAGGCGTACAATAGATACAAAGTTTCTCCTTTTCCGGGAAATGAAGAATTACGAAAAAAGTCTCAATCACTGAAATCGTAAACTAAATCGTAAGACAAGGGGTTAAGAGGGAAGACGGCCACGCGACAAAACTAGCAAGGAACTAGAATCTAACTAGATTTTGGGTCGAAATATGGGTTTGCGGGCGTCGGCTTTTTTTCCTTGCTAGTTTTGTCACGAGACCGTCTTCCCCCTTAAGATATCAACCGCTTCGGTTCTTCTTTTCTCGAGTTTTACGACGCTTTAATACTTTGTTCTTTGAAAAGATCACCAGACATTGTTGAAGACGCGTGACGACCGAAGAAATATGGACACACTAAAGACGTTGCTAGAAGCGAATGGCTCATCCCAGGCTCGTGAAACTTAGGCTGCTTATAGTCGGGACATTTCATGCCGGAACAGATCATAGCATCGTTGTCGAGATGCCAGTAAAAAAATCATTCCACGAACGTTGTGAACGCGGTAGAAGTCGTTGTCAGAAGAATTCCTCCTTTGTGCTCCTTTGTGCATCGCGACTATTGGACCACCCCGTATGCAACGATGTGTGTATGCGTGGGACGATAGTACGGAAGACCGGATGACCGGATTCAAGGGATATCCGTTTGCTCCTTTTGCAAATACTTGAAATCTCGTCGCGTCGTCGACCGAGAACGCGCGGCCCTCGCACGGCTGTACAATGGAATTTTCAATATTGTGCCGGGAGATTGCCCTGATTAATGAGACGACGACGTGGCCCTTGGAGACATTGTTCGTTACCGCACGCGGCCACTGTATGTGTTCCTGTACGTGTGTATATATGTCGCTGGAACCTGAGAGGTCCGCCCGGGGTGAATATCTATGTAGGTATCGTAACCGGTGCTTCGTTATTAGCGGACATAAGGTAGGGCTTGAATTCTGTCGGATTCGCAGAAAATGTATAGGCCCTCGTGCTTGTCCACTGCAGATCACTACTTGAAGGATTTATTCGACACGAACTGTATAACCGAGGACAGTCTTGCACGGTCTTATTTTCATCTTAACGATCGCACAGTCTGTCCACGGTGCAATAAAAAGCAGAACGATTTTACTTTCGCGGTTAGAAAGTCACGTCGTACTCGAGGATAACAAAAGCGAAAAGTCTCGGAAAAGAATATTTCTTCGAAATACACGTTGAATTAAACAATCAAATTTTCTCGTTGACAAAATGTATGTTGATTTATGCGAAAAATAAAAGTTTATTATTAGGTTGGCAACTGAGTTCGCAACCTCCACATTTTCTCAAGCAAAGTCATTTATATATATTTTTTAAGCACGAGTATTTTATAATGGTCACTGAATGAGCTTGTGATGACACTATAAAAGAATTGCGAAACAAAAGGTCGCGGATTTAGTTGCCAACCTAATATAATTGTATACTTCTCACTGTAACTCAAAATTCTGGTAGTCCATGTATGCATTCGGTGATCGATTGTTCCCCTGCATTTATGTGACACGAAACCAATAAATATCAGCCTCTGATACGAAGGATTGAGTGAAAGAAGAAATGACAATCATGACGTATTATATAAAATGGATAAAAAAAGAAATTAAACTAAAAGATAATAATATACATCCTGGAAATATTCTTCGTTGAAAGGGCTCATTACTGAGGTGATTTGAAGTAACTTTTTTGAGGTAATCCGGCTCAGCGCGAGCCGCCAGTGGTCGCGCTTTGATTGGCCCGTTTTTTTCGTTAACAACTCCATAACGAAGCCGGGGACAACATTTTCGTAATAGAAAAAGATACTACAAATCACCTCAGGAATCGCCCGTGTCAAGGAAGTATAACATTTTTGTTTGTGTAAACCAAAACAGGTTTAAGTATAAATTATGAGGATTTGCGGAAAATTAATTGAAAGAGAATAAAAATTATGACTCGTAAAGCTTAATAAATGTTGTTGATGAATAATAAATGTAGTATCTCTGAGAAATCAATTCAAATTTGTATTATACCACGAAAGTAAATCTACGTCTCTATATTTCTCTATTTATATGTTCGTCATATTCGTCACTGTCGTAAACATTTTTGGAATTCCGAATGTTTGGAACATGTGCACGGCCACACACGGTTCAGGTTTGTTGTTGCGTATTGAAGAGGATGAAATCGATTTTCATTTACATGAGTGTCCTGTTGCTTTGTACAGAGACACCCCGTCTCGGAACTCTGCAAAAAGCTGAAAGGGGTATGAAAGAATGGCTTCCAGGAATGTTTCCGCTAGACGGTCGTCAAAAGCTTCAGAGGGAAACTATTTAGCGGGAGACACAGTATAAATGCAATAGACCTTCTTTAACCTAGTACAAAGCTCCTCTGTGAGCTCGATTCAATGAATCCTGAGATTGTAATCGTTTCGACCATTAATTGCGAAAGGCGATCATCAGAAACGAGAATCTATTGGAACAGGCAAAGGGAAGCGTGGATACGTAACAGCATGAAATTCTTCTCGCGATATTCATTGGCCCGTGACCCTTCGCTACGTACAAACACGTTAACTGCTAAACCAACAATCACAAAAACTCCATGAAATCCTTTGAGTAATGTACTTCTGAATTGTTTAACCTTAATCTTCCTGAATATTGTGAAATTATATTATAAGAAGATCGTCACGAGAACGTTCCTTAGAGCTACCATATTGTTACAATAAATTACCATTGGTTACTATTGTCATACCTACAGTAGCAATTTTTGATAATTAAAGGTGATATGCCACGTCGTGCCTTTACATAATTATTCATAATATCGTAAAATGTCCTATCGCTTTGCAGAAAATGCTGAGAAATACACAACTATAATAACTTTCTTAAAATGCAAAAATAAGAATTTTGATTTATCACATTTGATTAACAGAAAAATGAACAAAATGTGTTATTTTTTAAACAAATTAGGATACTTACAATCGGATGGAAATGATTAAAAAATAAACAACTATGCGATTTAAACCATTCTTCTAGCTCTAAAAGCTACTATCAGTAATATCACAGCTATATGTATATCAGTAATGTAAAGTAATTGTTACGTTATTATATTATTTAAACGTATTGCACGAGTAAATTGTGCACCACTTTAATCTGCATAAAATGGAAAAATTTATACAGAATGGAAATATTCTAGGTCAGAAGAAATGTTTGGTTTTCGTGTTAAAATATTTTCAAGTGCAAAGGGTTAAGAAAATATGGTTTCCACCCTTGAGGACTATTTACACCCCTTAAATATGAACGGTTCTAACGAACGTCTAATACTTTCGCAAGACCCACGTCTTCCCAAAGTTTCATTAAGGTCTAAAGATGTCACTTTAGGATCGTCCCTTAATAGTCCCAGTCACTTTCTTTCATGATCGAACGAAGGCTAAGACCCTATCATAAATTCCTTGAAGATCAAGTGGCGACACGCCATCGACCCCCAATTTCGTCTAAAAACACGTTGATGCTAATGCATAAGAATCCAATTATAATAAAATGTGACATGCAATTGTAAGAAGAAACAAATACATCGTTCTTAATATTTATATCTCGTTAACTGTTAGCTTTAGGAAATATGAAGTTCAATACATTTTTACCCAGAATTTGATACTCTGTTGGCGCACGATACAACAGATAGATCATTCCATTTTAAGAAACCAAGGTGGCCTTGGAATCTCCGAAAAGCTTTCTAAATTTTTGCTTCTTTCCTATGTTATTCAGTAAATTTGGACGAGAAAATGCGAGAAATCCAAGATTCAATCCTGGAGGATCAATGGTTCCAAAGTTATAAATGTTTAAAGTTGAGCGATTTCCAGTGTTTTTGACAGGTCAGACCGATAATTAATTAGGTGGTTGGTGGTTAGGTCGGTGGGGGGTGAGAAATCAACATCACAACTTTAAACACTTGTACGTTTTGAACCATTGATCCTCCAGGATCGAAACTTGGGCTTCTCACATCTTCTCGTCCAAATCCACTGGATAACATAGGAAAAAGGCAAAAATTTCTGGCTACGCAAGGGAAAGTTTACCCACGGAAAGAATACTGTAATCTAGTTCTTTAAGGAGCATGTTCTTAGTATTTTAACAAATCTTGGTCCGCGAGGGTTAAGGGGCAAATAATTGCTTCACTCGTGTATGAAATCAGTCAATCTGAATTTCCTATCCTCTCGTCTACAAGCACGAATACCTGAATCACGGGATAGAATTCCTCGATACGAATACCTGCGAGAGGAAGAGGGATGCTGGAAGATCGTCGAGTGGTCCTTCCACGATACTTGCTCGCCGGAATTGCGCGAGCCTGTTCGGGGAAGTGGCGCGGGGATGGAAGTTACAGGGGGCAACCTGTTACAGCAACGTAGCAGGAATACAGCGAATTCTGTCGAACACTCGACGAACGGATAAATTCGTTAATGCCCCGCAAGGAACGGGCCGGAACTTTCGCGGAAACCGGGCGGAGACCTGCCGGTAATATTATTTCCAACTTCCTTTAAGGACTTACCGCCGGAACAAATAGAAAGGACGTCCCTTTTAGCGTCTTTCAGTCCCGCGGGTTTCAAATCTTTCGTTCGGTAATTAACCTGGAGTTCGATCGTGTACTTATCTGTTCCGTGCTTTCAATTAAAAATTAATGATTTCAGCACAAGTATAACAAACCGGGGTTGTGTTTCACGGTACAGGCGATGTCCACTGTCGTTAAAAGACGTGGAACAAGAATTCTTTGCATCGTTGTAAGAATTCGCAGGTAGTTTGTATTGGTAAATTTATTTTTGATGTACAGTATGAAACTAAACAGTTCTTATCCATACTGGACTAAGCGTGTTTAGATAACTATTGAGTTGTGAGTAACAAATAACACTATACATATTGTATAACACATTTCATTAACAGTAATAGTCATTATTCCCTATGAATATTTTTTAATAATGTTTCTGTTCAAAAATTTAAAGGAAATGATGTCTTCACTTAATACTTTGTTACTATCATGGTACAAAAATTCATATAATAGTTTACACAATCGTTGAAAAGTACTAACTGTGAAACTATTCCTTAATTAAAAAAAAAACAACTGTATAATCTAGAATTTGTATTTCATCCCTATGTTATTCTTATATTATGTACTTTTTAATATGCAAATTAAACATAATTGCGCGAATTTTTGCTCCCGTGCTAGCGTTCACATGTTTTGTATTTGTTGTGCATATACTTTGCATATCATGCGCATATACTTTGCATATTAGCTGCGTATTATACCGACGTAAATTTCTACAGCAGATTAATTATTAAGATATTTGCTTTCATTAGACACGTAGGGAATGATTCGAGATAATTTATCAAATCAGATTCTATCATTGATTTCTGAAAAATGTATTTAATGATTCCATTTATTTTCAGTCGATGTACGTAAAGATGTTGCTATGAAAAATGTGATGCCGTAAATACAAAATAACGATACTAAAAGAATATTCTCTATACCTCTGAACTGATAAGATAACACAAGAGATTCGGCGCGTTTCAGCATTGCTATTTCAAAAGCTGGCCCGATTGATCTCGCAGAGATTCATAAAAACTTTATACGAGAACCCTTTCTTGCTACAAGTAAATCCACTTGGATTTAAATCGAACAAGCAATGAATTCCCGGACTTGAGCTACTTTCCCGTAAGTAAATACTCTCATTCATAACGCAAACTCGGCGATCCTATCGTGGCCCATATGCATTCCGGGTAAAAGATTTAATCGAACGAATTCGCGGATAATTCTTGCGGAATAACCCGCGCGTCCAGCATGCAAATCATCGTAGAAATCGAACGGATTTCGTATTCAAGATTGTCGTATGGTGTTGGACAAATTGATAGGAGACATTAGGTTTTTGTATATTTCATATAGTTAGAGAAAACAAAATATGTGTCGCAAAATTGTTGTACCTCCTTGAAAGAAGTGATTCCTGAGGTCATTTGAAGTAACTTTTTCTATTTTTTTTTTAAGTAACTGCTAAGGAGTTATTAACGAAAAACACGAACCAATCACAGCACGGCTACTACACTAGCATTGTAATACAGTAATATCAAAAATATAGTCATACAGTAATATACAGTAAAGTCCCAAATCATCGCTAAGTTAACGCCGCGAGGGGTCATGAACTCGACCTGCCTCGAATCGCCGAGCAATCTAAACATCCGCGTAATCCAATTACAAAACTTCTTCATTTTTCACTATTTTTTTATGAGACTTTCACCAAATTATTTGCGACATTTTTCTGATTAAAATGACACTAAACACGATATAATTTCAACTGTATTTAGTGATATAATTGACGGTATGGAGTAACTTTAGGAAATAGAAGAAGATAGCGAGTGAAAAAGAAAGAGGAACAGCGATCGCGAGGGTCGGCAAAAATTAAAATCTTAATTGTATTGTTTAAAATACCATTGCTAACTTCTTCATTTTCAATGTTTTTCTCATATGTATGTGATAAGTTATAAATTATGTTTTACATGTATAGTAAGTATGGGCCAAATTGTATCTTGATTGGTGTCATTTTAATTAGAAAAATGTCGCAAATAAGTCAAAAATAAAGAAGTTTCATTATTTCATTAGTATTTTCTCACCGATACGCTATTTTTTGTTATGCCTTCCATGTTTAAATGCTGTCCTCTTCTGCGCGGGCACGCAGCCACGAAAAATAGTGTCCGGTCCCGATCTATGTCACAGCACAGAACCGAGAATCGGCTTAGATTGGGACTTTACTGTACATAATAATATAGCAATATGTATAACAATACAGCAATATAAAGGGTGTCCCAAAATTCCTTCAACAGCCGCAAATGGGAGGTTCCTGACGTCGTCTGAATCAACATTTTCCTTTGCAAAAATGTTATCTGCGGCTTTGTTTTGCGACCTAGACGCGAGTTGGCACAGTCGGCCCGGCGCGCCAACTGTTTATTGGCCGACTGTGCCAACTCGCGTCTAGGTCGCGTTCTGATTGGTCCGTGTTTTTCGTTAATAACTCCTAAACAAAGCCGCGGATAACATTTTTGCAAAGGAAAATGTTGCTTCAAATGATCTCAGGAACCTACCATTTCCGGCTATTGAAGGAATTTTGGGACGCCCTGTAGTAATATAGTAAATATGATATATGTATAACATTTATATATATAACATTTGTATATTTCATATACTTGTTATAAGTATCCTATTACTTTGGCGAACAGATTACGTTAGGTTCAAAGACGACGTATTATTCTATCGCTTTTCGCGTCTTCGCAACTATGCAATAATTACAGATGTTGCAATCATCGTTGCCGCAGTTACGCGAATTCCACGCGATCACATCTTGAATCCGTAACTAGACCACGTTTCTCGGATTTAAAGGGAGATAGCACGGTGTCGACCGTTCGTTCTTTAACAAAGGGTGTTCGTGCGGAACCGTTGACGACGTAATTAGGTAGTGACAAAGAGAAGACGGGCGATAGCGACGTTGTAAGTCTGCATTATGTGGGCTGGGTGAGCAGGGTGATCACAGGACAACGAATATTAGCAAGCACGCCATGATTCTTAACACTCGCGTTATCGGAGAGCAGAATTGATTTTCTTTTGCTCGTAAAGTATAATTCAATCAACCCTACGGCAGTAGCGGACCATTGTTATAATTGAATATTAATAATGACTGTGGGTTTTATTTATAATAAAAATGGCCTGGTCAAACAGGAAACTGTAAAGACATGAATGATGTTCTATTATTTTCGACCTCCTAAAATTATTAAAAGAGGAAGTACATTTTGATTTAACTTCTGTTTCTTACAATCGACTTGCACAATTTTTATTTTGCATAAAGGTCTGCTGCCTATTTATAATCATATAATTTATGATGTTTAGGACTATTAACAGCTTTCTTTATGAATTTTTGAAAACATATTAATGTCGGCTCTTTTTGCAAATACATTAACCTTTACTCTATAACAGTGGTTTATTTAATTTAATCGCAAAAAACTGAGTAATTTAATTACTATTTTAATACACGTATTCTGGGTTAAATAAGACCCGGACATAGTCGTCGGAGGGTTAATATTGTAAATTCCTATTTTTGTAAAATATCTATTTTTGTAAACGAAACTGAATCCCGATCAATGAATTAAATAATTGGTAGCATTATCTTCATTTTTATGAGACAAGCAGTGTGAATATACACTTTTGCTCGTCACTGAACACTGTACATACGTTATTATTCATCTGGAAAGTATGTAGTATGTAATTTTATTCTTTGTGAAAATGTTTGTATAAACTTTATAAAAGTGTTATCATTTCGCCCCCAGGAGTTCGGTTTATCTTCTGCTTGTTTAGAAAGCCAGCGAAGTAAACTTTATTCACTAGCAAGTTCTTTCTCTCTGCGTTGTAATAATTATGATAAAGTAAATGACCCAATTATGTGGATGGCTTCCCTATTATACGGAAGGTTAATTACATTTTTCTGAATTAAAAACACTGTATTTACACACCACCAGAAATAATTCTTATATAATAAAATTGAATTACTATTTTATTATATTTAGGTAGGAATTAAAACATTTGTACTTTAAACTTTTTTACTTATTTTCTACTTCTAATTTGGACCTGCCAATTTCTTCGTGATCCTTCGAAGTGCTAATATATTGTCATAACGTAAAGTTACAATTTCTTTCCATGTAAATTATAGAAATTATTTCTTGAATAACAAAGTAACTTTCAATGTAACATTTTTTTATGTAATAAGAAAGATAGTCCGCGATTGGTACCGCTCTGATACCAATTTAGTTGTTATTTGCTTCTGAAAAAGTTAGCAAATCAAAGCGCCGCCTAAGTAATATAAAATTCACTAAGCTAATTTATTGATTCATTTACTCGTTACACGAATTTACATTATTACTCGACAGCAGATCTTGGTACAAAATAAAAATTTTCCAGCTGAACTGCAACAAACCAGAGTGACATAGAAATTTATTTTCTCTCGTAACATGTTCAATAGGTATGTTGAAAATAATATAGAAGTATTTTTAAATTCCTCTAATGTCTTTAATGTTTTAAATTACACCTACTCATTTTTGTCATAATTTGATTGAAGCATTGAATCCCGAATCCGTAATTAGGGCTCCATAACGGGATCCATAAGGGCTTCGTTAAGCTACCCAAGACCGGCAGAAACTGATTCTTTGTTTGTTCATGTCAATGCCATGAACTTTAGTTAATTCCTTAAACAATGTGATTAATGATTCCCAAATAATTAAAGTTACTATAGAGAGCATGGAAAATATAACTGCAACACTAATTCGTCTGTAATTGGGTCACTTGCCCTAGTTTGTGTCGCATTCAGAACTTCTATGTAGTCTTTGAGAAATTAGAGACAGCACACGCGGGCCATCATTTTGTCGAAGAGTGTAAAAGCGGGATGGAGGAAACTGGTATCGGACGGTTCGCGGTAGGGAGGAGGGGGCGAAGTTTCGAGAGGCGGATGCAATTCGTGGCGGAAGCGATGAATGATCGGCAACAATGGGAGTCAATCAGGTGGGCGTATTCACGTGAGTGAATCGGTTCGATTATCCGGTACAAGGCGATCAACGGCGCAACCGTGCGACGACGGGGGTTGGACCGTTGCGTCAAAACCGCTTTTGGATTTGCACGGTCGCGGGCCGCGTGTTTCGCCGAGTGGTTAGGCTGCGCGGCTGCGGCAATGGCAGCGGTAGCGGCGCCGGGTAGCTGAAAGTCCCTGGTCTGAACGTTGCGCGTTGCAACGACGTTATCGTAATAGGGTCCGATTAAGATGCAAATTCGGGCTTGGGTCTACGCCCGACAATTTAACCCGGTAACCGGGCTAATATTAAATAAAATGCAGGCCGGACCTGCCGCCTCGCCTCTCCTCGCCTTGCCTCGCCTCGCCGCGGCCGTGACGAAGGGTAGACACGAGGCAAATGCCGGAAGGGAGCCGGGTTAGGGGGCCGCACAACGCTTGAAAGCGGGTAATTCTCATTTTGAGAAATTGTTATTAAATTTTGTCGTGCTCTCCTGCGCGTCTGTCTCCTCCTTCCCACTCTCCCCGAACCCTCGGCCCTGTCTCTCATCTTCATTTTTCAGTTACCATCACTTTACTCGTCCCTGCCACCGCGCCTCTTACACTGACGGAGAGCCTCTCCCATTCTTCAGAGTCTGACAGAGTTCTTACGATATTTAAATACCCAACCCGGTTTGAAATTCGTCGTTTAATATTTGATACCGTCCCTAGAATACAGTCTTTCCTCCGAGAGTGATCATACCTTGGACCACTGCAATGAAGTATCAGTAGTACAGGATAGGTAAAACGTTATTTGAAGTTCGCCGAACATAGAAAAGCGCGCGGACAACAAAGAGACAGAGTCGGGGCAGCCGGCACAGTTTTAAAGGATGTGTATCGATTACAAGGTTAATGCAAATGGGAATGATTTTATTTTTGATTCTTTTTTTACAGAACTTTTACCAATATATTAGTGACGTTTCTCTGATTAAAATGAGTGTAAGCACGACATAATTTCGATCATATTTACTTACTTCATGAGTGCTCATAACTCGCTATTATATCAGTAAATATGATCGAAATTATGCTTTATGAAAATCTATCATATCTGTTGATGAAAGTTACGTATTGAGCAATGAATTGAAAAATGAAGAAATTAGCTCACAATAAATGAAGACTGACAATGCTCCTTGATCACTTTTGGAATAGTAGAAGTGAATTCATCACTGAAGTATTGTCTTTGAAGTATTGTAAGTAAGGTAAATTAAAGTAATTAGGTCATTCGCTAGGTCTTTAAAAAGTTATGTTTACATTGATCACTTACGGAGCAATAGACGTGTCGTCGCATACATTGAGTTGATCTCGTGCAACGAACGAGGTTCTACTGTAGTCGTTTTCGGAAGACCTATATGAAATGTTAGTTAATAGTCAAGATTATTATTTTTTCTGTGAAATATGTGAGAGAAATACCTTGAAATTAAATAAACTTATGTTGTATTTTAATAATGACTGCACGCACAATGTGTATATGGAGAACATTTTGAGCATTGCTTACATTAAAATCTATTTATAGGGAAACATCTCAGTAACTATTAGTTTTTCATCCCATACGTCCTTATAGTTTTTTGTTCATGGTTTAATTCTCTCTTCAACCATAAGATTAAAATTTACCCTTTACAATAAAGAAACTCAAGTTTATACAAAACAGCAAAAGAGGAAAAAATTAATTATTCGATTGCATTCCAACCATTTTTACATACACCAAACAGTTTACGTGAAATTTAGCTGGCACCGTTTCTATTTTCTAAGAAAACGATTGAACTACATAGCTGAAAATCTATAAAAATATCATCTGGAGTCATAGAATATTTGCATGAGGCTTTGGAATTTTCTATTGAGTGGACGTTTGTGTCCGACATGGTGAATGCAATTATTTCAGCTGGTAAAAGTTTAACCGCGTAATTTCTGAGGCCGGCCACCGTGAAACTTCTGCCGCCCCGGGGCAGCTTTATCACTCGAAAGTGAATTATACAATACTCAAGGCGATCCCCTAGCTGTCCCGCAGCGTCGCGTGCCCTCGATCCAAGTCTCGATCGTTCCGCGGAAAATATTCACTGCGACCTGGACAGATTAATTGGACCAGTAAAAGAGTGTAGAACTATATTCTAATTTCCGACAGGATTTTGATAGATGAGAGTAAAAAGAATTATTACTACAATAAAAATTATTTCTACAATTAGAAAATAATGCTGACTACATAATTGATTAATAAAGCTGTATTCTTTAAGATTTAACCATTCAATTTTATTTTCAAATCGGGCACGAACTTATGTAATCATCTGATAGAATGGGATTATTCTAGGTCGGAAGAAACGTTTAATTTTCGCATTAGGATAACTCCGAGTGCAAAGCATTAAATTTGGAACGATATATTGCAAAGTTGAAATATATCAAACGTTATAATGCCACGAATTATTATTAATGATCTTATTTGCTTTAGCCACTTGTTGACATTTGCCATGATTTCAAAATGGAAATATCAATACGACTCCTGCATTTATGCTGAGCAAATTAAAATCCAATCACGAACAATTTCAGCGAAAACTCGACATGTGTATTTTCTTAAAAAGCATTGATAACAATCGGAATAACTGTGCGCCTGGTAACTGAATAAACATTATTCGTTATACCACAGTCTGTTTCCAAAAGAAGGAACATTCATCAACTTTACATACGTGATCAATTTACACGAGTCATGTATAGGACGTATCTTATACACACACATACATTTCATTTCATTTCAATTTTATTTCTGCACAATTAATTTCAGATAAAGTTATTCGCATTATGTGTGCAGCGATAAATACGTTATTAACGCTTGGCTTCAGACTGCACACGTTAAACGCTATGCCAGATACCGGGACAGAATACAAAATTAAAAACAAATCTTTTGTCTATGCCCAGACGGATTTTGTTATTTACGCGCTGCGGTGTGACGCCTAAATGGAAAATGAAACAAAAGTAGCTCCGCGTTTGACGTGTTGTTTCATTGGCGACAAAAGCATTTTCGCACGAATACGCTCAAGTTTAAATAAACGTTAAATCCAAAATATACCAGGCGACAGAAGAAAATATGGCAATATATGGCAATATACAATGTATAATCAGATTTCTTGAAATATCGTGAGCACACTTTCGTGTTCCATGCAATTTTATTTATTTTCAAAGCAATTTTCCATGCTTTTAATCTACCCACTTGCTCCACTTTACCGAACGCGTTTGTAATGTTGACCACGCGTTTATTCAGCTTCGGAAAAGCGTGGAAACGGACCAACAAATTACTCGCTGTGCTATCAGGATCTTTCAATGGACAGTAATCAAAATTTGTTTTGCTACGCGGTGGAAAAATTGCAGCTTTCATAACGTTACTTTTTAACCGACTTCGAAAAACGAGGAGGTTACTCAATTCGATCTGTATGTACCTTTTTTTCGCTCTTTTTCGCTTTTTTTTCTATTTATGTTCACCGAATACACCGAGATGGATGGACCAATCGGAACGAAACCTTTTGCATCTTGTAGAGTCCCCGGGGTGATCCCGTGAAAACAAATTTTGCATTTTTGCATTCTTTGCGGTTTTATTGCAAATAACCATCCTACTGTGTTCTGCAAATTCTGTTGGTTCCACTAAAAAGTGTGAAATAAAAAAAAATTAAACCGACTTCGAAAAAAAATGCACTGAATAGTATAAAATAATTTCCATTTAATTTATGTGAATACACACTAACTTAAATACAATACTATCTTTTCGGAGGCGGCGCGAAATTGATAATTTTCCAAATGACAGATGGTGCTGATTATGATTTCATTGGAATATGGTGGACTTGGAAATCAGTCGGTGGGAAGGGAAGATACGTTAATATGTGAAAGCATGTAGAAGAATTGAAGGATTTGCGTAACTTCCAGTGTCGAAAATTTTCAATTTTGCGCCGCCTCCGAAAAGATTGTATTGTATTTAAGTTCGTGTGTATTCACATAAATTAAATGGAAATTATTTCATACTTTTCAGTGCACTTTTTTAGTTTATAATGAACACTGTAAGTTTATACGCTAAGCTTACAATATTTCTACTTTTCGGCAGTAGACGGCACCACTCAAAATGTCAGATCCCAATTGGAGTTGATGTGAAACAAATATTTTGATTTTCTGATGGTAAGGTGCAACCACAGCGAGAGAGAGAGAGAGAGAGAGAGAGAGAGAGAGAGAGAGAGAGAGCATGGTTATCGGTTAATATTACACACCATCGTATCGGTCAGGTCGGTTTCGGGTGAACACTTGCCAGTCAAAACAAGGCCAGCGAAACTAGGTATCCGTGTATTCAATGCAACCCGAAAATCTTCGTTCGATGAGGACGAACCTGCGCACTTTGCGGCCCACGGACACCGCGGTTACTTACAGCTAATGCGAAAATAATTAAGTTGTACTTCAATCTCTACCGGCGCGGCGCGGCGACTGTTCCGGCGGAATATCAAAGAGACGAGGACACCGTGTGCCCTGCATTTTTAATCAGCCGTGGGTAGAGCGAGTCGGGACCCGTTACATTACGTAATTGGATCACTAATCATCCACGAGCGCTCATCCCTCGAGTCGGGAAACGTGAAAAAAAGGACGTCAGTTTTGAGGATCGTCTCGCGAAGTTCATTTCTCACGGAGAAATCTCGCGTTGCTCGTAACGACTGAAATATGGACGACCTTGAACCTGAATTTTACACGCGCAACTTACTGCAGTAACTTTTGTACGCGAACGTAATTTCTGCCTCCTATTAGCAGAATGTAGGGAAGGTATTATTAAGTTTGTAGAGAATTCCGGCGGGATCTCTTCTTCGGCCCATTAGAAATCTCTTGATTAACGGCACTGTAGGGTATGCTGGAGCGAACTAATTGCTTCTGGAACCTCGTTCGTTACATCATCTGCTCGTTCTAGCATACATTGGAATACAGTTAGTTACAAAAGTCTACAATGCACATGCACTTGCGAAATTTCTAATTTCAGGAAGGAGACAAAAGTTTTCTTCAGCGTCCCTTTATACAGTAGTGTCCAATTCTAAGTCAACTCTCGGTTCTCTGTTGTGACATAGATCGAAACAGGACAATATTTTTTTGTGGCTTCGTCGACCGCGCCGAACGTAGAAGAGGACAGAATGTAAACACGGACTGCGTGGCCGAAAGCGCAACAAAAAATAACGTATCGGTGAGACAATACTAGTGAAATACTCAAACTTCTTTATTTTTTGGTTAGTTTTAATTATGACATTTTTCTGATTAAAATGACACCAAACAGGATACAATTTGGCCCATATTTACTGTACATGTCAAGCATAACTTACAATTTATCATATATTTAACATATGCTATATGTATATATCATATATGATTAAAGAAACAACTTAACATCTCGAAAATTATGCTCTCAAAGAATTAGAACAGAATTGCATGGTGCACCTAATTGATTGATAAAAACTCTTCGTTAAAGAAACTGTATACATAAAAGAAAACCTTGATCACAATGCTCATCATTTTTATTAATAAAATTTATATAAAAATTACGTTATTTTTTTTAACAATACTGTTCCTTTTATATGCAACAATTTAATGTTTAGGGTTACATTTTCTAAATACTCAATATAAATTATTAAATATTCAGATCTTACGATACCCTGTGTTGAAATATATTTCAAACATGAGGAACAAAATGAATCTATCATTCCACACAAGGAACGACCGGTTCAATTTCAGTTTGTTTATAAAACCGTTGTTTGTTTGTACATGGTATCGTTCAATTTTCTGGCCCGAGTGATCCTCACTTGACGAGTTCCTTTCAAATCGTAAAGACGTGATTTACTTGTGCCTATTTCGTTATTGAATTAATTCTGTTGATTTAATTTATAAAAAGTGCGGTTCATTTATTACTGTGTTGACAAGTACATGTTCACCACAGTACAGAGCGTCAGCGTATTACAATTCGCATCTAACCATTTCCTTCCCGACTTTTATCGTGGCAAAACAAAAGAGAAAACGAGGTTGGTGTGCTGACATAACGTGTAACATGAACGAGAAGAGTGCAGAAGTGGAGGTGTAAGTGGCGGGAATTTGCGTCTGCTAATCCCGCAGCGCGTGTACGTCGCAATAAAACCGACTGGTGGTGTATTACTTCTGAAATTCTTGACTCCGGTTAGGGGCACCGTAAGGAGGAAAATTCAGACGAGAAGCCGCAGAAAAGTGCAAATAAGATTACGTGCGTCTTGAAACCGGCGGGGAGTCACCTTTCAGCTTCCTCCATCCCCAGCCACGGCTGAAACAGAAGTGCCTAGACTGTGCTAGATCCCGGAAGGCTGAGGGCAAACGCTGGCAGACGCGAACTAATGCGCACTCACCGTGGAAGAATCCGCGATCGTCAACCATTGCCCCCGTGCTCTCTAAAATTGATCTATGAAGCGGCCCGTTGTACCGGAATATACAGAGTCGAAATTTCTGATTTAAGCTCAATGTCCCTATTTCTGATCATGGCTGCTCTTTACTTCACCGGGCTCAAAATTTGTGCTTTTCTTCTGTAAATTATAGTGTATTTGGTGTGCAATCCAGTAGATTTGTACCCGCGACGGCTGCAGCTCGAAGTTTCGATTCTGTAGGATCAATGGTTCAGGAGTTATGCTTGCTTAAAGTTGTGAATTTTTCAGCGTTTTTGACAGGTAAGGGCACCGCCATATTGGTTTGTAGTGTCGCGCGCCACTTATCGAGCAGAGCCACTACGTCATAGTTGTTGGATGATTAAGCCGTCACTACAAACCAATATGGCGACGCACTTACCTGTCAAAAACACTGCAGATTGCTCAACTTTAAGCAAGCATAACTCCCGAACCATTGATCCTACAGGATCGAAACTTCGATCTGCAGCCGTCCCGGGCACGAATCTACTGGATTACATACTAAAAACATCATAATTTATAGTACAAAGGCACTTTTGAGCCCAGTAAAGTAAAGTTTACCCCTGATCACGTTCCTATTTCTGATCAGTACGCATATCTTTTATTTAATGTAAAATGTAAGACAACAAATTAGTTATACAAAAAATGATTTTAAATTAGTAGAGTAATTTCGTACAAAAAAAGAAAGCGGCCGCACATTAGTCGAAATAAAAGTAGGTGTGTCCGTTGTGAAGAAACGTGACTTACGTAAGAAACGTGTATCAGCAAAAATTGCTTACATATCTTTCATTAGTTCATGATTCGGTATAAAGATTAAGTATATTTTATATTATATATAATTAAAATACCACGTGTCGTGTAATTTGAGCACTAAATGGTTGGATATATTTTTTGGGTTACGAGAATGTGGTTAGTAGATACTATGAATATGTTCACTGTTGAATCAATATTAATAAAATTTTTAGAGTGTATAGTAATTTTTTTACATATCTAATCAATAATAATACTTCGAGTCTTAGTTCTAGTGGTGTTGTTTTTATGATAATGAAAAGGTATTATATATTTTCAGTTTTAATAAGTAGTAAAGTAAACTGCAGAACTATTTATTAAAAAACTCTTGGAAGACGAAGGAAATTCGTGAGTGTAAACGAACGTAGAAGTTTTACATTTCATTAAAATCTTTCTAGACTTTTGTTCTTTACGTCTTGAAACGTTTAAATTACTATGTAAGGTTGAACATACTTTTAAAATAGGAGATGCAACTGAAGTTACATCGACGAAACCAATGTTTTATCTGGCTTCCTTCTCACATTCCTCCACAATAGTCATAACCTCAATATCAAAGTATTTATTACACTAGTTCTCCCGCGAATGTACTCTCTCGAGACTTTTAATAAAATGAGAATTAGTACAAGATTACTGCAAAGTGTATTTTAAAGAAAATAAAACAAAATTTAATAGCCCTGCGATTTAAACAGTGTCCCCACTCTTCTTTCCCTTCCACGACGCTATTCCCCACGTTAATTCCTGTTTATATTTCGCTTCGTTCGTACGCTTTAATTTCTCTGATCTTCTTTTAATTACTACTTGCCCCACAACGAGGAAAAAAGTTCCGCTTCGCTCAACGACAAATAAATGAAAAAATATAAAAAAAACTACTACTATATTTTAATTTTAAGGTTACAATTTTAAAATATAATTGTTTCTTCAAATTTGGGACTTGTATCTTCCGTCTTGACCGCAAGACTACTTTTACCTGCAATAAACTAGAAATAATAAAGTCGATCTAGGAGTTGCTACGTTATTCGTAACAAAAATTATGAATGTAGATTGCTATACAGAAAGAATGGATAAAATCAGAATGCTGCATCGAGTTTTCGTTTAGTAGATGCTAAGCAATTATGGGAACAAAAGCGAATCTAGAAGGAGGACTCTGATTTGATCGAAGTAGAGATAGGATTTTTACCAAGGTTGCAAGTCCCAAAAATCAATCGAGCTGATGGTTTTCTATGGAGAAAGACGATCATGCACAGCTTCGTTCAGCATCCCATTTCTTCCGACTGCTCCGTCCCAAGAGAGGACTCAAGCAGATAACAAAGAAGAGGTTGCTGAACGAAGACATGTAGGACTGCTTTGTTCCATGACTCGTGATATTTTGCCGGATATCAGCACCGATCGTTTGGAATCTTTAAGCACGGCTGGTCACGTTGATAGTCGGAACAAAATCAATAACTATCCAGCATATTTTGAATTTATTTCTAATATATTCTTGAAATAGCTTTCACGTTGCAACGTTAAAAGAACATTAAAGATTCCTGCCCGCATACCTCTTTTTATCGGTCCCAGATCCCATCGGAGCAAGTGGACTAAAAGCTGCACGAAGAATTTTCTCGTTCGAAAGATTTCAGGTATCGATATTATTCGATAGTATCGATTTTGAGCGGACCAATGTACTTCCTTGAAAATCTTGTAATGCAGAAATCATGTTTTCGATGACGATTTATGGAGGCAACTACCATTTTCCGATAAATTGTGTTAGAATTTATATAATAATGGACACAATTGTTGATTTTAATAATGGTAACGTTATGGGTGATATGTAATTAATAATGAAGCAAGATAAATGTGCAGGAGCCAACAGTCATATTCACAATAAGCTATAGCCTGAGATGGCTGCCTTATTGCTGACCTTAGACCATACATACTTATAGATCCGGCTTCAGATAACATGTCTTGTTCCAAGATTACATCGACTACCAGATGACGAATGTGGGCAAAGTGCTGCAGTCTGTTGAGAAGTCGCAGTACCACCAATCTAAAGTGTTCGAGGGGGAAGGGGAATCGTCGCCGTATCTCATTCAGAGACATCCAGGAATGTCTTCCAAGTCTTACGAAAAAAATCGAAGTCATATGATCCAATATTAACAAAGTTATCGTCTTTTCAAGAGTGACCGACTCTGAATGGGATTCGCTGTCTGTACTTCACGTACATCTGGAATAAATACTGTAATTTTCGCAACTTCCACAAATCTCCAAGGAATCACTGCAAACACAAGAAACCATAGAGTTTTATAAAAGTGACTAAACTTTACTTTTCCGGACTCAAAATTGGTACCTTTCTCCTACGAATTATGACGTATTTGGTACGTAATCCAGTAGATTTGTACCCGGCGCGGATGCTGATCGAAGTTTCGATCCTCTAGGATCAATAGTTGAGAAGCTATGGTCGCTTAAAGTTGAGCATTTTTGACAGGTAACAGCGCCGCCATATTGGTTTGTAGTGACGACCGCGAGCCGCTTACCTTGCCGCCCCTCGTCACCCATCGACCTGATCGTAATCAACTCAGTAAACGGCGTGTGACCGTCACTACAAACCAATATGGCGGCGCCTTTACCTGTCAAGAAACTGGAAATATGCTCAACTTTAAGCGACCATAACTCCTCGACTATTGATCCTAGAGGTTCGAAACTTCGATCTGCATTCGCGCCGGGTACAAATCTACTGGATTACATACCAAATACATCATAATTCGTAGGAGAAAGGCACAAATTTTGAGTCCGGTAAAGTAAAGAGCAGCCATAAAAAAATTCTTCTAAAATTAATTTAAACCTGAAAATTCGTCTGGAATGACTGTATGAACCGAACATGACAAGACAGTGGTCCGGTGGTCATAAAAGCGTTATCTTCTCACGGTGGAACTTCAAACTACGATTACGCGATTGCCGGCTTCCGCTGCGCGGAGGAAGCAACAAAAGGACATCGATGCGGAAAAACCGTTTCGCTCGGTAATCTCGAGAGCCGCTTACAAGTTTCAGTGCCTCGACGTCGTAAATATACGCGGTCGAAAGTGGGTCGGTCGGATCGACGGTGACATACGTCGGTAGCCAACACGGATTTACGAATCCGTTCGCTCGACGGACGCGGTTAAACTCCGCGGAAAGAGTATATCGCGGCTGGGAAGTCGAAAGTTCCGCGCGAATGCCGGCTTTTCGTACGCTTCTGACCGTATCTCTGGCCAGCTTCCGCGTCGTTCGGTTTCCTTCCTATCTTTTCCACCGTGGGACAAGAGAGAAAGAGAGAGAGAGAGTGAGTGAGTGAGAGGGGAGAGGTGTGGAGAGGAGAGGGAGAGAGAATGCGATGCGGCGTTTGTTTCTCGGTAACCTCCCCCTCGGCCCTCGCTCTACCGTTTCCGTTTGCCTTGTCCACAGTTCTATTGTTCGCGCGATTTTCACGGTTCAAAGGCGACGGACAGCCACGCGATGGTCTGCCAAGTTCGCCGGCAAACTTCGGCAGCTTTCAAGCGAACGCGTCCTCGGCCAGACGCAGCCGACCGCAACCGGAACGCCGCGGTGTGCCGAACCCACGGAAAAATATTTGAAGCCAACTAGTTGAATCTCTGTTCCGCGTTCCGTCCCGAAATCGAGCCTTTGAATCCCGAGGCTTTGGCTCTTGAGATCCTGCGCGCAACGAAACGCACGAAATTCTGCGTCTTTGTACTGTATTCCCTCCGTAACTGTCATAGAGACCTCTACCGTAACTGTGAAAATTGTATCCCCACCACTCTGGGGGTGTTCCCCTTGGAACCAATCAATCGGTAAACGTGCTCGACGAACGATATACAAATGTTTTGTCAGTATTACTGGTGTACGATTATCTTCACGATTACAATAATTAGAACTTTGTCTGGAATAATTTCACAGAGGAGGGTATGTTTTTTTTGGAACCTTTATCATCGCATTCGTCTCGTTTTTCTAATTAAACTGACACCAATAACGATGTAATTATGATTATAATTACTCGTGTAACGAGCGATTAAAGTTTCAAGCGTGAAAGAGGATGCCGAATGGAAACGAGAAAAGAGGCGGAGAATCGAAGCGTTCGGAAAAGATGAATGACTGATGCGAGCTCTCCCGCTCTCTCTCTCTCTCTCTCTCTCTCTCTCTCTCTCTCTCTCTCTCTAAATCAAAAATTAAACTTTCTTACTTTTTGTTTTTTACGATTCAAACTTTTACCAACGTACTCGTCTCGTTTTTTTAATTAAAATGACACCAATGACGATGTAATTACGATTATAATTACTCGTGTAACGAGCGATTAAAGTTTCAAGCGCGAAAGAGAACGACGAATGGAAAAGAAAAAGAGGCAGAGAGTCGAAGCGTCGGACCTCAGTCCCCCTTTCTTTTTGAATCGATATACTTCTTTAGGTTCGGTACACTACAAAGAATGTAGCCCCTCTACTAGAACTGTCGTTCGGTAAACTCGACGATACGACAGTTACGGAGATATTACACTAGTCCGCATTGTTAAAATAAACCTGACATTATAGCATCTGAAATTACAGCAGAAATTCCAGAATAGAGTAGCAAACAAATTATTTTAAATAGAAACCTTTATGATTTACGTATGGGATATAAAGTCTCTAGAAAAATTGTGTTTATTTGCAAGTAATCGTTTCTCCTGCCTTTCTGGTGTCTTTTTTTTTAAGGAATACAGACTATATGTTACTAGATGTCTTTTTGGTAATATCTCTTTCGAATAGCTATACCAGTCGATGCACTTGGTATGCATGCTTACTATGTACCACACGTGTTGCAACATTTACAATAGTCAACAATCAACGGACGTTATACATAATTCCAACGCAAATGGTCAACGCTCACATGTATATTGATTGACAGGTTTGCTACTAGTACTGCATATACGTATGGAAATAGCTACAATGTATTTTGTGAGTGAAAACATTAAGTTAATATTGGTTACAATTGTAGCGGTTCGCGTGGTAATCAAATCATTTGTAATTTAAAAAGAAAATTTTTTAAGACAATACAGAATATATACAGAATTTTTAGGACAAGACAATAATAGACAATTGTGTCTATATTTTCTGATCGTTGGAGAATATAAAAAAATTCTTTGTGATCGAGATTATGCAGGATCAAACATTCATTTTCAGCCCGTAAAAATGAAATTTTGTAAATATTGACGTACAATTTGTTCTAGCTTAGAAGAGCATGAAACGTGTATTGAAAATATGAGTTATTGACTACTGGATCAACAATTTCAAAGATCATAGTGTTCACGCTGTTACAAAATCTATAACACTATATGATTGTTGTTTGAAAATATAAGGCTGCAACAAAATTAGAGAAACATTCGAATTTTTAACACTTTATTAAATAGAGAATGAATGGGTGCATCGGACAGTGCATAGAAAAATATATATTTCTATTTAAAAAGATGAAGGTGACCTTGAAATATCCGAAACTGTTTCACCTACCGAACAACTGTTATTGCCACATATCATAGTTCTCTTTAAAAACAGCGGAGATGATCATGTACCACTAAAAATTGTTCAAATGACCTTGACAACGCATTTCAGGGTCATGGAAATCAGTAAGGATAGAAATTCTCAACTCCCTATCCCCTCATTTCCTAATTCCGATTAAATATCCAAAATAAACTAAAGTGAATGCGTTTGGAATCCAATAAAAATAAATGGAGGACATACTTAAAATAGGTATGGTGTTTGATTTTGATCGTTTCCGTATGAGCTTATTTCGACGAAACAGCGCTCCACGATTTTCTGTTTGTAACGTTTTCTTGCTCCCAATATTAAGAGAGTCTCCTTTAGAGAGCGCGCCTCACCTGTAATTTGTTTGCGGCGCGACTACCGTGGCAATTATCAGGGACGCTAGCGAGCAGCCGAGTGTCCAAGCCACCAGCTATTTGCGGGACGCTGTTTCTGAATGAATGAGAATAAGGTGACGAAGACGCTGCGAAACTTCCGGGGAACGCTTAAGCTCGACGAGTATGCAAAACGAAGATACGCGGAATGGGCCGCGGCAAGACGTTTTTTGCAAGTGTAATGAGAAAGAGAGACTTAGCCACATAATCTTTTTTTTATCGCTGGTCACTTATCATTGCTCCGAGCTTAAGAAATGGGAACTTCATTTTCACCATTGCTATTTGAACTCGATGTTTAATTAATATAATAAATAATTCGTTTTGTTATACTTCCGAAATTTGTTTCTTTATATCAAGCAATTCGAACATACACTTATTTCAATTATTAATTAAGGCTGGCCTTCTTGTTGCTATTGACCTACGAATACTATATGGTCTTTGCGCCATACTACGCTTCAGGTTATTTTAGAAAATTATTCTTAAACTATTATCCATTAAAAATATTTCATTAACTTTTCTCTATTTTTGCTGAATTAATTTATCTAAATAATTAGTTTAGCTTAAACTAGAGACTATAACAAGTACCACAGAATTTTTTCAGATTTTGTTAAATATCACAATAGACTACGGATCTTTATGCAAATAATTGCAGGACACAGGAGCCAAATAAAAATGATGTTCTTCTTTTAATTAATTTTAATACATTGATGTCCTCAAATATTTTTTAACATACCCACTGCTTTAAATTGTACGTTTTAAATAAACGCATAAAAATCCGCAGTCTAATTGTAACAATAAAAAAATCAAGCCTGGGAATAAAAGACCCAGTTTGCCGGCTGCGTTAATGAAAAAGAACATTGCCGGGGAGCAGTGGGTTAATAATTACAATTAGAATTTTCTAACGCCAGCTTAATGAGCACCAGCTGGGTTTTATTCACGTTCCGAAGCTTGTTATTTAAATTCGTTTATTTCTATTGAACATTGTCGGATCGATTGCTACATGAACCGTATCATTTCGCTGATATTGATCCGATCGAATTTCGAACGTATAAGAGACCATAGTCTGTGTAGTACTTGCTCAATAAGTACTAAAGTTTGGGTCCCTAGAGGCGAGCATTTTCAAGTACTGACTAAGCATTCAACGAGCAATGATATGGGCAGCCAGGGCAGGTAGGGTTATCACAGCTAAGTACTCAAGGAAAAGGTCTCAAATGGGGATTATCAGCTAACTGGGGTTTAAACAGTACATGTTGGAAGTTACATCACCAATTTTCAATTATTAATGTCTTTGAAACGCAGCCTTAATAACAACAATAAAATTAATTTTAATTGTGCAGATCTTAAAAAATTATGTCACAAACACCGTAATCTACACCAGTGTTTCCCAACGTGCGGTCTATGCCTCACTGAGGGGCAATTTGACTGTTTACGGGGGGTCAATTGGATCATCTGAAAACTCTATCTATAGTTCTACTTATTATTTTCGATCGTTTAAAATGTAACATTTAAATTTACATGTATATTTTCATAATTATGTGTTGGCTTTTCATTAATAAACTTAGTTATTTGGAATTTGTAATAACTAGACTGCAGATGTGTATGCAATTTGTAATTTTTGTAGACGAATTTTAAGAGTGGAATCAAATTAAATTTTATTTTCAGTGGTAGTAGTCTTTGTAGATCTGATATAAATTAAGATCGCACTAAACTCTGTCGAATTTTATATTCCAGCTTTTCTTTTTAATTTTCGGAAGCCATAATTACATAAAGATCCGCAGTCTAGTAATAACCAGCTCAAGCTCGGAATACGTTGTCACAAAATCAATGCTGAAGATAATTTAAATAAAATAGTAATACATATAACTTGTAGAAACATCAGACAACGATACCTAGCCTCCCCATGCTTGATGTTTCATAAATTACTGTCCGAGGTTGGAAAATAATTCTTAGATTCCAAGCTGATTCTTTGGAGAGTGAACGTAGGAACGAAATCAGTAATTCTTTTCCCGCTCCGTGCCGGCATCCCGGGAAGCTTTGAGATCTATAACGATCGAGGGTTGTGCCACAGCGCCGCTTTATGTACTCGTATCACGATAATTCTTTACTGTCTTCAGGAAACGTTTCCCGTGGAGCCTGGTCGTTATACGAGACACTGTTCGAGCACCTACGCTTGGGTTGGCTTGTTACATTATATTCAGGATTTACTATCGTCCCTTTGTCAGCGCTCAAAATGGCCGGGGAAGTCGTGTCGTGCCCTACGTAACCGGTTGCATTTATATTTTTCACCCTGAACGTCGTTTCTCTCCGGTGACATTGCAAAAAGAGAAGAACGGGAAAGAACGAGAAGAAAGATTTGTCTGCCGGTGATCGAATGTTTTGAACCCGTGAATTGGAACACACGAATGAAGCCCCGGGGAAAAGTTCAGCTTTAGAGCACATTGATAAACGCGCGAAACAATGTTTCGTATATTCGGCCCGAAATTATCGGGACAAGTAAAAAGTATCGTTCTTTTTATAAATAAATAATCCTATTCACTTGCATGTGGAATATGCTTCACGCCATTGCCCAAAGCGATTGTGTATCGTGCTGTGTGCAGTTCATTGAGTCGCAGGTATCGTTGAAAAAGATAATACATCGAAAACAAAAATGTATGAAGAATTAAATGTACTGCAAAATGTTTTTAACTTTTCAGATTCCATAAGCTTCTGTGAGCACAGTATTCATAATTTTAACCGCGAATTAAGTCATTATACCTCGCAAATATACGCACTGCAATATGATATTAAAAATTTATAATATTACAATGTGAGAAAATACGATACAGTAAAGTTCCAATTAACCGCGACGGAGCTGACCGCTCCAAGTCAGCTCGCCTACCGCGATTCCGTGTCGGGTATATCGGTGTGAACCACTACTAATCCAATTACAGAACTTCTTTAATGTTCATTATTTTTTTATGGGACTTTGGCCAACTTATTTGTGGCATTTTTCTGATTAAAATGACTCTAAATACGATACAATTTCAACGGCAAGAATTCAAAACTTATTGTATTATTTCAAATACCAATACGATGCTAAATTTTTATTTTTCCATACAATTTTCTAATTAATCGTTTTCTGATATCGTTTCAAAACCTCCAACGGGCTGAAGTCTAGTCTAATTCTTTGAGAACATAATTTTCAAGATGTTAAGTTGTTTACGTCAAGTTATATGATAAATTATGCTTTACATGTTCTAAAAGAATTAGTGCTTGCATAGAATGATGTTTGAAGGAAAAGAATTATTGTTCTGTAAATAAAAATCTAGAAACGGTGTAACGATACCGAGAGAAACTATAGATAGTTTGATGAAACAATTGGGCAAATAAACAAAAATTCGATGTATTCAACAGCGATAATCCATCACACATATGAAGATCCGTTAACACACTACCCGAGAGATTATTCCCAATAACAGAGACCGCATTCATCGATCAATCTTTGCATCCTTCCGCTATCGGGCAGGAACGTTCCCAACAAATTTCGATTTCAGACGCAATAAACATACGCGCGCGCGATGGCGTCCGTCAGTTTACATATTTATACATCTGCCCGTCAACCGTTGCGAATTTGTTCAACGAATATATTTCGGATCGTGTCGCCAGCGTTCACCGAATATTCAAATTTTGTCAACGAAATCGCAAAAATTCATTCCCCATTGTGCTCGCATTTTTCAGTCGTTTACGCGGAATCACGATCAGATGCGGACCAATCGAAAGCCAAGCCAATGGGACCGAAACGAGCGTCTTTATAAAACTTTAATTATCATTCTGTTTTATTAATCGTCCAGTGGACAAGCAAAAAAGAATTTTTTACACGTATCTCAACAACTACTGTCCGTTCATCAAATGGTTTCTAGGCAAAGAGTTTACATTCTCACTCTATCCTGACTCCCCTTCCATAAACAGTATAAAAGTGTAATTTTGTTGCATTAATCTATGCATCTCTGATTATCTGTGCAAGGTGTTAAGTTGAGAATGGATTAATTTGAAAGATACGAATTTATGAAAGATAGGGTAAAGTGGCCAAATATGAACCACTTTTTGTTCTTGTAATTTTTTTATTATTTTAGAATGCTCTTTTTCGTCCAAAAAATTACCAGTTGTAGATGCATTTCCTTCCTATAAGATTCTGGGGTCAAGTTTGTTCAAAAATTAATACAGTTTGGGAAAAATACTTTTTGTGTTGTGTCATTTTCAGGTTACAGCAAACGGGGGTCTTAATATGGTACACCTAGAATCCCTAATATGACATCTAGTGCCATATTCGGCATCCACACCAAGAATGTCAATAGCTATACCCATATTAGAGAACCATTAGCAGTGCCATATTGGAAATTCCACGTGGACTGATAATACTAGCTCCTGACAAAGAAAAAATGAATTTGAACCAACAGTTGGCAAACATTAATATAAATAAACTGAAACTACATTTCAAAATGACTTACCTTCCTCGAAAAAGATACAATCGAAAATCGAAACACAAAAATATTCAACACGTGAAGATACAACTGGTGGAGGATCGATTCTAAAATCTATAGATATGGAGAGATTGCACTGCATACTGTTGAGTAAACATGATAAACTATTGTTTGAAGATTTTCTCACTAGAGTGCGACTTCTCCTTTACAAGATATAAGGTAGCGCCATAATAGGCGACTATACCATATTTGTGCACTTTGCTCTATATCGTTTTATAGTGACTAATGCCCGTTTTTTTCTTTGTTACAGGTAAGTGACACAGTTCGTGTGCTGCTCAATATCTGATCCACTTTGAGTGACAATGTAAGTCTGTACAAATCATTCGTTAAATGGGCAACTTGCGGCTCGCGAGCCGCAGACGACACCTCTCCCTACTCCTGGGGCCTCCCCACCAAATTCCTCTTCCTACTCCTGGGCAGCGTAGCCATACGGACCGGCCGCCTGGCCCCTTACCCTTCCGCCTCTCGCCGAGCCACGCACCGTACCTCGTCTTTGCACTCTTCCCACTAACGCCGGCGACAGTGGCGACACGCTGGCGTACGGTCGCGTCAGCAGCTAGTGGGAAGAGTGGGAGGCTCACGCGACCGTACGCCAGCGTTAGTGGGAAGAGTGCAAAGACGAGATACGGTGCGTGGAGTGGCGAGAGGCGGAAGGGTAAGGGACCTGGCGGCCGGTCCGTATGGCTACACTGCTCCTGGGTCGTCTCCACCAAATTCCTCTCCTTACTCCTTGGTCGTCCCCACCAAACTTGTGTGGAGTGTAGGAGGATGTTGGGGAAATTAATAGTAGGGGAACCAGTACATTGGTAGTGGGGGCACCGATGCACTGGGAGGTTGGGGAGATTAGGAGTGTATATTATCTTCACACTAACGCGGGAGGCAAAGTACGGTGAGGAGGGGAGGGAGCTTGGATTAAGTCAAAAATATCTTACAACCTTTTTTGTTGATTGTTGCACAAATAAAGAATAAATATCTATTTCTGCGATAACAGAACTCTCACATGATCAGAAATAGGAACATTGACCTTAATCAGCGGCCCTGAAAACCCTAATACACAAATTTTTGTCCACGTTGTAGTACGTTTTAAGATTCTGGCCACGATTTTACGGTTTGGATACACTATGTAATGGGAACGGGTCGAGCATCCTTATGAACCTAGGTTTCTATTTACCGGCCGGGATTAAAACGCGCCGATTTATCGAAGGGAATCACTCTTGATACGATTTCACAGCAGGATGATCAGCTCGGCCAAATACTTGCACGCGCACGTAATCCGGGTGTATCGTTAGCCCGTCCGTTGCATAGTGGACGAGGCGACGGAATGGCGATACACAACCAAGTGAAATGAATGACGCAAAACGTAGCTGCGGGGACGTTTGGATATTTAGCGTTTTCCGATATACAGCAGCGCGGCCTGGCTTCGGGCGTTTCGCTGTTATTGCCGCGGGAAAGAACTATAGTCCGCGAGCGACTTTTGTTTCCACTGTTTGGTGGAACGGTTATATGTAGAGCGCAGCCGGTAATTTTCATTGGCGCGACGCGACGCGACACCCTGTCTCGATGACTGGTTTCAGTCTTCAGGCATGAAGGGTAATAATGTTTATTGCTTGTAGAATGGCCGATTCCGTTTATACAGGGTGGCACAAAATTCCTTCAACAGCCGGAAATGGGAGGTTCCTGAGATCATTTGGAGCAACATTTTCCTTTGCAAAAATGTTATCCGCCGCTTTGTTTAGGAGTTATTAACGAAAAACACGGACCAATCAGAGCGCGACCTAGACGCGAGTTGGCGAAGCCGGCCCGGCGCACCAACTGTCTATTGGCCGACTGTGCCAACTCGCGTCTAGGTCGCGCTCTGATTGGTCCGTGTTTTTCGTTAATAACTCCTAAACAAAGCCGCGGATAACATTTTTGCAAAGGAAAATGTTGCTCCAAATGATCTTAGGAACCTCCCATTTCCGGCTGTTGAAGGAATTTTGGGACACCCTGTATACTCTGCACCTCGGCCGTTTGCTTAATTTTTCTAATAAACCGGTAGACACATACGAGAGCGATTTACCATGCTCCGTATCGAGCGGTGCACACGGAGCCGCCTGATCAGGGGAATTGAGGGGAATACAGTTACCCTCTCTCTATCAGTCCCGGATAAGTCACGTGACATTTTGACACATTGAAACGCGTCACGTCACCGGGCCATGGCGGAAGCGTGGAGGAATAGCGTCGCATAAGCCAGGGGGTGGCCAGCCTCTTACTTCTTAATTTTTTCGCATACATGTATAGATGCGCCATGCAACTGTAGAACTTTTTCTGTAGGAGTAGCATCTGCTTCGCTTGCGGGTGGAAAAGAAATAACTGAACCATACAACTAAATTAATTCATTTATGCCCGTTGAAAAGACACACGTTTATTGGAGCACCGATCTGCAATTATATACGCTCCGAAAATTTCATTGGAATTGGTTAATTGGTTTATGAGTTATAAACGATCAAAAGTGGCAAAAATTGCAATTTTTCAAGATTTTCGGCCTTTCTACCACTTTTGATCGTTTATAACTCGTAAACCAATTAACCAATTTCAATGAAATTTTCGGAGCGTATATATCATAATTCATACAAGTTGACCAAACGCATCTTTTAAATTTTCGTTATTGGCTCAGTTAAAAATGTCGTAGAAATCAATTTTTACTATTGTTTTTCACAGTTCCGAACAAATGCATTTTTTCAACATATTTTTTAGACGTCATTTACGAAACTTATTCGTCTAGCCTAACGAAGAAATTCAAGTCGTTTGGTCCATCATAAAAAAGTTATTCCGATTTAATTTGTGTGACCAGTTTTGCTCCTAACCGTATATATACAAGGTGTGGCCGGACGGGTGGTACAACCGAGCAGGGGGTCATACTACATGTAAAAATAAGTCGGAAAAAAGAAATATAATAACATTTTTTGGTTTGACGCTTCGCTTTCGAGAAAATCGATTTTGAAAATGCAGCGAATACACGTGCTATTGCATAGGAATCGTCTGACGCGTCTGACCACGATCAACCAATTCCACTTTGTGCATATATTATACTAAAGCACGCGAACCTGGCGGAACTTTAAACTCGATTCTCTCGAAAACGAAGCGTCAAACAAAAAAAATGTTATTCCTTTCCTTCGACTTATTTTTACATGTAGTATCACCCCCTGCTCGGTTGTACCACCCGTCCGGCCATATCCTGTATATAGCTCACACCTAAAATATTCATAAAGTACCTTCGGATCTAAGAAAGTGTAACAGTGTAACCGCACAATTATTTGTTGGGAAACTTTTTAAAAAGTTGTTAAAAATGTAGATGAAAATGCGTGGAGCGAAAAATTGGAATTTGTTAATGTCAGGTAGTTATCGTCTCGTAAAAAATGCATGGAATGTAAAAATTGCAACTCTATTTTGTAGCCAAAAGCCAATGTTTATATTGCACGTGAAAACGAACTGATAAAATGTAATATTCTTACTTGGGATAAAGGTAACTTGTACACCAAATACAGTAGGGGCTGATTCAGGACACGTATATTAGAAAAATAGTTCATAAAAACATACATATTATGTCCGGTACGACTCTATGTTCAGTCCGAATACGTTGGTTGAATTTACTGTGGTATAATGGTACGACAACATTATCAATGTTACGGTAATTTCGAAAATGGAGTTACATAACAATTCTGCAAATGAAATCCGCGGGCGACCGGGAAATTTCATTTCTACCATAATGGAATTGACAAACGTGTAATTCGATGACAAAACGTGTTGATTACGACGCGTCTTAATTTGTTTAATTTAACTTCATTTGGAAGATATTTTGTTCTTGTGCAGTTACAGTTCAAAATTGGACATTTCATATGTAACGATTTCACATGTTTTTATCTCGTTGGAAATGTACTGCTACTCTCTCATTTTAAAGGACGCACCAAACTAGTTTTGAAAACCTTTTATTATGTTATGTTGTTTATATACAAATGTAGTCTTTATGAGCATTTTTTGATAAATTTTTACAGTTTTCACGTATGTGAAATTGTTTGGAGACCAAACGATTTGATTTGTTACAGAAAAGGTGATCAACAAATCTTTAACTTATTATAAAATTTTATATGCTGTTTCATATAACATGCAAAATTATCTCAATGGGTCTCTTTTCGCCATGCGTGGAATCGATTTAAATGGCAATTATTTGGATGAGTTTTGTTACGAAACAGCCTGTAATTATTGTAAAAAGCGTTCAAGAATTAATTTCATATATAACGATACAAATACCCAAACCATGTCACGTGGCAATGCACAGATTATGAAAACGAACGTAACATATAATATTACAACCAATTATTTCCTCGTTAAGCAATCCTGATGTAGAAGACCCGAAAATAATTAAGAATTTTTTTAAACAATGTTCCTTAACACTAAACCTACCACGTTCAAATGACCGGGTTTTACATTTTCCAATTATCGAAATTATAAAAATCCATTTATGGAAAATAATAGAATAAATTTCCTTGTCCAAGCATCTATGATATCGCAAAACAGACGATCTTAATAAATTTAGCGTTGCCATTTTTATAAGGCAATATTTACCACATACTTTAATGCTTGGTAGGTTTAGTGTTAAAAATTTAGAAACTATGTATCACCTAAGCTATTACATGTAACGATATTGTATTTGCTAAATAAACCATCTGTTTGAACTATTATTAACCCTCGGAGTATACCGAGGCACAGCGGGTCAATTCTGACCCCACACGTATATTCACAAATACATTTACCAATTTGACTATTCCAGACCAGTTCGACTATTTTCAATGCCTTTCGTTTCAATTATTAACAAAGTACAGAATTGGAATAAATCAATTATGAGATCGATGACTAGACGTACCTTCTATTCCATCCCAGTTATATTTGCAATGAGTCACAAATAAATCGTTAAAGTTACAACCGAATATTTTAATGATAATATTAAATTTCGAGGCATACTTCTAAAATATTCTTCAATTGTCCTTAATCGAATTTCAGCAAAATTATAACCACATCGAAGTGTATAGCATAACATAAATATATATATGTATATATATATATATATGCAAATTTTAAAAACCTACTTAACCGTATTTTACTTAATTTATAAAATTTCTAAACATAGTTCTGGTAAACTTTTTAAATCAAAAAAAGAACAAAATCTAAACAACTAGTTCAATATCAAAGTGTTTGCTACTTCAACCCTTTTGCGGCCTAAAAATCCTAATCAAATTCGGTTTATTCGAAAATGTAACAATAGAAATGAATTTCGTAACCTGTTAAAAACTAATTTGTCCATACATGACGCTTGACGTGTTTCCTATAACCCATATTCTCTATAAAGCAATTACGTACGGTGAAAAACTCATCACACACATTAGATAGCGGATCTTTATGCAAAATAAAGATTTTCTACCTGAATTGCAACAAACTGGAGTGGAATAGACATTCATTTACTTTCTTAATATGTTTAACAAGTTGAAAATAATACAACAGTATTTTAAAATTCTTCTAATGGTTTTACTGTTTCAAATTACACCTGCTCATTTTGGTCATAAATGCATAAAATCCGCTGTCTACTCATCATATAAGTTAATGTTTAAAAAAAGAGGTTATGTTAAGTGAAAACTTGGTTAATTTCATTTTAGAATAATAATTTTTAGACTTGTATAACTTTGGCATTCGTCTGCGAAAGGGTGAAATGGTTGGAAGACTACAAGGGGGAAATTAGTGTCCCATAGACGGAGGAAACGATATTTATTGGGCACTCTCCATCGTCGAGTGTCTTTCGATTCGAAGACGAGAAAGAAATATTGTACAAGTTATAAAATCGAGGGTCCCATCGTACCCCTCGTGGACATAGAACGTTGGAACGCTCGAGCGCTAGGCGCTTTTATCTTTCGTCTTTTCCTCATCCTTCCGACAATTTAGTGAGCGTCTTGCTTCTCTACGTGACGAAGGTAACAAGAGGCAAATCGCTTTGTCAATGCACCCTCTTCCACGCGACCCTCGCGGAGCCCATAATTCACTCGACTTTATGCGATTCGTCGCGTTCGAAGCCGATAACTTTATTTAAAAAAGGGAAAAGAAAGTGGAAAAAGAGAAACAGAGTGGAAGCTCGAACTCTGCCCATCGTTCTCTCCGGTTTCTGAATAATGGATGTAGAACGTTTTTGAATTTTATCTGTGCACCTGTGGGGAAACTAATGAAGAGCGGGTGTGGAAGGAATTCTAAAAGTAAATAAAATCCAACCTATTCTAAAAAGACTAAATGGCGAAAGTGTACTGAAAGGTGAAAGATTCTTATTTTCAATGTGCGATAAAACAAAAGAAATAGCTAGGATTGTTCGCAACTAGGCTGATATGAACAATTAATAAACCCTTTCTTAGACGATAGTTGTTCTCAGAGCTGATTAGGCGAACATACAAACAAACCCACTACAGTTTAATTACTTTATCAATTACTTCATATCACTTTAACTGTCCGATTTTATGATAATTTATTCTGGTTTTAAAAAGTCACAAGATCAAAATAGATTTGATATTGAATTCATTAGTTATTATTACAGGTTTTATGCATTTACGACCGAAATAAATAGGTGAACTACCAAATTGTAAGGGTAATTAAAGAATTTAAGAATACTATTACCTTGATGTCTACTTATTAAAATTATGAAACGACTAAAAGAAGCTTTTATCTAATTTCTGATACCTACAATCGACTTGAAAAATTTGTATTTCATATAAAATCCGCTGACTAGTTATTATAAACGTCAGTATACGCGTTGTTTTTTGTTTAAAAATTTCTTTTAAACTTAAACGTTCTCCTTAAACGTTGTTGTTCCGATGCAGGAAATTTATACAAGAGAAACAAAAATTTGCTCAGGTTATTAGAACGTTCCAAGAAAATTGTGCTGCGTGAGGGCATAATAATTGCATTCTTCAAAAGTGAAGTATTATTTTCCGTAGTAGTAGCCTTTATAGATTTGAAATAAATAAAAATCGTACTAAATTCCGTAGAATTTTATATTCTAGCTTTTTTTTTTAATTTTCCGAAGCCATAAATTCATAAAGATCCGCTGTCTAGTTTTAAATTTGTTCTGTGATTGCCTGCACAAGTGTTTCATAAACAGTAGCACGGAACTTACCGATATTTATTGAGCGAGCATCAAAATGTCTGGTTATGAATGAGTGCGATTTTATGACACGGCTAAGCATCAGCAAATTAAGATTGATAGGCCTGTCGGCAAACCACAAAAGGATGGTTATTTACGATACAGCAATGAAGAAACACTACACCTTTCCAGCGCGTGGCAATCATAATAACCAGGACACGTCATAAATCTAGGTTGAGGAAAGCAGTAGCCTGGATGGAGCTTCGACCTTCGAGGACCCCATCGTAGAACCCACTTCGTTAAATCCCATATCACCCCACATCAAGAAAATTGTTGTCCGACTGACTCTCCACGGTACGAGTGCCATCGGAATTGATGAGCGGAGACACTTGCGAGAAATCAAACAGTTTTATCTTCTACAACTGGCCTACCAGTGGTGGACAGCGTCTTTATAATCGAAATACGTGTCCAAACCGAATACTTCTATTGAATACATACAGTGACTCCCATTAATATTCAGACGCTCTCAAACAAACGATAACTTTTTTAATATTGCACTATACAATTTGAACTTTTTTGGGAAGCCAGAGCAATTAGTTTACTACAGGGTGTGAAAAGAAATTTTTTCTCAATACCTTGGCAGTAATAATGTTGTATTAGGAAAATGTTTGCTTAAAAAATACTATTGCAGCCCGCAGGTTTATTGTATACGATTTTAATGGTATAATAATCTCATTTTCAGTATTTATTTAACTGTCCAATTTTATTAAGTAAAGTTTATCTGACATTTTATGTAACATAATGCTACCGTCAATATGTTTAATTTCTTCACCCATATAAAAACAATACGAGATAATCACACCGACAAACTTTATTTAAAAACAATATTAAATATCTATGTACATGGAAACTGTAGAATCTTAAAAATCAGTTTTGTGCTCAAAAATTTTAAAAACAGAGGTTCCGGACAAACGGACATTGTAACTAACCTGCTACGCTTGTTAATAATTTAAATCCGAATTTTTCAAAATGATTGATAAACTGTTTGTGACATTTCAGTATTTAGTGAACAACAATAAGGGGTGTATATGTTTTAAACCACTCATAAACGTTTGAAGGTAGTTCTCCCAGTCGATAGATCGAAATGTTATTAAAAATGTATGAGCATAGCTTATTCGAAATATACACATACAATATTTATATTTATAACTAGATAAAAATTTAATTTTTGTCACCTCGTGGGACACATAAAGCCGATCAAGATTAATAATGTGAATCGGAATTATGCACTACTTAATGATATGTAGATGAAGTTTAGACGAGAATATATACATATTTTAAAGTATTTAAAATACATGTTTACCTACATGTAGAACCATCACCTGCCCGGTTGTACCATTCGTCCGGCCACACTCTGTATAATTGATAACTAGACTGCGGATCTTTATACAAAATAAAAATCGGTTGCATTCATTGCATGACATAAGAACCAAATAGTAATTTATTTCTCTCTTTAATGGTTTGATGAAGCTGTAAGAAATGTATTGAGACTCTTAAATTGTGAAGTTTGTCTATTGATAACATTTGGAACCACTGCTTTATTTATCAATTTTTTAAAGCATATTTTTGAAGGTACTCTTCCTGTAGGCACGTTAATTTTTCTATTGTTCCCAATGCATTTCATTATACTTACTCTGGATCAAAATAGACCCGGAATCCGCCGTCGAAGGGTTACATAATAGCACGCGTATTCGCTGAATCTTCGAACTCGATTTTCTCGAATACAAGGTTTCATATGAGAAAGTTTACTCTACATTTTGAACTTACTTTTCTAATTTGAAACCTTTCTTTATGATTGTACCACCAATTACCGATCATCCTGTATAATAAACATAAATCTACAGAATGGATATTTTAAATTTTCAATGTAAGATTCAACTTTTGCAGTAAATTGAACGTTAAACAATTACGTGGACCAGCCAAGTGAAAATAAAAATAGGATTATCGCAGAAATGAATTTCGACAATTCATTCATAGAATTTTAACAATTATGTAACAATCCTTGTGAATCCGATAATAGCACAGCCGTGATATCATTTATACCGGAAATGTACCAGCCAAGTGAAAATAAAAATAGGATTATCGCAGAAATGAATTTCGAAAATCCATTCATAGAATTTTAACAATTATGAAACAATCCTTGTGAATCCGATAATAGCACAGCCGTGATATCTTTTCTGGGAGTGTACCAGCCGAGTGCGAATAAAAAGTAGGATTATCGCGCGAATGAATTTGCAGAACTTATGAAATTCCCGTGATGTGATAATAAACGAAGCAGTTAAACAGTTCGCGGGGTGGCATTCGCGGAACAAGAGTGCTAGTCGAGGCTCGCGGAGATCGATCTAGCAAAGTAGGAAACCACAGGGGCATGATAGGAATATTATGCCATTTAGCGTCACCTTTCGTTCGACTTTGACACGCAATCGCGATCATGCTGCGTGACGCGCGTCAATTTTTGTCGACGGCGACGCTTGCTCCCATGATCTAGCCCGCTTTGGCGCATGGCGTGGGCGTCCCGTGTGCGCACGACACCGCTTCACGAACGTTTCGAACTCGCGAACAACTTAATTCGCGAACGCCACACGATACGCATTCCATTCCCGTTGCGAAACTTTGTTTTCGGGGTAATTGAAGTGTGCCAGTTGCGGAACCTCTCCGCTTCGATCTAATTTCCTTTCCCGGTAATTCCTTCCAAATGCTGGGACAGCTGAGATTATACGATATGAAAGGCAGCTCAACGTTTCATAACATCGTGCACTTTTCCTGTCTCGAGTTGCGTCGGAAATAATTTAACATCGTCGCGTCGCACTGGACTACCAGCTGACCTACAGTCACTCTTATTAATATTCGGACGGAAGAGATTTATTACAACATTGGGTACAAACGAAACCAAAGTATACAGAGTGACCTCTACAAACTGAAAATAAGGGTATACCACTTTATTCCCTTTTTATTTTTCCTTAACCGCGCAGGTTACAGTTTTCTAGGAACGAACGTATATGGAGGCAGGCTTTGACATTGGGCCCAGCCAGAAACATAGAAACCAGAGGCAGCTGGAATCTTAACTTACAAAGATTGTTCAACAATAATGATTAGTAGACTGCGGATTTTTATGCATTTATGAAGAATTGGCTGGGTGAAATATAAAACGGTAAAAGATTAGAAAAATTTCAGAATATTGTAATTTATTGGTTTAAATGCAATAAAGTCATTAAGGGATGAAACCAATTTATATTTTACTCCTGCTTCCCACAATTAATGCAGAACATTTTTATTTTGCACAAATACCCGCAGTCTAATGATTAGATTGCTACGAAAGAGGTGAGCAATCATAGTGATCTTCTTTTGCTTCTACGTAGCCATCACAGTCCCCACTACGAGTACCAGAACCTTGAGCTCCTCGTGGTGGGAGTCGATAGTGTGCAACGAACGAGGATTCCGTACAATAAACGGTGTTGCAATTAGCGACGTTCTACTGTACTATTAATTACGAGAATTTATAACGTGATAAATTGTTGGTGACATTTTTGTGATGTAGCAGTCAAACTTGGAGAACAAGTAAGATTTATCAGACCAATAATTATCAACTCTAATACATTTCTTTATATTCGTTCCGGTACGCACATAAATCGTGTAAGAAGCGCACGTTTTTAACCTTGTATGAACTTTACTAATATTAGTGATGCAGTTGTTCGTTGAATAAAATTATTCAACGCGCGCTCATAAACAAAATTACTTCTTTGAAAACTGACCTTATAACATAAAACGCTTTCGAAATTACCTTTGGATCGACAACATAATTGAAATTTAATTTCCACAGCAAGTTCTGAAAGGCACGTAGATGAAATACGTCACAATCCCCATGCTCATTTATGTCGTACCATATGCTCTTATGTTAGGAAATTATTGTCCGCATGCCAAAGCGTTTTCCCTGATACTTAACAATACCTTTCTTCGCGGTACCAAGGTACTACCGCAACGAATAAAATATTAATATCGAACTTTCAGAAGGTTGTCGAGCATGGCCAAATGATTTTTAACGTTTAATCCATCCGCAGCAGTGGCTGCAAGGAATTTCCTAGCCACTCGTCAATTACGTTTCACCCTGTTACATCTTTATCCCCGTGTTTTATTTTTACATCGTACTTCAGCAGAAGCTGAGTTAATTGTAAAAGCTTTTCACCGATAATATCCGCGGGGAAGTTTACGGCGAATTACTCGGTCGTCTTTCACTCGACTCCACCTTCTGGTTCAATCTTTGCTTACTGATGCTACTAATTTCTTCTCCTCCGCCCGCCTCCCCCTCTCTTTTTTCTCTTGTTTCTTTTTAAAACATTTTCCCTCTAATATCTTCAACGGCCAACTTTCCACAGTTCACATAAACTTTGTGAAATGTTGTTGCTTCTGCAAACCACATAAAAGGAATACACTTTTGACGCTTCCGCTGGCCGCACATTGATCGTTTAGATTTGTCGGTTCGTAAAACTTTATCTCTTGTATTTTATTATCCTTCTCTTGACGCGTTTCACAATTTAGAACAATGCTGAACACACCATATCGTAACGGGTTCCATCTTTATAGCCCCTTCTTCTGTTTGTTCCGAGCCTTCGAAACTATTCTTCTGTATAATTCCGTGGAATAAATAGTTCCGCAATAAATATCTATGTGGAACTTTGCGAATTTTCGGTCAAAGATGGAAGAATGTACAGGGTGATTTCGCTGAAGGTACCACTTAAATTACTTGTAAATAATTTGACGAATTGATCGATTGACATCAACAGTAGCATACAATGTAATAATTGGTTTTTTCTATTTTCTATCGTGATATAAAAGTCACCTCGAATTTATTTATAAGAATCTCGAACTTTAGTAAATTAAATTTAGTCCAATGGTAACCTTCATATCTCGATAAAAAAACAAAACAGAAAAGAAACTAATTATAATTATTATATCGTATGGTCCTCTTGAAACCATGAAACTTTCGTTTCAACCATTTTTTCATACACCAAATAGTTTACGTGTAATGTGGGTACACATTGATATTTCAGTAGGATTTAAACCATTTTCAAATCACTCAACATTAAATCATTTTCTATTTTTAAATATTGTGAAATATTTTATTTTTCTCGACTATCGTTCCATAGAATTGTTTAATTTGCCTATATGTTTACGCATGTGTGTAAGTACATACTGTTTATTGCATAAAAGAATATATGTAGACCATCCTCGTATAACATGCCATACTATACAACGCGGTTTCGATATAATGTGCTTCATAAATTGTAGCAATCCTCGCATACTACAGTATCTACATACTTATGCAGCGCAATTTCGAACACTTTATGGGATCATAATTTTCCGAATTACATAAAACTATGAAATCTTTTTACTTGGTAGATAAAATTTACATTTTATTTGAAAGAATCATTTTTGGATTCTAAGGCTATTTTTTTATATTATCTGAGACTCGCATAACACCACATTCTCTTTTAGAATTTCTTGTGTTATATAAAAGTTATGTGAACAATTAAGATAGAATTTATTTAGGCAATTTGAAAATTTCAATACTATTAGTACATTCCACGAACCTAATTCGTGCACTGGAGAGATAAACTATGATACCATAAATAAAATGTAATCTTTTAAAAAAGCTTCGTAGTAAAAATGAAAGCAACTTTATTTCAGGAATGTAATATAATATATGATCATAATCACAGTGGTCACGAGATGTTTAAAACACAGAAAAAATACAAAGTATAATTTTACATAAAAATTGGTGTACCTTCAGCTTTTTGAAGTTGCAAATTGTAAATCTGAAATAAAAATAACTAAAAACAAAAAAGCTGATAAAAGTAAAATCCTAACGAAAAATTAAACAGTCTTTTGTTGGTAGCATAATTTGCAGCTGGGGATAACAGAGATGGGATGAATAGCATGATTTGTAAAAGGAAATACATTTAAAATTCAAATAAATATTCATAAATGCATAAAATCCGTCAATTAATGCTTCTTTTCGTGTTATATAATTTTTCATTGTGAACGTAATTAAATTTAAAAAATATACTTTTGTTTAACATTTCGGATACATGTAGCAGTATTCCAAATTACAAACATTACAAATATTTTTTGTTATTTTTAAAAATCGATACTTTTCTGCTTTTCATCCAGTGTACGACCCATGTTAAATATTATATTGAAAGAGATCACCAAAATGGAGAGAGACTTCATATAAAAAATGTGTTACTTCTCCCTCTCGTACACAGTATGTCCCAAAAATGTCGGAGAACCTGAAGGTGGTGTTTCCTTAGGTCATTTGAAGAAACTTTTTCCTTATCGAAAATTTCCGCATTTCCAAGTCCGTCCACTGTAGCCGCGCTCTAATTGGTCCGTGTTTCTCGTTAATACCTCCTTAACAAAGCCGAAGAGGAAATTTTCGCCCCGGAAAAAGTTACTTCTAATGACCTCAGGAATTACTGCTGTCAAAGTTCTTCGACAATTTTGGGACATCCTGCAGTTAAAAAATATACTCGTGTCGTCCACGTTAAGATTAATATCCAAAACTCGTATCAATTTGACGATATTAAAATTAATTCCATAAAGAATGAATCAACAAATTTATTTCTTTGGGTATATATTGTTGCGTAGACAAAAAATGCCTAGAAATTTGGACAGACACCTTCTTGTTACCATTATAAACTAATGTGAAATAGTCACTCTCAGTGCTTCGCAAACCCAGTGTTAATAAAGACATTACGTTGAAAAAACATATCGCAAATAAATGGTTATGGTTTCAGATAAGTTGTTCAAACACAGAGATTTAATGCTTATAGGGTTTGCACAAGTACGATCGTTCCCATGTTAGTGGTAAAAGCTTTGGCCAATCCAGTGTTAAACACGTTTCGAGTCGATGGTTCGGCACAGCGAAAAATCCTTCCAGTGTATAGGAATAACAATCGTTAGAACCCATTGAATTTTTATGAGCATAAATCAGTGTAACGTACCTGGCCGGGGGTGCGAGATTCACGAACAAATATTGGTCTCGGTGGCACTGCTAGCCTTGGCTGAAGATTATCGCAGATTTTCCATAGTTTTTTTCCCCCCCGGCGAACTATCAGGTCCACTCTACCGTGAACACCACGGGGCCGTGTTACATTCATAAAATCCGACGGTAGATATCGCCGGTGGCGATAGCGCTAGGAATAATCGCGTAATGGACGTGTCAAGGGCTTAAAAATGTCCGGCACGATTTACTGCGATTCCGGCGGCCGGACAAGCGTCGAAACGTGCGCAGGAATTTTATCTCCCAAAATCAGGCGTGTAACTGCCATAAAATCTCGATTTAAAGAGCGGCCGGAAACGGTTATCGTTGCCATCCCTTTCCCTTCCCTTATTTCTCCCCGCCGCGCCGTGCTACTCTCTTTTTATAATCAATTACCGCGAACGAATCCTCGTGAAACCGGCGGCGCGTTGATAAACGCCTCGCGATATTTTCACCGTGGCCCTGATCTCGCCGACCGGCTGCGACTCTGTTGCCCAGAAAAATCTCCTGTTCGAAGCTTTCTTTTGCTACGTAAATGCGATCGGTATGCTCCCCATTCCCGGAGCTATAAATTATTCTATCTGTTTTTCGAATTTTCGAAACGGTTTTATGTGTGCCGTAACTGTTTCCGGAGCGAACGTCGCGTCGTTGCCGCGCCGGTTCGCGTAAATATTGGTGAAACGCATGTTTAATGGTTGCCTGTGGACTTATCTATGTACCTGGTTAAAAGCTGCCTTTACAGGAACTTTAATATTATGTTCACAAACAGCATTAATCGCTGTATCGATTTTCTAGTAAATATCGTCTAAAGCAGTGGCGCACCCAGGATGTAATCTTGGGAGGGGGGGGGGCGGGTTTAACCCAGCCCTAGGTTTTGCGTGATGACCTTTTTCTTTTTTTTAGCCAAAATATCTGTCAACGGCACCCATGGCTATTCCGCGATTTTAATTTGGGAAGCTAAACATTTTTTTCTTGGGGGGGGGGGGATTTGGCACCCTGGTTCCCCCCTGTGTAAACATTTCGTTTAAATAATGCTTGTACATTAAATTTCGAGCTATTTGAGCTATTTCTAGGTTATCTGGATATATAGGGTTATCAAAATAGGACTATAGATCTTTGATAGCTTACTACAGCCATATCTTATTCTTCTTTTTTTCCAGATTTTTCAAGTGAGTTGAGTATTAGTGGTAATCAGTGCAGAAATTGTTAAAATTTATACGAATAATACTGAATCTGCCCAATTATTGAGAGAACTGCCCACTAAGATCATGAGACATAACACGTTTACCATATATTACTTCCTCTGGGATTATGTTAAGTCGTTGGTTTATTCCGATAAGCCGACAACACTAAATGATTTATTTAATCGTGTTATTGTTGCCGTAGGTTATATTGAAGAATTATATTGATATCTTTTGAATAATTAGTTAATTATTAACACATTATTTACTGGTAATTATCTCGTAACTTTTAAAGTCCATATCCCATGGTTAAGAACTTTTTGATAGATCCTCCAGCAGCAATTGGAAATTGAATCGTAGATAAACAAGTCAACCCGAGTAACGTGAACCAATAATTTTGTTTGGTATTATAACATAGAAGAAAAATTTTAAGCTTTCTTTTGTAATAGCACTATTCTTGGAAAGACTTCCGGCAGGTAAAGTGTTAAAAATAATACAGTAAATCCTCTATCGACGCAAAAGCCTCGGGGAGGTTCGTTTGCATCGATCGTAGAGGGTCACTATTTTTTTGAGCTTCAACAAAGGCCGAGCCGAACGTAGAGAAGGACAGCGCGAGTGTAAAGAGAGACCACGGCCAAAGCGACTGCGACTCTCCGCGTCTCTTTCTTCCCATACGCTGTCCTTCCTTGCGTCCGAAACGTTCATCGTCAATTAATCGCACGGGCCTTTGAACTGTGCCGATGAATGCGATTCTCCGCGTCGCATTAGCAGTGGTTCACACCGATATACCCGAGCCGAGATCAAATTATTACAGTGGAGGGGATATTTTTTGCATCTTTTTTCGTCGATAGAGGATTTACTGTAATAATAATAATAACAATAATAGTAGTATTGGGTTGGCAAATAAGTTCGTTCGGTTTTTGTGATTTATTCCACTGTAAAAAACCGAACGAACTTATTTGCCAACCCAATAGTAATAGAAATATAATATAACATGCATATTTACGAGAAGCTTTCTTAAGTAACCCAGGGGCTGAAAAAAATCATCGATGATCACAGTGAGCGCTCTGCCGGCCGCGATTACTCGGAAATTACGGAATATCACGATGAAAGACGGACGGGCCTGTAAAACGCAACGCCTCCCTTGCGGCGAACTTTCGCACCCGGAAAACAGCTGCAACGAATTTAAGGGCATCCACCGGGGCCCTCAGGAAACGCGGGAAGTACATAAAACGACACGTTCTCCTGCTCGCAGAGATACTTTTATCGCTTACACATTTAGCGCCGCAATGGGAATTGCCTCGACGAACGACCCGCTGCGCTGTCGCGGAGAAAAAGGGTACATCGCCAGCAAAGATATTAGCCGATCGAGCTCATGTTCACGGCAACAAAACAGCTGATCGTTATATCGTAAAGTATCCGTGCAAGGAATTCCATCTTACGTTTGCGGAGTCAAAGTTTTACCTTCCAATAAATCAGTGTACAGTAGAGCCCCGTACAACGTGATACAAACAATTGTACCATATGTATACAGGGTGAGTTACTTCTTTGTCAATCTTTGTTGTTTTGGTTATTTTCGGTTAGAAAATGGCAGTGGGGGTATAAGAAAATCTGGAAGACATTTCTCCGAGTTTTCCAGATGCATGTACATTCCCATAAGGGGAGAGTTGATTATTTGGGCATGCGAGCCGAATCTCTTATATGAACACCTAGTTCCAAGAAGGGAGTAAAAGAGTCACGTAGGCAAAGACTTCGTTCGTAGCACCCCCTTTTCGGGGTTGTACCACCAGTTACCTTCAGTCTATACAAATGATTATTTGCTCGATAAGCTTTTCGGGACCGTGTCCACGAAGTGATGTGGGAAGTTGTTCGACAGGTAGGCGACACATCGCGCGTCAAATTAAAATGGAGGGAAATTGCGAGGCCGAAAATTTCAACTGCGCTTCCCGGCTCGTTTAGAGGAGAGCACTCGTTTGACAAATTGTCGAAAGGAACTTGGCGTTCTTCCATATCGCTCTAACGATTGGGAGAGCTCGCGCGACTCCGTCTCGTTATTTCTTGGCGCTTCAGTTTTCCACGGGCCTCGGACCGGGGGAATCGAGCCGTCTCGACTGGCTCTATCCTTTTCCTGGCTTGTTATTCCGATCGGTAACGAGACAGAATTTCCCGTGGACTGCCTACGGCCGGAACACCGTGTCAGACCGAATGAAATCGCCGCGCGGCGCGGCGCGGAACGTCGCGTTCGAAATCAAGTTTCCAGCAGACGAAGCCGACAAAGACAACTTGGAAACATTTGCGGATTGACGTTTAACGTTGGGACACGACCGAACGATATTCTGTATTCCGCGGTCGAAACGGGACCGCCAAGAGTTTCCTGGCTGGTCTCATTTCCGCGGCACGTCGATCTGTCATCGTTCCGCTGATCACTAAATAATCGCCAACGAACTTCCGAATCGTTCGAACCGAGGGACACACGAAACCGTCGAACTTCGCGACATGGTATTCTATATCGAATCTATTAGTTGTCACTTGGGATTGCATTGTCTATGGATGGGGGCCGTCGAACACTTTACATCCCCGCGACGCAACAGCATTGTCAATGTTCCAAAGGAACGGTGGATACAGTCAGTGGCGATAGATAGCGCACTGGTGTTTTATGCAGGTGGTGATCGAGCTGTTGTATTTTAATCCTCGCTCAACGAATGCCGGGTATTTTGACCAATACACAATACAATATTACGGGGACAAAATTAAGTGGACATCTTTTATAAAGTAATAACTAAGACTACGGATTTTTATGCAAAATAAAAATTATCTGCTTCGATTTCAGGAAATACAAACCAAATTGAATATTATTTCTTCCCTTAATGATTTTAATAGAGGAGAAATCATATACTGATAACGTCAACTTTTTAAATTTTCCAACCATTTTGAATTTTATCTACTCAATTTTTCTATAAATGCATTAAGATACCCAGTCTACTAATAACTTTTAAAAAATTGGACGAAAATATTTGAGTATTGTTGAAATACTACAGGATTATTTTTTATAATTTCTTATCTGTGCCTAGAAAAAAAATTGAAACATAAGTTTTGTAGATATAAGTAAATTATACAGGGTGTCCGAGGTTTTAGAATTGAAAAGCTGTGTCAGAAGATACAATATGTGCTGATAAAACACCGCAGTGCAGGTTCATATCAATTTTGTTCTTGACTTGGAAGCTTAAACAGAATAGTAATTCTCCTTATTATTATAATATGTATTGACGAATAAATACTTTAACTCAGAAATGTTAGCCAGAAATATTAAAAGAAAATATATACTTGTGTCTTTGTTTCATTTCGTAAGAAGTTTACATTTTAATATAGTTGTTATTTATACAAAAAACATGCATACATCTGTTAAATTTAAACAATATTTTCTCTTACAAAAATTAAAGCTATTTTGCCTTGTTTCCCCTTTTGAAGTATTTTCTCCAGAACGTATTTGAATAACTTGAAAAGTATCACAAAAGTGTGTGAGCTTGTATTTCAAGTTCATTTTCAAGTAATTATTACATTAATTATTGCGTCAAAGTGAAATCTAATTTGAAAAGGAATTATAAAGTTCGTTTTCGTTTTGTATGCGAAATGGCTGATTCGTTGCGTGACACGTAAACTTTCAGATCTCTGGCAATGTTTAAAAATTAATCAAAATTTTAATTGATACAAGCGATCGTGAGGAAGTGGCGGTCCCGTTGAATTCTTCATAATTTCATTTTCCCAGGATTTGTCGCAACATGGAACTGAAATTAATCAAACTTATCCACGCTGTGAAACGAATTCATTTGCAAAAGTAATTTAAAATTTTCTTCACTTTTTATTTCTTTTTGCCTATTTGCTTCATTTCGAATGAGTATGTCATGTAGTAAAAAAAAGAACAAAGTAGTGATGAAAAGAAGTAATAGAAAAAGAAAAATTTCATTTTTTATTAATTTGTTAGAAAAGAAAGGAATTTTCTATTCGCTGCTGATTTAATTTACAATACATTGAAACCTATCTTCGGTTCCCTGCAATTGTAAACTCCTTTTCTATTCCCTGCAACATGATTGTAAAAAGTTATTTTGCAGTACCTGTTTAAATATTTATCTCGTACATAATATACATATGCATTGCCATGTTCCGACAATATTGAAAACGCAGTAGAAATGAAATTTTTCTTTGCATGTATGTACGTAAGACCAATTATTATCAGTAGACTTTTATAAATTTATAAAGTCCAAGAAACATTTGCATTATTAAATGCCAGTACCATTCCTTCCATCTTTTATTTTACATAGACTAATACATTGCAAGTGTAAAACATTAGCGTTTATTAGTCGATGTCAGAGTTAAGACATTATTCTCAAATAAGTAGTTTTCATTTCAACCATTAATTAATAAAATTATCTTATTCTATATCAAAGTAAATCTTATTTCTGTTCGTTCTCAGTCTTTCCTCCTCAGAATAAAATTTTTGGTTCTCAAGAGTTTCGCTTTAATAGTTTGTGTTGCCGATGGAATCATAAATATTTGGAGTATTACTGGTTAATGTTTCTAAGGGTGAAGATGAAGATGCACAATACCACAGAAATTTTCTGCATGCGTAGGGATTATTAAACCCTCTCTTAACTCAGTGCTAAGTTACTCGTTCTGTACATTACGAAGAAACAGACACATTTATATTTATATTATTCATTTAATCTTTATATATACATTTAACTAGTTTTATTATTGCATGTACTTTCATCGTTAATAGGAATATGTTCCATATTGAAAATATGAATAATTATAACGATATAAATTACACTTATTGTCAACTCAGACTCACCACTAAAAATTGCTGTACCATTATTCAAAATATGGTTTAAATTATTAAATATATTGAGATCTAACCAATTAATAAACATTTAAATATTTCTGAGGCATTATATGTATTAATTACAGTGGGTGTAAAAAGTATTCGTACGTAAAACAGAATAACTTTTTTATAATTGTACCAAACGACCTGATTTGAGTGACAAAAATCAACAGAATGGAATTATTCTAGGTAGGAAGAAATGTTGAATTTTCGGTATAATAAAGCTCTGAGTGGGAAGGGTTAATTTTTTCTCAGAATTGCAGCATGGTTGCTCAGGGTTTTACTAAAACCCTAAAAGCTAGTTGTTTGTCCGTACAACTCGGAAATAACCACCATCAATGTAGTTCCCGAAGAAGCCAAATTCTATTTTGTAGTTCCAATGGCCAATTACGAGACATCGCTCTTACGTTCGCCACGCTGCGCCGCTATTGTTAAACGTGGGTGGCGCGCGGCGAGCGTACTCGTGGAAAGCCAAAAGTTCCATCGTCCGGCCCTCTATTTATTTAATCGCGGCCGAATATAAATTTTCCCGTAAAACCGCAACTGGCACTGTTCCGTCGCGTCGGCCGGCTGACAGCAAATGGCACTAATTTTATCCACGGCCGCAAATGGTACGACCGCAACTGCTCCGATTTACCCGGGGAACGGTCGAATCACGGTGGAGTCGGCCGGCCCCGGTCGCCAGTGCGTTAAAAGGTCCTGGAAACTGGGGTCTGTCGCGTGCGTCAGCCCATTCGTAGGAGCTATTGAATAATATTCGATCCGGTGTGCCCTGTTTCCGGCGTTAAATCAAGTCCGAAATATCCAAAGGACCGGCGATCGGTCTGCGCTGGAGCCACGGGAGAAGGACGAACGGGGGGAATGAAGGGGGGTGAGTGGGGGCGTTGGAGGGAAGGGGGACGATGATCGATTTTCATAGCCGACCGATTTGTACCCCGGGTACCTCGCCACGATAACAATTATCGCTAAGTGGCGAACGATGAGTGGGTCGAGCGGGAATACGAAACATGGCCCTTGCACGGCCGCTATTAGTGCCTCATTAATAACGTCAGTCGGTCGTGGTACCGGTGATTTAGTAGATCGAGCCGTAGACTGACGCGAGTAGGCCTCCGAGAAAGAGAGAATAACGATCGCGGCGACGTCAATCTCTGCTGACTTTTCGAACGACGCGGCTCGGCAACTCGCTCGCCCTGCGAAATTGCTGTTAACGAAGACGCCCGAGGCCTCTTCGTGAAAGGAACGACGCGATCGCTTTCGACCGAGCACAGTGGTCAATTTGCTCGAATACGTGGACAAACTTTAAGCTCATTCAATATAATTGATGTCGCTCACATGCTGATGCAATCCTCAAGCGGCGAACTGTTCGTATAACCATATACAATAATTGATAATGTTGGGAACTACAAGTTTGTTCGGATATAAGGCGACGATGTGCGTTTCGATATAAGGACACCGCTTAGTGCAAGAGAGGTTATATTATTTTCCAATGAAAGATTTGTGGTGATTCTCCGTGTTCATTCTCGGCCCATTCGAGAACAAAGTCAAGCCCCATAGGTACCCTGATCTGAAATACAGCGAAAACCGGTCCGAAGCCGTCGCCTTATATCGGAGCAGACCGTATTCACTGCTTCAATTATCAGTTTTTCAAAATCATATTGATAGAGGTACTTCTTGTAGACTATTCAGTTAATTTAATCGCCAGAAACCGAGTAATTAAATGAGAATTTTGATATTCTCGTTCAAATAGGACTCAGTTGGTATTCCACATTTCTAAGGATCTCTTCTTGTTAGGTGTACAAATTAATTAAAATAAAATCAACATTTATTTTTATGTAAAAGGCTGAAAATTAATTTGTGCAGCTAATAGGAGGCTCACATACTAGTAACATTTTTGTCTAAACTGTATACGGCGAGGTATTCTGAAAAGGTCTACAATATTATAATATTCATTCTCAACAACTTGCAGAACCAATCTCTTTAAAGCAATTTTTTAGTAATGTTGCCTTTCTTCTGCTTCAACAAATCGATTACAGGGACAAGATTTTACCTCGGAAATTTTTACCGATTCACCGATGCTTATCTTCAGAAAACATGACCGTTATCTTTTTTGTACTCTGTATGTACATATGTACTTAACGATAACGATGCGGTGAAATTCAGCGAGCTAGTACATAGAAACTTCTATTGCAAATTCGATTTAGCCAGGGTTTCGCTTAGGACCATCTTCAGCATTTAAAAAATGTCTGAAATATGCTAAATTGGAAAGTTATTTAGGATGGAGGTGGTTTTCGCAGCAAAGGATGAAGATTCAGTTCTTCACTTTCGCGAGACCCTTTGACTGCTGGACTCATCTTGCATACTCCAGAGACGTCTTCTAATGACGAGTTAACTCGTCCATAGTTAACGCATTACCGACGGGAAATGAGAAATCTCATTTTCATACAAATTTGCGTTGCCAAAAGGAAATGAGAAACCTTGTTCCCAGGCAGTTGCAGAATTTACTTGACAATTACGGGGGAACGATTATTATTACAACTAGACTGCGAAACTCTATTAGAGGTAAATGTGTTTATAGAAATATTTCAAGAAACGGGAATTCAATAATACCTTCTTTTATGAATGCACAAAATGAAAAATTAGACACGATAGTCGATTCTACAGTATGCGTATCAAACAAATGTTTATTTTATACAAAAACGAATTACTTATGAAAGAGTTTATGTTTTATTTTCTACTTATTTTACTATGATGAATACTTTGTATAAGAACATTGAAAACATTTCTTCATGAATGAATCAACCACAGATTAGAAGATAGTGGCTTCCACGTTACAACGAACCCCTGAAACTTGATATACGATTTTTTGGCTGTTTTATGTAACACAAATGTGAAACTCGCGAACAAATTCTTTACGAGACGCTAACTACTTCAAATTAACGATTTTCAATTTTTCGATCTGCGCATTTTCTACATTATTCACCTTTTTAACAACTTTCCCACCATTTTTCCGACTAATAATGGCGAGCTAATGCTTTTTTAGAACCTGAAGGATAACATCTTATCAATATTTTAGGTGTCTGATCTACCCACAATTTTTCCACTTTTTATCTTCCTCCTTTAGCGTGCAATATAATAATTATTTTATTTGATTAATATTATCTCCGTAACTGTCGCGAAGTTCTCTACCGTAATTGTCAAAATTTTATGCCCACTACTGGAGGGATTCCCCTTGGAACCAGTGAAGCGGTAAACATGCTGGATGATCGAGCCAGCGAGGGTTGGAGTATCGGCGAGTCTCACGCTAATGCAAACAAAGCAAACGATTGAAATAGAAACTATTAAGATCAAATAGAACTTTTACCGTTGTAGTCGTCTCGTTTTTCTAATTAAAATGACACCAAACACAACATAGTTACGATCACTATTCTGTAATAAGCCAGAGGTGGCCAACCTGTGGCTCATGCGGCAAACGCGGCGCATTGGATGATTACTATAGTGGCGCATTGTATCTTTGCCCCTACTTATTCTTTTGAAGTAGGCGTCATAACTGAATCCATCTTCGTATTTTCAACACCTGAGCAGGGATGCCAGATGCGAGTCTCGCGGCTGCGAGTCTCGCCAGGCCCCTTACGTCTCCGTCCCTCGCCTAGATGCTCCCCACTCTTACCACTACCGCTACCGCACCGACTCGGTAGTAGTCGGTAGCACTACCGAGTGTCGCAGAAAAAACCGTACGCTTATACAAGCTGATTCGCCTCGGAAAGATAGGTTATACTGCAATAACGAAATAAATTTATTCGTGTATTGTTAAATAAACACAAATTAAGTTTTGAAAAATGTATATTTACAAGCGATCGCTTTCACTAGAAAATTCCACGTCGTCAAACGGCACTGTAAAACTTTGATCCTTGCTACACTGCACAATCCACAACAAACGTCTGTAATTGCTGTAAACCGAATTCACAAGCTAACCTCACCCAAGCCAAGCCGTCCGTGGTGTAGCCACGTGGTGGGTGTAGCGTGGAACAAGAATTTACAAGAACACCCGTTATTTTCCCAGTCTACTCCCACAGGCGGAAGAGTGGGGAGCATCTAGGCGAGGGACGGAGACGTAAGGGGCCACTTGAGTCGTTGAGCCGCACCGTAATCTAGGCGAGGGACGGTGAGGTAAGGGGCCACTTGAGTCGTTGAGCCGCACCGTCTGGCCACGCTGCACCTGAGTGCTTTCAGTTCAATTCATACAGTAATTTTTTAACAGTTTACAATTGTAGAATGTGAATTGCAGGGTTCACGACAGCGATCGCCCTCATGTCCAGGAGATCATTTCTCTTTGAACTGGCGTAAATTAATTCTATTTAGTTGCTTGAATGAGTTATCCCTTTTCCTCCCCTAAGCGAAGCAGATCCCACCCCTAATCCCTATTTTCCCACCTCAACAATCAACGTAAGAATGTAGAAAAGTGCTCGAGTTGTATGGCGCATGTGAACTCATATGTAAAAGGTTGGCCACCTCTGTAATAAGCGATTAAAGTTTCGGGCGTGAAAGAGGTTGACAAATAGAAAAGAAAGAGAGGTGGAGAGTCGAAGCGTCGACTCAGTATCTCTTTCTCTTTCAATGGCTATCCTTTTCTACGTTTGGCATATTACAAATTGTAGCACCTCTACTAGAACTGTCGCTCGACCGACGATGCGACAGTTACGGAGAGACCCACCGTATTCTCCGGGAGTCTAATGATAGCACACCTGTGTGCTATGTTTTTGACCCGGAGTGTACTTGTAGAACCCCTTTTCATTCAATTATGGTAGCTAGGGGTGTCTGTTATTAAGCGGGCAGGTGGTGAAACTCGTGGCCGGCCGTGGTACTGCAGCTACAGCCGGTACGCGGCCGTGATCTTAAGTGGAAAGCAATGCTCCCATTATGCGGTGGCTGAGCTTTAATTAATCTTTCACTGGTATCGGAAGTCCGTGACTAAACGAGGGCATCTGAGACCCTCTGTAAATAAATGAAACTGGTCGTACTAAAACGCCGCGGTAGAAATGGCCGGATGAACGCGGGAGGATCTCGTCGGCAGATACTCCCGCGGGATGTTACCCGGAGGTAAATCTATTAGTCGTCCGTATAGAATAGAGAACACAAGGAGGACTCTGTTGCATTTGAATTGGACTTTTTCGCTCGTGGACCGGCTACACGGTGACAGGTAGTTTCTTTGTACCGCTCGAGGGAAATTGGTTTTGCTCAACTGGGAAAGTTGATCTCTCGCCGCGGCTCAACTATTAGTACCCAAACAATTCTCGATTCGCAATTTTCACTCTCAGAAAGATTGCATCGGAATAACCTACAAGAAAATTGTGTATTAGATCGTTGCGTGTAAAATTTAAATTTCATTTCTTTAATCAAGAAATAATATTATTATCTACTGGTTTATTAGACTGCGGATCTTTATGCAAAATAAAAATTGGCCAAGTTAACTCTAAGAAATTGACGTTTAATCACAAAATGTATATCTTGTACTAACCTTATATTTTTCTAATGTCTTTTTAGTTTTATATTTGACCTGTTCCTTTTTATCACGAATGCATAAAATCATTTGAAGGTGCGAAGCTAATCGTTTTTCTTTTTATATGAGTGAGAAACTAAACATATTGATGATAACATTCTGTGATGTTTAGTCAAAATGTGGTAGTAAATGTTAGTCAATGATAGAAGAAGCTCAGCAATAGAGACATCAACGATGAACGACCAAAACATTTAATTTTTATCGCGGTATAAATATTATTAAATATTTTATATATCTTTATTCATCATTTTTATATATTTATATATTTAAAAGTTACTGTTATGAATCGGACATTCCAAGAAAACGTTACAGACACTAATAGGATGAATAAAGTAAAATTATCTCAAAACCGGTACATTTTAGGACAAGTGTATCTTCGTACTTTTTTATTCAAAATTTACCATTCTATTCAAATCAAGCATGAAATATGTTAGTTTATTTAAAAAAGCGAATGTAGCCTTCATATATCCTCTAAGCGTCCCGTCAAATCCCGCAGTCTTTATTTTAAACATTTTCACGCATCGTTTGAAATAAAAACGGTATTGGGCAGACTATTGCAATTAAATCGTACCAGAGCTTTAATTTTATTGGGATATTTTGCATTCAGGTGTGCTAAGACCACGAGAACATCAGCAGTTCAATGAAAAGAACAAACACATTTAGGACGTCCACAGTTTCACAACGAAGTAATTATGATTCGTTAACACAAAAGCGATCACTTGTCGGAAACGTATGAAAAGTCATAAAGGCAAATCCAATCAAAAAACGTAATTCCATATAAGACTGCTGAATATCGCTGGCCTCGATACCGTCTACAGAGGAAACTTGTAGCAGCGGCGACATTGACACTTATATTCCCAATTACGATTCTTAAAACCGTGCCAAAACGAAAAAAACCTCCTGTTCTTTATTCGATTCGCCGTGTATAAGTATACCGCTGGCTGGAACCGATGTTACCGTAGGTCGCAGATGTTCCCTCTCGGCAAGAAAAGTTCCATTCCCGTCGGTTCCAATTCTGGCGGAATTGCGTCGGTTATGCAAAACGGTCGATACACGACGATAACAATTAGAGATGGAAGTGTAGCGGGGTCTCGCGGTAGATCGGTGTCCAAAGTTCTTCCCGACCTATGGAAACGGCGGGCGGTGATTTCCGGTTTGGCATCGGACACTCTGCTCGGCACATTCGACATCCGGGTTCCGGCTCTTGGCGGAGCTTCAGAAAACTTGCGAGACCCGAGACCGTAAGCCCGCTCGAAAAGTGTATCAATCACTCAATATCTGAAACGTCGGGCCTGTGTGCGGATGGCCCCGGGTCTGGCGTGTTTGGACAGAGATTTTTCTGCGACCACGTGATCGTGGCACACGGCCAGCTACGGATTACCGGTATAACTCGCCGAGAAACAGAGAAAACCTCGTAAAAATTGTCAAACGGTTTTTTAATAGAAATGAAACATTCCCGTCTCGTGGGTCCGCTTAGGCAAGCCTTCCGTTGCGCCGCAGTCCGTTCGAAACAAAAGGCGGCTGGACTGCGCACTCCCCAGCCTATGTTAATGCATTCCCTTTATGTATTACCGAGTTTCAGTTAGCTTAAACGTTATGCACCCCCGAGATGGAATTTTGTCTATTCGGGATTCAACGGTTTTGTTCTTGGCAAGTTCTTTCATATCTCAGTCGTTTATCGTGAAACGGGCAATTTCATTCTTCAGAAAAAATTCAATAGCGTTACTATTAATTTATCGTTCGGATGTTATAAATTATTATTAAATTCATCCGTATGATGTGTCCGAAAATAATTTACCTTAATCCGAATTCTAAATAATAATGTTTATAACAAATATCAAAATATGTAGCGTTGAAATAACTGGAACGGAAACGTTTCATAGGAAATCCGTCGAGTGGAAGATGCCCAGTATTGCCCAGTTACAATTACGTTTCGTGTATACCAGTTCCGTTTGGAAAACAAACTTCATTCGCATTCAAAAATGTAAAGTGAAACAATATGAACGAGAAACTAAGGAGAAAAAAACTTTATCGATGCGCAGAACACGAACTCGAGACCTTCTATTTCCAACTCGATCGCTTTACACATTTATCTTCCCCCTTTATTTGAAAACCATATTATCTTACAATCTTTTACTATGTATATTTCAAGTGGTCATACAAAGTGCAGATTTATAAAAGACATTTTATATGCATCATTCATTTAGAGGTTTACAATATTCCCTGTAAACTTCATCATAATCTGTGGTATCTATTACATCTACATTTGTGCCATGAGAGGACATTATAATTATTATATATTTACTTTTATATTGGCTAACATAGTTCCATTTAAAAAAAACTCTAATGACCTCGAAAAATCGAGAAATATGACCCTAAGAAAATTGTTTGTCCCATCGAACAAAATAATGTTTCCTCTCTATCATAAACAATAAGGGAGATATTCAAGATGCTCAAGTTAGGAGGGACACTGCGTGTATAATTATTTTATCATAATCACAAATAATGGAAATATTTAAGATGGTCAAACTGATTGTACTACCTTATTTCCCGAGGACAGTTCGGCGCAGATAGAACCAGCATTCGTCGATAGGAAATTACTTGGAAGACTTTAGACGCGAACCAATGGGATGAATCGGATTCATTGAACAGTGTCCACACATCGATCAATCATAGCAACGAAAGGATCGTCGTCGAGTGCCGAGCGATTCATCCACGGAGTCATCGAGCATGTTTACCGGTGGTAGCCCTTCAATCAGCGCCTGTTCGCGAGCACCACAGAAGCGGCACTCGAGGACGGTCGAGAGTTGATCGCGAGATCCGGCGTTTTCGTTCTCATTTTTACGATCGGCAAGTGGATAACCGTCTGGCCAGAAGGGCTCGCCAATTCTCATTTGCATAGCCGGCTGCAGCACCGACTACCATATTCCTTTCCGCGTTAGCAAACGTGCGGACCGGGTTTAGGTCGGACTCGGGTCGCTAGTGTGACAACGTTATACACCACGTAATCGTCCGGATCATGACCGCGCGCGGATCACACGCATTACTGCGTTGCCGCGGAATTAATCAAGCCTATCTATATTAGAAGGCATGCCCTGCGGTCAGATTAGAATCCCGGGCAATCCGTCCGGCTGCATCAGCAACGCTAATGGAACTACGCCCATCGAAGGGCTTCACCCCCGGACCGCATATAATACCAAAGAAAGATTCGACGTTACGCAATCGTCATCGTCGCGTCGGCCCCTGCTAACTGTTGTCAATAAGTGGGTGGAAACCTTGATTCAAATATATATATATAGAGTTTAATAATAACAAATATTCAAATACAGAAGTACTTCGACACTTTCAGTCCATGGCGCAGATCCCACACGCATCGCTCTACGGACAACGACCAACGTGGTTCGAACATAACCTCTCATTCATGACTCTCTCTCGCGCACGCGCGCTCACACACCTCTCTACACAATACAAAAACAATCACCACTAACACTAACAAGTACGGCGATGGGGTCTCAGATTTGGTTGGTACGGGTGTTGATGGTATTACAGTAGGATAAAGAAGTAAGGAAAGTTTAATTGTTAAAAATAATTGTCATCATCAAAGAAGCGAACCCTGGTCAACGCCGCGGCGGTATTATTCCGCCATGGCGCACACTGGGCCCGATTGAAGAAGCACGCAACATGTTTGAATAACTCTTGAACCTTAAATTTGAACTGAATATTAAAAAAAATAATTCCTTCTCAATGATATGTAACTTAATCTTGTATATTTTACATTTGTTTAACCTTTTTATTAATTTCTGTAACTGAATTGTTCAAAATGTGAATCGCGTGCTTCTTCAATCGGGCCCAGTGTGCGGCGAGGCGGTAGCGTACCGGAATCATAGTGGACCGAATCGAAGAATTTTAGGGACATTTGTGTAGGACTTCTGAACTGTTTCTCACGTTATATATTTTTTTGCGATTGATTTTACTACTCTTTCGTCATACGATTTGTAAGATTGTGTTTCAAAATCAGGAAGTTAAGTTGATACTTCCAATCAATGTGAAACAGAATTATTTGGATAAAATCTGTGGGGTTAAGTGTTTACAAAGCTAATGTTGTTACGCGTTAAAACTCCACGAAAGTATGCAACTTTTGTAAAATTTCTAAGATGCTACAATTACTACAGAAATATTTAAGGTGATAAAGTTAGGTGATACGCTCCGCACACTTCCTTTAGAAAGTTGCGCATACGAAAAAGAGAAGAGGAATGAGTAAATGCAAGACGAAAAATGAATGGGAAAATGTGGAGGTATGAAGAGGAGCAAGGTGATGTTATAAAGCAGGACGAGTTAAGTAGACTAAAAAAATTAGAGAGGAGGAGTAAAAAGCGAGCGAATAGAGTGAGAGAGAGAGAAAGAGAGAGAGAGGCGATAGCTGGAAAGGGCGTGAAATAGAGGAGAAAGAAGGCGATGGATCGTAAATGTTACACGTAAAGATTGAAAAGAAGATTACAAGACGGTTGTTAATGTGCGTAACCAATAAAATCTACCTACAGTATTTCTTCCGTAGCGTTATACATATTCGATTGGCCTTTTTAACGTCACGTTTCTATCATCCTACTTAAAACCAAACAATTTCCAGAACACAGCAAGATTATACAGTATCGTCTCCGTAACTGTCGCAAAAGATCTCTACTGTAACTGTTCTTTTATCCCCACCACTGGTGGGATCCCCTTTGGAACTAGTTAACCGGTAAACACGCTCGATGACGGTGTCAGCGAGTGGTCAAGTATCGATGAGATTCACACGAATATAAGCGAACCAAAAAATAGCAACTCAGTTTTTAAAATTTTACCAAAAGTGTGATTAGTCGTTCACGTACCTTTAGAACCAATATTTTTTCAAGAAATGTATCATTGACCTAACGTTTTATACGTCCCTCATTACTACCCTAACATAAGTAGGATACTTGACGAATGGTGATGCTACTGCTGAAGGGTACTGTGTCTGTATAGGGCTAATCTACTGTAACTCGAACATCTCCGTTTTCACTGGGGTAACTAGATTTCCCATTGGGCGTGTTTCAGCACGTGACTATGACATTCCTGCTCGAGATGGTTCTGGGATAAGGATTTGATGATTAGGTCTTCCGTTTGTTACACGTGGTCTTGATCATTCCTGTTCGATACGAACTCAATGCGAAGTACAGTAATGTCTCGATCCCTGTTGGAGATTCAGAGACGTGTTGCGATATGGATCTGTGGCATGAATGGCTATTTTAACTCGAAAATGAAACATTTCTTCCGACCTAGAATAATTCCATTCTATATTATTCTTTCCATTTAATGCATATGAAATTGACATGATACCTCATACAGTACTTAAATGTGTAGTAATTGTTTAGATACGAAAATATTTAATAATGTAAACAATATTTTGAATAATGATACAGCATTTATTAGTGGACCACTCGAGTGCTAAGGGTTAAAGACATGAATTACGTATAGTGTGAGATACGTTGAAAGAATTTACTGTATTTATGTTCTTACTCATTTACACTTTTATCAGATATATTTTCAAAGGTACTATTTCACGACATAAACAGAGTGGAAGTTGAACCTAACTAGCAAGAGCTGCAAAATGGGATGTAGCTTGTAAAGAGCTGGACAAATAATGACCCGGACACCAGAAACTCCCGAAGACATTTATTGCAAGGTTGAAAACACAGAGTTTCTTTTTGGTCTCATAGAGACGAAAATTTTCAGAAAATCTTTGGTGACCCAGCCCTCAAATTGGGGTACTTGAAAGGCTACCTACTTACTAGCAACGTGGCAGTCTTCTTGCAGAACACATCTGACATTTTCTACGAGTCATTGAATAAAAGAAAAGGAGACGCTATGCACAAAAATTCAGTACGATAATTTATAATTTAATAGTAAAGAGAACATTTTATAAATTACACTTACATTTTATAAAGTACGTAATCTTAATTAATGCATAAAAGTAAATTATAAATTATATGTATGTACGAAACTTTGCAAATTTCAATTCATACGAAAAATTAAAAAAAAGACCTTAACGTTTTTATCCAGATTAAAGGAATTGTATTTTTGTTGGAACAATTTTTTTTAAGAGCAAGACAACATGAGCAATATGATGATCAGTAAATTTTTCTATAATTGCACGTTGATTGCGTCATATTTCAATTTCATTAAACTCTTTGTCATTAAGTGTAGACAGAAACTAATTTTAAATGTTTCGCTTGCAGATGGAATTTTGTTCCCATTTCTCATTATCGATATCGGAAAAACTTAAATGTTCCCTAAACTATTGGTTTTTTACATAAGTAGGTCAACAGTTTTCTAATGGGGAATAGCGTGCTATATTAATTATTGCTTTAAAAATAGTATTACAGTGAAACTGCAATCATCCGTACCTCGTTAATACGAGCAATGTTCGGTGAATAGACTGCGGATTTTATGGATTTATTGCAAACGCGGGTAAAAAATACAATTTAAGAACATCAACATCAGTCTATAAAAATTATTAAAACTGAGAAAACATTTTTATCTTGCTCCTGTCTCTCGCAGTCGAGGCAGACAATTTTTATTTTGCATAAAGATCCGCAGTCTAGTGATGAGAGTGTTACAAAACAAGACTATTGGGCCTGTGAATATTTATAGACTCAATTGCTTTTCAAAGTTCGTTGAAAAGCTCATTGAAAAATGATATAAATGGGATTCAATATACAATTTTATTAGACTTCGGATCTTTAGGCAAAATAAAACTTTCTACCTTTTCAACAAACTTGAGCGAAATAAAGATTTAATTTCTTTCTATTATTCAATATTCACAAGATGCCACCATTATTTATAAACGAGACTAAATCCTGTATTTTATTACTTTTTGAAAATTTATAATTACACGAAGGATAGCAGCCTATTAATACTTTTTGATATTCAATTCTTTTTCAAAAACGATGCTCCCTGTGAACTATTTTTATACGTTTTTGCAAATACCTCAGTTGCCCTACTAATTCAGAATAAAGCAATTAATTGAAAGGGTTGTATAATTATCTCCCGATTGTTTCTAGAAAGCTGGCGTTAAGTCAAGATTTATCCGTTTTATTAAAAGTTTCAAAAGCTCCAGAAAGGAATAAAGTGTTATTAAATGTTCGATAAGATTTTCATTCTATCGACATTCGCATGATCACTGTCGCAATGGTATATAAACTCTTGAGTCCCGATATAAATAGAGGTATAAGTCGCCACGAGTTTTTACTTCTGCAGAACAACAAATAACGAACTGTGGAGGGAAGTGGGGGTGGAGTAACGCGAGATTTCCTCTGCATGGTGGATTATACGAACTATTCTGTTCGAATGAATCGTATCCGATCGCGGAGAAGATTAATCTTGGGGAATGAATACTTCAGATTCCGCTCCTACCAGCTATTGACGTTGTTTGGAGGAAAATAAAGAAGTTCGGACATGTTTTATGAAGCGTTTGACCTAATAAATCAATCATCATACGGATAACAGTAAGAAGATATTGAACATTGAGAGATCTACGAGCAAGGTATTAACCCGTTTAGTGTTGGACAACTATACAGTGACGCGGACAAACGTTGAAATCTTAATTATTCATATTTAGAAGATTTTACTTCAAGTGTTTTCAAAATAATACTTTCTTTGTTGGTACAAAGATCTTGGGATTGTAGTGGGCACTCGAGTTTGAATTTATTTTTTCCTCAAAAAAAATTGGGTGCAACTACTGAGGTGTGCTTAAAGTCGACATCAATTCTATTATTTATATTCATCTGTGTAATTAAGGATGTTGATGTTAATTAACCCTCGGCACTCGAATGGTGACTCTGAGAGAGAGGGGCGCCACTAAAAATTGCTGTACCATTATTGAAACTGTTGTTTACATTATTAAATACATCGGTATCTAATCAATTACTAAACATTTAGGTATTACATATACCAATTTCATACCCATAACGTTTAAAAAATTATAGGGAATGGAAATATTCTAAGTCGGAAGAAATGTTTAATTTTCGAGTGCAAAAGCAGCTTCGGGTGCAAAAGATTAAATTTGAAAACCCATCTAGTGCTAAGGTTATTAATACTTATATACAGAAATTCTAATTTTACACTTTCCTTCGCCCGCCACTGTATACTGTCGATATTTTCGAATTGATGAAAAACTTGCAGAACATCTCGTTTTGTTATCATAAAGTAGAGATTTCGGAATAGCATGCAATCTGAATAATGTCTTGTGACTATTGATTCTAAGAATGATAACAAATAAAGCGAATATAGCCAATGAAGCAGAAATCCTTCCATTTTGGAATCATTCGGCTATAGCGATTTTATGCCGACGATAAAACTCCAGTACTGAACCAGCTTCATTCGGCAAATACGTGGAATCAGGTGCGGGTAACTAGAAATCGTTAGCATCGGCTGAACGATAATGGTTACGATCCGCGATCGTAAACATCGTCGCATAATGCAGAACCTACTTGTTTTAGACACGGTCTGTAAGTAATGAACTTCTTTGGTCTCTTACTGTTTATCTGAACTATGTTCAAGCTAAAGACAAGTTAGCTTTTACTTCACAGAGTGGGACTAGTTTTCCGATTGTTTTTCCAACTACTTCGTATATTGTGAACTACCTAACGCGACTGTTTCAGATTACTTTGTTGTTAATGAGCCCATTGAGATTTGATTTTCTTGAATTAAAGCTAAGAAGCCTCTAAGCTAATTACTAGACATGGCTTGGTAATCGTGATGCTTTGACGTTTACATAAGTTATCGGGTATACAACAATACAAGAAAGAATACACCAGAAAAAATTAATAACGTTTTCGTTTCATTTCTACGACAAGGATCTTTTAGTGAAAGAAATATTTCCCTTCATGTGATCTCCATAAAATTAGAACTATTTACTAAAATTAGAAATGTCCAAGGCCTAATGACATTGTATTTTTGTCAGTTGTTGTTTTAAGGAGTTTTTAAAGATCATTTTTAGTTGTTCTAGACGAATCTAATTTTTTGCACTCGTTCTTTATCTAATATTCAGACAGAATCAACCAAGAACTGTTTATATATATATTCCAATTGCAAGTACATATAGGGGGATAGAAAAGAAGAACATCAAAATGGAGAAGATTATAGTAATACAGTGCTGTGAATAATTATTAGACTGCCGATTTACGACCAAAATGAGTAGGTGTAATCTGACACAGTAAAAACATTAGAAGAATTTAAAGATATGTACTGTTATATTATTTTCAATCCTTGTAAAGGTGAAATAAATTTTATTCGAAAGTAAAATTAGATATCTCAATAAAAACTGAAGATAGAATCTTGTAGATCACCTTTGTATTTTAAACTGACTCAACTTGAAGATTGTAATAATACTTCTCCATAAAATTTGCATTCTAAAATCGAAAATTTCATATGCAACAACCTAATAAAAACGATAGATTATTCCAAATAATTGGTTACCTCGATAGTTGCAAGAACCTCGATGCTTGCAGGCTCTTTCGGACTTGTTCCGTGCAACCAGCGAGGTTCCACTGTACTCATCTTGTTGCGGAGTACGTCGCGACTGTCTCACGATTATCCTCGCTGCGTATACCACGTGACGTGAGCCGAGTGTTCGTTCGAAGGACCACCCACACCGATGTGAATGCTTGGAGGACCAAAGAGTTTATTTGTGGCTAACTGTACAGGTTTGAATGAAGTTCCTAACAAGTCCCGTGACTTAGTGAGACCCCGTTGGACTTCTGCTTCGAATCACGTTGTTCGGAGGAACCTCAACGATGTTCTGCTTTCGCGAAAACGACCACAACCCGCATTAGACCCGATTCCCTTTCCCTCGCGCCCTTATACTTATCTGCATGAAGGGTTGGAGTGAGGAAAGTCCTCTTTTCCGCACGAGGTGGATGGCAACCGTGTCGAGTGGCTCCATTTCGAATGTCCGTCATGACCGGAAACGGTTACCATCTTTCTGGGAATCACTCGTCGAGGCTACGGTTTATGACACGTCCAAAGTACCTGAAAAAACCCTTAAAACATGCTGCAGAATAACCCGGGCACATGTGTGCCAAATGTCGACCGGTTCGACAGACGCAAAAGGTAAATTCGCGTCCGTGTCATAAACCGTCCCTAATTGCCCAGCCTCGACATTTTCGGTGTGAAAGAATATTTCTCAGTTCATCTTTCCATTCGATCGAGTCTGGTATCGCTAACTGATCCGACTCCACGGCCACGGGATTGCATAACGCGCGAACATCTGTTGATGTCGAGTTTTCCGAAGAAGTTATAAATGTCCCAATACTTATGTGCGGTAGTGTACGTCAAGTTGAGTTAACGAAAGCATCGCAGTGATCGGAATTACCGGGCAGGGACCGGAACGAATACTGGTCCGTAACTGTTTCCGAGGCGGAGGGTATTACAGAGGGCTTAGTACAGGATGACACCGTGGATAGGAGTAAAGGGAGAAGAGAGATTAGAGGATCGGAACGAAGAGAACCGAGGGATTGTGGGGATAGAAGGAAAGACGCGGGGCTGGCCGAGAATCACTCCGTTTGCCATCAAAGACGTTCGTGCCGTGAATTTTAAGAAAGATAAATTCTCTTGACAATACATATCCGTACCACTGAATTCTTTCTCCCTCGTGCCCCTGCGTACTTCCTTTCTTCCCCGAACACTTCCTTCCTTTTAAGTTTGTATTTCTTATTTCTCTCGAAGACGTGTTTCAGAGACGCGGTCTATGATCTTTACCGCTTTATATACACAAAGCTGCCGTTGCGCTATTTCTTTTATTCTCGTCTACTTTCGTACTTCTTTAAATCGGTTCGACAACTTCAACTGGTTTCGTAGTTTCGGATGTTTTGGTCTACGAGGGAAATTGCTTACGGAAAATTGCAGTGTATGTTACTGAATTCAGGGCGGAACCTAGTGTAGAACGCTATATACTGTGACGAATAATGCAAAATTTAAATAGTAATTTATACGACAACTACCACTATTTCTAGAAAAGTTTATATAAAAATGAGAAAACTGCAAAATAGAAAATTGATAGTTTATTTAAAGTAAAAAACTGGGTGAACGACGGAAGTCTAATTCCACATTTTTGTGATTGCAGTTTTGATGTTTAAACATTTTGTTAGTTTTACTACTTCTTATCTTATATTAGTTTGTGATCTTGTTTCTAAGTATTTTGCAGGCTAACTATAATGAAAGAGAGATAACTATAAAATAATCAATTACGCCAATAACTTTAATAGTGTAATATCCAGCACTAATTAGCATTCAGTTACGAAATCTCAAAAGTAGCAGACCTCTAATTGAGAAGAATCAGTTATTGTAGTATTAGCAATACATTTTTTTCGAGTGTATGCTACCTTCCATATGCTTGATCTGATCGTACGAAATAAAATGAAATAAAATAAACTATACATTATACAAAACAAAGATTGCGCTCATCATTTCTAGGTATAAGCAGGTAGCAATAAACGTTTACCGATGGTGGAGGATGCTCTAAACTAGTCTAAACGTTCCAGATACCACTAGCAATAAGTTGCTGGTTGCAAGACCTCACTAACTTCTAGGTGTAAGTAACCAATTGTACGCGGCAGATACCGATTCCCCATAAATTTTTAGTCAAGACTTCGAATTCCAGGCAAATCAATACCAATAAACATCTACTAGCGGTGGCATTAAACTTCGCATCGCCGAAACCAGTAACCGTAAATCTCATCACTTGAACTATCGAAGCTACTGAATTGAGAGTCGAAACGATCGACACAAATAAACTTCGCAGCAACGTAACCAGCCAATAAATTCACGTTCATGGTGCCGTTTCATTAAAACTCGTAAAAATCGGTCGGGGTCAATTAGAAATCGTTGAAGCTGTCGCAAACAAACCCCGTGATCCCAAAACTTGGTATTGGTAAACGGAGTAGTTCACCAATCCCTCGAAAAATATTTATTTCGTCTATTCTATTTTTTCAATTTTTTATTTCGCAAACATAGCAATCATAGATGCCTCCTGCACCTTTGAATCGGTGAAGTTTACGAAATTTTAAAGTCGTTTTTCAAGAGGACAGTTTTTTGAGACTTTCGTGACTCGTGACGAGTATTAAGCGATAAAAATATTTAATTTTGTAAATCGTGCTTAGAACTCGACCAATCGAATGGTGTAGAATGTACCCATGATTGCTACGACAAAATATTTATAAACACACTTTATACAAGTGGAAATTATACACGGCTGAATGTTTCGAGAAATGCCACCTAACCACCACTTTCTTATCAATTTCCTATGAAATTTTTATCTACCAATTTATGAATTTCCGGAAAACGACGCATAGCACTTCAATCATATCATACACCAAGCACGCAGCTGCAACATTCTCATTAATCGAGCATCGAATAACCCAGTTACGGTAACCAATTTTGCGACGAACGACCCTGGGGGAATGCGGCCTCAAGTGAGACATTAACAGCCTCATAAAATTCTTAAGAAAAGCCGTTGTTTAGGTTGGCAACGGGGCAAGTAGCTTACAGTAAGCAGTAACTTTTTTTTGTACTGTAAAATTATAAAGACTCGAAGATAATGAACTACAGGTGCTGTATCTTGTGCAAAAGCGTTCTTTGTCACTCGATAATTGCGTGCTTTTCTGTCGAGCCAAGAAAGGAAATATTAAATATAGACTGTAGTGAGAGACGCTGTACCTGTAACACCGCAAACTGAACAAATCCAGTAATTTAATTATCGTGTTTAGCAACGAAGCACTTCTTGTATGTGCCACACCAATTTTCTTTACTTTTTATACGAAGCCACCGAATGGTATGTACCCCACCTAATTAGTTAATCATTTTTCTTATGACCATTGCGGGTCTTTATGCAACATATGAGTTGTCTCCGGCAATTGCTACAAACAGGAGCCAGGCAGAAAATGCTACCTCTCTTTAATAGTTTTAGCGTTATGGTTGCGGCAACAATATTCATAGCTCTTTCGAGAAAAGACATATTTCTCATTTCTTCAATAATGTAATAGAATATCTTTATAATTACAAACAGATTGGTCAGATTCATTGATTAAAATAAATTCCCAAAATTTCGCTAACTCTCAACAGTTTGCACCCGGCACATCCCCGATAAACGTCTCGAAGAAAATCAGTAGAATAAAAATATGGAGATCCTGCTGCAGGATAGCACAGTGATAGCGAAAAAAGTGTAGAGAGAGGGGGGGGGAAAGGAGTAGAGGATGATCGTGGAAGATGGAACGAAAGACGAACCGCGGAGACGTGGCGTGACGTCTTTATGCGGGCACGTTTGCATATATGCATGCGAGTCGCGACAATGCGAGGCTTGTAAAGCGGTTAAGAGGATTTGTCACCTTGTGTCACTGGATAAACTCCTTTCCGTTCCCCTCGCGAAACTCCGCTGCCTCGGTTGACACCTTCGAGGACACGATTCGTGAGTCTCTTCTTACGCATCTTTCTATTCCTCCCACCGACTAGACTGCGTCGCCGACGCGCGTAACCCCAAACACCGTTCGTCCGACGCGACGCGACGGATCGGCAAACTGAAACCCCTTCCGTTCGCGATTTCCTTTGTTCGGGGCGCATCAAACGTGAAATATGCGAGTTAGCCCGGGGAATTCCGGTAATTTGCGAGCAGGAATCGCGGAAATTCAAGTTCGTCTTTAATCCCTCGGAATACTAGATTTGTCGAACGTTTCACGAACCACCCTCCAAGGGAAACTTTGTCTTACGAAACGCATGTGATACCAGCTAGAACTTTGCCGAACTTCTTCTCGTTGCCGTCCGCCAATCCTCTCTCTTTCCTTTCTCCCGCTATCCCCTATCCCCTACATCCCTGTGCTGAGGCTATAGGATTCCGTTCCGTCACGGTATTAATCGCTACTTATTTCAAGGTTTAATGGTCCTCGTAAAGAAAACCGGTAAAGGAGGACCAGTTTCCAACGGCAAATATATATCCACTCGAATTTGTAGCGCCATTCCATTGGAACACGGGCAAGGTGTATTTAAACGGGCTGGCCTCTTTAAATGAACGGTTCCCGAGGTCGTTTGGGAATGTTAGGGGGTTGTTTGGAAGGAAGAACATTACGGCGACGTTAATATTGTTTTTCCATGGACGACGAGAAAATTGTGTCGCGTGCAGCGGAACGTCGATTAGGGGGAAATTTATAGTCGTTAAAATCGACAACGGAAAGGAGCAAATAGAGACCGCCGCGCCGCCGCGAGTATGTTACCAAGATTGTTCATTTACAGTAAATTCGTGTTTGTAGCTTCGAGTGAATGTTGTTTTACGGATTAACCTGGTTTTTAATGTAATTTCGTTTGCCGCGGAGGAAATGAAATCTTGTTTTGCGACTGCTCCTATTGAATTACTTTGTCTGAACGTACATTCTGTTCGTGCAAGGACATCTGCGTTTTCCGATTAATTTCGCGTGATCGTGCAAACGAATTTAATATGTCCCGAAAGGAGAATTATCTTCTGTAACGCGTGAATCGAGCATGCATACAAATATAAAATATTAATTTTGATATTCACTGTCGTTGGAACATTTGCGTCCAAACGATGGTCTGCAAAAGTAAAAGTTTCAAGCTTTAAAATGAGTCCAGATAATTGGAAACTTAGTGTTCAAACTCTTTTCGGACTTTCCAAGGATCAATATCGTGACGCTAATAGCATAGTATTAAACAACTTTTCTATTAAATATGGCCGGCTGCTTGTTTCTTTTGCACAACAGTGTACTTAGGAACCTGAAAATATTCAATTGAAACGACCGGTGAAACCAGAGCTTGCTTATATGCAGGTACGGCGGGTAACCACGTACGACCTAACGAACAGTTCAACCCCAATAATGTCCCCGGCCATACATTTCCACGGACACGCCAGGATTTCCCAATTAACGCGTCCGTTTGTTAACGCATCGATCTGCCGTGGAGACTAGATCCCCTAGATTGCCAGTTAATCGCTATTGTGAGGAAGTCGAGCGTGCTACGTCCCACGAATTTCGGAAAGTCTGATCATCCATCGATGCCGCGCGTACCGAACGGCAACGTGTCCCTGCTGCTCACCCCCATTTCCCTGTGTTCCCTCCGGTGGCCCATTATCCGTGGACCACCCCCTAGAACCACCCATCGCGTCGTGGCGCGGCGCGGGGACGCGCTCGAATGACAGCGTCGCTTTCACTTTCTGTCATGGCGACGTGTTCAGATACAGATCGCGGTCTGTTGACATCCATTGATCATGACATGAATAATGAATGGATACACCGGCTGAATAATGCATGCATCAACGTCGAACAACATCCACTCGATGGATGTATAACTAGTTGGGTGTACCATCGGTGAACGTTGATGAACACGGGTCGCTCGACGCTGAACGATATCGCGATCGTGTTACAAGTTTGCCACGTAACTCTTCTAGCCAAGCGTTCCTCGCTCTCTGCCACGTCCTTTTTGGCCCATCGGTTTACACGGAATCAAATTAACCCTGCGATGCTCTTTGCGGGAACGAGGTCTCGTTGCTCCGACGCAACCGGCCAGCTTCGCGGACCGGTCATTAAAGATTATCGATACGACGAGGGTTTCGCTTGATTGGTGCTTAGAGTTTCCACGAAATTTTACTGGTAACCCTTTGGACGATCGAACGCCGACTCCAACGGAGCAATTGACATTACTGTAGGGCCTGAAACATTTTTACATTATCGAGTTTCTCTGTATTTCACGAGTCGTTTAAAACTTCGATATGCGTCAATCCTTTTTGTTTGTAAATAGCTTCGAGTGAGACTACTGTATGTAGAATTGTACAGTTGAATATAAGCGCTTGCAGGTGCTCACGAACTGAGGGGCTTATTACTTAAATCACTCTGTTCCGATTTGCGAGAAATTGTTGATATTTAAACAGTGAGTAGTCCGGTAAAACGAATACTATTTTGGAATTGGAATATTTGAAATATTGCCTGAAGCAGCAATCAAAATGAAATGTAAGCTGAATCGCGCCTATTTCATTCGCAACGCTACACTCTAAACAATCTATATTGAAGTTAATGGAAATCGCGAGTATCTCCGCAACGCTAACTTTGATCTCTGTACAAAAACGACTAATTCGACACGCGTAGTTTTGTTCGCAACGCTATTGCGAATAGCGGATAAGCCCATCTCCGCTGATCGTTGGGGCGGCCAGACCTGCCCATGTGTACAACTAACTACTTCTACTGCTACTATTTCTACAGACGAGTACAGTGACTAAATATTAATGAAATGACTTCGCATCCGAAGATGCGAGGCCATTGTAGTTGCCCTCTTGAGCGACAGTTTGTCGGAGCCACTTCGGCATATAGCCTCTTCTTTTTCTTCGGCGGTCCGCCAAACAACTGAAACCCTAGACGTGCTCGCAGTGAAAACGATCGACGACTTCCGAAACGAATCACAAGTTTCGAGAGAAGCCGACCGTTCCGCTGGCGCAATCGAGCAGGTGCGCAACGTTTCGAAACCCTAATCCGCGCGCGTTCGCGTTCGCGAAAAGCTACACGAGCAGGAAGAATCGATCACGAAGCATCAATTCGAACGCCATGCCCCGTTCGATTTAGCTTCGAGACGAAACTTCGAGCTCTTCCAGTGACTGACTACCGTGCGAATCGCGGCCTACCCGAAAGAGAAAACGGTAGTCAGCCCCGGCCCCTACCTACTTAGAACGAACAGTCACTCCAAGAAGGTAAACTACCTACCTACCTAGCCCTATATTTAAAAAATGGCAAAAGACACAAGCTCTCCAACACACTCGCTACACGGTCTCCACGCAGACGCCAGGGTGCAATATCCTAACACCTAGGGAGGACGTCCCGGGACGCCTCCGACACCCTAACGTTAGAATCTCACACAAGCACACTCTAAGGTACGTACCAGTTTTCCTGAAATCGACTGACAATGGCAGTGGTCATTGCGAAACAAATTAATAAACTGAAATAACAGCTGAATTTACACTGAATTAAATTATGCGTAATTCTGAATACTGCACATTGTTTCTAGTGAATAGAGAAAACTCTAGTACACATATTCCACGACGATCCATGTAGCATGTCACAGATCAACAGGAATATGCGCTACTGAAACAAGTTTAAACGACCGACGCAATTCCACTGCCTAACAACACACGCACACACAAGTGGAAAATACGTCATGCACGATACACCAACCATTGTCAGTCGCCACACATATTATATAATTAGAACAATATTCCATGTGCCCGTTGCTCTCACCCTCCCGACTTGCACCTGGGCACGCGAGAGGATTCGAGCAACGAACAGGGAATCTTAATATCCTGAAAATCCTAACTAAAAGAATCCGTTAGATTTTATACGGGCTAATGTTCTTGAATTCTTAAAAAATGGCTCCACTTCGAATTTAAAATTTAAAACGGTAATGGTAATTGGAAATTTATTAATAAAGATTTTTACTTATTTATTTATTTGTTTAATCTCAATCTTTACGGAAATATTTAAAAAACCTCGGACGATCCTATCGACAAAGCAAAGTTTGGAAATAATGGAAAAAGTACTCTTCTAAATGAGAAAAGTACTTTCGAGCGTGATATACATGAAACTGATGCGTATTGCTTTGTCTTGGGAATCTATCCGTCGCGAATCGTCTTTTTGTACGTGGTATCTAATGTTTCCGAGCAATTCAAACTAATTATAAAATAGTACAAAAGATTATCTTCGGGATAAAAAGCGACTCTAATAATTATGTAGCAAATTAGGGAACATTTTTATCTTCTTTCTCTCTCTCGCAAATTGGAAATTCAATTATCGATTAATTTTTAAATAAAACGCGACGTACAAAAAGACCCTACCTAGCTAGGAAACAGATTGTTACCCGCGAAAACGCCTGGCGTTCTCACGCTCACTGTACTCGTCAAAATGTACTACGTAAGGAATAGAGGAATGGAAAAGACTGTTGTTTATTTACTCACTACTTGTTGCGAGGATGAGAAGCTGCGTTAGAGTCCTGAAATCAAAAAATTAAACGGAAAGATATTAAAATCGATTCGGGCAATTCCATTTGCACATAAAAAGATTTCAATTCAATTGAATTGATATTCGAAATAAAAGTGCAGGCTGTACAATTTCTCATTAATACTTTGAAAGGAAATGTTCAATAATAATGATTAATTGTAAGGATATCTTGGTACTTACATTCTTTCCCCCTTGAAGAAAGCATGATACGTTGCCCTCGATCTCAGCTATCGATGTCGTCTTTGCTTGTCAAGGTAGGCAGCATTGGTCATCCATGTAAGCTGCCTCAAAATATTTTATACCCATAGTGCTCTGTAACAGGAAGAATAAATTCATTTAATTCAAATCGAACGATCGTCGGAGACTAAATCGTAGTTAATAGAAAAGAAATAGTTCAAGTTGAATATTTATTAATTCTTCTTTAATGGTTTAGAAAAAAGATATTCATTAACACAGTTTAATTGGAAAGATAATTGGTACTCACGTTCTCGTCCTCTCCTGCTTGAAGAATCTGCGCCATGACGCTACGTCACTTTCGATTATCGAAACCACCGAGTAGTATCGATCCTGGCTTTGAGTATGGTCTTTCGATCGATGGATTCTTTTCTCGCGGATCTGTAACAAAAAGAGCAAATTCACTATTTACAATTAAGAATTCAATACAATCAGAATTAATAATAAATAAAAAATTCAATTTGAATACACAATCAAAATTAACTTGAACCGCACGACACGCGCACATTGTGTGCGCATGCGCATGCGAGGTTCGGCATGCACACAATCTCATTCACACACGTACATGCAAGTTATGTCCGAGCGCCATCTAGCGGCGACCAGAGAAGTAGGAGGTAACTAACTACACTTTTCTGAGGGAAGTCTGTGAACACCTCTACAATACACCGTGGTTTAAAATAATGTGATTGTAAAATAACTGATAAACTTCATAATTCCACACTTTCAACACTTTCGTAATTATGGGCACGTATTATTCATCTTTATTTACGACAATTTTGCACGATGTAACGGGTGGAATCAATGTTGGCGTTACCGGACAGTGGCACACGCGTTTGACAGCAAACATAACCTATTTGCATAAGTACCTGAGGTAGTACGATAATATGGCTGAAATGTCCGGTAACTGGGGCACGAAAAATGGTTATCACTTTCTTGTATCCGGTAAGTAGGACCAAAACTTCTGATTAAAGCTTGGTTAATATTTCTTTTCCTTTTTATCAAAATCGTGAAATGCATTTTTAGAATACTTCAAAGTCGTCATTAAATATCCGATAACTGGTACCTTCACCCTATAAAAAATTCTTTTTTATTAACATTAGGCTTTGGATCGTGTCTCGTCCGTTAGCCGTATACATATTTTGTATAAAAAGTCACATATGAATCTTTACATAATTATCTTACGTTACTCTTATAAGAATATAAAAATATGATTATATGCTGTCTTAGGAACTTTTTCGTTCTTACTCTCTAGAACTTCTTACATTTTTAAAAGGTATCATTACTCTAAATAGGCTAAAGAAGCTTACAGTTTAATATAGCATACAGTATACAGAAGTCATTGATAATTTAAGTATATTAGTCTATGACTGTGTTAAAAAAGTGTAAACCCTATAAAGAATATTTCAACTTGTATCGATGCCACCTGCCGATGACAGCGATAACTACTGTATAAATGTCATCGACGCGTATTTGAGACATACTGCATAACCTAAATTCGTCCTAGAGTATTCAGGAATAACGTGTTAAAATTTGAGGATGATCATTTCAGTAGTTTCTGAGTTTTGCAATATAAAAATCGGCACTCTATTTATATAATAGTAACTAGTAAGTTTTAAAGTATTTACCTTAATAAACAACTAACGGTAGTCCTCTTTTGTTACTAAACAATTTTCTTCTTTATTTTAGATTTTATAAAATTATCTATGACAATGAAAGTATGCAGAAAGTAATGTAATACATTCTCATTTCTGTGACTGGTAATTCGTTATTACTTATTTGTATCTGCGTCTAATTATAAACTGTTTATGATTCCATAAAGTGGAACTAGGTTAAGAAAGTATTGGGTTGAAACAAAAGCTCGTAGCGTTTTTAAATTAAAATTCGAAAATAACCTTAAGATTTTTATTTATGCAATAACATATTTTCCATTCTGTTTTATCACTTTTTTGTTATTTTATGTTATCGAATAAACCTGTGGATATCTTAATTTTATCTTCGAATTTTAATTTAGAAACTCTACAATCTTTCGTTCTAACCTAATATTCTGCTGTTATGTTCGTTTGGGATCGCTCAACGTGCAAATGGGACAGAACTTAAAGGTTTAATTATTTGTCGTAAATAGGGTAAAGCGGCCTTTGAAGCAAAACGTCTCGGTATTGTGGAGTTTCTGTATCGGCATCATTTGTTGAACGGTAAACATTATCTTCTTGTTCAGTTCGTGGAGGTTGTGATAAGAGGATGGGCAGAGACGGGTCGACAAGGTGCCGTAGTTTCGCTAGGTAGTTATAGCCATTTGCGGTCCATCGAAGTCATAATTAGTTTTCCTCGTACAGCCTTGGTCGACCGAACCTGATAGACAGTTTTCGGGAAAATCGGCCAACCGTTGGAAATACCATTTGGTCGAGAAGGGGCGCTACTTGCGGAAAACATCGTTACCCTTAGAATTTTTATATATTGACCGCAAAACGTTCTTTTTTAGAAGCTAAATTAACGTTTTAATGGCATTATACGACCTTCTTCTATTCAACATCTGAATATTTTTATCAGTGTATTTTATTAAAATTCACTAAGATGTTTTGAAATCTATGCGTCATTAATAGATCGTGGGTTTTTCGGCGAATTCTCATTTCAAAACATGGAATAATACGTTCGCAATTAAATAATTTAAAAAATAAAGTATTCTTACGGAAAGTAAAACAAATTAGAGGAGACTGAACAACTTCTCCGCCATTACTAAATATGTGTATTAATATTCTTTTTAATTGTTGTTTACATAATCACTTTACGCAACATAATTTTGCAATTTAAAAGAGTACGAAATAAATATAGGTTCTCGAATAATAGATTTAGTGACCCAACCTTGTCTGAAAATCCAAATTATCCTTTCGTTCAATTCTTCTTATTATTTATTGTATAATATGCACATTTCTCGAAATTATGCTTTTGAAACTGGCGTTCCCGATAACTAAAGAACTAGCAAAGTAATCAACTTCGGACGAAGTTTGTTCATTGTTTTACGTATTTATTTAGGAATTGGACCTAAAATATTTATTTAATTTTTTGTTTATAATATTCTTTTTAACAATATAAATTTAGCTAATTTGCCGAAACGAGTAAACTTGTTTTTCGAAACCTAGGACTTTTCCACCTTTTCATAGTCTTTCAAAGTAAGCAATGTAAGTTAAAGATTTAAAGCTATAATGTATAACGGTAAGGTGTCATATCAACCTGATGTATACCAGACCGTATGTTAATCCTAACGTATATAGCTTCCAAACAAAAAAAAAATCACTTGTTTTCACTGTGATTATACGGGAAGGTTCCCTTAATTCATTAAGAGTGCACGCGCTACGGCGCGACTACGAAGCTATTTTGTAGTGTACATACTACAAAGTTGAATAAGGTCTCTATCGAACGTCGGACGGTGAATGGAACTCCGAAGTGATAAACGTTTCGTTTTGTTGCAGGATCGGTGAACGAGGCCGGCGTGTTCACCCTTCGAGGCAGACAGGAGGGTGGCCGACGTGCTAGAAGAACCACGACAAGCACCACGAGCACAACACCGTCCAGCTCGACGTTGATTTCTCTGTCCGACGACGTGGCGCAGCCCGCGGCCCTTTTAGCCCCCGAAGAGGACTTATGGTCTACCAGCTCCTCCGCTACAACCAATGTTCCAGTCTCCTTAGATACAGCTGCCACGCCGTCAAAGCCACCCTTGGAGCTCGAGGTGAAACCTCACAGCAAGGTCGTACTACCGTGCGAGCTAGAAGGAAATTACTCGAGGCTGCTGCTGCCCGAGGCCAGGTAATTTAGGGTTCTTTATTGACAAATAGGACGTACATGAACGGATCTGAGACGATTCATTACAACTTTGCTTCTTCCGTCTAGATCTACAGACGTTCGTTTACCGCGCGCGCAGAGTACACACTTCGCTCTTCCATTTTCGTTAATGGCCACAGTGTAAGGTCCCATTCAAGGAGACCGCATACAGTCTCTGATGTTTGATTCGTGTTTTGTTGATCAAAGCGTCTAGCCCGGATAGTCAAAAATTCCATCATACTAAATTGATTTTTGGTCGTACCATTCGAAACAGTCCCCAAATTTCAAGTTAGCATCCTTACCACGAGGATGAACACGGTTTTAATGAAAACTACGAAAAAATTCGCGAACTTTCTATCGAATAGCACACACGACTGTGAATTCTTTCCAAATTTGCTGTCAAACCCATTTTTAGAAAATTCCAAACGGATAAAATTGCTGATTTTATTATACGATATTATTATTATAGTTATTATTATTATGATATTATTATTGTAGTTATTATCATGCAAACATGTTTAAAGAGATTGTAAATCTGCAAAAATCCGAAAAATGCATATATTTTATAGGAGTTTTAGACAGTCAGTTTTATAAAAATTCAGTAGTGAGACATTATCATAATTCGAAGGTAAATTCAGATAGCATTACCTAAGTGGGCCATCGATTTCTCAATATTTCACTGAAGACGCGTGGTTACGTTAGAATACCCATACCCATCGAATAAAATATTGTAACTAAGAAGTATAACATCGTCCAACGCGTTAACCGGTAAATTTGACGTTTCTGTGGACGATAGGTAGCGTTCTCTGCAAATTAGCGTACTAATTGGAGGGTATTATGTTGCTAGGAGCTATAAAATAGGGCCGGCAACATGGCTGCACGAAGGAAGTCCGGTGGATATGATAACAATCAATACGAGAACGGAGATGAGTGGAACTGGACACAGATATATTGGTGATTCCATCACGGCGGCGTTGCATATAGACAACGTCAGATTAGAAGACGACGGTATATGGGGTTGTACATTAGAGGACGACCAAGGGAAGATTCTCGCTGGCAGACCCGTGAAGCTCGTTGTTCTTGGTAAGTTAATGTTTCATTATTACTACGCCAATCGAGGTCCTTCATTAGCGTACCGTATCGCTTACAAGTCATCAGACATTCGTCCAAGAAATATTCCACGAAATTGATACCCGCACCGACGACACCAAAGACTTAACCCTTTGCAGTCGGAGCGATTTCAACTCGAAAATGAAACATAAATTCCGACCTAGAATCATTCCATTCTATATGATCTTTTTCGTTTTATGGATATGAAATTGAAATAATACCTCAAACATTACTTAAATGTTAAGTAATTTATTAGATAGCAACATATTTAATACTGTAGATAATATTTTGAATACTGGTACAGTAATTCTTAGTGGTGACTAAACTAAAAGCACAGGCTGAATTAAACATATAAATAACACGTTAGCAGTGCCTAGACCTGTTCAAATTTTAGCAAGCTTTCTTGTCTATTTTAACAGAAACTCAAAACTAAAATCGGAAATTAAGAATGCAATTGGAAATTATGCGCAAGTCCTTAAAGGAAGTGTGCGGAGCGTGGTTTGTCCTCAGTGGTGGGGATAAAATTTTGACAGTTACGGTAGAGATCTTTTCGACAGTTACGGAAAGAATACTGTGTTTTCCGTTACTAGGCAACTACCCCCATCGCGTGTTGACGAAATGCAACTAACGACGTTCGCCTGTATCTCACTCAAACGCTTTCCCTATCCTCCGCACAGTTGAATTCGTAGAAGCTGCCTTGCTCGCTTAAGTGTCCGCATTCGGTCCGGACTGAAAACGCTAAATTGCGCACTACTGTACCGGGATATTATCAACTGTATCGAATGGGGAGAAAGAGAGATATGAGCATCTCTTAGTGCTCGGTCCGCAGCGACGTAACGCGAAATTTAAGGAGACACCGTGTGGAATTAAATATCGCGTTACATAGGTAGCAGGCAGATGAACCGCGCGAGGGAACACGAATGATAAATAAAAGAGGTCGGCCGTTGAAAAGAGCAGCCGGCCACGGACGGCCGGGGACGCCTAGCACTCGAATGAAAATAAAAGACGGGCTCTGTCCTACGCGGGGACGCGGGATATTAAAAACAAAAGTGGTCCACGGTAGGGAGCGTCGCGACGCCGCGCCGCGTCGTTTCGTGGCGTGGGCACACGGTGCGGCCTGCCACTGGTTCATTTGGAATGTGATTCGAGCGAGGCGGCAAAGAGGGTTGAAGTGCGTCACGCGGCCGTCCCTGATTGTTTCGCTACGCAACGCCATTGTTCCGGCGTGTATGTACGTTCCGTCGCGGAGGCAACCGCGGCCAGAAAACTACGGTGGCGGCTGACGCATCCGTCAACGGAAACCAGAACGAACGAACGAAAAACAACAAAATGAAAAACCGAGAAAGAAGAAAAAGGAGAAACAGGAAACACAATATTTACGCCAGATGCATATTCATGCGGCGCGATGCTGACGTCCCGTACCAAGTGACGCGGATAAATATGCATAAAACCCTTGCATTACGCGGAATTCAGGGTAACGGCGACCGTTCATGACGCTCAGACCAATTTCCTGTGTACCGTTCACGGAGGTGCCGTTGAATATCAATCGAAGAGTATCGCGTTACGAGTTTGTTCTTGGGGACATTGTTCGGCGTGACCTTGAGAGATACCAACGGAATTTTGATAACAGCTTCTTCTACTTAAATGGATGTATCCTACAATTGTCTCCTACTATTTTACAAGATGGAGAATGCATTTTCAAAAAACTGTGTGGCGTTTCCTTCAGATGAGGTCTGAAAGTCCCTGGAAATCGGATATGAATTTTTCCAATCATTCAATATGTTATTAAGTTTCACGTGTGATTGGGTATTAAAGTCCCATGACAAAAATAATGAAACCTAAAAACGTTTGAATCTTTACAGCCGTAGCCTCTTCTGTGCTCAGAAATCAGTATTTCGCGCGACACAAAGGAATAGTCGAGAGAAGCGAAAGGGGTGGAAACGTCGTTCTGCGTCTGATGGGGATAGATTTGCTTAGCGCCCTCGGGGTTTCCAGCGGGCTCCCCGCGAGCAAGAAGAACTAAAGAATAATGCGCGTTTTATACGGCAGCTCGGCCAAATTTCCCGTAATTTACTCGACAAATGGACAGAAAGCGTCGGAGATATCGGGGAAGATTCACGCGATTCGGATCTCGTAATCGAAAAGCGGATCGGTAGCCGTGATGCCACGCAAAATTCGATTAATCTCACTCGATAACACACACACACACATAAACACACACAGATGGGCGCGCGCGTATCTCTTGTTTTCACATTCCTAACGACGATTAAGTGGCTGAATTGCGCAGGAAACTTCGTTTCTTTGCTTGGAGTCGTTCCTTACTCCTGGTTTTCTCCGCTTCGCCTGGTTCTCGTTCTCTCTTTTTCCTCTGACAATGAGCCGCGTGTTACGTGCATCTGCTCGCTCGCTCGCTCGCTCGCTTGCCGGGTACTCGATCCTCTTCACCCATCTTCGAGATTCAATTTACCGGCTTGTTCTCCGACCAGGCCAGTTAGGAGATGGGTTTACGCGTGCGACGACTCTCGCGTTGCGGGGAACGTCTGAGCGTGACAACGAGCAGACTATTGACGCTTAACAGTACTTGTTCGAATCGCAATCTTTCGATCCTTTTGACTCCCCCTTTAACTTCTCCCACGTACCCATCTGCTTTTCTTCTCGGATCCTCCCTTCTCGACTCTGCTGACCCCTCATACCTACGTCTTATCGAGCTATTCCCTTCTTCTCCCCTTCCTTGGTCGAGCGGTTCATAAGGCTGACGAGACTCGTATAACGGTACAGAGAGAAATCTTGTTGTCCGACGCGAATAGAGGGCATTCCACTGTCTGACCAATATCGGGGGCTTTCTCCTTTATCAGGCCAGACTGCTACGATACCATTGCTCGGCCCGCCGGTGAAACTCCATCGTCGAAACCACGCGAACGAAATTCGTGGCATTCCGTTTTCCTTCTCTTCCTCTTATCCACCGATACCATCCGGCCCCCAACCATCCATCCAACGTTGCTCCACCCACCCGCGCAATATTGTCTCTCGATAGCGTTCGGTTTTCCTCGGGTTTGCATGATAATGGCCTGATTCATGTAGACATTCACGGAATCGATCTTTATAAGTTTCGGGACTTTTTCCATCCCCCTCATCCCCGATTCCATACCGTCTCTCATGCGTCTCCTCCGCCACTCGTCTAGAGACGAGAGGCTTCTACTTTTGTGGAAAACCGCGGCCGGAATTGCCGGAAATAAAACGTCGATCCTACGGATGACGGTTATTGGGTTGCGTTTGAGATGTTGTTCGTGTTTTTTCGATTGTTGCCAGACTGCTCGCGGCTTTTTTGTTTGAATTTCGCGTTATTGCATGGAAATACATTTCCGCGAATGGTTTCGCAGTTCCTTTGACGGTGTATTACGGTTTTTGCGGTGGATTCCGTCGAATATGACTTCAGACACAGTCGCTGGAAACTCGATGCGCAATTCGGTCGTAGAGTTAATAAACGATTCTGCGTTTCAATGTAATTGGTCAATTTATTGATGCACCGAGAACCTGCATACATTTTGTATGAAAATTTGGAAAAACTGAAAGCAAGTAATTTGTGTTCAGTAGAATTCTCGCTTTATGTTTTAGACATTGAATTGTCAACGGACACTGAACGTTTATAGTTTTCGCATTGGAGTTTCTCTTTTCGCCAATGTGCACAGCGGACGACCGAGCTCGCGTGCGGCCAATAAAGTTGATAATTGCTAGAACCTCTATTCCGACAGGAGGAACAGAATCAACGCTATCCACGTTTCCTAGATTTTTTCCCTTTATGATCTTGCAACGTTTAGACATTTGTACTACCCCCGTATTCCTTCTCTTCGTCTACCGAAATTAACCCTTTGCACTCCGAATTGTTTTTCAATTTTGTTGCCAACAACCACCTACTCTTTTAAGTGTTTCATTTGAAATTTACTTCAAAGGACAGTGTTTTGTTTACTAATTATATTCAATACAGCTCTCAAACTTTGTTGTAATTTATATTTTTGGAACTTGGAAGTGTTTCATTTGAAATTTACTTCAAAGGACAGTGTTTTGTTTACTAATTATATTCAATACAGCTCTCAAACTTTGTTGTAATTTATATTTTTGGAACTTATAAAAATCTTAAATACAGGAAGAACCAAATACATATAAACACACGTTTCATTTACATTTTCCTTTCTCCGATGTCGAGTCACTCTCGACAAAGGAGTGCGAAGGGTTAACTGACCGAAAGCATTCGATTATCATTATATTTTAAATGTTACTTGCTACAGAGAAATGTAGACTAAGTCGTCTTAAATTCTCCTTCTTTGCATAATAGTGAGAAAAGTGTGATTATTATTCATTAGATTAACCAGTGTTACTTTTCCTAATTTTCGCAGAAGATTACTCTACTGGATACTCTATTACGCTTGAACCTTTTTCATGAATACCATGTATATTCCACTATGAATGTCGTTAGACGCGAGTGCTGAACGTTGTACTACATTAATGACTACTCGAGGCTTTTCCGGTAAAATTCTATATTTCCTTCGGGTTTCATTTCCTCGGATCTCTCACCTTCGCTATTCAAGAGCTGACATGGTAAGGTAAAAATCGAATGCTGAAATTGGAAAAGTGCATTGTGGAACGTGAAATTAATACTACGAGACTACTCTCATTAATATTTTCTACAACATACGTTCATTGACAATAAATACGATCTAAATCACTTTGGTTGAGAAGGAACACAAGAGCACATGGAAAAGAAACCATATCAGCTGGAACAATATTGATTCGCAGCTCAATGTGATTGTCGATTTTTTGTATTATAACAAGGATATGTGGCGTATTTCAATAGTCGGGAGTCGGTCAATACTGACCACCACCCCCCTAGTAGTAATGTCGTAGTAACGTATCCTGCGGGGCAGAGTAGGGCAATAATCAACTAATATTTAAAAATGACTAATAGTCTTCTTAAATGTTAATCATAGCAAAATAATCGTTAGTGAAAACTTTTTGATTAGTTAGTGATAACCTAATGGGAAATAGTCACAGCTCTAAGTAATCGTTAGCTATTGCTTATTAGTGAATTAGTAGTTGATGATCAGTCATCAATCTTTAGTCTTCAGTCACTATTGTGCGATTAACATACATTAATATTATTAATTAGTTATCACTGACTAATCAAAAAGTTTTTACTAATGACTATTGTGCTATGACTAACAGTCAAAAAGACTATTAGTCATTTTTAAATATTAGCTGATTATTGCCCTACTATGCTGTGCGGTGCTGTGGGAGGAGGTGGGACAGAAAAGGACGCATTGTCTGTACTGATCTCAAGTCTGTGCGTAGGGTGTCCTATTTTCTCTCTCTGACTGTAATAAAGAAAGAAACCGACAATTGGGAGGCATAGCCCCTGAAAGGTTAAATTCTTATTCCGGTCGTGTTCAGGGTATCCCATCGCACTGCCCACTGGCGTAGATTCCATCCCTGCGAAGTCGTCGGGAAAGATCGTAAAAATCTCGACGAGCTAAAAGACCGATGGACTTGGAACCGGCAAAGATTTACTTACTGGCGACATAACAATGAGTATTTCTCAGGGTTCCGCCTACCGGCGAAGTGGATTACACTACTGCCGGTCCGTTATAAATACAGCGTGTAAACGCGCCGGTGACACTGGCTGGCGTTCCGGTAGTCCCGCGGTTTCCGCTTCTGACTAGTGACAACGGTAGAAACAATAAACGGGCACGGCCCTTTCCGTGGCAAACTTTCCCTTTTGTCCTGCGCCGTATGAGATACCGACCGCGCCGCGTACAAAAAGAAGTCCTTGCTCGGTTTGCGACTAAACAATACTTTTATCTTTCGGGATAGGTCTGACGATGCTACGCGGCGTGGCAAGGCTAGACTTGCCGTGGCGTCGCGTCGGTGTGGGTGGGAAACCTCCAACCGCCTAATTAAATTCACCTCGGAGAAGGGAAGACTAAATGGTTGCTCGCGCCGCTACGCGACGCAATAAACTTGTAAACGGCGGAACAATGAACACATCCACAGCGGCTAGGAATTGTTAACTTCATTAATGAGCTACGCCGACGTGTATCTTTAATTAATTCGGTCCAGGAGACCGAGAATTGTTAGCCAGTTACGGACCAAGTGTATCCCGCAGTTTTTCGTTCTCCTAGTTTTTCTTGCTCGGAGAACTGTTAACTAACTGCGCTAATTATAATCTGTTACCGAGGAGGCGGTCGGGGGAACCACGTATTTCATAATTCCGCGGAATATGGATTTAGGATTAAATTCTGCGATTGTATTTTACGACGAACCGCTCTCTCTTGTGACTATTCTCTGCTCGCGGTGCTCCAATTTTGATTATAGTAACAACGGGTTTAAGCCGGTATTCCCATTTCGCGGATTATCTTAACGGCGTGCTTGGAGAATTCTTCCCAGTTCTACTAAGTATCTCTTTGCTATGTTTCGTAGATTTATTTGTTATATATTATTAATTATTTAATGCATTGAACCAAGTATGATTCATGTAGCTTATAGAATACATGAACATGTTAACATACTACATCCTCTTAACGTAACTTAACTTAAAGTAGTTTATATAGCTTCTACTTGGTTACATTAACTTAATGAGATTACATTTTAATTGCACATCGCTTAATAAAATCGAAGATAATTGACAGGCCTTTAATATCTGGGCCACATAGGAAGCATTATACAGGGTGTCAATTAAGTCCCGGGACGGCTGAATATTTTCTCATGTAAGGTATTTTTGAAAAAGGTCAAGGTCATTTCTGAAGTAATTTTCAACGAGGAATTCAACGGTGACCTTCAATTTGACCTTGAGCTTGACCTTCAAGGTCATTTCAAGGTTAGGTTAGGTTTTTTAAATGGAAACCCCCTTTTTTGACACCGGCAATCGAAAGAGCGGGAAATTTTACGTTTAGATATGTACTAAGTCATTGGTAGTGTTTGATCTTGAGGGTCACTCTAAGGTCATTTAAACTCGAGCAAGGTCTGGATATCTTTTGGAATAGATGGTTTTCAGTTTTTTTTTAACGACCAAAACTAATAACTTTAACAAGGCGTATTTAGTAGTGACCTAGAGCATGGCATTGAAGATGATAAAAGTAAATAAAAAAAGTTGACCTTGAAACAACCTTGAAGGTCATCTTCAATGCCATGCTCTAGGTCACTACTAAATACGCCTTGTTAAAGTTATGAGTTTTGGTCGTTAAAAAAAAACTGAAAACCATCTATTCCAAAAGATATCCAGACCTTGCTCGAGTTTAAATGACCTTAGAGTGACCCTCAAGATCAAACACTACCAATGACTTAGTACATATCTAAACGTAAAATTTCCCGCTCTTTCGATTGCCGGTGTCAAAAAAGGGGGTTTCCATTTAAAAAACCTAACCTAACCTTGAAATGACCTTGAAGGTCAAGCTCAAGGTCAAATTGAAGGTCACCGTTGAATTCCTCGTTGAAAATTACTTCAGAAATGACCTTGACCTTTTTCAAAAATACCTTACATGAGAAAATATTCAGCCGTCCCGGGACTTAATTGACACCCTGTATAATACAAGTCTTTATATACAGTACTTGCAACAGAAGAGAGCTGATAAGAGTGTATCGTGTTCATCTTCATATTTTGGACATTGCTAAATGACGTGATCTAGATCTTGGGTAGATTCATTTATATACATTTATGTAAATAGCTATCAAAGATACCTATGCTGGAATCAACTAAAGTAACAATCGAGAAGCAATTATTAATAATATTGTACGTATTGAATACTTGAATCGTGGGAGACGAAAAAAATTGCATTTTAAGAAAAAGATATCCATGTTCTAGATTGGTTAACCATCGTTATTTCGGTTTATCTAACTAAAAATCATTAATATTAATATACAGTCAGTCTCATAATTGATGGCACACACTTCAAATCAGAATAACATTTTTATTAATAGACTAAACGACTTCAGCTTTTTTGCCAAGCTAGATAGATTAAATTATGATTAATTACATAAACTTCGTGCCTGATGTGTTGATTTATTTAATTTAATTTTTTCAATTGACAAATAAATGACTCCCGTATTTCGTGTTTCTTAATTTAGATACATCCTTCGATTCTCTCAAACTTGGTAGTAGACAATTACTACTGTAATGCGCGTAATTTTAAGATTTCTCAGGAAGATATATTAGCAGACAGGTTCTATGGGAGGTTTGAATATACACTGTGGTTAACCTTAATATATCGTCTTGTTCGCGGCGTCTTCGGCATACCTGCTCTGGGGATCCTACACGCACTTAGACAATCGTCGTTCCGGACCAGTGGGACATGGGCATTAATGCAGGTGGTGTAAATTAGCGCATCAAAGCACAGTACTATACTACCACGTCGCCCAGTGATTATTGATGCGAGCCAACCATTGGCCACTAACTACCCATTGATTAGCTGAAGGTTTCCGCGTAATTAATGGAACATTCTCCAGCACCGATGCTCTCGATCAATCGATCGCAATCGTCGTCTTTCCACACTTTCATTATTTCCAATAACCACTTGTTCATATTTAAAAGGCGTATATCTGTTTCAATCATCTCTTTTCAATTTGTTTAAATTTTTAGAACACTGCCGGAAATATTTCATCACTTGCTGTCTTTTATTCGTTCCTCTTCGACGAATAACTGTTAGATCTAGAACCATACAATTTAATTTTTCTTATCACATTCAGTACTTTTAATCGCGTTTTGATCATTTCTGCCACGTTTTAAATAAGAAACATTTCAAGAATTTAAACATACTGACATGTTATTTTCAAATCATTAAAATATAAGGGATAAATAGCTATGTAGCTTTTGTGTCCTGCAATTAATGTAGACAATGTTTATTTTGCATAAAAAGCCGCAGAGTAATAATCAAGTTTGGTATATACGACACCCATGATGTCTCTCAGACGTCAATTTAAGGCATGGGATTAAGAACTTTAAAGAATAACATCTCGAAATTGAAAGCATATTACACACGACGTTGTCGCATGCAACCATAGCCACAGAAAAGTATACAAAAATATAAAGGAGGTGGCGGGGTACCTAATGCTTTTATATTTCTTCCTAAGATCTCATTAATAACTCAAATTGTTTTGTACGTAGCTTCAACGATCTTAAATAACCTTGAGTCGTAAGTCACTGTCCGCGTCTTAAAACACCCAATTAAATAGTGCATAGAAAAATAACTGACTCCATTTAAAAAACGGAGTTGATCTTTGTATGACCTACGCATCCACCTAAAAAAAATTGTTAACTTGAGAATATGCTACCCTCGAAAGCAAGGAAGTTTCGTCTGACACATTTCCTTTATTAACCCTCTGCACTCGGAGCTATTTTAACTAAAACATTAAACATTTCTTCCGACCTAGAATAACTCCATTCTATATTAATTTTTTTCTTTGTATGAATATGGAATTCATATAATACCTCATAAAATACTTAAACGTTTCGTAATTGATTAGATGACTCTGAGTCACCACTCGAGTGCTAAGGGTTAACATTAATATTATCATTAACATTAACCGAGTTATTCAGGTGGCCTTATTTTAAATGCTTCACCCCGTGTATTTCTCTTATCTACCTTGTATGACTTGGAATAATAATTCCAAATATAAAAAATTGCCACTGAAATATACTATACGTTCTTCTTTCTTTGAAATACTGTTTACAAGAAAGATACTGGTCCGATTTACCGCATCCCGTCTGTACAGCTATTGTTCGGCGCTAAATGCCTTCGTTGTGATATCGAAAATTACAAGGGGGTCGTGTTACCGGCAGCAAATAGTCAACAGCCGGAAAAATAGTCTCATGGTTGGGGGCTACGTTTCGAGGCTCTGGGCCAAGCCTGGAAACGGTGTAATTTCATTCTACCCAGCAGACGGCGACCACAAGTGTCATTGGACAAGCGTGCGTGCAGGCAAACGAAGCGTAGGTGTTCAGACGGGTACATTTTCAGCGGTTGCATTTTGCGTTCGAGTGTCCGGTGTCGCAGAGGGACGCGTGCTTCAACGAATTCGCAACGCGATCAATGACGCGTGTCCGTACGGGTTTCGTTATTAGCGAATGGATTCTGTTTGCGCAGCTTATACCCGGGGACTAGGCGAGAGGAAAAAAACAGCTATTTGCCGATCGAGTTTGATCTCGAATGCGATTACAGACGAAGTATTACGCGTTCCACTTAGCCAGCGACCCTCTGTCCCTCCGGTAACTTGATTTCACAGGTGATTTCCAGAGGCAGCGTTCATAGCAACGTTTCGGGTTTTCGAGCGTCCCTTTAAAACGGTGACTAGAGCTGCGACGCGCGCCGCGGCACACGGTAATCATTTTCCGTTTAATTTCGCTGCATCAATAAGCCACCCCCGTCGACATTGAATTTAACCCGGTGTCTCGTTTATCAAGCACACGATTACGCTTGCCCGCCGGACCCCGTGTGTCAAGCGGATGCTACTGGAAACGATTATTGACAGTGCGACAGCTATTTGTAGCATGAGCACATATTATATTCTACGAGAATGTGCGCGAGCGAGCCAGATCAACCGTGAGTTCGACTATCCCGCTTAATCCACAATGGAAGGCTTTTATATCTGCCCGCGGATACGGCTAAGTCCTTGCTTGTTACACCAAATTGATATCGTCTATTTTATTAACGATATTACGATCGCGGTAGTCGTTTCAGCACAGAACTTTGTTGCTTCTTGCAATTTACGGTCTCCCATGTTGTGGTTGAAAGTTATATTATACTTGTGTTACGAACAGAAGGTTAGGCAACTATGCGTAAATCGAGGATTGTTTGATTACGAGATTTATTCTGATTATTTATTGATTGCATTATAAAGATGTTATCAAATAAAAAAGCATTTCATTGATTTCTTAAATGTTCTCGACATAATTTCAAACGGTCCTACCGTTTGTTAAATTAATTTTTACATCGTATTCATCGGATATCATTGTTTTGATATTCAATGCAAAATATATTATGCAAGATTTTTACTTGTTGATCACTTTTCAGTTATTTCAGTAGTGTTATTGTTTCATTTCTATCCGGAATACTTTTCTAATTGCCTGAAGAAATGTTCGTTGTCTTCTGATTTTCATAAAATACTGTTTTAAAACATATTTACGTAATAGTTGATAGTCTAACAATAAACTTCCCGGACTTCTGCTAACTAGACGATCACTGATGCATTTGAAACATCAAGGCACGAACAAGGTAAGAATAAAAGCAACAAGTGAAGATGAAAGAAAGGGAACAACACGAAGAAACCATTACGGAATATCGCCGATACAACGATGTAGCCTAGCCTACGTAACGACGCCATTATGCAACGATATTAATATACAAACGACAAGGAATCGGTATCGTTAAGAAGCACCCTCCGTCGAAACGCTTCTTTCAAGTGCAACGCTATCGATCCAGGTGGAAAGTAGCAAATGATAGGAAATGTATCTCTCCGTCTAGTCGATCATTAGCGCAAAGTTAATTACCGTGATTGAGGCGCGACTTTCGGTGCAGAAGGAGGCGAGGCATTCGCCCCGGTATACTGGAGGCTCGTCAGAGAGAAGAAATTCCTCTTTTGAAAAGTCGTCTACCGCTACCTGTTACCGTCTCGGTCCGTATTCTTTCAAGTCGCCTCCTTTAGTCGTTTCGGAGACTCTCGTTGCGCGGTGCATAGTGGGCCAGAATTGCAGAAAGCTGGACAGAATTCGTGTCTCTGTTAATTATACATTACAAACAGAACGGTTTTATTGTATGTATGTATCCAGGGTGTGTACAGTATGTATATCAAATATCTTTGTTATTTTCACAGATACATAAAATGTTTTGGGGACCATGTTCGGACAAAGGTCGACACCAACAAATTTTTTTTTACGTCATTTTTTAAGGGTTTTCAGGTTAGCTTTAGAGATATCAAGGTCATCTTCATTTTTTAAAATGAAACCACCCTTTTTAAACATCTACAATGATAGTCCCATTCATTACGAATTCAGTGACTATAATTACACTGTCCAACAAATTCAAACTTTTTTTTTACCTTTCGATTCTCACTATGCGATTCGTATAGAGTTTTTCGCGCTGATTCCGAATCTGTTTTTCATTTTTCTCCTAGACGCATAGTTTTTGAGAAATTTGGGTTTGAAAAAAAACATATTTTTCGACTTTGAACAAAGATTGTGATGTTATTATAAAAGATATTGTATTGTTCTTTACATAAAAAGATTCTCTAGACTTTCCCGAATCCAGTGATGTGCAATAGTAATACATTATGATTGTTTAAACATGTTTAAATAGTAATACATTATGATTGTTTAAACATGTTTAAATAGTAATACATTATGATTGTTTAAACATGTTTAAACAATCGTAATGTTGCACATCACTGGATTCGGGAAAGTCTAGAGAATCTTTTAATGTAAAGAACAATACAATATCTTTTATAATAACATCACAATCTTTGTTCAAAGTCGAAAAATATGTGTTTTTTTCAAACCCAAATTTCTCAAAAACTATGGGTCTAGGAGAAAAATTAAGGCCAGATTCGGAATCAGCGCGAAAAACTCTATAAGAATCGCATAGTGAGAATCGAAAGGATTTTTGGCTGTTGGACCGTGTTACTCAAGATCATTCAAGGTTACGGACAGAAAAAACCTGATGAATTCTTCCTGAACACGGACCAACATATTCAGTTATTCGTCGTCTACGTAAAATATGTAAAACCGATGCAATGTGCAAGCTATGTATCTGCATAAAAATCCGCAGTCCACTCATTAGTACCGTCGCGTTGACTCCTCTGTTCAATTTACAACGGTGAATTCCGTTTGAACATTTTCTGGCCTAACTAGCGCAATAAGGGATAAAAGTCGAGCATGCTCCGTTTCCCGCGGGTCAGGGCAAAAAAGTCCCGTGCATAGTTAACATCCGACCAGGGCGGCGGTTGTCGAACGTTCGTTTCATCGGCATTCCCAGAAATGCACTTTCTTCGGCAACCTGTATCGTTGTCCGTCGCTAAATGCACGGGGCAACGATAACGTTGTCGAGCGAGGAGAGTTGTCGGTTCGAATGACAGCCCTTCAAGTGTACCCGTCGACCGGAAGCTCGAGGTTATTGACTCGCCACTCAAGTTCTCGTGGCGTTCGACAGCGCGGAAAGTGTCTATGCTCGCGCGCGCGCGTTCTCTCACGTGCCTGTTCAAGATAGGGGCGGGAGATCGACATTTCACAGTGTGCCGTTTCTAGAAAACACAGGGTCGTCGAGATAAATCAGGAAAAGTCGGATAAGGAAAAACAGTTCTAATTCCAGCAAAATACATATACAGGGTGACCCAGCTATAGCGACTTCCTATAGGAAGTCACCTAAATACCTCCTTTGTGTCTTGTGACATGGAAAATGTTCATAGCACAATTTCACTGATGTCAACTAAGGAATAGGGTAAAGTGCCCAAATATGGTATAGTCGCCTATTATGGCACTACCTTACATCTTGTAAAGGAGAGGTCGCACTCCAGTGAGAAAATCCTCAAACAATAGATTACCATGTTTACTCGAAAGTGTGCAGTGCATTCGCACTATTCATAGATTTTAGTATCGATCATCCGCCAGTTGTGTCTCCTAAAAATTTTCTACCTGAATTGCAACAAACTGAATTTGCATTCTTAATATGTCTATAATAGATGGAAAATGATATAACAATATTTTTAAACTCTTCTAATCTCTTTACTATTTTACTCGTTTCTGTCATAAATGCATAAAATTCGATGTCTACTTATTACTAAGACAATGTTAGGTACAACGTTCTCGAAATGTCATAATTATCAACTATCAATAATTACCACCGCAATTACTACTTCACGTTTCATTCATTCTAGGCAATGCTAGAAGTATATAACCACGTTATGGTTCATGAATTTTATAACGTTCTGTACATCGCCATTAAGGTGATAACGACATAAAAGTGTCAGCATAGTATAAAGAAGGGTCGCTTATAAAGCTTCTCAAAGGACTGAAGATAATGTTAATAATAAACAGATGCGTGAACACTTGGCAAAGTCACGTGAAGAAATATTAAAAGAAAGCATTTTTTTCTCCCTTTAGAACCTTCAAGAGAAGTTTTATATTAATTATCTCACAATAACATTCGTTATTCATATTTAGCGTTACAATGATTACAATTATGTTTGCAAAATTGTTTATTGTTGAAATTTCCTCACGTACATGAAAAATTTACATTCAACATATGGCATGTTATTGAATTTGTTTTTTATGATCTATAAGACTTGTAATGGAAATATGTAGTTCCATTAAAAAAAAACCTTCGATGACCCTGAAATCTCGAACAAAGTGAGCTTGAGAGAATTTTGAATACTCTTTTCCTCTGACCTTTTTTTTTATCATACAAAATAAGCGAAAATTAAACATTTCTTCCAACCTAAAGTAATTCCATTTAATATGATTTCTATCATTTTATGGATATGAAATTGATATAACACCTCATACAATACTTAAATGTTTAGTAATTGTTTAGATACCAATATATTTAATAATGTAAACAATTTTTTGAATTAGCACTCGAGTGCTAAGGGTTAAGATGTTCAAGTTAGATGAAATACCCTACCATTGAAAATACGATTTCATTTGACTCCATTTTCAATGAGATCAAAGTCTGCTCTATCGCGTGGTATAGTTCGATTTTCCGCTGGACGCTTATTTTTTGAGATAAATTCAAAAATATCGTCAAAAATTGGTGCAAAGGTGGTGTCTCTCCGTCTTTAATGATCGTTTAAACATGTTTAAACAATCATAATGCATTAATATTATATATCACTGTATTCGGGAAAGTCTAAGGAATCTTTTGCTCTAAAGATCAATTCAATATCTTTTATAATAACATCACAATATTTGTTCAAAGTTGAAAAATATGTATTTTTTTAAAACTCCATTTTCTCAAAAACTGTACGTATAGGAGAAAAATGAAAAACAGATTCGGAATCAGCGCGAAAAACTCTATACGAATCGCATAGTGGGAATCGAAATACTTTTTGGCTGTTGGTCAGTGTAATTAACAGATCTCACGTTGCATATCCTTTAATACAGCCTCGGCCGGCAACCACTGCACCGATATACTCGTCATTGTTCTGTTTTCTGGCCTGTGAGGAACGCCATAATTAGTTGACTATCTCCAGTCAGTGGATTCATTGCTTGTTCAGTTGCTGTGCAAACAGAGGCGAAACAATCTCCGCTGTTCTGCACGATTTAATGACGAGAAGCTAGCTCGCATTGCTCGCTGATTATAATTTGAGCCACACTGCAGGCGACTCGAACCGTGTCCATAGATTCACTTCCCACAATTTCCAAGCACGTTTGCTCCTTAGATGCGATGTTTTTCGGTCTGAATATTTGTCAACACTCTGACCAGCAGTACAGCAACCTAAAAAAATTTATAAAATCAAAATCATTTATTTAATGCAATAAACATTTAAATGTTACCATTCAGATCATGGAAGACCGAGTATGGTTATCTACTCTGATGTTTCTGCTTAATTGTTCTACTTTGATTTTTCTGCTTGATTGTTCTACTTTGATTGTTCTACTTGATTGTTCTACTTTGATTTTTGTATAAGTTGTATTTATACATAATATATAAGTTTTGTATAAGTAAAAACTACCTACATGCTCCTATAAAAAGATTCTTGTCTATATGTGTTATTATTAGACTGCGGATCTTCGAAACTGAAGTTGCTTTTGTTTATTTAAAATTTCACAAACTTAAACGACTCTGCAGAAGTTAAATAACCTTCTTCCACATTCGTTTCAATGTAACTTTATAAAAATGAATTTCCTCAATTCAATCTCTGAAGTTGACCTACAGTTTTCGTCGCGCTTTTGTTGAACCTTCAACAAAATAATTCGCGGTTAGACGACAATACTCGGAAACTTAATTATATCAGTTTATGCAAGAAAAGTCGCTCGTTCCCCGGGAACAGAACGATAACAAGGCAAAGAAGGCGGAACATCTGCAGCTTCCAGTCTCTTATTTTCATAATAAACCTGCAACATTGTAAGTAAATCGTGCTAGTGAAAATACCTTCTCAAGAAGTACTCGTCCGAAGAGCTCCGGGTACTATGAAACGTGTTTCGAGAGGATAATTTGCACGCTTACAACTTCGTCGAGTTTGTTCAGAGAAGCGTCCGAGAAACTTTCGGAAAATATTTTCAAAGTCTTGGACGTTAAGGGAACATGAAAATGCAAAAATTAGAAATGTTAAAGTTTGTAGGTAGAGGTAGCGAGTTTTGTAATACTCGGGTAGTTCCTGTTACCAACAATTAGTAACTAAAATCGTCACTATGCTCGATTAGCACGAAACAAGCGGCGAAAGAGCAGGTACACTGAAAAATAAGAGATCATTATTCTTTTGCTGTCGGCGATCGCTGCTTGGAAAGGTCGTTTCCGCGGGGACCGGAATTTCTTCTGAAAATTTTCATCGTTCCTCGGACAGTTTCCATTTCTCAAGGGTGGTTATGTTAATTCGGATTTATTTTTATCTCTGGAGGCGTGTTCATAAAGGTACATCAGCGATTTCGCGTTTCCACGTTCAATTTTAAAGAGGCCGTGGGCTGGAGGCTACTCTGGGGTCGAGCCAGTCGAATATCTGTCGAGCCACAGCAAAACGACAAGCTTCTACGACGTTGATGGTCGAGCACGGTGATGATGTACGTTTTATACAGGCGATTCCGTATAATGAAGCACGCCAATTTCCTCTCCCTCGCGTTTCCCGGATATCTGAGGAGCTTTCTTTCGCGATGAAAGAAGCGTCCAGTATTCACTTCTTTCTTCATTTCACTCTCTTTCTTTTTTCTCTATTTCTCTCTCTCTCTCTTTTTCTTCTTTTGCCATAGCTCGGTGAACGAGAAAGACTGATAGACCGACGCCGGCATCTTCTCGAGAGTCCCTCGTAGACTGAACAGGGGGCTAGGGTGAATAGGGAATGCGGTGTGTAATGGTTGCTCCCTCGTCGAAACTCATAAAATGGATAACCGTAAGGTGATCTCAACCTCAATCAGGGGAGCAATCTTATTCGATGCGATTCCGTCTCGCACTGTCTCTGTGTAGCAATTGGACTGTAAAGAAGAATTTGTTTGGTCTGCTGCTAGGGAGATGCAGAGCTGTCCTCTAAAATAGTATAGGCTCGACTATACGCTAATTGTTATCTATACTTTGAAGTAGAATTGCTTTTACACGAAGAGAGATTATTTTGTTCCGAGAAACTTTCGAAATGTTCACTTCACACGTTGACTGACATGTTAGAATAGAACATGCCGAAGTGACATACACGTACGCCGAGTTTGATGAAAATTTGGAACTTTGCAGTGCGCGCTGACAGCGACCAGTATTGTTATGTCCGAGGCAACAACTTTTGATCGAATGAAATATCAAGCACTATCCAGATATAATTATTCAAAACGTCGTAGAAATGTCTAATCAATTTGCATCTAACGCCACTGTTTTTCAGAAAATGTCAAAGAATCTAAATTGTAACATTCTGTTTTATCCGTATTTGAGTATACTTTTCCCATTCACAAAATATTCACAAAAATATAATAGATTAACCTTTTGAATGGAAAAGCTAATCAAGATTAATGTCATTTTTAAATGTATTTCGTAAACCAAGTAGGATATCTAAAATCGGGTTGGGCAGCTGGATTTATTATTAAAAAAAAACACAACTTTGCAATTTGAACTACCCCTCTGATAGTTTCAGAATATTCGACCAAATATGGTTTCAACCCGAAACTTTAAGAGCTATTCTCACCGTTTCAATGTGCACGATGCCTCACAAAATGTATCGAATATTTTTCTGAAAAACTACCTGTTCCCAAACTTTTATAAAATTACCTTGCGAGTGAATTATTTCTCGAAACTGAATAATTCACTTCTGCAGTGATGGAGTTTTTTAAAGCTTGTGGTATGTGAAATGTAAAAGCAATGAAAAAGTAATTGTGGTCGTTGAATGGGCGATCAACGTGTTAAATATGTATAGTCAGTGTAAAAAACGCCGTACAGATTTCAGAATATAGTTCGTTAAAGTTTAATTATCACTATGTTCACACGTGTACAGTCAGTGTAAAAAGTATTCGTACAGCTTTTAAAAGAGAATGACTTTTGAAAATGTGGAGACGTTAGAATAATTACAATAGTTTACTAGGTAATATGTGAATCATTTTTTTGAAAAATTGCCCTTGGCTGCAATCACGATTTTTAAATTATTTATCCGTCCCGATGATGAAAATTTAAAACGTGTCTTTTGCAAATCTAAGTAAGTTATCTTGAAGGGAAATCCGAAACTTTCGTCTTCTTCCAAATCAGTTTTCGTTTCGAACTAATTATGAGAACGTTTAACGCAGCAGAAGGAACTTTCGGGTGGGATGCGGATAGGTTTAGCAACGTTAGCGTTGCCTGTGAAATAGTATATTTCGAACGGTTTGCCAAAAGATTCAGCGTAGAGCGATTAGCAGCCAAATCCGATCTGCGATCGTAACGACGCGACGCGACGCGAGGTTCGAGCGTAAAATTGTTGGACTGGGCCTGCCGGCGCGGCGGGTGGGATCAAAGTTTGTTAACACGGATCGCAGCGTGGATATGAAACAGCTGGCCCGTCGGAAGAATAACGCCGCCTAAATGGAAACTGGCTGCAACATCCACGGCGAAATGGGATACGCGGAAGGAGCCGAGACTTGCCTACATAATAACTTCTCGGTAGCGGCTCGGCCCGGCTCGGTTCGGCACGCGGCGCGGCGAGATTTCGCCGTGCTGGCCGTGCCGGAATCGAAGCGGGGGTGAAAGTACGTGTACTAGCTGGGTGCTTTCGTATTTCGCTCACACGCTCGACGGATGATCGAGGGTGTACCGAGGAAAACAGCCGCGGCTGGGTAAACGGCAATAGCATTCAGGAGTTTTCTCCCTGTTATCCATTCTTCGCGGTCTCCACTTGGCCCACGAGTACTACGGTAAATCCATGTCCTCCTGCTTTCCTCTTCTTACCACTCGTCGCTTCCCTCTCTCTCTCTCTCTGCCTTTCTGTTCGCTATTTGTGCCCTCGAACGAGTAATTTTATTAAATTCATTAGCCGTGCTTCATCAAAACCGCACGCTCTTACCTGGCGAAACTTAGCAGTTCGGGGAAAAATAGCTCTCCGTTGAGTAAAGTTCTGATTAAAAGTTATGAACGGTACCCGTGGACCGATCGTGTGCACTTTATTTACGGGGCCCACGTAATTGGATTTCATTTTGCTCCGGCGAAACTTGAATCCCGCCCTTTGGCGGCGTGATGGAGCGGAAAGTTTGATTCGACCGTGAATCTAATTAAACATTGTCAATCGGATGGGAAAAATTGAAAATTAATTAACTAGAACGGAGACAGTCTTTCGTTACCTTCTCAGGAATTTTCGCAGAAGAAAGGGGGACACGGCCGACAGGTGATACCTATCGCGTGTGCGCTTGACAGGGAAAAATATCAGAGTTGCCTGGCAAAGTTCGTATATGGACGAGAACCTGTTTGCACTTCATTAATTTTTACAGGGTGTTCAATTTCTATAATACATCTTCGTACTGGGTGAGTCGCACATCAAATATCTTTGATGTTTTAAAGATACGTCAAACGACTTCAGGACAAACTTGAATGGTCCAATAGGGCTCCCAGGATGCCATAAAAATATTTGTTTTTATGCTGTTTTCTTTTAAAGATCTTAAGATCATCTTCATTCCTTTTTAAACGGGACCACTCCCATTTAAACACCTATTATTATACTTTCTGCAGCGAAAAATGTAGCTGGCTATTATATACCTTTCCAACAGTATACATTTTTTAGCGTTACTCTCATCTTATGAAAGTTTATAGCTAAAAAACAAAACGTGTGTTAACGTTTACGACAGTTCCTTACACTTTTCCCGTTAATTTTCAGCAGTTTACATCAGCCCCCTATCTTAACACTAAACCCTACCACTGCCGGTCAAATTACCGGTCTTACATTTTTAATTGTATAATTATTGAAATTATGACGTTGCTTATACATGGAAAATGATTCGATAAATTTCTTTATCCAAGCACATATTGCAGTAAAAATTGCACGAAATCTAAATATAGAGCCTTGTCATTTTTATCAGCAAAAACATTTTAATCGCTTTCAGTGCTCGGTAGTTTTAGTGTTAAATCTGTAATGTCCTCAGGAATGGTAAAAATCAAGTGATACGCGATTTTAGAAGATTAAGATAGCTTCCCGAGACTATTCAACACCGCATCGATTGTTGCACAACAGACAAAAGGAGAAAGAAGGGAATCAGAGGTTGGGGTAGGTCTTGTATGGTTCGCGGAAGAGTCGCTGCCACCACGGACCGGTGTCAATTTTTCAACGCTTTATAAAGCCTCCCCCGACGGTTCGAGCCGATCTATATTTATCACCGGATCTCGATCTATCGCTCACCGTTGGCAAATCTCTTCGAGAGCGATCTCATTGATGAAGCACGAGCTGCACGACGCGACGCTCGGAGAAATTGACAATCGAGAGCAGCAGCGGTAGAATCGGCTGACGAATCAGCACACGAAGGGATGAAATGAAGGACGCCTGGTGATTTACACGTCGGGACAAAAAGATATCTTAAATTTTTTGAAGTTCAGCCGTAAAAACTGGTAAATATACATTTTGTATGTCGTTACTGGTTTTTCATAGTAGTGCACGAAAATATGAATAGCAGTGTGCAAAAATGGCAGACAATTCGAAACCGTTGAATGATTTTAAACGTATTCAAGAGAAGTGGGAAAAATTGACTCGGGAAACTATTAAAAACTATAAATATTCTCCCAACAATTACTGTCATTAAATATAAAAATGGCATACCAAAATATTAAATACAAACTATCATTCACAAATTTGTTAGATTTTGGCAAAAATGTTATTCTTGTCAAATAAAACTAAACAAGTTGGTGAAATTACATATTACATATTACGTTATATACTTCTCTAATTTTTTGTAAAGTGTTATTTCTATGTATGCTATATAAACCAAACTAGGTTTATGACATCAATAAATAAATAATTAATTAATTAAGTTGGTGAAATCTAATTTGATTTTACTTTCCTGTAATACTGTATAGAAACAAATTTCAATAGCAATGTGAAAATTAATTAAAATCATCTATATACAATTAATGTGTGAAACATATCTAATCTCGCGTCTTCTTGCGAGCGTGACAAGCTGCGAGGATGACGTCTCTAGTGACGCGTTAAAAATTAACACCCAGATAAGTGAACGGTGCTTCCATTATCGAATTATACCGTTTACTTGCGTCCAATTTCATAATCAGTTGTTTCCGCGATCGACGGAGTAACCTGATTTGTCATATCGCTGATGGGATTGTTTCGCAGCCATTCACACTGATTAGGTAACAACTGTAAAATTACACTGCATCTACGATAATCCTCTCCCTTTCGTATAATCAGGTCGATCATTTCGCGCAACGCGATTATAGTGTTACGTGCCGACGCAAACTCCCCGAATATGAATTCCCACGCAGCAGTTAAGCATTTAGATCGCGTAATTTAAAATCGCACAACAGAAAAATGCTGACTGGCCTGCTCAGCATTACTTGCACGCTGCATGTGGATTTGGAACAAACGCGTCAGTACACGATGCTTCGAGTACGCAATGAAATATTTCACAAGCTACCGCTTGAGAGTATTTGCTTGTCTGCAGCACATTCGGTGCAAGCAACCTAATAAGTGTTGGCCGCAGATATGCATTTACGATGAAATTGCTACGGAGAAATGTAAAACAGTGAAAGATTCGAAAAATCTGAGAATATAATACATTGTTTTGAGTGCACGACGATTAAATCAACTTTTATTTAACTCCTACTTTCCACAATCGAGGCAGAACATTTTTATTATGCACAAAGATCCGCAGTATGCTTATTAGCTGTATCGATGAAATATTGGAGAAACTGTTGAATAAAAATTCGGTTTTCGTGTTAAATTATGTCTAAGCACTAACCGCAATTGGCATACATTGGCTTATATTAATGACAAAATTACATTTATTTAGATTTCGTTTGAGTTTTGTTTAAATATGTGCTTCAGTAAAGATGTTCTCTAAAAACATTTCTCAGAAAAACATATTTACAATATTTCTAAAAAAAACAAATCTGGAACCAGTCATTTTGACCCATTCGGTAGTTCTAGTGTCAATTGTTGTAGTGCTTATACGCATTCAGTTTGCAGCTAAACAATAAGTGATGGTTCCACACTGCTGGTCTCGAATGGCTCCTGAACTATCGTATTTTCACCTGCAGTGTGAATACTTCTGCGAATTGCGAACAGGTTATAACGAACACTGAAAGCTTAGGCAGGAGACAGAACAGTGTATTTAAAAATTATATTTCGTGACCACTGTTACAAGGGTGGACGAACGTGGAGGAAGAAAAAGGAGAAGAAACGTGGTGATCTGTTATAAAAAGACTAGACTGGATCGCAAAATTGACCTTGTCCCTTTTCTGAAGGTCAAACATTTTTTATTGCATACTATATTACACCTCCCGACAGAAGAACAAAAGTCTCAAAGGAACTGTAGTTTTCAAATCAACTGTTCTCTTAAAAAAAACAATTTTAAAGTTTGGTAAATTATTTTATTCCACAAGATTAGATTTCAATTATAGTGTTCAACAAAGAAATATGGCTTTAGTAAATGATGAGTAGTTTGCTTTACTTATAAGAAAAATCCTAAATATTTATACACATACATTCTACTCAACAATTCATGGCTAACGACAATTAATGAAAAAATGTACATCTAGGTACTTACTCATTTTCTGTTTTAATGAGCACTATAAAATATGTTCCGAGCCATATGCGTGCGAAACTGAGACTTTAATCTACCGCACCATAAAGTATTTTTTAACATGTTGAATACCACATGATGTAGTTAACTCACGCTGTGTTTGGTCAAGAGGTTGCGTGAGTTACATATCGATTCAACCATGCATTTGATTCTATGTTTTGCGAACTAAATACGCGTCCGTGAGTTGCCCGTAATTTACGGACATAAATCAAAGAAAAAGTGTTCTGTATTCAAATATTCCCCCAAAACTGGTAAAACTAGTATAATATTTCTACAACAAGTAGACGATAAGAATATGTAGTTTTCAGGGCTGTTTTTCTTAAATTTGATAGTTAATGCGTCAAATATTTTACCTATTTTACTGCATCATAATACGTTTACACGGTTTTAACTTGAATAAGGCACTACTATTGACTCTTCTGTATTACTTAACACATTACCGACCGGTGATTATTGCATAATTTTGAAAAACCTATGGCTGAACACTTTTTGATAGAACCTTCAATAGCAACAGCAATTTTCATTGCGAACTAACAAGTCACCCTCAATAACGTCATCTAATAGTTTCATTTAATATTGCAGTGTAAAAGAAAATTTCTATGCTTTCTTTTGGTACAGCACAATTATTGACAATCCTATTAACCCCTTGCCGTATGATTTAGTTTACGGTTTCAGTGATTAGAACTTTTTTGTAGATCATAATTTCCTAAAAGAGAAAACTTATATCTATGCCTATTTGTTCCCCAATAGAGCTGTACATTAACAAAACCAAAATAGAATTTTATTTCGGTTACACAAAATTATTGACATACATTTTTATTAGAATCTGTTCAGAATCTTCATCATGAGGCGGACAGGATATTGTACCTAAGTCAAGGGGGTAATAGGCTTCCGGTAGGTAAAGTTTTAAGGGACTGTCGTAAAAGTTGGGACGTTTCGTTTTTTAAAACATTTATACCGTTGTAAAGGTATAGTTGCCAGCTCTGTCTATTTATAAGCAACCGCAAACTGTATTGATGATCTCGGCGCAAAGGTTCGATCGGAGATACAAATTAAAACAATTTTGCTAGTTTGATTAAACTTTCTACGTTTCGATCCTCATATGGATCCTTTTCAAGACAGAAGAAAAAACTGCGTCTGTAAATTTTAATATAAATTTCAGTATTAATGAGCATTCAATATGAGTATTAGAACTAGCAAAATTGCTATTTGTATCTCCGATCGAACCTTTGCGCCGAGATCATCAATACATCTTGTTATTAACAACGATCGATAATCATAACACAACCACAAACTATTTAGAAATACTTAAATCCTAATTACGTAAAAACTAAAATTCCTGGTGACAGATTATCCTATGAGCGAATACACAATAAGGTGATTGGTGTTTGTTTTGGAGGAAGCAATTTTTAATCGACATTCTCGAGCAAGTATGGCCAACGTGATCCATGATCAAGTTTGAATCGTTTATAGAGAAGCGTTTCTCCCCCTGCTTCGCCGACTTCTTATTCGCGTGGTTCGCGCTGACGCTCGTTTTATTGCGTGTACGTGGGAGATTAGCGGATTAGCCGCTGATCAAAGTTTAGTAGAAAATCGTTGAATGCAGCCGGTCTCGGTCTCCCTGGGGAGGAAACTTCATCTGTACTCCACCCGAGGGTACTCGCGCAATAACCGTGTCTTTTGTAAGGGGGTGCGAATCTCCGTTGTTTGATACCGCCGCGATGAGCTCTCGGCTCTCTTTGTCTACGCTTCTTTTCTTTCCCGTCGTCGGATGTTTCGTGCCGGATGAAACGGAGTTATTGCGATGCCGCGCCGCGACGCGCCGCATATATGCGGGCAAAGTGCGCTCTACGTTTCATGTTATTGACGGAGCCTGATTAATCCAATTGTGGAAACGTCTGTTTGACACAGAGACGGCGAACTCTGCTCAGGAATTGTTCGAACGTTCGCATTTCCACGAATTATTCTGTGATATTGTTTAGACTGACACCGGCGCGCATTTTCTTTGCATGTTTTTTGCATGTTCAAGCATTTCGAGCAGTTGACAGGCTAATATACGTACAGAATACATGAAATGTAAAACTTCAAGTCACATTAGTTTCTCGCTGGAAAAACGTCGAGGAAAGCGGTTTTTGGCACGGCGCACCTCACCAAAAACTCTGAAAACATTTGTGAACGATACCTGTACACTGATACTGTGAAATTATAAGTGATATCGCTCTTAAACTACAATTTAAATCGGAATTTTTCTCATTTTTTCGGGATTTCTGATTTTCTACAACTAGGATGTTCTACTTTTAATAATCTGAATTAATTGCAGTGTTTGGATCTGGGTATTTTACGTCAGTTAGAATTTTTCCAGAATTTTCGCATATAAATAAATTGGGAAAATGGACCAAAAACTATTCTTTTCCATTTTACCCCGTAACTACCCTCCCAGTCGAGATATTGGGCTAACATTTTGCACAATATGGTTTTTTTATGCCCCATCAAATGGTCCATTAGCCTTCAAATTTAGTTCAAGAGCATTTTTGGCTAAAAATGATATTTAAATTCAATTATTATGTTTAAAGATAATATATGGTACATTATTACATTATTAATACCATGGACAAAATAAAATCATATCATAATAATAAACATAAATCAATTTTTACATCGGGTTTTTTATGGCTCTACACAGTATTGTTAGTCTTATGAATTTTTTAATACGATTTGGAAACAGTAGATTCAAATGAATACTGTATTAAATGAATCACTGTATTCAAATACATAATGTGTAATTTCATAAATGTATTAGACATATTGTTTTATATATTTAAAAATCTCGCGTGGACGCTTATTCTTCTTTTCCATTTGATGTCCATTTATGCACTGTCAATATTTTTTAACAGTTATATTTTCATCTAAAGTTATTTTTAACATTATTTCTTGTCTGCGTTCTTCTGCTTCCGCAGCACCTATGTATATAGTTCCATTAATCCTTGTCAATACATCAATGCATTTCAGAAGTGGAATTATTATATTGGGAGTTTGAATTACGATTGTACGAACAACGCGCGCGTAGGATAAACGTTTTATAAAATAATTTATTTATGTAATCAATCCACTGAAAACGTAATATAAATCATTATGATGAATGTAAAAGTTCATACAGACACATCAGTCATCGAATAGACATTAAATGTGGCAAGAAAATTTTTGCAATGCATGGTCATGTTTCACCAAATATGTAATAAACTAGTATGTAATAAATTCAAATACTTTCGAACAAATATTTACATTAAATGTTAAATTTATATGTTAATATTTTTTGTATAATAATATGTTTGGCACTCAAGGTCACACTATTATGGGCGATCAGATTTGTCTCAATTCTTGGTCATTACGTGACAGCTATTGCATACCATTTAAAACAAAAAAATATGGACTTGATATGTATTTTAACCCTTAGCACTCAAATGGTGACTCTGAGAGGCGCCACTAAAAATTGCTGTACCATTATTCAAAATATTGTTTACATTATTAAATATGTCAGCATCGAATCAATTACTAAACATTTAGGTATTGTACGAGATATTATACCAATTACATATCCATAAAATTTAAAAAATCATGGGGAACGGGAATATTCTAGGTCGGAAGAAACGTTTAATTTTCGAGTTAAAATATCACCGAGTGCAAAGTTTTAAAGAACGTGAACTTCAGAAAAATTGGTTACTCACTACAATGTCTTCTCCTTCAAATCTAGTCGCGATTTCCTCTTACATTTTTCTTGTTACCAATAATAAGTTGGATATTTAACCATTTAACTGGGGGATTACCTCTTAATTTAACAAGTAATTCGTTTCCTTCATAATACCCACATTAGGTACTACAAACTAGAGAATTATGTTAATTATATTTGTCTTCCATTATGTCTCCTTCTAACTATGACGCAGTTGAAAGGTTAAGCTCGAACTAAATGTGACACGCTTTTATTACTAAATCTACATGAAAAAAAAACAATTGTTATTCTGTCGATCTCGACAATTAAGTTAAGAGGTCAGCATGCTGTACTGTAGATCAGAAACGATTAACTTCTCTAAACGTTGCAGTGAGAGAAAGAAATATTCTCTGAATCCGGTATAATCCCTCGAATCCGGGCCTCATATTTCGGAATCGCGATCCAAAGGAAAAATAATAATTCCTCGTAGATCCCGGTTAGTGGTCGGTAGCCGAGCGCGGTGGTATGCGTCTCACGTATTTGGGGTGGGATAAACTCGGACCATCGTGGGTACAGAGAAAGGGGGAGTGAGAGAAAGAGAAAGGGTATGAGAGTAGAGCAGAGCGGGACAGAAAGTGTGGAAGAGAGAGGGAGAGAAAGAGAGAGGTGAATGGTAAAGGAAAACCATTTCACGCCCGAGTTGCCGGCTCTTTCTCCCTGGCGAGAATAGTCGATCGTTTCGCGTCTCGTTAGCATCTCATCCATCGCGCGTGTCTGGCTGACTTACCTGCCTGCCTGTTTGCTTGTCGTGCGTCGCTGTCGGTAGCTGCAGGCTGAAATTTCGCCGTGTTTTGCCCTGTCTTGTGCCCTTTACCTCCCACCCCCCACCCGAGATTCCTATAGGGAATATCTAGTCTTACATGTAGGAAAAGTGGAACCGAATACAATATTTTCATTTGATCCCGCTTTCACGTGTCGAGTTAACGACAAGCATATAAGACAGGGGTGGCCAATCTTTTGCCTACCATGCGTAAAATTTTTTCACATACGAGTTCAGGTGCGCCATACAACTCGAGCACTTTTTCTACCTTCTTACGTTCGTTGTTGCGGTTGGAAAATAGGTATAGGGGTAGGATCTGCTTCGATTAGGGGAGGAAAAGGGATAACTCAATCGCGCAACTAAATTAATTAACTTGCGCCAGTTGAAAAGACACACGCTCATTGGAGCAGCACTAATCTACAATAGTGAGAAATGATCTTTTGGACGAGAGGGCGATCCTATAATTGTAAACTGTCAAAAAATTGCGACGAATTGATGAGTAAGAAGGCTGTATAAATTCAACTGAGAGCTCTCAGGCGTTGAAAATATGAAGATGGATTCAGTTATGGCGCCTACTTCAAAAGAATAAGTGTAGGCGCAAGGATCTAGTGCGCCACTTGTAATCATCCAATGCGCCACGTTTGGCGCATGCGCCGCAGGTTGGCCACCCATGATATAAGACATTTCACACGAGTGGAAGTATTGGCCTCGGGGTTACATCAGTGCTAGAATACCCAGGCTTCATTACACTAACAATAACAGTGAATAATGAACTTTTTGCTGATTGATCGTATTCTATTTAGTTCACATGGATATATCAAGATTTCGAGTTACAGGGAAAACCACGAACCGTCCACGTTTCATCCCCAAGACAAATCTGTGCTGAGTAATCGTATTCTATTTACTTCTTTTCCGTTTTAGTTTTCGAACGACCAATTCTGCGGCTACCTTTATGCTGAATCTCTTAATACTTTACTATTAGAGCAGTGCAGAAGGTCGTGCCCGATCTGAAAATAAGAAATAAGTGGTTACATAATAGAAGAACAATTTTATTAATTTCAAAATTTTATACTTATAGTCAACACCATTTTCTCCAATTTTCTTCAGATTCGTTATGCAAATTTTGTAAAAACTGGAGATGTTGGGGTCTCCAAAAATCGGGCACGAATTTTCGCAATCATTCAGTAAATTCACTCTTATAATTAGACTGCGGTTTTAGACTGGTGCGAAGACGCACCAAATGAATCCAATATTACTGGTACATTATTTGCAACCCGTTAAAATGATTACGAGAGGAAATCATTTTTTATGTAACTCTTTTTTCTTGTAATTCAGACAGACAATTTTTATTTTGCATAAAGATCCTCAGTATACTTATAATGAATGTGAGCACTGTCCAAGACCCAAAAGACGATCAAAAACGGTCGTGAAAGCAAAGCGCGTTGAGCGGGAGAGCAGTCCGCAAGCGTCCGTCGAAAGACTCTGTTCTCCCTCTGTATAATTCATTGTTCAAATATATATTGCGTTTTTATTGCGAACATTGTCCTATTCCCTCGAGCACACCGTCAGCGATCCTACGTGAATATAGCCACTGGTGTACGATATGAAGTTGCAAAGAACAAAGAAAGCAAGTATTTTCGCTAAAAATTCTTCCCTGTAGTGCCACATATGAATAGTTTCGAGTAGTAATCATGATTTTTCAAAATATTCTAAAAACATACGATAGTTTTGTTGAAATGTTTTTAAACGTCAATAACACTGTAGAATTGCATTCCTTTCGCGTCTGAAACCATCAAAGTCCTACTCCAAGTGGCTCGAATGCCTCGACGTGAGAAGATACATAATGAAACTCACTTTTACAAAGAAAATAGGAATGGGGAAGATCCAAAATAATTCTAATTTATGCAGTTACGATAACACGGCCGCAGCCGCGCCATAGCGGCATTAAAAACACATGGACATATCAAGATTTCGAGTTACAGAGAAAAGCACGAACCGTCCACGTTTCATCCCTAAGACAAATCTGTGTCATTAAGCGCAGTCCGGGGAACGAGAAAATAGTAAACAAGCATGAAAGAAGTCTCCCGCGACCGTCTCTCGCCGCGTCTCTTCCGCGATACTATTGACGGTAACGAGTTGCTTTCGCAAAAACTCCGGCGCAAGATATTCCGGCGTCGATATTTTATCACGAACACCACAAATTACAGCGCGCCCGGCGGGCTGGTGCGCTTGACGTCTACCCGGACAGTTTTAAATTTTTCAAGGAGTCTGCCCCAGTGAGCACGGGACTAGATAGAGGGAGACAGGAGAGGATTCTTTTAAAATGCAAATGCGCCGCGAGCACGGGGTGCGCGGAGCCGCGAGCAAAAGAAATGTTACTTCTTATAAAGCAGAGATTGTCGGGCCCGCATCGGCCAAGGATAACTCGGTCGCGGGCGATAAAAATCCAGCTCACGGAGGGCTCTCGAGTTTCCGCGCGGCCAAGTCCTTGGCTCGTTTAAACTAAGCATTAAATTATCCCCGCTTGCAAATTAACGCGCACGGAAAACGAATTCGAACTTTTACTCGGGGCATGGTAAATCTTCCCGTGGGCCGCGCGGTACCTGTTCGAGGAAGGATTGCTTGGAAAACGATAAATCCTTTGACCTCACGTTTTGAAATTAATCCCCCTACCGCTATTACCCTCACCTGGAGGCTGTGTCCACGTTCTCATCGGAGAACCGAAACGGAGCGCCGCACAGTGAGCCAGGAACCCGCTTTTTCTGGTCGAAAGTCAATCTTTCAAGTTTCATGTATTGGAACAATTTTTTACCTGTAAACTGACAACCCTTTGAAACTCCCAAATCGAAAATATTATTCATTTCAGGTGATTCTGTGATGAGAGATACAGCATTCTAAAGAGAAAAACATAAAATTCAAAGTAAAATTCAATGTATTCCATACCAATTTCAAATATCAGTAAACGGATTTTAACCCTTTGCACTCCGAATTATTTTTCACTTTTGTTGCCAACAATTCCCTACTGTGTATTTTAAGTGTTTTATTTGAAATTTACTTCAAAAGACAGTTCCTTGACCGTGCTACTTATTTTAAACAATTTTGTTTACTAATTGCATCAAATATAGCTCCCAAACTTTGTTGTAATTTATATTTGTGGAACTTGTATTTGCTTTTAACTAAAAAATAAGACAATTAAGTAAATAAAGAAAGAACCAGATACATATAAAAACCCGTTTTATTTACATTTTTCTTTCTCAGATGTCGAGTCACACTCGACAAAGGAGTGCAAAGGGTTAATGGTGGTTTTATGTGTTATTTTCCAGTTTTTAGCATTTTTTAATCCATATACAAATAGTGCAAACTTTTAACAATTTACACTTTTTGAAAGGTTTTAAAAAAATGGTTACATATGCTTGACACGAGGATTTGTTTATATGAAAATTGAGACATTAAGGAACGGGAATATGCATAGGTTTTACCCTCTAATGCCTGCGCGTTTCATTTTTATACAGATTTTAAGAACTAGACATACGAAATATTCGAGCGTTCTGGATGCTCAAGTACCTATCGTTTTTTTTCTTACTTATTTTCTGTTAGAATTAATCAAGTGTTAGTTTAGTCAAGCAATAGAGGAAGCAAGTAGCGAAGAAAATACCGATACAGCCGAAGATAACGAGGAAGATACAATTTCGAATATTTATTCACTTTTAGAGAACATAGTACTACAATAGAATCGGAATATTCAGTACAATATTATTTCTTGTGATATTTTAGCTATATCAGGTATACCAAATGCATTTTAATTCAATATGAACGTATTTTTAATTTTGGCCACAAACAGCGTGTTTCGGAATCATTGAGAGCATTGTTAACACAATTTTCCAAATGTTTTTCACGATCTGACAAAAAAGTTGATCAGTATTCACGTTTTTACAAATGTCAATATAAAAAATTTAAAGAAAAATATCATTTTTATAAAAATTGTAAGCCACCTCAATTTTTAAAATGTCAACATATATTTTTTGCTTCATAATATTGTAACTGGTATCGATACGAGTTCGACGACCTATAATAACATAATATTAAACCTTGACACAGCGTTACAATAGTTCTGGCCACAAAAAAAGCGGACTCCTGGGGCCCACTGTACGCCGCGCCCCGGGAAACGTAATTCCTTCAATTGTTCGGCAACTCGTACAATGACCAAAACCGCCGGCCTACGACCTGAAAGGAGGCGTCCGGAAAGTCGCGTCGCGAGATGTAAATTACAGCGCACGCGTCGATGCGCCGAGCAAAATGACTCGCACGCTAGCTGCTGACTCGAACTCGCGAAAGGTGAAGCTCGTTGGATTACACGGTTGCTCTTTAGCGAACCGACTGCTTTCAGCCCTTTCAAACGCGAAAGATAATTTAGCGTGAGTGGTGTTGAGTTCGATCGAGGATCCCCGGAGGAAGATGAATGAAACGCGTATTGAACAGGACCTTGCAATTATCTGGAACATGCACGGCCCTTTTGCGAAAGTACTCTTGCTTTGCAGAAAGAGTAATACGTGCTACAGTAATGTCCCAATCTAAGCCGATTCTCTGTTCTGTGCTGTGACATGGATAGATCGGGACCGGACACTATTTTTTTTGTAGCCGCGTCGATACGGACTAAACACGGACCGCGCGGCCGAAGGCAGAACAAACAATAGCGTACCGGTGAGACGATACTAGTGCAATAATAAAACTTCTATATTTTTTATTTTTCTTATTATCGTTATTCTTTATTTTTCTTTATCGAAACACGATAAAAAATGTCAAGAGGTACACTGATTGTAAGTGTAAAAAGTATTCGTACGCCCTTTAAAATAGAATAACTTTTCTGTAATTGTACCAAACGACCTGATTTTGTATAATCAATTAGAAGCATTGGTTTACGAAATGATATGCAAAAAAGATTTTCCAAATAATTTTAATATACAAGGTTACATGCAAAAATAAAAAAGGCATTTTTTAAAACTTCAGAAATTTTAGAAATTTTCAGCATGTGTGTAACTACTATAGATCTACGAAACAAATATTTTAAATTTACATTAAGGGCCCAAATAAAAAAGTTTTAAAAAATGCCTTTTTTATTTTTGCATGTAACCTTGTAAATTATTATTTTTGGAAAATCTTTTTTGCATATCACTTCATAAACCAATGCTTCTAATTGATTATAAAAAATCAGGTCGTTTGGTACAATTATAAGAAAGTTATTCTATTTTAAAGAGCATACGAATACTTTTTACATTCACTGTATATCCAACCTATAATACTATCACCTTGACGTTACCTTGAGTATAAAGAATTCATAAATACTAGGCAATTGATGGTAATAGTGAAAGAACTCTGATAGAAGGATACAATGAATAAAACTTTATTTTGAAAGGTACTCAAAATGATGTTCACCAATTTTGATATGAGGATTTAGAAAGATCTTATAAAGGATAAACTAATCTCGTGTCTTCCTCAAATCAAAATAGGACTTTGATGGTTTCAGACACAAAGAGAAGCCTGTTGATCTTTATTTAAATAAATGAGACTTAATATCAGAAAACCGATTTTTCTGTTGTCCGAACAATTTTGTCTCGATATTAGTTTATTGCGTTTCTGTTATTTTGCGGCTTACATCGTCGGTTCGTTGCGGTGAAACAAAATCCTCGTTCAGTTATCAGTAAACTACGAACCATTGTAAACACTGAAAGTAAGCGTACACGAGCTTAATTACGGATTCATATCCAGCGAGTAATCAAATGTACGGACAATAGAATCGGACGGTGCGCAATTAGTTTGTCGACTAATAGAATAGATCGAGATATACACACGCGGAAATAGATTACACGTTCGTGTTCAAACACGCGCCAAGTAGAATGATTCTGCGCATAGCCAGGCGCCAGTAAAGTAATATAGGTTACTACTGGCACGTAGAAAGTAGAGCAGGTCAGAATTTGGGCGGTACTAAGTGCAGATAGTAAGTAGAATAAGTTAGCGAAGAAGTTTTGATGTAGCACTTGGCTGCATCACTGTCTATTACAAGACGCTGGTGGTTCTGTCTCACTGTAAAATTGGATGAGCACAAATTATGTGTTACACTTTACAACATCGCATTGTATTGTTCACTTAGACTGCGAATTTTATGTTTCATTTTCAGTTTTTGAAACTTTTCGTTATAAAATATTGAGGGCGAAGTAAATAACGACGATGTAGTGGTAATTAGGCTGCGGATGTTTATGCAATTTTCAATTTTTCTAGGCAAATTCTAACGGAGTGGAAACAAATAAAATTTGATTTCCAGTGCCAGTATGATTCGTAGATCTGAAATAAATAAAACTCGTACTAAATTCTGTGAAATTTCATATAATATTATAGCATTTTTTGAACATTTCTAGAGGCCATAAATGCATAAATATCCGCAGTCTAGTGATAATCTTTGGATCGGTGAAGATTTTTTATAAAAAGGTGTAGAAAATGGTCCTCGATATTAAATGTCTAGATAAAATTTGTTTTGTCGAATCGTATTTTAGTTCTCCGGAAAATAAAATGCCTGAAAGGAATCGTGGATAAAATTCCAACAGTCCTTTTGGAAAAAGATATTAAAGTTTCAATAACATCATACACTGAATATCGCAATGTACGTCTAAATCGCGATACGATCGAGAGGCAAATTCTACATGCAAACATACGTCGATAAATATTTTTTCATTTCATGGTTCGTTTTCAAAATATACAGGGTGTCTCTCTGGATTTTGACATCTTGATTTTCTCGCTATATGAAATAGTAAAGATCATATGGAGGGCAACTTCGTTTTTATAAAATGGAATGATGTATTTTTTAATACATCAATGTATTAAAGTTCGACATTAGTTATAAAAAAGTATTAACCTAGTTATGCCGAATTATTTTTATTATTTCAATTTAAATAATTATAAGACATCATTACTGTCATACTCAAGTGTTTGCTTTTATTTATTGTAGAATAGGTTCAACATAACAACCATATACATCACGACTCTTTTTAAATCAATAGAGTAAGACTACATACCAGATAGCACAGATGTTTATGCACAATAAACATTTTCTACGTTAGTAAGTTTATTTTCTTCGTTAATATAATTGGTTGACAAGAATAAACAGTGTTTTTAAATTCGTCTAATGTTTTCGCTGTTTTAAATTAGACCTACTCATTTTTGTCATAAACGCATCAATTCCGTGGTCTAGTAATGACATAACAATCGAATACAGTATCTATTAGATGATTGCATAATTTGATTTGAAAATAAAATTCAATGATTAAATTTTAAAGAATACAGCTTTATTAATCAATTACATAGTCGCTATTCTTTTCTAATTGTAGACATCGTATGTAGATAAGTACATATTCTTGTACATAGAATATAGAAATCGTAAATGTAGAAATTGTAGAAGCATTTAAAATTTAGTTCTTAACAACAATATACGATCGATATAATCAAACATTTATCATGGAAGGCGAAACATTCACAACAAACAGAAGTTTTTACAGACGCATTTCTTGAAAATTTCTTGAGAATGATCTAAAAAAAGATCGAAACGTTGAAATAAAGATTTTGTGAAAATTTGCAAATAGTGTTTATGTAGAATACTTGATCGAACCAGTGCGCTGAAAGCATTTAAAATTTAGTTCTTAACAACAATATACGATCGATATAATCAAACATTTGTAGAAAAGAATGGTAACTATTGTATAATGTGAAATATAGAATAGTGAAAAAGTTTGTGGTAGCACGATATAACGCTCTGCATCTAAAGCACACGTTTTTGTATTCCAAGTAATCCTTATTATAATAAACACATTCTGTTATTAATATATATCCACGCATCAACTCTAACACTATACAATTTCTTCGTTTTACATTCCGCCGTGCAGTACGGTTTGCGATATCTATGAAAATCGGGCACGAACTTATGCAATCATCAATGCATTTCCCATTCGAAGCAAAGCAAATTGCAAATCGATAATGTATTTGTCATTCGAATATATTCCGAAATTGTTTGCGCATCACTGGTTGCGAATACATATGTATTGTTATAAAATTATGCGCCTACCGATTCGAAATTGTACCTCCAAGAGGAAATATGATCGTGTTCGACTAAGTTTTTCTCCGGAGCAGCCATTCTTTCGGTGTGCGCACCTGTTGCTTCTTTGTTGCGCACTGTGAAACGCAACGAGGTATTCTTTTCGGCGGCGAGCAGTACAGCGAAACATCGAGCATTCGCATGTAAACAGAGCCCAGTCGCGTCGGTTCTCGCACGAGTACACGTAAGCATCTCCCTCCGAGCGCAGACCGCGTCAACATTCTGTGTTTAATTTATGCCTTTCGTCGTGGCGCATGGCGCCGAGTCGCAACGAGCCGCGTTCCGTGCCTTTTGTCCTTTAGCGGGACTGCTTGTCGTTGCTCCATCGACACCCTTACTGTTGAATGCCTCGCGTCGTTTCAAATTAAGGTGACGGCAGAGGAAACGCCACGCTTTTTCGTTAGGAGCCTATGATCATTTTGTTTTCGTAGTAATTAAAACAATTAATTTTTTCTAATAATAGTACTTACAGGGTGAGGCACCTAAAACAGGTCACCTGAATAACTCGGCTGCTATTGGTGTTAGGAAGGGGGGCATTAATCTGATGTTGGTAGATTTCTTGTAGGTGGACGCGTAAAGGACACATGAAGGTCACCTTTAGTTTTTTAAATACAATGCCCAATATTTTTGCTCGAACTCGGATGAAGCACAAAATTCTGCGTAAAAAAGTCCGTCGTAAACAAAACCAGTAGAGGCACCACTAAAAATTGATGTACCATTTATCAAAATATTGTTTGCATTATCAAATATATCGGTATCTAATCAATTACTAAACATGTAGGTATTGTATGAGGTATCATACCTATTTCATATCCATAAAATTTTAAAAGTCGTAGGGAATGGAAATATTCTAGATTCGAAGAAATGTTTAATTTTCCAGTTAAAATAGCTCCGAGTGCAAAGGGTTAATACGACTCTGAGATCGTTGACTCATTTTTGACAACGAACAATAAGTGAATTGTGCTGGTAACTTATTGATAATCCAACAATGAAACTGAACAGAAACTAGCCCGCCACAAAAAATTTCAAGCTAATTACTTAAAAATTAATTGTGTTGCGTGTCGCTCAATTTCAAATAACCTGTTCTGGGAAAAACGTATTTAAAGTTTTAGGTATGTTATAAAGTATGCGAGAGGCGTTCCATTTTATGGCTCGCGGCTTTGCTAATTTTTCAAATTTGCCTCTAGTACGTCGAGATTACGTTTTTAGGCTATTGCTACAGTTTTGGTATTTTCCAATTACCCATGGTTAAGATGTTATGAAATAATGCCGACATTCACAGATGTGTTCCATATTTAGGGGCACAAAGGGGTAGATTGTTACCATTCATGCGATATGTTGAGTATTCACATGAATCAATGCGTGTTTAGATATGAATTTCGTTGCTACAGCGTAGACTATGAATGTTACTCGTCTTATGTTGTACTCTCAATATACTTATAATTACATTTAGTTAATACATTGTGTATTCCCCAATTAATACAATTAAACCTGACAGGTTATGGGCCCAGGTTAAAAGTAATATAAAACTGCGAGAGTGGCAAAAATAATAGAAAGTTTAAAATAAAATGAAAATGGCTTCGATCGGTAATGTAAACCATATTGAAAAATTAAACGATCTGAACAACAACGCATGCAAAACATAATAAGAAGAACGAAACATAACACGAGTAACATTCATAGCCTACGCTGTAGCAATGTAATTCATATCTAAACACGCATTGATTCAGATGAATACTCAACACTCCTCGTATCAGATACAACACGGTACCTGTTCTTTTTATTTTTGACTGATATACATGTATATTGTTTCAGTTTCGATTGTACATATTATTCTACATACGTAATTGTGAATGAAATGGGTCAATATTTAGAAAAAGCAACATCATACTTTTATCGTGTTTGTGTGTGTATTATAAATTATATTTATTATAAGTAGAAGATATATGCACACATATAATTATCTACTTGTGTGTCATTATTAGACAGCGGACCTTTATGCAAAATAAATATTTTACCCCTGAAGTGCAACAAACTGGAGAAAAAGAGAAATTCATTTTCTTTCTTAATATGTTCAATAGATTGAAAAGAATAAAACAGTCTTTTTAAATTCATTTAATTTACAAATGCGTAAAATCCGCCGTCAAATCATTACAAAACGTAATAGAAGTCTCAAAATATCAACGCTCATGGGTACCTACATGTCCGGCACTGTAGAACATTTAGATTGCACGAGATTCCCGCGACCACTTGAAATTCAAAGCGGGGGTGCGCAACAACAAGAAATACAGTTATTCGTAGCGAGCTGCTTGTTCAATTTATCTATCAATCCTTTCGTATTTCCTGTACATCCGACAAAAGAAGCGGTCGATCACAGAAGGTGGTCCAATACTCGCGTTTATATTTTCGAGCTCTTCCGAGAAATCAATTTTGGCTCCGAGAGCCACCGAATTTTGTAGTCCTCGAAGCCCGAGCCGCGCCGGTAACGTATGTTAATAGAATCGATTTCCTTCCCGATGACGGAATGGAGAATCGCCGAGCCGGATAGTGCGGTGGTGGGAGAAGAGAAAGAACAGAGTAGATAGAATAAGTGGGAGCTTTCCTTCTCCTTTGGACGCGCGAAAAGAAAACGCCAGAAGAAACCGACTAATCTTTCCGTACCAGATACACCGACGACGAAGACTATGAAGTCGATCGAACGCAGTCATGCGTGCCGACTAGCGAACTCTCCCACGAGCCCATTCCCTGGCAACGACTCTAAATCTTGTCTATTTATTGGCCGCCCCAGGGCGCGGGCGAGCGAGGATGATTATTGGAAGAGACGTCGCGTCGTCGCTCAATGAAGCCTACGAAATTCCTGACCCGATTGAGACGTCCAATACGATATTTGACGCCGGTGCTCCCGGTGCACCTTTACGATCAAATGCCCAGACCCGCCGAGTTTCTTCTTTAGTGCCGGGCTAGCATCAAATATCCCGGGGAAACGACAAATCATTCGTGTCCCGCTTTGACCTGACGTCCTTTTCGGAAAACGTGACTCTTTATGATATTCCATGTGTGCCTTATTCTTTCGAACAGCACAGAGAATTGTTGACCAACGACCATCAAATATTTACGCAGCTGCGTACCCCTCTTCGGTGAAATGAAAATTGTTTAACGGGGACTCCCATTTAGAGCCATCAATTTTAAACAGTCTGCGAGATTAAAATTGTTTGGTTATTTTAGGTATAAAATGATAGACGATAGCGCTATATTTGGACTGTTTCAGATAATTAGACAGTGGATCTTTATGCAAAATAAAAATTGTCTTCCTGAATTGCAACAACCTGAGGTGAAATAGAAATTTATTGTTTTTCTTAATATGTTTAATAGGTGAAAATAATATAACAGTGTATTTAAATTCTTCTAATTTATTTACTGTTTTAACTTACACCTACTCATTTTTGTTGTAAATGCACAAAATCCGCTGTCTACTCATAATTTAACGAATAAAAGGACAAATTTATAGATGTAAGGAAATATTTAGTATACAAATATTTTCCTAAAAGAAAGAAATTATTTTGCATTTCAAAATATTATGGAAACTATGTGGCACTATATTATTATATTCTTACTGCAAATTGTTCAAAATTTTTTTCACGTCATGTAGTAAACAAATTGTTCTAACTTCTCAACAAAATTCGAGTCGTACGATCCAATATGAAAGAAGTTCTAAGAGTGTCCGAATATTAGTAGGAGTGGTTGCACATGTTTAGCTATATTTCAAGACGACACATTGTAAGTTTCATGTAATTATTTTTATTGATGCTAAAATGATGCAAGACAACATTTTATTAGCAAAATGATAGTCGTGTATATATCAGAAATTCAATCAAATTGAAAGTTCTTCATGGAATAAAAAAATCTGGTATCGATCATCAATATCAATTCATTAATAATATATCATTGTAGCCATGAAAAGTATCGTACAATAAATAAAGTAATAAAAAATATAATTGCATAAAAATTACACTGTCATATTGAAATATAGCCGAGCATGTATACAAAATTTTAAAACACTTGATCAGTAATAAACCTTTTTTTATATTATAAATTGCTTAAAACTTCATTTATAGGGTCTTTTCACCCTAAACGTACCATTATAGTACAACAATTCTCAAAAGTTCACAACAAGATGAACACTACTTTGGAAAATACGAAGCTGGAATCACTTTTGCCTTACAGTGACAATTATGAACATTGTATTTCAACATACGAAATCTGGCCAGGAATGTAAAAAACGATTATTCTCTTATAAAAGACCGTTTTCGAGAAAATCAAATACGTAATTCATTACGAATTTCTTGCATCTGCGCTAATGAACAAAAAGTAATTAGTACAGGAAGTATAGAAGTTGGCAGTGGGCAGCTACAGCGGCTAGTCGCGTTCAAAAGCAGAAACTCAGCACAGTTTCAAATGGTATTTGCACGGAAACGAAGCATTCCACGAACAAATTCGATTCTGCACTTCAGTTTTGCATCTGCATGTAAAATCATATCACTTTCGCATGTTCCACGAATTAACGCTCCACTCTACGTACAACAAAATAGAATTTCACGTGCAGCACATAAACCTGCATTAAAATGTTGATTACACAGGGTAATGGCGTTTGTAATTTTGTGGTTTTCCTAGAATGTTAGCGAACTAGTGGTACGATTCCAAAACAGGGAAACCTGAACGAAAAATAAGTCAGTCCATTTCGGAATGTATCCGGAAAGTGTTCTATTATCCTTGTTTACAATCAGTAACTAAACCTAGCTTTATTACTATCCCATAACTCATTTAATGCGCCGATGTACATATAAACTCATTTCATTTTGATTTATACAGTTGTTATATAATTTTTATTACTCAGATACTGCTCTATAATTTTCATACCACTTCTGAATGTTCTTGTAAGATTATATACTTCTGCATTTAATATTTATTTCAATAAAAACTTTTTGACAACATTCATCCCCTCCACGTTGTCGAGCAAAAGTCTCAAAGGAACCATGGAACTGAAGTCAATCGTTCTCTTAGAAAACAGCTTTAAAGTGAACTATTTTATTACTGATCACACACACTTTAAATCAGAATAACCTTTTTATAAATGAATCAAAGGACTTCAATTTCTCTGTAAGACTATGGGAATTAGTTTAGTAAATGACGTCCAAAAAATATGTTGAAGAAAACCAATAGTAAAAATTGATTTTTACAACATTTTAAAATTTAAAAGACGTGTTTGGTCAACTCGTATAAATTATATACGTTCTGAAAATTTCATTGAAATCGGTTAATTGGTTTACGAGTTATAAACGATCAAAAGTGGTAAAAATTGCAATTTTTCAAGATTTTCGGTCTTTTGTCCACATTTGATCGTTTATAACTCGTAAACCAATTAACCAATTCCAATGAAATTTTCGGAGCGTGTATAATTTATACGAGTTGACCAAACACATGTTTTAAATTTTCGTTGTTGGCCCAGCTAAAAAAGTGGTAAAAATCAATTTTTACTATTGTTTTTCACAATTCCTAACAAATGCATTTTTTAAACATATCTTTCAGACGTCATTTACTAAACTAATTCCTCTAGCCTTACAGAGAAATTCAAGTCGTTTCGTCCATTCATAAAAAAGTTATTCTGATTTAAAGTGTGTGTGATCAGTTTAGTTCCTAACTGTATATGTACTACCTTACTAACTTATATGTTTACAGAGTGTCCCAAGATGGTATAAAAGTGGAGAGGATAATTCTACATGAGAAAATATGCAGATAAAATTGGTTTTATTTAACTCCTTCTCTCCGAGAAAGAAGAATCGTCTGTCGCGTCTGTTCATGACCGACTAATTCTACTTCGTAAGAGCGCTAGACAAGCGAACTTGAATTTTCTCGAAAACGACGCGTCAAATGAAAAAGTGTATTATATATTTTCGATTTATTTTCTCGTGTAGAATCACCCCCTCGACGTCCATTCCATTTTGGGACACCCTGTAGACCTATGATATAAAATAGTTCACTATAAAGTTGTTTTTTAAGACAACGGTTGACTTGAAACTTATACTTCCCTTGAAACTTCTGCTCTTCGCGATGAGTACTACAGGATGCAATAGAAAAATGTTTGACTTTCGAAAAAAGGTGCAGTCATTTTTGCGGTGCATTTCGTTAACAGATCTCCACCTATTCAGACGCGCATAATCACGCTATATTTTGAACTTAGCGGAAGACCCTGCAATATCGACGTAAGATTATGAATGGTATTAAATCAGAATCATTTTGATTATTTGCAACGTTAAAGTGCGAGCATTCTGCGGTTGTAAAAATATGATAATTTCTGTCCTAACGTATACGTATACGTACAAATATATTTATTTAATTATTTTGCGTAGAAACACGGTGAAAGCCCCACCGGTTGTAAAATGAAAAGTTTCGAATGGATTATCTAGATCTGCTCGGCCGTTTCAGTGTTTTAAGAGGCATCGCGAAATTCCACGGTGAAAAAAAAATACATCCGCAACTTCGACGATTTGTACACACTGGTCCGACCGGATGCGACGCATAACTTCGGATCGTACAGCGTCGAAAAAACTGTGGCACTCGCGTCGTCGTTGCAGGGGAGAATGATAGCAGCTTTTTCCATTTTCACAGGGTTCGGCCGTCGAAAAGCCGATCGGGTCGTGCACGATCGGAAGAAAAATTCGATGTTGTAAAATCGACGGGCAAAAGTGACGAGTGTCGAAAGGGGCAACTTGCGGGGATCACTGCGACGGCGGGGGGGGGGGGGGCACGGGTTACTTTTTGCTCGTTAACTTCAATCGTCCGAAAAAAGCGGCCGATCCAGCGAAGTTCAAACGAACGTGTCGCCGATTTTAACGTAATAAAGTGGAAATAAAGTGGTTTAACTGATCTGCCGGGATAATCCTTGTCCGCCGACATCGCTTGCCGATCTAGGTCACCGAATTAATACTGTGTTATCTATATATCGGCGAGTAGGTGCATCGGTATCGCGGCCCCGGGAACTCGCATAGACGCACGCTGTCGAAAGGGATTTAATCGCAGTATCGAATCGAATTATACGTCATACCCCTTCCCCCTCCCTTTACAACCGCGATGAATATATATTGTATTCAGGTTGGGTTTTATTTCCGCGCAGGAATTCCCGCTTCTTTTTTCCTCGTCCGACGCGTAAACTCCGCAACGCTTATAAAATACTTCAACGGGATTGCCAGACAATTATACGAGCCCGACCCGTGTCGATAAAAGGTCTTTGATTGCCATTCCATTTCCCAAGGATTTTAATTCTTGCGAAATAGCAATCTCGGCACTCGTTGCCGGGGATGCGTTCAACGATCCTGTCTTCTTTCGCCTCCCCTTTCGTAGCTGTCTGCAGTGACAGAAGAATTACAGAGTTGAACGAAATTAAGGTCGAGGGAATTCCGACTCTATATGTTCCAGTCACGCAATACTTTACATTGGAACCACCGATCTCGTCGAAACAACGGGTTTCGGATGGTTCGTTTTACAATAACTAAGACACTAGGCACATTTCTTGAGAGTTTGAATTCTAGGTGTAAGTACATTAGGGTGGTCCCTATCTGTAGGATCGAAAATTAATTTTGAGATTTTTCTGGTCTCACCCCTCCCTAAGTAATCTGACAACGGGAACCCGTGCCAAGCTTGCATTGAAATTTTCAAAATTTTAATAATTTCATGCCACTTTCGAACGTAGATCGTCAAACGTTTTTTAGTAAATAAAGCGGAATTTTTTCACGAATGAATATATTGTACTTTTTATAAATAATTAATTAATCATTTATTTATTGATGCCATAAACCTAGTTTGGTTTATATAGCATACATAGAAATAACACTTTACAAAAAATTAGAGAAATATATAACGTAATATGTAATATGTATAAAGTGCAATTATGTAATATAACGGTAAGCGCTAAATCCTAATCTTACATTTTTTGAGAAAGTTAAAGATAAACATTAACGCTTTAATGTCTCGTACGCTTAGAAAAAAATTAATATTGTAGGGAGGGTAGTGTTTAGGATTGAGGAGCAGCTCAAACAGGTGATCTCGTTCTGAATCTTTTTATAAATAGTGTATTAAATCTATGTAATTGTTCACGAATGAACGTGGTATGTTTTTCATAAATGGAAAAGTTCATTAAATACGTGTCCAATGTTATTGCTACGATTTCATAAGTCAATTGATTGTATTTTATTGCGTTAACTTTTCTTATCATTTTTACTAATACAAATATTTTCATGCGTTTACGAAGCCCATCTTCTCATTATTTATCCAAAGGAACGAACAGCATGATAACACAGAACAGTACAAAAATCGAAAGGTAATTGCAACAATCGTAAATGTTTTTCCTACTGCGATTCTCAATATAACCTGGACACTTTCCCGAACTTAATTCGAATGACAGTCAATTTCATTCTACCTCGGTTTGCCTGACGATGCTTTCGTCAAGAGAACCAACAAACTCCTCAAGATTGTTAAACTACGGCCTCGTGTGAGAGAATGTTGGAACCAATGAAAATTAAGGTTTCTTGCCTGCGTAACGCCTACGTCGTAAAAGCTGTGTTACGCAAGTTCCAAAAGCATCGTTACACTCCCGACCGGAAACGGCCCCGAGAACCCATAAATTTTCTAAACTGCGTGAACTATGGCGGATCAATAGCCACTGAGAAGAATACAACTAGAATCACTCGCAGCTATCGCCCGTTGACAATGGACAGTCGTAACAAATCCAAAAGAGACCAATCATAAAATTTATGGCTTCTTAAAAAAACCGCGTCGTAATACAGGGAGTTCCAACTTATTCCCCTCCGAGAACCGCAAGGTTCCCGCCATTCGAACTTCTTTCCATTACTACGTGACAATGCATGCGTGTTCTACTATACTTATGACGATGATGTCTTAGAGTAGGGGAAGAACCTAAGTGGGGAACGTGCCTCGAATAGCTCGCGAGCTACAAGTTGGAACTCCCTGTCGTAATACTCAATTATGTCGTAGAACCAAACCCGTAACGTCGTCATTCTGCCCAGCAGACCAATATCATCCAATTAGAGCACTGCTTGTCGAACGAGGACCAACCATGTATTATTTATAAAGACAGTTCTCAATTTTATCGCACAATCAAGAAAGGGATGATTCTACATGAAAACTTCTGAGACGAAGTTTAATTTTTTTAAGAACATTCTGTACAGATTGTGGCTGAACGAGTGGGCAGAGGATGATTCTACATGCAAAAATAAGTCACAGAAAGGGATAACATTTTTTCGTTTGTCGCCTCGTTCTCGAGAACATCGACTTCAAAGATTCATCGGGTTCGAATACTCTAGTATACCCAGGAAGTAGAATAGGTCGGTCATGATCAGACGCGTCAGATAATTCCTATCTAATACTAGTCATATTTGGACCAACGTCTACGTTGAACTACCATGTACCATGGAGAAAAAGAAAACTATTTACAACATTGCTAATAGTATTAATGCATTATGAATTATGCTTTATGCACTATGAATTATTATTCATTTTATGCACTATATAATTATGCTAAATGACTACAAATTGTAAATTACATCCAACCTAGTCGCTGACCGTATAAAGAAATTTTCAGAATTTGTATAATTGATACAGATCTACAAAATCTATTTTTTAAATTTTCCATGTAGGCCCACATAAGAGAGTTATCAAGAATAACTTTTAGTATTTTCTCTGTAATTTCGACCAATTGCGATTTTATCAAAATTTCACATAATGTAGCAAACTAATAGTACTGACTTCTAAGAAACATCCAAGTCGTATGGGCCAATATTAAAAAAGTCATCGTCCTTTTATCCCTTAGCAGTGACTCAGAGCCATTAAAAAATGCTGTACCATTATTCACAATATTGTTTACATTATTAAATATGTAGGTATTTAATCAATTACTACAAATTTAAGTATTGTAGGAGGTATTATAATATGTATATCAATTTCATGTCCATAAACTGAAAAAAATCATATACAATGGAATTATTCTGGGTCGGGAGAAATGTTTAATTTTCAAGATAAAATAGCTCCGACTGCAAAGGGTTAAAAATGTCTGAAATGTAATAAAAATTGTATCTCATTTATTACATATTAAACATTCGTGTTTTATGGGTTGATGTCTTGTCCCAGTATTGTCTGTGAAAGTTTGTATTTTTGTAAAGACTATAAAGTATTTCTCTACGGTAAGGAATTCAAACCGTCATCACCGCAACTTTGTAAAATTTCGTTGGCCATTTTCTTTTTCCTCCTCAGATCGCTCTTTGACGATAGAAAAACCAGGGTATCATGAAAAGAGATGAGCAGAGAGATTATTACCATCGTCTGGCTCTATATATTTGACTTGTATGCAGGGAAACTACCATTTCCCGGGAATTTCGGACCAATAATAGGTGCAAGGGCGATCGTTTTAGCTGGGAAGAAAGCGCACCAGGAGCGTTAATACAGAAACATAACGCTAAAAACAATTTCGAACCGTGCCGCGCCGCGTTTCGCACACATGGCGCCACGTCTGCCCAAAGGAGGAATTCCTGGGTATCTATGGTTCGTAAAATTTCACAATATCGTCGAGCTCGTCCTCCTTCGACGATCGATTCCACTGCGAATATCCGCCAGCATTTTCACGTTGAACGATTATTTTAAAAAAGAATTCTTAAATCGTGAGAGGCTTGTGCCCGTAGATAAAAATTATTAACATGGCACACCGGTCTTCAGTCGGTTCAATTTCTACGTCAGATATTTTATATTTTCTTAAATAATGCTCCTAGAACATGGAAAAGTACATCTGGTAATTTAAGAATTAAATTTTAATTAGAATCTCTTAAATTATAAATATAGATTACCTTAAATTACAAACGACTTCAATTTAAAAGTCAATATCTCATCGCCTTCTATACTTCCAAAAATTATGAAAGCATCGTTTATTAACTGTTAACTATTATTGATTCGAAGTTTTAGTTTTATTGTAGAATTGATTAAACATTTCGTATAATTAATACTCACACATTAAATTCGAAACTTCAATAAGTATTTTGGAATGTTTTCAGACTTTCTTACATCCTGAAATAATAAATATTTAGGTCTCGGAATAAATTTTTTATAAGATACTATCACTATTCACTTTTAGTATTATATTTGGTAGCAATCTTATTGCTATAATAAAATATATTTGATAAAATTGAATATTATAAAAAAATGTATGCTCCGTTAATTTTTTAAAGATTTTCATATTCTATAATTGTGTAAATGATCTCTATCGATTCGTCATTCATTATTCGTTCTATCTGAATATATAATATTGGTGCTACATTAATTCATGTTAGTATAATAAGTAATTATTAATTCATTGCAACTAATTAATTCACCATTATTCTAGATAATGGGCCTGCTCATAAAAATTCAACGCGTACTCACGCTCTAGTAATTGTTGCATTTACAATCTTCCAACTCGAATATGCAGAGTGACTCTTCCATTTAAGGTATTTAAAATGATGTTCAGGATGATGACCTTGACAATACATTTCAAGGTCATTGAAATCGGAGGTGGCTTTGTTAAATTGAATATTTACCAAGTGAACAACGATGATAATGTTCTATGAATTCTAGACTCCGGATCGTTGTGCAAAATAAAAAGTTTGTGCATCAATTGTAAGACACAGAAGCTAAATGTCTTTTAATCTTTTCAATACTTTAAATTGCACCTACATACTCACTTTTGTCATAAATACATAAAATCTGGAGTATAATGATAACATTGATAAATGGTAGCAGCATTAAAATATGAAACTCTAACCTTGGGGAAAATATTGGGTTGTGTAATAAATTCCCGCGTTTTTTGTAGTTTATTTTTTCCCGCAATTTTGTGTTTTATTAGGTAAAGTATATACTGTGGGTGTACAAAGTATTCGTACACCTTTTAAAAACTAATAACTTTTTTATAATTGTACTAAACTACCTGATTTTTATAACCAATTAGAAGCATTGGTTTACGAAATTATATGCAAAAAAGATTTTTCAAAAATTGTAATTTACAAGGTTACATGCAAAAATAAAAAAGGCATTTTTTAAAACTTTTTTATTTGGGTCCTTAATGAATATTTAAAATCTCTCTCAAGTTGTGTGTCACCCAAGCTCCAAGTTTTTGAGTGATAATGGTTAGCGATGGTCTATCACTTACCACATTTTTGTTGGGTTCCACACAACTTGAGTCAGATGTCGAAAATGAATTTTTCTGCCTCCTGGAACTTACATTGAAATTGACTAAAATTAATTAATTCGAAAAATTGAAGCAGATAGGTTTGCAGAGCAAGAAAAAGACTTGCGGATGCATACATATACTGTACCTAACAAAACACAAAATTGCGGGAAAAAAATAAAATAAAAAGAACGCGGGAATTTATTACACAACCCAATATGTTCACTATCACGATAGTTGTGTCGTTCAAGTAAGCCTTTTGCGTAAGCATTGTCTTGTATCGTTAAAAAGAACGGAGCCATTTCAGATGAAAAAATATTTGGGGACCCACTTTCTATAAGACACGGTAATTATCGACACTTTCTTTGGTCGATTAAAGTTTTCGAGTGAACACGACGTGTTCTCCCGGTGCCATTAAACGTAAGTAGCCCTCTCAGCACAGTGTCCAACCATCGGCAATAAATTTTTCCGCCATAATTCTGCGCTGTTCGCAGCAATTACTCAGCGTCGCTCTCGTTACCGGGACGCTCGTAATGTCCCTTGTATTAAACTAATGCCGTTCCGCTTATTGTGCAACCGTGTCGTTCAGTTTTCACTGCCGGCGGCGTCGCCGTTACTGAAAGATTCATTGTCATTCATTAAGAAGGCGTAATGTGAGCCGGACCGGTAACTGCCTATGCTTTACCGTCTAACTTGCGACACATGCAGTTACAGGAATTGGTCGTTATTTTATTGCGACTCCAGAAATCGAACACACGCGACGCAACAATGACAATTACGTTCCCGAACATCCTTCTCTGCCGGGACATTATGGAAATCTCGGCTTATCGGAATGCGGATGGGATTCTCGATTGATTATTGTTTTAAAAGAATGGTGTCATAACAGTCGTTACCGACATTCCCCTAAAGCTACTGATAATAGAGGCAGTCCGAGGAGACGTTAAATATTCAGAGAGAGTCGCGGCCAATTCCATGAATGGAGCAAAGCGAGAAATGTCCCTGAAAGTTATTCAGCCGAGAGGAAACGCTAGAGTCTTAACGAGCCATTTTCATCGGAGCATATTTTTACCATGGAGATGTATTGTTTAATTTCCTGCAGGCATAGGGTGTTTTAAAATTATAGAGATCTATTAAAAACATAGACCTTTTTCGGGGTCAAACATTTTTGTATTACATTCTATAATACTTGTCGGGATGAACAAAAGTGTGAAAGGAACCTAAGGTCTCAAGTCAACCGTTCTCCTACAAAATAGCTTTAAACTACAATTAATGTTATCGGCGCACTGGTTCGATCAATTGGAAAATATGCAAATTTGCAAAAATATCACATGAAATTGAATTCAACGTTTCGGTCTCAATTTAGACCATTTTCAAGAATAGAAAATTTCAGTATTGCGTCTGTAAGAATTAATCAAAGACATTTTTAAATGGTTAGGCCAACGTGTTTTCACACAAGCAGAAAGTAAAAAAGGGGGGGTGGTTGAACTCAAAAAGTGTGTAAAAACTTACATGCTTATAAAGAAAGTATTAATGAAAACACGTTGGCCTAACCATTTAAAAATGTGTTTGATTAATTCTTACAGACGCAATATTGAAATTTTCTATTCTTGAAAATGGTCTAAATTGAGACCGAAACGTTGAATTAAATTTCATGTGATATTTTTGCAAATTTGCTTATTTTCCAATTGATCGAACCAGTGCGCCGATAACATTAATTGTAGTTTAAACAATTGTCGATCGAGATTCATGGAACTGTTAGAATAGCTTTAAATTGAACTATTTTATTCTATCAATCCTGCCCAGCCCCCCTACATATATCGAACGTTCTTGTTACCGTATGAGTCAAGAAAGAAATTAAAAAGAAGTCTCGCAAGTCTCGTTCGAATTGGCGCATTTGTTCCAGCTCCAAAGAAGAGCGTATGCTCGCGACGGAATATATTATATAACCACCGTTACGCGAACCTTCTTTCTCGCTGAATCCTTTCCTTTCCGCGATTCGCGATCGCATTACATGGATCTGGAACCTTTCCAAGGGAGCAAGTTCGTGATTTTTAGACTGAAAATTGAGGCGAGAAGCGTATGCAAAGTGTGTCTGGATTTTTCTCAAATTCTTCGTCTGCTTTCACGTGGGCTGATACGATCTTCCACTTATAACCCTGAGCTGATCTATCCGTTCGTTTAGATCGCTCGGCTAACTCTACGCCTGGGCGTCGAAGAAACTTGAAACCACATCCGTTGCAAATGCAATGATTGAGAGCAGGCGGCAATTGACACGATTGAAATGACATGTTAAGATCTCGTGCGAGGCGAATCGCGCATCGGAGCTTATTGTTCGTCGAATAATTGACGAAACTGGAACAGTTTATTTTAGTTGTGACTCTTTTAGTTTGAACAGACAATTGTGTGTTGTTTTTACTCAAGCACTTTGAACAGTGCAAAACTTTAGTTCGAAAGTTTTGGTTCGAATCTGACACTTTGTTGCACAGTAAAAAGTTACATAAATGTTATTTAGTCGAATTAAATAAATTTTCTTGTAGATACATATGTACCTATGTATTTACTTGTTTTAAGAAGACTATATTACCATTATGTACCACAGTAATAGAATTTTCTGTTAAAGTTACAAACAGAATTTTCTGGAACAAGTTATTCAATCATTTGTGATTGTGATGTGGGCTAAAAGGCGCGGATTAGTAGAATAAAATTTGTTGATCAGAAAAGCTTACATTTTTGAGTTGTAAATTGGCAGTTTTATACAGGGGAGAGTTTCACATTGATGTTAATATCGCAGCCAGGGTGTTTAAGTTCTTGTTTAATTCCTGTGAGTTCAAAGCCACTTCATTAATATTTAAAGCCTTCTAATTCATACATTTCAATTAATTTATTCTCCCTCGCAACATTTCATTACTACCTATCCGTTGCGCAATCTAAAGTCGGTTTTAATATGTTGACTACCGTACCAGCAATTACGAACATTCCCAGAGTGAAAGTAATTTATTTAATGTTATAAAAGACTATTAACCTAATATAAAAATATCTTTAAAGGGCTAACTTTAATTGTTTTGCATATTGCAAGTTTAAATTAAATTTGGTACATTTGATATATCAACACAAGAATTTCGAAATGATATATAAGCACAGTCAACGTTTCGAAATATTGCACGTTGTTAATTAAAACCACAATTCATAATGAAATATTCAGGCAGTTAATGCGTTTCATGAATAATCTATTATTATAATTTAAAAGGGAAATGATGTAAAATAATTTTAGATAGAAAATCGTAAATAGTAGGTACTATTCAAACAATAATAAAAAAAGAATAAAATGTTTCTGCTAGTTAAACCTATTATCGAATATAATTAACACCCAACGGTATAATATTCTGTTATAATGTATAAATCATCATGCCACCCTATTACTTTTATATGTAGAATTATTTCTACATTTATCCTCTAACATTCTCCTCTAATGTTAGCCTAAAAAATGCGTATACAGTGGAATCAAAAATTGTTTGAATTTTCGATTCAAGAAATCCTCGTGACAATTTCGTGCTAAAAAGGCACCACAATAAACTTCGACTCACTCTAGAACTTAAAAACCTGTACTTTCGTATCCCACCATTCATTTATTTCAAGAATTTTTTTTCTGAAAAATATGTTTTCTGAATGAACTTATTACAGACTTGGACATTGAAGTTTCCCCGTTTAGAACGACTGCATAAAACATGATCTACGATTCTTTTGGCTGCTTCATAGAACTAAAATGAGGAACTAGGTCGTTCAAAGGCCTTCTGGCGTACCTTATATTACTGTAAATTTTGCAGTACACTTTTCATTAAAAGTAGAATAGAACGATCCCAAAAATTCGTAGATAATATTTTTCTATGTCGTTGTAAAGGGGAAGGCTTCGGTCTTCAATTGGTAGCATTTTCGACAGAAAACATATCTTCGGTTTTCTACCTGTTGTATCACGCAAAAATGTCTAAGTACGAAAGTAGAGACTTCAAGCTTTGAAATTGTACTATTTTTGACAAAGTTATCACAGCCTGAATATCCACAATTTTTTGAGAATGAGCAACTGACAATGAGTGTTCGACTATTTTTAAAATCCACTGTAGCATATTATTAGACAGCGGATTTTTTATGCAAAATAAAAATCAGTAACAGAACATTGCTCTTGAATTTTTTGGTAAGTGTCACTGAAAAAAATTGTTCAAAAAATATATGATATGCAGGAGGTGATTCGAGTACTTTCGTGTTTTTTCATCTTAATGTCTTAATTAACAAACGAGAAAAAATTGTAAAGTAAAGGGTAATTTACCCTCATATTGTTCTTAAATAAGGGATTCTACTTAAAATTTTTCGGGATTATCTTTCAACCTAAAAACATTGTTTTGCACACGATATCAATAATAAATGTCGAGAGGGTTGCTGGACCACTCTTATCCTGTAGACCCTTTTCGACAACACCAGTAGCTTTAATGATCACAAACTACAAGTTGTCTTTTTTGCGTTCTCGAAACGTGCAACTTTGATGATCGTTTGCGTAGAAAGCGGCTTCGCGATAATTCCGATGAAATTGTGAGTGGAGGACGGGAATAATAAGAGGATACTCTCGGTGCCTCCTCGTAGTTTTGTTTCGTCGATACTTTTCAAACGAGCGGACCCATGAATAATGAATCTCCACGGTTCTGCTACGTCCATCGAGAAAATTGGAAAGTATCTAATAGAAACTATACTCGGTAAACGCGCGTTCTTTGTTTGACGATAGATCGGTACCGCGGCTCCGGGATTGGCTGATTTAATTTCTCTTATCATCAGTTCACGGATTTATTGCCCTGTCAAAGCGACAATATGAAATTGTTGACTGTTCATGGAAGCGGGAACTGTTAAAATATATTAATTAATTACGTATTATTTCGAGCGTGCTCGTAATTGGCGCGCGTTCATGTTTTATTACCGGGAATCCGAACACGTGGCAGAGATTGCAATTTCTGATGCCCGCTCGGAAAATCTGCGCGCGTTTTCGTTTCTATAATCCATTTCGGAGACGTCTCCTGCAGCCGTTTTGGCAAGACCGGGGCCACGACGGAATTTAATGAACGTGACCGGATCTTATCGGGAACGAAACTCTAGAAACGAGAAACATCTCGTTGAAACGCTTGGCACACACTTCGATTACATAAGCACGATCAATTTGAATGGAAAACATGATTCTTATTGCTTCCATTTTCTTCCCTCTGCCTGGATAACTTATGCTTTCTCCCTGATAGCTTCTCGGACAAGTGGGCTGTAGTTATTATTGCCATGAAATATTTTCTGAAAGTGGAAACAGTTTACCGGGATTGTGTAATCCCTGCGAGATTTCGAAGGGGATGAAAAACTTTGAGGCATTTTATTTACGTAACAGAATTGTGCAGTTGGATGGATTTTCTCCAGCATGTTTTGTGTCTAATAGGATTTTATAGTGACTTCCGCTAGATTTTTTGTTATATCGAACCCCCGCAGAAAAGTGACACAAGTTAAAAAATGGCAATTTTGAGATTATGTTATTGAAAAATATGTATAAGTTTTATAATATTCTTATACGTATTTTTCAATGAGAAAAGTGACACAACTCAAAAATGCAGCATTTGAGAAAAATCAACTTAAAGTTTTATAGTATTCTTTAAGTTGATTTTTCTCAAATGCTGCATTTTTGAGTTGAGTCACTTTCCTTGCGGGGGCGCGATATGTATATAATGCATAAAGGAAGTTGACCTTCACCTCACCTTGTAGTATCCACCGGGAAAATAAAAGTCCCACCACATGATGTTCCCTTCGATACTGAACAACTTTCATCTGAAACATTTTTGCGTATAATCAATATTTTTGGAGACATTCGTCTGTATCGCTTTATAATTTCCACCCTGTATGTACCTTCGTCTTCCCATATGTATCTGGATTCGCCAGAAAATTTCGAACAACATGATCCGATCGCTTTAAGGTCCTGGCTACTTCTCTTTTACTTTTTCCTACGGAGGAAAGTGCCATTATGTGGCCTTTTTCAAAATCCGCCAACTTATTAAACTTTCCCATTGTCGCACAGTACTTCTCTTCCATTTTCGTTTTCAAACAAGCAATTCTACGGCTATCTTCATGCTGAGTTCCTTAATACTTTACTAGCTTCACTCTTATAATGAACAAACAAGAAAAGAAAGTGTCTTTTTCATATTTTGGCTAAAAATTCTTCCCTGCAGTGCTATATATGAATAGTTTCAGTTGCAATCAATTTTTCAAACAGTTCTAAACATACGATAAAAATAACACTGTCCAACACCAATTTTGTTCTTATAGAGTTTTTTGCGCTGATTCCGAATCTGTCCTTAATTTTTCTCCTATACGCACAGTTTTTGAGGAATATGGCTTTGAAAAATAAACATATGTTTCAACTTTAAACAAATATTGTGCTGTTATTATAAAAGATATTGAATTGTTCCTTACAGCAAAAGATTCTGTAGACTTTCCCGAATCCAGTGATATATAATATTAATGCATTATTAAACATGTTTAAACAATCATTAAAGACGGAGAGACACCACTTTTGCACCAATTTTTGAGGATATTTTTCAATTTATCTCAAAAAATAAGGGTCCAGCGGAAAATCGAACTATACCACGCGATGGAGCAGACTTTTATCTTGAGAAACCACCCTATTAGTTTGGAACGTCGACGTTTTCTTCTAACCAGAAAGCAAAATATCTTCGCCCGACATGAGTTGTCGCCATTTAAACATGTTTAAACAATCATAATGCATTAATATTATATATCACTAGATTCGGGAAAGTCTACAGAATCTTTTGCTGTAAAGAACAATTCCATATCTTTTATAATAACATCACAATATTTGTTTAAAGTTGAAAAATATGTTTATTTTTCAAAGCCATGTTCCTCAAGAACTGTGCGTATAGGAGAAAAATTAACGACAGATTCGGAATCAGCGCAAAAAACTCTATAAGAAGGACCCAACAGTATATTGGGAACATAAAAAGAGTTGAAATTTGTTGGACAGTGTAATCAATCGAAGATTCATTAGAAGATACGTTTTTTGTTAAAATAATAGGGTGCGTCTAAACTTCTGATACGGCCGGTACTCGAACGACTCCCCTTGCTTGGTACCGTGGTGTAAACGGTTTTTGGTACACCCGGTGCACACAATAAGATTTTTCATCGTTACGGGGTCACGAATCGAAGGACTCAACGGATGCTTGGATTTGTTACAGAGGCGCCTCGGGGGACGTATCTGCTGATAGATGGGCGTAGGTTGGATCCAGGAAACCAGTTTGTGCCAGTGAAAGAGGGTTCCGAGTTGACGTTGGAGTGCGCCGCCGAGGGTGGCAACCCACCGCCCGTTTTAGCATGGGGAATGACTCTGTCTCAGGCCACTTTGGACGGTCCGGAGCAACCGCCGGACAATCTGACCGTGTTGCCCTCGACATCTGGCAGGCGCAGTGGGGCTCACCTTAAGGTCTTGAGGGGTCACCACAACGCTACCATCGTGTGTGTCGCGCGACACGTCAGACTGACGATCCCTATGAACGCCAGCATTCTACTCGACGTACAATGTGAGTAAACGCTCTCTCATTTTCACCGATATGCACCGTGTGCCACGCTAGACTGTGGTAAGACTATTATCTCTCGTAATCCTCGCGCTGTCTTCATGCAGACTGCAGAATTTCAATTTTCCCAATTAAGGGATGCCCTTCTCGAGTATAAGCAGAGAAAACAAGTGATTTTCACGAATTTTATTTCAGAATAACTATTCCATATATTATACAAGAGGATCTTTTAGTGCAATTCTTCTTATTATACTGGGTGAATCACGAATCGTGATCAGTGGAGATTACTCTGTTATTAGCAGTCCGATCGAAAATGTTTTTATCAGGTATAGCATCGTTTCAAGAGAACTTTCACGTGATTATAGCAAAGTTTTCGGCAACACTTTTTTTAATGATTTTTCAGGGTTACCTTCAATTTTTTGCAAGTACACCTATAATTTTTTATGCCCATTTGTTAGAGGATTTCAAAGCGAATTCGGAAACGTATCATAACATTTAAAACATTGCAAAAACATTGCAAAAAATTGCTTTCTAATTTTCTTTTACAAAAATTTACTATAATCACGTGAAAGTTCTTTTGAAACCATGTATATGTGATAAATACATTTTCGATTGGATAGCTAATAACAGAGTAATCTCTACTGATCACGATTCGTGATTCACCCCATATATTCTATATAAAAACGATTCTCTTTGGCTCATGAAGTTGACTTAGTAGTAGCCTGCGGACTTTATGGATATGTGACAAAAGTGAGTAGATTGAACTTGAAATAGAAAAACATTTAAAGAATTTAATGATACTGTTGTGATAGTTTCAACTCAATAAAATGATTAAGAAAAGAAGTAAATGTCTATACCATATCTGCATCCATAAATGCATAAAATCCACAGTAATAAACACACAGTTAAACAATTTTTCGCATCCGTGACGCTTGTCAATAGTCCAACTCTTGCTCGGACTATATTCAGAAAATATTTTGGCATTTATTGCGTGCGTTTTATAAACTTTTTTATTTCACCTTGTATTCCGTGGGAATCATACATAGTTTCTACTATGTACCTAATTCTCCGTTTACACGGTAGATTGGTTCTAGAAAAGCCGGCGTAATTGGAAATCCTATTAAAAGAAACCCTGTACAGTGCATATTGGACGATATGAGAATTGTTTTATATTTGAAAGCCTGTTACGACCAATAAGTTCTTTTCAAACAAAAAATAAAATGGTGATCGCTGAATCTATTTGGTTCATCGTTACAGTAAATATTCATTCGTTACTACTTCGTTTATTTTGTTACTTTTTGATTGGTGTTGGGATAAAGGTTTAGTACAGAAAAATCCCTATTCATTTTTCTCTCCGAACCGAACTATAGTAAACTATGATCACAAGTACATAGCTGTCATTCTAGGAAATAGTAATTATAGTGGGAATATATTTTTAACATACTTGTACGGAAACAAGAATTTAAACAACAAATACTATTTGAATCGTGTTCAATAAAATCTTACGGTATTTTAGAAGAATTACCCTATGTTGCTATATATTATAAAAAAAACATAATTCGGTGTATTAAGTGTGACTAACTTAAAAATTTTTAATAAATTCAAAAATGCTTCGTATTTTTTATTGTGTAATTATTGAAATTATACGTATGCTTCCATTAGAAATTATTAAATAAATTTCGTCTCATTCAGGTACTAGGTATTGTTATAAAAATTGTGAGCAATCCGACCTAAAATTCAGTCTTGTAATATTTATAAAACAACGTATTAACATAAATAATATATACATGTATGAAAACTGCAAATATGTATGTTTATACAATTATAAAACGAATTAATAGATTATTCTCCAGAAATGCGCTTGAAATTGCTATGGTATTTCTCACACGTAAAACTTTTGACGTAGTAAAAATTTGCAATTTTATAATAAATTGAAAGTAGGCAGGCAGGTAATCTCTTTTGATTTAAATATTAATTTAGTTACCGATTCCAATTATAAAAATGTGTTATTATTATATCATCTCTATTAAAAACCAGTACTTCAAGTTATTCCAGAAACCAGGGCAAATAATAATTTAATATTTTTAGATTTATAGTACTGAAAATTCATGGTTGCTGCTTTCAAAAATAGTTGCATAAGCGGTATTTCCAGATGTTGAACATTGGAGCCAGGTCACTACAGGTTAATTTATCACTGGTGTTTTTAGCAAATACGTACGTTGCTAGGATTCTGGTTCTTAGCTCAATCATGATTGATGTGCCGGGCTATTTTTACCAAGCTTATTAAGGATTAGTTCCATATCGACACGACTGCAAGCTCAGTTTTTCAATTGACAGGGTTGTCACAACCCCAAAAATACATTTTCCTATTTGAGGAATAAGGGGCCCACTTTACTTGTTTTTTAAATAATATAGTATACTAAATTTTCATTTGTACGATTCTTTCCAAAATGAAATATACTTAAATTTATTTCTTAAATTCATTTGATTATATGTTCGAAGAGCTGTCTATTTACTTCCAATTATTTATTATTATAAGTAAGATACTTACAATCGAATTTTTTATGCATTATAATTCTTTAAGTATGCACAATGACATAAACTCCTTCAAATAAATGCCACTCAGCCCTCAGAGAATTATTCAAACAATCAAAACTTAATATGATATTTCAAATCATTTCACCATTACTTCATATTTAATAATAATGGCAAGAATCCTCTTAAATCTCGTCGACAAACTTAGAGAAATCTTTTTCATACCAAGTAATCGGACCTCCCGCCTCGTTCAATTAAAAATTAATTAAGTTGATATTTGCTATAACTTTCCACGCAGCTTATCCTCTATAATCTTCTGCTATGGCAAACCGTGTGTTTAAAATAGAAGTAAGGTAGTACCGACAACACAGCGAACTGTTAAGAAGTGTTGTTGGTTTGAAGGAGGATAGTAAGATAAGGATTAAACGTATTCTTCCGAGGTAGAAGTTTCCGCGAGATGTTTGAATAAAGAAAAGTGTGGTTGTTCGTCGAGATTAGGAGACAGGATGGTATCCTATAAAACGAAATTTCTTCTTCTATTTCCGTTTCTTAACGTCGCGTCGTCAATGTGACTGTATTTCTTGGTTCTCCAGCGTAAATATCTCAAAAACTTTGGTTAATATCAAAAAATGTTTGAAACAAAAGTTGTACGGTGTCGAAGAAGACATGTTATGCTGGAATTAGTTTTACTTTGTAATGACTAGGCTGCGGATCTTTATGCATTTATAGCAAAATTGAGTAGATGAAAGTCAAGGTTGTTGGAAAATTTTAAAAATTCAAGATGTCAATATGTGATTTCTCCTTTATTATAATCATTAAGGGAAGAAATAACATTCAATTGAATTTCAATTTTTTGCAATTGATACAGACAATTTTTACTTCGTATAAAGATCCATAGTACTGACCTTGAAACGCCCTATGGTATAATCTAGGCTAGGTAGGCTGGGTATAGTTCCATTTAAAAAATTAATTAGATTTCAAGATTACTCATAGAATTAACTTACACCACATTATGCCCCAACTCGTATCAAACAATTTTTATCTAAACATTTTTTTGGGAAGTTCAGTCCGTCATAATATATTTCAATTTAAGTAAAGGAAACACCCTGTCTATATTAAATTTTGAGACTGTAATAGTACTTCTTGCTGCAGCAACGTAATGCAGGGTGAGTCTCCTAACGTTGCCACCTCAAATATCTTTGTTGTTTTTAAAGCCTAAGTATGAAGTCTTTATATAAGGGGCTTCGAAAATTAGTGAGTGTTTAACGAGTAGACTACGAATTTTTAATGGTTAATGCAAAATAATAATGTTCTATGTCTGTTGTATGGACTAGGAGAGCTACATAGAAAGTTTATACGTGCATGGGTAATTATAGTCACTGAATTCCTAATGAAAGGGACTGTCATTGTAGGTGTTTAAAAAAGGGTGCTTCCATTTTAAAAAATGAAGGTGACCTTGACGTATCTTTAAAAACGACAACGATATTTGAGGTGGCAACGTTAGGTGACCCACCCTGTATAATGTATGCTACTCTTGAAACCACGCAACTTTCATTTCAACCATTTTTTCAGATGAAAAATATTTTTTATATAATTTAAGTTACACACTCGGCCGAATCGGCCTGCGCAGCTGCGTTTATCCGTGTCGAGATCGCGTCGGATAGTATCAAGTCCGCGAACAACAGTTCCGAGAGACTTACGAGCGTATTATTTGGTTGATGTCGCGGCTCGAAATTGCACCGGCCACGGCCGAGATCTAATTTCCGTATACTTCGCAGCCAGCACAATTCCCGTTGAAATATTAGGTAGAAGAAATCGTGATACAGGGATGTAGCGTGGGACCGAGGCGAAAAAGCCGACGACGGCGGTCGCGCGGACCGTTTTAAAAATGGGCTTAATTCAAGTCGAGCAGCCGGAAAGTGTTATAATTCCGCGGATCGTTTTTCCACCGACGATGGCAACGGTCCGAGAGGAGGCGGCCAGCTGTAGGGCGGAGGATGAATGAGCGGCCGGGATTTTATGTGATATTAGAACTAGAATCGCTGGAAACGAATATTGCCAGGTGGATCCCGGGATCGGCTGAGCCCAGCCCGGCCCAGTGTAATTGAAATACCGATTTAATTACATTCGAATCCATCGGCTGCTCACCTTAAACAACCACCAACTCGACACGTCCCGCAGTGACACGAAACGACCTGAGGGCAATCAAAAGTCTGTACCTTTGCTTCTGCTTTATATACTGTATTATTATTATATTTATTATAAACGGACCGAAGTCCTTTTACACAAATGTTTACCATAGAAAAAATAGAATTAACGTAAATTAACTAAGAAGGGACATGCACAAAAACTGTTGGAATAGAGATATGGTATTGTCAGATAATCGTGCGTAATTTTCTTTTGATTGTGTGTAACGACCCATTAAAAAAATCAATACTATTATATAGTGTGTTAGAGTTTGCAATAATGCGATTTATAGGATTTAATAATCCATATGTGCATTTGGATTTAAGTGTCTTGAGTATATTGAGTGTATTGAGAAGTAGAGCAGGATTTCAAACACTTAAAGCCAGATCTACTTATGGGTTAATTAATCCAATAAATCGCATTATAGCAGACTCTAGCACTCTCTATAATCGTATTGATTTCTTTACTGAGTCTTTGCACAATTTTAAAAAACAATTACGCAGGATTATAGGATAATACCATATCGTTTGTACCATTATTTTCTGTGCACGTCCCTCCTTTGTTATTCTTTGTTATTATGCGTGTAGTCCCTTATCCTTTTCTATTGTAAACATTTATGTAAAAGGACCTCGGTCCGTCTATAATAAATAATAATAATAATAATATTAAAAGTGTCTGAAATCCAGCTCTAGATCTCAAAACTCGTTCAGGTACATAGAAATTGATTTGCATAAGGAGAGAGGGACAATCAATGTTATTATTAATCGAATTAAAAATAAAGCTCTGGTCGGATACTATTCTTCGAGCAGACAATGTTACCAGTATTGAATTTTTGGAAAGTTAATCATTACTAGACTGCGGATCTTTATAAATTGTCTGCATGGATTGCAAGAAATAGAAACTAAATTGAATGTGATTTCTTCTCTTAATGATTTTAATAAAGGAGAAATCATATATTGACATCTTCAATTTTTAAAATTTTTCAGCAATTTTGAATTTCATCTTCTCAATTTTGCTATAAATGCATAAAGATCCGCAGTCTAATCATTACATTATAGGCTTTATGTTCTGTTAATATTAGTGGTATTAATGGACTGAGTATCGAGATATTCATTTTCCAAGACCTGAACCATGTCGTATGCGATTGTCCAAATTATGAGAACAAACGTAATATACAGGGTGTCCCAAAATTACCTTAGTTTAATGAAATGGGAGGTTCCCGAGATCATTTCAAGCGACATTTTCCTTTGCAAAAATGTTATCCGCGGCTTTGTTTAGGAGTTATTAACGAAAAACACGGACCAATCAGAGCGCGACCTAGACGCGAGTTGGCACAGTCGGCCAATAAACAGTTGGCGCGCCGGGCCGACTGTGCCAACTCGCGTCTAGGTCGCGCTCTGATTGGTCCGTGTTTTTCGTTAATAACTCCTAAACAAAGCCGCGGATAACATTTTTGCAAAGGAAAATGTCGCTTCAAATGATCTCGGGAACCTCCCATTTCATTAAACTAAGGTAATTTTGGGACACCCTGTATTATAAACAAAGCTCCTCAAAGTTATGACTAGACTTTGGATCTCTATGCAAAATAAAAATGTTCTGCATTGATTGTGTGGGAAACAGAAATAAAATAAAAATTGATTTCATCCCTTAATGACTTTGTTACTAAATTTCTCTAGTCATTTACTGTTTTATATTTTATCCAACCAATTTCTTCATCAATGCATAAAGAACTGTAGTTTAGTTATAATTTTGTCATTTCAATGAATTTCAGTATAAAATTTTGCAAAAGCATCTTGATGGTTCTATACTTTTAAAAAAATACAATTTTACAAAGATCGATTGTTTGGACACGTTACACGGGAGTGTATATGCTATCCGATCGTATCAGTACAGACACGTATCGGAGACTAAACGAACGAGATATTATTAAAGGATTTCTTAGAGATGATCACTGATCGGAATCGTTCCGTGTCTGTGCGGATGGTATAAATCGACCTTAAGTCGACAGGTGGCTGGCACCTCGCAAGGAGAATGTTGAGAATTTCCGATACGCCACGGTTCTCGCGGAAGCATGTCATTTTTTAGATTATTAATTCTGACTCACAATTTAGTGAAAATTTTAGAGCTTCTGGGAATTTGCGCTTCCTTTGCAGTGACGACGGCGAACAACGCGCAAGGTATTTTAGACTTTACATCGCGTCGAGAATCATCTATTTTACCTTACAAGGAAAGTTTGGCAATTCGAGAATTCTGAATTTGAAATTTTACACGAATGTAGTTTGCGTGATGCCAATAATTCCTGCGGAAATATAATTTCAAAGAAATTTTCAGTTTTCGTATTACGTTGGACAGTTAGGAAACTATACGGGGTAGCCAGATCAGGGGAAGTGACACCAATTGAGAGGAAAAAGTACCCTCTCTCTGCCGGTACTGGATTAGTCACGTGACATTGTGACACATGCACGACACCTTGGACCAGTGTTTCCCAAAGTTTCGACGTCTGTGTATCCCTTCTATAACTGCCGTAACACTGATAATGAGTATCTTCCGTTAAGAACAATCGGTATTAAGTAGCAGGCGTGTAGATACATGCTTTGTACACAACAGTACAATCCAACGCCAGGATTGTTGCACTAGAATCTGTGCGTGCCCCCTCCAAACTCTTCCTGTACCCCCGAGGGTACGCGTACCACACTTTGGGATAACTGCCTTACAATTAGACACAAACGTGCGTGGGGGAATAGCGTTCTAGAAGGAGAAGATTAGAGTGGGAGGAGAAGGCTCGAGACTCTGGGTCCACCTAAAGAACCCACCCAAATATTTACTTTTATCATTTTATAGGTTATCTGCATTGCCACCTTTATTTTTCTGCAGTTTTGTTATTCTCTGTAATCTTCTATATGTATTATATGTATCTTCTGTGCAACGTTAATCTTTAACTCCTTTACATTATTAAATTATTAATTACACTTTCCGTATATCCATCTTCAGAGTACAGTATAATACAATATTTATGGGAAATGTCCACTTTTTCAGTCTCGAAATACTCTTTCATTATCCTACCCTGTGGGAATCATTTAATTCGCTATTTCCTGTACATAATTCGACAATTGTTAGTTGGTGACGACTGCGTCGAATATCCTGCTATTTCAATGCTCGAGATAAAAACTTACTATCTCGTTTATCGATGATACTTTATTGCCGCTCATATCGTGACACTATCGCCACCTCTTTGTCGCCTCCGTGCGAGTTTATTCTTCCGTAAATCGTGAAAATAATAGTTTAGACCATCGAGACCATCCAACTCGAAAGCTTTCTACTAGAAAAGATGGTCCTTTGTTCATTTTTTTACGTCAGGCTACACGTTTCATTGCAAACTCTAATCTCGCTTGTTTATGGCTGATGGTTAGTGGTAATATCTTTAGCATTTTACGACGTTTGAAATTGTTGGAACCTTTTATCATTCCTTCAACGGTTATAATACTCGCTTTTAAACTGGTTTCCGCCGCACTCTGCCACACCATCAATGCAGATTTGGACCCGGAAGTTTAACTTATTATTTAAAATATTTATTGTAGATATAGAGTTACGAAAATTGAAATAAAATAAAAGTTATTCGAATTTATTATATATAGTTATTATTATTTAAAATATTTATTGTAGATACAGAGTTACGAAAATTGAAATAAAATACAGGTTATCCGAAATTTTAATTTCCTTATTTCAACATAAAGTCTTTTTATGAGAATAATTACACAGCAACATACAAATAAATAAATGAAGACAAATTTATAAGTGATAATTCATTTCATGAATAGGATACATCAATAAATCTGTGATTTGATACCGTTAAATTATTTTGTATGGATAATTTTGGAAAGTAGAGCCTACGTTAAAATTACTTCTTGTAATATCTCATAAAATATCTTCAATATCTGTAAAATGAACTTTTAGTGGTTTCAACATTCAAAATTTCTAGGAGTAAAGTCAAATTTGTAATATTTTTGGTGATATTAATAATTTTTAGAAATAGTAGAGGAGACTGAATTAAATGGGACATTGTAGTCTATTCTATACGAGATGTTTCAATAATAGTAAAAAATTTTTTAGTTAAGATAATGCATGGGATATGTGAAAATTTCAATATAATTCTCCAGAAAAAAAAGTAACCTTAATTCTTGTTAAAATATATAACGAATATGCATAACGATATTGTGATTTTTCAATTACAGAATTGGGGGTTTGAAATAGTTTGATTGTTTTCATTATCGATGTGAAAACTTCGTCATTTTCTTATTTTTGAAAAATTACTTGTACACTCCATTCTATTTTCATAAATTCTGTGATCAATTTGCTCTCTATATTTATAATAAATAACTTCATCAATATCGATCTTCATTCAATCAGTTGATTGATTATTTCGGAGAGCGTTTGGCTAAATGAAACTCCAGATAAAGATCGCGCTGTATCAAATCGCACGATCTGGGTTGCTACATAACATAATTAATGATGTTGATCGTACATTCCTCGAAGTGCATGGAATTCAGCGCACGCTCAAAGTGAATAATTCGTTGCAAATTCAAATAATTTGCACTCCTTGATGAACTGTGTATCGTTACATGGTAATTTGCCAAAGGTGACTGATGACACCTGTGAATGTTTCATGAACACATACGGTTTGCACACGAAGGCTGCTTAAACATTTATCGCTTCTATTGAAGCACCTTTCTGTCCAATTGTAAATTCTAAAATAATGGTGCATTGATTCTTTTATTCCATGGAAAATTTTATTAAAATACAGGAAATTAATCATTTCTAAAATCCTTTAAATAAACATTCTCGTATTAAAGGGGTGAGATCAGCTCTTGACAAAATTTCAATATTTTAACAAATGATCTTAAAAAAGTTGAAACAAAAGTTACATGGTATTGTTGTGTCCATCAAACTTTGTTTAAATATAATAAATAAAACGAATTTTTTACTCAGTTTGGTAGACACTAAATACCATGCAACTTTTGTTGCAACTTTTTTTAAATATAATTTGTTGTTCTTGAAATATTTCCCGAAAGAGGAAAAATTTTTTCAAGAGCTGATCTCACTTTCAATATTTTCTTTTTCGTGAAATGTCTCAAGACCAACGATCTTTAAAAAAATTGAAACGAAAGTTACATGATATTGTTGTGTCCATCAAACTGTGTTTAAATAGAATAAATAAAACGAATTTTTTACTCAGTTTGGTAGACACAAAATACCATGCAACTTTTGTTTCAACTTTTTTTAATATAATTTGTTGTTCTTGAAATATTTCCCGCGAAAGGAAAAACTTTTTCAAGGTCTGATTTCATGCGAGAAGTAGCACGAAAAAGTTAGGGTTGTATTTTGCATAATCAAATGAACCGCCTAGTTTCCGTAAAATTTCGTATTTTGTTGATCGTGATACCGTACAAATTTATTCCATTCATCTATAATTTATCTAACATAGTGCGAGGGAGTCCTCTGGAGGCTATTAGATCCAAAACGTTCTATCAGATTTAACCTGATTACATTTTGGCATCACTGAACTTCAGATGTTACGTACTCCGTGACTTCTTCTCCAACTATTGTCCTGATCAAATCGAAGCCGCTGAAACAACCAGGGCAAACTAGTTTCCTACGTCTCATAAAATCTTCCCATTCCACGTTGAAAGGGTCTCGACCGTCTTCTGACAGGGGAACTTGGGAGATAACGAAGCCACGCAAGAAGGGAACAACATTAACCGGGCACGGGAACGTCTTGCGGGCTTTAATGTGCACGCTTTATTTTCTTTCGACCGACTTCCTATGTAAGCCGAAAAGGAACGTTCCGCGTTCTTGTTTCGAGGTATCGAAGCGCTCTCCGGCAGTCCAACTTGACCTGAAAATCACTGACCATCCTTCCGAAGGATGTGTTACGGGAGATTCCGGTCGAGGTAAAAGAACGATCGTTTTTAGGATTTTGTTTCCAACAAAATAAATAAGATAACGATCTGTGGTTTTGCGGAATTTATTGTCTACAGTGCTGTAAATAATTATAGGTTCAACGTAATTTTTACGACTGCAAATTTTTTAATTATTTTCTACTACTTTTAGAGTGTACTTTGACTTATGTAAAATTCATTTTCCTGGTTCCGTATATACAGGGTGTCCCACGTGACACTTTTCATGGCGATAATCTGACAAAAAATATTTTAAACAAAGTCAATTATACATTGCAATAAAAAAAGTTCGAAATTTTTTTCTATTGTCAAGGCCGCCTTCGTTTTTTTAAATGCAACTTGGTATTTTTCACTTAAAAGTATTATAACCCGTGTCAAGACCTTGAAGTACCATTTTAAAAAATGAAGGTGGCCTTGGAAATAATTAAAAAGAAAATTTGCAAACCTTTCTTATTGCAATGAATAGCCAATCGAAAACTGATCGACTTTTGTTTAAAATATTTTTTGTCAGATAATCGCAAGCACTTAATTGAAAAATCGTGAAAAGTGTTACGTTGGACACCCTGTATATAAAAAGTTAAAGTGACTTTTACAGAAGTTATAGTTACATAAAATTATTGACCATAAAGCCATTCTTTTTTCCTGTGAATAAATCAGGTTCAAGTGTTCAACTATTTTATTTTATTCAACTATTTTATTGAATACTTTGTAAACCGACCTTTGTCCTTAATTACAGTTAATGATCTACTTTCAATTGCTGTATTTATAGTCTATTAGACATTGTTCTCACGCTTTTCATTCAAGTTCAATAGCTTCGCCAAAAAAAAATTGTCCATTCGAGAAGTCATTTTAAAGATGAAACTCCAATCTTTGAATCTCAGGGTTAGCAATAAAATTTTACGTCGTTTAAAATTTCCTACGACCTTTCTTCGACAGTTTACGGCTCTATAAGCTCATAGCTAAGTCCTTTCATTTCTGCCGATTCTTCTCCTCGGCGCTGAAAACTTGCGATCTCTCTCCTTAGAAAGCGTATGATTGCGGATAATCGGCTCGCCGTTTCTAAATCCCGCGAAGCCTTTTCCCCGGAAGTCGGCGGACGCAATGAGAGACCATTGTATTTCGATGTTACTTCGTCCTCTCTGATTCCTTCGCACTCGTTCCCCATGGGCGCGCAGAGGAAATTGTGGCCAGTTACGAGTTCAATAAACGTAAGCTCGTTCGGTACACCATCAGTATCGCCAGATCAGGGGAATTGTCTTAAATCGAGGGGAAAAAGTTACCCTCTCTCTGCCAGTACCAGATTAGTCACGTGATACGTGACCGGGCCGTGCCGGAAGAGTGGGGGATTAGCGTCGTAGAAGGGGGGGGGGTAGAGTGGGGGACAAGTCTCAATTTGGCGACACTTACAGTGAGCCAAGAAAATATTTGAACGCACTTTAAAACAGTATAACTTTTTTATAATTGTACCAAACGACCTGATGTTTTGTAAGCAATTAGAAGCATTGGTTTACTAAATGATCTGCAAAAAAGATTTTCCGAAAATTACGATTTACAAGGTTGCATGTAAAAATAAAAAAAGCATTTTTTATAACTTTTTTATTAGGGCCCTTAATGAAAATTTAACATATTTGTTTTGTAGATCTATGTTAGTGATACACATGCTGAAAATTCCATCAAGATTGATTAACATATCCAAGAGCTGTAAGTGGTTAAATGTGGCGGAAATCAGTTTTTTGCGACTTTTGATCCGATTCTGCTTAAAATCTACAGATTCTTACATCTTTCGATGCGTGTAATTTTTTTGCATAGGAATTTTCAGCTTGTGTATAACTAACATACATCTACAAAACGCATATTTTAAATTTTCATTAGGGGTTCTAATAAAAAAGTTGTAAATGGCGCCTCTTTTACTTTACAAAATCCTTTTTGCATGCCATTTGGTAAATCAATTCTTCTAATTGCTTACAAAACATCAGATCGTTTGGTACAATTATAAAAAAGTTATACTGTTTTAAAGTGCGTTCAAATACTTTCGTGGTTCACTGTATAAAAGAATCACTTTTTGAATATTGGACTGTGATTGGAGAAATAAATTTTGAAAATATTATAATCGGTTGGAATTATACAGAAAATACTAAAAGTTGTTTACAATATTTTTATGTGTTGGCCAACATCAAAAAATTTTTAAATTTGTAGATCTGTGTCCGGTCACGAAGGACGATCACTTTTAGAATATTGGCCTGTACGACTTGGATCTCTTTGAGAAGATAGAACAATTAAAAGTTCACAACCTTCTTAGGTATATGGGCCTCTATTGAAAATTAAAACAAAATTGGGCATCTGTGTCAATTATACATAAAATTTCTGATATAACAGTGCGTTTCATGTAACATTTCAATCTTTTATTATCAGTAAGTGATTCGTTGCAATGTAATTTGTAGAACACATAATGTATTTCAATAATATCATTGTTATTAATGTGTTTATTAATCAATATTACAAAAACTTGGAGTTTTTGTGCGAAATAAATATAGGTCCACATAATCATTTTCTAATTGAACTTAGAAAAACATTCCAAATCTAATTACAAATTAATTAATTAACCAGAAAACTTAGCAAATTAATTAATTAACCAGGAAACGTTTAACCAGGTCCTCCGTTATTTTTTATTATCACAAATATGTATCCTTTGTGGCATTGAGTCAATTCAATTCTCTAAAGTTTCTGATCTGACCTGAGACCTATTGCTTGCCATAGCTATAAACTTTTCTTAACAAAATGTCCCCGTACATTTTGAATGGTGTCACTGTCTGGATTTCTTGATGGCCAAGATAAAACTTCAACTTCTACCATCAGAAAGTATGCGTTAATTGCTTTTGCACGATAAATTGTCGCAATATCATGTTCGAAAATAAAATTTCGACCGCTGATAGACGACGCTGGTTAGAGTTTTGATGAAACATGGCCGATTACGTTTGCGACGAGCTAATAAAACGGTGGTGTTTCACGAGAGCTTGCTTGTTCGCGGGACCTTTATGACTTCATCGGAAGACGCCGAACGTGCGAGGGAGGAACAATTATCAATGTACCCAAGAGTTCCCAGAGTTGTAGTCAGTAAGGTGAACCTCCGGCGCGACGCAACGACCGTTCAAGTTCCCGCGGAGATCTGTTACGAACGACAGTCGAGCAGGATTCCCTTGTATCCGCTGAAGAATTGGTCGGGCAACTTCAATCAGCCCGTCGTACAGTTCACCGATCTTTGAGAAACATCCGAGAACTTTTCAAATACGGGCAATGGAGGGTCTTGAATCGCTGGGTCCTCGTCCCTCGTGAGGAAATAAGGACCTGATCCCGTTCCGAAGGATTTCTCGATCGAATCATTATATAATAAATACGGTATTATAGCAGGCAGCAGAAGAAAATAATAACACTCGCCAAATAATGTCGATTGTTGGAACAGACGGTGGCCATGACGAATAAAGAACAAATTGAAGGGGAGGAATAACGAGGTCTCGAACAACTTCAACATAATTGACATTCGAGTGGAGCAATCTTTTATCTCTCTGCTTGTCGAAAAATATTGCTATTTTCATAATGTAGTACTAATTGGAATGATCGTGACTAATGCCGGTTGGAATCGTTCCTGGATATTCGTAATTCGACGTCGGATTTTTCTGCGAATTCCTACGTTTTTCGTGCAATACAGATTTCAATAATAGTTAGATCAGTATTTAATTACGACAGTGATACTCAGTTCTGATTACTATTTCAGTGAATCACTGGAGCATCATGTAACAGATGTTAAATCAGTTAACGATCCAGCAATCATCGTAACAGTCATGTTTTTTAAAACGTACGTTATAAAAAGAAACATATAACTGGTGTAAGTCTGATTATTTATACTTAAAACAATTATTTATGTACAGGATGTTTCAAAATTATATGTCCTGACTACTATAGTGATTCTATACGTCTGGATAGGTGGAGATCTATTAACAAAATGCATCTCAAAATTTGCCTTGACCCTCTTTTATAGTACTCATCATTAGACTGCGGATTTTATGCAATTATGGCAAAAATGGGTGGGTACAATTTAAGATAGAATAAAGATTAAGAAAAATTAGAAACATGAATTTACTATTTTCAACGTATTCAAATTATTAAAGGATGAAAGCATTTTTTACGTGGCTCCTCTTTCTTAAAATTAATGCACAAAATCCTTATTTTGAATAAAGATCCGCAGTCTACTCATCATGAAGAACAAAAGTCTCAAAGGAACTATAAGTCTCGAGTCGAGCGTTCTTTTAAAAACCATCTTTAAAGTGAACTGTTGTATTCCATATGTCTACAGGGTGTCTCAAAATAGTGTAAACGTGAGGGCATGATTCTACACGAGAAAATAAATAAAAAATATACAATAAATTGATTGAAGAAATTACTTTCTTGCCAACCCAATATATTTTCTAATCTAAAATTATCCTCCCCACGTTTATACCCTGTAGACATATGGAATAAAGTAGTTCTCTTTAAAGTTGTTTTCAAAGAGAACGCTTAACTTGAGACTCATAGTTCCTTTGAGACTTTAGTTCGTCGCGATGAGTACTTTACAATGCAATAAAACCTCGAGATTCAACGTCAATTTTGTAGTTCATCATCTAAACAGATCTCCACCGATCCAGAGATGCAGAATCACGCAATAGTGGTCGCGACATCTAATTTTGGAACACATAAATTGTGTTATTGTTGTTCTAAGAAATATTCGTAAAAATTGGTGAGAAGGCGGCCACGAAAACCAGGATGTTCCCTAAGTTTTTACGCAAACAAAAATGGACAGAATTTATTTCTACAGCTAATAAAAAGCCATAGAAAAGAAAGAACGAAGAAATATGGGGAGATGACACGTAGCGGGGCTGGAACACAAAGCGTAGAATGCATAGAATGTAGAAACTGGGTCAAGCTTGCGCGTCCGAGACTCGTGATAAAGGTGTCGAATATCGTTTAGAATGTGTTTGGCGTTCGTTGCGCCGGAAAATTTTCTCCGTCCGGGTATCGGGAAGCGTTCTCGCGTTTCCATTTCTCGCGACATTCGGGAACACAGGTACCATCCGAATAAATTCACGGCGACAGGTTCGCGGAGGTTGTCGGAGGGGCGAAACGAGGCACGGCCCACCCGTAGAATTTTCGCTATCGGGGGAAATCGGCCGAGAAACACCCGCATCTCCTTCTGGAATCACCGAAGGTGTGCAAGTCGTTCGTCTAGAAAATATGCATCTTCCAGGGCTTCGGCTTCACTGCACGCGCCCGCATCATCTTTGCCGGAGCGGCGCGGCGCGAGTATTCTGGTCCCAGCGAAAAATACCTCCGCGATACCGAATTCTCCGCCCCCAATTGCTCGGAAACAATTTGTCACGGGAAACACGCCGTGTCGCGACATGTAAATCTCGATATACGTTAAGAGAACGAAATTATTCGCTCGACAACCGTGAATTCGCGAGCTCCTCTTTCGTTCTCTCGCTGTGCTCCGTTGCGACTACAATAGAATTCGAACCGTACAGGGAGTATCCTGGTTTTCCATTGTCAAAAAATCGATTTTTCTTTAATCCTTTGCAAGTGGTAATATGCTCGGGTGAAGGGAGCAGCGTCTGAACGGGTTTTTGCCCGCGATTTTAAAAGCAATTTACGTAAATGATTGAAAAATACTGGACATCTCATTCATTTTGAACGGCGTTGATTGACATTCCAATAATGCGGAAATATTTTTTTACAAAATGACGCAAAATAAAACCGTCAAATTGAGATTGCAATTATGTGATTATATGAAATCCAATTTAATTCAGAAAGTGTAAGTTTTAACAGCTTGAAACAAGAAATAGATATGTATAGTTGTGGTAAGAAGTAAAACTGAAGCTGAAAATGATATTTACATAAATCAGTATTTATTGTTGTGAACAATAGGTCATGTGAAGGACAATTTTGTTCATTAGCTACAGAAGAAAACAATTGACTTGTTTTTTCACTGTATTGAGAAAGTAAGCTCTTTATTTATTTTGTGGTGAAAATTTGGTGAAAAATTCAGTCAATCAATCCTTTTTTTATAGATAAATAAAACATAATTGATCATGTCAGCAAATGTTATACATTCCTCAGAACTATGATAATTATTGTATTTAATGATTTATGAAATTATTTACATAGAAACTGTGGCTATTGGTCTATTTAAGTCCTTCACTTTATACATATAACATTGTTTGCTCTTATAATTGTCAATACATATGTATGTTAATTGATCAAAATTAATTGAACATGAGAATAAACAGTTTAATAATATTATACATGCAAACTTTACACGAAGTTTAAGCGGAAAATCATAAACAACCGTGTTAATCGATATTCTATTAAATGGCTTGCACATCAATCACATTTTCAAAGAGATTGTACGAGCAGGTACCTGACAGGCTGTATTTCCGTATATAATGGACCAATTTTATTTGAAATAATTGTAAATAACTTTGAACAAATAACTTGTAACCATTATTTTGTTATAAAACCAAATAGATTCTTTCCAAACAATTTTTATTTGGATTACTGGCTTCATTCGAGATAATTTTAATTTTATAATTTAGCAGTTATTGCTTTCACTTCAAACGTTGCGTGAAAAACAGATAATCTGAAATATTTTTGTAAAAGCCGAGAAATTATTTCAGGAAATTTTGATTCAAACGTAAAATGAAGTAGAAAATGATTCCATTTGATACAGAAATGATTTAATTCGGAGGGAAATATAATTTACTTTTTCAGATAAACCAACACATGGTCAGTTTATTATAATACATCATCGAGTAAAATAAGATCGGTGGAACCAAAAAGGACACGAACACTGAATTTCTGATTTTCGAGAAATTGTCGATATTTAATTTCTTGTAATTTCGTAAGCAATAATTGTACAGTAACAAACTTGAATTTATTTTATAGCTTGGAGACTCTACTTTTACACGCAATTATTCTGTTACTTCTAAGAAATTTTTTTCATAATGTAGCGCATGGAAAACTGAAGTGCTATTTTTCCTACAAAATGCTGTAAGTTAAAATCTCTGCAAAAACATTGTAAAATCTTTTTCGTGCATAAATCTTCCATACATTTGAAGACTGAAGTTTCAAAAACTGACGTACGATTTTTTTCACTGTTTCATTAATCAAAAATGGACAACAAGTTTGTAAGGTAAACTGTAACGTTGACTGTGCACTTTTCATTCAAACCTTAATAAAACCACTAAAAAAGATCATACGTCAAGGTTTTTTAACTACAGTGTTTACAGACACTTCAATTGATAGATTTTTCGAGGTAAAACATATCTTCAGTTTTCTACCTGTCACGTTATACAAAGTTATCTCATACAAGCTTGAATGATGGGTGGCGAAAGTGGAAGCCTCAAGCATTAAAATGAGACCACATTTATTCCCGTACTATTTTTTGTAACGAAATTATCGTAATTTAAATGTCGACGATATTACTCGAGAATAGAAAATTCAGTGTTCAATCAAGTTTTTGATTTACTGTAAAAAAACTTGAAGGTATTTGTATTGACGATAGTTAGACTCCGGATCTTCATGAAAGATAAAAAGTTTGTGCATCAATTGCAAGACACAAGACCTAAAAATGAATTTATATTTTTCATTAATCTTTTGTGTGTTTTAAATTGCACCTTCTCATTTTTGTCATAAATGCATAAAATCCGGAGTCTAGAGATAGTAAATATAAAATATCCTTTAGATACATTTAGATACTACTTACTGACAGAGTTGATTGTACCTGATTGCAACGTAATTATTTCAGTTATTTCAGAATTCGATTATTTCTGGAGAAAGTTAATCAAATCAATTGTTCCGAAATCGGAGAACTATAACACTATAAGTGACCGACAAAGTTGTCGAGAGGAGTGCGCCGAGTCGGTGGTAATTACTTTAATTGAATGAGTACTCGAAGTTATGAATATTTTTCCTGACTTACTCGACACAACCGCGTAACAAATTGAATTCCGAATGGAATTTGCGTTGATCGTCGAGGCAGTATCGCTTGAACTACGAACGTCCAAAGATCCTTTAAAAAATCAATTTCGATTGTTCGACGTGTTGAATAATAGCCGCGTGTGCCTGGAGAAAAAATTCCTCTGAATATCAAAGGGAAGGGAAACTACTTAAAATGCTAATCCCTAGCTACTTACTCTTTTCTATTCCGACCAGATACCATCCCATCCAATTAGGATATCAGCCGGTTCGAGTAAAGGGTCGAAAGTTCCTCCGTTACGAGCGAACCGCACATTGTTTTCCTTGCTGATTGAATTAAAACGAACATTACGATTGAATTGGACAAAGAACAAAAAAAGATAAAGAAACGAGTGTTCCTGCAAGGGAAGATTACACCTAAGTGAAGTTTCGTGTTAAGTGAAACCAGCGCGATTTATAACAAAGAGACAGCCGCAAAGGAAAGGAGAACTCGGTGTTTTATTGTTCCGCTTTTGTTTCCCGGCTCGTTTAGAAGTGATTTCTCAAAGGAATGAATAGAAGTATTGTAACCGGGGAGCCTCCGCTCATTCTACCGGCTACCGTACCCCTTCGCGGCTTTGTGAAAACTGATATCGAGTTATTCCTTTTGGTTGCGGATAATACCGTTCTTAGTTATCTATGTCGGTCGTAACGTCGGCATACTAATTGCCACTCTGAGAATCCCTTTGTGTGTTACAAGGATGAGCCTCGCCTCACTTTGCCTCGTCTCGCCTCAGTTCAAGTAAATTCCGATGACTGAGTTGTGTTAACTGCTTATTAAAAGATTGAGAGGGGATCGATATCCACGAGGACCCGAGAAAGCTCGGTTTCTTCCAGTTCTTCTTTTTAATTACGGAATGGGATCGCGGGGACGAAAATATAGGTCTAGTTCGTGTTCCGAGCAAGCCAGACGCTGCTGCTCCGTATCATTTGTCATCGGTTCTACCATTGAATCCCTTTGTCACTGTTTTTCCGACTTTTTCGAAGCCGAGGTAATGGTATGAATGATGGTAATATGCTCGGCTAAAGGGAGGGGCGTCACTGAACCAAGGACGTCGTTTTTCTATGTACAAACTAAGTTTTAGTGTCGTATATGATGGATGATAATTAAAGAACAGAAACGACACATTTTTGATCGTGACAGTGTACTCACACAACCGAATGGAACCCTCTAATAAGCGTCTACAGTGTATCTGTATTATTAGACCAGGGGTTCCCAACGGGGTCCAAGTGAACCCCTTGCGGGTCGATGGGAGTTTAAAGAGGGTCTATAGCAGTATTTCTCAACCTTTTTTGTGCCATGCCCCACCTAAACCTTGCTAAAATTCTTACCCCACTATGTAACATTTACAGTGACTCCCATTAATATTCGGACGCTCTCAAAAGTACTTTTTTGGGAAGCTAGAGCAATTTGTTTACTACAGAATGTGAATAGAAATTTTATCAAAAATTGCATTTGGTCGAAATTGTAGAGAAAATATTATACTAAAAGTTGCATTTTACAACTTCTTCGTGCGGGCCTATATTGAAATTTTAAAAAATACGTTTTGTAGATCTGTGTCAATTATATGCATTGTGAAAGTTTCATTGCAGTCGGTCGATGCGAGAAAAAACCACAGGCATTGAAAGATGTAAGAATCCTTAGAATTATTGCAGTTGGAAGCCGAAGATCGTGAAAAACTGAAATTTTTACCATCTTTAAACGTTTGCAGCTCATTACAACGTCGACCGATTTCGATGAAATTTTCAGAATATATTTAATTGATACAAATCTACGAAACGTGTTTTCTAAATTTTTCATAAAAAAGTTGGAAAATACAACTTGCAGTTCTTTTCAAAAGATTGTTGTCACGTTGTGTAGCAAACCGATTGTTTTAACTTCTCCAAAAATTTCAAATCGTATATTCCAATATTAAAGAAGTTATGGTTTTTTTAAGAGTGTCCGAATATTAGTGGGTCATTGTACATCATTTTTAATATTCAAAAATTGTTTTGTTCACTGAAGAAACAACCCTTTGCACTCGGAGCTATTTTAACTTAATGTTTGTCAGTATGCAGTATTTTGTATTTTAAACATTACTATCCGCAATAAAGATCCGCAGTCTAATCATTATGTGCAGTGAGTCTCATAATTGATGACACATTTTGATCAAAATTCGTCAATGAGTTGTTTGTGCACGAATATAAAAAGAATAAGCAACTATCGTATTAAGAGACGTTGGGATAAAATTTATCGACATGTAAAATTGAACATGTAAATTAAAATTAGGGATTTTAAAGATCAGATGTACAGTTGAAAGTGATCTACATATAATAAACCTGTATACTGTAATAGTATTTCTTGATTGAAACGCTTTATAACATTTGCATACAAAAATCGAATCGTATGCAACAACCTAATAAATAATGTGACCTTCTGTAATCAATTTTTAAATATTCCTCCGAGTCAGTACTTGATATCGGGTCCGAGAGGTTAATGAGCTCCCATCAGTTATATGACAGACAGTAGGATGGATTCGTATGCAATCAAACCAGTAGGATGAAGTCGACATTAATTCAACAAGTAGTATGAAGGTGGTATTAATCGAATAAAGTAGTACGAGATCTGTAGTAATCAGACACGTAGCATGACATCGACATTAGCCAGACAGGTAATATTGAAGTCCTGCTCATTGTGCATAACAAAGGAACATACATTCACGTGTAGGAGGAAGTGGTTTGAAAATATTTGACATGTACTTTTTTTGTGCTATTATTCATGTCGACGAGTTGAATGGGTTCATAACTCGTGGAGTTAAAAGAAGGTTACTAATGGTTAAACTGCGGATCTTTATGCAAAATAAAAAATGTTTGCATTGATTGCAAGTCAGAGCCAAATAAAACATTTCTATCAAGCTTAATTTTCATATTAAGCTGAAAGTAATATAGTAATGTCCTTAAATCTTTTTAATATGTCCATTGCTTTCAATTGTAGGTACCCATTTTCATCATAAATGCATAAAATTCGCAGTCTACCAATGGCGAAACTGTGCCATTTTTGGAGTTCTCGTCCAAATCTACTTTTTTTTTTGAGACAGGATTACATAGGAGAAAGGCAAAACTTACTGGTTACCCAAGTTACTGAGGAAATGGCCTGTTCTTCAAGAATTGCATTTGAAAAATGTAACGCGTAGATTGATTTAAAATTTGAGGTTATTTATTAATGCTATAATGTAAAAAATATTTTTATTTTTAATTGTTGGTAACATGGGTGCAATGGCGGCTTGAAAATGGCATCCTGTAAATGCGTCGTGTAGCGTGCAATGCACAAAAATGATAATAAACAAAAAATCAAAATGGATTGATTAGTTTATGCAAAAACGCTCAGCATGACATTCTTCTTTCATTAAAATTTTCAGAATTGCAGAAATGCCAAAGTTTTGAAAAAAAAACGGACTTTCTGTTATGAACAATTCTTAACAACAATATTTTAAATAAAAAATTAAAAAATCTGAGCTTGTCATGCTGAGGCCAGTTATTTATAGAATATGTGTATATACCAAGTTTCAAAGAAATCGAAATCGCAATCGAGAAAAATGCATTTAACCGTTCACTTTATTTTGAAGATTACGTACAAGAACATCTGTGATCAATTTCTAACTTTTTTAAATCGTATTCCTCGGGAAATTTCCTATCGATTTAAGCAAAAAGAAAATGCTAAAACATTTCATTTTACACAAGATTCCCCTCTTAATTCAATCAGTTTCTGCTCCTATTGATCGTTGCTTCATCGCGCTGCACCACCAACACTTCGGTAGTAGAGTCTGCTGACGAAGCCGGACCACCTTTGCCAACACGCGTCCAGGTCGCGCTCTGATTGGTCCGTGTTTTCCGGTAATACCTCTTTAACAAAGTCAAGGCGGACATTTTTGCAAAGGAAAACGTCACTTCCAATGACCTCAGGAATCGCCCATTTCAGGGAATCGAAGGAGTTTCGAGACTTTATATTAGGTGAAGTAAAAAGTTCTGAGCGTTTTTCATCGTCGAAATAAAGCGAAAAACGCTCAGAACTTTTTACTTCACCTATTATTTTGTTATACATAACAAGTAATGAAAATACACAAGGTGGACGAAGATATTCCCCCACCCTGTATTAGGTATACTCTGTGTACAGCTTATTAACCGGAATTGTTGGATACATTACTCTTCCGAAACTCAATTTACGAAGATCACTGTTGTTTTCTTGGAGCGACCTATAAGAACCAAACGCAAGGAACGTTCAAGGAACTCGCGGTCGCGTGTTAGAAACTACCATCGGATGGTTTCTGAGCGGAAGCATATATATTAAAGAGCGTAAACGCCTGGTATTTGCTCGAACTTCGACAAACTTCCGTGATATTATCGCGGTGTTTCCATCGATGGGACGCCCGAGTTTCGAAAACCCGCCCGCCGCTGGCGTAATATGAAATGCAAATTGCGATACAGAGGGCTCGTCACAACTTCCGGTTATGAAACGCGAATGTACGGTATGGCTTTCTCATCAAAACAGAGATGTTCGTCGTGTATGAGAGCACTCGGCCCAATTCGAATACGCGCATGCGTTTAATTCCCGCTAAAAGATACCCCCGGTCTCGGCCATCTCCGTTTCGCCACCATGAAATTATTACTGGCATTATCATGGCAAAGTAATGACTCTCGTCACTCGGCCCCGACCATTGTTCCATTGTCAAACGCGCGACGCGGGACTTTATTTTATGAACGAGAAGAAACTTCATCTTCATCAAGCGAACAAACAAGAGAATTACGAGAAATAGTTGCTGACTTGGAGGGAGCTACAAATGCACTTGTACAGAAAAATTTACGTGCACCTGATATATTTTTAATATTTTCACCGGAGGAGCTAATTATTTTGGCACGTTATGGGCATTCAATTTAACTATTGGGTTGGCAAGAAAGTAATTTCGGTATTTTAAGGTGATGTGGAGCCTAATTTTTTTATTCGAGCGATAAACTTTTGATCAGTAAAGTATTTTCTTATTTATTCTTTTTCGGAAAACATCATCGAACGAAAGGGAAAATGTCTTATTCATTAAATTTCGTTACTTGAATAAAAATTTGGGCTCTATTTCACCTTAAAATACCGAAATTACTTCCTTGCCAACCCAATATTACTGTATAAGATTAAATATTTACATTGTAAGGAAATGATATTCATTTGAAGATATAAATAAATTGAAAATGTAAACAGTCGTCATTACACTGCGGATCTTTATGCAAACTGAGGACGTCGATTTTGGGAAACAGGAGATAAATAATAATTTATTTCATCGTTTAATAGATCTTTTTTACATAGAGAAGGGCACATAATATTCTCAGATTTTAAAAATCCTTTACTACTTTATATTTCAACCTGCCAATTTCTTCATAAACGCATAAAAATCCGCAGTCATGAATATACTGACATATTTAAAATTTATAATCACTAGACTGCGGATTTTTATGCAAAATAAAAACTTTCCTTTTAAAAGGAGTACACGACAGTCGCGTTGGTTGTCGTTGAAATCAACTTGATTTAAAAGTAAAATTATACAACTTAATTTTAAATTGAACATAGGATATTGACATTAAACGTACCGAGCTATAAAAGCAACAGACACGTAGTTGCCTTATAAAAATGACAAGAATTAATTAATTTAGTCTTTGCGCGGTTCTTATTATAATATGTGCTTTAATAAATATATTTATTAAATCATTTCTTATGAAAGCATCTTTATAATTTCATTAATTATGAAATAAAGAAATCTAGAACCAGTCATTTGACCGGTCGTGGTACGTTTAATGTTAAGCATTAGCTTTGTACTTTGTACCTCAAAGTTTTATATAATAATCCTGTAGACTGTAACAGAATTTCTTGATCGAAACGTTTCAGAAGAGTCGCATTCTAAAATCGGACATTTCATTTTCAACAAACTAATATTTTTAAAATTGTTATTCCGTTCGTCATTTATATAATTTTGGTAACAATCTCCCAGCAATAACACTTTATCAACTACTACAAAAGTTACGAATTTCTGTATTATAAAATACAATATCAGTCTAATTGCGAGACGTCAATGAATATGCGAGGCAGCGTCCGTGTTCATATTTATTATACAGCGTCTTTTGAAACGCAACAACCACCAAAAACAATACAGCGATGATTTTCATCTATTGAAATCGGTCTATCACGATCAATCTCATCGGACGTAATTGAGCGAAATATTCGGCCCTGACTTTCTCATTCACCGGGGAAAGGAGAAACGCTGCGTATTATCGGTAATTTGCAAAAACAATACAAACGTCGGCAAACAATGGGAACAGCTGGCGGGAACAGTAATCAGAATTTCTAATTATCAAACACGTTCCTTTGTCATGGGGTCGCGAGCCATCGCGTTCGAAAACAATCACGTAGGCAAGCTCGATTGTACCTGCAGGCACGTACACACGTGACACTTACCTGCTCGGGGCTCGGGCTAAATAACCACAAAACACGGTCACCGGCATCAACAACCTGTTGATATTTGACGTATTTAAGAAGCGAGTTGCACGCTCCCCTGATAGGCCGTGTGTTATTTTTTCCGTTGAATTATCGAGCGCGTCGAATCGCACCCAGCATGCGCCGAGTCACGCCCGACACAAATCCTTCTCGTCGGATCTGATAACGCCGAGGGCTCGTGTCCTGGGAAACCTGCACACGGAATATTCAATTAACCGCCGCCGCCACAGTGCGTCGCGTCGACCAAGAGGGTGAAAATTAAAAAATAATTTCTATATTAAAGCGACTCTTTTTAATATTCGGACACTCTTAAATAACTTTTTTCTTCGTGAGGCTAGAACAATTAGTTTACTATATGAAAAAGAAATTTTTAATTTTACAACTTTTTATGTGAGCCCATATCAAAAATTTAAAAAATACGTTTTGTAGATCTGTGTTAATTACGCATATCCCGAAAATTTAGTTTGAAAATGGTGAAAATTGCAGTTTTTCACGATTTTTTGCCTGTAAGGGTTTTTTCAGAAATTTTCAGAATATGTATAACTGATAGAGATCTACAGAATGTATTTTTTATAACAACTTTACGTAAGTCAAAATGTTTCCTTGTGCTAAAAAGAGTATAAGAGCATTATTAACTTTCATAATAGAGATCCCTAATCTAATAGAATTAAACCTTTTACTTTATGCAGGGTTCGTGAATACGAATATTATGCAAAATTGAATCTGTCAACGATTGTAACATGTCACCATGAAAATAAGAATAACTTTGTATTTAACTGTACATTGCACAATAATTTAAACCTCTGTTTAGATTCGATTTTGCATAATATTCCTATTTACGAACTCTGCATACAGTAAATTTTGAATTTTACACGTCATCATGAAAATAAGAATAATTTTGCATTCAATTATACATCGTACAATAATTTTGAATTTAATTGTACAATATTTCGAAACGCAGCTAAAGAATGTATTGAAATATTTATATTTGTTAGAATCTATCGATATTTGCGTTCGAAATATGCTTTGTAATAGAATGTTTGAAGTCAGTTCACTTTTGGTTTCGGATAAAGTCCCTCGAATGCAACGATCTGCGTTAATATGCGTTCATTGTAAACAGGCCGCAATTTCTCTATGTTGAAACAACGCTTATTGGATCGCTTCACGCTCCGCTGAGTAAACAAAGATGTGTCCTATTCTCAAATACGTATTATAGTAATAATTTTCAAGGTAATCTAGTTTATGATATCGTGATCACCATTAATTAGTCGGAAATTACTATTCTGCATCATCGATTGTTCATACACCGGCTGAATTGTTGTACCTATGAATTACAACACGATTATTTTCATACTATCGTGTAATATCCTGTTTGTGTTAATGTGATTAATGTTATTAGTAGAGAACGGATTTCATGCGTGTATGAAAAAAATGAGTAGGTGTAATTGAAGATAGTGAACCCATTAAAAGAATTTAAATATACTGTTCTATTATTTTCAAATTATTAAATATATAAAGAAAGAATTATTTATTTTGCATAAAGATCCTCCGTCTAGTTATTAGCATTGTTTCATCGATTTGTTTTACAAAATACAAGAAACCTGCCAGCGAATATTAAGGAAATTTTTTAATTGCTTTCTTCATTACGAATTTTTTAATCGCTGAAATCAAATTTCCTTGTTTCAGTTTTTAATAAATGATCGATAAGAATGGGTATATATACAAGAATCCATCGTTTATCTATGAATACGCCGTTTAAATTATTATTTAATTTCTCGCTAACCGGAAGAAGTACAGAAACATTTTGATATTCTTTTTCGTGTTAAAATAATGTATACAAATAGAATCGGTCCTACAGTTTAACGTTTTAAAAGTGATATTTCAATTCATGCTTTTTGCTAATATTTAGCGGATATGTATATCAATATCGACTTGCATATGGTAAACATTTCAGTCGTCCATAAATATTAGTATAGAGCGCATAAAAATCTTTTCAAATGAATTTCGAGAATTATCATTTCCAACGTTCCATGTTATTCGTTTTTCATATATAAAAATTCATGATATGTAGCGGGCGGGAAACTGGAAATGCGTTTTTTTCTCTGGAAAATGCTACACGCTCAAACGTCTCACTGTGGGCCAAAAGTCGATTAAAAAATTTTGTCTAAAATATAAAATTTTTGCTTTCTGAGACAGTTGAATATATAGAAAATAATATTCCAATACCTTTATTTTGAAGAGTTTTCGTAATACTGTTTCATTCAACTAGTCTCTGAATTACTGTCCGCTCATTAAAACTATTCAACCGTGTCCTTAAGACATTTGACACACACGTATCTTTAAAAAAACAATGACATTTGAGGTGCAAACGTTGTGTTTAGAAACACTGCATGATACCTAGATGAGAGACGTAAAAAAATTGGCGAAGTTTCCGATTACGTCCATGCTTAGAATTGGATGAAATTTTGGAAATAGGTTCTTTTTTGACTAAAATCATGATTGTCAGAAGGATTTTTGGCGACTCGAAAAAAAATTTTTTACCATATAAATGTCACTTTCTACCTTACCACTCTCTTTTACAGGTAAGTATAAGTATATAATTAAAATAATAAATAAAATAATCGTTAGGTTGTTTTTGTAGAAACAGTTGACGAGCTGTCGCATCATGCTGACGCGTACGCACAGCACGGACATAAAATAAAGAGTCTTTAAGTCGGTAAGGTAGAAGGTGACATTGAAATGGTAAAAAATTTTGTTTCGAGTCGCGAAAAATCATTCTGGCAATCATCATTTTAGTAAAAAAAGAACCTATTTCCAAAATTTCATCCAATTCTGAGCATGGACGTAATCGGAAACACAGCCAAAAAATTTTATAAAAGAAAAATTAAACCTACTTCAAAAAAACGCACTAAAAAGTATGAAATAATTTCCATTTAATTTATGTGAGTACACAGGAACTTAAATACAATACAATCTTTTCGAAGGCGGCGCAAAATTGAAAATTTTCGATACTGGAAATTACGAAAATCCTTAAACTCTTCTACATGCTTTCACATATTAATGTATCTTCTTTTCCCACCTACTGATTTCCAAGCCACCATATTCCAATGAAATCATAATCAGCAACATCTATCATTTGGAAAATTTTCAATTTTGCGCCGCCTCCTTTTTAGTCGAACGATTAGAATTTGTAGAACACCGTAAGAGGATGGTTTTTCGATCTTAGTATTTGCAATAAAAACCGCAAAGAATGAAAAAATGCAAAATTTGTTTTCAAGACGGGAGACATACCCTACAAAATGCAGAAGGTTTCGTTCCGATTGGTCCACCCATCTCGGCGTAATCGGTGAACATACATAAATTGGAAAGAAAAGCGAAAAAAAGGCACATACAGATCGAATTGAGTAACCTCCTTCTTTTTCGAAGTCGGTTAAAAATACATTTGTACTCAGCGCGTGGAAATCAATAAACTGGAACCTGTTCAGCGTTGGAACGCAGAAAAGTGCATACGTATTTGTAGCATGACGTAATCTGTGCAAATGTAATTTGCAAGATGGTTCGCAGTCTATAAAATTTGACTGATCCATTTCGCGCTTGTTCATACAATGCAAATGGGATTAACGATGATTTACATTGAATTTTTATTCACGGGGACCGTTCTGCCGGAATAAAAGTTTCACGACGGGCAAATGATATTTTGGCAATTCATTCGATTCACACCGATGTCCTTAATTATTCAATGAATTCGAGCTGCATACTAAACCGCGCTATTTAATTACAGTGCTCGACACGAACGAGTCCTCCCGTGTATAGTTACACACTTTCGCGTGACGATTTCCATCGGATCGAACCGCCCACTCATCGGCGGAGCGTTTCTAAAAATTTAATAGTACCATCACGCTTCGCTCGGACATAATGTCAATCAATTACACAACAACCTAGCGCGCCCTATAATACCGGTGTACAACAAAAGGCCAGAAGTACCGGAAAATACTAAACACCGGTGTGCAACACGAGACCTATTAATTTAGCCGATGAAAGCTGGAAAATCCAATTACGAGGATAATCGATCAAAAATGTTTCCATTGTCTATCGCGCCGAAGCTAAATGGCTGTGATGTAATTATCTCGAGTCATGCGTATTAGATTGAATTGCGGATGCGTCGAAGTCTGGTGAAATTTAGTCGACGTCTCGGCTGTCTATCCATCAACGGGTTCCTGTCATTTCTTCGAGCAGACACGTAATTCTCGAGATCGGCCCGTCGAAACTGTCACCGGCGCGCGGCGCCGCGCGGCCATTTAATAAAACCAGCCGCGAAATGATAAGCATCGTCTGATAGGATCGAAGCCGGGTGAAGGGCACGCCGACGAAAGCCTAGAAGAGGGATTAGCTGGATTAGTTGGCCGGCTGAATCTATCTATTCCGGAGTTGGATGAAAGGGATACCTATAATTACGTTCCCCTTACGGTGAGAGGGCGCGAAAAGCCTGGCTATGAATGACGTCGATATCTCTTCTTCCAAAGGGGTCGAAATTGAACCCGCTGCACACGCTTTTTCTCCCTTCTGCCCCTCTCCGCCCCATCCTCCGTATCCTTTGAGACGGCTTTTCAGCCGTTCTCAACGCCACGCACACCGAGCGGAATCCTCGTACAGGTTGCTTCATAAGCAAAACAATGCCCGGAAAATTTATCGGCCCTGTAGTCCCTCGCTACATTTTCCGTGATTCACTCCTTTTCGCTCGTGCTTCCTGCTTTAGCTTTATATCGTCTTTCAGATTGGTTCTCCCCGGCTCTTGCAAATAGACACTCTTGCAAGTAGAAACTTTGAAAAGCCTCGACGAAAGTCGAAGCTTTCGTTTGACTCGATGAAAGAAACTGAGATGATGTAGTTGGCGAGTAATAAAACGTTGTGTTGCAAATGTTTGGTCAAGAATATACAGTTTTTCTTTACGTGTTGAATGGGGAAACGGAGTGTTTGGAGCTCGATTGTTAATTCTTGGTAATTAATTATTGAATTCATTATTGACGAGAGAAAGATGTTTCTATCGCATATTTTCAATCTGAAACTTTATTTTGAAGCAGCAAACATTTTTTTATACATATCTACATCGTATAATATAAATTGACAGTTCATTTATAACAATGAAGCAAGTGAAGAAACTGGGATGACAAAAGCAAATTTAATTCCACATTTTTGTGATCAGAGTTTTGATATTCAAACACTTTGTTAGTTTTACAAGTTTATACTACCTTTGTTACTGCCTATTAAATACGTACAGTTTATTCCCTCTTTGGTATGCAGTATGCAGTCAGGGTAAAAGGTATTCGCACGCTATTTAAAAACAAATAACTTTTTAATATTCGACCGAACGGTTTGTAGTAATATTCAGAAATTCCCAATTTTAATTTTGTTCTCTCCAATTTATGAGCAATTTAATAGAATAATTTGTATGGTTTATCTCAGTAGTATTCTTTTTATTAAATATTTGTTAAATTTTCAGCATCGCGGAACATAGTAACACGCCTTTACAATTATCTTATTTCATTTGTTATTTTACTCGATATCGATTCAGAATAATTATAAGTTAATTTATTTCAAGATTCAATTGATTTATCTCGAAATATTTTATTATTTGAATACCCAATGCAATTTTTGTTTCATTTCGTATTTTGTATTTGAATAAATGTTTCAATGAGTAATTTATGATTTGATAAATGTTTGAAATGAGAAAATGTTTAAATAACCGTTGATTATTTTTTTTATTGGAAAACGAAGTTACTTTTTCATGTTGTTATGTTCAAATTGAAAATCATAAGTTGATGGAAATAATTTATTATTTCGAATCATAATTTCTTACTTTTAACACAAATAAAATTTGCTCGTATAATTTAATGTAAGAATAGCAATCTCCTATATCTTTCACATTTCTTAATTCCCCAAGAAATTACCGTAAAGATATTGTTATAGTGTATTTCATGAACTGATATATTTCAGCTACATTTTAATTGTATTTTGGTTGTAATAGCTTCTAAAATAAGTTGACGATGACATTTTTCACCGGGTGGATTCATTATTTTTTGTGTTTCGGCAGAAAGAAGATATTCGTTCTCTTATTTTTTGCTCATCTACAAACCTGTAAAGATTCCGTAAAAGCAGAGGAAAGAAGAGGACGTTGGATAACGTTCCCTGTGAGTTATGAATCTTTCTGTATACTTTCCATCTGCACCGGATGGTGGTATTAAATCATTGTCAAAATTTTCGAGAAAATTTTTTCGAGAGCATACCGTGGAATATTGCAAATGAGATGCAATGGTTTGGGGGAATCGAATTCTTTTGAATCGAACCATTTATTTATTTCATCCAGTGATTGATAGAGATCGTCGTACTCTTCAAAAAATGACTGCATATTAGTTATAAACGTATGTATAATAAGTAAGTAAATAAGAAAACAAATAGATTTAGAAACAAATACATGAAAATAAGAAAAGAAACGACGCCGGCACCTCTGGAAATTCCATGTGCTATTTAAACTGTGGTGCCCAAGGTGGTTCGGAACCCACCTTATAAAAACTGTAGGTCCCGTCGCGAAATAACCCTGGCAGTTAACAAAGCGACGTATAAATAATTTTTAAAAAATGAAAAAACATTAAAAGAAAATTCTCTTGTGTGAGATTCGAGCTCCAGAACCTTGGGGTACGAATGTACCTACGTCTACTTCACCGTTACAGGCGTTGCCGCTGTTCTAAGAAACTACATATGCTCATACACAGAGAAATCCAAACGTTATATTAGGTGAAGTAAAAAGTTCTGAGCGTTTTCCGCTTTATTTCGAAAGCTAATATGTTAAATATCTTCGTAAAAAATGAGAATTGGTAAAAAAACTCGGCCTGCTTATTTTGTCTCTACAATCGCCACAAAAAGTTTCATTAAAATCGACGACCCACAGATGTGGCCTCTCCTTGTTAGGATGTCCCAAATGATTCGATTCCGTGAAATTAGAGAAAACTGGGTTCCCATTATTTTTTAGGTTCGTTCGCGTTCCTCTGGCTGAAGAACCGAGAAACGCGGAAATTCATGATAGGTTTCTTGGGTCTCCAGAACACAGGCGTCCTCTCCTGTTTCGCGCCGTGGTAAATTTAGTTTCGGAGGCAATTCGGAACTTCGCGGGGCTCTTTTTCCGTTGCTGCATCGCGAAGTATGCGGCCGGCTAGAAACTTGGCTGCAGCACAGGAACGAGTCGCGACTCGTTACTTACGTGCAAATTCGAACCAGTTTTTCCCGGCCCGTGCTGACGTCGCTCGATTATTAATTTGCTCATGCCGACGCTCGTCGAAATACAGAAACCTTTATGAACGGAACGATTCCATTTCCCTGCACCATATTACCAGTCTCGTTTGCATAGATCCGGTTATTGCTTCAATCAAATCGGCGTCATCTCTTTTAATGCCAGCAATTACACTGCCGAATGTATTTCAATAGAAGTATTCAATATAAACGCGAAAATCATTTCTCTCCATCACATTACTTTCGCAAAAATTAAATTTTAAAACGGATTGAATTGCCGAACGGATTAATTGTTTATTTATCACGGGTACCCATTAGTAATGTCGTTTCGTGATATTTATATGTACACAATATAATTCAATAATATTCATTTTATTTAACAATTAGTATGAATTCATTAATGACAGATTAATTTCACGATAAGCATAAGGTTTAATCAATCTGTCAAAATGACACTTTTCTTATGGGTAACGCGAATATACTCATATTTGTTGCTTAATTATTGAGCTTATTGAGATCGTAAAGGTGTATCCATGAGGAATTGCTCAACAAATTTATTTCTTTGGGTATTATATTATTTAAAAAATAGCTACAAAGGATAGATACATTTTTCTTATTTTTACAAAGTAATGTATGATCATCTCTTTTAGCACTCCGTAAACCTAGTGTTAGACATGCTCAAACATTTGTAAAGTTATGAACATATTGTACCAATCAATTTAGGAAAGTCTACGGAATTGTTCTATGGAAGAAATTTACATGTATAAATTCTATAGTTACAACATAAGCAGTGTATGAAAATGAGCATTTGCCATGCTATTTAAATTAAATTTAAATGTTCAAACATTTACAAAAATTAAAATTAGTTTCATAATGTTATCATGAAATTGAATATATTGGTATAACTAATTAAGTACTGATTAAGACTACAGTACTTACGAACGATTAAATGTTAGTATAACTCATCAAAGAATTGTTTATATTCACAGTATTATCGAACGATTGTTAATGCAACTGATTTTGTTGGAGAAATAATTCACATCAGGTTGTTGCATATCAGATGTTCATATAAAAAGAATACACGACGATCACGTCGACTAGTATTGCAATAAAGTTTATTGAAAAGTAAAGTTAGATGTGTAATTTGTGGACTGCGGATCTTTATGCATTTATGAAGAAATTGGATGGGTGAAATAGAAAACGGAAAGAGATTTTAAAAATTCAAGAATCCTATTTTTAATGTAACAAAATCGTTTCGGGATCAAATCAATTGTTATATTATTCCTGTTTTCCACAATCAATGCATAAAGATGCGCAGTCTAGTAATTAGAAACTGAAGATAGGACTTAAAAGATTAGCTTTGTGGCTTGAAATGATATATTTTGTAAATTACAATAATATTTCTTGATTCAAACGCATTATTCATAACATTTGTAAACTTTTAAGATACAACAGTTCTGAAAACGGTGACAAAGATTGTTATGAATTTTGTTGATACTTGAACGACTTTTTATACATTCGTGGAATATCAAATGACAAATTAGATTTGCTAGTCTACAGTCCACAGTAAGCCGATGCAGAAAACGGTATCCACTCGATCAAGTAGTATAAAACCGTACGTAGTTAGACAGGTGCAATGGATAGACCTGTGGTCAGACAAGAAGACGTACTATTGTAGAGACTCGAGCAGAATGGATTACAGACACATTGTGCGTCCTTCCAGACGTGCTCAGCTCCACTTTAAATAATTTATCATTGTAAAATGATCCAGCACATTTTTCCGCTGCTGCTACAGTAGTGCCACTTTTTCACCCTGTGCAACCATAAATATCACCACAAGTTTTACGAGGGCATAATGACTCAAAACTTTCTAAAATCTAACTTTGTTTAACATATTTTCATAGATACATATTTGAAAAGTATTAGACAGCAAGAACACTTTCTTCTTGTTAACAATTCAGAAAAGATTCACTATGTTTAGTTAATTAATTTCAAATTTTGTACACGGGGTTGTAAACATATTTTAATCAGTTCTCGATCTGTTAATGCACCCCTTCTTTCAAGTTTCTTTTTTGCATTAGTAACACTCAATTGCAATATGCTGAAATTTTTTATTTTTTAAAGTGTTGATCTTGAAAAACAGACACGTTTATAATTCCTGACATGTAAAGTGACAGGAATATCTTTCGTGCGCTGTTTTTTTGGTAATAAATGGCGATCCATCGCTGACAATAATGCAAAATAATAACAATTAATTTCATTATTTGAATGATGCATTCACACTCGTTCAATTAGCAATTAATTCACAAATAATAAATGAACAAAAAGTATAAATATAAAATATAAATACCAAACATAAGCGTTAATTTGTTTCTCATTTTACGCCAATATGCATTAGGGCCACAGTTTAGTTGTGCAGAGTTAAATGCCAATTTCCAACACGATTTCAATAAAAATTTATTTAATTCTGCCCAACACCCGGCATTCGTTGAGCGAGGGTTAGCCTTCACTCTGTGTATGGGATGCAGCCGCACCCCAGGCTGATAAAGACGGAAATAAAAAGTTAACGAATGGAACATTTCCATAAATGTCCGATATTTTTCACGGAAGATTCGAACAAATTTAATTAAAATTGGTGAATTTTAATGTAGTAGCAAGGCTTTAAAAGAAACTTGCGCTTAACTGCGTACTGGGGTGCACATGCACCCCGATATTCCCCATACAAAAAACAGTGTTTGGAAATATATACGGTACTACTCTTTTATTTAAAAAATTCTATTGCTAAAAACTAGCGTGAAATACACAATATAACAAATTGCACTAGTCAACCACCGAATCCAGCACTAGCAGGACAGCTAGAAGAGGTCAACTCGATTCATTGACATCAAGACTAGATTTTCAAGCTTAAAAAGCAGCGTGCAAAAACCATAATAAAAATATTTGCGATATGCATAAACGATAAAATATATTAGGTGAAGTAAAAAGTTCTGAGCGTTTTTCGCTTTATTTATATAAGAACTTTTTACTTCACCTAATATTAATATTATCTTCTTAAGAAGACGATTCCGATTCTGACGATACATCTTAAATCTAATATTTTGCTTTTACAAAACCTCTTAATTTTTTTATTTTACATTATATTTTTTAAGTATTGTATACTTATCTTTTCAAAATCAATAAAACTGCAGAAATACTTATGTAGACAAATTTTGATGCAGACAAACTTTTGTCGATGCAATTACACCCCTGTACACGGTTAACGTTAGAATCGCATTACACGGAGCGAAGGTTAATTGAGCAGAGTCTGGGGCCACTGAATAATTCGAAGCTTCCTTATCTCGTCCCTCATTTCGGCTACAAAAATTACAGATTATTAGTGGACCATTGAACCGTCAAATCCGCTCGTATAATACTCAATTAATATTGCGAGCGTACAATGCCCGTCAATCCAGCGAGTTCGATAATTTTGCAAAACGCACGAGTTCCCGTCGGGCTGAAAAGAGAATTGCACTCGTTAATTCGAATTCGATTGGATCGGGTCCGTGCCCGCATTTTGCATTCCGTTCGAGCGAGTGAATACGCCATTCGCGATTCGCGGGAGCCGATGACGAGGCCGGGACAGGGATCTGCCCGCGAACCACGGAACGTTAAATTTGAGTATGATTGATTGAGAGCACTCCTAAGTAGGACGTGAATGGGTGGGCTCGCACGAGAGGGAAACCGTCACGGGAAGGAACTGCCGATAAGGTGAGGGTGGGCACACGGGTGCACAGCAGGGCGAAGCTTAAGGAGATGAAGCGTGACAGTGACGAGATGCCATCCTCAGACCCCAAGCACTTTCGGTGAAATACAAGAACGAGTTGTCGAAAATTTTAATCATGCAACCTCTCCGAAATTGGTTGGCAAGAAAGTAATTTCGGTATTTTGTGGTGAAATAGAACCCAATTTTTTTATCCAAGCAATCAATTTTAATGAATAAGATAGTCTCCCTTTTGTTCTATGGTCTTTTACCAAATAATAAAGAAGAAAATATTTATTGATTAAAGTTCATTACTTGAATAAAGAGATTCGGTTTTATTTCACCTTAAAATACCGAAATTACTTTCTTGCCAACCCAATATAATAATTATTGGCTGTTCCGATTAGTTTTCAGGGCTGCCTATACAGGTTGTACCAGATAAAGTGTTATGATCTTTTAATTAAATGATTGAGGGCTAATATTTTAGTATGTATTACATTTCTTTGGGGTAATTTTTTGAGGGGGGAATTATTGATTTTTTGTTATTGTGTTTCCTTTCATTAAACTGAATAGCATTTACTTGAACGCTTTTTTTATTGCGCATAGAGTTATAGCGAACTGAAAGGCTGAGCTGACACGATTGATTGATTCTCTACGTTTGGCACACTACAGAGAATGTAATAGCTCTTCTAGAACTGTCGCTCGGCAGACCCGGAGATACGACAGTTATGGAAAGAATACTGTGCAACGCCATCCAATTGCTATCAGGAGCGCATTATCGAATTGAATCTTTATTCGCTTTCTTTCGGTTGAATCACCGAATTTGATTAACTCGCTGAATCGATCATTCTTTTATTCCCGACGCAACGGAAGCTCGCGAGCGCAGTTTAACGGACAAATTAATTTTCTCTCGTTCCATTTTATTCGGGTTGACCCGGGTCTAATCGATGCCCCACGGACAAGCGAAAAGCGTTTCGAGCGGGTATAGCCAATCGCATTAATTCGTATAAACAGCTATATACGCTTGCAGGAAAGAGAAACACAGTCGCAGGCGGACACGTGTGTGTGTGCGTGTGAGCGCGCGAACCTTGCTGTTGAGGACCGCGAAAGCACCTGTTATTCTCGCTCTATTATTCCGGGGGCCCATTGTTAACCAGTGCCGGCTAGATCTCGAAGGAAAATAGCGTTTCACGTTCCGAGTTATAATCTGAATTCCGTATCTCTCCGGATCGTTTCATCTCCTGGTGCGGACGCAGTGTCGCGTCGCGTTGGTTTCAACCTCACTCGCCTCCTCTATAACGTCGATCACACCGGTCTGCAAAGAGTATTATGCGGAAACTTCTGCGCATAAGACCCTGTCTCCGAGAAGAGAGTTTCAACGTTCCCCATGATATTCCAGGTGGAATTGCCGTGTGTTCTCGTTTCGATGGAATTAATAGCCAACCTACCGAAAGATGCAATCCAATCACTTTATTGAAAGTATGCTATCGATGGAATCGCCGGCTCGCCAGAATGCATATTGTTATCATAATTGCCCCCGAATTCCTACTTCGTGGAACCAGTAGTACGTCAGAGTTCTGTATTCCAATTACATATTTAACACTAACCGTACCCAGCAGAAAATGGGAACAAGTTGTTTCATAAAAGTAACAAGAATTTATTCCAATTTCTCGCAGTTTTTATAGCAATATGCGCTTGAATGGAAAGATTTATATTAAATTTATTTCACCTAATATGTTCATTTTTTCCCAGAAAACCCATAGTTTTAGAATACCCTACGTATTTCATTCCACACTTATTCCAATGCCCCATTAAATGCTATGAATTCTACCAATCTATTTATACTGCATACATCTTATGCAAAGATACAATTGTTCCCAAGCAGTTGTTCCATTTTCACAAATTACCTTCCCACGTCTGCATTTATTGTAAATTTCCGTATGTAAAATATTTAACGAGATCCATACACCGTTTCCTTTGTTGTAGATTTTTGCTACGTTAATTATTGGTAACAATTAATCATCGAAACAAACGTGGTTAATTCAAAATTCACGTACAAATTCCGTTTTCAAAGTGGCCAGGCGAACGTTCGAGTTGACGTTTCACAATTAACACGTTCGTTTTTATGCACTTGCAATAATTAAGATTTCGTATTCTCCGCTACAGATGTATAACAAATATTACAATTGCGGGCGTCGTTATTCGAAGTCGCGACGCGTTACGATCCTTCAGAAAATCAATGAAAGTGCTTTGCTCCATGCTTTTAATATTTCATGCAGTGCGTTTATTGCATTCAAACGCACCTTTTATTTTGAAAGCTTGGAAAGCGAGGGATTCTTTAGAAATCATTGCTGTGAAAAGATCGAGTACTGCCGAGCTTTGCATTTGCATTTATTAACGTTTCGACATTATTCTGATGTTTTTTAAATTAATGTTCATTACTATTGAACATATTTTCGAACATTTACGAAATTCACTGCCTTAAAGAAGAAAATAATTGTATTTCTAACCAGTTTTTCATTTTATAAGTATAAAAGTAACGACTACGCAGAAATGACGAAATGGTATTCAAACAGAAACAAATTACTAACTCTTAAATCTAAGATAAATCTTAATAACTCTTAATCGTAGTATTCGTCGTATTAATTTTATTATTTCATCCAGTATAGTCCTCTATGCATCTTGTAACAATGTCCGGAATTGGGTTTTAGAATTGGAGCATTGTTTTCTAACGCGTATAAATATTTATTTAAGAAAATATCATATTAATAATTACTTATTATTTGGCAAATCATGGGTGACAATACAAAGGTATTTTGATAAACTTATCGAAACGTTACTCCCACTCGGATTTTGATGAGCGGTAGTGTCTATTTTGCCATTAATATTTCGTGAAGACTTTTTTAGATCTGACACTTCTCTTTGACTTGTATCCACTGGCTCGAACAGTGTGGCCTGCAGCCAAGTAAATTGCTCAAAAACTGTTGTCTCTTCAGGAAAAGAACTCTATTATATTCAGAATGAATTTCCCTCGTTACCATGAACGACAACGGAGTTTAATTGCATTATTACGCTGTTATACGCGTGACACAACGGTTTTCCTCCTGATTACCGAAGCTGCTTGATCGAGAAGGGCGCAGTACCTAATTCTTCGACAGTAACGCGCTACAAACGAGTCTCTCGATGACACGTTCAGCTGGATCCACGGACAAAGCCATTCTCAGCAACCCCCGGCGACTTCACCCTCGAATCAAGTCTCCGGCGAGGCGAGGCGAGGCAAGACGAGGCAAGGCATGTCGACGAGTTTGCGCCACGCCGAGGGAAGGATCTAACGAGGCTAATCGGCCGCAAGGACGTCAATGATTTTCACCAGGCAGTAATTTAACTAATTGTCCGGGACGACGGATTTCGGTTACGAACTGTCGAAGCCGCAGACGGTCGTCCTTGGATTACGAAACGAGCCTCGTTACCGTCGTTAACGATCCGCTTTCATCCGTCCGCGTGACGAGTTCCCATAAACGTGACCCACCGGAAGGAACTCAGCCGCGGCGGAGGCGTGCAGCATCGATCAGGAACACCGGAAGCTCTATGCTGCGGCGAGCTTTCTATTATCGACTGCGTCACCCTCCTCACCCCTCCGCCCTCGAGTCTCACCGTCTCAACCGTCCTCGCAAAATTCAGGCTTCTCCCTTTTCCTCGGCGCGGGATGTCTTTCTCCGTCTGTCTGCGATGCCGGGTCTCCCGAGCTCTCCTCGGCTACCTCGCAATCGCAAACTAAGATTCGGTCGCGTGCATGAGTTTCCCGATCACGTCACCGTCCCACCGAAACTTGACTGTACGGCTTCGGTACGTGCCGTTTCGCCAAGTACGCCCCGGCCGCACCGCTACTTGTAATTGATTTACAGGCTTCGCATCGGGCCCGACCGAACCAGCAGCCGGATTTCCACGGAACCCGTCCGTGAACAAACTAAGGAGACATCCTTCGACGCTCCATTTAGGCGACCATTCTCTCCCTTCCCGGTGAACGCCGCACGCTGGTGTCATTTCGGTAAAAAATGGCAAGAAACCCGTAAATCCGAAATTATTGAAATTTATTGGGCCGCAGTACAGTGTGTGATATTTCAATCATTTTAAAAAAAATTATTTTAAAAATTACGTGTTTACTCCTACATTGGAAACAATACCTCCGTAACCCTAAATTAATATTGTTTTTAATTTTTCATCGCATTTAGATAAGAAGAATAAATAAGCTGCAAATGATCTCTTCTGTCTATACAAATAATGAAACTTCGTTAATGCTCAGTGGTACTTTACCTGAATAAAAGTGTCTGTATTTGAACTTTAATTGTTATTGTATTTTTTTGAGTATTCAATCCTTTATGGTGCGTTTTCACTATTTTTAGTTTCTAAATATTGTATTATGTTGGCAACTAAATTCGCGACTTTCACATTTTCTCAAACAAAGTCATTTATATATATTTTTAAGCACGAGTATTTCAGCAAATACTTATTTCATATCAAATTAATCGCAAAATTCTGAGCTTTCCAATGATATACAGTTCAATAGGAATGGTCACTAAATGAGGTTATAATGATACAATAAAAGAATTACGAAACAAAGGGTCGCGAATTTGCCAACCTAATACATATTGGAATTCATTATGCTAAGTAATCGTACAATATCGAAGAACTTTTCAGTATTTACCAATATTCTATAGAGCAGAACTTTATTATATGGGCGAATATGGACTTTCAGCTAAGCTGAAAGTTTGCATTAATTCCCCTAAATGATCGAAGTATCACACTGTGCGCAGGTTCAACACATATTTGGCAAATTAATTTTTCAAGAAGAAGTTAAACATTAGGTAATATCAGCGTACCGCTCATTTTTGACTGCCAAACCAGCAACCTTCCAAATTCTATAAAATCAAAGTCATTTATTTAACGAAATACAATCTATAAAAATCTTTAAGAACGGTGTACTCAATGTTTTATTATTGCCCAGCGTCGGAATGCCTCTTTTGTGAACAAAATTCCATATCTTGAAAACTATAGGTGGCATAACAAAATGTTCTAGAGTGTACAGAAGAGTATACGATGATTATAGTTGTTTAATATTTCAGTGATTTGAGAAACTCTGTGAAGGTCACTTTTAAAATTCCATTTTTGATTACTTACTGGTAGATGACTATCTGGTAGATGAGGTGAAGACATTTTCAAAACACGACAAATACATTATTTTTGCATAAATCGTTGTCAAAATATAAGCATCTAAACTTGACATGCCGTCTATAGTAGTATTGATTATATTACTACGAGTGAGACAAAAGTTACAAGTCAAAATCGACTGTTTAATAATGTGGTTATTTTATTACATATAATAAATAATAATAATAATGAAGACAAAAAATATCTGAGAACAATTGTTTTAAAATTTTCGGGCAGCTAGGGGCAGCTAATACTTGTGTAATCCCTTGCAGGATACGTGTATGCATATTTTCTAATAAAACTCATGACGGAGTTTTGAGAATTATTTTTTTAAACCTTAATTGAAGTTACAACAAAAAAGCGAGCTAATAAAAGCGTGGTAAAAAGGGTTACAATTTCTGCTACTAGGTCTACTCTAAAAAAGTGAACATAAGAATCAAAAAACAGTGTAAAAATTAGAAGTACTTACCTTTACAAACACGTTCCATTTCAAATAACACAAAATTTTCAGTTTTATCACACTGGTACACTACCTCGCTTGTATGATGAATTTCAACTGAAATTTTTGGCTCGCATGCAACGTGACAAGGCATTGTAAACGATTGTTTATTTCTTCCAATCTCAGTTCTTATCTTAACAATATAATATGTATACCAAAGAACCCTCCAGTGCCGACATTATATAATAACACGGAAGTTTATTTTTTGATTTTTGTCCCACGACAACGCACAGTGCGCCCTCCGTTTCAGCGATTGATGGCGACGTACCTTCCAGATAGCGAAATCGTAAATCGCGATCCGATTGCCTCGCTCCTTCGCGACTGTTCATCGTGCTCAGATTGCGTCTGCCGGTTGACGGACAGCTGACGCCGATAGTGAACCGGCCTTCTAATGGGATCTCGAGATTATTTGATACTCACGGGCTGACAAGTACTGCGAGGCGATGTGGGTTTAGAAAGATTGATAGGGGGTTCGAGAGAAGCCCGTTAAAAAGTTGTGCATTATAAATACGGGGATGACAACCACCTGATTTTCGTACTCTGAGGGTTTAGACGGGATCACCCCGCACTTTTTGCTGTTTGTGTCAGTTCCAAATAGAGTATACTGAGGTGCTCGTAAAATTAGGGGCGCTTCAATCGATTTTTTATTTTGATTTAAAAGACTTGCTTTATCATAAAAATTTCACTGCGGATTTTTATGCAAAATAAAAATGTTTTGTGCATCGATTGCAAGAAACTGCATAAACATTTATTTCTTCTCTCAATAATTTTAAGAAGCTACAATCGTGTTCTTGAAATCGCCTCATAGTTTTAGTATTCTACTTAAATTTCATGGAAACTTCAATTCAAACCTTGTGTACGTCAATCAATAAAAGTAGGTAATTTCGTTAGCATTTATTGAGTCGTTGCATATGAAATGTCCAATTTATAACAGTAACTTTAAACAAACATAGTTTTCTCTAAATAAAATTTATTGATTAAAGCAAGCATCATTGCAATCATCATATTCTTTTTGATCATACTAGGGCAAAAATTGAATTTTTTGGTCATTCACCTTCCTCATTTATTAGATCGTCATCTATATTTTTGAGCTTTTTCTATCATTGATTAACAGTACATTCATTCATTTGACTAAACATCACACAATGTTGTCGCCAATCTGTTCATTTTCTCACTCATTCAAAAAGAATACACGATAATCACGTCGACAAATATCGAAGTAAACATTATTTAAAAGTAGAGTTGGATATGCAAATAGAAACTGAAGATAGGACTCAAAAGATTAGCTTTTACATTACAATTGTATTTCTCCATTAAAACACTTCGTAAAATTTTTATTCTGAAATCAGTCATTTTATCCATCGACCTGATAAAATTCTAGAACTCTGTTTTTATCCTCTACTGTTTCCATTACCTGTGATTACTATTCCTCTAATGGGCCGATAACAAAGTTTCAGTGTATTAAGTGCCGTGTTTAACTCTTCATAATTTCAAAGTCACGTTATCTCAAGTTATGTTTGTGCATACGTAGAAGTGAAAGGTATTGAAAGTTGTCGGCATCTCTCATGTGCTCATTTTATCATTTTAAACTAGCACGTTGCGTGACCAACGACGCGTTCTTATCGCCAAAGCTTATTACAAAAGTAATAAATAGACGCCTTTTTTAACGTAAATTCAAGTCTCCCAAACAAGTTAACATAAATAGAAATTATAGAAGCTTACTGTTATATGATAAACGTATTCTTACCTAATGGAAGAGATATTAACTCTACGTTTAAAGAAAAAACTTTCAACCGACCATTATAAGGTTGAATTTGCTATACATCATATATGTTTACATTTATTTCGATGCTGAAATATTGATTTTTATTAATCAAACGAATCATATTTTATTTCCATTTAAAAGAGTCGAATAACATTCGTATTTAAAAACATATTCTGAAATTTTCATCAAAATTGGTCGATGTTGCAATGAGCTACAAACGTTTAAAGATGATAAAAATTGCAGATTTCCACAAATTTCGGCCTCTAACTGTAACTAATCTAAGGATTCTTACACCTTTCAATGTCGGTCAATTTCGATGAAACTTTCACAGTGCATATAATTGACACAGATCTACAAAACGTATTTTCAAAATTTCCAATATGGGCCGCCCACATAAAAATGTTGTAACATGCAACTTTTAGTATTTCCCCTACAATTCTGACAAATTGCAATTTTTGAAAAAATTTCTTTTCACATCTTGTAGTAAGTCCAATATTAAAGAAGTTATCGTTTTTTTGAGAGCGTCCTAATATTAATGGGAGTCGCAGTATGTAAACATAAAAAATTTCTTTATTGATATCCTCGCTTGTTTGAAAAACGTAGCAGATGCCTCTCCTTGGGACACCTTTTAGAAAGCATGCATTATCGGGCGAAGTAGTATGGGGATTGTCTGCATCTAGACGAAAAGAAAGTGCACAATTATTCTTCAGTAATATAGAATGGAAACTGTCTGTAGTCGGAGAATGCGAATTCATGACGACGTCTAGTCAGACGAGGAGATAAAAGATCCAGGTCCACGGAAACCAGTAGTGCAGGCATCATTTGTAGTCACTCAAACGGAATGAATAGTCGGCCAACGACTATTCTAGATTGAAGTACGATATCCAGCTCTCTCGATCTACTAAACCGTGAAAAATATTGTGCTTAACAAACATATTAAATAAATACACACATCGAATAAGTACTTCTACATAAGAACTTAATCAGAACTTATGTAGAGCGAAGTGGTTTAGCAAGAGTTGCTCAGCAAATTAACGTATTGGGTTGGCAAGAAAGTAATTTCGGTATTTTAAGGTGAAATAGAGCCTAATTTTTTTATTCAAGCAATGAACTTATAAACAAGAAAATATTTTATTGGGAAAACTTGGGTTTCATCTTAAAATACTGAAATTACTGTGTTGCCAACCTAATATAATATTACAGGGTGCGGTCGAATAATATGTCCAAGCGGGCACGAGGCGATTCCTTTTGAGATGATAAAGAAAAATATAGAATCGAATTTTTTCATCCAGAGCTTCGTTTTCGAGAAAATCGGATTTGAAAATGCTGCGAATACGCGTGCTTATATTATTATTAGATAGGAATAACAAAGGATAATATTATTAGATAGGAATCGTCTGACGCGACTGGCCAGGGCCGACCTATTCTACTTCAGGATTATACTGAAGCTCCCGAACCCGGTGAATCTTGAAACTCGATTTTCTTGAAATCGAGGCCAAAAATGAAAAAGTGTTATTCTGTTTCCTAGATGTATTTTTACATTTGGAAACACCCTCTGCCTACAGGGTGTCCCAGTATTGGTGGTATAACTGTGGAGGAGGTGATTCGACATAAAAAAATCAGTAGATATGTAATAAATTTTTTTTATTCTACGCTTTGCTTTGGAGAAAAGTGAGTTTGAAAATTCGTCGGGTTCACGTGCTCTAGTATTTGCAGGAAGTAGAATTGGTAGATCATGAACGGACGCGTCAGATGATTCCTATTCAATAGCACGAATAAAATGAAAGCTCAAATGAAAAAAATTATTCCATATTTTCGACTTATTTTTTCATGTTGAATCACCTCCTCTACGGTTATAACACTAATACTAATGCAGTCCCTATATATGAATCATATGTAGTCAAACAAATACAATGTTTTATCCGAAATTGCTAGAACATCTCATGAACTTGAATGATTTCTAATGCAATTTAATTTATTTATATAGATTGTAAGCAAAATTTTCATATGTTGGCATAGATCTTTCTAAACCAACAATAAATACCTTTTTATTATAATATGTAATGGTTTGAAATGACTTACAAGATTAAATTGTTCTTCAAATCCTTTATACAAACAAGACATTTGCACAGCACTGTATAATATGTAATTCGATAAAACGATTTTCGGAGCAGAAAATAAAATTGACCTGTCAATGCAGTGTAACTAATACCGCTAATTGACACTTCTCTGGGCGTTATCGGCGATCAATGTAGAGCAAGTTGGACTATATTATTACATGGAATGACGTACTATTATGAATGTAAAAGAAGGGTGTATAAGGACCGTGTATAGGCGGATCGTTGGTTAAATTACATAGTCATTACTAGACCGTGAATTTTATGCATTTATGACAAGAATGAGCGGCTGTAATTTAACCCAGTGGAAGCAGGAGATTTTTAAAATACTATTACATTATTTCCAACCTATTAAAAATATTAGAAAAGAAAATAAATTGTTAGTTCACTTCAATTTATTGCAAGTCAAATGGAAAATGTTTATTTAGACTGTACATATATACATAGATTAAACAACTTCTAGCAATAACTTCTAGCTGTGCTGTAATATGGTAATCTTAATCGCACTCTAACGATTTAAACAATTAATATTTTCTTAAGCAAATATGTTCCAGTTAATCTTCATGAATTATAAGAAACAGGAATTGTTTTTGATAAAAAGTAGGATATCCTCTTTTATACAGAAGACACTAGTAGCAATTTTTTAATGTCTTAACTAATGCACATATTTTTGTATTATAAATATATATGTTGAATTTTATTTCTTTTATTGCAAGTACCAATTTTTTTATTGTGTTCTTATACTAATTCAGATAGTAGATTATTTTAGTACGTTATACATAATAAATAATACTATTAATAAAAACAAAAGAATCTGAAAAAATTGTTTCAAAATTTTCTTGTGTAATCCTTTGCAGGATACATGTATTTATGTATGCATATTTTCCAATAAGAATTATGGAGGAATTTTGAAGGAGTATTTTTTAAAAACTTATTTAAAGTTACATAAAGCGTTGCAATTTCTGCTACTATAAATATTCACTCTAAAAAAGTGAACATAAGAATCAAAACAGTATAAGAATCAGAAGTACTTACCCTCAAAATCACGTTTCATTTAGTGCACTAGCTCGCTTGGATAATAAATTTCAACTGAAATTTGGCTCGCACACAACGTGACATTTAGTCCAGTCGCCAGGTCGAAAAAAAGGCGTCTACCTGGAAAGTATTCCGAACTCAATGAAACATTGACACGTCATTTAGGGGTACTCTGGTGTGTCGAATCTGAGTTTTCAACCTCGAGGACCCTGTGCTAACTTGGGGAGGGGGTAGAAACCACGATTTTTATTACCTTGTTTTGGTTTTTCGCTTATTACTCAAAAACTATGGGTCCTAAGAACTTTCTTTTTTCATTTTTGGAAAGAGCATTAAATTTTCTTCAAATTTCACTGAATTTCAAACTTTCAATTTCCTCTTAAATGTTGCAATGCGTGGCTCAAAATGTCATGTTGAGAAACATTTCCTAATTTCGAACTAGTCTCTCGGTGTCTATTGGGTCAAAAAATACGTTTGAGCAGTAAAATTTGAAGGAAATTTAATGCTCTTTCCAAAAATGAGAGAAGAAAGTTCTTAAGGCCCATAGTTTTTGAGTAATAGGCGACAAACAAGAACAAGGTAATAAAAATCGTGGTTTTTACCCCCTCCCCAAGTTAGCACAGGGTGCTCGAGGTCGAAAACTCATATTCGACACCCCAGAGTACCCATAAATGACGTGTCAAAATTTCATTGAGTTCGGAATACTTTCCAGGTAAAAGTACCTGGCGACTGGACTAATTGTATAATAACACGGAAGTTTATTTTTTTATTTTTGTCCGACGACAACGCACTGTGCGGTGTGCTCAAAACTTCATAATTGAAAAATAATGTCCACCCTAGCGTACGTTCGCGAGGCATTCAAGTATTCATGTCGGAGTTCGCGACCGTTCCATACAATCGAAGTACTCGACAAACAACAAGATGGTCTCTTATGAGTACTAATCGAATTCTATGATTTGAAACTGTTGCAGCGAGTAGAATTGGCTCGGATTCACGAGCACATATTGAACTCGATCCCATTCCTATCGTGCAGCACGCACATAAGGACACTTTCCTGATTGAAAGTTTCCCGTTGACGTCACTAGACACCTTACGAATGGCAGTATTTACCGAAAACCACGACGCTGCTGGGTAGCCACGTAAATAGCAGAACTCCGCGCGTCCCGTCTCGTAAAATTGGAAAAAGAGCCTCGGTAGATATGCATGCCCCATTTCCTAGTGCCCTTCGTTACACTCGTTACAAAGTCGACGAGAGATTCTCGATACGACCTATATTTCAAGGTGTCCCAGACTCGCTTCGATTCGATATGGGGACAAGAGTTTCAACGGCACTCGCCTCGGCATGGAGTAGCTTTACGATCCGACATGTTACGGTCAGGGTCCACGGAAATTTTCGTAACTTTTTTCTACCATTATTTTTCCCGCGGCGTCAGCGTAGCGAAAGAAAATTTCAGATTTCAAGACCCTAGACCATGTTGCAGTAAGGTGCATAACTGATTCGACACACTTTAAATCAGAATAACTTTTTTACGAATGGGCCAAACGACTTCAAGTTCTCTGTAAGGCTAGAAGAATTAGTTTAGTAAATGACATCTAATAAATAAGTTGAACAAATGCATTTTGTCGGAATTGGAAAAAACAATAGTAAAAATTCATTTTTACAACTTTTTTAGCTGCGCCAATATCGCAAATTTAAAACATGTGTTTTGGAAACTCGTATGAATTATATACGTTCTGAAAATTTTATTGAAATTGGTTAATTGGTTTACGAATTGTAAACGACGAAAAGTGGTAAAAAGACCGGAAATCATGAAAAATTGCAATTTTTGCCACTTTTGATCGTTTATAATTCGTAAACTAATTAACCAATTTCAATAAAATTTTCAGAGCGTATATAATTCATACGAGTTTACAAAACACATGTTTTAAATTTTCGTTATTGGCCCGTGGGTCAAAAGTGCAAAATGAACCATGATTCGCAACTCAACCGCGACGAGTAAAGTACGATACACTTTTTAAAAAATTGTTCACCTTTTGACCTTGAAATTCAAAGTCAAGGTAAATTTAGCACCTTCCTTAGTTCAATTTCAGTCAAATGGAGAGTGACATATAATTTCTTTACACCATGTACACGTTCTGTCCAAGGTCTGGTGCGACTAGTACCGAAAAAAGTGAGAATACAATTATTTGATGCTTTTATATTCTTTTTATTCAAAGTATACTCCCTCTGAATCAATACAACGCTGGAATCGGTTGAAAGATATTTGGAAGTAGTTATTATAGTCCTTTTTCGGAATCGCCTGTAAAACCGCGGTCGAAGCTCTTTGCATGTCCTGAATATTGTCGTAACGGTTCGCTTTCATTGCCGATTTCAGTTTTGGAAATAGCCAGAAATCGCACGGAGCTAAATCAGGCGAATACCGGGGGTATTTTAGCACTGTGATACCTTTCCTGGCCAAAAAATCGCGTACAATCTCGGCTTTATGGGCTGATGCATTATCGTGCAGAAGGGACTAAGGTCCTTGCTCTCGGTATTGAGGCTGATCTCGAAGAATCCTGTTCCATAAGCGATGTGGAACACCGACATAATATTCAGCGTGAATCCAATTGAAGGATAAATATGAGTTACCCCTGAAAATGTGCAAAAGGTGGTTGAATTCTGCACGTTTTCAGGGGTACGATTCGTTTTTGGCGGCAGTGCTCGAGGAGCGTCTGCGATAGTTTCCTTAGTGTCACGAAATCGAGCATACCATTTAAAAACATTGGCACTTCCGTACGTTTCGCTTGCTGTTTTACCTTTTTTTTTGTTTAAGGGCGGTGGGGAAATGCTATTACGCACACCCCCTCTTCCGATGATGGTTGGAGGGGGTAGTGTGGGACTCGGCTTCCTCCTCGGATGAAGTTTGGAGGAATTGTATGGCCTAATGCCTCCGCCTATACCCACTAAAACCCCACCGCCCAGGACCCATGGGACCTATCCACAGCCCGTATCTGGTGATTACATACCCCCGCTGTCCCACTTTTCGCATTCAGCGGGGGTATTTCCACCGGTGCTACTCCACATCTTGTTCTTGGCATCACCGCTTGCTGTTTTACCTAACTTGAAACAAAATTTACTTTGCTCCATATTGTTTTTTCGACGAGCGGTAAGAAAGCTTGTCACATAACCTCAAAAACTAATGACGTAGCGGTGCTAGTGCATTAAAATTGTGCCTGGTCTTTGTTGAAATGTGAAACTTCATAATGCATTTAGTTATAACGAGATGGCGTTACAGAGAAAAATTTACAGGCTTAGTTTGCACCAGAGTCTGGACAAACCGTGTATGATTGAAAGTTTTTCTGGACTTGTTAGGCATTAGTTCCTGCACGTGGAATCACGGCTCGATTTTCGACTTAGCCAATATTCTTTGCCCGTTTAAAAGTCGCGACTCGACCCACCCCCGCACGGTTCCCTCCGACAGCTAGAGCCAGAGAGGGTGGAAAAACAGGACGTCTTGGACTGGTGCCGCGACGCACCGGGCTCGTAAGATATTCCCGAATGGAACGCGAAGTTACCCTTGGATAAAGGGAGATTAGCGAGAGTTGTGTCCGCGCCAAAAGAGGCCAATACCCGTTACGTCGTCAGGCGGACCGATCCTCCTTTACCCTTTACCCCTTTCTTTTTATCCTAGCCGGATGCTTTTATTCCCCGTTCCTTTTGTCCCCTCGTACCAGCCGCGGCACGTTCTCGTCGCTGCGCCACTGGCGGATGCCAGCGATCGACGATTCAACGAGACTCCTCACAGAAAAGTGTAAGTAATAGGGAAAATAGAAGGGCGCGGCGAAGAGAGGCCGAGGACATCCACTAGAGCTTGCATTTATAAGCCGCTCTTTAGAGAAGCCATTACTCACAAACCGGCGGGCATTACGGTGATTGGACGAGGAGTTTCTTTAATTTGCGTTATACAGTCGCGCAAACTTACCCAAGTCCGCCACTCGGAACATAAAATCGAATTTGTTTGATAATAATAACGAGCCGCTTCATTATGCTCGTTTCCAAACAAGTTCTCGAACGAAAGTTTCCGAACTGATCTGAAACGTTGGAAGTTTGACGGCCGTGCCGCGCGAACACGTGGACAGCGCATCTGGTCCGACGCTAGAAATGAACGTTTAGAGATGGACTGTATGGAACTTTATACACTTAGATGTGTATAATAGTAGTAGAATGACGATAGTATAGAGGGGAGGCACCCGAACCAGGCCACCTGTATAACTCGGTTGCTGTTGGTGATAGAAACAATGTGCCAAACGATACTTGCGTGGTTTCTAGGGTGACATAGTTCCATGTTAACCCTTAACATTCGGAGGCGCCACTAAAAATCAGGGCTTCGGAGTCGGTAGACAAAATTCTTAACTCCAACTCCGACTCCAACTCCTCTTTTTTTTTACCTCCGACTCCGAATCCGACTCCGACTCTCCAAATTGAAAAAAATATGTACTCAAAATAATTAAGAGTTGTAATAAAACTGAATAAATAGTTGAAATATTGTATTAAAATCTGAGAATATGGAATAGATAACTCTGATACAACACAACAATTGTTTGTTACTTTCTCACTTTCAGGAAATAGTTAGAAAATACTACTACCATAATTTTAACTGTTTCTCCTCTACATAGTGCCGAGGTATATATGTACATGTACAATACGTCTATACTGTAGATCGAATATTAGCAATTTATTTATATATACTTAAATCTATTAATGATTTATAAACAAAAGAGCCACAGTTGGAGTCGGAGTCGATATATTTTTTTCCGACTCTGACTCCGACTCCGGGAGTCGATACATAGCTTTTTCTAACTCCGGCTCCGACTCCAGTGATTAGCAATTACTCCTAAACTCCGACTCCGACTCCGAAGCCCTGCTAAAAATTGCTGTACCATTATTCGATATATTGTTTACATTATGAAATATGTCGGTATCTAATCAATTACTACACATTTAGATATCATACGAGGTATTATATCAATTTTATATTCAATAAATTTCAAAAGTCATAGGGAGTGGAAATATTCTAGGTCGTGTAGTAGTTTATAGTTGATGGTTGTTACCAAGGTGATTGTGGTAAGACATTTAGACAGAAGACAGCAGTACTTCTCTGAATGTCAATTGATCAACATCTGTAAATCGAATAGAAAATAATCAATTGCTTTTATAAAAGCCCTAGAGTCGGAAGAAATGTTTCATTTTCGAGTTCAAAATGTTCAAGTAGCTCCGAGTGCAAAGGGTTAATAATTTTTTGTGGGTGGACGCATGGAGGAGCTTTTCTGTGTACAGTAAAGTCGCAATCTAAACGCGACCGAGGTGACGGTTCTAAGTTAATTCGCCTAGCGCTTGCACTAAGGGGCAACCCCGCGAGGGGCCAAGAATTCGCATAATCTTTCCATTGTAGATGTCATCCAGAATTTGCAGATTGTCCACTCTTGTAGACTTCTAAATAAGTACCGATTATGCGAATAGAGTGAGTTGTGGTTAGGTCGTGGAAGAAATTGAAAGCTCATCTTATATCACCCTATTTTCTTTCCGATCTCCACAACGTGTTTACGAAAACGGTACTAGCAATAGTTTTTTGCGAATATCTCGAAAACTAAAAGAGACCTAACCCAGACCCTCTCATATGTGAAAAGGAAAAAGTTCGAAATGTACAGCTGCATAACGTATTTAAATTTCATAAAAATCGGAGAGGAGTATGTAATAATTTTAGTAGTAAAAAGAAGTCAATCGAAGATTCATTACAGAGTACTTTTTGTTAAAATAATAGTAAAATAATTATACGCATTGTATGTATGTGTATTTATCGTGTATAGCCCATCTCCTTTCGATTTGCGTTGCAAATGTTGAAGCCATGCAGGAGATAAGTCCGGTGTACTACTGTAAGAATAATTTTAAATCATTGTGGTGGCTGATAGAAATTCAATTTCTTCCACTGAATCAAGCTATTTATGGGCGACGGTAATGCTTCATTGAATCGTAAACGTATCCCAAGACGAACGCAAGCGCACTTAACCAGGTTAATGCAGTCAGCTGCCACTTCGGCTCCTCCATTCCCCAACAAGTTAACTTCCAACTTGAAACGTCTTCGTAATCCTCACTTTGACAATCAGCAAAGAGGATATCGCAGTCGGCATCTAGGGATTAAATGAAAGGGAAGATTGGCCATGGGATCCGGCGGATGAAATGAATTTTCAATGGAAGCCGAGATCGAAGATCCTAAGCGAGAATAAGAATGAGAAACAGAGAAGGAAAGAACCCTGTCGAGTAGAAGGAGAGGATATGCTAAAGTAATCTTCCCCCGTCTAGTTTTTTCCATACAGTCTGCTCGCGCACCGGGCCACCTTCTTCGATAAAATTAGCAGACTTAATAAAAACTTCCATGTCGTGACAATTTTGAGATCTTCATATGCAGGCTGCTTGTCTATGTGTGTCGGATATTTTAAGGGCGGGTCTCTATAAGTAAATGGAGGACTAAAATCAGAGTTCACGATTTCCTTCGCGAATGAAATTATTTTGTGAGATATAATTTTCCATTAAAATCACGTTTGCACAAAATTTTCGAGTTTAAGGTCATTTCAAAGTGATAGCATAATACACTGTCGAATTTATCTCGACGTCAGCAACAATCCTATGATGTCTAAAACATATGGTGTCATTTAAAAAAAACCCGGAATGACTTTTACTTTTGTGCCTAAAAAGCATTTTTTGAGATTTAAGAATATGCGGATACGTAGCACACCAAGCCTGAAGCCTTTTCTTAATTGCACTAGTGTAAATGCCCAAAAAATGGTGACAGAACTTATCGGGTACACCCTGTATATTATTTAAAAAATGGCTAGAAATTTGAATAGACACATTCTTGTTATTTTTGTGAATATGAAATAGTCACTAACCCTAACCCTAGCGTTAAGACAATCGAAAGACAAAATACAATTTCATTTGACTTCAATTTCTTACAATTAGCTTTGACAGTTTTTATTTCGAATAAAGATCCGCAGTCGTCGCTCTTCTTTCCGACCTGTCCCTTCCATTCTTTGTCCTCCTCTCTCCTCTCGCTCCTTCTCCTTATCTTTTCCAATTTAGAAAGACTTTTACGACATATCGAAGGACAGGTCTACCGCTGCCAAACCTGGGGAGCTTTAAACCGCAGCCATCTTTCATAAAAAAGAAACGTCGTTCGAAGCCGACCCAGAAATGCGAACGATAATTTTAGCGCTGACTGTGTTCCAACCCGGGGAATCAGTTTCGTCGGGAATTCGAGCGTTAACCGTGAGCTTTTTCCATCGGCGAACATATTAAAAATTACAAGCTCGCCGTGGCGCGGCGTGGCATGCCGGCTGGATACTCGTAATCCCGAAGTTTAACCGGTTCGGAAAATTTCGAAACTCTCGAAACTGCGGCGGGATCGCGGCTTCTTCCGCAGCCTGCGAGATCTCGGGCGTCGTGGAATTGATCGAGCCAAGACTCGCGATTATCCCGAGCATCGCTGCGGGCTTCGATATCTTCAGATTGAGAGGAAAGTTTCGCGATCATAGATGCTTGCATCGGCGAAACTGTTTTGGGTTTTCCTTTTTCGTTTAATTAAGTGTATAATGGTTTGAGTAGCTACCTCGGTTCCCGAGTTTTCAAAGAAATCGCTCAAGCTTGGTATGGAAAATACTCAACCCTTACCGACGCTTAATAGCAAACAAGACACGTCACACATTTCATAATGCAGTCGGCGAACTTTGTGCTTTGATCATACTCGGGGCTCGCGAACTAACTAAGTTCGTGATGTGGACCGTTTGAAGACCGCCATTGTTGCAGAATACTGACCGAACGGTACTCCGTAATTAACCAGTTTACTTCATCGAATTTGGTCTATGGAAATCATTTTGTTTTTGCACATTTGTTAATAAACACATGCACTTTTGGCATTCTGGTCTTTGACTTCGTCACGTGATAAATTTCCATGTGATCGTCGGTTTTTCTGTCGCCTTGGTTCGTATTTATTGTTTTTATTTATATTTTTTATACTTTATCTTATAGAGCATAGATGATACAGTGTAGTAGTATAATGGATCATCTAAAATGAAAGAAGAAAATTAAATCGGAATTTAAATTACATCAGTTATATGTATAATGAAAATATTAACTTGTCCTTTTTTAAATTAGGGATATCCTGTTATGCGAGCGATTCCAAGAAGCATAGATCATTTAAATGTGAGAAACTTGTACATATCAGTCAGAATCAGAATGAGTTAGAAACATGTCAGAACTTCGGATCATAGCAGTATTTTTACTTGAGTAAAAACACCATATTTTAAAAACGTGCATTAATAAATTTGCAAATTTTGTAATTGATAAGTTCAATAACTTCCCTTGCCAAGTGTATACTGCTCGACACTCGTCCTCGTATATGGAGTACACGCATAATCCTAATGATAAAATAACTATCGTATCACGTATAGTAGGAAAGTGAAGATTTATCGACCACTGGTTGAAATCATTCTACGATGTTAGATTATGAAATAATATTATTACACTGGCCTTGAGTCTACAACTACTTTACATTCTTCGATGTACATGATCAAGTCCCTTCTTTGATATAATTAGTAATATGGCTCAACCACCGTAAGTAAAGCAAACGTGAATTATGTAATTATTCAATCAATTATAACCGGTTATAATATTGTCTTTAACTTTTTAGGAAAGAAAACTAGAAATTAGATAAAAAATTTCTTATTTCTGACCTTGTATGACCTTGTCTGACCTTGAAAATCATTGTGTTAGATATAAGTGAATTCGTCTTGACCCACGCTTTCATATAATCGATATATGAACTGAAGGTCACCTTCCTGTCTCGAAAAATAATGTAAATATAAAAGGTTGACATAGAGGTAATCATGTTGCCAGTAAAATATACACACGTTCTTTCTCATAAATTTTTGGAAATACAGTAAACGCTCCTTCGTTGTCCAAAGGCCGGGGGTTTGAGCGGACAACGACCGTGCCCGGACACTATTTTTGATTTATGACTGCGTCTTTAGTGAAACGGCTAGTTAAATGACAAAGAAAAGCATTCGCAGTCAAAAGCAGTCAACTGTCTGGCTTTAAAAAACTCCTTATTTCCTTGCCATATTCCTTTCCTATTGTTCTCCGTTCTGCGCGGGTCTATACAGTCCTGGGACACATCTGGCGACCAGATCACGCAGGCCTAATCCTCTCGTTGACCGGCAGTGGAGTGGGTAGGCACTGGACAACGATCGTGCCCACGATTCAGGACAACGAAGGAGCGATTACTGTACACACTTACTGTTTGCGAGAAAAGCAGTGATCCAATTTACCGCGAACACCCAGTACAGTCACCGTAATATAGTGCCTTTTAGTACGTCGCACGCAGAGTTTTCGATTCCATAATTCATAGAACAAAAACTCTCTGAATAACAAAGAAGACGCGTTGTTTCTACTTGGGCTACTAAAAACAGACGTTCCGTGTTCCAAGGTCCAATAAAATACTTTCTATGCAAATACGCGGGGAATGCGTTCTTTCTGGGAGTTTATAAACGAGCGTTCCGTCATGTGCGGGGGTGTGGGACAAGGTGAGGACGCGGCAGACACGAAGAGAAGGAAGGGAACTGGAGGACAAGCCACGGTAATAGAACGTAACGCTGGTCGGCATACAATGTTTTTGTTGCCGGCAGTTAAGCGTGGGCAATAAGGCAACAAACAACGCCGCAAGTTTTCCCTCCTGCACCTTCTCACGTGCAATTACAGGACGTCCTCTTTTTTCCCTAAGCGTCGCGCCGCGCCGGTAGTGACGCTTCTCTATTCCTTTTTCCTTTTTGTTCCTCTCGACTCTAACCTCCACACGTGGCACTTCTTCTTTTTCATTCGGACACGCGCACCTCCGCTCGATTCCTCGAAAATTATTTCCGCGTCGTGATAAGATTCTATCCCGCGGAACCGGGCATCTTGACTTCCGTTCTGGAAATTAAATTCTGACCGGCGCGGCGCGGCGTGCGGCGGATGTTCGTACGCGAGAACGACTGAAAATATACATTGCGACGATAAACAGCCGCGGCAAATAGTCCGCGGAAAGTAAGTTGGTCATACGGGTACAATAGACCTCTCCGCTGGCCAGACAAATACAACTGGAACTACTTCGAGACAAATAAGTGCGACAGAAACTGTCGTGGCCAGAGTATACAAGGTATCCCAAAAACGTCGGAATACCTTGAAAAGGCTGGTTCCTCGGGTCATTCGGAGTAACGTTTTCCTTCGTGGATTGTCGTTTCGCGGCTTTGTTAATGAGTTATTAACGAAAAACACGGACCAATCAGAACGCGACCTAAACAAAGCCGCGGATAACATTTTTGCAAAGTAAAATGTTGCTTGAAATGACGTCAGGAATCTCCCATTTCCGGCTGTTGAAGGAATTTTGAGACACCCTGTATTGTACTTGCTATATAAACCACTTGGTTTAAAGCAATAACAAATAAATCAAATCAAATAAGAACACAGTAAGATTTGGAAAAGGATTCCGCTGCTTAATTGAATCGTTCTGAAAATATATGTTATTTCGGATTATCTAATACTTCAAATACAATAAACCAATCATTGTACAATTCAATTTCAACATAAATATATTGTAAATGTATTATGATTATCGATCGTTATTAATAACAAGATGTATTGATGATCTCGGCGCAAAGGTACACTAATACTGAAATTTCTATTAAAATTTACAGACGCAGTTTTTTCTTCTTTCTTGAAAAGGATCCATATCAGGATCGAAACGTAGAAAGTTTAATCAAACTAGCAAAATTGCTTTAATTTGTATCTCCGATCGAACCTTTGCGCCGAGATCATCAATACATCTTATAAAGATATTGTTTGTCATTATATCTTATAATTATACTGAGTGCTTCCTTCTTTTGCGCAGTAGTGTATGTAGATGATCCATTTCTCGTGACCAACCTCGCGTAGATAAATAGTTTTAGCTGATATGTGGAATAGGGCGACACATGGTCAGACAAGCGATATGAAAGTTCAATAGTCGGTCCAATGCGATTGGTTCATCTCGTCTGTGGCCAGTCGAGTAGAACGGATACCACTACTGACGTCGTACATGTTACTCCTCGTATCCCCCGATCAATTGCTTTCGCATTACTTCCATGCCTGGATGAAAGTTTACAGCCGGTAAGTGGAGGCCGAGCGTCTTGAAGTTCGAATCAAAATGAAATTCCGAGGGAGAGTATACAAGGAATACGGAACGAGCTAGAAAGATACGCCGCCTCCTAAAAGTCGGCTAACGCGCGAGCACAGCCGACAGACTAAGGAATATATCACGAACGGGGGGAACTGCGATGGAAAATCGCATAGCGTCGGCAATCGAACGAAAAATTGGCTTGTATAAACGTCTTTCGCCGCAGCATTCAACTTCCCCCTCTCGTCTACTCATTGTTCTTTGTTCAATCTTTCCATCATCATCTCTCCGCCTCCCTTGCTCGGAGATTCTTTTAGGCTCAACTAGAATATTACGTTACCAACTACAACTTCAGTCTGGGCTTATGCTACGCTCGATTTAGGCGATGTCATTTTCGAGAAAGTCTCCTGGTGCCTCTTTAACACTAGAACTGCCACACCAGTCAGAATGACTGGTTCTCAAGTTCATTTTTCTCGTTGCAAGCATCGCTCGTTTCTATTCCACAATGAAATTATACACGCGGCGTTAAACACGTACCGTCGCATTAAAACAGCATTGCTATATGTTATTCCGTTGCGTGCCCACGCGGAAAAGTGCGCGAAAGGCTTTCACCGCTTCTGCATAATTCGAAAACGGTCCTGTATAATTCAGGCTCGTGCCGTTCCGCGTTCTGAAAATGTCGACTTCGACTCATCGACCTCGAGAACTTCACGCGTTACCGAACAAGATTTTCATCTCGAAAAAATCGATGCTTCTTCTTTCGCATTTTCTTTAATCTTTAACATTAGAATTACCAAAATTCTTGCTTCATGTTACATTATTTTTCCGCAATGATGCGATGACTTTTGCAGTGATAATTACTAATTACAAATGCAATATAATGAATTGCATATTTGTTTAATTTATTCTTGTATCAAATACCAGTCGTTTTGATTGAATGAACCCGGAAGCGTTTATTAGATGTTTAGATAGATTTATCGATGTTTTGTTATGAAAGTTCATCGCACGCAACGTCTTGTTCTGGCGCTACAACAAACATAACCGAGATGTAACGTAACATGTCATCGATGTTGGTTCTCGCGGTCATTTTGTATACCATTGTCGTTGGAATAGGATTTTTAATTCATTTTTATATAACAATACTTTAGAAAACTTCTGAATTGTTGCTAAAAGTGAACAATATACCAATGGGATATATATAATATTGCTGATAATGAAGTAATAAAAGCTGAACGCTATAATGACACGAGGAAACGCCTGCCAAAAACTTTCTCTCGAAAATAGCAAACACGTGATAATTAAAGATAGCATAAAGTGCATCTCTGACAACTCCATTGCATGCGGACCCGATCAATATTATGTAATATTGGACGGAAACCGCTACGGGACGAACTAGTTGCTCAAACTAGACAGTCGAGCGAACATCATAGACTTTATATATATGATATACATGTATACGTATGTATTATGTACATTGGATATCCTTGAAGAAGGTAGCCTCTGCCAGAAACTAACAACTATTAGTAGCAAACAAACTGAAAGACATCATCTGCTTTAGCTTTGATAATGCGAATAATATGTAGAAGTAAATTATATAATTTTAATAGTTTTGAAAATAAATGGAATTTTTTTAAAGAAATTTCTCTCTTTGTTAAAATCAAGGAAGGATAATAGTACAAAAATACATCTCGTTATTCATATTCAAATCAATGTAAGAATATAAAGAAATTAACCAAACAAAAATAACATTTCTTGATTGTATATTATAATCTGAATTTTTACCATTTATTTTAAGAACAACAGAAATAATTATTCATTAGCCAATTCAATACAATACAGTCGTAATATTTATGAAGAAATTAAAATTTATAAAAGATACCAAAAAGCACACCCAGGTTATTGTTATTACTACACTGCGGATCTTTATGCAAAATAAAAAATGTTTGGATTGATTGCGGGACATAGGAACCAAAAATATAAATTGTATTTTTGTTTTAATTATTCTATGAAGCTGAAACTAATATATTGCTGTGCTTAAATATTTTTAACATGTCCACTACTTTAAATTACATGTACCCACTTTTTTCATAAATGCATAATATCCGCAGTCTAGTTATTACAAATGGAATCTAGTTAATACTCATTACTAGACTGCGGATCTTCGTGCTTTAATACAAATTGTCCAAATCAGTTCTGTGCAGCAGAGGTTAAATGGAAATGCATTTCCTCTTTTAATAATTTTAATAAATCGGGAATAATATAAGAACATAATGCTAATTATTCGTATCTAGTGCCTTACAATGTGTATTTAACCAAACCATTTTTATGATAAATGCATCAAGATCCGCAGTATAATCATTACATAGTAAACGTTTCAACAGTTCGAAAACGAAAGGTCTTAACATTAAACGTTTCATCAGAGCAGGAGTGCATATTAGTTACAAATTACACACCACTGTTAGCTAATCGCAGACCACGAGAATTGCATAGGTCAATCGCTGATCAAATGAGTAGTATAGACCGATCATTGATGAAGCAAGTAGTATCGGCCAGGTAGAGACCATGCAATATATATACGTTTACAACTCATCAGAAATGTAAATGCGCAACTTGCAATGATTATTCATTATCATTGATCAGGGTAGTCGGGTTTAAATTAATATCCCAATTATTTAGAGTGTTCCGAAATGTAGAGAAATTAATTTGACATTTTGATTACGTATGGTTAGCATTGGTGGTAGGTGGAAATTATTTGTTAACTAACTATTGTTTCTGTATAAGTTGTGTCTGGATCGTAATACAACAATATAAAAACGATTAATATAAGGGTATGAGAGATTCTAAATAAATGCCCCCTATAGTATTTTTCAATTACTATGATTTAATACCAACAGTCTCTATATTCAGAACCAGTTAAAAGCAACATTCTTTTCTCAATTTATTAGTAACTTGGATCTAATTTAATTAAGCATACATTTTTAATGAAATTTTATATTTAAAAGAGAAATCATAAAATATACTATTATTTAATATTATTATAATATTATTACCAGTTAAAAGTAACATTCTTTTCTCAATTAATTAGTAACTTGGATCTAGTTTGATTAAGCATACATTTTTAATGCAATTGTACATTTAAAGGAGAAATCATAAAATATACTATTATTTAATATTATTATAATATTACTACGAGTTATAAAAGCAACATTCTTTTCTCAATTAATGAGAAACTTGGATCTAATTTGATTAAGCATACATTTTTAATGCAATTGTACATTTAAAGGAGAAATCATAAAATATACTATTATTATAATATTACTACCAGTTATAAAAGCAACATTCTTTTCTCAATTAATGAGTAACTTGGATCTAATTTGATTAAGCATACATTTTTAATGCAATTTTATATTTAAAAGAAAAATCATAAAATATACTATTATAAATTACAGTACATTTACATAAAATTTTTAATGGATATGAATATTTGAGAATCAAATTTTATGGGAAAAAACTGTACATGTTTGACGTAACAGTGGACATCACTGCGCTATTTCCAATGTAGAATTTTGCAGCGCCAGGAAAATTGATAATCCTGAGCTGGAGCTTATGAAATAAAACTATAAAAATAGATGAAGAATTATCTTTCAGACAGCAATATTTAGAAATTTGAAATTCATCCTTCCTTAACTTAATAAGATTTGAAATCACAGAATCACTTTTAACTAATTGATTTTCTCTTCTTCTACTTATGAAAAATACTGAAACACTCATAGTAAGAATAGCTACAATAGTGCTGTCTTTAAGTTGAATCAATGTCACGGTTTTTGAGATTTGTCTCGGGTTGATTTGGACCAATTAAAATGTACCACCTCTATCGATTTCGTGAGAAGCTATACAATTGTAGAACGGACAGTATTTAGGCCCATTCATGGTTTTATTTATTAACTATTTCAAACATATTTTCAATACTTCTTGTAGACACATTAGTCACATCCATAATCTCGTAGTTTTTTTATAGATAGTCAAATTGACAGCATAATAAAGGATCTTCCATTAAGAGGTGTCATTTCTTTTATTTCTGAAGATTCGACTTGTCACTCTCTGCGACGCGTGGTTACTAAAATTGTGAAAAGACAGCGTTTTTTAATAATTTAACGTGACATTTCTTAACGGAAGACTATTATCGACATTTGCAAAATCAACTGCTAAAGTTGTTTACACACATATACAGAAATTCTCAATTTAAAACTTTCTTTCGCTTGCTATAGCGAAATGTTTTCCATCAATCGAACGGATTCATAGCATTCGAAATGGTTTCTCCTAACTGGGAATGTTTTCTCTTTAAACCAGACTCGGAATCAATCAGTTTACATCTTCTGCGTTCCACCCCACGCTATCCGCTCTTTCCAAGACCCAACGCACGCATTCGTCTCGACGAAGGGATAGAGGGTGGAAAAAGAAAACTACGCACGAAAATCTCGCCCCTCGAACGTCGCAACGAGAAGTCAACCAGAGTAAGGCTTGATGGGAGTTACTATTATCCCGTCTACCTTACCGTCGCGTCGACAGTACGCGTGCTTTCAATTTCACTCTGGCGAATAACAATTTCCTGGCTTATTTACACCGGACCCGTCATCTTTGACGCGTTATTATCGGAATTCGATAACTAATATCTTTCCACCGTGAATGGTGGAAAGGAACTGCGTCTCGCCAGGGTTATGATTAAAAAAAGATTATAGAGGATGTAGGTGGTCTAACGAAGTGGTTGCATGAAAGCCTGCAAAGGCGTAGAGGACGGAGATATCTCAGCTAAAGCATATGAAACATTCCCATTTGCGTTTTATAAGTACACCCGAGCTGCCCCGAGCTACCATCTTTTAATAACCATTCATATCCTTCCATCTAGCATCACCCAGTTCGGAACGCTCGTTATTTGCCAATCTTTGTCCTTGTTTATCTTCTATAGCACTAGAACCACCCAGCCACTCATGCATATTTCTTTCTAATAATGACAAGATTTGACTTTGCATTTAGATTTTAGTGCCATGTCTCCCAGAAATTGGAGAAGGAATTATTTGTCCAGATTTATAAATTAACTTCCACGTTATTCTATTGACTGTAGCAAATTGGATCTAGCAGGATAAACATGGTCCAGCGGCCCCTACATTTTTTATATAAATCGTGTGCAAAACAATGTTTTTAGATTGAAAGATAGTCCCCCAAAATTTTAAGTCGCTATCCCCTCATTTAATATGAGGGTAACTACCCTAAACTTTATCATTTTTTTATCGGTTGTTAATTAAGATATATTTTTTCACAATTGTGAGCATATTGTAAAGGGTAGCAAATAATATTTATTTTTATAGGGTTGGGGGTTGCAAGCAACCCTTTGAGTGACACCTACCAAAAAATTCAAGATCAATGTTTTGTTACCTATCTAATATATCTGAAAGTTTCAAGATGATCGGATTGATGGAACGTAGATAAAGAATTGGAAAGAAAATTAAGTTACGCCATTATAATATAGTGAAGTGTGTTTCTCACGACCCTAATTAACATTAAGCCTACCACCACCGGTCGGTATAACCGGTTAAAATTTTTATTTTACAATTAGTAAAATGATAAAATGATTTCATCAAAAATGATAAGAAAAATTAGTTTTCATAAAAGATAACGTAACTGATTCTTTTGTAAAAATGATTCTCTTCGTTATTTCGACGCGAATGCTGAAAAAACAAATATTCCAGGCATTCAATTTTCCGTCAAACAGAGCGACATCGTTTATACTGTCGAAGTGCGAATACTCCGTTAAGAAGCCTTGGAAGTCAAGTTTCCCGTTGTCCTTTTTCTTTGGCAATCAGACAGAGGATCCGACGGTTGGCGAAGTAAACAAGCATATCTGAAGTTTCCAGCGAAACCCCTGCAGGAAGCCGTTCGATACTGATCCTTCGTCATCGTCGGCGGCGCCCACGCTCGAAAATTCTTTGAACCGAAGACGGAGAGGGACCGTCGAGTAGACGGAGGGCTGGAAGGATGACGTAATTAACTAAATGAAAGTTAAACGGCGGAGGGAAAAATGGGGACACAAGTATCTCATCAACACTTAATCCCTCGTATACAGCTTGACTGAGTGGCACGCGTTAATTTAGGGGAAACTGCCCTCTAAAATTTGATGCCTCGTCTTCGCCTCTTGTCTGGTCGCCGCATACGAAATTCGAGATTGTCAGCTCATCAGATTTTCCGGCGAATTACCGCTGTTGTGCTCGTGTAAGAGCAGCGCATGCGAGAGAAGTGGTTAACGAAGATCAATTTTGTTAGGGGAACAGTTTGCAGTATGGATATGTCCCATCTTGGAACAATTTCAATTTGTGCACAGCTGAATTTCTAGAAACCTGTCAAGAAATATTTTGTTGCTTTTACGTCCTCCTTTAATGAAAACTGATTTTAACTTTTTAGATTGTGTATGTAATATGTTTATATCGAATACAATATGTTGTATTCAATGACGATTATACACTTTGCACACTGTTCAATCTGGTGGATAAAAATAAAAAATTCAAAGTGTAAGTTCTGAAACGTCTTGAATCACGAAATATGAATTTTGAAACTACCCATAGTTTAGGCTGAATATACCAATTTGTTGGTGACATTTAAACTTGAAGAAATCATTTTTCAATCACGTGGTTTTGGCAGATTTTTTTGTGTCTGTAATCTGATTTTTATAAGCTGATTTCAATACTATAGAATCTTTAAAACGAGCTATTCTCTCTATCAGAATAATTTTTATAATTTTCATACAAAATATTTATCATTTTCAAAGACTTTTAAACAAAATACCAAAGAGTTCATTCCTGATTTTTTCTATATAACTTCTCGACACATCAAACTTAACATTAGAATCAGATTTGTTTGCTCGAAATGAAAATATTACCACGCGTAACACTATTTAATAATGGATACATCAAGTGATGAATTTACTGATGTTTTAAAGTTACTCAGTAATTGAGTTACGCACAACAAATTGCATATAAAGTCAATTTTCAGCCGCTACGCTCGCTTAACATTAAATGTCAATTTATCAGATAATCCGGAAAATCTTTCATGTACGTTTTTCGTAGGAATTCTAGAAAATTAATACATTAGAAATCGATTTAAATCTAGAAAAGATGAATGCTATAATAAAAGAGAAGTTATTTACAAAGTTAACAAATAGATACTTTTGACAATAACATTAAGACGTGAATAATTAATTTGTATTAAGTGTCTAAATATTTTTGTAATACAGTACTTAGTGAACTTGTTCATAATTATTGTGTAACATAAATTCGTTTGATTGCAAATATAAATATATTTATTGTTTTAAACTTATCTTTAATCTTCTAATCTTACTAATTAATCTGTGATTACTAGATTGCGGATCTCTAGACAAAACAAAAGATGTTTATAATAATATGTTAATATTATATTAATTTTTTATATTATTTATATTATATTTATATATTTATATTATTTAATATATTATAAATATTTCCTTCTTCTTTTAATGATTTGATTAAGCTGAAACCAATTAGCTGATGTCTTTAAATCTTTCAATATGTCCACTGCCTTAAATTGTGCTTACCCATTTTTGTCATAAATGCATAAAATCCGCAGTCCAGTGATTACATAAAAGCTACTTATAATCAACGATTTTATAATTGATTTTGTAACTAAAATTCTCTACTTTGTTAAGAAATGAAAAGAAGATGTTGGAGATGAACGAACGAATTTCTGTCGTTCAGAAAATAGTCCCGAATAATTTAATAATATTAGACCAATAATTGAGAGCAGTTAGTTCGGTAGGTTCAAAGTTCGTCTGCGAATCATGATGAGTGAAACGTGCTGATCTCGTGGGACTTCGTTGGATTCCGTTAATGTGCCAACGACGGTGTTATTAATGATTTATAGTTATCCCCAAGTCCGATTGCCCTCGACTCATCGTAGATCATCTCTATTTCTCCAGACGACGACACATCGTACATTTTTTCTCGTACACAAGTCAACATTTTTATTTCGCTCACGTACAGGGACTCGGCTATGCAAAAAGTCATTTGACGTCTAACGGGCGAAGTTTAGTATTAGTATTCCAAACCGGTACGTCGGAAGATGGGGGTTCCGCGATCATCGAAAAAGAACTTGCCAGCTTTCTCTCTCTCTCTGCGGGACAGTCTCGCATTACAGGTATTCTTTTCCCGATGTTCAAGTTCGAAAATCGAACGGACCGTGTTTGAATCGGGATTACCCAGCTTTTTCCCCTATGATCTTTCAAATTGCTTACGGACGATACCATTGATCGTACTACTAATTGTACGACGGAAGTTGTTGCGACCGCACAGTAGGACATTTAAATTGAGATTCGGTACAAAATTAGAATATGTAAATAGTGTACATTTTTATATCAAAAACTTGATATTTTCAATATAAATATAATACGTAAACATAAGTATCGATTATATTAGATGATTGCATAAGTTCGTGCCCGATTTGAAAATAAAGTTGAATGATTAAATTTTAAAGACTATAACTTTATTAATCAATTATACATATAGTTTTAATTTTAATTGAACCAATCTTTAACCAAATCTTTAACCAATCTTTAAAATTTAACCATTAAATTCTATTTTCAAATCGAGCACGAACTTATGAAATCATCCGATACTAATTGTTACATAAAGAAACATAACTAAGACAATTAAACACGAACAATATATAATGAAAATAATACAAAATAGTTTATATACATATACAAAATTTCGAAAGTAATTTCTTTCGACAAAAATTAAAATCAAATGATTTTTTAAATGTTAAAATACATTTTTTATTTCATAATGTTATATCTGACGTCAAAACCGATTCAACCACCTACTTTTTTATAACCTTGATCCCCTCAAATAACGCCAAAACAGTTTTCCCGGTTTTTTGGCAAAATTCCCCACTATCGCGTGGGTACGACCATTTTGATGCAAACGTGAGTGCGATCTGTTTCTGTACGATAAATTGTGTCATCTCTAGATTGTTTAACTAACTTTAAATCTTTAAATCACATTGCTTGAAAAAATTTAAAAGAAGATGACATGCTTGAATATTCGGTTCATAAAGTAACAATCTGATATTTAAGGGTGGGAACAAATTGAGCTTTTTTAATCTTTTCATAAGATCAACTCTGTGTGATTCCAACAAGGTGCACTGCCAAATAATGTGGTTAAGATCTTGAACCTCATTGCCGCAGTTTTTTGAGGTATTTGGAATCATTTATTACATGTAGTCGTGAAAGAGATGCAAGATGATAATGATCTGCTCTACAACGATTAAATGTTATAATCAATTTTCGTGATAAACCTCTGCCCGAGAACCATCCTTTACGCCGATGTTTAGGTTCGAAAATCCAACGGAACCTGCTCTATCCCGGATTATTCAGCTCCTTTTTCCTGTGATCTCTTAAAAGTGAGATCGGTACGATCGTTTGCGATCTTCGGCGATTTGACGATCGATACTAGCTCGCCGATTTTCGTTTTTCGGGGTATCCCGAGTCGCCCTGGCTCGTATATTCTCGCTACAAAGGCCCGTGAATCCTGCTCAGAGGATTTCCCCCGTCGTCCTCAGGATTAGACTCGTATAATTCCACAAGACGTCTAGGAAACCATTAGGATCCTCCATTCGGCTCGGATAAGGTCCGATGGAATTCGAGGGACGTCGCATTCCCAGTAAACCGACCGAATTATTTATATTTATACGAGGTTCTATTCGATACCGAACACCGGCGCCGATCGCGAGGAATGAAAATAGAGAAATGTTCGGCCCGTTTGAATTTGCGTCGGAATTTTCATACATGGAAGTTGATTCGATTTCGGAGCTCGTTACATTGCATATTAAGAACGGAAGAATTTCATTTATTTGTTATGAAATTCCGTCAGCACTGTCGATGCGCCCAAATGCACGTAGAAGTTTTCTCGCGAAAAAAATCGACAAATCATTTCATCGGATCAATTAATGTGAGTGGATTGAAACCAAACGAAACGTGTTTAGTAGTATTAGAAATAAACAACGTTTAACCCTTGGTCTTCGAGTCTATTTTGACACACCATGTTCATCATTATTCAAAGACGAATGCTACAATTTTTCACTACTTGAAAAGATATTAATTAAATGCATATCATGTGACCTCGCATGTCATAGTTTCAATAAAAACAGTACTATCATGGTCTTCGGGCGTTTTTTGAGCCATCATAAGCGATCATTATGAAAGAGCAAAAATTAATTACGCGTATACCCTACAAAATATTTTGCGAAGCTACAGTGAAGATAGGGATACAAATCAAATAACTAAATAAAACAGTATACAGAGTGTCTCAATTGTGTCCCAATTAGTGTCTTCATTACATAAAAAATGTTAATTATTGAACAGCTTCAACGAAGGAGTATCCTGAAAAACCAATTCTTTTTGTACGCTCATTTTCTCTGCGTTCTTCAAGGTGATTGGAATTGGATGTTGGTATTGCATCTTGTAGCAGATGGAAAATACATCATGACCTTCAGATGACCTTGAAAATCAATAATGTGATGATATTGCTGAGATGATATGCTAACTTATACTGCTTACGTTATTAATGTTGACAGTGATGTCCACCGGTGCTGTTCTTTCAACGTTATGTTTATCAACGTAATATTTGGTTCCGACCAAACTGTTATTAATTATTTAATTAATTAATTAATTCCAACTGTTATTAATTACCAGCCATTTCTGTTTCCCCGGTCAGATAAAATCAAAAATGTGTGTTCCCTATAATCGGGTCATTTTTACCCGAATACTGTTATCCGCTGTTGTTGATATGACAGTTTTTAGGCTTCGGTAGAAAATAGTTCAGTCTTTTTTCTGTGAAAGAAAGTTCGAACTACTACTACTACGTGTTCTGTTTACAAACTATTCTTGAAAATTAGCAGCTGCAATTTTACTTGTTTTACAGGAAAGCTTGTTTTCTTGTTAAGTTTCTATAATTTCATTTTCTAAACACAAACACTTATTTTATATATACCTTCTGCTTATGTATAATAGCCTCTGAATCAAATTAAATAGATACTGTATAAAGAAAAACCACCTGGAAATAAAGTACAGTAATATTGATACATTTGCTTTTACAATTGTAAAAGTAGTATGACAGAGTACATGATAGACCTGAGAGAATTTCGTTCCAAATGTATTTTTACCTGAAACGATCCGGAACATCAATTAAAATGTAAATTTCCTGAAGTTAAACATTGAGTTCTACGAGACAATACGTGCTCTGGAATTCTACATTTATGATATATTTTTATATAACAGTGCGTTTAGATCAACGAACGACAAAATTGAAATTCTTAATAGTATGTTGATCCACCTGAGATGAATATGCGTTTCGCATAACCAATTTTATGCGGAAGGTATTGTTTGAATTTTGTGCGTAACGTAAACGTTACGTTAACGTCGTACTTTTTGGATTATGAAAATCAAATTCTGCTTATCGCATAAACAGTGCAAGTTTGTCACTGATTAGAGAAGTAGTATTGGACGAGCAGTGGTGAAACGGGTAGCATAAGCCAGCCACAGAGCAGACAAGTACAATAGTATACTCGAGTAATTTCTCGGACAAGTAGCGTGAGGTTACCACTTGACAGCCAAGTAGTATAGATCAATCACTGGTTACGCAAACAGGATACATCAGCCCTTGATCAGACAAATGGTACAGTTATATCACTTGTGTAAGAAGGGTGGTCTAATCAAGATTATTCGAGGCGAATGGACGAAATGTTTATTCAGAAACCACAAGATTATTCATTTGAATGAAACCATAATCTAGGTCGTTATGCAAGTAGATTTAATGTAATTCAAACCATGAAAAATTTACATTTCCAGCATACGTTAATTAAAACTGTAAATAAGTGTTCACGTAACAAATAATCAATAGTAATAATAAAGTTTGTGTTGAAGTATACAATTTTATTATTATTACTTTTCATTTATTCATTATCCATACCTCTATAATTATTTTTATTATTATTCTAATTAATGTTGAATTTGCATATTGATAATTAATTTCAAATAGACGAATTTGCCATACTTTTGTTGTTGATCTCATCAAGTCTATCCAGCTTCTGATGGTACCTTTAATTTGCATCAGTCGTCACATTTAATTTGACATTTCAGTCATAAGCATTAAGAAGGTATAAGGAATGACTCTGTAATTAAAGTCGCTGAATTAAAAAATAAAAAAGAGAGACAGTACCAATGGCAAATATAAAACATTAAATCGTATTCTAAATATGAACTAATAACATAAAATCACATTTTAAAATCTTTTATATCCTGCCGTAAAAACATTTGAAAGAGGCACTTGGAGGGACTAAAACAAAAAATACTTCTTAACCCGACGATTTATTTTACGGTTTCAGTAATTAAAACTTTTCTGTAGTTCGTAATTTCTTGGAAAAAGTTCTCCAATAGCTGTAATTAACAACGCCAAAATGAAATTTCATTTCGGTTTAAAGGAACATAAATATTTATAAGAAAGAGAGGATTTTAGTATTTTATATTTTATTATTTTAAACAATAATAGCATTAGAAGAAACTAAAAATACTGTCATATTATTTTCAATGTATTAAAAATATTAAGAAAGAAACTACATTTCTAGTACACTCCAGTTCGTTGAAATCCTGATAGAAAATTTTTATTTTGCACAAAGATTGCCTGTCTATTAATAACAGACATATTTATTAGACTTTTCAGAATCTTCATCACGAGTCTGACTCAATATTACAAGGCAAGAGGTTGATTCGAATATGAAAAATTGAAGATGAGAACTGAAATTAAAAAAGAGTACACGCATAAATTGCAGACGCACGGAATACAGGGTATAGATTGCTACCGACCAAAGATGTGGAGAAATTCCTCGAAGCAGCGCAAAAAATTCTCAGAAATATTCCTGTTTTATTCTCGAACCGATACAAATCATGGCTCGCGAAGGCAGTCGTCGTCGAGTGAAAAATAATGCTCGAGGCAACGAATTTATTGTGGGAACGTTCGGTGAGCGATCCGTAGCTGGTATCAACGTGCCTTCATTGAAATCCACGTGCTCGCTCCGGTTCCCAAGTTTCTCCAACCAGCCGTGAGACAGGTAAACATCGCGACGGAATCATATGCGTGCAAAGTAGACGGGGCCGGTCTCTTTGTGGGTGTATATCCGGATGCGTGAGGGTGCATGTATATGGTAATACGCCAGGATGTGGACCTTTGCAGTGTTAACGATTCCGCATTCGGTATTAATCTGAATTTCAAATTTCCGCGCTATGGCACCTTCGCGTACGGAATCCCTGACGAGGGAGAGAACCGTGCGGCGAGGCGAGGGTGTCCTTTTGTCACAGGAACTCGCGAAAATGTTAAAATCTTTCCCCGTGCAATCGGAATTCTGTTACAACGTGTACGTAATCGCCGGGTTCCGTCGGCTAAACGCGAACACGGTTCGGCTGCTTTAACAGTCTTCTATGAAGACTAATGAAACAGTGACATTCTTGAGTCGCACCAGAGATGAACACCATTTCGAGGACAGATACCTTCACCCTTATTTCACGAGATAGAAAAGCACACTTTTACCTTTGCACTCCGAATTATTTTTCAATTTTATTGCCAACAACTCCCTACTATTTTAAGTGTTTTATTTGAAATTTACTTCAAAGGATAGTTCCATGACTGCTACTTCTTTTAAACAATTTTGTTTACTAATTATATTTAATATAGCTCTTAAATTTTATTGTAATTTTTATTTGTGGAACTTATATTAAAAATTATATAAAAAATAAGGAAGAACCAAATACAATGTTCCCGCGATTGATGTGACTTTCGGGTATGCGGATGATGTGACTTTTATCTCCACTAGTAAGGGACTCTCCCTTGGGCCTAGGTATAGAATAGCATTAGTACAATACAACAATTTCTCACTTAGCACCGTTGTTTACCCAGAATCGTCGTTTACACTTGGAAAAGTTGTCCAAGAAATCTATGTTCGGCACACGTAAAAAAACGTAGTACCATTTCGTTTCCTGAGACTGGATACCCCCGAGGTTCTCACTGCAATCGCGGGAACACTGTACATATAAAAACCCGTGCATCCGCACCCTTGCAATCCTGGAAAAACGAGTCTACCCCCTTAACCCCTTGCCTTACAATATCGTGTCTGACTCGTGATGTTTTGGTTATATGGGATAGGTAATATACAGGGTGTTCATTTGAAAACTTTCCAGTCGAATATCACGAAAAGTATGAAAGATATTAAAAAAGTGTAAAACACTTGTCCAAGGATTTCGAGGGGGAAAGAGAGGGGCAGTATCAGTTTTTTATTTGGGTGACGTTTTCAAGGTCATTTGAAGTTCAACTTTGTTTTTTCAAATGGAAACCTATATTTTTTATTATGAGATCTTATTGTACGTAAAAAGGCCAGCAATTTTCGTAGGATACTTTTCTTTATCCGCGCACTTTTTTATCCACCCTCTTTCCCCCTCGAAATCCTTGGACATGTGTTTTACACTTTTCCAATATGTTTCATACTTTTCGAGATATTCGGCTGGAAAGTTTTAAAATGAACACCTTGTATATATAATATATAGGTAATATAGGAATAGAATTTAGATCAATATTCTTCTTCTTTAGGAAACTACGATCTCTACAAAAAAAAGTCCTGATCACTGAAACCGTAAAATAAATCTTAAGGCAAGGAGTTAAGTGGCCATTCATTGGACAAGTCACCGGATATGTACCATCATTGTGTCGCGTGTATAGATCAAACAATATCAGCCGATGTCAATGGAGAGTGGGTACGAGGAAACATTTTTTCGTCCGATTCGAGGTCGCAGTGAACGAAATAATTTTAAAAAGTGTACGTCCAAAGCGTCGTGGGTCTTTCATGCCTCCGGTAACGAAACAAGACGACCCAGCCCGGAGCGAGGACACGTCGTTTCAATTTCCGAATGGACCAGAAGAAAGGAGGGACGCGAGCTGGCCGGGCGCAGGAACAGAAACGAGACGGGACGGGACAGAAAGAAAATCGTCAGCGCGTTGCTTTAACGAAGTGTCGTCCGCGTCGGGGGTCGGACGTTCATTTTGCGCGTACGTTAGCTCTTCTGCTCGCTGAAAGAGGCGTTTTCCGAGCGGCGACACGGCCCAGGCCAGGCCGCGCGTGTACGTTGCGAAAAAGCGAGAACCCAGACGATAGATCGACACTGGTCGCCGAAAAAAGGGAGGACGGGTTCACGAGGACTGATATTAACGCGAAGGCACAACGAAATACACCGAAGGAAACCAGCCGAACGAAGTATTATACATATATCAAACCTCCCCCGCGCGAGCACCTCGTGCGGAAGAAACGCTTCGCGGCGAGGATAAATAACCAGTCGATGAAAAAAAAATTAATCGAAACCCGGAAGAGAAATGCCGTCTTCTGGTCGCAATCAACCACAGCTTTTTGGATTTCTTTCTCGACTGTCCGAACATTTAGACGACAAATTTTCGTAGCCAGACTGCGGATGTTTATGCAAATGCGTGTTTTTATAGAAAATAGGTAGGTGGGACGTGAAGAAAAATTTATTTCGCGTACAGAATATGTTTCTCTTAATGCATATTTTTTGCATATTGTGCATGTTTTTAGTATATTTCTCTCGTGCAATAATAACCATAAATATAATCATTTCTAATAAATATCTATCTTGCTAACAAACAATTATTCGTGTTGTTAGGCGATAATATCCTGAATAATAGTAAGGTAATTGTCAAAGTTAAAGACAATAAGATATATAATAATACAGGGTGAGTCACCTAACGTTTGCACCACAAATATCTTTGTTGTTTTCAAAGATACGTGACACGTCCTAAAGACAAAGTCAAAGACAAAATATTTTATTTTATGTAATTTTTTTTTAGAAATCTTTAAACACTTACGATGCCGGTTTTTTCCATTGTGAATTCAGTGAATATAATTACTTAAGGTCATCCAAGGTCACAGACATAATTTTCATTTTTTAAAGCGCGGGATAAGATTAAAAACTATTCTGTAAAAAAAATGGTAGGATATTATGAGATATGAAGCATGTTGAAGACAGCGATGAAGTATCTAAAGCCGATATTAATCTGTGAAATTCCAATGTGGCGAAGATAATGTAATGGATCACGTCAATGATGAAGAGATTACTTGGGGTAGTCAAAGGAACTCGTAATAAAGGAAGTAATAAAAGAAAACTGTACACGCCCAAGTAATATTCTCACGTATTCTGAAATATTCATATAATCAGTAATCAGATGATATCAAGCGCAGGAAGAAGGTATCTCTGCGGAAATCCCAATTTTAAAGCAGAACATGCAATTTAGAATCTCGGGAAGATTAAAAAATAGAGAAAAATTATATATTATATGAATAAAACATATGCAATAAATTATAAAGTGTCATGTGCAATTATAGTTGTAATATAATTTCTTCGATTATCTTCTATTGTACATATTCTGCACGATAAAATAAATTCTACAGGGTGTCCCAAAATTCCTTCAACAGCCGGAAATGGGAGGTTCCTGACGTCATTTGAAGCGACATTTTTCTTTACAAAAATGTTATCCGCGGCTTTGTTTAGGAGTTATTAACGAAAAACACGGACCAATCAGAGCGCGATCTAGACGTGAGTTAACACAGTCGGCCCGGCGCGCCAACTGTCTATTGGCCGACTGTGTCAACTCGCGTCTAGGTCGCAATCTGATTGGTCCATGTTTTTCGTTAATATCGCTTCAAATGACGTCAGGAACCTCCCATTTCCGGCTGTTGAAGGAATTTTGGGTTTTGGGACACCCTGTATACACGTAGCAATACTATAATTGAAATGGCACTACTACGCAGTACTATACAGACTTATTATAAGCCACGCAGTACTGTACACGTACTATAATTTTTGTTTTAAAGTTGAAGTGATCACGAGAACTACAAACAATTTAAACATTATACGAGCTAGGTTGGTTGAAGTGTAATATAGTCAAACGAGAGTTTTGGTATATAATAAAACTTGGTTTATTCTGGCAGAGGTTGTGACAAAGTTGTACACACCGACCATAGCGGGTAATGAATTTAGGTAAACTATAATATTACGACGGTGACAAACGAGTACTTAAAAAGCCAATGTAGCAATGAGTGAAAGATTTGATGAGGCAGAATTATTGCATCGTTAATTTAATAAAACCATTTCTGAATTTGGAGGACACAGTTTCAAAAAATTGCTGTGTTGGGCAATTGAAGACGTTTCTGGAGGAAGGGCTCATAAATGGAAATGACGAATGGAATACATTGCGGTGAAAGCTTCAGATTTGTTTCTCCAATATCTTTTATTATCACGAGACCAATTTATAGCAAAGAAGAGTTGGTGAAATACAAAATAAAATTTTACGCCTTTCTTTTTAAATGAAATAGAATTTGATTCGTTTGTAATCAATAGACTGCGGATTTTATGCATTTATGACAAAAATGAGAAAGTGTAATCTAAAACAGCAAAAACATTAGACGAATTTAATGCTACTGTTATATCGTGTTCAACCTATTAAACATTTTTAAAAGAAATTATATTTTTATCTCAGCCCAATTTGTTGCTATTCAGGTAAAAAGTTTTTATTTTGCCTAAAAATCCGCAGTCTAGTAATCAACATTTAAAATAAATGTAGCCATACAAAAACTATAAGTTTTCTTTTCTCTTCCCCGACATTTTTGGGGTTGAAGACGTTTTAATCGCTGTAACTGTAAAGAAAATATTACGACAAGGGGTTAATGCACAATTGTGTTTCGCTTCTTTATCGTGTCCAAACATCAATCGCCTAAATCTACTCGTGCTCAGTGTTAGTACAGCCTCAGTATTAGTCCGGGCCACAAAAGGGAAAGCTTCGAGGTCCCCAAAAACGTTTTGTTTCGATTTCACCCGGTCCAGGCATCCCGTATCTCATTCAATTCTCCTCCGATTCTTTAATTTCTTTTTCTGATGAGCCTCGGTGCTGTTTTCGTAAGGACCTGAGCCGCGGGTACCTTTGATATCGGCGTAATCGATCGTGCGGGTCGAAACTTCCTGTTACTCTTCAAAGGGGCCGGTGTGTGTTGGCATGAAAAATTCTCATAAAGCTTCATAAATATTTCATGGGATTCGCATAAGCGTGCAATTAGACTGACTTAGTGGTCCCTCAGGGCTGATATCGCTTTTCATCCGGTTCTGCTGCCGGGATTAATCGTTTCTCGATAGTCTTATATCCCCCGACGAGCTTTTTGTGTAACGCCGTTTTTTCACTTCCTCCTGCTCACTCGATAAATTCTATGGCAAACTTTCTCGAATTTCTTTCACACACATTCACATTTTCATTTCTTTAATACCGCTACGATTACGCATAATTAATTAACCGAATCAAAACACCACGTCTTGATTCGCGACAATAAGTTTAATCTTCGTAAATTTAGCGCCCATGGCAGCATGTATCCAATATCATGAGTATCTTTATTTCAATTAATTAACGAAGTAGAGAATTGTGATCAATCAATTACGAAATCGTTGACTATAAGGGCTTCTATTTAGTCACAGTTACATGTATTCATAATGGGCGAGAACAACTAACAAGGAGAATTTATTCTTATCTTATTTTATAGAAGAAACACTAGATCCATTACTACTGTGTGTTTTGTATTGACTGGCTGCTGCTAGAGCCCACTGTTGCAAATCCCGTGTGGTTACTTGTTGAAAGTTTGCACGAGCCTCTTTGAATCTATCATATGGTCCACTGATTAATGGCATTGTACTTGTCATAAATTGTACCCCCGTTCTTGATATAATTCTCCCAGCGTAACAAATATTTTTCGCTTTTTAAAAATCTGTTAAAATGAAGCTTTAATTGCAAATATCTCGAAAACTATTGATCGTCTGCGCCTATAATGGGGTATTTTCGTAATCAGGGGAACGAGATCTATAACTCTGTAAAGTCTGAACTAAATCCGTGGGGGACAGAGCGGTGGTTCTCCTTGTAAGTAAATCGTCGAAATTGGAACACATTTGTACTTGCAAACTCGATTTAGTCGAAAAAACACAAGTCCTCACATGAACAGATTTTATTCTACATTTTCGACTTACTTTTTTGTGTATAATCTCCACTAGAGAATCCCGCTATGGCGGTCGCGACATATAATTTTTATGCACCCTGTACAATAAATTCTAAATCATTCGTCATAGTTTCTACAGTGCACAAATGTCATGATTGAAGTGTTAAAAACAACCGAAGAAACCGAATATCTTCCGCGAAGGTAACGAAACTTTGGTTCTGCTAGCAACAGTGTTCCAGTCGGCGCACAGTGGGACCTTTCGTCGATTTTGGAGACAAAATCAAAGAACTTCCGATAGAAATGAGATAGAGAGCTGAAATTTTTTTTATTTACAGCTGAAACATGACAGAATATGGGAAAAATAGGGAGATTATGGTACGAACGTTTTTTCACCTTGAAAAAATTCGTCAAACTTGCACAATTTCAAGAAAATTGCGGTTTTTCCAATGCCACGTACGGGAAAAATTTTTTTTTAACATGCTACACATCATTTCCTGTAGATTTTTTCACGCTGATTTCAAATCTGGTCTCAAAATTTGTCTACGATTTTTTTTTTCAAAAAATCGATTTTGTGACAAAAAACTAATGAAATCATTTCTTCGTTGAAATGATTTGATAACTCACTAGTTTGAAGGAATATTGTATTCTCACATATAAAACATATTAAAAATAGTCATAATGAAGTATTTGGACGTTTACTTAACGTATATCACTTGACGAACGATCACTTGACGTATCGCTACGATTGTCGCTGGCGTGATATACGTTAAGTCAACGTCCAAATACTTCATTATGATTATTTTTAATGTGTTTTATATATGAGAATACAATGTTCCTTCAAACTAGTGGGTTACCAAATCATTTCAACGAAAAAATGATTACATTAGTTTTGTTCACAAAAATCGGAAATCACCAGAAATTAGAAATTTCGTTGAGGAGAATACGTAAGTTAAAAAGATTAAATACTTACCTTACTCCCTCTGTAAATGAAATTATAATTATGGACAATAAATATCTAATTTATAATACATTACACACAGCGGCACAGAGTCTGTAGAAAGTGCCAGTAGCAATGACAGCGCTACGTCAAGTGATGACGAGAAGTGAAGTGCTTGATGCTTCGTAAGTAACTCAAATCGTTTAAATACTTCATCATCCATATATGAGAATACGATACACGTTCAAACTAGTGAGTTATCAAATCATTTCAACGAAGAAATGATTTCATTAGTTTTTTGTCACAAAATCGATTTTTTGAAAAAAAAAAATCGTAGACAAATTTTGAGACCAGATTTGAAATCAGCGTGAAAAAATCTACAGGAAATGATGTGTAGTATGTTAAAAAAAAATTTTTCCCGTACGTGGCATTGAAAAAACCGCAATTTTCTTGAAATTGTGCAAGTTTGACGAATTTTTTCAAGGTGAAAAAACGTTCGTACCATAATCTCCCTATTTTTCCCATATTCTGTCATGCTTCAGCTGTAAATAAAAAAAATTTCAGCTCTCCATCTCATTTCTATCGGAAGTTCTTTGATTTTGTCTCCAAAATCGACGAAAGGTCCCACTGTGCGGCGCTGGAGACGGACGTAACGGTCCCAAAATCATTTTAATCGGAATTGCGCCTTCCGCGTGGCGTTTGAATAACATAGTTACAAGCGAAACTCCACGGCGAAGTTACGCGGTAGTGTGAGGAGAACCGGGAGGTTGCAGCCGACTACGTCCTAAGCCCCGAAACCGAAAGTAACTTGGAAATTTATGAAATAGCGGGGCGCTTCCCTCCATTCAAGTCGAAGCCGCTATAATATTGCGGGCTCCCCGTTTAGCCTAGTTGCGGCGCGTGCCCCGCGACCCCCTCGATAACACGGTTCCACCCTGATGAACGCCACATTCAACTGTATAACTTGGCCATTGAGGTCGTTTAATGAAAATTGTTATGGCCCCGGCGAATCTCCGCGGTGAATGCAGATGCGCTCGCCTACGGGAATGCATATACGCTTATTATGGCGTGTCTGCTGGATCTCTGGGACTACGGGAGCCGAGATACCGCGAAAAATCTTACCCCGTATCTTTATCACGCGCCCTCTGCGATGCAGATGTGTTAATTAAATTGTTAATTGCACTGCTCCTCGGCTCTACTTACAAGGGAATCGCGCGGATTGCCAGACTCCGATTTTGTCGTGTTGTAAAATATTGGGAGTACAAATTAGTTCGGTCCGTTTTTTTGTGGTCAAAAATGCATTTATTTCAGAACAAACTGAATGAACAGATTAATCAAATTATTGTCTATCGCTGGCTACTATTTTTTCCCACCTCTCAGGCAATTTTCGAATTCCATCTCGAAAAAATGTCTCGTCTTTTGAGGCGATCCAAGTTAGGAGCCACTTTTCGATTTCTGCGAAATAAGTGAACCGGTGATCTGCTAAATCGTGCTGCATCCGTCGGAACAACCAGTAATCCGAAGAAGCAATGTCCGGCGAATACGGCGGGTGCGGCAAAATATCCCACTTGAGCGTTTCCAAATATTTTTTTACGACTTTTGCGACATGAGGCCGAGCGTTATCATGCAGAAAAATAACTTTGTCATGTCTTTGCTCGTATTCCGGCCGTTTTTCTCGTAATTCACAAACGAATTAATTGTAGCCTATACCCATGGTAACTCCCAATGATTCTGCAAGCTCCTCTTGCGTTTGACTCGGATCTTCATCGAGTAATGCCTCCAATTCTGTGTCTTCGAATTTTTTTGGCTGTCCAGAGCGAGGCTTGTCTTCAACGCTGAAATCACCATTCTTGAAACGTCGAAACCTACTACATACATGATTTATCAGTTGGAGCATTGTCACCATAAACTTTCACAAGCACTCGATGCGCTTCAGCTGCACTTTTCTTCCAATTAAAGCAGAAAACTAAAACCTCCCGCAAATGCTGCTTCGTTAACACAAAATTTGACATATTCAACATAGTAAAAAACAAAAGTTTTGTATCAAACTCAAAGCGATATAAACTGAATATTATTGGTAGATGTCTAACCTCTCCGAGACTACCGAAATCAGCTGTCTCTATGAAACATTCATAACAGCCAAAGCCATCGTACTCCCAATATTAGGCGTAGATGTTGGAGAGATAGGGTAATTTCGGGAGAGATGCACCACATTTTGTTTTCTGCTTATAAAAATTTTATTAAAAAGAATTGAAAGTGTGGACAGGCATAGTTGAATTCTTTATTTAAATCTGTTTAATGAATGGCTCTTCGATTACCTTAAGTCTACGAATAAATACCAAATAACATTACATGCAGCTTTAATTAATTTCTTCTTGCAAGCATGAAGAAGATGCTAACAATAAGCTGAAATTGACTATACGTCTAATACTCGTCATCAGTATCGATGCGGTGGTATCAATATCGTCAGCTCTGAACTATGAAATGACTGGATAATATCAATCGCAATTGGAACGGGCGACTCATACAGAGATCCTTATAGCTGTCCGTTTACTGCGCACCAAAATTAGTAGTACGACTCTATACATAATCAAACAGCAGCGCTTACATGCCCCGTAAGTCGTTGACTTGTACTCCTAACAATTGATTTCCGATGAAAGCGCGCCCATCTCTGTAACGTAAGCGGTGTTCCTCGCTTATCGATGGTTCGAATGTCAATCAAACCTCAATATCCTGTTCCTATGACGTTGCATGATTCTGATAATGGTCTCCGCAGTGATCTGTTTCGTTTACAGTAATAAGGTCGTTTCGCTATACACGTTCATAGCACATCTAGTTATTTTAAATTGTAAGACAATATATTTCTCCAGCAATAAAATTACATTATAAATATAATAGACATTGCTATTGAAACACTAGAACTACCGAGACCCAAACGAGACTGATGTATATTCCATTGTAATAACAACATAAAATTTTAATAGAGAAGCATACCAAAAAATTTCTCCTATTTCTAGGACTTCACGAATTGCAAAAGGAAACATCTAGTGTTAAATTACTGAGCTGTAACTGTAATAAAAACGTCTAAAATTACCATTCAGACTTCGTTATTTGGTATTCAATGGAAGTTGACTATTATTATTATTATTTATTATAGACGGACCGAGGTCCTTTTACATAAATGTTTACAATAGAAAAGGATAAGTTGGCTGTTAAATTGATATCATAAGAACTGAAAATTATTGTATTATATTTATTATATTATACTGCTAATCCTTATGCATTTGAAATATTTCATTCTTGTAATCATTTTGCATTTTTCCTGTACTAACAAAATTTCGTTGTTCCCGTGTAGCTACAAAAATAAATTTCATCCAACGTAAAAATCACAACATTCAACAAAAAGTAAGTTTAAAATTTTCGATAAACGAGGACGAAGTTAATCTGTGGAAGATTTAAAAACACTTTCGCACACTCCATGAATTTCAGTCTTACCACGCGCATGAGTAAGATTAATAGAAGCTTTATGAAGCTTACTTGACACTTGGTAATTAGGTAGAAACAGGAGAATGTTTAGCTAGCTAGCACGACTATCGTGACGCGGAGCGGATAATGCCTTAGAGGATACCTACAAAGTTAGTACCAAGAAACAGCATGAACTTTCGATTACGATTTACTACTTGGTCGAAGTCACTTACGTTTTCAGGACACATCCTGTCGGAGTACTTCTAACCTTGTCGTAACCTTCCACCTACCTTCGTGCAATCTGTGATATTAATATTTCTTTCGAGAACGAAACATTGTTGGAAAATCCTTTACTTTATTTATCTATACTGAAATATGGTTTAATAAGTGAAACAGTGTTCCCAAAAACTGGGTAAGAATCTTATTGTGTGTACATGCACTTGTATTTTACCGTGTGTTATTATTAGACAGTGGATTTTATGCATTTATCACAAAAATGGGAAGGTGTAATTTAAAACAGTGAAAACATTAGGAGAATTTAAAGAATTTAAAGATACTGCTATATTATTTTCCACCTATAAAACGTATCAACGAAGAAAATAAATTTCTACCTCACTTCAGTTTGTTGCAATTCAGGTATAAAATTTTTATTTTGCATTACTATGTTCTTACTTAAATGAATATATTTCTTGTAGTAGGTGTATGCAAAAGTATAAAAGTATTTGTCTTTTTCAATGGACTATTCATAATGAGTAGACAATCTTTAGTAGATTCTTTATGCAAATAAAAATGTTTTGCTTTGATTGTGGGAAGCAAAAGTAACATAAAAATTGATTTCATCCCTTAACAACTTTGTTATATTGAAAAAAACTATGCAACATTCTTGAATTTTTTAGATTTTTACTGTTTTATATTTCACCCAACCAATTTTTTCGTAAATGCATAAAGATCTGCAGTCTAATAATGAGTTATAGTTATAATAATCATCTTCGGATTTGTTTGTGCAATTCTTTCTTCGTCATCGATGTGTGTCCAATAATTGTCTGTCAATATGGACGGGCCTTAAATAAACAATAGCCTTGTATGTCGTGCATATATTTATTAAAACTTTTACATACACCTATTAGTTCTAAAAGCTAAATTGTCTCAGTTCATCTGCTTTTACAATTCACGTCTGTTTCTTCTACAAGTTGTTTCTTTCATGTGATGCAGTCTTGCATCAAACCTTTGTGTTAATAAATCACAATTACCGCGGTATATGTAAAAGTACATCTATTTTATATTATTATCGTAAATGTATTTTCGGGAACGGTTTTATCAAAACTGCACATTCGAAGAAATAGTAAAGCAATTTTTTTTTGAACAAGTGGTTTGATCCTGGGGTTTTTCCTTGAAAATTTCCTAGAGCAATGTTGCTCTCCACTCTTTTATACGTATAGTAAATTTTTCTTGGAGGTTAGATTAGCTTTAGCTATCTTGATTGTTATTTAAACAAGAAAATTTTCAAAAAACCTGTTGAAGTTTACAAGCTATATTACTAGCTATGTCATGAGAAGAAATAGTAAAGAAATATACAATCAATAGTGAATGTTTATAATAAAAATGGCAAAATTAGTAATAAATAAATTAATATTTTGTCCATAGGTGTTTAAAATAAATATACAGGGTGTCCCAAAATTCCTTCAACTGCCGGAAATGGGAGGTTCCTGAGATCATTTGAAGCGACATTTTCCTTAGCAAAAATATTATCCGCGGCTTTGTTTAGGAGTTATTAACGAAAAACACCAAGACGCGAGTGGGCACAAACGGCCCGGCGCGTCAACTGTCTATTGGCCGACTGTGCCAACTCGCGTCTAGGTCGCGCTCTGATTGGTCCGTGTTTTTCGTTAATAACTCTTAAACAAAGCCGCGGATAACATTTTTGCAAAGGAAAATGTTGCCTCAAATGATCTCAGGAACCTCCCATTTCCGGCTGTTGAAGGAATTTTGGTATTTGGAATTTGGACACCCTGTATAAGTTAAAAGACAAAATATTGTTCCACTATACTTTGGGCTTTATCCACTGAGAAGAAATACTATGTTGCAGACTGTCCTCCATCTAATCAAGGCGTTACAATATTTGCGCCGCATCATTACTAGTTTAATCCGTCATAAAGTTTGCGACGGTATCATATATTCTGTGTATCTTCTCGTAGATGCACGGCCACGCTGATACTACAGCCATAAACTTCCTTCGGTACAGGTTGACCTCGACCCACGTTGCGTTGATCCGCATAAATCCTTACATTTTCATACGAACCGGGACGTGATGCGAGCGAAATGAGTCGTTCGTGATAAATTTCATTCAACCGAGCGGACAGACTCGCGTTTGCGCGAACAATCCAAACGGCAACAATCGTGGACCCTTTGTTCATCGTACGCGTTTCAGAGGCTTAGTCTTCCAGCACGGTCAACACTGATCTAATAAACTAGAACTTAAAGTTGGTTACGAGGTAACCGTTGCGTGCCACCAATGTAATCCACGTTCCCGTGAAAACGCACACCACGGCTGTCGCCACGCGATTCAATAAAAACTTTATTTAACGTTTTTTCCTTGTTTACAAGTCCGAACTACATGATCTTGTAAAATGTAAACTTTCATCGGCTTTTTTCAACTACACACGGAAATCGTTACAACGTTCTGTTGTAATGAAGAATGATACGGAAAAGAATGTTTTCTGATCCCTTGAACAGTACTCTTCGCGTTAACACTAAACATACCACTGCCGGTTAAATAACCGGTTTCATATTTTTCCTTTCACAATTTTTGAAATTATGAAGTTGTTCACATGGAAATTGATTCGATTTGTTTATCCAACTACATGTTGCGATGAAAATTGCACAAAATCTGAATAAATAAAACCTTGTCATTTTTATAAGCTTAAACATTTCAATCGCTTTTAGTGCACGGCAGAGTTGGTCAAAAATTTTATTAGTTTGAAACCCCACTTGGAAAAAACCCACTTAGTTTTAGTGTTAATGCATAGAATGACCAATCTAATGAATCTAACTTGTCAAATGTACACGCAGGACTTGTAATAATTTTTAATACCGTACCGTAAATTTTATAGACTGCGGATGTTTACGCAATTTGCAATTTTTGTAGACGATTTTCAGAAACTCGAATCAAATTGAATCTTATTTTCCGTGGTAGTAGCCGTTTCAGATCTAAAGTATATTTAAATCGTACGAAATTCTGTCGTATTTCATATCCTATCATTTTTTGAAAATTTTCGAAAGCCATAATTGCATAAACATCCGCAGTTTAATTATTAGCAGTCTAATTATTCATTAATTACTCATTATTAATGAAGTGAATTTTTATTTAACTTCTGCAATAATACATACGTTAAAAATGAATATTATTACAACTGGAACAAGAATAAAATATAGAACAGATACGAAACCAATATCTTCAATGATTTCCGTTCTCCGCAACTGTTACAGAAAACAACGATTCTTTGAAGCTGTTTCCAGAACAGAAATCGATATTATAACTGTTTTCAAGTTCTGCTTCTAACTGTATATTTATAACGATATTGCTCCGCGCGTCAGCTGTAGATAATGGTACGAACTATTTCGAACTCTATCTTAGTGTTTAGCTAACATCGAGAAAGTTTAGAATTTGAAGAGGCACAGATGTGCTGAATGAAGAAATGTTTTATTGTTTACTGGTTTAAATTTGGTCGATTAGACAACAATATTATTCTAATAATAATTACAATACTTCTTATAACAGTTGTGGCAGTTTTGAAAATATATGTTAAATGTACAAATGTCGTAGAATTTTTTCTTTTCTGTCATATCTACGAGATTGAAAGTAATATAATTAACTAAGTTAATTAACTCTAGTACGACTTCATCAGGGCTTCCATTAACATATTTTTATTTCCACGTCATGAATACGATTATGATCCCAGTGGAACGTACTGTATATCAGCTTCTTTTACCGTACCGCCGAATAATGGAGCCGTTTAATGCAAAAGTGGTGTAAGTCAATAATGTTTGTCTGTTTGGTTTAACACCATGTATCAAGTCATTTAATCGTCATGTAATTATGCAAAATAAATCTAATATAATTTCAGCATAGCTTGTATTAGACAAACATCCTCCATAGTGTTTTATAGAACTTTTCCTTAATTCTTCATTATCCAATTGTCAACTGCTTCGACTAGCACCAGTTTTACTGCCTCGACTGGCTCAATTATAAATATGCAATTTATTTAAATTATTTGGTGTATATGAATCTTAAACTTATTATTCAAATTTTTTTGTGTACATAAATCTTAAAACCATAATACTTTTTGTAATCTAAGACAACAATTTGTAATGTTCATGTATTTTTTAATTTTTTTAGACAAATTTTAAGAAAGTGGAATGAAGTAAAATCCTATTTTTAATGGGAACAGCCTTTGTAGATCTAAAACAAATAAAAATTGTGCAAAATTCTATCGAATTTTATATTCTAGCCTTTTCTAAACATTTTCGTAACCCGTAAATGCATAAAGATCTGCAGTCTATTCAGCACTATAATCGAAAAAGGGGAGGTTCAAAAAAAGAAGAGAAGGTAGCGATTTCCCTGTTTCGGAACAAACACTGTCGCCTTATATCGGAAGAAAACTGCATTCGTTTCGACATCTATTAAACGGTGAAAACTTCTGCAACTACTAAATATAAAACGTTTTTTGAGTCGTGGTCGTAGAACTTGCTGACATCATTTGGCAGGAACGTTTGGGTCGCCGTGTATAGACACACGGAGCCCCACGCAGGATTGGCATCGCCGGCGTTAGCTAAGGTATTCGGCCGCGTCGGTCTCTCGTTTGCCCGGTGCCCGATAAATCGTACGTCTGGGACTCGTTCGACGCGAAATTCCTGCTCTATTTCCCCGCTTGGCCCCGTGCAATTCCCTTCACGCCCGCCGTGAATTAACGTAAGACAGACTGGGATGGCAGATTTTTGCACGCGAACGACATAAGGAGGCGGGCCGGAGCCGGTGGCTACCCAAAGAAAAAGAGTCTCTTCCTCAAAGGAAATTCTTCCTCCCGATCAAGCCGGAACGGTCGTAAACCTTACACGGGCCGTTAAACAGACCTATACACACCGGCGAACGGGGAAATAAAAAGGGGTGGCTCCGCGAGACATCGCACACCCGCCATCCACCACCAACACCGCCAACCGAGTCGGTTACGTTACGCGGACCAGAAACGAACCTACGAATTCGACCACAGCTTTGCAGACGCCTGTAATTTGTATACCGAGATAGCTATTCCCGTCGACCGTTCCGCGGGCAAAGGGAATCCCACTGATCTAAAATATTTTTCCCCTTTCCGTTTCCTTTTTTTTTCACCGAAAGAGCTAGGCAACGTACGGGGTTGAAACGAATCACGCGCACGCAGTGTTACGGTTCTCCGGGTTTTGCGACCGGTCGATAACAAACTCTGTGCCGACGCTATCGATTTATTTGTGATTGTTAATATGGTAATCTATCCGTCGCGCTCCGCAATCTATGGGCTTCCTTTGGGAAATTCTCGTGTAACAGCGATGAATACAAGTGACTTTTTTACTAACTATTAAATTAGCCTTCAAATTTATATGAATAGATTAGTATCTTTAAGGGTTATTTTTGCGAGGTCGATTGTTGTTGTTATTTATTCTATAATACAGGTGTTCCAAAAATATTGTATTGGGTTGGAACGAAAGTTCGTATTGTAAATTAAAATTGAAAGCTAAAATTCAGATATTTATTCAATAACATATTTTCCATTCTATTCTATTACTTCTTGCCATTTTTGAGGTAACTTCTCGCGTTATTGAATAAACATATGAATAAATACCTCATTATATGTTCGATTCTTAATTTGAAAACGCTATGAACTTTCTTTCCAACTCAATACATCAAGGGGATGGTTTCTAAGGTCATTTGAAGTTACTTTTCCTTAGCGGAAATGTTCTCCTCGGCTTTGTTAAGGAGATATTAACAGAAAACGTGGACCAATTAGAGCGCGTCTACAGCAGACGGATACCGGCTCGGCCAATGGGATAATTGTTCGCTGTATTGGTTCGTGTTTTTCGTTAATAACTCTTTAATAAAGTGTAGGACATTTTCACAAAGCAAAAAGTTACTTTAAATGATGTTAGGGATCGCCTCTTTCAAGGAAGTACATACAACACCTTTGGGACACTCTGTGTATAAAACCTGACATCTTCGGCAACGTAGTCAGCGTTGGCGTGCACAGTAAGAATTTTTTAAAATTAAGTACTTACTTCACGTTAGGATTGAAAGAAAACTATTTTACAAGAAAAACATAAATTATTTGAAAAGCTTCAGAGTGGAGGAAAGTTTAGTATTTCGGCCCATTATCGGTCCGTTTATAATTTAAACATTATAAAATTAAACATTTCTTTCGACCTAGAATATTTCCATTCTCTGTGATTTTTAAAATTTTATGAAATGATTCATTTCGTAAATGATATGGAATTGGTATAATACCTCATACAATAATTAAATGTTCAGTAATTGATTAGATAGCAACATATTTAATAATCTAAACCAAATTTTGAATAATGGTACACCAATTTTTAATGGCGACTCTGAGTCTCTGATCTCTAGAATGTATAAACATATTTAACTATTCTGTTACTTTCGACTATGCAGTGGAACAAAAATAGTTTATATCGGGATTTAGCCTTTGGAGAGATAACAATATAAAACAGTAAAAAATAAACAGAATTTTAAGACACTATTTTATTATATTCGATCTATGAAGAGAGAGCTCATGAAAGAAATAAATGATATCTCCTGGGTATTACAATTGAGGTATAATATTTTTTGCACAAAGTTCCGCAGTCCAATTATAACTATAAGATATTAGTACATTTTTTATGGTCAACTTCTTTAAAGGTTCGTACTATGATCCCCCGTTTCACAAGTCTGTGAAGTGGTGTTGCATCTTCGTCCATAACTGCATGAAATTATGAAACAACACTATAAGTTCTTGAGCATCGGAATAGAAATTTTCGGTATCGTTAGCAGAAAATTTAATGGCGAATACATATTAAATTGCTTACTTAGCAGAAATTAGAGATACGGACGAACCCGTATTTGCTTTTGTTTGAAAATATTATAATTACACTCTGGATGTTACGGATATTTTAGGAAGCAAGTTTTAATGAGGATCAATTAAGATTATACGCTACTTTGTAATTAACAATCCCCTTGATGGTTGTTTTGGAAAATTATTTTGTGCACCTGAAAATTTCTGAGAAAATCCGCGAAGTAATTACACCGTTATTAAAATTCGAGATTGAGTTTTTGAAGCGTCTTTATGAGAATATTAAAAACTGGAGAAACCAAGAAATTTTGATTTTCGCAAGTGAATTTAGAGAATTCAAATATCAGGACAAGCTTGAATAAAAACATATTCCGTCTCTTAATAATTTCAATAACTTAACAATACTATTAAAATATTCTGAAATGCTCCTACACCTTGTAATTGGCTCAGAAAATTTTTATTTTTGAATAAACTGTGCATCAAATTTTAACGGTCATTAGTCACCACAAGTAAATAATATACAGCGTGTCTCAGCTGAAGAAGGACACCTAAATGTTTCCTTCATTACTAATGACATAAACAATTCTTTTGTGGCACGATTTGAACAACAACGCATTTTTTCAGTGGATATTTTATAACGAGAATAAATATTTCTTACTTGGGGAGTTCCGTTCTTTAACATAAATACTCTGATAACCTACACGTGACCTTGAACATCAAATATGTACCTAATAAAATTGTAAAATTATAATTGTTGCCACTCATTACACATTGTCGTGAAACATTGAAGGAACAAGTCACCCACCGCTCTAAAAATAATTATGAATCTCTCAATTAATATTTACCACGTTCAGTAATCTAATTTCATCGTAACAATGACCTACAAGTTTTAATTACATTATTTGTGTTTAAGGTCACATGAGAAAATATAATACTCGCCTGATAAATATAACGACGTCATTGAAGAGCTTAAAAAGAAATAACATTTTTCATTGAAAACAAAGGAAACATTTCCGTGACCTCCTTCAGCCAACGCACCTTGTATAATGAATAATGACAATACTGTATGGGTGTGATACTACCACAAGTACTCATGCTTTAGTCCGTTCTACGTTTATATCGCAGCATTTAATTTACCATGGTCATTGTTTCATTTATTTTACTTGCGCTGCAATTAAATCTTTATTGTTTTATATCTGCAGGTATTCCAATATTATTCATTCGTGCTTTACCAGTTTTAAATCTTTTTTAGATCGTATTACCTTTACTTTGTTCCGTTGTGTGCATGGAAGACGATTTTATTGCCATTAATATTATTATTATTCCAATTACGGCACCGAGACATTCTCTCTGGTTTATACAGATGTGACCAAATAATGACCGTACTTTCTTCTTTCAATAATTTTTATAGGTTGGATATACACGGTGGTTCACAACTTGCACACCTTTCTATATAACTTCCAAGGTATGCGTTGCACGAAAAAGTTTTGTATACAGAAGTTGCATGGTCTGAAGGGGTACATTATGTAGTGTATTTATTTTTTTGACAGGTGGAAGCGTTTCGGAGATTTGAAGGTCGACTTTGTTTTTTTAAAATGGAATACTATATTTTTTATACCAAAATATGGAAGAATGTCGAATTTTGAGTAAAAAGTATTGACCTTCATTAGACCTAAACCTAATAATTAACGAGTAATTTTACTTTATTTTCTGAAAATTTTATTCGTTAATTATTAGGTTTAGGGCTAATGAAGGTCAATACTTTTTTACTCAGAATTCGACATTCTTCCACATTTTGGTATAAAAATATAGTATTCCATTTAAAAAAACAAAGTCGACCTTGAAATCTCCGAAACGCTTCCACCTGTAAAAAAAATAAATACACTACATAATACAGAATGTACCCCTTCAGACCATGCAACTTCTGTATACATAACTTTTTCGTGAACCACTCTGTATAATAGTATCGATATTCTTCATTTTTTAAACAATATAACAACATTTGAAACGTTGAAACATTTTCTACCTGATTTGCAACAAACTGGAGAGAAATGGAAATTTAATTTCTTTCTTAATTTGTTTCATAAGTCGAAGATGATGTAACAGTATTTTTAATTCTTCAAATGTTATTACTGTTTTAAACTACACCTATGCTTTTTTGTCATAAATGCATAAAATCCGCAGTTCCGTTATTATTCTTATAATTATTAAGAACACAAGCTACAATTCACTCTTCATGAATTTGTTGTTGGTTCACAAACAATTGTAATGTGTTCCACTGTTGAAAGTAATCTCCGTCACTTTAAGAGCATATATTTCATCGCTACATACAGTATGTATAATTCATATCCATATAATCCATAATACATATAATCAATGGATATGATGGAGAAAAAATTTGAATTTAAATGATCACGAATGCTTTTGTACACTTAATATGTATTATTATACAGAGTCCGACCGAATAACATGTACAAGCAGCCAGGGGGTGATTCTACACATAGATATAAATCGGAAGAAAAGAGTAACAATTTTTCATTTGACGCCTCGTTTTCGAGAAAATCGAGTTTAAAGATCCGTCGGATTCGCTTTAGTATACAGGGTGACCCAAAACTCCTTCAAGTCCGGGAAATGGGAGGTTCCTGAGATCATTTGGAACAACATTTTCCTTTGCAAAAAGGAAACTTTGTTTAGGAGTTATTAACGAAAAACACGGACCAATCAGAGCGCAACTTAGATGCGAGTGGGCACAGCCGGCACGGCGCGCCACCTGTCTATTGGCTGACTGTGTCAACTCGCGTCTAGGTGGCGCTATGATTGGTCCGTGTTTTTCGTTAACAACTCCTAAACAAAGTCGCAGATCACATTTTTGCACAGGAAAATGTTGCTTCAAGTGATCTCAGGAACCTCCCATTTCCGGCTGTTGAAGGAATTTTGGGACACCCTGTATGCAAGAAGTAGAACTGGTCGGTAATGACCAGACGCGTCGGACGATTCCTATTCAATAGCAAGCGTATTCGCTGCATTTTCAAACTCGATTTTCTCGGAAACGAAGCTTCGGATGAAAAAACTTTATTCTATATTCTGAACTGATTTTTTTCATAATAAATCACCTCGTGTCCGCTTGTAAAATTTTATTCCATATTTTCTCTTATTTTCTCATAATGAATTACCTCGTGCTCGCTTGTACATATTATTCGGCCGGACCCTGTATTATTATCCATCCAGAAAGATTGGGAAGAATCATCGAACCGCGCTAATGCAAACTTGTGAACGATTGTTGTACGTGTATCGCCAGATGCACAGGCACATGCATAGGGTGCACATATACTTGTAGGGTCGGGTGTCTGTGGTGGCAGTCCATGAACGGCGGTCCTGTCTGAAACAGACAGACTGGTAGTTTGCGGAGGCGCTTTAAAGTTCTCATTAAGCGATCGAGGTCTGTGGGACACTTCTGTGTCGCATTGTTTGCTTTGTTTGGTGTTTACGCCAGTGCGCCGAGGCTGCAGCCGCGTCGTCGTCGGTAGCGGCAGGCGTTAGCGTTGGCATCGAGTAACAGCCAGCGAGACGCGCACCGAGACACGAAGGGACCGGGACAGAGGGAGACAACGACAAGGAGGCCGAAGGGAACGATAGGTTCAGAAGAGGACGGAGGGTGGCTTTCATTAAGCTTGCATTGTCTCAGCACCGCACTATTATAGCCGAGTGAATAACTTGGAGCCATCCGGTAGTCGAAGCGAGGAAAAGCCTCTCGCTACCCTTTTTTCTCCTCTCCGTTTCGCTTCTTCTCCTCTGGCTTTCTCTCTTCTTCCCACTCCTCCATTGATTCGAACCACTCTCTCCCTCTCTTTCTCTCTTACTCTTGGCCCGATTCGTCTCCATTTCTCTTTCTTCGTTCCGACCCGACCTCTTCTTCCTGCAGCCATCAATTTATTCCGTGACCTCGACATCAAGTGACGATCCGTCTTTCCATCATCCTGATCTACGAGAAGTCACACGCCGTGGTCCCTCAGTTTTGGAATAACAATTGTCAAAGTTGACACCGGAAATTATTGGATGAACACTGACGGTGCTCGAGGAAAGTATGTGACAATTTTCCTTGCACAGTCGGGGTCAAAATGATGTGAACTCCCTTTAAAAATTCGACAAAATGATGTGGAATCCCTTTAATAACTTTTTCAAATTGGACCAAACGACCTGAGTTTCCTTGAGCTGCTAGATGAGTTAGTTTATTGGGTAATGTGCGAAACAATTGTAATAAAGAAGAAAGTGAAGCTCGGGATTGTTAACTTTTTCTGTAACGAAGATTTAAAGTATGCCTTTTGAAATGTATATTTAACAGTACCGTTAACAATCGTACGTTCCTCAGGGTGAAAATTCATCAATTTACTATTTATATACTGTAAAATAATTTATGTCTTTCTGTTTGTGTTGTGAGATGTACTTCTTTAAAGTGTGACGCTATAAACGGAACATAACTTGTTGTTTTAAAGTGTAAAATAAAAATAGGTGAGATATTATTCTAGACTTTTATATGCAACTATTTTTGAGGAACGTGTGAGGGTTAAACAAACGTTACTTCTTGCTATATACATAACAAAGTTCAAGATTTTCAGGTAACAATTATCAAAATTACAATCGCACTTGCAAACGGTTGTTAAAATATTAATACAAGTAATATGTGCATTGTACACAATAAAAGAAATATTTTTTATTAATTTTTAGTTGGGATGCTAAAAGTTTCCTTACAAATTGCTAACGTTTGCTAATGTTTTAATTGCACACCTAATATTCTCATTGACATTAAAAAAAGAAACTGCACAAAATATACCAATACTATTTTTATTTTGAGAATATAAACTACATTGAAATAATGATATCAACTATCAACTACAACAATCTCCTACTGTTTTAACCAACTTTAGCAAACTCGTTAATTCGTGATGTGTAGTCAGACTTCTAAATTTCGTTAGGCTTGTTGAACTTCTTAAGTAGTGTTTTATTAATTTTAATTTGGAAAAACTTCTTTCCCCACAGAGACAGAGAGTGTTAATAAAATTCTAAAAGCTACAACAGTATTCTGATACAAAGTAATGAAGTTATTTTGGCACAAATTATTTAAAACATCCAAAGATTTTATAGAATATGGTAGCATTCGGGATACATCACGTAATTCTTCTTGAAGATCATTTGCATTTATATCTGCTTCATTTTTGACCGAAAGTATTGATTGGAGACTATAATAATAATTTGCAGAATATAATGTAGAGAATATGATTGAGAAAAGTCTATTTTAAATTTATTCTCCTATTGCGTCATCTTGCGTAAAGATTTTTAATTATTGAATGGTTCAAATTGAATTTTGATTTCGCTGATTATGCTCTCTGTATCATAGCACGTCACTTCTGAAACCGGACACACTCTGTGCCGACGTTTTGTTGGAAATTTTTTTTTATCGCGAAACTGTCTTCTGCCTCGATGTGGTCCAACAAATTCACTTGCGTGATATTCTTCCATTTTGAATGTACGTTGACCGTTCCGTTAATTAATTTAACGAACAACATTATTTTATTGTGTTTCACTGGTGGTTTAATTAAATTTTACACGCTGGCAGAAACTTTATTCGAAATAACTGCAGGACACCAGATCTTAACTGTTCGAACACCAGAAGTAACGTGCTGGGTTGCATATTATGTTTGGTTACAGTAAAAAACAATAATAAGTATCTTATTGGCAGAGAGTACGTTTATGTTAAAGTTGTGAGAGCGTTTATTATAAAACAATATAATTTACTTCTAGATACGCTTCGCTCTGATATTCGAAATTGTTTTTTGATACGTCGAAACAAAAAAGAGGATAGTTAATTGCATGACATCCTTCAGAAAAATTGAAACCTGAAACGATGTTGAAAATGTTTAAAAATACATCTAACAATAACATTAATGTTGAACTTTTCGCAGCCATATCAATCTTTCGAAAATGGATGATATAGCAAATGTTCATTTATACTGCGGAATATTTGTTGAGTCTGTAATTAAAATTTTTAAAGAAGTTGTATATGACGGTAAAGGGACGCTGACATGAACCCTCCAAATGAACGAATTCTGCAAATGTGTTCTAAATTGGAGTCGCCAAATTAATTTTTTGAATATTCAAAGCACCGCAGCAGCCTCTTGCAAATCTGAAATTGGACCCCTTGCTTCAACCTAACCGTTTTCAATGGGAACATAAAAAACAAATTCGAACGACTACTGCACAGAGTCAACTTTAAATTACACCGTTCGCGAAAGGTTGAATAGTAAAAATTTTCGCAGTATGACGAAGTAGGAAATGAAGTGCGTAGTTGTTAACACAAAGGTAATTGCGGTTTTAAACCATTAATTTTGAAGCTCTATATTCTAGCTTTGAGTACATTTTATGCCTCTGAATGAGCATCATTAATATTTACCGAACTTTTTCGTACAAAAGACTAGAATTTCTTAGTATTAAACACTGATTATGTCATTTTCAACAAATTTTGATTACTTCAGTTATTCATTTTATTGTACTCATTTCTATTTTTATATTATTCGTGTATACTAAATCAATTGGATAATGCAAAAATAGTTGTTTTCTGTAAAAATTATTAAGAGAATTATTCATCGCCCTGCGTTTGAATGGTGAAATTCGAAAAGGCTTACCTCTGCAAATCTAAAATGTTCAGGAGCTTGAAAAAGTTTAATTTGGTCTTGGTCCAAACTACTGTGCTGATAACTAAATCTTTGATTGTTTTACGTCGCTTCTTCAACTGCTATGGTTAATTAGCGACGGGACCTACAGTGAAAACTAAATCTAGTGACGGATAAGTTGCACTTGTACAAGTGAGTCCAACTGCGGTAATTGTTTTATGTTGTTTTGGGGAGATGAATCCTTTTCGAATTTTGCTATTGATTGATCCAGAACCATTGAATGATTCGCTCGGGCAGGTTGCAATAAGACTCGTACAAACGGAATTATTTCTGGGACCGACCTAATTCATTGATTTTTTCCAAGCTATCAAAGCGAGGCCACTCCTTCACAAGTCGAACGACAAAACGGCCGTGATGAAGCGGTCAGCCGGCGCCAGTAGCTTTGATTCCGCGCGGGAAGGCGCCAGCCTCTGTCCCGTTGCGTGTCGTCGCAACGAAATGGGGATGGGGAGGGAGAGTTTTTAACGAGAACCGAGCGATCGTAAAATCTTCACTGTCCTCGAGCGTTCGTTAATTACTCGCGGCCTCAAAACTGTGGTCGAAGCTCGTTCGCTCGCTTGAATCGCTATCGGCTCCGACGCGACGTTCTCGCGGAGGAATCCCTGTTACGCGTACACGTGTACACGTCGGGCGATCTGGATACGAGCGGGTTCTGTCGCCCGGTTCGAGGCCGGGTCGTTAATGACGCGAAGGAACGTCGTTGGTAGTTGGTACACGGGACAGGAGGGTGTCGGAGAAGGGATGGCTCGTCGTCCGTCAGAGCCATAGTTCCGTTTGCTCGATTAGTAGGTTTGATGTCCGTGGCTGTCGCCGTCCCCGTTTCCCACGCCCACGACTCCCGTCGCCGCGCGCCTCGCCGTCGCGATTATTGCAGAGTCGTCCGATTTCTCTTATTTCCACCGTTTTATCTTTTCCTTCTTCTTCTTATTTTTCTTACTTATTTCTCCTCTTTTCTCCTGCTCACTTTTACTACCACCGCGAAACGGTTTACAGTGGCGAAAGCTATTCTTGTTTCGGCGGACGGGTAATTCGGGCCTGGGTAAATCACTTCGCCGGAGATCTAACAGCTCACTGTTAACCCTTCGCACTCGGAGCTATTTTGACTCGACAATTAAACGCTTCTTCCGACCTGGAATAATTAAATTCTACATATATGATTTCTTTCATTTTATTAAATTTATATACAGGGTGAGTCACCGAACGTTATCGCCTCAAACATCTTTGTTGTTTTCAAAGGCACATTAAATGTCTTCGGGACAAAGTTGAATGGTTAAATGGGGCTCATATGATACCAAAAGATTATTGTTTTTATGGAATTTTTTTTAAAGATATCAAGGTCACCTTCATTTTTTAAGTGGAACCACCCTTTTTTAAACATCTAGAATGATAAATAAGAAGATTGTTATCGATCGCGAGGGTTTCTACCGAAGTTGGAAATGATATTGTCGGCGCACGGGTTCGATCAAATTCTACACTAAATAACAATTTTGTAGTAAACTCAAACGTACGATTCCGATTGAATCAGTTGCGTCCTGACACCACGTTTGCTATAGAGAAGTGTTCTACTGGAAAAGACAGGCTATCTACAATGATAGTCCCTTTCATTACAAATTCGGTGACTATAATTACTCAAGGTCATTCAAGGTCACGGACAGAAAAAACCTGATGAATTCCTGATGTAGCGATATAATGAAACGGATGAAATTTATGTCGGGCTAGAGCTCGTACTACGCTACTTTGACTCATGCTCGCTTCTTGGACAATTTCTCTGGTACTCACATGTGGATTGACAGATCGATGACTATGCAGACTGACTTTTGTTATGTAGATTCATTATACATACACTGTTTGCTATTATGCATTTGAATATTGCTGTGATTTCCAAAATGTCAGGCCTGGTATAGTCTTGGTACAAACGCTATTTGGAACATTTCCGTTTGACATATTCAGGCACCTTGTAAAAGTTGAAAATGTAAAGTTTGAATACCTCTGTCAGCCACTGTTTAAACCCTTTTACTTCTTGCTAGGATAGCCTTTGTTATCCTTGTTTTATAAATAAGAAAGTACAGACTCAGAACTTATGGTATTATCCTGAGGAAAAAAAAAGGATCGTGAGGTTTCACTTCCTGAGTTTGTAGACGGTACTGCTGTAATATTCCTTTATAAGTATTTTATAAAGGAAGTAATCTTCTCGGCGTTAATATTAGACTGTGAAAAAGAAAGTAATTTTTGGTAATTCTTTCGAGACGAGAACACATATAATGCTCGTTTCCAAAACTAAAAATAAATTTTCAGTGAACAGAAGAATATTAAAAATGGAATGAATTTAAGATTAATTTTAAACTACGAGTCAAACTCTTTTATTACAGAAAAGATGTCGATACAAAATGTTCATACTAAATAAAACAATTAATCTTAAATACTATTTTATTACGTACGTGTTGTGCAGATGAATAACCAAGTTATTTTCAATTGTATCGTTGAAGTGAGAAGCATGATCGAATGTTTGATACAATAAATTGACAGTGTTGATGTCGGTATTGTTTGAAAACCTAATTTGAGGGCTTCGGACACTTGAGTACTAAACTTGTTTCCATAGAGAACACATTTCAAATCCTCTTCCCTGAGCTTATGGTTCGAGGTTGACTAACAACGGAATTCCACGAGGCTACATTATTATGCAATTTGCGTTAAAGCTGTAAGCCCATGCCATACACTGCAGAACAAAACTACTATACCTACGCACTTTGATAAACAGTATAACTAGACTGTGGATCTTTATGCAATTATGGCTTTCGAAAATTTTCAAAAAATGCTAGGATATGAAATACAAAAACAAAAAGACTACTACCACGGAAAATAAGATTCAAAAATTGCAAATTGCGTAAACATTCGCAGTCTAATGATAACAATATACGAGTGTTGAAGTTCTGTGAAATCTATCATTCCTTACAGCATACACGAGTATGGGATACACGAAAATACTGGCATTTTCTTATTTAATTTTAACTCGTAAAATTAACTTTCACTTCAACTTCAACTTCAACGCACAAAATTAAATTTTTCTACAAGTTATAGCTACCGAAAAGGTCACTTTCACAAGTTTAATACGCATTACCTATGGCTGTCTTTATAATAAAATTAGTTTAATCGATATAATCAATAAGATTGAAAGTTAATTTCTATTATCTTTAATGATATAAATTACTCCGAGCTAGTTATAAGTGGTTTGAAACAATCATCAAAATCAAATAAAAATAGTTGGACAAAAACTTATTAGATACTGAGGGCAATTAATAAGTCAGCAGCCTTAATAAAAATCATTAAATTAAGTTAAACCGCTAAAATCACTTGGTTGGCCACGACCCTGAGCTATTGATACATTTTTACCGTCTCCCGCATTATAACATTTGTGACAGCCATATGCGATCAGCTATTTCATCGAAACCAGAAAAATGCTACGCATAAACTTGATCACGACTCGTAAAAATTCTTGTTCGTTGCATTTCATAAACTGTTTAAACGTGTAGAATATTTTCCATTGATCGTCCCGGCCGCGCCTCTCTAAAAAAGGAACGCGTTCATTCCCACGGACAGCTCGTTGTGTTAACAAGTCCTGATATAAAACGCTCTTGACTAATCCTGCACACAGCTACAGAAATGTCTTGCCATCTATCAAATTACGTGCCGCGTTCCTGTGTCAGCGAATTCGCGACTCTCAAAAAACTCGTAGCCCATGCTCTCGAGTTTCCCCGTTGTTTTCCTCTGTTATCCAATCTGCACGTGTACAGATTCATGTGAAAAAGACGGGGCTCCGAGAACTCGTCCTGCATTTTTCGAACTCGCATTTCGAACACCCGTGTATTCTCTCGGAAGCATGCGGAGATAGTGACTGAAACCTTTCAGTCGCAAACGACTTCTGCCACTCGTGTCGCCGGGTGAACGCGAAGGTTGCTTCAAAAGCTTCACACTGATACGTGATTGTGTTCTCCCCTTTCTATTATGCTCCCGTAACCTTAATTTCTTTTTCATCGATTCGTTCTTCATTTCTAAATTAAATCTGTCGCAACTAAACTAATGCTAATGCTGATAATAATCATTGAAAAATTGACGATTGATTCAATCGATTGATGAAGTTAATCGTCAATAGTTGATGAGAAAAAGAAATCATCGAAAAATCGGAGACTGATTCAATCGATTGATGAAGTTAATCCTCAATCTTGTGTTTAAAATGAAAATTATCTTCACTCTTAATATGTTCAATAGATTGAAAATGATATAAAAATATTTTTCAATTCGTCTAGTTTTTCATGTTTTAAATTACACCTACTCATTTCTGTTATAAATACATAAAATCCGCCGTCTAATTATAACAAAGAAAATATCTAAAAGAATTACTTTCTTCTTATCTTTCTAAAAATTACTATTTTCGTTTAAAATTAATTATGTTCACTCACTATAAACTGGTCTAGTTATGTGGTACGCAAATTGAAAAAGTGTATAGTACCTAAAATAAATAATATTTACATATATAAGTAAATCGATTTGAATATAATTATTTACTCATGACTGAACATAGTTTTTATGAAACAGCATATGAAATTGCGAGTCTGCATGAAGATTCGCAGTCCAGTGTTCAATTCGCGATTTTACATTAAAAGTGAGCTTTTCCGATGATTGATTGTCTCTTGGAAATAGAATACATAATACTCTTATCGTTGATCATCTCGATGCAATCGGCACAGCCATCGATATCGTAGCCGCTGACAGTAATTGCTTAATACCTGTTTCAGATACTCCGTCGTTCGCGATAACGCGTTTACCTGGTTTTGGAATTCCGATCGTCGAGGGGATGTCCGTCAGCCTGAAATGCGAGGTGGACAGCAATCCGGCCAGCACGCCGATCTGGCAGCGTGGTAAGTGACAACAATGACGTCTGATTCGATGTTTCGTTCTCCCTGTATCACGAAAAATATTTCGCGGCGCGTCGCTGGGTTACACACGAGGAAAAAACCCGACTCTACTTCGAACGAATCAAAACCGTAAAATATTTCAAATATTGCTAATATTTCGCTCGTTCGTTCCTAATCTATTGTTAACCCTCCAAAGATCGCAATCATTAAAATTCCACCTTGACCTGCGATCTACTGTAAGGGTAAAAAATATGGCTCGATCGAACATCTCGAGTGTTTAGCATTGCAATCATTATGCAAAATCTTTATGCAAAATAAAAATTTTCTTTATCGATTGCAAGAATTAGAAACCAAATGAAAAATTCCTCATCTCTTTAATCATTTTAATAGATTGAAGAAATTGTACTGCCATGCTTCAAATCTTATAGTCTTCCCACTATTTTAAATTTCATCTACTCAATTTTCTGCGTAAAATCCGCAGTCTAGTAATTATTCACAGTTCTGATATGCATTTATGGCAAACATGGATGAGTGTCTTCGACTTATACAAATTGTTAGGAGAGGAAATGCAGTTTTATTGGACCTCTCAGAATTCACGGAGACAATTTTTATTTTGCATAATATATCTACAAGTGCAGTAATACAAAAATGAACATGTTTGTTTCTTCATAATAAGTATACAAAATAAAGTTTCTATAAAATTTCAAAACAACATATATTTTAAAACTTTACCTACCGGAAGCCTATTAATAGGATTTTCAATAATTGTGCTGTATCAAAAGGAAGCATAGAAATTTTCTTTTACATTGCAATCTTAAATGAAACTGTTGGATGACGTTATTGAGGGTGTCCTGTTAGATCACAATGAAAATTGCTGTTGCTATTGAAGGTTCCATTAAAAAGTGTTTGGCAATGAACCATAGATTTCTTAAAACCATGCAATAATCACCGATCGGTAATGTGTTAAATTCAAGTACATCTTGGTACATACATCAATTTAATAATAAACAAGTTCGTCTAACAAGTATATAAAGCCGCCATTAGCAGAAAAGTGGAAAACTTTCTGTTGGTATCGTATCATCTAAAAGCCCATATTAACGCAAACAAAATGTAAGCGTTAAATCTCCATCGGCGGTTAACAACGAAACGGTGCATGTTGAAAATTCTTATTATCCTGCCAATTAGTATCCGGACAAGGAATTGCGAATTACCTATCGCTCGGTTGCTCCTCCAATCAGTGCGAGCTTTTGTTACAATTTTAATGAGCAATGTTCACTATTATCAAATTATCCGATACGTTCGGTGGAAACTGCACTTCATTTACCAAATGGGGTAGTTAGAAAGTTAAGCAAGGCTACGCTCAAAGTCGGACCGTTTTTCTCAATTTTCTTCGTTCCGCTTCGATTCCGGCTATCTTAATATTAATTTCCGGCCTATTACTGCCTCCCCCGGGGGTAACTTTCCAGTCATCAGCAAACAAAACGATAAATCGCGTAGTCATATTACTCTCTTCTGGCTTGGGAATTGATAGAGTAGCGCCAACGCCGCGCCGGCGTAGAGTCAGTTCGGAACAATAAATAATCGACCCTCTTCTCCGCGAACCCTCTCATCGAAGATAAGTACGCGCGGCAGATATTTTCTTTCGCAAGGGAAGGCAGCCGGAGCATGGCTTTCTTCTCTCTAATCCCGTGTTGTGAATGCTTCGTCAAGATTAAAATTCTACGCTCTGCGTTCGCTTCTTTCTCCTATCGCCCCGTTATCCTCTCTCACTCCCATCCTCTCTCTCTTTATTTTCTTTTCCAACCGAAATCAATGAAACTCCGTCGAGATTTCGCTTTCGAAGCGTTTCACCGACTTATTTTCGATAATTGGAAATCTCCTTGTACCAACGCAAACGTCGTTGGCTCGCTCGAATTCGTTCGTCGCATTTTTCCACCCATCCTCGTCCACGAGCCACAGTAATCGATATCGCGACGCTGAAGTGGTCGGTAGAACGATGCGCCCAGCCTTTCAAGAACGAAACGAACTTTCAAGACGAAAAAGAACAAAAACGAGACAGAGAGAAGGCGGTAGGACAAGGTTAGGAAAGGCCTTGGTACGTTGCACCCGCGAATCATCTGTTTTTAGCGAGCACATCAGTGTGCTTGCAACGGTGGTGGTTCTAAATTTGATGATGAAATCCAATGTCCTTCAGGAATGCTAATGTTGTAGCACAAGAAATTTCATTTTGTAACGTTTTTTTAAAGTTACACGTTTCCTCTGTCCGTGACTCTGCGTGACCTTGAGTAATTATAGTTACTGAACTCCCAATGCAAGGAACTACCATTGTAGTTGTTTAGAAAGGAAGTTCGGAGTTTGGTATTCTGCTCTCATATTTTATATCTACTGTGGGTGTAAAAAGTATTCGTACGCCCTTTAAAACAGAATAACTTTTTTATAATTGTACCAAACGACCTGATTTGTTTATAATCAATTAGAAACATTGGTTTACGAAATGATATGCAAGAAAGATTTTTCAAAAATTATAATTTACAAGTATATATGTATGTTAATCGATTTCGATGAAATTTTCAGCATGTGTGTGATCTACTATAGATCTACAAAACATATATTTTAAATTTTCATTAAGGACTCAAAAAAAAAAGTTTTAAAAAATGCTTTCTTTATTTTTGCATGTAACCTTGTAAATTATAATTTTTGGAAAATCTTTTTTGCATATCATTTTTATACCAATGCTTCTAATTAATTATAAAAAATCAGGTCGTTTGGTACAATTATAAAAATGTTATTCTGTTTTAAAGGGCGTACGAATATTTTTTACACCCACTGTATACGTTTCCTGTGTCTGTGACCCTGACTGACCTTGAGTGATCATAGTCACTGAATTCCTAATGAAAGGACTGTCATAAAACCTAAAAGCCTACCTAATAAACCTATAAAACACCCCCAAAAATTCCTAAAAAATGTAGGTGACCTTAAGATCTCTATAAAAAGAACATAAAAACAAATATTTGTATGGCATCCTGTCAGCCCCATTGAACCTTTCAACTTTGTCCTTAAGGCATTAGACGTATCTGTAAAAACAACAAAGATATTTGAAGCAGGGGGTGATTCTACATGTAGGTATAAATCTAACAAAAGGAATAACATTTTTTCGTTTGAGGCTTTCTGTTGGAGTAAATCGAGTTTAACGCAGGAAGTAGAATAGGTTAGTCATGATCAGACGCGTCAGTCGATTCCTATCTAATAGCATACGTATTTGCTACATTTCCAAGCTCGATTTTCTCCATTCAATCTCGCTTCGGATGAAGAAATTGTATTCTACATTTACTATTTATTGCGTGGAAGTAGACTGCGGATCTTTATGCAATTATGGCTTTCGAAAATTTTCAAAAAATGCTAGGATATAAAATACAACAGAATTTAGTACGATTTTTATTTATTCCAGATCTACAAAGACTACCACGGAAAACAAAATTTTATTTGATTCGAGTTTCTTAAAATTCGTCTAGAAAAATTGCAAATTGCATAAACATTCGCAGCCTACTTGTAAGGAAACATATGCGTATGCTTCACTGATAAAATTAGAGAAAGTGTTCGTTTAGTAGCTTGAATAAGAATTTCTCTTCGGTAGTATTTACATACAGCAGATCCTGTCCCTTCTGTCGATTTTGATCCATCGCTGTATATTTGTTCATGATTTGGGTAATCATTAACCAATTCCAAGGACAACGTTCCGAGGTTTCTCCGGTTATTGATTTCTCGTTAATTCTGTCGATTTAATAATTTGTTTAATGATTGACTTCAAAGTAAATCGATCCGGAAAATTTGCAGTGGAAATTTAATGAATACCGTAAATGGGAAAGTTTGAGGGCCGCGTCACCGTCCCTTAAATTCCATTCGATTCGCCAAGGAGAACAAGAACAAAGAAATTATTTCCGGCCGACTGGATTCATTAGCAGTCTCTTGTTCTTTGTCAAGCTCGGTGACAGTAGACTGGCCGACGGCTTGATAAATATTTAAAGCCCTCCTATAATTTCCCCCCTTTAAGCGGTCCCAGACGTGGTCTCTTTTCCTCTTTCTACGCCTTTGAGTCTCCTAGCGGATCCGTGAATTCCAATGCACTTCCCTGTGTAACAAGATTTTCGCTCGAGGCACGTTCCTAACGAACGCCAAAATATTGCCGATTGTACCGTTAACTGCGTCCTCTAAGTGCGGTTAACTGCAACTCCGCTAATCTTTCGAGATACTACCGTGATCGATAAGTACTCATAAATTCAAGTTAGGTATTAGGTCGTTGCATATTATATGTCCGATTCATAACAGTAGCCCTTGGACTCCTGCGAGTTCTAATAAGGATAAGAAGAAGACGTGCCACATTGACATTAAAGTTGCGATAAATATGAATGGGAATATATGAACCGTTTCTTTTGAAAGTGGTGTAAATCCATTTTCTTTTTAAAATGAGATATCACATTATTTGTGATTAATTTAGCGTGAACTTTTTATTTATAACTAGTTAATATTTAATATCTTAAAAAATGCCAATGCTTTGTTCAATTTAAAATTGGTCAATAAAAGAAATTGCGTAGCGATTGATTATGAAAGTGGTGTAGGTAAGTCCAATTTCCATAAACATAAGTGGCGGGGTCACGTGGTCACATTTGCATTATTTCATGTGTCGAAGATAACCTTACTTATGATGTTATAAAACCATGTAGACAAAATAATAAATTTATTTTACATGGAATGAAACGAGAGAATTTCGTTTCAACAAAAAATCTACAAAACGCAATTCAAAAACGGGTAAGAAAAAATATCTTATGTTGAGTTTAACAATATATAAATATAATTAACATTCAAAATACAAAATACTACTCCTATTTTATTTCCTATAATTAATTATAAACAAAATTGGATTAATACAAAATACATTTTGAGTGATATTTAACTTTTCATAAATGAAATTAAATGATTTTTACAATTGACTAATTATAAAAATGGTGTCAGTCCATTTACAGCCCGTAAATATGTATTATTTTAGATAAATTCGCCTAAAAGGAATTTATATAATCAAATTACATATTGATAAATGCGTAGAAACATTGCCAGACTTGGCACAATTAATTTATATTTTTGAATTGACTAATATGCTAACCTTTAATTTTAACCGAAACAACAAAAAATGGACTTGCACCACTTTCAAAATAAACGGTGAAAATCCCTATTTCTTTATTATCCTCATATGGAGTAATGAATCCTATAAATCGGATTATTGCGAGATCAAATACACTTTACAATAATATTGATTTTTTTAATGGCACGTTACAGGCATTCAAAACAAAATTACGTGGAGTTTTGCCCTTGTCCCATCGAATGTAAATTTTAGGTTAAGATTTTTTCTTTTTGTTCTTTTTGTATATTTTTGTTATTCTCTATTTGTTTTTATCAGTTATACAAAACGTCTGTAAAGTCATGTATAAAAGGACCTCGGTCCGTATATAATAATAATTATTATTATTATTATTATCCACAGAAATGAGAAGGCGCATCCTTGCAATCCTGGAAAACAGAGTCTACCCCCTTGAAATTGACAAACAAAAGCTTCATAAACTCATATTTTGTACTGAAACGAGCGTATTCATCGTACGACGTTGCAATAGTCCACAATACAATATGATTATGTAACTGTAGTTCATACAGTCGTACAGACAATGCATATTGCACGAAATAGGTACAAGGCAATTCCAGATTTAACAAAAGCTCAATAGTCGATAAAACGTAATCGACCATCCAGAGGATTTCCGGTTCGCGTTGGTGTAACCTTGTCCAGGGACGACATTAACCCAGATTCAGCGTTATGTGTCCCACGACCCCTATATCTGTACAGACTGTACGAAATGTCCATGAGAGTACATTGCCGAACAGAAGTATGAGAATTCCAATGGGAGAAGACGCAAACAAGTTTTACTGTTTCAAAACGAATTTAACATTCTTGACAAAACTGCACGTTCAATGTGCAGAACATACGTGGAAAGATAACCTACTTATTTTCAAGAATCAAAAGCTCGATGGAATTGATCATTTTTTGATTATTTTAAGAACTTCGTCTTTTTTAGATTTTAAATTTTAGCCAAATAATTTTTATCGTCGATCATACATTTTCGTGTGTTGTGTAATACAATCATGTCCATGAGTTGTACATTTGGATGTCCAATATGTAGGATTGCAAATATTCTTCTTCTTTTCGTGGTGTATTTTGTAATGTATTGATACCAGGTTTTGACAAATTAATTTTATTTGAATTGCTGTGCTTGCGCAGTTAATAACTGATTAGATATCTTTCAGAATACATTCTCTCCAAGATCATTTCTGAAGGAGCAGAGGCAATTTTCAAAAATTCCAGTCATAGTAAGATTTTTATGTCTCTTGTAACCTCTTAACACAAGAAATACCAAGCAAGTCAGGTCTTCTAAGAAAAATTCATCCCCCATACCGAAAATGTAGTCAAAGCTTTTGCGCAAACTTTTTATTCTTTATCGAAGATTTTCTTTGTGTGTGATATTTAAATTAAAGTAACTACAAAACTAATCGTTTGTCGACATACATAGGTTAATACATTTCTATAGAGAATTTATAGAGAATTGAAAGCTGCGTCGAATGGTACATGAAAAGATATACGATTCCATTAAAAAAATTAAAGTTATTATAGAATAGAATAACACCATTGTGCGCATCATTTGAAACAATTTAATCTCTTACAATAATGTAAATCAAGGTGAGGCTGCTCTCTATTTTTCCGGACTCAAAATTTGTGCCTTTCTCCAATAAATTATGATCTCTTCGGTATGTAATCCGGTAGATTTGTACCCGAGGCGGCTGCAGATCGATTTCCGATCCTGTAGGATCAATGGTTCAGGAGTTATGCTTGCTTAAAGTTCTGCATTTTTCAGTGTTTTTGACAAGTAAGGGCGCCGCCATATTGGTTTGTAGTGTCGCGCGCCGCTTACCGAGCAGAGCTGCTGGGTGGTAGTTGGTTGATGATTGTAGTTGGGGGCAATGAAAAACATATGGTGGCGCCCTTACCTGTCAAAAACACTGCAGATTGCTCAACTTTAAGCAAGCATAACTCCTGAACCATTGATCCTACAGGATCAAAACTTTGATCTGCAGCCGCCCCGGGTACAAACATACTGGATTACATACCACATACATCATAATTTATAGGAGAAAGGCACAAATTTTGAGTCCGGTAAAGTACAGTTTACCCCAAAGTGATAATACCTGGTGCCCTGTATAAAATGTAAAACCTCACTGAGCACAAATTTACTGAAAAATGGGCTACCCCGGTCGTTGCACCGAGGACTCGAATTTTTCGGAAATTATGAGTAAATGTTCATATTTGCAAATTCATGCTTTTCACATCGTAGTGGAAACATTATTTATTGGATCCATATTTACTGGACGATGTTTCCAGAATCTTTAGTAATCTCGCAATGATTGTTCAGCCTTTTTGCTCTCCCAAAAACAGTTTCAGTACTTACGGCTGGGATTGTACATGTAGCTTTACGTAATGGCCGCGCCGCGAGCTATTACGCGTCCAGCCCGGGGAATTAACGTTTGTTTTAATGGACGTACTTTTCGACGGCCAAGTCGGCGTGTAACGGCGCTCCCGGACCGGCTACTGCAGATTCATTCTCTCCTGAGTGTGATGCACGAGCCCCCTGCACCGTGTTTTTGGGCTCGATTCGCGCTACGAACGGCGTCGGCGATAACGATTCGGGGCCGGACCGCGTGATTTGCAACTTGATTGCTCGATTCTGAAACCCCGAGCGCCGATAGGCGAACGAGACGCTCGATACGAACGCTGCTGACGGTTTTTCGATTTCCTTTCTGATGTATCGAGCTGCTGGGAAACGCTCGCGCCGGGAAAGATCAGGCTGCTCGCAGGGAAACGGAGCAAATGAGGGAGGAAAAGTTGGGGCTACTGGATTGCCTTTTTTTTTTAGTTTAAGGACGTGTGGAAAAAATACATTTCCGTACACCCCCCTAGTGTGGGACTCGGGGGAAGCAGGTCTTTGGTTTCCCCAATACCCACTGAAAAAACCACACGTCCAGGACTATGCCTTTTCCTCCCTCAACTTCTGGCTCGCTAGAGGGCTAGATAGGGCTCCACTTTTCGCATTTCTCCCGTCTGGTTTATTATGCGAGCTGGCTACACTCATTTATTTATTTATGGTTTATTTTAATGTGGTGGCTCCACTCATGTTCTTGTCCAATCGGGGCTGCTGCATTGCCTGTTTGCTACATAGTTACAGTTACACTCCGCAACAATACTGGAAGACATACAACACCATACAAATATGTCATTAGTCTTATTTTATTTATTATGGCTATTTAATGTATAGAACGGGTGATATCAGGAGCAAGAAAACGTTAGAAGCAGAAAATCGTGGAGCACGTGATGTTTCGTCGAAATAAGCTGATACAAAAATCATCAAACACTACATATACCCATGTCAGGTTCATTTATTTTTACAAGATTGCACACACATCAGTCTATTTTGGATAATTAGTCGGAATTAGGGGTTCTTACCGATTTCAGTAAGTAGTTAGAGCATTTTTCTAAACGCAGTTCTCTTTATAAGAGCTTGACCATCGAGAAAGTTCCGCAAGTTAAAAAGAGGACACAATTTTCGCTAATGTTTATTGATCAAAGTTAATGAAACCACACTCCACTTTTCAAATATTACAAAAAAATGTATTTTGGCCCGACGTTTTTCTTAATTTTTTCGAAAACCGTTTGTTTTACGAAAAAAAGTAATATGATATGAAAGACGCAGCCTGTTCGGATCTACAGGTTTTGTTTAACTTATTTTTCCACACAGTGAATATTTTAGAAGATATTCGAGAGAAACGATTTTTTGTGAGCATTAAATTAATTATTTTAATGTTAAATTCATTTGACGAATACAGACGAGTTTAAACTGCTTAGTAACCATAACTTTAAGACATTTCATGATACGATATTTTGAGGTTTTTGTCTAAATAAAAGTTCGCCGCGGTATAATTTTCTTTATTCGTCGTCAATCAGACTAACTCGTACACTGAGAAGGTGAAAGAATGAGACGTGGTAGACGAGGAACGGGAGTGAGTGCGGACGGGAAGGGGAGGGCGAGAGGCGAGGATTTTCAGGCTCGCGAAAACCCTCGGAGACCACTTTCTTGATTAGACCGAGCGCGGTTTAAGCGAGGCGAAGCCATTACATTCGTTAAACGCATCGGCTGCCCTAGCGAACTTTTTACGGCACTACCGTTTTTTCGAATTCGCCGGTGTTCGACCGTGTCTCTTCTGGAGCTCGAAGTATCCATTAAAGTTACGATAGCACCGGTTCTTGATCCCGTTGCGAGCTTCCATACGGCGAACATAATAAACCTGATCTACAGGGTGTTTGGAGGAAGAACAGGCTGAACTTTCAAAACTTGATACACTCTCCTTGAAAGATCTAGGATCGTGTGTTCGATCAACGAACAGACGATATTGAAGCTTGCTTGATAAACGGGGAGTTTTAGTAGGTGTATGCAACAATTTAAATTTTTATCAATCGTTCATGCAAAATGATTACTAGACTGCGGATCTTTACGCAAAATAAAAATTGTCTGTATCGATTGCAAGAGATAGAAACCAAATTGAATGTTATTTCTTCCCTTAATGATTTTAATAGATCAGACATTATAGATTGACATCAATTTTTAAAATTATCCAACAATTTTGAATTTCATCTGCTTCATTTTGTTATAAATGCATAAAGATCCGCAGTCTAATGATTACACTGCAGATCTCTACACACAACAAAAATTGTCTGTATCAATTACAACCTACTGGAGAACTAAATCAAAAATTGTTTCTTCCATTAACCTTCTCTCTGCATACTGCTATTCTAATGTTAATCGTGTACCAAGGGGTAGTTGGACCCCTTACATTTTTAGAACGAAATAAACTAAAAATATTGATTTTTAAAAGATAAGTATAGAACGCTCAAAGATTTCAAACATATCACAGGTAGTATCCGTAGAAAATTTTTGGAAATTTCCATTCGTAAATTTTCTTTTTCGTTTTCGTCAGCCTGGGGTACATTTGCCCCCCATACACAGAGAGAAGGTTAATAATTTTAATAAGTTGGTGATAATATACAATGAAGAGCGTAAATAATTCAACACACTTTAAATCAGAATAACTTTTTTATGAATGAACCAAAATAAACCAATTAACTAATTTCAATGAAATCTTCAGAACGTATATAATTCATACGAGTTTACAAAACACATCTATTAAATTTTCAAAAACAAAAAAGTTGTAAAAACCAATTTTTACTATTGTTTTTCTCGATGCCGACCAAATACATTTTTCCAACTTATTTATTAGACGTCATTTACTAAACTAATTCTTCTAGCCTCCCTGAGAAATTGAAGTCGTTTGGCCCATTCATAAAAAAGTTATTCTGATTTAAGGTGTGTTGAATCAGTTATGCACCTAACTGTAGCTGCTGAATAACATATTCAAGCTGGCAGGGGTGATTCTACATGTGAATATAAATCGAAAAAAGCAATAACATTCTTTCGTTTGACGCCTCGTTTTCAAGAAAATCGAGTTTGAAGATCCGTCGGGTTCGCGTGCTTTAATATATGCAGGAAGTAGAATAGGTCGGCCACGATCAGACGCATCAGACGATTCCTATTCAATAGCACGCGTGTTCGCCGAATTTTTCTTTCCATTAACCCCTTGCACTGCGATTTATTTTACGATGACTAGAACTTTTTTGTCGTTCACAATTGCCTGGAATAAAAATAATATTGATATCCATTGTGCACGTATGCAATTTGTTCTCCATTGTATATTGACAAGAACAAAATAGAATTTTATTTTGATTTAAAGGAAATTAATAGCATACGTACATTTAATAAATTGCGTTAGAATTCTTCGCCACGAGTCTGACTCGTTATAGTGCAAGTGTATATTAATAAACAAAATAGAATGCTTACTTCAAACAGTTTTAATTTCCCTAGAACAACGCAACATTTACGCCCCTGATTATTCAAATGATTAATTATTTTACCTGCCATGGTGTCAACGTCATCATTTTTTCAGTAAACAAATTATGGTTTTTTATGATTATACGTGAGAGATACATTTAGAAATCTTTTAAAACATTTTTATTTGTGGTGATGTTTATGCATGTAAATACTGATGTTTTAATTTTACTACCCCATACAAGAAGTATGAAAAAATTGGTATTAAATAATATTAAATATTCTATAGTTTATTCTGAAGAATTTAAAGTAAATGTCTCAAAAGTGATACTTTTATTAAGTTTCATAATAGTTTGTAATTGGTCCTTAACGAGAAAATTGAGTTAACGTTGTGTGTTTGGTTTTATAAATAATATAACTCTCCGTGTTGTTAATAGAAAGTTAGAATAACCATTTTTCTAAATTGTTCTGGCATGTTGTTGTTCATCTACTGATGAATAATAACAACGTTGCATTTTCCGGATGTTAGATGTTTCAATCTGGGCGAGTTCGAACTTAATAAAGTTAAAATTAAAGCCTGCGGACACAAAGTATAGCAACTTTAATTGTGTACGTTCTGTTATTTCTTGGGTTATTAAATATAGTACAACATTGTTCCGCTTGAAAGGAGAAACACGGTCACGGTATTAAATTCTTCTCATTTCCTTTCAATAGAGTTATTGATTTCATTTATTCTTTAAATATATTATAGACGTTGTCACTTACATAACAACTAAGGAAAATTTGTCAGGCTGCTAATATTTATTGTGGATTAATTAATATGGACGAATAAAAATTGGTTGTAGTCTACACTACTTAAGGGTTAACACATCTTGCCTTTATTTTAATTAATTAAAATTCCCTGTAAACTATAAATTTTTATATATTTGCGAAATATTTGAACTTGTATGAGATTACAATATTACTTTTACAATAAGAATTCTTCTTGACCTCTAAGTTTGGTTTTTTATTAAATAAACTATAAAAGTAAGCATCAGGATCCGTCACTTAATCATAACAAAATTCAGAAGATCGTAATTATTTAATGTAATGTTAGATGAAATAATCAAGCATAATGACCAATATTATTGAAGCTAATGTCTTCAAGGAACATCAAGCACAAAATTGTAATTAAGCTGAGTAAATCTTTTAAGACAGTCCGATTCAAAAGGAGAAGTATTTGCAACAAACAATAGTAATAGTTTTTATACTGGAATTTATTTTTGTGCTATTTTAAGCATTTCTAATTATAAGTGCTCTTTGAATAAAGCTATTTTATTTTATTACAACAATCCTTGCGTAACATGGTTTGCAGTTTTTCATAATGAAACGCTTGGACATGAAACATGCTCAGAAAAATGCAAAATAAATGGAGTGGTAATTCATTATCGTTTTATAGTACCAAAAGGGGCGATAGTAGAGTCATGGTAAACGGACATGAAATGTTAAATATGCACTAGGATGTATGAGAACAATATGTCTCTCTTCTATGACGTATAATGCAGCTAGACGTACGTGTACCTACATGTGCAATATATTTTAGACATATCATACATACATATTCAGACATGTTACGAAATACGAAGCTACATATTTCATTTTCAATGCTAGCAATTTTAATAATTTCTTTGTAATACAGGCCATACGTTCATACTAAATTATAATAAATGAAAAAATATTGCTTTCTCGATTCAATTGAGAATCAAATTTTTTATTTGAATTTTTGTATTAAGAAATAAGTATTTACAAATACATAATTTTGCTGTTGGTTAGAGTTGACCCAAACAAAACGTATACTTCTATGTTCTTGGTTTATACTTTTTACTATGTTATAAACGTTACAAGTAGACTGCGAATTTTAGTGTAAAATAAAAATGGTCAATTATACGATACAAGAGCTATATAAACATTGATACATTTTCTTAGTAATTAGACTATTGTTTGTTGTTTTAAAAATAAACTTCAGATTGCTAGAATTTTAGAACCGAGATAAACACATCAGTGGGCAATCTGCGTTGTTTGTTTATTGGATTCAATGTTCAGGCTGCCAAAAATGGACTCACGAGGCTTTGCGATCATTGAAAACTATTTTTGGTAATTTTTACTGTACCAGGGGACACTTTGAGAATTCTTAAAAATCATATAACGAAAGTATAATATTAATATCAGTTAAATATTACGGAAATGTTGATTACTTTTCACTTTATTTTGTGGTTTCTAATATTGTTAATTTGTTAATTGTTAATTCGGAACCCACTTTATAAAAACTGTAGGTCCCGTCGCGAAATAACTCCTGAATAGGAGTTCCAAAAGCGACATAAAATAAGCAAAAAAAAAATATTGTTAATTTTATAATTGACGCAAATTAAAGAAAAAAACAAAGTACTTTTTCATTTCTTTAAGAAATTCTTTAAGTGTTTGCAGAGGAGTTCCCCGTAGTTTTTTAATTGCATACAATAAACAATATCTCTCTCCGTGCTCGATAATTTGAATGATTGAATCATTTATATCGAGCTAGACGAGAGCGAAGATGATCCGACCGTAATTCGATCTTTCTTCGGCGGAACGCTGTCGGAAGTGCTCGTAATAGAGGGAGAAAGTTCACGTCGCGTTCGATAATCAAAATTGAAGGTAGCGCGCATTCTCTTCGGAAGAATTCCATTTCCCGGAGTGAAAGCGATGAAATTTATCGAACTCCGAGTTAATCGTACAAGCCTCGTTAGTTTCGTTATTGAGTTACACGAAATGCTGAGAGCAGCTGCACCCGTCACTTTCCGGCATGATCAGCTAGGTGAGAGTGATAAGAAATATGATGAACGACCTGTTATTACTGTACATCCGGCCCAGAGGATTATTGTCGATAAAAACGCTAAACGGAAAAATTCTTAACACTGTACAAATATCATTCGAAGCGTACAAATATCGTTAGAAGATCGTTTCGTAATTGTGCATAAGGAGTAGTGCAATTGTCCAACGAATAAACAAGCTTGTTAACAAGACTCGGTTTTAAAAAAAAAACTTTCATTTTCATAAATGATACTTGTGTCGATAGCAAAAATGTTCTATAGTGTTTAATGAATTTGAGTGACTCTGTATTTTCAAAACTACACTTGAGACAATATTCTGATTTCGAATGTTACTTTTTGGGACTGCTTCTAGGAGTTTTTTTCAGGAGAACTATTGAACTTTTTACATTAAAACTTTGTACACACATTTATGGGTATTGCAAGTATATGAATTATTTTTTTTAAGAATAACCAATCAAAATTGCACGATTTATTTATTTTTTTATGGAGTATGTTTTAAGGAAAGAGTGTTGACTGTTGCTATGAATCCTTCTGACGACCAAAAACAAAAGATGAGGAAGTAGCTTAATTAGTGTAAATGAGGCTATGGTTTGAACGAAAATATATAAATTAGAAACCTTGATTTTCACATTAAAAAAAACCAACGTCGATGAAATTTTTAGAATGTAAAGGATTGACAAGTTTAAAACGTATTTAAAAAATTTTTGATACATGTTCGCATAAAACGTAAAAAGCAACCTGTAGTATCATCTCCGACATTTTGACATTTTGAAATTTTTATACAATTTCTTTTTCATCTACTTAAAAAAATCCCACTCGTATGATCCAGTTTTAAAAACTTTGCTCTCTTTCAAACATACGTCTACAATTTTTATTCGTAATCAAAAATCACTGACCTCTATGATTTATTTGCTAGAAGTATTTCTACGAATTCGCGGTATGATGTAAAGCTTTCGACCGGTGGTGAACAAGATAAAACCATTCTCTTTACTCAACATTACGAGGAACAGACGTTGTTGTCACTTTTTCCTCTCCTGGGTACATGAACGCGTAGGGTCCGTTGACGGAATTCGTCGTTGGATCACGGGAAAAACTGAAATGGGATCGCACTCTGCATATAATAGATATATATTTGACTCCGGGCGGCGTCGCATTATATGCTAGCTTCGTATGAACAATGATCGGATGGGGGTCTACTTCCCCGAGAGCGGTTTCCCGCAGCTGACGCCCTCGTACGTTCTCCGGAACGTCCGTAGCTCGAATGTATCGTCGTGATAAATCGTTCGACGGGCCCGTGATAAATTTATCCTTCCTTTCATTTAAAATATCCTCGGCTCCGGCCGACGCACTTTATAGCGATCATTACATATTGATCGGATTCGTCCATGACTGACAGCGGTCTATAGACGATTTTTCATCTGTTCGATGAACTCGTGTTTGCAAGACTCAAAATAGTATTTAAGAATGTCTTCACCAGGGTGGCTATCATTTACTCTTGTCAAAATTTCTTTTATGGCACCCTCCAGAGTTGTTCCAAATAATTCAAAAAGAATCTATGCAAAGTTTGAGCTCGATCGGATAACGGGAAAATGTGCCCGAAATGGATTACACATTAAAATAATTAATTTATTGCTTATAAAATCGTTTCTCCTCTGACATTTTTCCATATCCAAAATAAGCGAGATATTCAAGATGTTCAAGTTAGGTGGGACACCCTGTAAGTGGCCAAAGACTTTTGCACACGTCTAAATATATCCAAAATAAAGCACATAATTGTATGTACACAATATATACAAATTTTGTAAAACATTAACCAAAATTACATTTTACAAAATACAATTATCCCTATTTTTCTTGATATTACAAGCTCTATCGATTTATATACTGAACAAAAGTATTTTGTAATGACGCAACAATCGAATATCAAAATACATTTCATATTTGAGAAAGAAACTAAATTACGAGTCGATTCAAATATTTTTTTAGATACTTCTTACCCACCACTGTCGACAGGATGCAAATAAATGGGTTCCTCCTCTTTCAAGCTTATCGACATAGCCCATATCCAAAATAAAGCACATAATTGTATGTATACAATATATACACATTTTGTAAATCATAAACCAAAATTACAAGCTCAACCGATTTATATACTGAACAAAAGTATTTTGTAATGACGCAACAATCGAATATCAAAATACATTTCATATTTGAGAAAGAAACTAAATTACGAGTCGATCCAAATATTTTTTTAGATACTTCTTACCCACCACTGTCGACAGGATGCAAATAAATGGGTTCCTCCTCTTTCAAGCTTATCGTCATAGCCCATATCCAAAATAAAGCACATAATTGTATGTACACAATATATACAAATTTTGTAAATTATAAACCAAAATTACAAGCTTTACCGATTTATATACTGAACAAAAGTATTTTGTAATGACGCAACAATCGAATATCAAAATACATTTCATATTTGAGAACGAAACTAAATTACGAGTCGATCCAAATATTTTTTTAGATACTTTTAACCCACCACTGTCGACAGGATGCAAATAAATGGGTTCCTCCTCTTTCAAGCTTATCGACATAGCCCATATCCAAAATAAAGCACATAATTGTATGTACACAATATATACAAATTTTGTAAATCATAAACCAAAATTACCAGCTCAACCGATTTTATATACTGAACAAAAGTATTTTGTAATGACGCAACAATCGAATATCAAAATACATTTCATATTTGAGAAAGAAACTAAATTACGAGTCGATTCAAATATTTTTTTAGATACTTCTTACCCACCACTGTCGACAGGATGCAAATAAATGGGTTCCTCCTCTTTCAAGCTTATCGTCAAAGCCCATTCCTTGGCCTTCATCCTCATTTATATCCGCACGGGCTGGAGAGAAAAAAAAGAAGCGAAAGAGGTCGTTCGCGAACTATCGACATGATTCTCGAACTAACAGTAACATTACACGCTCTCCGGGAGGGAAAAACTGCAGTTACCCGGGACGTATGATATATTGCTGGAAGAAGAATGGTCAAAATATCTGCGAGTTCGCCGGTGATAAAGGGCGCTTTGAAGGAAAACGAACGTGCTCCCCCGATACCTCGAGGCATCCGGATTGGGACGTTTAATAAGAGCACCGGTTCCAAAAAGAAATTGGGATCGGCTGAAGGGGGCATAGGGAGCGACGGGCTGAATCGAGTCGGCCGGAGGAATGGAAAGGGAGGGGGTTGGAACTCCGGGACGAAAAACGCGGCAAGGCCAGCCAGGCTGGATAGGAGATGTGGTCGGAAGGAAGCATCGCCTGGAGCGAGTACGTGCTTCAAAGGATATTAAAGTATTTTAATTGCAGCAGATTTCGCGGAACGCCGAAAGAATTTATTCGAAATCACTGGACTCAGTCTATGAATAGGGATTAAGCTCCCTCCTCCGCCTTGGAGCCCGACGCGCCGCAATCGTCCCGGATCCTCGACGTCAGGAGTGGAAGCCAGAAATAATTGAATATTTAATAGGATAACTGGCGCGCACCTGCCAGAACGCGCTCCCTTCATCTCGAACACGATTTATCGAATGTTGCCGTTCCTCATTAACCGGGAACACAGAAAGGTTTTTCTACCGCGAGCAAGATTTGCCGGCCAATTTCCTGAACAATCCTCTCGCCGCTCGTAATGCGACGAGGAACGAATTCGCTGGATAAATTCATTCGTCGCGTGTTATCGTCGTCGCCTGATCATTCGTGGGCCGAGCATGGGGGTGCCACAGGATTAGGGCGCCGTTTAACACGAGGGTGAGGCTCCCTATCTGTGCTTGTACTGCCGATAGAAAATTTCAAGTTAATTTTTCAATCAACCCTTCCGGGCGACAGACGGCACACATTAAGATTTGTAGAATTTTAATTTACTGCCACGTTGCAATTGCAATTTCAATTTTCACTTAACACTCGAGTGGCGACTCTGAGGCACCACTAAACACTGCTATATCAGTAATGTAAAATAATTGTTACATTACATTATTTTATATAAAATAAATTACTCAACATTTGAGTATTCCATGAGTAAATTGCATCAGCTTAATACGCACAAAATGAAAAAAATCATATAGAATGGAAATATTGTAGGTCCGAAAAAATATTTAGTTTTCGTGTTATACACAAATATGTTTGGCACAATATGTTCGATAGAAAAGGTAGGCCATTCCATTTAAAAAGCTATCGCCAGGAAAATATGACCTTGACATGGCCTTTAGACACAGACTTATATCTTTGTGCAAAATAAAAATGTTCTGTATTGATTCTGGCAAACAGGGATAAAATCAAAATTGATAACAGCAAAATTACAAAATTTTTAAATTTTTCTAAGCTTTTACTGTTTCATATTTTACCCAATCATTTTCTTCATAAACGCGTAAAGGTCCGCATTTGGAGGGGGACATAAGTCCTTGTGGGTGAAGGTCATCTCAAGGTCATATTTTCCTTACGAACAGCAATGCCTTTTTAAATGGAGGTACCAACCTTTTGTATCGAAGTATTGTGTATACTGTACCAAACATTTCTGTGTATCTGTATAAATAAGGAAGTTACAACGGGTGGCAGAGTTAAATGAGACACCCTGACTAGTAATATGTACCCCGCATTTGGTGAAGTGGGATCTTCAAGACACTAAATCAATTCGTGACTTAACTATGACTCGCGCATAGCATTCTAGATAAATTTTCGTGAGACCGTAGCTATTAAAGATGACCTAAATCCAGCAAAGTCGTCGAGGAAAACACCTCGATGCCGCGATTCCCCCGACACATTCAACCGCACCGAAAATTAGAAACCTCGGAGCGCAATTGTTCCGCGCTGTTTCATCCGAGGATGTCGCACGCAACTCATCTTGCTGTGGAGCGTGTGTCTTCTTACAATTAGTGTTCTCTAGATTCTGTTTCAGCCGGATTCGTTTGTTTCCCGGCCAAATAACCGAAATCCTGCATGGACTGACTCGAAAATGTCGTGTTTTTGGGGCCAAGTCACGAGCCGCTCTCCTATTTCATAGAAAATAGCGAGGCATCTTGTTGGTCTCCGCGGCTATAGATATCGTTAACACAATCGGCCGTGTTTTGGCAGCGCCGCAACCCTCGGCTAGTTCACTCTTTAGACGAGCAACCCCGGCCACCCTATCCCGTCATCCCCCAGAGACCGTTATGCGGGGACGAATAAAAGTTTCCCTCGAAAATTCCGTCGACGGGGAATACACACGGCAGCGAACGTTTCATCCGCCTTGTTCAGCTTCATTTTCCTCGTCGGCTCGCTTTCTTCCCGACGCAGCGCCGGCCCTGTCAACGTTGCTCCACATTCGAGAGCGCGACGTACCTTCAAACTACTAAATCCGACAGCTAAATCTTGCTCCTCGTCAAATCGCGTCGAGGGCAAGGTCTGGATCATCCTCAAAAAAGATTTATTAAACTGATTCACCGGAACGTTGTCCCCCATACGCAGCTTCTCAAGTTCGTAATGATCGCGCCTTTGTGACTGTACTGTGTACACATTGTTCTGTTTAATAGATAGTCTGTTTGCGCATAACACAACGGATTTTCTTTTGCGACTTTCGCGGACTCTCCGACTGGCGAAAATGTGTTTAAAAAAACTTTCTACAAAACTGGCCTTCGCCGTGAAAAGTTTTAAAGGAACCCGCACAGGAACTTTTAACCGAGCAACTGTTCCCTCAGAAATTGATGATGAAAGTTCGCTGGGTACATAGATTTTCTTCATAATAACTTTACATTTTTGACTTAAATATTTGCTTCCCTCGCCAATTTATAAGAATATGAATATACATATTTACTGATCTAATCCATAGAACAGAACCATCTTAATGAATATTTCTTAACAATTTAATATTGTTGACCAACTTTAAAATTATCTTATTTCTAATAGTGTTATAATTCTTTTTCAATTTGTTTAAGTAACATCATTTTCCGATATACCATTTTTATATTAGTAAAACTTAACAATTTTATCATTAAATTATTAGCTGAACACTTGGGATGAATAAATTTTGAACGGCGAAATAATTCTGGATTTTTCAACTGCAGAGTGAACAAGTAATAGTAATACGAATCGCTATTAAAAACTTCTGAGCGTTAGAGAGACCTTCGACTTTCGAACGAGGCAAAGCTAGATTGCTAGAATAGCTCTCTGCGCGTGCTTTCGAATTAGTCGATCTGACAGTTCCTCTGAAGCCTGCTTTCCGTCACACACATCGGGAGATAAGCTAAAACAGCGATCACGAAAAAAGCTTACAACCGAATGAAAGTTTCGCGGACGACTTTGATGAAACGCGATCCCTCCTTCTCATCCTTCTCTATCCTTCCGGGGATAGAAACTTCCTGCTGTCTCTCTCTCTCTCTCTCTCTTTTCTATTCGGATAACTCGACCAAGTATCCCTTTTCCCGCCGCGCCGGCTTTTTTCCTTCCGTTTTTATTTGTTTCTTCGGCTCTTCCTTCGCTCGCTAGAGAAACAGAGAGAGAGAGAAAGAGAGGAGCAGGAAGTTTCACAGAGTAGATAGACGGATCGCGTGCGCTAATTTGATTAAACGGAATAAAATCGATACGATCTCTAGCTCGGATTACCGGGACGTCGTTAACCCTAGGATTTATTGCAATGCTTTTGCCACAGCTACGACTGTTTCGTAAATTAAATTATTTACCGATATTGACTACCTTCTTATGAAGCACATCTTCGATATCGCACGATAACGTAGTGGAACAAACAAGCGTTCTAGGTGGAAAAAACGCAGGTATCAAATCGATCTTGTTAATGCATCTTCTGAAATGTTTATAGAGGCTTGCGGAGTTGGTTAAATCAACGGTTAGTCCTCGAATTTAACCTTTGAACTGTATCGGAGCTTTAAATTATACAGTTAGGAGCATAACTGATCACTAGACTGCGGATCTTTATGCAAAATAAAATAATCTGCATTGATTGCAAGACACAGGAGCCAAATATAAATTGCTTTCTTCTATTAATTACCTTATTAAGGTGAAACTAATACACTCGTGGCCTTCAATCTTTTTAATATGTCCACTGTTTTGAATTGTATGTACCCATTTTTGTCAAAAATGTATAAAATCCGCAGTCTACTGATCACATACACTTTAAATCAGCATAACTTCTTTATGAATGGACCAAACCACTTCAATTTCTCTGTAAGGCTAGAAGAATTAGTTTAGTAAATTACGTCTAACAAGTATATTGAAAAAATGCATTTGGTCGGAATTGTGAAAAACAAAAGTAAAAATTGATTTTTACAACTTTTTTAGCTGGGCCTACAACGAAAATTTAAAAAATGTGTTCGGTTGACTCGTATAAACTATATACGCTCTGAAAATTTCATTGAAATTGGTTAATTAGTTTACGAGTTATAAACGATCAAAAGTGGTAAAAAGTCCGAAATCATGAAAAACTGAAATTTTTACCACTTTTGATCGTCTATAACTCGTAAACCAATTAATCAATTTCGATTAAATTTTCAGAACGTATATTATTTATACCAAATTCATTTTTTCAACATATCGTTCAGTCATAAGAAAGTTATTGTAATTTAAAGTGTGTATTATGCTCCAAAAACTGTATATTATCGATATTTTGCATTTATTGGCGCCATAAAATGATCTAAATATGATATATGTATAGAACTTTCCTCTTCAATTTCTATTTATCATGGGGAGTAGTAGTAAAAGGGATGATTCGATGAATTGTCATGGCATGTGGTTCACTTTGAAATTGCAAGACTAAACTTATGCAACACGCTGTGCAGATTTGTATTAGATGTACAAATTAATACGTAAGCTTTTCTCCGCTAATATGTTGATGGTGGTAATTCACCCACGACCACAATACATTCTATGTACTTATCTCTACAATTATACGACATCTCACAGTAGTAATAAATGGCGGGCTGAGAATCATAGTGATTCTCTTCATTCTGGTATATTCTAGTATATTACAGTATATTCTGGTATATTCACGTATATTCCTATATTATATGTATAGTATATTCATGTATATTCTATTAATATCGTTTTTCGAATCTGAAAGACATCATTTACTTACAGACAACGTTAATCGACGTAGAACTTCATTCTTTATTGAAAAATGACAGCATATGCTTTTGTGACTAAACCAATAGAACGAACCATTTGGAATCACACCGGTATCATGCCGTCAAATGAATCTCGAAAGTGCCGAGTGCAAGATTTAATTTCCAGATAAAGTTACAATCGACTAATTGCAAGAGCCATGAATTAATGATCAAAAACAATAATATCCAGCACTAGGAACTCCCAGATGCATTTCACAGACGGTACGATGACACAATTCGATCGTACGAATCGTTTCAGTCGCGGAAGACGGTAGAACGCGCCGAGATAATACATTATTATAACAAGCTGACACGCTGGTATTTATTCTGAGCCGACGGTGCGTAATTTTGCGCGTAGCGGAATTTTTCAAAGGACAATAACGCGGGAGCAGGCCGCGTGTCCTCTTTCTCCGTGGCCGCGTCGTTCTGGCGTCGCGCCAGCGTCGACCGCGTAATTCCAGCCGCTTAATCGGTAGCCAGCTAGCTGCGCAAACCCGCGGGTTTCCCGCGGGAACCCACGGGAACACGCGGGAACACGCGGAGAAGAGACCGAGAGAGGAGAGAGCGGCTCGCGGCTCGCTCGGACGACGACGTTTCACCGCGCGATGTTTCCAGCGAGTTAATTCGCGTATACCCACCAGCCTCCACGTTTGTGTTTCAGACAATGGACCGCCCGTCGAGCAGAGCGACGACGGATGGCTGAACTTCACAAAAATCAGCCGCGCCGAGAGCGGCTGGTACAAATGTTACACCAGGCACATGCTCGGCATATTCACCAGCATCGGTTATTTTCTCAACGTGCGCTGTGAGTAGATCGATAGTCCAATCGTCGCTTGCCGCGGCCTCGTTCTAACCCTTTCATTCCTACCGCCGAACGATACAGGCTCCCTATTAGCGAGCCTGTCCCTATTAGTGCGTTTTCGTGTTTTAATAAACAGTAAAACTTAGCTTGAAAAGATAAATAGAGGAACTGTTTTTTTAATTACATTAAACTATTAATCTTGCCAAGGAAAAGTTTGCATTTTTCAACTGGGGCAAGAGAAGAGAAAATGTATTCTTATGCCAGCTTGCAACAGCGGGCAAAGTGATGGGCTTATTCATAGCAATTTCTTTTCTTTCATATTTTTATTTTATCTTCATATTGCAACTTCAACTGAATTTATTTTACTTTTATAATACAAGCATATTTCTTTATTGTGGATGGTGATCCAATTTCCAATGTAGTTTTCTTAAAAAATAGATAAGCTTTCCTGGAGTTACGATGTAAAATTGTCACACATTGTCGTGTAATTCTAGTGATAAAGTTGTATATTGCATACCCATTGTAATGTCGAAGATTTTTTCGAGTTCGGACAGTTTCCTTTTTTCATTTTTTACTATTAAACGTCCTGCATGTTTCATGAACAATCTGCATGAACAAAATAGAAATTAACAGTAGTTACGTACATAAATACTTCCGAATAGTAACACTTATTTTAATTCGCGTAATTTTTAAAACATTGATATTCAAGAGGATGTTGAATACTCGTGAATTGATACACATCTACCCGTCCTCCTTAAAATTCCACGTGTTGACATACGCGTAAGTGAAGTACACGTGCAATTAGTTATCCACAGTTCCTTTAATTCAACTTGATTTCTACTTCGGAAGGTGTATCTAAACCGTGAATAGATGGATTCCGAGCCGAACAGTTTCCACACTTCCGGATTCCGACAAATGTAAATTCAATGCTAATCTCGTTGGTATCAAAGCGAGGTCATTGACTCCGGATTGAACTGCGATTCGCGTCGAATCGTCGCAAAAAGCAACAACCGATTGCGCGTGCTGCATCCGAAAGAGTATTGTCTATCCGTTCTCCGGGGAGCGATAGCGGGCCAGACATTCCTGCTAATTCGGAATGCGAAGGGGGTCGTCGTCGCAGCCGATAACCGGAAACCACAGTCATTTGTCAAGAGCGGAAGCCACCGAGCCAACCGGAAATTATCCGTGCCCTGTCGTGAAAATTTGCAAATTTCCTACGATGGCCCCCAGTCCTTCCATCTTGCCATTATAACCAACGGGTAGGATGGCCGACCCTCCCCCCATCTCTACGAAACTCTCGAACCCCTTCGTCCCTTCGTCCCTTCGTCGCCATCTCGCTCGACCCTGCTCCCCTCTTCAGTTTCTCTATCCATCCCCTGTCCTCCCAGTTTCCGTTTACACCCTCAACCGACGATCCTGAATACGGGTTTCCGAGCACCTAATCTCTACGCAATTTAGATGGCTCGAGAGTACCTATAAACCAACCATCCTCCGTAGGAATTATCGATTACAGCGCTACCACGTCCTGTTCGAATCTCCCGGTCGGATTACTTATCCACGGATAACGTCGGGTCGGGTTTTAAACGGTGCGGCAATTCCTTCCGATTGTTGGGGACACGCGCTTAAATTGAACACACCAGTGTGAAGAGGGAATCCATTGACCGAGGTCCAGTCGGAAATTGATTTTTAATGATTTTAGTTCGTCGGTTTGATCTATTTCGACGCATTGTGGTCTCTCTGCGAATCATTGGACTGCGGATCTTTATGCAAAATAAGAACTTTCTACCTGAATAGCAACAAACTGAGCTGAAATAAAAATGTACTACATCTGTCCCATAATAATAGTAGCAGTTGATGAATTTAATTTCTCACATAATGATAGTAGCAAAAGAAAATAAATATAGAACGCAATATTCATTATCAAAATCTAGATTACATTAAACAATAAATTAAAAATATTACTTCTAATTTTTATTTTGAGTGTTCAGATAGTTTCTGGATTTTTCAATAACTTCGTTACTGCATTTTAAACTTTTCGAGCCATTCTTCATTGCTTCCAGCAGAACTTGTTTTTTTTTATCTTACTTTTACAATGGGTTTATATTCAACTGAAATAAAACAATTGATTTCGATCAGCGGATGAAATTAGAAAAATTGTTATAATTCGTAAGAATTAGGTTAACCTAAAAGTTGAAAGATGTCGAAGATGTTGGAGGCTTCGCAATATTGCGCTACAACATAACTTACAGCTGCATTCGTCAATAATTCCCGTTTAAATATTCACTTTCTGCTATTATTATGGGACAGAGGGAGTAATTTCTTTTTTAAATTGTTTAGTAGATTGAAAATAATATAACAGTAGCATTAAATTCGTGTAATGTTTTTGCGGTTTTAGATTACACCTACTCATTTTTGTCATAAATGCATAAAATCCGCAGTCTACTAATCATCTAGCAGGGAAAAATACCCAAAATCTTGACTAGACTGCGGATTATTATGCAAAATAAAAATTTTCTAAGCTCACTGTGAGACATTAAAATTAGACACATCTGAATTTTGTCTTTTAATCATTTTAATGAGTAGAAAACAGAGTGTAAGAATAGTCTTGAATTCTTCTAGTGGCTTCACAGTTTGGGATTATCTATTCATTTTTCTTATAAATGCATAAAATCCGCAGTCTAATCATGACACATCCAAAATGAAAAGTCAAAATTCCAATCAAATTGATCTTTTTGCTTATCATGTATTAGAAAGTATTATTTTGGAAACATTTCGAACAAAATCTACTAAATATGAATGTAGTTTCTTTTAAACTGAAACAAAATTTTATTTCTGTCAAATTATTGCAGACAATAAAGGTGAATGAGTTTTGCAAGGTGATAAAACTAACAAAATGTTTAATATAAAAACTGTAAAATTGAATTTACGTTTGTCCATCCAGTGTATTTACCTTTACTTCTTCCGCTGTTTCAAGAATGCTACAATTTTCTATCGACTTTTGCAGCTTTCTCGCTTCATAATTTTTACAAGATGCAGATATTCATAATAAATCCATTGCTGCTTTGAAATAAAATTCCAGTTGGTAAATGTAAATTCGTACAGAATTATTTAAACAAAAGAAAGATGGCTGTTCCTTGATTTAAACCGCTCCGAATTACTTGTAACTGTAAATTGTTGGAATTCGAATCTCCGCTTTCCCGTTTCTCTTGTTAAACAAATTGGATTCCTCGTGACTTGTCACAAATTCGAGTTCGCGTGTCGAACGGTTGATGAACAGAGGTAAAAACGGTCCCCGATATGTGAAGGATCAAAGCGTGCGTCGGGTCGCACCGGTTTGGGATTCCGGGCTCAACGATAGATCAAATTCGTGAGTAACGAGAATCACCATTAAAAAGCAAGAACAGTATAGGCGAGTGTAACGAAGAAAAAGTGGAAGTTCCCTCGTGCCGGACCAGGGGTGGTGTTTGTTATAGCGTCGGGACTGTGTTTGCCGTTAAAATTCCGAACAAACTACAAGACAAACGAGGTATAGTCGGGCTGCTGGCGGACCGAGGCACTAGAGTCGGGGGTGGTTCAGAGGTGGGGGTGGGTGTAAAAGCCTCCTATCGTCGCATCCGCCACTTTGATCCCTTTGTTTTGTTATAGGATGAGCCGGAGGATCAGCTTGCTAACTCAAAGGACTGCTCTTTCTCCGACCCTCCTACTCTCCGGGCCGCATCCCCTTCTTTTTTAGCACCACACCCTCCACCCTCTCCCACCACGAGACCCGTTTTCTTCGTCTTCTTTTCATTCCATCCTTGTTTCAGCTCCACGGGGAACGAAATCTACCACCCCTGGCCTTACGACTCTAATTCCTTGGCGAAAAGATACCCCCGGCACGACATCCACCACCTCCGTCCACACCCTTTCCCTTCGTAATTGTGGACACAGCGTTAGCTCGAGAGCAAACGATCGCGGCCGTATAATTCCGTAGGTGGAATTGGAGCAGAAACGGCGCTTGGAAAAAGTGGGAGAAAAATCAGTGTCACTTGAAAATTTCATTTGTTCGCGTATTATATCATTTAATATACCTGTTGATCTTCCTAGATAGATCTTCCTACCATTCTTGTCAAGTAATGACATCGCCATCGATCAGTAGTTGAAAAATAAAAATCTGGCATAGGTCCTTTTGACCGGTGATGGTAGGTTTAGTGTTAAAGCCGTATTTTCAGTTTCTCATACAGTTCGGCAGCAGAGAGGTATGATTATCACTGTCCAACAAAATCAAACTTTTTTCATGTTCAACAGTTACTGTTCGGTGATTCTTATAGAGTTTTTCCGCGCTGAATCGAATTTTTTTGCTTCTGATTTTGACAGTTTTTGAGAAACACGATTAAAAAAAACATATTTTTCAACTTTAAACAAATATTGTGATGTTATTATAAAAGTGATTATAAAATTGTTCTTTGCAGCGAAAGATTCTGTGCACTTTCCCGAATACAGTGATATCCAATATTAATACATTATGAATATTTAAACATGTCTAATATTAACCTTCCATTTTAATGTTTAATATTAATATTCATAAACATGTTTAATATTAATACTTAATATTCCTAGACATGTTTAATATTGATGTTTAATATTAACATTCATAAACATGTTTAAATATTCATAATGTAATTACTATTGGATATCACTGTATTCGGGAAAGTCTACAGAATCTTTTGCTGGAAAGAATAATTCAATGTCTTTTATAATAACATCATAATATTTGTAACTTTAAAGTTGAAAAATATGTTTTTTTTTTCAAAATCATGTTTCTCAAAACCTGTCCAGTGGAAAAATTAAGGGCAGATTCGGAATCAGCACAAAGAACTCAATAAGAATCACCCAACAGTAATTGTTGAACAAGTTTGGTGCTGCACAGTGTAATTAAAATTGAAACAATTTCCAATCATTTGAATTTTCTTATAAATGAAATTCAATCCGAAGAAACTTATCGGCCACACGTGTTAGATATTACCAAATCAAATTATACAGCAATATTCACTTCTTAAAATAATCCTTTTTTATTCCTGTCTAGTTTTCGTACTCATCGACCAGTGTGCGTCGCGGCTCCGCTGACTCCGATAAAAGATTTCGCAAAACCTCCACACGTGGTACCGCCACTTATACCCCTAACTTTATCCTCCGTACGTGCGTCTGATTCTTGATGCGCTGCTCCTTCCTTGATATCGATGACAACGCCGTCGGATACCGAGATCGCTTTAAGATACCCGCGGATAAGAATGTATGTCGCGTGCTTGAAAATCGTGATCGCGAAGATTCCGGTTCGTTCGAAGAAGAATTGAAATTTTTAATTTTCCGCGGTACCTGATACCGGGGAAATTTATAACGTCTCCAATGACATCAGACCAGTTTCGCAGAATTAAGACTTGTCTCCCACTCTTCCTTTCCCCTTCTACGACGCTGTTCTCCCATTTTCCGGCGGTGAGCATCCCCACGCTTCAGCCATGGCCCGGTCATGTGACGCGTTTCAGCTCTGTCGTGCTTAGATTTTATTTTTCGTTCATTTTTACTTTACTCCTATTATTTTAAATATGGCTAACTCATTTTGTCAATTACAATCTAGGGAAAGTTAAATTTTACTGTATAGGTTGATAATATGAAATCTGTATTTATTCCCTCGCAACTCACTTTATTAAAAAAAAGAATAGTAAGAACAATATATGTATATACAGGGTGTTAACTCGAACACCTAAATTATTTCCGCTACTATTAAAAGTAAGGAAAAATAACTAAATAGGATGCACATGGTTTTAAGGCGTGCATCAGATAGTAATTAAAAAATCCTTTCGAGGTCATTTGAACGGTTTTTTCAAGGTCACCGTATTTTTTGCATATCAACGACCTACACACCGTGACCTTGAAGTGATCTTGAAGGTGAAAAAATCAGTTTGAAGAATACAAAAGTAATAAAACGAAAAGGGTAATATCACCTTATTTTATTAGTTGCTCAAAACGCCTTAAAACCATGTACATCCTATTTCGTTATTTTTTCTTTCTTTCAATAGTAGCGGAAATAATTTAGGTGTTCGAGTCAAAATTAACACCCTATATATACAAATTCAATATTTTTAACACTAAACCTACCACCACCGGTCAAAATGGTCGGTTCCAGATTTTTTATTTTACAATTATTGAAAGAATAAAAATGATTTCATAAGAATTGTATAGATATCTTTAGTAGAGCAAGTATTACAATAAGAGCTGCACAAAGTCTAAATAAAATCAATCTTGTCATTTTTATATGGGAACATATAGCAGTTACATTTAAGGCTCGGTAGGTTTAATGAAAAAGTACACTATAATAACTGTATTTGTAACCAGAAAGTATAAAAATTGATATTTTTTAATAAAATTGTTCTTCGAATTTTTTTCTTTATATTTTGTGTACATTATCTTAAATTTCAATAATAACCAACTTTTTACTAATGATTTTGAATGTGCTCGCACATTCACCGTGTTCACTCGCGATCCACTCGAGAACAAAGTCAATCCGAACGGTCACTTTAATCCAAAATACGGCGAGAGCCGATCCCGAGCCACCACCTCATATCGGAATAGAACTGTATATTGAGCAACGTAGATTTGATCAAGTATATTTATTGAAATCAATAACACACACAGATGACCCAGACATGGAAACGGAAGCGGAAGCCTTGAACGGCGAGGCCACCGAGTCCCGGAAGATGGAAGTGCAGATCGGTGGCGCTGTGACTTTGGAGTGCGACGGTGGTTGCTGGGGACATGGTCCTGGAATGGATCCAGTTGGTGGTCCCGGTCCACTGGCTCTGAGTCGGGTCGTTTATCAGGAAGCTGGGGAGTATCGATGCGTCGCACCTGATCGGAAAATGCAGGACACGTGGCGTGCCCAGTTGCCCTACCAAATCAAGGTCACCGGTGAGTCATTCAAAAGTTATACACCAATTTTCCTTTTCTCCTTTTAATTCGCACGCGTCCAATAACTTTTCAGCATTGAATCCACTTTGTGACCTCTAATTCGGTCTGACATATCCATTAGCCACGAATGCATTGGTTTTCGTCTGCTCGCTCGATTCAATATTTATTAGCACGGAATCGGCGCGTGTTTAATGTTTATTAAATTATTCGCGGCCCGTGGTCAATTAATCGTTGAACCAATTAAACTGCGCTCCCGTACTGAAAACGTTTGCGGACGAGCCATACAGGTATGTTCCTGTTACATTTCGCGCATAAAGGAAGTATCAAAAGCTATATCGAATGGGATAGAATATTATACACGAAACGGAATTATGGATTTTATCGCGCCCCGTATACATATTACCATAAACAATTCAGCGAAAGAAATATTTTTCCGAGTTTTTATGAGAAATGATCAATTGTACAAATTATAAGATGCTATAAATATTAGGTGCCTGCTAAATATTCACGTTTGTTATTCAACGATGACGTAACAGCACAGTTTACCATCCTACGAAATCTGTGTTCACCGCTGAAGTTAAAGCAAAAACATTGCTGTGCATGCTAACATTACAAGAATAACTTATTGTTAGAATCTAGGGTTGACAATAAGGTGGAACATTTCTGAATTCGACTCTAAAGATGCAAACAGTGAGACGTAAGGAATTTATTGACATAAAGTAAAGGAATAAAAAATGATGTACTATTACCTAGTGAACTAATCCCTCCATCTAAAAAAAACACCCACTATACTTACATAAATGACCCCTCTCTAATTACTAGATATCGGATCTTTTAGAAATAGAAATTTATCTTCTCTTTTAATATGTTTAATATTAAGTACTTTTAAACTCTTCTAACGTTTGTACTATTTTGAATTGCACCTACTCGTCCTCGTCATAAACGCATAAAATTCGCTGTCTACTAATTAAAGCTCGATACGTACAACTACCAATTAAAAGCTCCTCTGATTTGGTAGAGTCAAATCGAAGTTACTATAGGCTCGACCCCTTTTCCCGATTCGTGTCTACGCAACAGCGATGTTTAGACGGTATATGCGGCGTCTATAACGTACCTTAATGGCGTTTCAGTTGGGTCCAAGTTATATTATCCGTAATTATAGTTGTTGCCAGGACCATTAAGAGGTAGTAATGATATGCAATACCAAGACAGTCCACCTGCAACCGGATCGAATTTGTCTGTACAGAGATTCACTCGCACAGAGGCAGATCTAAATACATTAACCAGCTATATCACATCGAAACCACTATGTGCTGTGCAAGCTTTACGAGACATCAATTCCCATTCCGCGTCATAAACTTGTTTTCCGCCACCCTTTGCGCGCGCCCATGCCGGGGGAAACATTTCCACGTGTGTGCACGTACACATCCAACTACGGCTCTTTCGTAGATCAAACGGAATTGTCCCACAGCATCGAAGACCCTTTTGTATCCCCGACTTTTGCTCTTCTCTACCTCCGCTAATATTCCAGAACACTTGAAAAGTCGAAGGGCTCGCCTAAACTTATTGTATGCGATGGAAAAAAATATGGGGTCCACATAGGCGATCTCCTTGCACGGATACATCGAACAGTTTTCAAGAACGTACAGTACAGTGGGTGGCCAAATTATTATACTGAAAGGACTTTTCCTGAAAACGTATGGTAGTCGTGGGTTTTTAATTAATTTAACAGTGTACGAATATTGATACAAGATGTATTAATGCTATCGGCGCACTGGTTCGATCACTTTTTTTACTTCAAAGCAATTTTGCAATTTAAATTAACCTTTCGGCGTTCCGATCTCTGGTTAGATTATTCTCAAGAAAATTTATGACTGCGTCTGTGAATTATTAAACAAAATAAATAGTATCGACCATTACCATCAGTAAAGTAAACATTGAATATCTAATTGTGTACTTTGTTACTCACTGGCTTAATGAAATTATTTTAACTACTTTGAAACGACTGAGATCTGTGTGAATTATATGCACTGTGAAAGTTTCATCGAAATCGGTTGATGCGGAAAATCGTGAAAATATGCAATTTTTACCATCTTTAAACGTTTGTAGCTCATTGCAATGTCGACCGATTTTGACGAAATTTTCAGAATATGTTTAATTCACAAAGATCTACAAAACGTATTATACTTTTTAAATTTTCAGTACATGTCCGTATAAAAAAGTTGTGAAATGCAACGTTTAGTATTTTTTCTACAATTCCGAACAATTGCAATTTTTGGAACAATTTTGTTTCACATTCTGTAGTAAACTAATTGCTCTAGCTTCCCAAAAAAGTTCAAATCGTATAGTACAATATTAAAAAAGTTATCGCCTTTTTAAGAGTATCCGAATATTTGTGGGAGTCACTGTATGTGAGTAATATTTGTGAGCATCAAAGTTGGGCATTAATCGATTAAAATTTTAATCAAGATTGATTGATTAATGTGTACGATTAAAAAAGGTAATCATTGAAAAATCGGAGACTAATTCAATCGATTGTTGAAGTTAGTCTTCAATCGTTGATTAAAGAAATCATCGAAAAATCGGAGACTGGTTTAATCAGTTGTTGAAGTTAATCGCCACACGGTCTATTCATAAATTGTAATAAGGAGGGAGAGAGGGACAGAGAGCGGAGATGGAGAATTAACAGAAATATATCTCAACAAAAACTCAGTTTACATTTTTTTCAGTATTCATACAGTTTTGATTCCCTATTTCATTCCGAAATTTCAGCAGTAAATCATTAATCAATTATCCGATTGACGATTACAATTGGAAGGAATGTAATCGTTAATCGCAATTAACGACTAAAGTAGAAATTTAACTGTCATTCCCAATTAACGATTAATGAGTATTTAATTGTTAACCGCATTTAACGATTAATAGTATTTAATCGTTAACCGCAATTAACGACTAAACTAGGAGATTAATTGTTAATTGCGATTAATGATTGAAGTAGAAATTTATTTGTCAATCGTTGATGAAATTTTTTCCCAACTCTGTGTCATAGGAAAGAAAAGAGTCACAGCAACAATGGCGTCGAAAAACTGAAAACAAAACACATACACGAGGGTCGTGACCAGTTCAAAGAGAACTTGACAATCAATTGAAGTTCACACGTTTCAAGAGTCTTGAAATATGCGAGTCTCGCCAGGCCCCTTACGTCTCCGTCCCATGCCTCCGCTATCCCCACTCTTACCACTACCGCTGGCGCGACCGAGTCGGTAGCATGCTACCGCTCTCATGCTAGCACTCGGTCGCGCCACCGGTAGTGGTAAGAGTGGGGATAGCGGAGGCAGCATCTAGGCGAGGGACGGAAACGTAAGGGGCGTCATATGGCAACCCTGTTCAAGACTGGTTTCAACTTAAAACAAATGGCGAATGACTCATCACTTCAACGATAAAGTTTGAGTGGGTCAAACTTTTTGCTTGATCTACTAAAAAGTTGATCCACTCTATTGAAACAAAGGTTCTCGCTGCAAATTTCATTCAACTTTTGTTGATCAATTATAATCGGTCGATTAAACTTGATTCGTGAGAAGGTGCGAATGTATTTATTTAGAATGTTACTGATTTTTACTAGTGCTCAAAAAAGTAAATTCAGAATTCGCTATTTTGACAGGTTAGTAACATAAATCTAGTATTACCGTTAGCAATGTTAGTAACCGAGGATTACCCGACCCTCGAAAACGTCGATTCATATGGGATAGAGAATGTGGTAGGAAAGAAAAAGTCACAGGACTCAAAACAATCCTCGGTGGAATAATTTCCGTTAGCGTCCCCTTGTTCAATTCGAGGGAACCATTTTAAAATCCCAAGGATAGCGTTCGACTGGCTTCAGCCCCTTACACGCACGAGTTGCTTGAGCTGCAATCAATAAGAAGTCGAGATTGCTTCAGCGATTGCCTCGGGCTGGATAGCAGGGGTTCGAGGCCGACGAACGAGAAGAGGCTAGCAATTGCGGCACGGAGAAGAATCTGCATTTATTATTGGCGTGTAAGCAATGCGGTGGAATACAGTGTTGTGCCCCGCGAGCTCTATCCACCCAAAATATCGCCGTTATATTTTAAACAATACGCTCACATGTTTCAAACAGAAGTTATAGGTAGACTGCGGATCTTTATGCAAAATGATTGAATGTTACTGCTTTCCTCAATGATTTTAATAGAAGAGAAATCATATATTGACGTCTTCAATTTTTTAAATTTTACGATTTCGAATTTTATTTACTCAATTTTGTTAAAGGATTTAAAGCAATTGATAATACGATAAGAGTTTGTTGACAGATGGACGCGTAAAGAAGATAGTAAGGTTACTTTCGTTTTTTTGTTTGGTAATTACACAGAAATTGCTCCTCGTCATTTTGATGATATTAAATATGATGTCAAAATTATCATTATCATTCTAAACAACTTTTCCGTGTACCTGTTATCGTCAGCTGACCTTGGTTGTTTAGATATTCGCAAGAAACTGTTAGGATGATTTAGAATAACTCATTATTTAAAAAAAAGTCTACAATTACTATATTATTAATCGATTTAAATGCTATTACTTTTATTTTAAACAATCTCGCGTACTGTTTGAAATAATATATTTCAGAGTTCGTGAGACCCATTGTAGATACTAATAATAAAATTTTAACCCTTAGCACTCGAATGGTAATTCTGAGGCGCCACTAAAAATTGCTGCACCATTATTCAAAATATTGTTTACTTTAATAAATACAGTGAGTGTAAAAAGTATTCGTACGCCCTTTAAAATAGCATAACTTTTTTGTAATTTAATCATTTTGTAGTTTAAATGATATGAAAAAAGATTTTCCAAAAATTATAATTTATAAGGTTAGTACATGCAAAAATAAGAAAGGCATTTTTTAAAACTTTTTTATTTGGGCCCTTAATGAAAATTTGAAATACATGTTTTGTAGATCTATAGTAGTTACAATCTTTTCTGCATATCATTTCGTAAACCAATGTTTTTCTAATTGATTATAAAAAATCAGATCGTTACTTTTCCGTACGAATGCTTCTTACACTCACTGTACGTCAGTATTTAATCGATTACTAAACATGTAGTTATTGTATGAGGCATTATAACAATTTCGTGACCATGAAATTTAAAAAAATCATGGGAATGGAACTATTCCGTGTTAAAATATCTCCGAGTGCAAAGGGTTAATAAAAATGGAGATGGTCCCAATTTTGGAACAAACAATCCATCAACGGATCAGGTGCAGAATTTGATTTTCCCGTTCCCCGGGAACTGTTACACGCCATCCAAAAGATTACCCCAATTAACCACCGCAAGGGCAAACAATCAGAAACATCGGTGTGGGGGATGTTTGAATAAAGGAAGGTATCCATTACCAGAGTTTCCATTGCGCTTGAGCAATGGTTTTCAGCTCTCGCTTAGCCTTCTGAGTTGCGGCTCAAAGCTTTAGCCTCGGCACACAAACTTATAATAGTCAATTCCATTAGCGGCCGATTCAGTTTTGAATCAGATTCTAATATCGTCGGACTGTTCGTCAGTTCCCGCAGTTGGCGCACCCTTATAATCTGTCAGAACGGCAGACGATCGGTTCCCGTGGAGCTACTTTACGAGTGCCATAGATACCGAAGAAGAGCAGAGAAGTTAAACGTCCGCGAACTTTCCTGTCCCCTTCGAAGGATATTCGCTCGTTTCTCTGGTAATCCCGCGCCGTTTTCATTCGACGTGTTCTAACCTTCGACGCGAGAACTATTGTATTTGCTGGGAAATAAATTGCAACGGAATGCATGAAATTGCAATTGTCGAGTTTGATCCAAATATCTACCGGGTTCGAACGATAGTTCGTAGCGTTTGTAAAGAAAACATTTTAATCAATTTATAGAAGTATATTTTTAATATTCTTTAACGATATAATTTTCATTGTTTGTAACAACTTGTTGCCATCTTTCAGATAAACTGTAAATTCCTGTTTCCCAATGACTCGCTAGCAACATGTGTTTTCGATTTATAAGCAAAATTACCTGCTTATTTAAAATACGACAGAACTTCATACAACATATATTTATGAAATAACAAATGAATTGCGATAATAATTTTTACGGTTTAATTTCTCTGCAACGAATTAAATGCATGCATATTTAGTTAAATTTATTCTGAGGTAGCCCGGTTAAACAAGGTTAATTAATATCAAATGAAACGAAAAGTATACTTTGTATATAATTGTGCTTTTACGAGCAATTGATTAGTATTGTGAATTCATGGAAGAATTTATTATATTCATCCCCCAAAGTAGGACACAGCATGAAGTCAGCATGTGACAGAAGGTAACAAGATTTCCCTTTCCGAGTACGCGGATCGAAGAAAATATATGTATGCCTCCGATAGGGTGCACTTGGATCCCAAGATTCGCCTCTATAAATATTGAAGTCAATATTTCTCATCCCTATTTGACATATTTCGTGAAACCTCGCAGTTCTCGACTTTTTCCGAGTTATTCGTTGGCGGAAAACGTGGACCACGTTTTCTTCCCTGCGCCGCGTCGCGCGTCGTCACGAATGTGGCAACCGTGCTCCTTTTTCGAAATTGTCGGCAAGGAAATTTCGAACTGTCGCGGGCGACTCTTTCGTCATCGAACGGTACGAAGTCATGAATTAGTTGGCCACTTCGTTTTACGAGAGTCCGTAATTATTCTTGCACCAACCTAATAATTCTTTGAACATTTATTATTATAAAAATCACTGAAACTCGAATACATTCTTCTTACTTTTATATCGTACATAGGGTACGAGGAATTTCTATTTATAGATTAAAACTGACCGCCCTGTATATAATTTCACAATATTTATTTTATATAACAATCGGCATAGATTAATCAGTTACAGATAGACTGCGAATCTTTATGCAAAATAAAAATGTTCTGCATCATTTGTGGGAAGCAAATAACAATTCATTTCATCCCTTAATGGCGTCTTTACATTGACAGCAACGTAACACCATTGTCAGATTTATCTAATATTTTATTGTTTTATATTTCACCCAGCTAATTTCTCCATAAATGCAAATTTCATTAGTATGTAGTCCACGAATAAGATGGCAATGTTTCAACAATCTGTAAAAGCGATATCACTTATAGTGAAAAAGCGATGTCACTAATAAAAAATGTCCACAACCAACAGTGACCACCCCATTATCCCAATGTCGTTAGAACAATTAGTTTACAACATGACGTGAAGACAAATATTTTTAAAATATTGCAATTGCAAATCTACAGTCTAGTAATGGGATAAAACATCGTTTCGGAGAAACCGCTTTGTACTGACGTAATCATTTTCGCACGAACCTGATAAAGAGTCTTCCCGAAGAGGTGTCATTTTCAATTTCGCGCTACTTTTTATTTTTGAAGATTAGAGTTCTTAGTAAAATTGCAAAAAATTGTAAAAAAGCAGCGTTTTTTATAGATTAAAACAACAATTTTTAATGGAATAGCCTGTATTTCTTTGGGCATTTATTATTATTAGACCGTGGGTGTTTATGCAATTTTTATTTTTTGTAGGCGAATTTTAAGAAAGTGGAATTAAATATGTAGAATCTTATTTTCGATAGGTTCAGGTTTTGCACTCCAAATTCAACTTTTTGCAAGTCAAATACACCCTTTTGCAAATTAATTTAAATCTTCTACAGATGAAGTATTTTTAAGTAAGTCTTTGTAAAATAAATCAAATAAAATGTAGATTAATTGTTGAGAAATTATTTATTGCAAAGATATACATCAAATACTAATTTAAAAGTAATTACCTTTGTATAAATTAACTTTGTAATGTATGAAAACTGTTTGTAGATATGTATATTCATTGTAGCCATTTTCTGATTATAACAAATCTTAAAAGTAATCTTGAAAATAATAAATCTTATGTTACCCTCGCATTAACGACACCGTTCACGTGTGTCTAAACAAATATATAATTTAATCTAAATAATGTATGAATTTGATTCTGCAAAAGGGTGAAATTGATTTACGAAAAGATGAAATTGATTTGTATAAGGTTAGATTTGGAGTGCAAAGCCAATACTAGCCTTTGTAGATGTGGAATGCAATATAAAAATCGTACAAAATTCTATCGAATTTTATATTCTAGCATTTTTCAATTTCCTAATTATTACAAAGATCACTAAAAATCGCAATACATATATTCTTCTTATAGATTAATATAAAATAGTCACTTTTAGTGCTCCGTGTGGTCAACGGATTAAAAAATCATCGGGGCTGGTTCATTTTGCATGCTCTTACCGAAAGAAATATAGCTGTTTTCTCAGTAAAGGCGAAAGAACTTACTTAGATAAACTTGGAGTACTTGGATGTTCGTACCGCCGAAATTGTGACTGCAATAAAACTACGTTATGCTTGCGGTTCTTACGGCGGGAGGGGGAGGGTGACGGGTGGCAGTGTTCGCGACACATTCGCGATAATTTCCAGGCAGAACTGCTCGACGCATGAAATACACTTTACGGTTTCACGCAGTTGTGGTCGTTTATCATTACCCACCGCGCTACGAGTTTCAGAAATAAAGCTTTTTCCTGGTCCGAAACAAAAATAAAACGGAAGAAAAGTTCTGGCTAAATGTTTTCACGGTGAACAATAAAAAATAAACAGCCGGTTGTTAATTAAAGTCTGCGGTTTTGTTTAGAAGAACGAACGAATTCTTGTTGAAAAAAAATTTAATATATGACACAGACGTGTTGAATGGGAAATGGTTAGCCATGTTTTTAAGCTGTTTTTAATCACCTGGAGAAATATTGTTGTTACTAGACTGCGGATCTTTGATGTATTTATCAAAAATTGGTTGGGTGAAATGTTAAACAGTGAAAGATTTTAAACATTCACAATTAAAAATTGATGAAATCATACATTAATGAAATACTACATTGTCTGTGTTTTCCAATAATGCTGCAATGATTTTGTAATATTTTCCTACAACACAAGACGGTAAATGTACGATGATATATTATTTCAAGTATCAAGAATCGATTTCCGAGTTTCGATTCAAATTGTAATAGATAAGAAGCTTATACCTAAACCACATTAATACGTTCGCTTCCAATATTTGTTGCTTACCTTGAGTGTTACAATAAGAGTAAGTTATTAAATGAATGAACAATCTTCAGAAAATGTCAAAATAATTTAGACGAGGAAATTCAAGTATGCTCTGAATATTCGAGTAAACTGCGAGACTATAGACGTCACGTATGTGCAACGTGTTAATAAACTGTTAGAAAGATTAAATATAAAATGCATGAAAAAAAATTGAAAATTTATTAAATTTTTATTTCGGTGCATAATCTGCATTAACAAATTATCAATATAAAATATTCGTTCGTTCAAATGGTATTAAAAAAAGATTGAGCCATATTGGTTAGATAATTATGTTCACATTTTTCTCGATCTCGTAAATGTCTCTTAAATTCTCCATCTCGTGAATAATTAAAATCATAATATTAGATGATTACATAATCCGTGCCCGGTCTTAATAAATGTCGCAAACTGTACTGCACGGTGGAGTTAAAATAAAAAAGAATTATACAGTCACCATTTTTTTCTAAGTGTAGAAAAGAATGGCGACTGTAAACTTGATTAATAAACCTGTATTCTTTAAAATTTAACCATTTAACTTTATTTTCAAATCGGGCACGAACTTATGCAGTCATCTAATAGTTTGGAAGTACTGAAAATGTGTGTCGAGTCCAAAAAGACCAGAAAAATGCAACAGGCTCGATGAAGCTTAATATAATGAGCAGCTCATTAAACAATTAACAAGCTATTCCAGTCTAGCTAAATCAATTCAGTCGAGATTTTAAATCTCTGACACAGCACGAAGTTTCTTCCTGAATTTCTCAAGTCGATCTCGTGTCATCGTTAGCTTCGTTTCCCCGCCGTTTAATAAAGATAACGGTCGGCCCCTGACTAAATAATATAAACAAGCCAACTTTGAAAAAATAAACAATGGAGAAATATAGGAGTAGAGCCGAAGTTTCCTCCATCCAGAGAGCCACGGTCTTCCCATTGTAATTATTATTCCCTGCGGGGGTACGAAGAGATGATAACTAGATTGCTTAGCTCGACAGTCGAGGTTATTTCTTTAGTTACCAACAGCTCGTTAAGCGTTCGTTAAATCTTCACGCTGCGCCGAGCTAAGGCGTGTCTCGTTTTTCGTCCCCCTTTCAACAGGCCGCTGGCTTATTTAACCGCCGGCACGAGAACTTGTATAATAACAAGTTAAAGTACCATACACCACTCCGTAAGTGGCTTTCACCGGGGATTATCTTGCTTCACCTGGATCCAGCCCGAGGTCTCTACGCTGAAACGCAAACACGGGGCTGTCGGGGAATCGAGCGTGCTTCGATTTCACACGATTTCTGCCCGTAATCTTCTTCTTTGAAGCCTATTAGGCTAATAGCTTTTCTGCACGATTTAATAACACTGTACGGTTGCCCTCCGGTCGAAGTAACTTCTGTCGTTAACACTAAACCTGCCACGGTCGAATGACCGGTTTTATATATTTTCCAATTATCGAAATTATAAAAATCCATTTATGGAAAATAATAGAATAAATTTCCTTGTTCAAGCATCTGTTACATCGTAAAATAATTATATTATTTTAAAGAAATTATAGGTCGCGACTATCATAGCGAGAATAGACTCTCTACACCCTCGGTTTTTAAATTAAGGTCAATAGATTTCATGGAGATCAAAACTGAATCGTTCTCTTAAAAAATGATGGTGAAGTTTCATTATCATTATCTAACTGATTTTATTCCTAGTATATTTTCGATATATTTTACGTGCCACAAAATAATTTCGTGTACAGGTAAATTCTTCTCTCGATCGAAATATAATATACAATAAATTTGTGATTTCGGCGCAAGGTTCGATCGTTTCGAACCACAGCAAATGTGCAGTTATTTAAAAATGCGTCCTGACGTTTCGATCCCTATGTGGATCATTCTCAAAGAGACATTTTTTGCGTCTGAAAAATAATGTATGTATAATATAACGTAATTTGAAAAGTAGCACAGCCATGTAAATCAAACGGAAAACCAATAAATTAAAAACCACATACTTGCTGTGAAAAAAAAGAAGAAAATTTTTAAGTAAATACTGAGGAGTTACAGATAGCCGGACTTTGTTCCATGGTGGCAGAAATGTAACTGAATATGCGTTAGAAGCGAACCGCAATAGAGGTTAGAAGACCCGTTACATGTTTGGTTTGTCGATATCGATCGATGGTGATTCGCCTCCTCAGTATTTACTTAAAAATTTTGTTCTTTTTTTCACAGCAAGTATGTGATTTTTAATTTATTGGTTTTCCGTTTGATTTACATGGCTGTGCTACTTTTCAAATTACGTTATATTATACATACATTATTTTTCAGACGCAAAAAATGTCTCTTTGAGAATGATCCACATAGGGATCGAAACGTCAGGACGCATTTTTAAATAACTGCACATTTGCTGTGGTTCGAAACGATCGAACCTTGCACCGAAATCACAAATTTATTGCATAATTTCGTGTACGTTTTACTGCGGTATTTTTTCCCAATGAGATTAAAATACGTAAAACTAAATATTTTGCTCTGAATAAATTTGTACGATTCAATGAGAATGTATTCTCATTTCCGATAGATAGATTAGTAATACTAATTTATTATGTAGTCCACGAATAAGGTAGTAGTGTTTAACAAATGTTTACTTAGCACCGCTGATAACAATATCACGTCACTAACAAAAATTGTCCAAAAGTAACAGTCACCAACTCCATTATCCCGATATCGTTTCGCTCCCTTCGAATATTAAATCCAAGAAGAACGACCTCCACGGAGGAAGCCGCAAGTAACCAAGCACAAAGAACAATTTATTAATCCTACTTTTCCTTTTTCGCTGCCTCGGTATCTCGACCGTAACGCTTCCGACCGGTATCTTTCGTCGGCGATCTAAATTTAAGTAACCCGAAACGCTCTCCGCCCGCTCAGATTTCTATCTAAAATTGTTACCCTTTAACATCATCCGACTCGTGCATCCGACGACCTCGCCGACCAAAGAATTAACAAAGAGCTCGGCCGCGTTTACATCGCGGGATGGCGAACTTCCGCTGCGGGTTTTCCTAAAAGTTCGCGGCGTTGTGTAAATTTCAGGCCGCTGTATCAAGTCGAAAATCCTTTGCCATTTAGACACCTTAAAATTCTCTTAGCTGCGAACGCGAACCCGTGTCGGTACATTTACTTTCATAACTACTGGCATAAGGCATGTCCGGCCTAATAAATACAGATAAACAATTACGAGATCTTGTTAACTCCTAATATGATCGATCGATCGATTTTATCTTAATGTGACTTCGCAACGATCCTTGTATGATTGTTTTTCGGGAAGTTATTGAATTTACAATGAAAATTGTGACTTCGGCATTAGAACTACGTATAATAAATAGACTGCGGATTTTTTTATGCAGAACAAAAATTGTCTGCATAATTCGCAAGAGACTGGAGTCAGATAGACGTTTAATTCTCATTTTAATAATCTTAACAAACTGAAAACACTAGATTGGCATTATTAGATCATTCTATTTTTTTCACTGTTTTAAATGGCAACCTTAGGTTAGTGTTTACTTGTGTAACGTCTTAGTACGACAGTAATGGTATTTTATTGTTATTTAAATTGAAATATCTCCTGAACTACTAACTTTTCGACATACATAGGTTAGTACTTTTTTTTATAACGAATGTCCAGCTGCATCGATTGATGTATTAAAAAATACCTGATTCCATTTTAAAAAACAAAGTTGGCTTTTATATGACCTTTACGCGTCCACTCACGAAAAAACTAATAACATCAAAATATGCTCCACTCGATACCATTCAAGCCTCTGCTGAAACATTTTTTGCTACGAGTAACAATAGCGAAAAAATCAAGATGTCGAAATCGGGTTTTCGACCCTGTATATACGGGGTGTCCCAAAACTCCTTCAAGTCCGGGAAATGGGAGATTCCTTAGGTCATTTGAAGCGACATTTTCCTTTGCAAAAATGGCCGCAGCGGCTTTGTTTAGGAGTTATTAGCGAAAAACACAGGCCAATCTCACCAATCAGAGCGCGACCTTGTCGCGAGCTGACACTGTCGGCCCGGCGCGCTATCATTGGTCCGTGTTTTTCGTTAACAACTCCTAAACAAAGCCGCGGCGGTAATTTTTGCAAAGGAAAATGTCGCTTCAATTGACCTAAGGAACCTCCCATTTCCCGGACTTAAAGGAGTTTTGGGACACCCTGTATACTTGTAACTAATATAGTGCCGAAGTTGTTGGTGCACTATATGAGTCACTAGGCTAGAGCGCAAAGAGTTAAACTTGATTCGTGTGGACGTGTGATCAGCATGACGAGTCAAGTCGTCACCGGAATTCGTTACCGCCTTTCAGAAACTTTTCTTCAATGTAAAATTGTTACCCCACAACATGATCCGGCTCGTGCATCCACCTCGTTCGCCTCGCAAAGAATTAACAAAGAGCTCGGGCGCGTTTGCATCGCGGGGAGGCGAACTTTCGCTTACGGATTTTCGTAAAAGTTCGCGACGTTGTGTAAATTTGAGGCCGCGGCTCGGTGCATCGGTAGCCTAGAGCGAACAAGGAACTTTCCCGGCTGAATTTTCCTCGAAGCAGCGGTATTCGAGGGTAATGCGGATACCCGCAAGAGGGTTAATCCCGTCGTCGCGACGCAGTGCGACCCCATCGTCGCCGTATTCGAGCTGACAAAGTGGAATCGCGCGCGTAGCGATGCCCCCGCGATTTCATATTTGCATGCTTAATAAAAGGAACGCTCGAATCACCGACTCATTTACAAGGGAAACGTATCCGAGTGGCTCGAGAACAAAGGACTGATTACGGGATCAAAGCGCAGGAAGAAAAGGGGGTGGATAACGTTTCCCCGTGAAAAGCTCATCCTATCCCCCACCTGATCCAGCCCGTTCCCCTCTTCTAGTCAAGCCAACGCCAATAGCTCACGGCGTGTTGTAAATTTTTCAACGAGCTCGAAGTTTCAGTCGCGGGTATCATTCGCGGATGGGGTTTCCGGCTCCCGTGACTCTCTCAGATGAATCCGCTTGCGCGCGTAAATTAAACCGCCTCTCTCTTTGTGGCCCGATTCGTTACCGCGATGCGATTAAGGGAAGATGAATCGTATCCTACTCGCTCCGAACATCGACCCTTACTTTACTCGCCGAGCTCTCGATACATTGCCATTGAAGAATGGTTAACATCGAGTTTGCTTGGAAATTTCGCAAAGAGATTTTACATTTATTTGTTTTCATTTGCCGCGCAACACATCCAATTCCACAAAGTCAAAAGAAATTTAGTGGTTGCAATAAAAACTGCAGAATAAAGATTATTACAGGAATCTCTTCTTAAGGTCTTTGACTATGAACAAAATTAGTTCATCATTCACCGACGCGGACTGCAAGAATACAATTGTAAAACTGTGTAAAATAATAGAAGAATCAATAAGAAAGCTTGACAAAATGCTTTCAGAGCAAGGCAAAAAAGATGAGGATTGTTGCTAAAATTTAAATAATTAAAAATTATTATTAATCTATAAAAAATTACTAACACTAGGATAAAAAGTAAACTAAGGATGTGAAAAGAAAGTTTTAGAAAAAATGCATTTCGTGGGAATTGTGAAAAACATAGTAAAAATTGATTTTTACAACTTTTTTAGCTGGACTAATAACGAAAATTTAAAAGATGTGTTCTTTGATGAAATTGAAAATTTCATTGAAACTGGTTAATTGGTTTACGAGTTATAAACGATCAAAAGTGGTAAAAAGGCCGAAAATCATGAAAAATTGCAATTTTTACCACTTTTGATCGTTTATAACTCGTAAACCAATTAACCAATTTCAATGAAATTTTCATGCGAGTTGACCAAACACATCTTTTAAATTTTCGTTATTGGCCCAGCTAAAAATGTTGTAAAAATCAGTTTTCAAAGAACATATTTTTTAGACGTCAGAGAAATTGAAGTCGTTTGGTCCAGTAATAAGAAAGTTATTCTGATTTAAAGTGTGTGTGATCAGTAGGCACCGGATCTTAATCCATTTGTGAAAAAATTGGTTGGGAGAAATATAAAACAGTAAGAGATTTAAATAATCCAAGGGTATTGTAACAAAGTCGTTAAGGGATGAAATCAACTTTTATGTTATTCCTGCTTCCCACAATCAATGCAAAACATTTTGATTTTGCATGAAGATCCGCAGTCTAGTGATCGGTTATGCTCCGAACTGTATACAGACAACACCAACAGTTTTTATACGTGAATTTCGTTATTTATCGTGCTATCTCATATCGTGCACTCGGTCTTCCTGAATTACTGCTCGAAAATGTGAAAGACAGGCGCGGCGGTATAGTTATGCACCGCAGTGTATGTGGAACGCGTATCTTCGAAACCGCGATAAAGACCGCATTGACGCATAGTCGGCGGTAAAGACGTATCTTATGGCGTTATAATTGAACGCGCAAAGGTGACGTTCTCGAAGTGTCGCGATTCCGGCGGTTGCCAACGGAATTTCGCTTTCAGGTACACGCGCGGGCACATACCTCGTGGAAACCGTCGCGAAGCCTCTCAACAATTTTCCCTCCCAGCAATCTCGGGCTTCCCATCGATTGTTGCGCCAAGTTTCCGTCGTCGTACTCGGTGTGAACGATTGCGTTCACAGCAATGTCGAATGCACGCGACGGATCAAGAAAATTTCCGGTGATCGACGGCGATGGCAATACGCGAAACCACGAAACGTCACCCGTTCTGTATTCGTATTGCTCGATGTCGCGAACTGTTGATGATAAGACATTTCGGTAGACACATACTCGCAGTATCCTGATTTTTCGAGGAATTTTCAGCTTGTCTTTTTTATTTCTAATCTCTCAAGGGAGCTATATTGAAATGACATCTGAGTTTCTTAATGTAACTTTGGCAGACGTAGTTCTTGCAAAAATATTCGACACTTCTTTTTCAGCGACTATCGTTCGCGTCGAAGCGATGGAAACAGTCCTCGCAGTGTGGGGTGAGGACTATATTTGGACGAGTGTCTTCGAAACTATTGCAATTAGAGGACTGGCTTAATTAGCAAAGTTGTGTTCGTTTTAATCAAGAATTCGATTGCATTTTTTCGATCATTTTTCAATTTAAACGTTCATCCATGGTGCACAACTATAAAGTAGGAAAACATCGAAATTTTTATATTCAAGATAATAAAATTTATTATCAGTTCATTTATTATGCGTTTTATACAGATAGACAACATTAGATGCGAATAATGAAATTAATTTGAAAGATTCACGATATTTTGAATATTTAGATAATAATGAAACTGATATTCTAATGTCCTGAAAATTAGGAGAATAAAGATCAGATATCGAGGATTAAAAATGATAATGCAAGTATAAAAATTCAATACCCAGAGACCGCTTTTATTAAGCATTAAACAAATTCTCAACTTCAAAACAAGAGTTATGATTTTTTGATTTTTTTCATTTCCAGCTTTATGGCGTGTTTCCACGAATACAATTTTCCACAACAATTTTACTGCGCATATAATTACAAAGGTCTACATAAATTCTGTCTTTTTTTTACAAACTCTTGCCCCTGATGTGGATTAAACTGCTTTTAAATCCTTTCCAGCAAATTTTGAGATCAACTGTCTCTGTAGTTTACTCATTCAATTTCAAATTTTAAATTCTAATTTCGAGAGTACTAATTGCAAGTGCACTTTGTCGTGCCAAATTTTTAAAAGTTCCTTCAGGCCATGTACCGCTCGCTTCGAATCGACAGACCTTGATGTCCCCTTCCGGCCGTTCCATATAAATTTCTTCATTAAGTTCACCGTTGGGGAAAGTCCTGGAGACGTGAATAGTCTATTTCCGCCTGCAATCGTCTAGCCAAAGAAATTAGGAACCTGATGGTTCATTACGATGATGAGTTAATTCGTTATTGGAGTCCACTATCGCCTTTTAGATACTTTTCATTTCCTTCTTAATTAAGAAATAATTAATTCATTTCGACGACCAACTCCTTCACTACTTTGTATCGTAGTAGTCATACTTGTATAAACATTGGTTACGTCTTCGTAACTATTCATGATTGAAAAGTTTCAAAATGTACAAATATATACCATGGAATACACCGTAAAAAACAAAATTATTTTCTTTAGCTTCTTCCTTCTGTTTCAGTGCGACTGTTTCATCTCTAAATTGATCCTCGATAAAGGCCACATCTCGTGCTTTTAGAATTCATGTTGGATTCCTTATATCGACCAATCTGTACCCTTTTAAATCCGGGCAATATCCTATGAAGATGCACTCTTTTTCTTGTGGATCAAATTTTCCACGTTTATATTTGGGAAGGTGTACGAAGGGCTTACAACCAAACACTACGAAGTGTCTTAAATCCACTTTCTTTCCAGACCAGACTTCGCGTGTTGTTCTTTATCTGACTCTTTTATTGGACGGACGATTCTTCAAACAGATAGCTGTTGTGATAGCTTCCTCCCAGAATCAGAGATTGAGTTTGCTATCATTTAACATGCAGCGTGTTTTTTCGACAATCGCTCGATTTACCTTTCTCGCAACTCCATTTTGTTCAGAGGTGTAGGTGTATTGTGGTCTGCTGGCGAATACCGTTAATTTTAATATAATATCTTATTTGACAATTTATGAATCTTGTTCCATTTTAAGTCCACACACTTCTTCATTTTTTCCATTTTCCACCCAGATTTTGAATTTCCTAAAACCCTTCGTTTGACTTTTACGTTTTAGAAAATATCTAAACAATTATTGCTGAGTAGTTATCAATAACCAGTTAGGATTATTAATTAGGTAACATGTGAAAGCTTGCGTTTCGTCTTTTTGGGCGACTGGATGGCGCTTTTATTTGATCACCGTTTCCGAATTATTATAATTTACGTAATTTAAAACGGTAAAAACATTAAGACAATCTAAGAACATATATTACTGTCGATTTATTAAAATTTTTGGAGACAGAAAAAAATTTTTAAATGGCTTTTGTGTCTTCTAATTGATAAAAAATCATTTTTCATAAAGATCCACAGTCTAATTATGATCAACCTCTGTTGTCATTCTTGTTCGAAGTTACATGCGTCACACTTCTGCCATTCGGATGGCTATAGTTAATTATTGCAAAATAGGCATTTATTAAATGTATATGTTCAACTAATGCACTTTTCTTTTATTAGGGCCGGTAGCTTCTAGATGTCTGACGATCTATAATTATCTTTTTGATGTATTTCACGTTTTCTCTTATTAAAGATGATCATAAAACTTTATTAAAGTTGTGACTAACCTTTTAATTTTGTGCTCGCACATCCTCACTTCCTCTCGTATGGAGGATGGTGGTATCCGCAACGGATATCGTCTGTTCACGATCCCCTTTGAAACCGTGGAGCCATTTTTTGTTTCCAGTGATATGATCCGTAACTCCCGAATCGATATACCAACTTTCTTCATTTGTTTTTGTAACTTGAACGGTGAAACTTTTTATCGGTAAACTCCACGAGAGTCTTCAGTCTTCACAACAAATCTTCAATAACAGCAGTCTTCAGTCAATCTCGAATCTGTTTTCTTACAAACGTTGCATCGAGTCATATATCCGTCTTACTTCAACGGTCCTACTATTACCAAGACTTTGGGATGGTATGCGATACATCTTCAAGAACTGTGTCGCTCACTCTTCGAGTATCAACAAGGTCAAGTTATTGTTCAAAACCAAATGTATTTTATTGACTCTACTTGTCGTACAATTCCACCATTTACGTAGACACAATTTTTCGGAATGGTTCAGAAAACATTAGTAATTTCCCTTTACAACTTTTTTAACATTTGATGCGACCTTAAATAAAGCAACTTAAAAAAAAACTTTTTTAACATATGTTCGCAGAGTATAGTCGATAACCTACTACCAGAGTTGGGCAAAAATGTTATTCAAATAAAAATTTGGAATAAAATGGGTTTTTCCCAAGTGGGTATTAAACCCACTTCATTCGAAATTTTTATTGAAATAAAACTTTTGTCCAACTCTGCCTATTACTTACTACAACGGTCCCTACTATTACCAAGACTTTGGGATGGTATGCGATATATCTTCAAGAACTGTGTCGCTCACTCTTCGAGTGTCAACAAGGTCAAGTCTTTAAACTGTTTTAATTGACCCAGAATTTTTAATTTCACAGATCCTAATACAGTAAATCCTCTATAGTCGCAAAAGCCTCGGGGAGGTTCGTTTGCAAAGTTTGCAAAGTAAAGAGAGACCGCGCGCGGCCGACTCTCCGCCTCTCTTTCTTTCATATACGCTGTCCTCCCTTGCGCCCGAAACTTTCATCGTCAATTAAACCACTAAATACAGTTGAAATTATATCGTGTGTGGTCTTATTTTAATCAGAAAAATGCCACAAGTATATTGGCGAAAGTTTCATAACAAAATAAGTAATAATAAAAAATTTTTTATATTGATATTACATTGTGAGTGCGACTCTCCGCGTTAGTAGTGATTCACACCGACATACCCGAGCCGAGATCAGATTACTATAGTGGAGAGGATATTTTTCATCGTGTACGACCTTTTTGCGACCATGGAGGATTTACTGTAATGTTCTAACCAAAAATTCTTAAAAATCACTTGTTTTCTCCGTCGTTAAACGAGAACCTTCTCTTTCAAGTCCCTGGTTCTAACCACGACTAATAAACGAGCCAAAAAAGAAGTGAACGCATAATTTTGGCCAGCAATGTAGAATATTACACCCAGTCCAAACGTTACTAGACGCAGACGCGATCGGATCGCGAAAACAATCGCGAACACAAAAAGCAAGTCTATTCGCGTGGCGTTTTGTTCTTTTTCGCAATGGCGCGGTGGCGCACGTCTCGGGACACGTGGGCGATATAATATCGGTGCGTGGAAGTAGATAGCGACACGTATTACGTTTACGGAGCGGCGAAAAAGGGCACGCGGAGCACGTAACGAAATGTAATTCCGGCAATGAAGCCGGGCGCACGGATCCTACCCCGTCGGGAGCTGCTACGTTAAAACGAGACCAGCGCAGCGCCACGCTCGAAATGTTGGCTCGCGCGACCGCGACTGTAAAAATCCCCCGTTGTCGATAAAAATGGTCTTCTAACGAGACTGACTCCGAAAAACACGAGCGAACGCTCCGCTGCCTGGGGAATCGCTTTTTTTTGTTTCGCTCCACCACCTGCCCCGCAACCCTCCTCGCCACGACCTACTGTTCCATGCAACCGAAGACTGTCGATATGTGTATTTTATTGTTTGTCCCTACTACAAACACAGCCTCTCTTTCCCCGCTTATTTTCCTCTTCTGCCGTGCTGCCGGTCTTTGTTCGCTGCGTTCTCCTCGCTCCCCGGTTAATCCGCACTAAATAACTGCTCTAACGAACCGTTCTCATATTTACAGCAGTATTATTTGTGTCGGATGTCAATGGGCATACCGCGCAAGCCTAAACAGACGACTCTGTTCGTAACGCTTGGTCGGAAGTGTGGAATAACTGTTTTTTTTTCTTTCGTTTTGTTGTGTTTCGATCCGTGACTTCGTTATCGGAACGTTCGCGTCGAGTACTCGGTTTCCATTAGCACGGTGCATATGGAATTACTGTTTCGCGTAGACGAGTTTTCACGGGGAATAGTTGTCGCTTTCTAACTACGTATTTTGTTTGGTCGAAATCATTTTTGTTTGTCCGCGTACGCGCATTCCAACAGAAGAACTTGAATGGGGTGAGTAGGGCTTGTGCCGGTTTTTAAAACTGGGTCGAAGATTTATCTGGAGAAATCTGGAAATTTTGAATACGATTTTAAAACAATTTTAAATGCTGGATTCATGGAATAATTAATTAGATATTACGCTGGAAATACGCTGGCACAAACATATTGCAATAAAACTAATTTTCACTATTCTCTTATGCTATTAATGTTGTTTGTGTTTTATTTTTATATTTCTCTCGTAACTAGAAAAATTGTTAATCTTGGAATTTGAAAACCGGTTCTTGTATTCAACAAGTCTGTCTACATTGTCTACATACTTCAGATATTTTTATGCAACTTTGGTAGAAAGAAATTTTTGCAAAATAGGTTTGTAATGTTTGTATGCATTTATGGTGAAGGATTGAAAACAACGTTTAGACGTGAGAAACATTATTTTCATAACAGCTCTACAATGGTTAATATTTCCTTGCCCATAATAATTTTCTAGAAGGAAGAGAATGTTTATATTTATCATATATCTGCATTTATTTTAATGCTTAAATATTGAGAATAGACAAAGAACATTTTCCCAATAGCTACTTTCTAAAAAAATTATTCACAAATTACCTATTGAATACTTCTATTATTGGAAAAACTTAATACGTTGGATCCACTTTTGAAGAGTAATTCGATTTTCGAAGGTGTACGAATACTTTTTACACCCACTGTAAGGTCTGAAACTAACAATAAGTGTGCCCCAATCACCAAATGATGACATAGTTGGAGCAAATATCATCTCTACGTCATCTACAGTGAAGGAACTCTGCAACGCGGCTAATTCTGTGGCAATAATTCATAGTAAACGGAGGTGTCCTACTTTCGTATAATACATTTTACACTTTCAGCTATTAAAACCAAACCAGAGCTGAGGAAAATAGTATTTTAAATAGTAAATAGTAAAAAAACAATCCTATTTATTTTAAAGTATTTGTACAACTTCGAAAATAAACATATTTTATTTAATGCAGTAATTTTTGAAAATAAAACATTTTATTTCATGCAGTAATTTTTGAAAATAAATCATTTTATTTTATGCAATAATTTTTTAAAAATAAAACATTTTATTTTATGCAGTAATTTTTGAAAATAAAATAATTTATTTGAGGCAGTAATTTTTTTGAAAATAGTATTTTATTTGAAGAATATTGAAAATATTTGTATTTTATCTTTATTTTCAATTTCAATTTTAAATATTATTGCTGAAAATAATGGTTCGAATTCAATACATTGACGAGTGTAAATCGTTTCTTAACGATGAGATAGACTGTATGGTTATGCGGTTTCTCAGAGTATTATAACAATGCAAAAAGTAAAATATTTTATTTCGTGTTTCTGGTTGCTAAAATAGAAATATGTTATTTTCGAAATTGTATATCTTCTTTAAAATACTATTTTCTTTAAGCAAAATAAAATCTAAAATATTAAATAGTATTAGAAATATTTCTTTCGCCAAATAATGTCCACCTCTGAACTAAACCTACCGACCATCAGAAGTGACTAATCTGTATGGTATTATAAAAATAACAAGATTAAATTTATTTCTATTTTCTGCTATTTTTACTATAATATATACCGGAGTCAAAAAATGTATTCAGTCAATTCCCATGAAAACACCTTCACAATCTCAATAATTGTCAAATAAAAAAGTCATTTGACCCCTTGTGGTAGGTTTAGTGTTAGCCAATATGTGTAATAAATTAAATAAACAATTTCTGGCTAACCAGAAGGTAAAGCACCATGAAATTAAATTTTTTGCAAAAGTGGAACTGCCCTACTTGCATAATAAACGAATCATATGAACCAACTGAACGACCATCATCGTTAAATTTTTATTGTTGATAAATTGAGGGGATATGATTTTTCTTATCTTTCATTTAGACGAACGCTATAGGAAGATTTGCACTGCGCTGTACATGAAGCGTGTTGAATTCAAAATCGATTTAACCGAGACCATACCCTGTATAGAAAACACGCGTGTATGCACGCCGAATTTTAGTCGGGCAATTTTTCGCAGAAGTATCGTGTATTAATGAAAATTGTAAAGTCCGGCGAACATACGCGCGAGGCCGCAGATTCGAATGCTCCACATTGGAACTGGGTTATCAAAATAAGGAAATTGCGTGTCGTTTCGGGCTGAAACGCAATTGCAAGGAAACTAGTCCATTGGCAAACAACGGGAAGGGTATTCAAATTAGTCAAAGGCACACACAGTCGCGTTGTACATTTTATTCATACCTCGTTCGAGTATGGGCACGTCGCAGTCCGCAGGATTATTCGTGCCAGGAGACGGAGGATCACCGGGAACAGATGTCCGTCACGATTTGCTGTTAATTTCGTCCGTGCCAAGTTCCGCAGAAATCGAAACAACAGAGTGGTCGCGCGCGTTCTATTTCCACTGTGTGCTCTCATAACAGAGAACCACCGACAGCCATCTTACGTAGGACAGTATAGGTACTGCTATCTCGAAGAACAGCTTGCCCAGGTTGGTCAGTGTCGGGTGATAAAACCAATCACGTGCCAAGCAGAGATTAACATTCTGATGACGGCGATCCGAGCAAAGCTGTGTGCCCACAGGAAATCAAACAGGACTCGACTCCAGATGTTAACACTGTGTCGACAGCGCGTCGGTTAAGCCCTAAATCGCCCACGGTTCCGGTTGTATCACCAGTTACCGATCACCATGTATATTTTTGGAAAGGGAAAATGAATCATCCCGTGGCAATACGTATTGTACAGGGTGTGAAAGAAGTAATAGTCATCCATTCTAGGGATGAATCTACACCTCTGGATCGGTGGACATCTGTAAGTGAAACTTGCCGCAAAATTGTTTATAACAAAGAGAATTGTTGTTTGAATTGTTTTTTTACATCAACACCTTCTACTCAGGTACCACTTGAGGTATTTACAAAGCTTACGATCCTATCTTCAATTTTAATTTACACATTTTCCTTTTAAATATTAGGAATATAAAATGTCCGATTGTAGAATGCTATTACAGTCTATAGGTTTATTGTAGGTATGTATAAAACTTTGAGGTACAAAGCTAATCCTTAACACTAAACGTCAGTAAACGTACCACGCCCGGTCAAATGAACGGTTCTAGATTTATTTATTTCACAATTAATAAAATTATAAAGATGCCTTCATAAGACATGATTTAATAAATATCTTTAATTAGAGCACATGTTATACTATTGTTATTGGTTCCTATGAACCACGCAAAATCTAAATAAATTAATATCTTGTCATTATTTTTATCGGCAACCACGTGCCTGTTACTTTTGTAGCTCGGTATCCTATGTTCAATTTTAACTTAGATGTATAATTTTACTTTTAAATCAAGTTTATGTCAACGTCAACCAACGAACGAACTCGACTGTTGTGTATTCCTTTTATATATCTGGAAAAATAACTAATTGACGATAGCATTATGTGATTTTTGGTAAAAATGTGGTGATTAATTAACTTAATCGTCGTTGATGGTAAAAAAGAATTAGAACATCAAGATAGCAATCTTGTAAATGAAAAACGTGAATGACCATAATATCTTATTTTTACCATAATACATTCAAGAAACTTGTAGATAGAATACGTCGGTACACAAACTTGCGTTTGTTTAACGTCACTGCTAAAAATCGGACATTCCATATGCAAAAACCTAATACAATACAAAATAAAAGTAGGAAGCAGGAAACACAAAAATTGATTTTACCCCTTAACGACTTTGTCACAGAGGTGGGCATTATTTGGCGAAAGAAATATTTCAAATACTATTTAATATTTTAGATTTCATTTTGCTTAAAGAAAATAGTATTTTAAATAAGATATACAATTTCGAAAATAAAATATTTCTATTTTAACAATCTGAACCTCGAAATAAAATATTTCTATTTCAACAATTTGATCCACAAAATAAAATATTTCTATTTTAACAACCAGAAACACGAAATAAAATATTTTACTTTTTGCATTGTTATAATACTCTGAGAAAACCGCATAAACATACAGTCTATGTTATCGTTAAGAAACGATTTACACTCGTAAATGTATTGAATTCGAACCATTATTTTCAATAAAGACAAAATACAAATATTTTCAATATTCTTCAAATAACATACTATTTTCAAAAAATTAATGCCTAAAATAAATTATTTCATTTTCAAAAATTACTGCACAAAATAAAATGTTTTATTTTCAAAGTTGTACACATACTTTAAAATAAATAGGAATATTTACTATTTACTATTTAAACTACTATTTTTCCCAGCTGTATAATTCCTACCGCCATTCGCAATACGTCGAAAGCTGTCCCTTGTCGTCGCCTTGTAACGAAATAAAACTATAGTAATCGTTGAAGACACGGGAATCGATTTATAGCAGATCGTTCGCGAATTTTCTCGATTTAGGTAATTTCTTTTTTTTTTGCGAAGCAGCCAAAGACAATAAAGCTCACGACGGAATATCATAAAAGCGCTATTAGCGAATCTGACGCGATCTGCTATGCAGATTAATCGTATTCCCTGACCCGCCTTGCACCACGGCTGAAGAATATCGCCTAGGGATATTAGGTATGCACGGCGGGACGTGGCGACCATAAATCAATTTGTATCCCGGCCGTAATGTGTTCATAATTCATGCTTAGCCTAACACGACTATACGTAAGCGGTGAAAAATTAATGCGTCGAAAATAGCCACCGCAATTCCGCCTTATTATCGCGGAGCCCTTCGATGGTCTATTCTACTCGAACACGAGTGCTTTTGTTAGTGTACACGCGGCACGCCCTATATCTTCGCAGACAATGGCATGCATGTACGGGGTGTCCCGTGACTGCTGGCCTAACCGGGGAGGCGACAATTTTGCACGAAAAATGTTGAAAACACAAAGTAAAACGTGGAGTACATTTCTCTGGTTTGTAGCATCTTCTGAATTCATTTTTATAACAATTTTACAAATATTTAGTACATCAATTTTCAACATCGATTACAGTGACTCCCGCGAATATTTGGACACTGTTAGAAAGACGATAACTTGCTTAATATTGGACCATACGATTTGAACTTATTTCAGAAGTAAGAACAATTGATTTTCTACACATCGTGACCAAAATATTAGAAAAAAATTGCAGAGAAAATACTAAAAGTTGTATTTTGCAACTTTCTTATGTGGGCTTACATGGAAAATTTTGAAAACACGTTTTATAGATCTGTATCGATTAAACATATACTGAAAATTTCATCAAAATCGATCAACGTTGCAATGAGCTACAAACGGTTAAAGATGGTAGAAATTGCAGTTTTTGCTAACTGCAATAAATCTAAGGATTCATACATCTTTCAATGTCTGTCGATTTTCACCGCATCAACCGATTTCGATGAGACTTTCATAATGCATATAATTTTCACAGATCTACAAAACGTATTGTATAAATTTTCAATATAGCCCCACATAAAAAAATTGTAAAATGCAACTTTTAGTATTTTCCCTACAATTCCGACCAATTGCAATTTATGAAAAATGTTCAAATCGTATATTCCAATATTCATGAAGTTATCGTTTTTTTAAAGAGTGTCCGAATATTAATGGGAAATTTAAAGTGCTTTTTCAGATTTGTGCTGCAAACATATTACTCAAACTATTTAAATTATTATTTCGTAAAGTTCAAACTATTTTATATTCTTTCTCTATTTTTTTTTATTTCAATCCTAGAACAATAATCTAAAAGAAATTATTGGTAATCCAAATAAGTTAGAAAGTATGTACCATATGAAATTTTTGAAAGATATTAAATCGTACCAATGTATGTTTTAAGAATCGTTATTAGATACTGAGTTCAAATGTTATAATTGGTTAAAATACCTTACGGGATAATTTTTTATTAAAAAACTTTTCATTCTGCATAAAAATCCACAGTCTAATGATTAGACCGCGGATCTTTATGTATTTATGGCTTATAAAAGTGTTCAAAAAATGCTGGAGTATTAAGCTGAACAGAATTGAGTACTATTTTTATTTATTTTGAATCTACAAATGCTATTACTAATGAAAATAGGATTTTATATAGTTCCGCTTTCTTAAAGTTTGTCTAAATTTGAAAATTGCATAAACATCCGCAGTCGACTAATCGTATTTAAATTTCTGCAACATTATTCTCTCTCATCTTGACTGGGTCTCATTGTTTATCGGTGGCGCAGTATGATAGACGTATTCTTCGGTAGATGTCATAAAACTTGCCCAACGCTGGTCAAAACTCGGAGTCCAGGGAAAGAATTTTCGAGCAACGCGCCAAAGTACGCGATAACTCGGCCGAAATTTGTTTAATCTTCCTCGATTCCGTTCATTAATGGCGCAGCGCATTCCGGATGTGCTCCACATGTTAATTACACGGCTATTAAATTGCCGGCATGATCATTACCGAACTGAAACGGCTGCCAATACAGCCGTTTCTGCGCGGTGTACACCGTTAATGGGTGTCGTTGCACGCTCCATCGGGGGAAAAAAAATTAATTCGTATCTCGCGTGACGGGCTCAAAATGTATTTTTCCGCTTGGAACCTACGAGGGGAATTCCAAATATAGCTCGCAACGATTTCAACGAAATTTGGCGCGATGATAAGTTGGTATCCATAATTAACGTAATTACAATTCCGCTCCCATTTTTAAGATAACTATGCGTGCTATTTAGAGAAGTGACATAAATTCACAGTTATTCATAGCCTTCAAGAGTGTCCAGTTATCAATCACTAAACAGCGGATCTTCATGCAAAATAAAAGATGTCCACCTGAGTTGCAACAAACTGGAGTAAAATAGAAAATTATTTTCTTTCTTAACATGCTTAATTGAGTGAGAATAATGTAACAATATGTTTAAATTCGTCTAATATTTTCACTGTTTTAAATTACACTTACTCATTTTTGTCATAAGTCCATAAAATCCGCTGTATATTAATTACATTAGACATAAACATAAACTTCCAATCGAATTAAAAAGCTCACGCAACAAACAAACATCAAGTTGCAATGATTTAATTTATAAATGATGTCCACATAAAATTGACAAAATCGTAGTATCAAATTCAACATATCTTAGGTTGTCCCAAAAGTTTCTTTCGGAATGTGTTCCATTATTATTGCTACATATGTAAATATTAGGTTGTTAAAACATTAATTTTAAATAAAAACATTTATTTAGCAACATTAAAGGAACACATTCCGAAAAAAACTTTTGGAACAATCTAATATGACGTGGAATCCATTGGTAGTCTCTAAGAAAAAGCTTCTCGCTTTTGATGAAAAAAATCGTATAGGATAGAATTATTCCAGGTCAGAAGAAACGTTTAATTTTCGAGTTAAAATAGCTCCGAGTGCAAAGGGTTAATAATTGCGGAGGGTAACTAAAACGGTTTGCAAGCGCGCCAATGCTTTATGGTCGAGGGTGTTGATAATGCGCTTAATTCTAATATTCCTTGCTCGCGAAAGACTTCAAGTTCTGGTTAATAAGATTGTTTTAGCTCCGAGTGTCAAGGGTTGACTCGAGAAAATATCGCAACATTTAATTTGGCTTCCGAACGCAAGCAACAGTCCGCACGTGAAACATTTCGAAACATCTCGAGAACCGTACGGGAAAACGGATATCTTATCTCTGGCAAGTCGAACGGCTTTCGACTTGCGACCCCCCGTCGACGATTTCTTTGTCTCGCGGCCATTATGATCGAAATCGAAACTTAGTCGCCGCTGGAACGACTTTAACGGGACGCGATCGGGGTGAAATTGATCAGCCGTCGCGTCGGTCGACGTGAAACGGGCCTGAAAAGAAACTTTCCCGTTCCTGGCCAACTAGTGGAACGAAAAGGAGCTAAGTGAAGGATGGGGAAGTAACAGGAGCAAAAGACAGTTAATGCCCACTACATCTGTCAAGCCTTGAGCGTATCGCGTTCCCGTAGACGTCACGCGATTCGATATCGTGCAAATGTAGCTCCCCGGGGGCTAATGCGAAATTGAAATCTGCTTCCGGCCCGGAGATTCCCTGTTAAACTTCAGAACAAAGTGGCATCGCAGAATAATTCAACAATTGAACGTCGCACGAACACGATAACGATATGTTTATACCTTAACTGTCATTCAGAAATTTCACAGTTTTCGTTTATAAATTCTTTCACATTAGAGCTTAGCTTATCCTTAGGAATTTTCTAGGATAAAATTTGTGCCTCTCGTTAGTTTCAATTCAATTTGAATGTTAATTACCGATGATAAGGAAATAATACGAAACAGAAGCTATATGCTACTAGGAAATTACAATATAACCAGACTGCAGATCTTTATGCAAAATAAACATTTTCTACACCGATTGCAAGAAATAGAAACTAAATTGAATGTTACTTCTTCACGTAATGATCTGAATAGAGGAGAAATTATTGTATATTGACATCTTCAATTTTTAAAATTTCTCAACAACTTCGACTTTTTTATACTCAATTTTGCTATGAATGCATAAAGATCCGCAGTCTAAATATAACTATTACGAAAAGATATGTTGCAAATTCCAATTTAATTAACACTCTAGTGTTCTAACCATCAGGTATAATATTTACAACAATGACAAGATTGGATTTGTTGGGATTTCCTACGATTTTGATTATAATGTATGCTTAAATAAAGCAGGTTTTATTACAATGATTTTAGAAGAAAAAACAAGGATTAAGTCATTTTTTGATCTGTGTTTAAAAATTTTTTTTAAATTCATTTTTTCAAGGGCTGATTTCACCCGTTTAATGCGAGAAGTAGTACAAAAATAGGGTTGTATTAAGCATAATTTACTCTACTTGTGTGCAAAGTTTCATAAGTTTTTGAATTTATGGGTTCGATGACTTCTCTTGTCAGTTCTTCGTGAACTTTTGTGGAATTTACGAAAGGACTCTCGCCCTTCCCCACAGTTACCTTTCTCTTACGAAGTGAATGAAGAAAGTAGCAACTGTAGGCGAATCTTTTACAAAACTGCAAAAACATAAACGGGTCAGATACAGCAGAAAATGTTTTTCAACGTGTTGAACTTTGAAAATTTATTTACGACCAGTAGAAACGCGTTCTCCGATCACTGTGCAATCGAACGTCAGAAGTTCGAGGTACGTTTTCCCTTTCTTTCTGGAATATTTCCCTCGCGGAAAAAGCCTCTGGATGGGTGAAAAGATAGCAGCGAAAGGGGTGGAGGAGTCTGAAAGAGAGACGCACACGTGACAGGAATGACAAAAAAGGTAATCCCGGCTGACAGGTATCCAGTCGCCAGGGGAGGTAGACGCGACAGAGAGTCATTGACTCCGAAAACCTTGTTCCCTCCTCTGTTCGACCCTTCGGGCGGCTCGATGATTAGATCCCGCCCTTCGACTCGTATTTTCCAAGGATTCGCCGATAAGTAGTACGGCTAAACTTCTACACGGACCGGTTACTTCCTGTATGTGTGAACATTTACGCGTGTACGTCACTTTTTCAAAAAATTGAGAGATCGCCTTTACACGTCCTTAACATGTCCGCGACTACGATCACGCATATGCAGCAACCATAATTTTGTGTTACACCTGACAACGATTATAATTATTAGTTCACGAAATGATATGCAAGAAAGATTTTCAGCATGTGTATAACTAACATAGATCTACAAAACATATACAGTAATCGCTCCTTCGTTGTCCTGAATCGTGGGCACGATCGTTGTCCAGTGCCTACCCACTCCACTGCCTGTCAACGAGAGGATTAGGCCTGCGTGGATCTGGTCGCCAGATGTGTCCCAGGACTGTCTAGACCCGCGCAGAACGGAGAACAATAGGAAAGGAATATGGCAAGGAAATAAGGAGTTTTTTAAAGCCAGACAGTTGACTGCTTTTGACTGCGAATGCTTTTTTTGTCATTTAACTAGCCGTTTCACTAAAGACGCAGTCATAAATCAAAAATAGTGTCCGGGCACGGTCGTTGTCCGCTCAAACCCCCGGCCTTTGGACAACGAAGGAGCTTTTACTGTATTATACATTTTCATTAAGGGCCCAAATAAAAAAGTTTTAAAAAATGTCTTTTTTAATTTTGCATGTAACCTTGTAAATTGTAAATTATAATTTTTAGAAAATCTTTTTTGTATGTCATTTCGTAAACCAATGCTTCTAATTGATTATACAAGATCAGGTCGTTTGGTACAATCATAAAAATGTTATTCTGTTTTAAAGGGCGTACGAATACTTTTCACACCCACTGTATAGCTTTCATATTTTTAAATTAAACGAGCACGGTGTACTCTTTGAAGGAAGCCTCAAAACCACACTTGTTTTTAACAATGTGGAATAACGTATAAACTTTTTGCTAGTTTGATAGTTGCTATTGTTACACGATAGAGTCGTTTACCTCATCGACTCGGCAACTCGCTGCAGCACTGTTTTGCAGCTCAATCATTGTAACGCGTTTGTTTTTCCCAGTATGGACAGAGGATGATGATTGCGATGTCTCTTATTGGCCACTAGGGTGCAATTCTGAGAGGGGGAAAAAGGAACAGTTCGCATACACGAGCTCGTCTAACACGTTGTAACGAACGTTGCAAGTTGCGTTAAAAATGTATTTGTCTTCAATTTTCCACTGCTATTTGCTCTTCTGCTCGAGCAATCGCAATTTATTATTGCAACGCTTGTTAAAAGAGACCCAGTTTATTCTTTCGTGTGGCTACGCGATCCAGTCGGAACATTCCCAGAATGTTTTCGTTACGAAGAGAACAGTCGAGACGCGGGACTTCGATTTGCTCGGCGGATATTTGTTCTCGCGAGTCCGGTCAGATTAATTGCTATCACCTTCGCAGTCTCCTGCACCATGTGCACCATGTTCACACAATCCGTCGTCTCCAGGAAAAATTAATATTTACGCTGGTAATGGAGTGGTAATTTCTTAATTTTTAAAAAGACTTTAAAATCCTGAAAAAACACGATTAATGTTTTAGTTATCCGTTACTGTGCAATGTGACTTTTGGTCACGCAGTGGCCACATACAGGGTGTCCCAAAATTACCTTAGTTTAATGAAATGAGAGGTTCCCGAGATCATTTGAAGCGACATTTTCCTTTGCAAAAATGTTATCCGCGGCTTTGTTTAGGAGTTATCAACGAAAAACACGGACCAATCAGAGCGCGACCTAGACGCGAGTTGGCACAGTCGGCCCGGCGCGCCAACTGTTTATTGGCCGACTGTGCCAACTCGCGTCTAGGTCGCGCTCTGATTGGACCGTGTTATTCGTTAATAACTCCTAAACAAAGCCGCGGCGGTAATTTTTGCAAAGGAAAATGTCGCTTGAAATGATCTCGGAACCTCCCATTTCATTAAACTAAGGTAATTTTGGGACACCCTGTATAGCACTTTTGGAACTATAAGTCCATCAGCTTTACGAATTCTCAAATAGAACTTTATGAGAGTATTCTAGAAGTACCACTTTTGAAAAATTAACTCCTTTGTTTTACCATTTTCTTTATTTTACCAGGGACGAATTTTCTAAAGTGACGACTCAATTTCATTACTTTTCGATCATTTTATATCAACAGCAATTTAGTATGCAAGAAAAAGTTGAAGAAACAATAAATATAGAAACACAATGTCTACATATGTGGAGTGTTATTGGTAAATTAGAAATGAAAACATTTCGTACAGTCTGTTCGGTCTCAAGCAGACCGAACGTGAGAATTTTAGCCCTTTAAACTCGAAACAATTTTAATTCGAAAATCAAGACATTTCGTCTTACGCCAGCGTTTTTCTTGGAAATAGTAAACGTTAGAAACAAACTGAAAGAAGAAAAAGTTATATACTGTTTTCTTCAATAATCTTTTTTAAGTTGCATTATTTTTTATAAATATGAAGGCGACACTTAATTTTGTAAATTGAATACTATGTACTTTTTATGTGATATGAAAGCGTGTAAAAATACCATAACGAATTTCACACAAGATCAGAAATGGAAGAAATACTTTGAATACCTCGTGCCAGTTCCTTCCCTTTTCGTTTCCATTGTTACTTTATTATTCTCTGTATATTGTTGCACATCGAACAAGTTCACTGTTAAATTCACAGGGATTCCCCAAATGTCAGTCACGTGATCCGACGTTGCTAAAAGTGCTGCCATCAATGCTTACTTCATTTAGTCCCGTAATATTTAATGTTTCCAACGTATTTTTACTACGTTTTTATTAGCTCGCTTTCTTGTTTGTCTGTTTGTTCGGTACAAATCTTGCAATTGATTTTAAACTAACTTCCCGATGCACTAGAGACTTGAAATTTTAAACATAGCTCAGAACTGGATGACAATGCAATATTCCGAAACAAAATTTTAAAAAAAACTGTGCGTTTACGAAATTATAAATCTAAATTTTATCTTTTACATTGAAAGATTAATTTTATTATAATCTAATACTGTGAATAATCAAACTATTTGAGAATTTGTATGTTTTGTAGTTATTTATTGATTAAAATTCCGGTAAAGAAGCAGCGAGCTCACAATTTTATCCGGCTGTGTACGCGCCAGTGTCGTCGTAGAGGTTAAACAATTTTCAGAATGTGAAACATTACGGGTTTTATTACGACGTGTGATCTCGACGCGACTTTAAAACAAAGTTGTTAGAAACAACACGGACAAGAGAGAAAAAATGGGTCGGTCGGTGTCGCGTACGTACGCAAAATGAAAAATTGCGATAATTTCCGCGCCACGTATCGCACTTTCCGTTCAGCAGAAGGCGGAGAAAGGGGGCAGCGTTATGCCTGGAGCGACGACACGGGAAGCGTCACGTTTCTTCAAATTACGGAAACGAGCGGGACTAGGCGAAAACAAAGGCGTCGCAGCGGAAAGCTCGCGCCGTCCCGCACGGTCCCTCGCCGTGCCGCGCCGGTGAAACACGGGAAACGCGGTGCGCCGCTTCTGCCCATGGGAATCGGTGTCGCGCGTCGAGATTAATGGCGCTTTCGTCCGAAACGCAATTTACCGTGCGATCGACACGGAACGATGACTTGCCCCGGACGCGAAATACCCGTTTCTGAAAGTTCCACCGTTCTCTGACGGAGAAAAACCGACGACGAGCGTGTGCACGAGCCTCCGCGCAACCAGTCGGTCGATTTTATTTTCTCGCGGAGCGATTGCGACGTGTTAATAATTCTCCCCGAGAAACGTGTTGATTGCGTTCCACGGAAACGCATCGTCACGCTTCGAGAACCAATGCGGTTCCCTCATTCTCCCGTTGAATAGAAAATTCGCGGCCACAAGGTGATCGAGGGCACTGCGGAGCTTTGTGAAAAGTAAACGTTTTCCAAGTCGATCGTGGAAAACAAACGTCAGTGGGAAATGTATGTTTTCTTTCAATAATTTTAATAAGTCGCGGATCAATTTTCCATTTTTGCTGCAAATTCGTGAAGCGGCTGCTCTTTTCCTTGCGTGACCAGAAATTTTTGTCTTTTTCCTATGTTGTCCAGTAGATTTGGACGAAAACTTATAAGTGTTTAAACAAACACGCGGTAATGCCGATAATTAATTAGTTGGTTGGTTAGATTAGGTCGGATGGTGGGATGGGGGGCGGAGACGGGACAGAGAGGGCCGGCGAAGGAAAACTGTGACAAAAAATTAAACATTAAAAATTCATTTAATTTTTTGTCACGTGGTATTTAATATTTGCCGGACATTTATTAACTTTTTCAAAGTAGAATGCAATAAGTCCTGATCAATGACGGTGATTTTTGCATTCCCCTATAGAGAAATGTAAATAAATCAAAATTACGAAACCATATGGAGGAACATATTAATATTTACAAACTTCGTTCTGTTATTCGGTGTATTCATTTTTTAATATGTCTGTGATAACTGGTTGCAGATTTTGGTATGTTCCCGTTTACAAATATCCTTTTCAAGTAAATACGAAAATGATATCGTGTGTTTTGATATTGGACTCTTTATTTTTTAAATATTTTTATGCAGCATACAAAAATAACGAGCGTGTAGAATTTACAAAACGAAATAAAACGTTTACAATAACTAATATTAATGCCATTTCAACAATATTCTTTTCTCCTGATTTTGTCAAATACATGCACAATATAGCCATGTAATAATATGCATAAACGCCGGAATAATCTTAGAAAATCAGTTCAAACGTGTCTGCAAACTACCATTTGTAAAAGACGTGTAAATTTGACGCAGAATACTTCTGTAGAAATAGACATGGAAAGGTTACGACAAACATTTATTTAAAATAATTAAGATTACGACAAACGTTTATTTAAAATTAGGTTTCACTTTTCGGTGAACTTGTCGATGATCTTCCTCCTCTCCGATTTTAACGGGAAGTCTTTTAACCACTTATTTTTAATGCATATATAACGGACAAAAATAAAAAAAAGTTCCGTTTGGACCGCGATGACTTCGAAAAAAATAAAATTGCGTATCCATAAAATTTAAAACATCATAGGAAATGGAAATATTCAAGGTCGGAAGAAATGTTTAATTTTCAAGTTGCAATAGCTCCGAGTGCAAAGGGTTAATTATTTTTTAAAATGGATAAAAATTCCGGTGAAATCCACAAGGATCAGCTTCTTCATAAATTTCCGTAGTGTTTTCAATATTTTCAAGGTTATAGCCTGTCCGAAAAAATATTCTTAATTCTTTTCTTACTCGCAGGTCAAAAGGAAGTGATTCGAAAAAGTTCTGTTGAAATCGGCGAGGTAGAGGTTCGTCGACAAGTTCGCCCATTCTTCCTGTATATCTGATCTTTTCAACCACCTTAGACCTATCGTTCGACCGTTTTTATTAGTATCCTGCGACCTTCGTCTTTTTCATCGGTGCAAGATTTCTCCACCACTCCAAAAAACCGGAGCATGCAATCGTCGAACGTTTTTTCTGCGAATATAGAGACATCTGTTGTCGTTCGCTCTGTCGAATATGACCGATCATTCTTACTCCTTGGAAGTTTCGATTAACCGACGAAAAACAGCACTCGATGCCAGCCAGCCCAGCGACGGAAAAAAACAAGATTGAGTGGCCGCCGATCGAAGTTTTCTTTCTACGGGGTTGACACGTATGCGCGCACGTATCGTCGAACCGCGATTCGATGATGAACGACTCCCAGCTCTGTCAGTGTCGCGATAGACGATGCAGAAAAACTGAAGACCAGTTTGGATCTATTTTCGTGTCGTAATGACAATAAGCGATTCTCCACCACAAGCTTATGGCGGTTCGTTTCATCGGGTTTGCAGGATAGACCTGCCACAGAGACGAGGTATAGGAGTACACCAATCACCCAATATATTTTTCTGTCTCACAGAATTCCACAGCAAGGTTTCAGAGCAACAGCATCCTTTGAATCTTTTGACTGTGGCCATTTCGAAAGTCTTTTGCTTGTCTGAATTGTTCTTTTTAAAATGTTTTGCTATTGTTCCTCATAATTATTACATAAGTATTTTTTAATTTCTCAAGTTTCTAGCGTTCCGTTTTCTTTTCTTATCGGCTAGCCCGCATCTCGAATTAGTTTTGTAGCCTGTATATAGGGTGTCCCAAAATTCCTTCAACAGCCGGAAATGGGAGATTCCTGAGATCATTCGAAGCAACATTTTCCTTTACAAAAATGTTATCCGCGGCTTTGTTTAGGAGTTATTAACGAAAAACACGGACCAATCAGAGCGCGACCTAGACGAGAGTTGGCACAGTCGGCCAATAGACAGTTGGAGCGCCGGGCCGACAGTCCCAACTCGCGTCTAGGTCGCGCTCTGATTGGTCCGTATTTTTCGTTAATAACTCCTAAACAAAGCCGCGGCTAACATTTTTGTAAAGGAAAATGTTGCTTCAAATGATCTCAGGAACCTCCCATTTCCGGCTGTTGAAGGAATTTTGGGACACCCTGTATAGACCATTTGGTCAAGGACGCCTGGAAAAATCAGTTCACACTTACGTTGTCAGTTCCTAATCATTTAGTTTTTAGCGTAATAGATTAATAGATTAGATAATATATTATGTTTTATGTATTATATACATTACATTTAATAGATTATTGTTAAATAAATAAAATTTACATGAAACATGTTCAATGATGGAGTTATTTCGTTCTTATTCTTTCACTTGTGAAAGGATAATTTCTCTAATACAACAAGCAAACCAATCAAATATGGTAAAGCATCGAACATGACTCAATACTTCAACTAGTTCATACTTAGATCCTAGAGTATATCTAAACCATCTTAATAATGAAGCAATCGACAGTTTTCTTGATAAGGTTGCAAAAATTTACGCCTTGGAAACGATGCGTTTCAATATTTAATACGAATAGTTAGAATGGTATATAAAATTAATTTTCTGCTTTAAAAACGATCGGATATTACAAATCAATAGAAACGATGATTAATCCGCTTTTATTAGCTGGTTTAGAGTGTTTGAAGTTTCTATTAGTTACCATATTACGTATCCTCCCCGTCAATTTATAGCAATGTACCCTCTACAGCCTACGCGATGGTTCGAGGGACTATTAATGGATTAGGGATGTAGCGGCGTATCTGTGCGTTTAATCAATTCACAGTTCAGAGGAAGTTTCATTCTTCCTCCTGAGGATCAGAACTTAAGACGCTCTGGGAATCTTGGAATACACGCTATTAGAAAGTGATTCTGGGAGATGAGAATATCTCGGTGCCCTGCATTTAGTTCGTTAACTCAATCAGCTTCTACTGAAAGAAAATTAATGCACCGCGGTGAAGTTTAATTTTCTTATGTATATGTGGTAGGTAATGGCACAAGTGAACAATGCAGGTACAATTTGATTTATTAAAAAAATGTAAATATCTATAATTAAAGTGCAGATTCAATAATAAAATATTAGCTGTTACGGAGAGTAATAAGTGTGATGAAGAAACTTTTGCATCGAAATTGATTTTTACATACACTTGAATAATATTCTGTTCATTGGTCTGACTACTGCTGGTTGCTTCCACTTGTTCTAATGCTTTGAAAAGAAATGATATCATTCATTTGTCCAATTATTTTCTACAAGCAATATTATGAATCACAGGATACTGAAAATATATGTTAGCTCCTGTTCCCAGCAATCGATGCGCAACAGTTTTATTTTCAATAAAAATCTGCAGTCACTAGTGATCCTTGCAAGTAGAAACAGAGCACAACAGGCAGACACGTTAGCGAGTGAATTCAAAAGCACCTGTGTACAATACATATATTGTTTACGTCCTTAAAGTACTCAATGCAAATTATACAAATGTTGTACAGTTTGTTATAATAGGCTGCGTATTTTACAAATTTATTACAAAAATGGGGAATTCCCAACAGTAGAAAGATTGAAAGAATTTAAGAATATCAACACTATATTTAAGACACAGCAAAACCAAAGAAAAATAAATTCCTATTTGTCTTGTAAATTTTGTTTCAGCGTCAATACAAACAATTCTCATTTTGCATAAAGATTTGTTTCAACTACTGTTCATGTATTTCTTCGAGCGATGATTTATTTTAAGACAAAAAGAATAGCTTCCGGATTCGGTTGTTTTCTTCCAATACCAGTTTTTTCCGTTTCTTCAACGTTTCAATTCACAATTAATTGCGCAATTTAAAAAAACGTTCCCGTATATGCTATTGAGTTTCATGAAAGGGGTATCACAATAACAAAAAATCAATAATATTTTCCACTTAAAAAAATGTTGAGCCCCCTTTCCCCTCCCAAAAAATTACCCGAAAAAGATTTAATACATACTAAAATATTGGCCCTCCTTAATCATTTAATAAAAAAAAAGAATAAGTTGACATCTTTATTAGATTCTGAGAAAACAGCTTGTATCACTTTATATGGTACACCCTGTATATGGCATTTTTCATTATGTGGATATGAAATTGAAATAATTCCTCATACATATTTAATAATGTAAACAATATTCGGAATAATGTTACTGCAATGCTGTAACACTTTATCTGGTACACCCTGTATATAAGTAGACAGCGGATCTTTATGCAAAATAAAAATTGTCTGCATCGATTGCAAGAGATAGAAGCTAAATTGCATGTTATTTCTTCCTTTAATGCTTTCAATAGAGGAGAGATCGTATATTAACATCTTCAAATTTTAATATCCTTCAACAATTTTGAATTTAATCTACTCAATTTTCCTATGAATGCATAAAGATCCGCTGTCTATGTATAAGTTTATCAGTTTCAGTTCAATAAGGCAATCAAAAGAAGAATAAATTTTTTACTTGCCCCCTGTGTCCTGCAATGAATGCCAACATTTTTTATTTTGCATAAAGATCCGCTAGCAGGGAATGTGTAATAAAGAGGAATGATTGGTATTAATAAAGACGACGCATCAATTTAAGCGGAGCGCATTATCATCCGCGATCAAACATTGAGTTAATGAACTATCCGTTCATGGAGGTGCGAGCGACGCGAAAGAAAGCGTTTACGTGGTTGAAAAAGCGGATGTTAATGACGGGGGGGACGAGGCCACCGAGCCGGATGCATAAACCGGTAGTCGAGAATCTTCGTTACACCGCCGCCCCCCTACCGACAATTCCGCGTGGAACTTGTTATCGCAACAATTTGCGCGTCGCTGTAATTTTCGACGCATTTGCATCGTCCACGATCCTCGAATCTTCACGGTCTCCCCGCGAACTTTACGACTTATAACCGAGTTATAGCGCGCCCGAGCGAAAATTGTCATCGTGCAAATTTCTGCAGCTGCCGTATCGTACGTACACCGTCGATTTTTAACCTTCAAGCCACTAAAGCGACGGCATTTCGCAGTTTACGACGACGCCGCCGCTTCTTTAATGGAGGTGTATTAATTACGGTCATCGGAAGTGTTTTCTTTTGTGGACGTCGCTTTAATGACGGCGTTCCACGCGCTACAGGCTTCCCCGTCGCTCCAATTAACTGTCTTAACGATCGAATGTAGACTACTTTCGTATTAAATGATAATGGCGTTCTCCAGCTTCATAGACTCCCGCAGGATTTAGGTTTTCTTACAAGATTCCGTATTGAAAGATAAAAAGTTCTGTTTGCTGTTACGAAATGTGTTGAGACGCGACGTAATGCGAAAACCACGAAACTGTCTCTAGAATTTGATACCACGACCCAAAGACTTCGACCACCCGACTAGAGAAAATAAATTAGGCTAAGAATCGAAGGCTCTTGAGCCCGAAGCAACGACGGGACTCGTTCGATTTTTTCAGTTTAACGAAAGACAGCGTCTGGACCACCTCTACAGCTCACTCCCAATTTTCTCCCACTATTCTTTACCACAGTTTTCACATCCCTTAAAAACTACCACCTTTACCACAGTTTTCACATCCCTTAAAAAGCATCTCTCCGTTCTAATCTTAAGTCTTCAACCTGTTCTCAAATAAGCCACAACTCTTTGTACAGTCGTCCTACTTAAAATATGTTATTGTTACTACAAAATTTTATACAGTTATTCCACCATTCTTCAAAACACCTCACCCTTTATTAACTACCTCTTTTTTTTCTTTTAATTTAAGGACGTGTGGAAAAAAATACATTTGCGTACACTAAAAAGAGGGGTTGTGTGGGACTTGGGGGAAACAGGTCTTCGCTTTCCCTAATACCCTAAAAAAACCACACGTCCAGGACTTATGCCCTTTCCTCCCTCAACTTCTGGCTCGCTGGAGGGCCAGACGGGGCCCCGCTTTCCGCATATCGCCCGTCTGGTTTATTATGCGAGCTTTAATAAACAATACCCTTTACTAATACCGTTTTCAGTAACCAAGCCAGGAGTGACAGATGTCAGAAAAGTCGAGTTCACCGATCTTTTCCATCTAGGCACGTACAAAATGTTCGATCTACATATTTCTGTTATTTCCGACCTTGTGTGACCTTGGAAATCGTAGCGTTGTATAGGAGTGAACTGATCTTGCCTCAGGCCCTCGTGTGACATTAAAAAACATGGCATTCCATTTAACACTAAACCCACCGAGCCTTAAAAGTAACTGATACATGTTCCCTTATAGAAATTATAAGATTGATTTTAATTAGACTTTATGCAACTCCTATTGTATTGGGTTGACAAGAAAGTAATTTCGGTATTTTAAGGTGTTATACTAGAGCCCAATATTTTTATTCAGACAATGAAGTTTAATGAATAAGATATTTTCCCTTTTGTTCGATGATCTTTTGCTAGAAAGCATAAACAAGAAAATAAAAAAAAAATTAAAGTTCACCTTTTGAATAAAGAAATTCGGTTTTTATTTCAACTTAAAATACTGAAATTACTTTCTTGCCAACCCAATCATATGTGCTCCACTAAAGATATCTATACCATCATTTCTTATGAAATTATTTTTATTATTTGAATAATCTTCAAATAAAAAATCTGGAACCAGTCATTTTGACTGGTGATGTTTAGTGTTAAAAAGCTGAAGTTCACCTTCGTAAATCTGGTAGCTCTAAAACTCCCAATTTTGAAGATTTTCAATTTGTTTGAAACATGTTTGCCAAAACTGAAAAATCTGAGAGAAGTGTTACTATCGATACTTTCACATACTTCCAATATCTGCTTATACGGGCCACATAAATGATAATCACAAGATGGCAAATGTGGGCTCGAGATCTTCAGGCCTCACGGATCGATTTCGAATATGTTCACGTTCACTGGCAAACGATTTACGTCAAGCAAACCATACTGTATCGAACATTTCAGTGGGTTCTGTTTCCACAATGGTTTGCAACCTGATAATAATACGTTGGGCAATGGGAATTGGCACTATCTGCTCACGTATCGTTACAGCTATTGAGTAAACGGCTTAGTAGAGTATCACGTGGCGCAGTTCGAGCGTAAGACACGTCTACTTGAATTTCCACTTGGTCTCATGTAGATAAGGACGAATATGCAGTTCTACAACTTCTACATAACAAAGTTCTGTTAATATTTAGCTGACCCTCGCTCGTATATTATAGTGCTTAAGATGCATTTGAAAAGTAACGAAATTTTGGTCTTGAAAGGTTAAGGGACTATTCTGTTATACGTATACTTCGTACGAATAAATAAATTATTTAGAACAGGGACGACTTCGTCGATTTCAATGACTTCCCTATATGTTCGAAATTTTCTCCAGATTCTTCATTTTACAAATGTCAAGATTTAAAAATTGTTGTTATTGGCACTCACACTTACTTATTTGGACGTATTTAGCAAAAATTTTCGTACAATGTCTTGTTAAATACAGTCTTATTATTTTTAAAAGGCAACACAAATTAGTCAGTTTTAGTGCTCGGTTGTTTCAGCGTTAACATCATAAATCTTCCCAGTTCTCGTTTTCCAAACAAATTGCTTTGATCTAACCTAATTTTCGCGGTAACCAAATCAGTGGTCAACGCGTTAAACACTGTTAAGGCGGTAGACTTGTTTCCAGGATTACAAGAGTGCGGGATTCGCGTTCTCATTTCCCGATAATGCAAAGATGGGGTTTTTCAGTAGTCCAAAACGCTAGATAAAAGATCGATCTAGGGCGCTATCGTCCTCAAAAGTGCTATTTTTTTGTTTACGAGGCGTAATTTGCATTATGTATTCGGCAGCATGTAGCTCTGATAATAGCTATGATATGCTTCCGAATAATGCAAATTACGCCTCGTAAACGAAAAAATAGGATTTTTGAGGGCGATAGCGCCCTAGATCGATCTTTTATCTAGCGTTTTTGACTACTGAAAACCCCCATCTTTCCATTATCGGGAAATGAGAACGCGAATCCCGCGCCCTTGCAATCCTGGAGAAAGGAGTCTACTCCCTTAAAAAGTACGCGTAGCGTTGAATAAAATAATACAGTCTTTGCCGTGCGTCCAACGTAACATCTCCCGAGTGGACTGACGCGGTAAATTACAAACGACCATTAATCACCTGTCGACTATTACCAATCTACGATCAGCAGTCACGTGTGTGCACGAACATGTTGCGTGTGTGCAAAGCAACGAGGTAAGCAGCGTTGCGTGTTATCGATCAATTTCGGGATGACAGGGAGCCGTAGAACTTCGGGTTGCATCTCACGAGCCGGAAGACGCGTCACCCCGAGAAGCGGAAGCGGAGGCGTCGAAGAATCCCAGCGGCATTGTTGCGCTCGCGGAAAAAGATTTCTGTCGTTCGCTCGACTCCGACGAACACCGATCAAATATTGACTGCCGTAATGACGTTTCCCCATCGTTCTACCCTATCCTCCGACCCATCTGCCGGCCCTCTAGCGCGCGATCGTTCCGTTTCATTAATCCGAACCCGCGTCGTCGCGTCGCGCCGGAAAAATTCTTAGCGTGCACACACGAAGATACCCAGAGCATCGGTTACTCCTACACCTTCCGTTTCTCTGTTCCGTATCTATCGTTCGAACTTTGTTCCGCGAGACGGGTATACGCCGAGCAATTACCGCGATCGTTTCTTCTCCCTCGTCCACCCCCTCGGCGCGGCGTTGCGACCGAGAACGAGTCGCGATGTTTAACCACAGAGAACGTACAGTTGCTCGCGAAAGTATTCGCGCACCCGTTCGAAACCCCAACCATTTTGCCACGTTTAACCTTTTATCTTATCAATTTTTCTTTCATAACTCTCAATAGAGACTTCTTATTTAGAAATTCTCGATAGGGATGTCTTATACAGGGTGTTTCCTACTTTTCTGGCAAGATTGTAGGAGCACGATCTACAAGTGAAAATACTATTCTTTGCTTTCTGATTTGTTTTGTTTGAGTACTTCACTTATTTCTTTTTTACAATAGGCCTTCAACCAGGGCCGGATTAAGCCCCGTAGCAGAAGTAGCAAATGCTACGGGCCCCGCGCTTTTGGGGGCCCCGCTCCATACAAAAAGGGGCCCTGCACACGGGCATTTTATCGGAGAGGCGCCGAAACCTTAACAATACTTTTGCTACAAAAGAGAAAAGGTCATTCATACAAGCGGCCCTGATACAAAGCCTAAGGCCTCGCGATAAAATTTGCTACAGGCCCCGCGCTGGCTTAATCCGGCACTGCCTTGAACTAACTTGTTTCTAATTTTTCCTGTCATTGTCAGAATGTCACGTGTATCTGACTTCCCATGACGTGCCTATATTCACCGATAAAACTTACACGAACCCCTCCAATCTGTCTCTATAGGGATTTGCTACAGTTCCTGAGTTGTCCCATACGTCATTCCTTCTGATTTCCCTGCTAGCCACCTCGTTTCGTTATATCTTTCCCTTCTCTTTTTCTTCCTTTCTTCCTAGCGTTACGTGCTCGTGATTCAGTTCGGGATTCGTAACCGTGCGAATACATTATGAATTATCACGTTCTCAGCGTGGAAGTCATGATTATCCTCTCCATCGTTTTCGAAATAGACTCGTCGCGATGCGTTATTCTTAACCAACATATTACTTCTTAGTTAGTATTGCGAGAAATGTTCACAAAGTCCATCATCATGCACTTACCCGTAAACAACGTAACTTCGAGAAAGCGCCTCTAAGAAAGTATTTGTTAGCCAGGTACATCAACTCGCTTCATCGTTTCGAGAACAAAAACACGTCTGCTCGAAATGTTCACCAGCTAGCTAACTTTACACGAAGTTAAAGGTTTACACAGTGGAACGGAACGAACCGCCGAGTTAGCTATATCTGGTATTTTACATCAGTGCTTTAACAAATGCGGTCCTTTGTGGTAAAATGCAAATGTTCATTAAATATTCACACCAAGTTAAATCACCATGTAAGGCTGCGAAGTACCGGAGCAATTGCTTTGAGAACTTTGTGTCTCAACAAACAGTAATTTGTAAAATAAACTTGCCACTGGGATACGTTGTTCTAGACAGTTTCTTTCGTCTCCGGATGATGGTAAAGTGCAGAGTCGACAGATCAGGGAAATCGAGGAGAAAAAGTTACCCTCTCTCTGCCAGGGCCGCGGCGGAAGGTAGAGTGGGGAGACAAGTCTTAATCTGACGACTCTTATTAGATGTCATCCGAGACCTCTGTGGTTGTAAGGAAGAACGCCGCATGTCACATATTTTCACTTCCGTTTAAAGTTTGGATCACTAATTTCTTGTTCTAGTGGTGTTTCCTTGTTTTCTTTTCAAAGTGTATATTTCTTTCACTTTGTATGATATTGCATATTTGTATAATTAATGTGAATAGTAATAGGAACAATAGTAATAATTGACAACGCTTTAAGTAAAACGACGCAAGTCCACTGGACTTGTTCTTCTGGCCGTGTCGCAGTTAAGTAGTTGTTCCAAAAGAAAACATTACCGTCAATGTCAGGCGCCAGCGTTCTGTGCGCTCCTAATCAGTACAATCTCACTTTTGTATTGTGACGAATGTGTTACAACTATCATATAAAGTTTAATAACTAATATTATATAAGGCTGTGTTTCCGATTACGTCCATGCTCAGAATTGGATGAAATTTTGGAAATAGGTTCTTTTTTTACTATAATGATGATTGCCAGAATGATTTTTCGCGACTCGAAACAAAATTTTTTACCATTTCAATGTCACCTTCTACCTTACTGACTTCAAGACTCTTTATTTTATGTCCGTGCTGTGCGTATGCGTCAGCATGATGCGACAGCTCGTCAACTGTTTCTACAAAAACAAGCTAACTATTATTTTATTCATTATTTTAATTATATACTTATACTTACCTGTAAAAGAGAGTGGTAAGGTAGAAAGTGACATTTATATGGTAAAAAATTTTTTTTCGAGTCGCCAAAAATCCTTCTAACAATCATGACTTTAGTCAAAAAAGAACCTATTTGCAAAATTTCATCCAATTCTAAGCATGGACGTAATCGGAAACTTCGCCTTATATAATTGTATAGTGATAATACAGAGAATATATGAGAAAATTACAAAATTAAATGTTGGATCACATTTTATAGTAACCCACTAACAGCAAAAAATGTACTAAACATTGATTCTGATATCGATTTATTGGAGATTGATCAAAATAGCGCCAATGAAGTAATAGAATCCAAAAGATTCAAGAAAGCGTTACAAATAAATGAAGAAAAATGATTTTGTCTCTTTTCCTTCTTTCGTTGTCGAATCACTTGTATGAAATACTGTGCTATTTTTGGTAAAGTAAAAATATAGAATATACTTAATTCTTGTCGTTTTATTTTATACAAAATAAATTTAGTATAAGCAGATTAATAAAAATAGAGAAAACAGCAATCACAACGAAAAGATACAAGTAGATGTAATCTCAAAATATTGAGGACTTATGTTGTTTTGCCTTACGCGTATGAATTGAACGCAGGACATCGGTTAAATTGCATTACTTTTTTAGCCTTTCGGATTTGTTTTCATGGCTCTTTTTCTGGTAAATACGTAAATCCTATACCCTAAAGCTCAATTTACGCATAAACTCAAATTTTTTGACAACCACAGACCTATCATCTATTAATCTATCAATTGTCAAACCCCTGTTGTTATCGTATACATTATTGTTTAAACCTGCTTTCGTCCGCCACTGTAAAATTAGTTCCGACGAGTTCTACGAACGAGAATTGAATAACAACAACAATCACACAACAAGATGTAAAAACAGAATTCGCCAAAAGTTATTTAAACCTCCATTGCATGAGAGTGTCGTCGTTGTAGAATTGAAACCGAACAGATCAATCTCCTGGGGGAGCGCGGCGCGGCGTAATCGCGTTTCCGGTTCCTCGCGTTCGACCACCTCGCCGGTTTACTGTTTCTTCATTTTCCCGAACAAACAATCGGATCGGGCCGCGTACATGGTGGTTCGTCGTTTTTCAGTTAATAACGACGGAGCGTTAATCGATCGTCGTCGAACACGTACCAACCCCGTATTATCTGCGATCATTGGTCTAATTTAATCGGCGGAAAATATAATTGAAATCGGGACCAGCCTCCTGGCGACCGTTCTCTTTTCCACTCGGTCCTCCCTTTTTTCCTCTGTGCTCTTCGTTCGGGGCCGGTCGCTACTTTTCTTCGTTCCGCGATCGTTTCAGCGGATTCAGCTCGCGGAGGTTTACCGGCGGCGACTGCTGTTAATTGAATTTCGGCGGGTTAATTAATTTCGTTTCTGATTCTCGTGGCGGAGTCCCCGGCGAAATGAAGAACCGACGCGAGATTGTCCCGAGCCCCTCCCCCTCCGCCTCTCCGGAACATTTTATCCGGTTACAATGCATACAAGAGACACGGCGCTCGTTCGCGGTTTACCGTCCCACAAAGGATTACGAACGTTAAATTAATCGGGTTCGAGTTTTCATCGGTACCGGGACGCGAGGTTGTTAAACAATTTAGGCGTTTCAAATCCTTTACGTGCCGCGGATTCAATTTTTACGATCGCCGCCGCGGCGCCGTGCCACCCTTTATTGTATTATGCGATCGGCATCGACGTTGACGCGTGTTCCGGCATATTTTGCGGGGGAACAAACGCGAAATATTGGCGATTTAAATGTTTGCATTATGTGTTGTGACCGACGTGTGTGCGCATTGGTCTCGTTTACGGATGAATATCGGCGCGCTGATTAAACCCAGGCATCAGATATATTGATACACGCTTTAACGTTTCTGCCCGCGCGTCGCGTCGCCCCTCGGTTTTCATTTTCTGTTTAACAGTCGCTTTTAACACGTACCGTGTGTTTACCTTTCAAAGAGCTATTAAAATCGAAATGTTTCGTTCTCCTCGCGGAATATCATTCTGTATACCTTTATTTAAAAAATTAGAGAATTCCATTCGGTCCATATTCGATCTGATAAATCGAGGGGCTGTTATTGTAATCATTAGATTGCGGATCTTTGTGCATTTATGGCTTCCGGAAATTGTCAGGAAAAGGTGGAATATAAAATTCGACAGAGTTTAGTACAATTTTTATTTGATTGAGATCTGCAAAGGCTACTACCACTGGAAGTAACATTGTATTTTATTCCACTTTCTTAAAACTCGTCTAGAATAATTGAAAATTGCATATAAATCCATCACATATCCCATTAAGTATCATTCACCCTTATATCATCTAGTTTATCTAATTTATGAGCTTTCTGAGATCATGTATTTTCTAAATTTTATATTAAATCAGGCAAAATAGCGAATCGTTGTCAAAACTAATTTTGAAAATCAATTTTTGAGGAACTATTTGAACGCAAATTTTTTATCTAAATGTTCAGTTTCTCCTGTTCGTAAAGAAAGAACGATCGAATAAAAAATCCACTTCGGCAAGGATTAAATAAAATTTTAGCGAAATTGGTCCATTAGTCTCTCGGATATTTCTGGTTTCGATTTTGAAAAGTTCATTTCGAGAAAGATGCGTTTGAAGTTTCAATTATTTGCTACCGCCGCGGAATACGACTGCACTTTCGGTGGTATAAATTCAGCAGTTTTCCGAATTTCCGAATAAAACTTTCAGAGTGCATTCCAGAAGGATCGTACTAATAGAGTGTACCATTCAGTAAACATCAATTTTTCATTTCAATAATGTTACACGTATTCCCCATTTAGAGCCATCAATTTTAGACAAATTCGGAGATGGAAAATGGTTGATCAAGTTTGTAAAAATTTTATCCACGTGTTCGACTACATTTCAAAATTACCCAGTGTAATTTTTCCACAATTATTCATTCTCATAACAAGATAAAGGGATCTGTCTTTTAGGTATGTGTAGAAAATCTTCTTGTGACATTGAATGTCTTAGTCTGTCAAGTCTTAATCTGGCGACTCTGCATTCACGCTTGAATTTTGAGGCCTCTGATTAGTAAACTGCGGATTGTATTTATTTATAACAAAAACGAGTAGGTACAATTTAAAATAGCAAAAACATTCGAAAAATTTAAACATACTATTACATTATTCTCGGCCTACTAAACATAATACAAAAGAAAATTTTCTACTTCACTCCAGTTTGTTGCAATTCGAGTAAGAAATTTTTATTTCGCATAAAGATCAGGAGTCTGCTGATTAGCAATTAATCGTACGGAATGATAAATGAGTATCTCGTAGATACATTCCGCTCTCGGAATTAGTGGAAACTCGCGTTCCCTGTAGAGGAGCTGCACTCTCGAAAAAATCATGGATAAAACTTCCGGAACGATGCTCGAGACGAATAAATCGAATCAGACGGGGGCCAGCTCATCGAGATCGATGTCGTCCGGGGGAATTATATCCGCTTCGTCCATCAGCGCCCGACGCCGAACAAATAAGCAGATAAATATGGATGAGGGCAACGTCGAGAAATAATTGCGGAAAATTGACCAAGCCGCGGACCGGGTGTCCGACCAACCGGCGGATCGTTCTTAATTGATAGACATGGAACTTCCGTCTGGTTCGACGGGGTTGGGTCGGCGGAGGAACGAGAGGGGGAGGGGAGGGAGGTGCGGCAATCGGCTCGCCGGACCATGCATCCGCTTATAATCCGATTTCCCCGGGGTAAGCTGTCTGCGCGCATATACACGCGAATCTGGAAAGTAAACTCAGCGCGGCGCGAGGTGATCCGTGTGTGTCACGATGCAAATGTTTGCTTACTCAGCAAGTCGAACACGCGGCCCCGACTACGGGCACGGGCCGAACTCGAACCCCGAGCCCGCAGCCCAGAATCCAGAACCTCGAGAACCAGAGCCGGAACCCGAACGCGGCACCCCGGTTTAACCGTCCGGACTTCGACCTGCATACGAGAACGTCTTCGGTCTCCGTTGATTGCGAGTTTATGCTCTTCCGCTCGGATTTCCCGCTGTTACGAGCGCCACTTCGACGTCCACGGTGTCGCTCCTCGTTACCGCGATTTGTGGAATTATCGGCCGCCCCTGCACCGGTGACTATTCATTCCATCGACGCAACCCTCCAATCCCGATGAAAATATGGCCACTGCTTCGAGCACCCGCTGTATGTAATTCCTGCTGATTCAAAACGCCACCGGCAGACATGTACCAAGGCTTTCTAGTAGGGAAGATCGGGGCTAGTCGACTAATGAGGCGCATTGATTGATTTCCTTTAATTGTGTCGGTGATTATCGAAATGAACTGGGTCGTGTCTTCTTTCTTCGAGATATTTACAATTTTGCGTCTGATTTGGTATAACGATGTTTCGCCATGATAGACTAGACACTGGATTTTATTTTGTATAAAATAAAATAGCAATAATTATTGTTATTGAAATCAATCGACATAATTAGACTCCGGATCTTCATGCAAAATGAAAAACATTGGGCATTAATTGCAAGACACACGAGCTAAATATAAATTTATATTATTATTATTATTATATACGGACCGAGGTCCTTTTGTACATGGGTTTACAGACGTTTTGTATAACTGATAAAAACAAATAGAAAATAACAAAAATATACAAAAAGAACATAGAAAAAAGAAGAGAAAAAGAAGAATTTTATATTTTCTTCTAATAATTTTAATGTAGTGAAAATAATTTCAACTCTCTCTTCTAATCTTTTCACTGTTCTTAATTGCACTCACTCATTTTGGACAGAATTGCATAAAACTCGGAGTTTAAACTTAACGAGCGAAGAGATCAATTTGTTCAGAATTTTGTCATACACCACTTTCATTTACTGGTACAATTATTGTATCATAGATGGTGCTTTCATTCGCAATATTGAGAATTGAGACATAATCCGGATACCAATTATTTTCATTGGTTGGTCAACAGGTAGAATTGTTACTCTTTTCCAAAGTTAGGCAAAAATTTTATTTGAATAAAACTTTCGACTAAAGTGGGTTTAAAACCCACTAGGAAAAAACTCACTTTATTCGAAATGTTTATTTAAATAAAATTTCTGCCCAGCTCTGCGCTTTTCTGCAAGTAGGCTAACGATCATATCCATCGTAGGACCTACGTCACTATAACACGAAGTGCCAACTGGGCCACTAACATATCTGATCTTCTCGTTTACGGTTGTTGTTACAGTATATCATAGACAATATATAAATAATGTATTTCCACGGTAAAAATTCGAAAAGGAAGAAAGAGAAATTTTATATCCACGTTGGGCTTGAACCCGGTCCGCCCGCGTAGTAAGCTGATATGCTACCACTCAATTAAATTCAATTAAATGTTTATTTATAGAGATTCAACAATTTTAACGGTTCTTACAATAACTATAAAAATAAACAAAAAGTTTTTCTTAACAGAGGTTAAACTGGAATGAGAAACAGGTTTGATTTTCCAACTACAAAATTCCTTTCATGTATTTAAAAATTGTGCACATACTATAGACACATAAAGATTCGAAGTCATTGATTTATTATTAACAATTTGACTTCTACTTTGATCGAGCCCATTGATATTTATATTAAACAAAGAGAAACGCGTTTCGTTATAACTCTGTTTTTATTGAAAGCTTTCGAATACTTTCACTTAACAAATGACTGTACACGGTTGATTTACAGCGTGCACGAAATTACGAAACTCGGTATCAGGTGATTTTTTCGGCATTTTTCGCAAACACAGTTTTATACAAACATTTATTAATGTTGCACGGTCTCCTAACCAATTCTCGTTCCGAAAGTTTGGGATGCTCGGCAAGCGGCAATAAAATAATTGAAGCTAGGAGTTTGCCCGGGAAATTTCATATCTGCTCTAGCCGCCGTCAACATTGGAATTTCCATTGAACGTAACTTATTTCATCCCGTCTATTTTCCGGTGGAAGCGGGTTGACGCGATAAACTCGCGAAAATTCGTAGAACAAATCATATTCACGAAATTTACCATTCAACTTGCTCCTCGTACCAAAATACGTATTGAAAACGCTATCTCTATTCGGTGAAATAAATTGATGTGGACACAGAAAAAATCCAAGCATAAAATAAATCGTAATAGAAATTTCAAAAAGTTGTAAGAAAAAACTAGATATCAATGTTTCATGTATAAATTTTATTTGGAACGTCTCGTGTTATAAAAAACGAACATTGGCCAAAATAATGGAATATGCTGTGTACGCTTTATTTATATAAGCGAAAAACGCTCAGAACTTTTTACTTCACCTAATATCTCCGATATTTACGATTGTATAAAGAAAGTGTTCCGAATAAGATTGTAGATTTTTCTCTAAAAGAATAATCTTAAGAATAATCTATCAATCTTAGGAATTATTATTTTACAGATACTTTATTTATCGTACACTATTTTTTCCAAAAAATGATTTATTGGTTTCAATTTATATTGGACCAAAAAATGCTTCTTGCGTTCCACCGCGGGTATAATTCTCCAATCATTCATTTCGCTGTAGAAAGCATGCGAGAAAGAAAATATTCAATGATTCATGGCTTGTGCTGTTTTATCGGGAACAGCAAACGCATTAAAACAGTTGAATTCGCGATGGAAATAGTCGACGATACTTAATTACTGCAGCGTCAGATCAGTAAGTAAGTTTCGAAATTAAATGTTACACATGATACGGGAAGCTCGTTACGTGCAACCAATGGTAAACATGTTCGACTGAAGAATCAGTTTCTGTGCGAATTGGAGCTAAAAACCAGTCGGAAACAGCCTTATTCAAATATTAATATATGTGTAAGTCATAGTATTATACATATTAATAAGTAATAATAATAATATATATACATTTATAATTGGATTCATTTTCCCTCGGACATACTATCAGTAATTTAAATCACATTTAATCAAATTCTTTTCCATCTTTCTAATTTCATATTTCAAATTACATAATTAAATGCCACGCGGCCGACAATTCATAAAATTTTAATCGCGAAACGCGTCTCTCACATTTATTCCATTATCTCTCTTAAAGGGGATTTTCCGTTCTACGGGAAAAAATTCGACTTTCTCTTTGTGTAGTTTTAATACAAGCGGTCTTTGAAATATCCAATCGGTGAATCGCTGCAGTAAAATGCAATTAAACAATTGTATATTCTTTTCAGATTCAGACGTCGGTTTGCGGCGTCACTAGTTATAAATTTAGTATTGTTTAAAAACGTTATGATAACCAAGAACTTTTCCATAATTTAAAATTATTAATGACCTCGCATTGATAAATTTTATATTTCGCCGTTTTGGAAAGAGAAATCTGTACAGATGTCAGAATTATCGGATTAATCAAAATGATCGGTTTCAGATACCTCGTTCTAAAATTATCGAAAAATATTCACTAAATTTATTTATTTTGGTACATGTTACACTAAAAATTTACATGACTTCGATGTCTTCCAACTTTCATAAGAAAATGCCAACGAGTCATTTTAATGCTTCACAGTTCCTTCGTGTGAATAATTAGTATTCCGGACATTCCCCGAGTGTCAAATTAAAATGATGTTGCTTGATTAATTTTGATATAACATCTTCAAGAGATATTTTGAAAGAAACACATTAGTATAAAGGATATTATTAACTGAGCATAAATAATAATACTAGTTAACTCGGTCATACCTAACTAATAATTCGGTTATACCTAATAAAGCTTTTAATTATTTAACACTATTTAAACTTGACGAAACGTTCAAGTCAATGCTATAGTTCTTTATTCTAAAACATTTGTACATTTTTTATATTTCCAAACAATATTAAATTAACGCCGAACAGTAAATAATATGCAATAACAACTTTCTAACGTTACTTTGTTAGGTGCACATAATAATTGTAATATTTTTGTCACATATTTTCTCAGCTCTCCCCTTTTTTTTTTCATTTTTTGCAACTGGTCTATATTTTTGGCACTAACTGCTAGATACGTGTTTTGTGTACTTTCGCAGTTCAATTTGATTCTGTTATATCAACAAAAATGTTTTGTTGGTCCATGATACATGATGTATGCACAATAAATGTATAATATTTGTTAATTTTAAAAACTGATTTTGTGTATTATAGTCTATCTTTTTTAAAAGAGGACATCTAAAATATCCTCATAGTCATAATAGCTGTCCAGCCAACTCCTATTACTTCAGGTTTGCTGTATTGATTGGCACATTGCACAGATTGGCAGCTATTATGAGTATGAGTATGCTTCAAGTGCCTTTTTTTGATAAACAGACAGTACATAATATGTAGAGACGGCATTTTAAAACTGTTCAGATTTTCGTTAAAAAAGTAAAGAGCTGGTACCGAGTTCTGTTTTTACATGACATATACGTTCCCCGAAGAGTACACGTAAAAAAAGCTCGTGCAAAAAATATATTGTATTCATGGAAAAGTGGAAGTTTGGTTACGGACTTCAAAAATCAATAAAAATACTAAAATAAACCATAAAATAGAAAATTCATATTACAATCTTTATATTTTGTGTAGATTATCTGAAATTTCCATAATAATCAACTTTTTATTAATGATTTTTAGCGTAGAAAATTTTATAATTGTTGTTTTTAATCCCTGGTTGACTCATTATGTGAAAACACACGAATAAACAAGAACTTTGATGTCGTATATTGTAGCAAATGTTATAAACGTTTGAAAACCCATCGAAAGTTATTAATACTTGCATGCAGAAATTTCATTTTAAACTTTCTTCTGCCCGCCATTGTATTTCTGAGAGACGCGGCACTCGGAGTGCTAAACAACCGGCGCAAACACGAGAAGGAAATTTGTTTTTTAATTCGTATCGAATCAAGATCCAGTTGGAACAGAATTGGGCGTTTATCTGGACGAAAAAGTTCCCTTAAAAATGTTCCGAAACGGCTGGAGAAGGCCAGTCGATGTAATATATTAGCGAAACCGTAAATCGCCGTAACTCCCTCGTATATTACGAGACAAAGAAGCACACAATTTCACCGGCATACAAAATTCCTCATTTCGCCCGTCCTAATCCTATCCGAGAGAAAGCCGGAGAGTCCTGCGCGCATCTCGGCGCGATAGCGTGTTATTTTTCCAACGAATTCCTCGGTCCTTTCCTTACCCCCAGACACACGTGGCACTTTATGAAACATCCTGTACGCATATATAACTGGCGCGAGAACGTAAGGACAAAGAACCAGCTATTTTCCATGCGAAGCAGGTAAGAGGGGTCGGGGCGAGACGGTTAACCCCTGAATCCAGTATAAAAGAGGGTATCCCTTGGTGTGCGTCCTGCGCAACTATGTGTGCGTGCACACGCGCGTATTCGCCTTCCTCGTTTCTGCGCTCTGTGTACGCGCGGGTGCACTCGTACGCCTGACTAGTGTGTCGGTGAGGTCTTACCGGTTATACACGGTTACAGGGTCAAAGGTGAGGCACTGGCCAGTTAGATATATTGCGCGGGTGTTGAGTTTCAACGGCGTCGTTCAGATAACGGCAATCTCGGAGGCCTCGGGACACCCGGCTATGGTGTTGGTGAAATTGAAAGACCTCCATGGCGAAACGGGGAAACGGAGATATTGGCAGACCCAGCCGGAAATATTCTTCCCTCGATGCAGTCCCGACTGTTGTCCTTTCTGAGTTTGATTACATTCATCCTGAAGGTACTACTGTCTTCTTTCGATATACGACGACGATGTTTCTTTCGAAATAAGAAAATCTCATCCCCACTTGTTCTTTCGTAGCTCGCCGCTCGACGCCACTACAAAAATTTCCATAAATATTTATTAGATCTGTCTAAGAACACAGCTGTAATTCGTTGGTGCTCGTTTTTCACTGTCAGGTAGATATCAACCCTTTTTCCGAACCGCCCATTCTACAGTTAGGAGCATAACTGATCACACACACACTTTAAATCAGAATAACTTTCTTATGACTGGATCAAACGAATTCAATTTCTCTGTAAGGCTAGAAGAATTAGTTTAGTAAATAACGTGTAAAAAATATGTTTAAAAAATGCATTTGGTCGGAATTGTAATAGACAATAGTAAAAATTGATTTTTACAACTGTAGAAGATCATTTATAGATGTGTTCGGTTAACTGGGTTAACAAGTGTAAACTATATACGTTCTGAAAATTTCATTGAAATTGGTTAATTGGTTTACGAGTTATGAACGATCGAAAGTGGTAAAAATTGCAATTTCTCATGATTTTCGGCCTTTTTACTTTTACCACATTTGATCGGTTATAACTCGTAAACCAATTAACCAATTTCAATGAAATTTTCAGGACGTATATAGTTTATACGAGTTGAACGAACACATCTTTTAAATTTTCGATATTGGCCCTGCTAAGAAAGTTGTAAAAATCAATTTTTACTATGTTTTTCACAATTCCGACCAAATGCATTTTTTCAACATATTTTTTAGACGTCATTGAAATTGAAGTCGTTTGGTCGATTCATGAAAAAGTTATTCTGATTTAAAGTGTGTTGAATCAGTTATGCTCCTAACTGTATGTACATACATACGTGGTTATAAGTCGTATACAACAAAAGATATCAAAATATGGTTGGGATAAAAGTTATACCGTTTCTTGGGATCTATAAAGTTGCATGTACATTTTTTTTTAAACATTATTTTTTAATTCAATTTTCCAAAAAGCACGATTTTAATATCCTTTGTCGTTTTCAATTTATAAGCACGTACATTATCTATGTGTCACTTTTAATTAACGCAACATTGTCAGTTAGTGACATCTAAACATTAGGAAAATTTTCTTAAAAATGACATCAATGACTACTGCTTCAGCAACAAAAAATTTATATAATTTTTTACAAACAATTATACGTATACTTTTGCGATGAATTACACATTTGTCTAAATATTCGCAGTCTATTTGAGTTTCATACATATGCATGGATATTGAGTCTAACCTCTAGAAAATAATTGCACGCTCTAGTTATTTGAAAACTTGCAGTGCCGTTGCACCGCATCAATTCAAATGTTATTCGGTTTAATGGACTCCATGGCTTTGATATCGTCAGTTTATTCGGTTAAAAAAGGGGATCGCTGCGGTTAGTTGGTCAGTATCGAATATCCATCCAGTGAATATGATAAAGCAAGGTTCTTTTTATTCTGTAGCGGAGTATTAACCAAACGATTCTAAATAAACTTTGTCCATAATCGACACGACGTGAAGCCATCGAATGTAAAGAACTATTATCGTTTCAGGATCAAATTGTTTCTAAAATAATTGTCTGATTACAAAATAGAAAGTTTTGTCATTTATATAAAAGGAACGTTCCGAAGCTGTTCAAAGTCCAAAAGAGTTCAAAAAAAGTTATTCTATATTTTCAACTTATTATTTCATGAAAAATCCCTCCCCCACGTTCGTACCAATTTGAAACACTCTGTTCGTGCCCGATTTTCATAGATGTCGCAAACTGCACTGTACACGGCGGAGTATAAAAATATTATATAGTCACCATTCTTTTCTAATTGTAAAAAATTATTTAGTCACCTTTCTTTTCTCATTGTAGAAAATTATATAGTCACCATTCTTTTCTAATTGTGGAAAATTGTACAATGTGTACAGTCACCATTCTTCTCTAGGGTAGAGTGCCCAAATATGGTATAGTCCCCTAGTATGGCACTATCTTATACCTTGTGAAGGAGAAGTACTCTGGTGAGAAAATCCTCAAACGTTAGTTTCCCAAGTTTACTCAACAGTGTGCATTGCGTTCGCACCATTCTATAGAGTTTAGTATCGATCCTCCGCCAGCTGTGTCTGCACGTGTTGAATATTTTTATGGTTAGATTTTCGATAGTATCTTTTTCGAGGAAAGTTTGTACATATCTGTAATTTCAGTTTATTTATATTAATGTTTTCCAACTGTTGGTTTGGGCTGAAATTCATTTTCTCTTTGTCAGAAGCTAGTATTATCAATCCGCGTAGAGTTCCCAATATGGCACTGCCAAGGGTTCCCTAATATGGATATAGCTATTGCCATTCTTGTTGTGGGTGCCGAATATGGCACTAGATGTCAATATTAATCAAGGTGTACCATATTAAGAACCCCTTTCGCTGGAACTTGCAAATGTCACCACAAAGAAAATATTTTACCCAATCTGTATTAAATTTTGAACAAACCCCAGAATCTTATAGGAAGGAAATGCATCTACAACTACTAATTTTTTGGTCGAAAAGGAGCATTCTAAAATAATCAAAAAATGACATCAACAAAGAGTGGTCCATATTTGGGCACATTACCCTAATTGTAGAAAATAATGGTGACTATACAATTGATTAATAAAGCTGTATTCTTTAAAATTTACCCATTGAATTTTATTTTCAAATCGGGCACGAACTTATGCAATAATCTGACAGTTCACGAAACTTTGACGTCATTTTTTTAAGCGAACGATTCACTCGAGACTCATGGTTCCTGTGAAACTTTTGTTCCCCGTTACGAGTACTATACTGTGCAAAGAAAAAAACATATTTCCCCTTCAAAAAGAAGGTCAAGGTGATTTTTACATGGACTGTCTTTACACGTATACACCCTGTACAAGAAAATACGTGTGGAATAATTTTAGGTATTCTACGTTCGTGCCGAGTTTCGTTACAATCAGCAACTTCGAATTGGATGACGACGCCCCTTGCGAACATTACTAGGGCAGTCCGCTGAAATATTTGAGTTAGCTGATTGTAGAGAAATTTGTGAGTGCATGGTAAGCAACGAGTAATAAATGTAGCACGTCTCGAGATAATTTCTGGCCGGAGCGCGTTGATCGCAGATACGGTATCCGTTACTACACTTTTATTGGCTATTCGAGCGCGAGTGGCGCTGAGGGCGCCTTAAAGAAATGCCTGTTCTCGAAGGCCCTATCAGAAGTCTGGGTTACCGGCACGTAGAGGGAATAAAGCGAGAGAGCGGCCCGCAATAAAGGCAGCCCTTAAGGGCTTTCCGCAAGCCCTCCAAATAAATACATCCGCGGCCGCGCGTCACATAGTGACGATATCTGATACCTTCCCTGCGGCCGCAGCCACTGGAACGTCATTGTTTCAAAACGAGAGAACGTGACACGGCTTCGTCATAGCCACCCCCGACCGCTCACAATTGTCCGTTTCCTCTAAATACTCGTTAGCGGTTGTTCCACCGCCTTCCCTCATCCATTCAACGTTCATCCGAGCTTGTAGAAGTTAATTGCCTCTTGTCGGCGTGTAACGCAGCGCCATGTTTCTCGGCGTCAAGATTTAAGGCTATAGAGTTTAGAACTTGAAGAACGGAGGAAAAGTTCGGCCAACTCTTTTAAATGGATTGTTCTGAACTTTATATGAAAACGTATCTGGGGAAAATTCATCTGGCGGTATCTACTCTGTGAGAGCTTGTAGGGCGAGCCACGTAAGATTGATTGAATCCGGTCAAGCTGTTTTAACGGGTTAATTAGTCCGAGCCCCGAGGCTGAATCTGTTTAGATGTTTCTGATAGCTTAACGCGGCTTCTCGTGTAACGACAGTTGGAACAAATGATTTCTAAGAATCTTTTTTGGGATAACTATTGCATAGGGTCAGATGGAGAATCTCTCTACTTTTTAAAAAATAATCAGACACTTTAATGGATATATAACGGAAAAATATATATTTAGAGATGAAAATACATGTAGATTAGAAATATAACATTAGATTAAAAAGATAGCCATACATTCTATAAAAAAAAAAATAAAATTGCAACCTATGCCCTTTTTGGGATGTGAAAAGATAGTCTTCAAATACAAGTGTTTTTTTGTCTTCAGTTAAATCTTTTCATTATTTTTATAACTATATACTCGTTTTGTATCATATCGATTGATTTTACTGTATTATGGAAGAACTTTTTTCACACGTTCACAAATTGTGTTGTTAATTAATCGTTTTCGTACCAGTTTTATGTATCATTTATTTTGCTAATGTTACCCCATTTTCATGATTACCAGCGCAAATATGTTTTTAAGCAGCTATATTGGAATTGACTACATGTAGAACTTTGTGAGAAAAAAGTTCTCATAAGCTTCGATGATAACAGATAAAGAAACATTTTTGAAAATAATAGTTTTAGTTCGAATGGAGCTGATAGAATATAAAAATTAAAATTTTTCTACAGAAGGATCACGTATTTAATAATTAGAATTACAACAATATTAAAATTTAACCCTGGGTAAGTAAGCTTTCATAACAATCCACTAAAAGCTTCAATTATTAAATTAATTAGTTATCTAAGATAGCTTCTATCTAGATTGATATTCTGAATACGTAAATTAAATGTACTAAATGTTCTTCTCTCTTCCTCTTTACAAATCTCGTGTTTTATAATATTCTGCTATAACCTTTACCTAATTTTATTTAAAATAATGTTAAATCTACTTTGACAGGATCAATCACTTGTTTTGTTTGCATGTCTACACATTATATTTGAACAGGCTTTGCCCACTGCTCTTGACTGACCAAAAGCTATTAATATTCTTGTTGTCTTGTAATATGTACATAATGTCAAAAGCTGAGCGCTTCGTTGATTTGGATAACGGAAGTAAATATACCGGTTTATCGATGGAACGGAACATAACTTCTGTGTAATTAAATTGTAGAATATATTCTACACGAGTATAATTACAATACGAAAACAGACATTGTATCTGATGAAACAAGTAGATACGGATCACATACATACACTTTCCATGTAGAATAGAAGTCGTACGTGGTTGGACGAGTAAAGCAGGAACAGTACGTGACCAGATAAATAAACGAGAAATTCCTTAATCAAAGAAGTAGGTCTACCAAGATGTAACATTCGAATAAAGTTGGCTGTTATCTTGCGTTAATTTATCGCAACGTGAACGGTTTCGAATCGTCCTCGTGCCGGATTATTCTAGGTGAGAGACAAATTCAAATCGACGAACTGTTCGCTATAGAATCTGTCAACAGTAAAAACAAAAAAATTTGTCGTGTTTGTATAATATTGGGTTGGAAAGAAAGTTCGTAGCGTAAGAATCGAAGATAAAATTAAGGTATTTATTCATATGTTTATTCAATAACACGAGAAGTTACCTCGAAAATGGCAAAAATTAATAGAACAGAATGGAAAATATCTTATTGAATAAATCTATCAATAAACATCTGAATTTTAGCTTTCAATTTTAATTTACAAACGCTACGAACTTTCATTCCAACCCAATATTTTACTCTACTTGACAATCACTGCTTTAAAAATTCGTAACGTTTCCTTCGATGTCTTAATGGGTTCTTGATTATTTGAAGAATATTGTTAATATTTGATAAATGAAATACCCGGAGTGTCAAGTATGCTTCTGTGTTCACTATACATTCTCTAAATAATAAAAGTATTGATAGTATTTTATTCTACTTGACAATCACTGTTTGGTCTTGTAATATGATTATTATTAGACTGCGGATCTTTATGCAAAATAAAAAATGTTCGCACTGATTGCAGAACACAGGAGCCAGATAAAAATTGCATTCTTTTTTTAATTATCCTATTAAACTGAAACTAATACCTTGATTTCATTGAATATTTTTAACATGTCCACTGCTTTAAATTGTACGTCTCCATTGTTGTCATAAATGCATAAAATCCACAGTCCAATTATTATACGTACGAGCAAACGAGATTGTTACTGTAATTTCCTTTCCATTTTCAATAGTTGCGTTTATTTAAAAAATATTATCTTTTATCACTGATACTTTGATTCATGGATTGTGCTGTTTCATCGGGACCAGCAAACGGATTAAAACAGTCGAATTCACGATGGAAATATTCGATGATACTTAATTACTGCGGCGTCAGGTCAGTAAGTAATTATTTTTATATTTTCAAAAACAGAAATATTGTGTATTGGACCACTCTGTAAATGTGTTTCACTGACTGAAATTTCCTTCGCATAAGCGGAGTTCTACCGTAGAAGGAAAGTCGACAGCCGTAGTACGAATTATCGATACAGGAGGAGCACCCATTTGCTGATATTCAGTATCCATATTAGTCAAAAGAGTGACGTGTATTGATCACGGAGTGGGTGCCAGCTTCCAATCAGTTCTGCGTTTCATTGTCAATAGAACAAAAGCCGGGACGATTCATGGACGGACAAATGTCGGCGGTAGCGGAAGCGAAATTCGTGACTTTCTGGTTCCGGAGGTAGTTTTTCAGGACGAGCGACAAACAAGCGTTACCGCCTGTACAGGGAAATCCGACGAGACTCTGGGACTTCCTAGTCCCCCTCCTCCCTTATCGATATATACCACTTATCGATCCGACCATGCTATTGTTAGGATATTGAATTCTTCGCGTGACTCGGTCGATTTACATTGTCAAGTCAAATCATGACTTCATTAAATCGATCCTTGCTTCCTTGAGCGTCGACTTTTGCTTGCGCGGTGGTTGCCAGTTCAGATTGAATCAAGTAGAATCGCAAGTGTGCTCCCATCTGATTGGATAGTTTCATAACATTTTATGAGCACTTCAAAGCAAAAGTGTAACGCTTCCGAGTAGACGTGAACCAGAGATGGGCGCGATTTAAACTGAAAGTATTATATTTCCAATACTATGCGCAACAATAGAACATTCATACAGCAGATTTCAATGTATTTTCCATTCTCATCGATATTAGCTGTGATCATTTTGTTTAAACAAATAATACAACGGCAAGCCTAGACTCATTGTAATACTTGAAACCTCTACTTTCAAAATCCGTTATCCATGTTTTTTCAAGATTTTTAACATGATTCAGCGGAGGGGAAACTGAAGGTACGTTTTTGTCGAAAATGTTTCATCGAATTTCTCATCAACGAATTTTTTAACTTCTCGTGATACCTTATTTCTTTATTTTTATCACCAGAAGTTAAAAAATTCGAGAAATCAGTTAAAAAGATTAAATACTTACCATACTTAAATTACATTACGATACGTCAAGTAAACGTTCAAATACTTCGTTATATTTATTTTTATTGTGTTTTATATATGAGAATCCAATATACCTTCAAACTAGTGGGTTCTCATTTCAACGAAAAAATGATTTCATTAGTTTTGTTCACAAAAATCGATTTTTTGCAAAATCCTGAGGTCGTAGACAAATTTGGAGACCAGATTTGCAATCAGCGTGAACAAATATACGGGAAACGGTGTATAGTATGCTAAAAAAAATTTCTCCGCGCGTGGTATTGGAAAAACCACAATTATCTTGAAATTGTGCAAGTTTAACGAATTTTTTCAAGGTTAAAGAACGTTCGTACCATAATCTCTCTATTTTTCCCATGTACTTACTGCAATGTTTCAGTTTTAATTTTTTTTTAAATCATCGCTCTATCTCATTTCTGTCGAAAGTTCTGTCGAGTCGGAAGGGTTCATCTCGCGACTCTGCTCCGAACAAAAGTAACGTGTATTGTTTCGTAAATACACATTGTGCGGTGGGACCTCGTCGAGACATTTCTTCGAGGCGATGGCTCCTTTTGAAGGACCCGCATTGGAAAAGGTGCACTTGTAACGCCGGTAGAGACTAATTAAACAGAAGCCCTCCGTAAATTTCACCACGTTCTCAGTTTCTTGGTTCCCCGCGCGCTCCACCGTGAACAAGCTGCGCGGTCCTAGCGAACTGCAAACTCGCCGTAAGGTTACGTCAAAGATACGAACTTACAAAGTCCCGTTAAGACGAATTCTAAGGGGCATAATAACACCCTGTACTACTACGGTTGCGTTTGAAGCCAGCGGAAAAGTAAATCGAGGGGAGTCTATATTGTGTAGTTGCAACTAGTTTGCTATTTAAGATCGCAGCTCTTAATTAATTGGAGCAGTTAACGCATTACTCTTCGCCGCGTTGCACGATGTGCATAGTATAATAGTGCGTGGCAAATGTCATCCTTGTAGCTGCACGTAAAAAATAATTTAAAATTAGGAACTTCGTGCTTTGTACGGAAATTAAAGTTACACGGTTTTGTTTAGCGGATATTATGCACTTATGACAAAAATGGGCACGTACAATTTAAAGCAGAGGACGAGTTAAAAGTATTTGAGGACCTCGAAGTACTAGTTTCAGTTTAATAGGGTAATTAAAGGAAGAATACAATTTTTATTCAGCTCCTGTGTCCTGCAATCAATACAAAACATTTTTTATTTTGCATAAAGATTCGCAGTCTAGTTTTGTTACACTGTGAAATAAAAAGGATTCCTGGAGTAACGTGCGATATAACTCTGCTTTCTGTGACGTCGTACAGTGCTGTGAATAATTGTAGGTCCAAGGTAATTTTTGCAAGTTTCTCCGAGTATAAGGACGAGTTATTATAGATAATTATTTTGTGCAACTTTTAGAATATACTTTGAGCTATGTACAATTCTTTTTCCTGGTCTCGAATATCTTTATAAAGTAGCTAATCATTTACCATAAAACCATTCCGTTTTGCTGTGAATAAACATATGTTCATGTGTTTGATTAGTTATAAAACGATATCAAAACAGCTACTTACTTTGAATATTTTATTCAATACTTTGTAAAACGACCTTTGCTCTTAATTACAAGTTTGTTATTTGTTACATCATTAACAAGCGGTTTATTTAAATGATGCATTTTTTATTAAATATTAATCACTTTTAAATGATGCATTACAAACAGCATTTTTATTCGTGTTTTTTTTATTAATAGACGTATACATGAGATAATAAACACAACCCGTTTGTTCAACATGATAGAATAATCAGCAAACAATTGTTTATTTGACTTATCTATAATAAACTACCACAAAGTTCTATTGTTTAATACATTTTTGAATAAATAACCTTGCCAAAATTACACCATCATTTTAACTGTAACAGTCTCTAGAATATTCGGCGGAATATTACAAGAACTATTTCCTCCCAAAATTTAATTAAGATCCACCCGTGCCATTTGGATAAGTTGCATACTAAGGCGAGCCAGTGAAACGAGATCGTTTCTGTAAAATGGCTTATTCTACTAATTTGCTTAAAATGAACTTTTCGATTCGTGTAAGTACCAACCAATCTAAGTTTAGCTATTATAGGACTAATAGAATAGGAGCTGCTACTCTTTCAGCCAAGTAGATCAAATTCGTATGTAATCCAACATGTAGAATAAGGTCAATGTGTGATGAAGGACATGCAGAATACGGGTATCCATTTTCCGATAAGATGAATAACTTAATCCTGCGAAGGACTTCTTCCTGTGTTGACTGTAACACAATATGTCGATTGTTGTAGTGTCCTGTAGTTCTATATTTCGTCAATATACTGCCTAAGTAATGTAAATGTACAGTAGAACATTCATTATCCAAACCAGTGAATAGAGAAATCTTGAAAAGACAGTCTTCGATGGTTCAGAAAAAAATTAAAGATTACTTTAACAAATAAGTTTCGTTAACATTCACTCTACATGTACAATTATTCTAATATGTATCGGATACATATTATATATTCTGAGTAATACATATCACATTTCTAATTACAGCAGTAGAAACATTAGAAGATTTTTAAAATACTGTTATATTATTTCCAGCCTGTTAACCATATTAAGGAAGAAAATCAATTTCTATTTCACTCCAGTTTGTTGCAATTCTAATAATAATTTTTAAATTATTCGATTATTCGCGAACCACCTCGGTCCCAGTGAGATCGGATAATCGAGGTTCTACTGTATTAGAAAAATTGAAGATTAAAATGAAAAGATTAAAATTAAGATTAAGATTGAAATGAAAACCTTAAAATGAAAATGCATTCGCGTACCTACTTCATCAATTGCCCAACTATTATAGATGTTTTATTTTCATTATAAAGTTCAAAATATTGATTATAATTTACCCAAAGGGGGCGACGAGGAGACCAAATTTTTAAAAGAAGTCCACGAGTCGCGAAAAAGGTTGCGAAATTACGTATATTTTATATGACGCAAATGGTGGGGAACAGTAGTTTTAGAAACGTGATAAACATTACACATTCATGAGCATTTTTAAATCCTGTTTCAAGAGTGACTCTCATTTTTGAGATATCAGAGGTGAACCCAGGTACAGTTCATGAAATGACATTTTTCTAATTACGTAACTGACACGACACGTAACTGAACCAGTTGCTAGCAATGTTATACATATTTTTAGCAAATGTCTCTTTATTGTTGAAACTAAATCTCGATATTGAATACAGGTCAACGCTAACAAAAGAGTTATAAATTGAAATTATTCCTTTTAGACCAGTTTTTTGTCTGCTACCATTCTTTTTATTCTAGCATAGACAATAGCCACACTCACACAAATTAAGAAACGTTTTGGTTTTTTGGTTTCGTACAACCGCAGCAGTCGCTTTCGTATCAGAAATGGAGACAAATCTTTTCGAGGCTTTGTGTAGAACTGCTATAGCTGCAGGTTAAATCAATATTTTTAGATCAAAGTGAATAGTGCATATTCCTCAAGTTTATAATATTGATACCTATATGAAATTTCTTTTAAATAAATCTCGAAAATAAGTTTCCTGCTTTAATGTTTGCAGTGTCTTTTTTTTATATTCGTATAAAAAATCCACAAACTTTCAAACAAGTAAAAAATCAAATTTCATTTTTTATTTATTTTATTACCGCAATAGGAGTCGTTATAAAAAAATAACAAGACGAACAGCAATTTGAAAATTGAAGTAAAAAGTGTACTGACACAGCCATGATTTCAATTGTTCTAAAAATGCACAGATTGCTAAATTGGCAATCGCATCTAATTCAGAAAATTATTTTTTTTTCAAAATATGTATCTCAATCTTTCGACATGTGGCAGGAACAGTATTATTATATTTAATTTAAACATTTATTATTTTGTAATTTCGGAACTTCCGAAATACGATTCTTGTCGAAATCGATTTTTGAAACTTTTTCTCAAAATGTTAACAATCATAAAATAGAAGAATCCATTATTTTTAAAGTTTCATTTTGCAGTGCAATCGACGAGTTCAAATACGAATAAAAGTGAGCGCTTTTCTCAGAAATTGTGGAGTGTGTACGCTAAATTTTTGGAGTGTATTCGTTTTATATACAGTTATTTGTAAACAATTGAAAAAATTTGGTGATTTATATAAAAAAAGGAGCGTTAATATGAGAAATTATTCCAACAATTGTCAGGCACCCTAAAAATGATGATAACAGGCAACTCAAGGTGACTTTTATAAAATTCCTTCCATTTTGAGGTGTCATTACAAATGTCGCGCTATTTTTTAATTGTGAGGACAAGAGTTGTCAAAAAAAAGCGGTTTTCATCATGTAAAATGACGTAGCCCCTGTAACTCGACAAAAAAGCAAAGGAGAAAACAAAACTAATTAAAACTCTGTATGCTTCTGTTGAAATCATACTAAATACTTCCGTTTCAACCATTTTTTCAAACCGCCGACAAATAATTTATGTGGCGCACTTAGCTGAACCACCCGGTGTATTAATTTACAGTAAACCGTAGCCTAAGGGAAAAGGAACGAACGTTCGTTTAATTATGAAGCATCCTCACCTCTACACGTACCTCTGGCGTACGCGTTGGCAGACTTTGCATCCAGATGGGAATTCACGGGACGCCCTTTTTCATATGTAAGGTACCACACGTTCGCAACCTATTTATTTTGCCAGCGTGCCCGACGTCTGCTTATCTGGCAAGAAGGATACAGAAGTGGTCCCATCGGGATACCAAGGCACCATGTAGATCCTCCATGTGTTTTTCACGCGCGTTGTTTCTTCACGGGGAAACTAAGTTTCTTTGGATTTCTCCCAATGCAAGGAGCAAGCAGCAATCTCCCCGGTTTCCGCGTTTCTTTCACCGTCAGGATGCATTGGGGCCACGCGAACCGACCTTTTTCTTCAAAACAGTTCGACGTCGGAGTTCTCTGTGCAGCTTGCGTTCCCGCGAAAATACGGCCAAATAATTCATTCCAATTTCGAACGCTTTTTTTCACTCGAATTCCCTCCCCCTCGCCCCGGCTTTAACCCAATCCAACTCGAGAGCAAGCTCTCGCGCAGCTTTCGAACTTGCATCAAACCATTCACGGATAAATTCCTCCGCACTGTCCGGAATTTCCATAAAGCCCTTCATATTCGCGGATATTTTGAAAGTAATACTAATTTTTTTTTTATTAATAGCTTATTTTATTGCATTAACTGCGAGGTCATTAGCGATCTGACTTACACTTGGCTATAACGTATTTAACATGTAATTTGTACAATGGAATGTAATTAACATTGACATGAGGCACCTGACGTTTGCACCTCAAATATCTTGGTGGTTTTATACGAACATGAAATGTCTTAAGGACGAAAGTGAATAAAAGTATTCGTTTTATGTTATATTTTTTAGAGATCTCAAGGTCACCTCCATTTTTTAAACGGGACCACCCCTTTTTTAAACACCTTTTTTTTGTTAAGGAGATGGAGAAATTACGTACATCCCCCGAGGGGGGTAGTGAGGGGCTCAGGGGATCGGGTAGTCGAATACTATCCACTAAAAAACCATCAACCAGGACTTACGCCGTTTCCTCCCTCAACTTCTGGCTCGCTGGAGATCTAGACGGGTCCCCGTTTTTCGCATTTCTCCCGCCTGACCTAATATGCGAGGTGCCTCCACCCACGTTCTTGTCAAATACCTTTTTTTAAACACCTACGATGACAGTCCCTTTCATTAGGAATTCAGTGACTATAATTACTCAAGGTCATTCAAGGTCGCAGACAGAGTAAGATGAAGAATAAGAGTGGATCTGCTGAAGATCATTACTACGTTAATTTTTACGAATTCGAAGAAATCCTTTTGCACACGTATATTCTACGGCAGATGGAAAATAAGAGAACATCGATAAATCTATCTAAATATCTAATAAACGATTTTGGGTTCGGTGAACAGTTTATAGGATACTTTTTTTCCCCACTTTGAGAAGTACCAGTCACAATGACTGGTGTTGGTATAAGTAGCCATGATACGTAATTATTCCGATTCTGAATAAATTAAACAAAAATAAAATTAATTGTATTACACCTTTAGTTATCGCTGAAAAAGTCAGCACATCATTGCGGAAAACGAATCTAACATAAAGCAAGAATTTTGGTAATTCTAATGTTGAAGAAAACACGAAAAAAGAAACATCGATTTTTTGGAAATAGAAATCCCCCATGCGCCCTTGATATTGTAATATCTTTTCTTCGTAAATGACGCATTCCTAAGTCAATATCAGTGCTTCCGAAGCTCGGAAAATCTTGTTCGGTAACGCGTGAAGTTCTCGAGGTCGATGAGTCGAAGTCGTCGAAGACGAAATTTTCAGAGCGCGAAACGGCACGAGCCTGAATTATACAGGACCGCTTTCGAATTATGCAGAAACGGCGAAAGCCTTTCGCGCACTTTCCCGAGTGGACGCGCAACGGAATAACATATAGAAATGCCGTTTTAACGCGACGTTACGTTTTTAACGCCGCGTGTATAATTTCATTGTGGAATAGAAATGAGCGATGCTTGCAACGAGAAAAATGAACTTGGCCAGCGATGGGACGCAACGAGGCTGGACTGTGTTTCTCGTTAGCGAACGTTTGTTAAATAATCATATCCTGCTGGGACAGAAATAACGGTTTTTTCAGACCATTTAATTACTACGGGACCAGCGTGCTTCACGGTGAAAACTGTTCAACGGAAATAGACATAAATGTCACGGTTATATTTTCTACTTGAATACCACGGTTGTGCAAGGCCCTCCGTTGCTTTCACCGAGGAGTCATTGTCCGAATGAAATTCATGGACTTCCAACGCCCATAGTTTTCAATGAATAAGGTGAATGTTTGTATCCGCAGCCACGTTGTTATGAGCGTCTAGCTGCTTCATTTACAGCATTCAGGACTACTCGCGAACAGTTAGTGGTCTTCAGTTCATTTATTGTTGGTTGTAATAATCGTAAACGCCCATCAAAACTGGAACTTCTTTATACAGAGTCTTCCCTTGAGAGGTGCCATTTTATATTATGAAAAAGCTGTTTTTTTACAAATAACAATTTTTTAAAAGTTTAATAACCATGAGTCGAAGAGAGACATCTCTAATCTTCACAAATAAAAAATAGCGCGAAATTTAAAATGACACCGCTTAATGGTAGACCCTTTATGAGTGATGGCGTACAAAATCACTAATCGTGATTTATCACAGTGATCGTAGAATCACGATCATGAACGTGATTTTAACTTCATGCACGCCGTTATCCTAATTCTTCATCTCGATTGAATTAGTTCTTTTTTTAAATATTAGATGATTGGATAAGTTCGTGCCCGATTTGAATATAAAATTCAATGGTCAAATTTTAAAGATTTGGTTAAAGATTGTTTACTTTAAAATTAAAAAATTGTTAAATCTTCTACAATTAGAAAAGAATGGGGACTATGTGTATATTTGATTAATAAAGTTGTATTTCTTAAAATTTGACCATTGAAATTTATTTTCAAATCGGACACGAACTTATGCAATCATCTAATATATCAATTAATTTTAAAATGTTTATTTGCTTATTGCGCTTCTTATATCATAACATAATCAGTTAGTAAACTTTATTTATAATACAGTATTCTTTATTATTGGGTTTCTCTTCTCATTCATATTTCAAAACAAAAAAAATGTAATTTTTATAATCAGCTTCCTTGAAAATCACTGAAAATTATACCTTGTAATAAACGAAATAAATGTGTTAGTTGTTCAGTGTAAAAAAAAATGTTTGAAGTGGTTACTTCAAAACATAAACCGCTTTTAGAAATTGTATTTGATGTTTCTAACATTTTATGATCATTAACTGCATCTAATTTAATTACTATAGTTACGTTTGGTCGAGTGAATAACGTAAACGTCTTTCTTCGGAATAAGTAGAATGAAAGTGATCGAGGACAGCCGAAAGAATTAGAACACTCTGTTTCGAGACAGCTGAAATAGATACCGGTTTTATCCCAGGAGTAGAATGATTGTCTAATTGATCGTACAAGTGAAATAAATCTGTCTTTGGTCAGACCAGATATCGAACCTCTCGGCGAACAAGTAAAAGAAATCTACCTTCGGTCAAGCTTTATCTTTGGTCACCAAAGTGGATTACGCGAGGCATCCACCATTTATTTTTATTAATTGTGCAGAAATTCGTACAACATTCATTTTATAAATGCAAAGATAAGTTCAAAATTGTTATTATACAAAAAAAATATATTATTGCTTCGTGTTTTACGAGCTGTAAGTTTCAAGCCTAACATTATTAACAGGAATATATTGTCTTTCTATAATAAATTGTCATGTATAACTCTGTCATGTATACTCTATATTTTGATAAAATTTTCAGAATAAGTATAATTGACGCAGATCTGCAAAACGTATTTTTTAAATTCTCAATATGGGGCCACATAAAGAAATTGTGTTATTTTAAATTGTTAATTGTAAAAAAAACAGCGTTTCTTTACCATTTAAAATAACACTTCTGAATAGAAGCACAGAAGTGCAGAATTACAATTGAATTACTCCAGGAATTATAATTACAAAGTAATTGAACTACATTGTAATTCAGTTATATTGTAATTTATAATTCAGATCTTCATTCAATTAAATTACATTGTAATTCGTAATTGCAATTGGAGTACAATTATTAAATACATTGTAATTAAATTACAATGTAATTCGTAATTGCAATTAGAGTACAATTATAAAATACTTTGTAATTAAATTATATTAATTCCAAATTACGATGTAATTGAATTAAAATTAAAAATTAAAGAATGATATAAAGTAATATGTAAGAAGAGGTTGAAAAATCCATGTGTAGGTTTCAAACGCGGAAGGAATTTATTATTTATAAATTTATTTTTTAAATTTCAACCATAAACATGAAATAGCGTTACGTATTATGAACGAGGACGAGGAATAGATACTACGCCGCACAGACAGCAAACAAGTACATGAAAGAAAAACATAAAAATATACAGTAATCGCTCCTTCGTTGTCATGAATCGTGGGCACGATCGTTGTCCAGTGCCTACCCACTCCACTGGCTGTCAACGAGAGGATTAGGCCTGCGTGGATCTGGTCGCCAGATGTGTCCCAGGACTGTCTAGACCCGCGCAGAACGGAGAACAATAGGAAAGGAATATGGCAAGGAAATAAGGAGTTTTTTTAAAGTCAGACAGTTGACCGCTTTTGACTGCGAATGCTTTTCTTTGTCATTTAACTAGCCGTTTCACTAAAGACGCAGTCATAAATCAAAAATAGTTACCGGGCACGGCCGTTGTCCGCTCAAACCCCCGGCCTTTGGACAACGAAGGAGCTTTTACTGTATCGCACTTCTTCAAAGTTCTGGGCTATAATTTGGAGTGCTGAACAGCCTATTAATAGGCTTCCACTAGATAAAGTGCTGAAAACAGTCATCGTCTTTGTAAAAATCTCCGAATATTGTTGTTAACTGAATAGAGATCCATTCTAAAATCGGACCTTTCACACGCAACAACCTAATACTTACTGTTATCTGTGGTTGTGGGTTCGCAGAGAAAACGCGAGTCATCGGTTGCGATTATTGTTTATCGGCCGTGAACGCTCGATAGAGAGGGTGGTTCGGCGTCGTCGGGGTAAAAAGTATCGCGCGACACGACGTCGATGTGACAAAGGAAGGGCCGCGCAAAAAACCGGCCCCCGCGAATTCGAGAAACGATCGTGTCGGTTTTTGCTAGCGGGGGGGGGGCTTCTTTTGCTGTTGGTGATTCGCGAGCAACTCCTCGGATCACGATAATCGCGAAACGCCAACAAGAAACTAATGACTGCGACGGCTCGTCGCGGGAGCTTGAATAATAGTGGCTGTAACGCGTCGCCGTCTCTTCGGATCGTCTCTCGTTTCTTCGACGGTGTTCCTCGCGAGTAGATTTTCTTTCGCCAGACTTCGGGGGTGTCATTGTGAAGCGATAGACACCCGGTCGACGCTGCTTCACGACGATCAGTTTTTTATCTCGGATATTAAACTACTTTTTACTGCGAGTCTCATTTGAACATCGTCTGAGATACCCGGGTTTAGATCAGGTTTACGATGCTGCCGTCACTTTTCTCCTACTCGGAAAATTAAGATTCTTCTCGAAAGTGTTTTGCAGCCCTTCGTTACTTTCATTTATTGCCAAGGCGACTGTACTTCCGAAATGGGGAGTTTCTTTTTTTGTTAAATGGAAAAAGTTATTTGTACACTCTTAAGTTCTTTTGTATTAGAATTACCTTCCTAATTAAACTTGCTTTTTATTTTTACTTAATATCCACAATAAGGTTCATATGTTTAACACTAATCGTACCACAAATGACAGGATTCACATTTTTTATTGCATAATTATTAAATTACAAAGATGCTTCCATTAGCTTTCAAATTAATTTCTTCATAAATGCGTAAAGATCTGTAGTATAGTGATAAATAGACAGCGGATCTTTATGCAAAATAAAAATTTTCTACCTGAATTGTAACAACCCGAGGTGAAATAGAAATTTATTGTTTCTCTTAATATGTTTAATAGGTGTGTTGAAAATAATATAACAGTATATTTAAATTCTTCTAATTTATTTACTGTTTTAAATTACACCTACTCATTTTTATTGTGAATGCATAAATTCTGCAGTCTAGTGATAAAGTTTTAAAAAAATGCTAAAATTCAATATGCCTGCATTTTGTCTAATTATTTCCATTTTATAAATCACACACCATAGAAATAGAATTTTATTTTATCTCTTCGATTGTGACTATAAAAACAATTGGTATAAGAATTCGCAGTGTAATGATTAGACTAAGGATCTTTATGCAAAATAAAAATTGTCTTGATCAATTCTGAGAGATAGAGGGCTACTGAAACTGCGTTTCCTCCTCTAATAATTTCAATATGTTGGAAATACCAGAACAGTGTTCAATAATTACATTAAAACGTTCACTGTTTTGCATTTCAACCGCCTATTTTTCCCATAAATGCATAAAACCGTCAGTCTAGTAATAATAATTAATTACAATGTATTATTACTTCTATGAAGACCATTCCAACGCTAATTATTGAAACAGCAAGGTCACAACGAACATTAACATTCGAGTGTGCCGGAAGAAGAAAAGGAAAAGTCGATGGAGCAAAGAATATTAACGACGGCAGGCAACATTCGCTACTATCGATAATTACCTCTGATAATTAACTATTCCATTAAATCTTCGAAGCTGTCTTGAAGGATCCTCTATACCAATCTCACGGTTCGCGGGACAAGAGGGCGTGTTAAGCGACGCGGAAGGCATTCTGGAGCGCAATTTATGCATTAAAGCCGGCGAAATCGCAAATCGGCGTCGATTATTTTCGAATATATTACACGAGACGTAACGGTGGGAATATTTAACCGTAATTTCCTCGGCAAAAGACGACGGGTCCGTCGTATTTTCCGTGAGATATGTGAATTATCCGCGGGATATTGAATCGATCGAATATCTCCAAAGGTCTCCTATCTCATTTTCTCGGCGACCGGGTCGGATTTAAACCGTGGGTACCTTTCCATCTCTAACCGCCTCGCACCCGTGCCACCGTCGTCCTTTTCTTTGAAAATTATATTCCGATAATAAATCGGTTGAGCAGCTTTATTCTCGCGACGGCGAATTATGCGCAGCGCATTTCGTTGCGTCGCGTCGTCGGCATGCGAGCGTGTTTCTTAATCGTCGCTCGTTGATGGAAGAGAAAATTAATAAGCTCGACACATCGTGTGAGAATTAGGCTGCGGTTTCGCGTAGCGGCGCCGAGACACGGCATTCTAATGAATAGCTTTAACACGTTAAAAAACGTGGAGGGTTAAGGTACCAAGAACAAAGTTGCCTAGAACCTCCCATATCCGAACTATCAGGTCGTTCTCTCAAGAGAAAATGAAAGATAACTTTTTAGTATTCAAAATAAGTTTTATACTATCAGTAGACAGTGGATTTTATGCATTTATGACGTAAATGGATTGGTGTAATTTAACACTAATCCTACCACGAGGGGTCAAATGACCGATTTTAGATTTTTTATTTGACAATTATTGAAATTGTAAAGGTGTTTTCATGTGGGAATTTGTTGAATATATGGTTTGATTCCAGTGTTTATTATAGTAAAAATCGCACAAAATATAAATAAATTTAATCTTGTTATTTTTATAATACTATACTATCAGTCACTTTTGATGGTCGGTAGGTTTAGTGTTAAAAGATTGAAAACACTAGACGAATTCTGAAATAATTTTACATTATTTTCAACCTATCGAATATATTAAGAGAGAAAATAAATATCTATGTCACTCCGGTTTGTTGCAATTCAGATGGAAAATTTGTATTTTGCGTGAAGATCCGCAGTCTAATCATTAGTTTTTTATTAGCAAAAAATTCAGTTGAGTTTTGACGACTTCATTTCTGTTCATTCCGATTGATTCGTTCCGATCAATTGCAATTTTTGAAAAAATTTCATTTCACATCCTGTAGTAAACTAATTGCTCTAGCTTCCCAAGAAAGTTCAAATCGTATAGTACAATATTAAAATAATTATCGTCTTTTTTAGAGCGGTCTTAAACTTTTGTCCGCTACTGTATATTTCACGATATAATTTGAAGCAGAATACCACTGGGAAGATTCTCGTCGTGACGCATTGGTGATAATGCGAATCAACACGAAACCATATCGATTATTATACATCAGTGTTTTCGCAAACGCGCCACATTCGCGTAACTTGAAGTAAGCAGTTAGCGTTGTAGCCGGTGGAAAAAGTCGTCAAAACTCTTGAACGAATGAACTTTTTCGCATGCTGATTTCTCATAAACCTCCCCGAAGAAACGCTGCGTCTAATGGCTCAAACCCCAGCTTTCTACGTTCAGTCGTTACGGAGATGACCGATTACAAACAAACGGACATTTACATTTTTCTTTATACCGGGTGTCCCAAAACTCCTTCAAGTCCGGGAAATGGGAGGTTCCTTAGGTCATTTGAAGCGACATTTTCCTTTGCAAAAATTACTGCCGCGGCTTTGTTTAGGAGTTATTAACGAAAAACACGGACCAATGAGAGCGCGACTTGGCACAGTCGGCCAATAGACAGTTGACGTGCCGCACTATGGGCCAAATCGACGAAATCTGTGTCAAAATCAAAGAACTTTCGATAGAAATGAGATAGAGCGATGAAATTTTTTGAAAATTAAAGCTGAAACTTTGCAGAATATGAAATAATTATGGAGATTGTGGTACAAACGTTTTTTAACCTTGAGAAAATTCGTTAAACTTGCACAATTTCAAGAAAATTGTGGTTTTCCCAATACCCCGCGTGGAAAAAATTTTTTTTTAAGATGCGGCACATCATTTCCTGTAGATTTTTTCACGCTGATTTCAAATCTTGTCTCAAAATTTGTCTACGACCTCAGGATTTTGCAAAACATTGATTTTTGTGAACAAAACTAATGTAATCATTTTTTCGTTGAAATGATTTGGCAACCCACTAGTTTGAAGGAATATTGTATTTTCATATATAAAACACATTAATAATAATCATAATGAAGTATTTGGACGTTTACTTAACGTATATGCTAAGGTTTTTCACTAATAATTCCTAAACAAAGCCGCTGCGGCCTTTCTGCAAAGGAAAATGTCGCTCCAAATGACCTAAGGAACCTCCCATTTCCCGGACTGGAAGGAGTTTTGGGACACCCTGTATAGATAAAGATCCGCAGTCTGGGAATGCTGAAAAAAGCAGGAAGCTGAAATCGTAAATGGTTAAGGATATTATATGACCAACCGTGTCAGTGGCAATACGTCTGGTCGTTCGCGGCGAAATAAGAAAGACGGGGATATTGCTATAGGTCGCGCGTCGATGAAAAAAATATGGGAATAATCAAAAGAGAAGAAAGTTGAAATCGAAAATGGTGAGGGGAACATTAACGGTGTGTCGGAACGATGCGTCCCGGCGCAGCTGCGGCAAAGGACATCCGTCTCAGACGAGAAACTGCGGGGTACATTGGTATCTCGCGCGGCACTCACGCAATCAGACTTTCTGATTTAAAGTTTGCCGGCCGTATGGACTCCGTGTCGCGTGTCCCGCAGGCCGTCGGCGATAACGCCGTCGCTTCGGAAGTTTCGCAGGGGGCGTCACGTAGGTAACATCATTGTATTTTGATGCCGCCTGTAAGCCACGCCAGGTATTATTAAAACTTACCGACCCTGCGTCGCTAGCAGTTTTCTGTTCCGGAAACAGCCGGAATCCAGTTTGCGGTCGTCCGAAACAGAACCGCGAACTACGCCGGCCTCGGCGTCGAGGGATCCGTTTTAAGAGCTCGGACAAAGCTGCATGCTAGATCGAATTTGTTCGACGCAGCAACAGGAAATTAACATCAACATTTGTTGGCTAGCCGAAGTTATATTAGCTCATTTTCCGCGGTGGTGCTGAATTTTCTGTCTACGCTTGCATCGAACATCCAGAAGGGCTCTCATGCATACGTTTATTGTAAGATACATGAGAAAATTAGCTGGATATTTCAGTCTAAAACTGCAGACCAGTGTCGCCAGAATCGACCAAAACTGGTCGATTTTTCCTCTCCTCCTTTTCTTCTTCCACTATCCCATTACAGCGCCATGAGGATGCTCCAACGTCCCACACTAAGACCGTAGACTGGTCACGTATTGGTATGGTCATCAGAGACGGGGTAAAATGTATTCCCCTCGATTTCCCCGATCCGGCGGCACTGCTGCAGACTGTACGACTGCTTAAGGCGGTAGGATACTCAGAAATCTAACTAGAATCTTACTAGAATCTTACTTACCCCCCTTAACCCCTTCACGACAATGGACGAGATATCTCGTTTCCACGATGTCGAAGAAACGATGCTATGAACGAGATATCTCGTCGCCATGATTTCGTCGTACGATACTATGGACGAAATACATATTTTGTGTATCTTTATTATTGATATGAAGTGTTTCATTTGAAAATTGCACACAAGTAATCGATTTTGTAAGACATGTCATCATTGATGGAAGGTGCTTGAAGATGATAACTATAAAATACTCCATATTTTCCACAGTTGGAGATTTTTGAGTAGAGTTTTTGAGTAAGATGCAATAAAGATGAACTCGACTTAAGATGAAATAAAGCCCAATTTTTTTATTCGAGCAATGAACTTTAACGAATAAGATATTTCCCCTTTTGTTCGATGATCTTTTGCCAAAAAGAATAAATAAGAAAATTCATAAATAAGAATACAGAAATTCGGTGTTATTTCACCTTAAAATAACTACATTACCTTCTTGCCAACCCAATATAAGGTTAACCTTTATGCGAAAGGGAACTGAAGCCCAATCTCACTAGAACTTGACTGTGACTTTGTGGCACGATGTGTCTGCACAAGCACTAACCAAAGAGAGTAGAAATGCAAGGGTTTATACAGTGTGTCCCAAAATTCCTTCAACAGCCGGAAATGGGAGGTTCCCGAGATCATTTGAAGCAACATTTTCCTTTGAAAAAATGTTATCCGCGGCTTTGTTCAGGAGTTATTAACGAAAAACACGGACCAATGATAGCGCGACCTAGACGCGAGTTGACACAGTCAGCCAATAGACAGTTGGCGTGCCAGGCCGGCTGTGCCAACTAGCGTCTAGATGGCGCTATGATTGGTCCGTGTTTTTCGTTAATAACTCCTAAACAAAACCGCGGATAACATTTCTGCAAAGGAAAATGTCGCTTCAAATGACGTCAGGAACCTCCCATTTCCGGCTGTTGAAACAATTTTGGGACACTCTGTATACCCTTGCAGTGAACTGGTGGAATATCTATCAGTAATCTTGGAATGAACGGATGGTTCAGTTGGTGGTCGTGTGTATTATGTTTTGGTTTTTAACTAAACAGTTACTATTTATCTAGGGCGGTTCTGTGCATTCATCTAGATTCTAGAATCTAGGACGGTACCTTCCAGCGATGATCTCGAGCATCTGTTCGCCATCCGTAATACTGTGAAAAATTCTGCATAAGAATTTTGGCATTTGCTTACACGTTTTAAACTTCACAGTACTTGGCAGCATTCACTTATTTCTCTGCATCCGATCCACCGATAGCACACGTATGCCGTCTTTTTGTTCGGGGCTGTAAAATGGTGCCAATTTAGAACGCGTGTGCCGGAAGTGGGCAAGCAACGGCGGGAAAGTCGAATATCGGTAGGGAGGTTATTTCGTGAAGAAAATACAATTTGAATGCAGCGCGAAACGACAGAGCTGGAAGCCGTACACGCGAGTTCCCGTTCGCCGAGCGTCAGCTTTCTCGGAGCGTTCTGTCTACGCGTATCCTCTATCCCAATAGCGCTCGTCTTCCGTCAACCGTCCCTCCTTACTCGGTTGCAGCTCTGGAACACAGCGCATGCATACGAAATGCAAAACGACTCCCGGCAGTGCTAAAATATGGCGTCGTATATACGAAGGGTCGAGCGAGGGCGGTCCACTAGCTAGGTAGCAAGCAAAGAGACCGGAGAAGCGAGGAAGCAAGACAGGAAGGAAGGAAGGAAGGAAGGAAGGAAGGAAGGAAGGATGAATGGAAGGATGACCGAGTTTAGAGGGGAGACGGTGATTGGTACGGATCGACGGGTTTTGGACGGCATCCTCTCGACTTCGGCCCGGTAACTCGATCGCAGAACGATGAATTTACGAGCGCGGGAACTTCTGATTCGGGCCGAGCCGGGCCGCAGCGCCGCGAGGAGCCAGAGCAAATGATGGGAGAGTTGTTACTTTGTTTGAGAGGGTAACACGGTAATAACCGAAGATTGCCGGCACGGGATCCTGGCCCGGTTGAATTTCATTTAAAGGCCGGCGAGACGCGATCGACGATGTTGATCCTACCCATCGACCCGATACCCATCTATTTCTGTTGAGCTGATCTATCCGTTTTATGCGATCGAAAGTTTCGGTAACGTAAAGTGATTCCTCCCTTTCCAAAGATTCCGCTACAGATTAGAAATCGAAATTTCCTCACAAGAAGCTCCCTCCACCGAGATGCGCTAGCTTAACGAACGACTTTTTACAAAAGAAGGTTCAAGAAGTAATATACAGGGTGTCTAGCATACCGTAGACACATTCGGAAGTAATTCTACACGCAAAAGTGAGTCGAAAAGGAAGAATAAAACTCTACGTATAGTATCCTCTCCGTAACTGTCGCAATGGTCTCTACCAGTGTAGCCAGACGATGCGGCTCAACGGCTCAAGTGGCCCCTTACGTCTCCGTCCCTCGCCTAGATGCATGCCTCCGCTATCCCTACTCTTACCACTACCGCTGGCGCGACCGAGTCGGTAGCATGCTACCGCTCTCATTCTAGCACTCGGTCGCGCCAGCGGTAGCGGTAAGAGTGGGGATAGCGGAGGCATGCATCTAGGCGAGGGACGGAGACGTAAGGGGCCACTTGAGCCGTTGAGCCGCACCGTCTGGCTACACTGGTCTCTACCATAACTGTCAAGATTTTATCCCCACCGCCGGGGGATTCTCCTTTTTCAATCGCTATCCTTCTCTACGTTCGGCACAGTGCGAAGAATGTAGCACCTCTACTAAGTCACCAGATCAGGGGAATTGACTCGAATTGAGGGGAAAGTTATCTTCTCTCTGCCAGTACCGGATCAGTCACGTGACAGTATGACACATGCACGACACAGACGAAGGGCGTCACGTGACCCAACCTTGGCGGAAGCGTGGGGGGATAGCGTCGTAGAAGGGGAAGGTAGAGTGGTGAGACAAGTCTCGATATGGTGTCTCTGTTTCTACTAGAACTGTCGCAAAATCGGAGATGACGCTCCCTTTTCTGCATATTTCACATCCTTGCGACAAAAGTGACAAGTCGCAACTGCTGATTTTTGAGTTATTACTATTACTAGACCGCGGATCTTCATGCACAATAAAAATTATCTGCGTCGATAGCAACAAATAGAAACCAAATAAAATGTTATTTCTTCCTTTAATAATTTTAATAATGGAGAAATCGAATTTTGACATCTTCAATTTTCAAAATTTTCCTATAAATTCATAAAGATCCACCGTCTAGTTGTTACCATTAATGAATTCTGTAAATATTATTTCACAAGTCAGCAAAAACGTTTTAATGTAACTTCACTGCCTAGTTGCCAAGTGGCGTTTGCGTCGATCAAGAACAAAACGACAACTCAAAATATATCAGTTCTAGTGGGTCAGATATAAATAAAACAAAAGTCATAAGGATTGTAAAGCTAAAACAACAAAAATTACATCATTTTTGTTTATTTCAACATTATAATCTGTCTCACGATAACTTTTGACGCCTCTACAATATTATTATTATTATTATATACGGACCGAGGTCCTTTTATACATGAGTTTACAGACGCTTTGTATAATATGAATATTTGATGAATATTCTATTTTGTTAGATAGTTTGAACGTGGTTTTTGTGTCACTCTTGCTGCATGGGTGCGGTTTATTAAAAAAAGTCCACTACTTTTAATCGACACCACTTATTTCTACTTTTACTTTTTAGAAGCTAGCATTCGTTAATGACAGCATTACATGTCTGCAATATCCGAGGTGCAGTGATTAGCGACGTTCAAGGAGGATAGATGTTACGCGTTACGAATCAGGTTTATCCTCTCCCAACGTGTCGATTTAGAGTCGGTCGACGTGGAATGAACGTGACCCAACCGAGACAAGTTTTCCAGGCGAGAAATAGGATTTGCTCATGATTGGTTACATCATAAGGTGTACCCACGGGCGCTGTGTATGTGGCGGAATGGAAGAAACAGCCGTGCAAAGCTCGCTGAGATTACTGTCGAACATGTCGACCGGTTTGGACGTGGAGAAATTGTCTCTGGAAGACTGTGACGTTTCATTTTCTGAGCCGGCATCGAGCTCCTACGTCCGCCATTTGTATTCTATGCGACATGTTTCGTCGAACTTACCTAATTTCATCGTTCGCGCGTCCAGATTTTTATTTCCATGATGCAGGGCGATTCGGCTAAGTGTTCACCTAAATTACATGTAAACTATTAGGTTGTAAAGAAAGAAATGCAGGATTTTTGTTCCTTTGTTTTAATTGCAACTTTATACAAATAAATATTTACCTTAATTTAATGAGTTATATATCATTTTAAAGCTTGTTTTACGCTCTATTTAATTATGCTTTTGATGTTTAATTATATTCAAATTTTTATTAAATCATTTGGCTTTTATTTCAGGATGTCGAAACGCGATTTTTGAATTATTTGTTTCTATGACTTCAAACCAGGCCGAAGTGCCGCTCAAGTGGCTCGGAATATCAACGAAGTATGGGGCGAAGGTAATAGTTTGAACTCATAGAAAAAAATAATGCGAAAATCGTGTTTTTCCATCCTGAAATAAAATATAATTTGATAGAAATTTGAATAGAATGAAATATCAAAAGCATAATTAAATAGAGCGTAAAACAAGCTTTAAAATGACATATAACTAATTAAATTAAGGTGAATATTGGTATAAAATTGCAATTAAAACAAAGGAACAAAAATCCTGCATTTCTTACAACCTAATATTTGGCATGTGGAAAAAATGGTTGCAACAAAAGTTGTATGGCTTCAAGCATACAATGTAGTAATAATTAGATTCTTTACTGATTAAAAATCAGTTTAAGATTCTTTATTTTAAAGTTTAGAGAATCGAATCTTGAAGAAAAAATGACTATATTGAGATATACTCTATAAATAATTTTGAATGCAGGAAGTAATGCTCGAAATGTTTTCCATTATAATTAACTCGTTTGCGTTCTGCAAAAAATAAACTTCTGAGTGTTTCTCGAGTTATAGCATGTTTTGTATGTCCCCGAAGGAAGTAATCGAGTGGAGAACATTTTGAGTAACAAATATATTAAAACATTAGCAGACAAAGCCTTTCGAGGAGTTAAATGTAAGGCAACCTGGTAGTCATCTCAAAAACATCTCAAAAAGTTGACGATTTTAGTTAATAAGCTTTGCGTTCTATATAAATGACATTAATTTCAAAGTTACTCATAGAATAAATCGGGATGAACGCCTCAAGATACATTAAGGCCATTGCACAGCACGAACCTCTCGACGAACTTGTTGAATAACATTCGCGTGGAGCAGTATCGAAAGAAGTTACTTTACTTTCTACAGGGAAACAACTATCTATCAAATGGGACATTTACACCGGCTAAACGTGTCGTTCTTCTTCCCCGAGTAACGATTTATTTTTGTCAAACGGACCGCTTTCCATTTCCTGGCATACTTCTAGTTACTTCCACCATCGTCAATAATCCAAGCTTCGAACGCTGCACTCCATCCGTTCGGAAGAATTGGTTCACCATCATTAAAAATTCGCCAATGCATTTTATAATGACTCGAAATTGTTGAAATATTAACACTTTATAAACCGGAAGCCTCTTTATACACTTTGAAATAATTGTGCTATACCAAATGGATGGTTAAAAATCTTCTTTTACATAATTCCAAACGGAATCATTAGATTATATTATTGAAGGTGAGTTGCAGACAGTGTTGGGCAATATTTAAATAAACAATTATTAATTAAAAATTTAAATAAGAAGTTATTTGATATTTGGATATTCAAATAAAAAGCAAAAATAATTATTTATTATTTGATTAGGTCTAAATAAATTATTATATTTAAAATAATAAAGTTAATTGTTATTTACAAATACAATTTCAGTATTTTTATCTATTAATAATACTAAGTTATTATTTACTATTCATAGTCATTAAACAAAATTTTCTGTCCACAGCAACGATACTAATATTAATGTATCGTCTGTTGTGCATTATTTGAGAAGCTTTAGAGCTTGTTCAGTTCAGGCGATTTACGCGCGTTTCGAATAATATGCCAAAATCGAACAAACTTTCGGACAGTATGTTAGAAAAAAGAGTAGTTTTTAAAATAAGAATGGCAAATATGTACTACGAACTACCTACCAGAAAAGTTAGTACAAAATATAGTTGTATTTGCGTAAATTACAGGTAATAATTGATTATTGAAAAAACTTCGAAAAATAATGGAATAATCGCCGGTAGGAAATGTGTTAATAACAAAAACTTGTACCATTACACTACATATTATTAAACATTTCAGAACTATTTCGTTGAGACAGGGCTTTGTAGATTTCCCGTAAATTGAACAAAATCCTCGTGCTGAAAATCTGTGGTATTGTCCTGAAAATAAAATATGATTTCTAACTTTTTCAACGCTTTTGACAAGAAAGTCCCTTTCATATCGCGGCGAAATTTTATTTTCTTGTACATTCCCAGTTTTTAGAATCAATAGAGAATATCCGCAAAAGTGAATGCGTTTTGGCTGTGTTTTTTACCTCGACCATTGTGTAAATGGGTTACATGGAAGTTGCTGACACAGGTTGAACCGACACTGTTCTGACCGACAAGGATTCAACGACGTCAGCATTAATTGAAAACAATATCGATCACCACTAGCTTTGAAAGTACACACACGTATATTTTCACGGATCTGTGTATATCATCATCGACGATTCCAAGTATTATTGTTCTCTTCTTTCAGTTGGCTCGCCTTTGAATGGATTCGATGTGCATAGTAGATGTGCGAGAGGACCAAAAATAGGTTATTCCTACAGCTAGAATAGTAAAATTTCATTTAAGAGTAACTACATTTACTTTTGTTCATTTTTTTTTCACTGAGAGTTGATATGTAAAATATATTCTTTTTTTTCATCATATGAATGCTTGTGTGAACAGTGTATCGATCGGTATCATCTTTTTTATCACCTCAGCATCTTTTTATCCATGAACAAATAGTGTTAAGTTCAAAACAATATCAAATTTGAGAAGGTTTAAAAAAAATAGTTAACAACGGCAGGCATAGGTGCTTTCTCATAACAAACTTTAGACATTTTTGTCATCTCCTGCCCGTTTTAGATATCGCCGCACCAATGGAACGATTTTCTGAAAAAAATTCTGGAGCAAAATCGAACGATTAGACTGCGGATCTATATCCATTTAGGGCTCGTGAAAATGTCCAAGAAAGACTAGAAACTAAAATTCGATGGAATCTTGTACAATTTTTATTTGATTCAGATCTACAAATGTTGTCCCCATTAAAAATAGGATTTTATTTCATTCCGCTTTCTTAAAATTTGTCTGTAAAAATTGGAAACTGCATAAACATCCGCAGTCTACTAATGATCTTCGGCAGACTACAGACTTGTTAATCGGTGACAACAATGCGCAAGGCGTGAGCAGCCTATTGTTTCCGCGAATATCAAACTGCTTCTCTTCCCATTATAAATCCACGTCCGTTTGAAATTTCGTACTCGCCGATGCGAGCCATAGTTCATCGAATTTCAAATTCGCGTGTGCGCGCACCGGCCCGTGGATTATTGAAAACTAAAACAAAAACGGCCGGAGGTTGTCGAGGCTGGCCGCTGATCAAATTTTCTGCCCGCCGGTGAACTGTTCGAAGCTGGGCGAAGTGACGCACGGAGGCTCGCGGTAAACGTGCACAATTCGTCGCGTACACTGCCGAACAATGACGGGACGCTGGCTGGTTCATTGGCGTTATTAGCGGGTGGATATCGTTGAATGAGAATCTCTATTCGCGCCGGCTGCCGTCGGCTCTGCCTCTACGGCGGGCTGACGCGAATTAAAAAGAGAAGAAAAACGAGAAGCAATAAATCGGAGGAGTCGTGGCGTCGCCTTACGGCCGAAAGAGACCCGGGATATTTCAATATAAGACTGCACACAATAACGTTTCGATGAACGCGGCTACGAACGGCTTCGAGTCACCGTTAACAATGACTCGAGTCTATACCCCTTTTTTATCGTGCGGCCCCCATTGTGTATTCATCAAATACGACAGTGGGCGCTGACTCTCCCATTCAAGAAATTTTACCCGCTCCGAGGGAGTATCGAATTCCTTGAGCTCTCTAGATTATGCTAATCCTTGTTTATTCGTGGGATTTGTTGGACTGAACGACGTCGACGTTCGGGATAGATTTTACTTGACGGAACAGCGACGACGATTCACCCTGGCGTATATATCCGCGAGTTTGGTATCGCTTCCGAGAGACAAATTCTACCGTGATCCAGTTTCGTCGCTCAGCTGTTCGGAGAATTCCGAGGAGTTCGTCGGATTAGCTTATTATTTGTTCAGAAGGAAAATGCACTTGCGAAGAATTTATCTCAGGAACGAATTGCGTCCGATTCCCGCTGATGCTCGGTGTTGAGTATGCTCGTGGTCGATCAGTAGATCGTTCGAGCTTCTCGTAACTTGCACGTAATGTGCCGACTAATTTTACTAACTCGAAGGACCACTCCCCTCGTAGGGAAGAACAAAATTGTAATACAAGTGAAATGATACTTTATTTGTCTCTACTAAAGTGAGAATCTCGACTGCCGTTACAAATTGTCTAAGTCTAAGATGTTACTAGGTCGACAGTCGGAAAGAATCTGCTCCAGCGCACGCAGTTCAAAAGTCAAGAGAGGGCATCTCTTCCCTCTCCTTCATTGGTTTCGCAAGGTGGGGGTATCTATGGGAAAAAAGGGGCGAGTCGCGAGATAAAAATGGCTACGAGGAACTGGCCCGCGAGTGGACCCCGGAAAATATACAAGACTCGAATTTCGGCGCCCGAGCGACGACAAGACGGCCCTTGAAGACGAGACATAAACATCGCAGCTATGACTCGAGTGGTGCCCCAGGAAATGAACTATGGTGTAGAATTTCGGCGCCTGGTCGATGGCGAGACGACCCTTAACGAAAGATACAGACCAGGCGCGCAACTAAACAAAGGGCACCCTATTCGACGGAAAACGCTTGCATAAACCTAAACACTCGGTTTACGATACCTTTGAAATTCCTGGCTTCGATATTTTTTGCAAGTTGGTGCGACCGGGTGTGTGGTAGTCACATGCTTCTACAAGTTGTGGCTAACGGAAAGATCATTTTGACTCATAAAAAGAATTAATTTCGTGGATATTGTGATGGCTACCTCTACCGTACGCTAACATGAAGGCTGCTTTCACATCCAAGAAAAGCCCTAACAAAAATTACAATAATAAATACTGCCCTCAAGATGAAGCTAATAATGTAGCTCATAAGTAGACTGCGGATCTTTATGTATTTATAGCAAACTTGAGTAGATCAAATTCAAAATTGTTGGAAAATTTTTCAAATTGAAGATGTCAATATATGATTTCTCCAGTATTAAAATCATTAAGGGAAAAAATAATATGCAAATTGGTTTCTATTTTTTGCAATCCATGCAGACAATTTTTATTTTATATGAAGATCCGCAGTCTACTCATAATCCTCAACAAGTTGTTTGAAAATTTTCTTGTTCGAATAATAATCAAGATAGCTAAAGCAAAAACCAACCTTCGTGAAAAAAATACTATACGTTCCAAAGTGTGGAGAGCAACACTGCTCAAGGAAACTTTAAATCAAAATCTCCAGATAAGACCACAGGTCCCAACCTAACAAAAAAAGATATTGTGACGGCTACCTCCTACGCTCCCCAGCAGATGGACAAATATAGTCAACACATCCTTCGGACTATTCCTGCCAGCGTTTAAGGCAGGGCCTGCTAGATAGTCTTATCGACGAGCAGAGTGGGGTAAAAATTTCATTGAGATACAAATTTTGCCCAACTCTGCCGACGAGCAGTGTCCCCAGATTGACACGTCTCATCCACTCTACCCTTCTCCTCCTACGACGTTATTTTTTCCCACTTTGGGTAGCCGCCAATGATACTACAGTAAATCCTCTATAGTCGTTAAATCCTCGGGGAGGTTCGTTTGCAAAGTTCGTAGACGGACACTATTTTTTTTAGCACCAAAGACCGAGCCGAACGTAGAGCCGCGTCTCTTTCTTTCCCATACGCTGTCCTTCCTTGCGCCCAAAACTTTCATCGTCAAGTAAACCACTAAATACAGTTGAAATTATATCGTGCTTGGTCCGATTTCAATCAGAAAAATGCCACAAATATATTGGTGAAAGTTTCATAAAAAAATAAGTAATAATAAAAAAATGTTTATGTTGGTATTACATTGTGAGGACGCGCGTACGTATTCATCGTGTACGACCTTTTTGTGACTATAGAGGATTTACTGTAGTACCAATAAAATTGAAAGTTAATTTAGACTTTCTTTAGGAATAGTATTTTCCAATGTTCAAGCATGTTGGGGTACTAATGACATCTGATATAGGAGATTCGGATAATCGAGGTCGTACTGCACTCGAGTAACATTACGCAACGTTCTTGTGGATTGTCACGATCGGGCGTAATCGACGAATAAGACCCTATCAAAGTGTCATTAACAGAAGTGTTACGCTGCAGCAGGAAACTTCGTAAAGTTCCGCGGAGGTGAAGTCGTCGGCGTCAATTTACGTAAACCTGCCGCATGGCCAAGTAGCTTATCCGACTTCGACATCGCATCTTGGAGTCTGTCATTGCGATACTCTTTCCTCGATGATGAACTTCGCCGTGGAATGTTCTTTAGAGGCGAGCGGTCTTCCCTCCGCGAGAAGGGTAACTCTTTGTGATCCAAGTTGCAAGAATTCCTGTTAAAAACTTAGCTCGCCCCTACGAACGACGTAACTTCAATCGATGGGAACTTCAAAGAACACAAAAGTTAAATACTCATGAACGGGGAAGTTATTACGGACATGGGGCCCGGGAAGAGGGAAAGACTATTTAAGTCCTCGATTAAGATTTTATTAATATTTCATAGAGTAGACCCGAGGATATTTTGCAAGTCTACGCGCGTGGAAGAATGCTGAATATTTGTTTACTGTCAAGTTGAATAAGATCGTCGCCCTTCTTTCTAATTTTACAGTGCCACGACCCGAAATTCTTAGCAGAACGCGTATGTGTATTGTGACATTCGTCCGAAGAATTAACCTTGTGTGAATATTTCGAAACACAGGAGTGTGTATGTGTGTGTCTAGTGCAGGTATTAAACAACTTTCTTCAAATTCGTTTTGAACAAAATTTGAAACGTTTCTTACACCTCGCCATTTGGAAACTAGCAATTGAGAGACATTAACATGTACAGGGAAGAAATTATTTAACATTGCAGGTCACTTTCTTTTCTTGAACAATGTAAGTATAAATATATTAGTGACTGTGTATTCACACATTTGCCCAACATTTTTGTTCCAAGAACGTATTTGGAAAAATGGAAGTGGAAAACATTTTATTTTGTTTGTATAACGAGTCTACTAAACCGTTTTTCCTACGTACTTGGAGCAAAAATGCTGAGCAGTTACTCTGTGCGCGGCACACATTTCTCGAACGAAACATACGCACAAGTTAGAAGGAACGTAGGCATAGTTGCGATCGCACCGTGATTCACAAATCACAGCGGCGGTGAATGTATCCTCCAATGGCTTTCAATGGGGACACATCAAACGACGTGGTCGATTCCGTGTACCGAGAATTGTGGGAGTAATTAATGTGGAGCTATTTTTCATCGGCATACACGAACCTCCTAGTAATCTCGATGACCAGCGTGTAATAGAGCAACCGCCCCATACCCCTTAAAATCAATGGGGTGTCTAACGGGTGCCTGGAGGCCAATAACTATACCGGGATAACTCCAGGGCACAGTACGATGTAGATAGAGACATCGGCAACCTTTCTAATCAACGCCAGCTGCACGACGCGCACCACATTAATGTTGCAGCGTAGTCGAGAAAATAACGAGACAAGTGCCAGATAATGCGACGGCTGGCGAAATGCGGCCCGATAGTCTGTTGCGCTGCCGGTGACATTTATAGGAACAATAATTGGTATATTTATCGCGCGTAGACGGACCTCTGGCAGAGATAAATATCAAAAGCTGCATTGTTCTCGTTATATTTATACGTCTCGCTGTCGATGCATTGTTCCATCCTGCGAATTATGAACCGGATTTCGCAGGTTTAAAATCGCCAGTTTCAGATATGAACTGCTCTATCTGGCTGGATATTGTATACTGTATACTGTTGCAATATAGTCTCTCCGTAACTGTCGCGTCGCCGGATCTGCAGAGTTACAGTTATAGAGGAGGTGCTACATTCTTTGTAGCGTACCGAACGTAGAGAAGAATAGAAATTAAAAAAGGAGGGGCTGAGGCTCGACGTTTCGATTATTTGCCTCTCTTTCCTTTCCGTTCGCCGTCCTCTTTCTTACACTGACCCACTCTATTCTTAACCTAATTATTGCACCCTTTCCTATTCCCTGACATTTGTTTTTAATTTGGTAGATTTATGCTTTCTTTTCTCTTCATTTCTATCTTTCCTCCCACTCACTACATCATCAATCCTTATCACACGAGTAATCATGTTCGTAACTATATTGTGTTTGGTATCGTTCTAATTAAAAAAACAATACTACATAATTATAAATATACCAATATAATTAATTTTAAAAATTAGAAAAATTGCAATCTTTTGCTTTGCTTGCATTAGTTCGAGTTTCACCGATACTCTCGACCCTTCGCTGGTTCAGTCATCGAGCGTGTTTACCGCTTGTCTGGTTCAAAGTGGACCCCCAGTGGTGGGGATAAAACAGTTACGGTAGAGACCTTCGCGACAGTTATGGAGAGAAAACTGTATAGAGATTTTGAAACTATGTATATGACATTCAATTTCTTGCCGCATTGTGGTTAAGTCTGGCAGACGCAATGAAACATTTAAATTGTGCTGGCCAAATGCAAATAATATTGGATTCACGTCAATTAAAGAATTCACGTAAATTGAACACATTTCAATTCTTACAAACATAGGAATTTTACAGGAAATTGACTGAAGTAGAGATTAAATAAAATATTATTTAAAAAATCGATATTTTCGGTGACACCAAATTAATGTTGATTAAACTTCGCATCTTCTCGAACGAATTCACGGTGTATGATTTAAGTAACTAGTGCGGATTTAGTACTTTCCATTACTTCTGGAAATAGCATGGGAAATTATTGTACATCGGGAAAATTTTGGAAGACTCGTATGAAATTGATAGATTCAAAATATAGTATAGCAGAAGCTAACTTTTCCCGTGGAATATGTAATTAACCCCTTGCTGTATCATTTTCTTTGCAGTTACAGTGATTAGAACGTTCTAATCCCCAAAAATGTCGTAGAAGAGAAAAGAAAATTTATTCTAACGCTTAAATATTGATTACAAACGAAGAATTTACGAAGGTAGACTTCGTTTAAAATCTCCATGACGAGTGCGACTCGTTAAAATACGACATTCTATCGCTTCGAGTCTAGAAGAGTTCTGATTGAATCGAGAGATATAAGTAGAATAGGTCTGTTAATGGTCAGGCATGCGCGGTTACAACTTCCTAAATTGCTGCAAGTAGAGACAAACGAACTTACGAACTTCTGTAGGGAATCAAAGTTGAACGGGACTAGACCAGCTTAGACAATTAAAGTTACCAACATTTCTAGACCAATAAGTACAGAGCGCCTGTTGCTGATCAAATCCACAAAGTTCGGACCGCTGCTTATTAAACAATGTTGCAACTGTTAGCAAACGTGGAGTATGCAAACGCGTAGGATGAGGCATTGCGTGTCCAGACAAGCAAAATAGATCCACAGTAATTGGCACTTAAGGCCAGGATTATGTCGAAATGTTTAAGTAGTGCGGTTCTATTACTGACCAGGCAATTGCAACGGCGACAATACCTACGCGAGTACATAGTTTGTTGGACTGTAACTAATCATGCACATAATATTCCAAGTGTACTTGTTAGTTGGTGAAGTAGAGTGGGCAGTACATCTGAACACATAACAGGAGTACATACACATCCAGTTGGATAAGTAGAATAGGGATCGTATCTTGTCAGACATATGGGCTAGGATTAAATCGTTGCTAAACAAACAAGGTTCCATCTGGGACAAGGGTAACCGACCCTTACGAATGAGACAAGTACAGCCAACCTGATATAGGTCGATGGAAACAGAACCATTATTAAGTGGAGTTTGCGCAAATCCCCATTCTTTCCATTATTTTATAAAAACCAGGATAAAAGATTTTATATCGCCAACTAAAAGATTCCTCGTGGCTAAAATAAAATGAAACTATCATTGATAAACTGTGGATTTTATGGATTTATGATAAAATTATTAGCTTAATTTTCATCGAATAACTTCTCTTTATATTGCCAATGTATATCGAATCCAAATACATGCAGGTAAGGTACCAGAGTGTGCTAAACAACAATTGTTGGTTTATAAATTACCATTTACTTTTTATTGGTTTAGTTATGATTTTTCATAGTACATCGTTTGATAGAATTTGGTAGAAATATACACATACTGCATTCTTTTATACGTTTAATATAAAACCCTATACATCTTTCCCCGGCTTACTAATTTTCTAGTAACTAATTAAAATCGTTAACTATTTAAGTATTGGGTCTAATAAGAAGACCAAAGTTGATCTCAAAGATACAGTCTCAAAAATTTGTAAAAATATATGAGGTCTTCCCAAAAATTCGTTCAATGCGAACAATGTAAATTCAAACTGGTTTTGTAAATGGGTATAATAAAACTTAGAAATAATTATCTGTGAATAATTGAATTGTTTCTATATACTCGTGTTACCTAACAATATCTATTAGGCATACGCATTGCGAAAGAAACTGTTAGGGCAACCTAACAGACACGTCAAAAAATGGATCCCACCTATTGTAAACTAAAAATTAACAAACGAAATAAAGATCACTTTAATTTCCTCCAGCAACATTGCATTTCTTTTTATTATTCGATGCACGTCAGTGTCCTCTTTTAAAAAGCATTGGATGCCCTGAGTCGAAAACGGATTAATTTAGAAGTAATTAATTTACTGCCACGAGAGTCCAAACACTGTGGAGGAGGGTTAAACAATGACAATTTCGACTTTTATCGGGGGCGGTTGTACTGCGGCTCGATCGTTTATCGCAACAGTAACGTGAACGCACCCTTATCCGAGAGGACTCTTAACGTTGGCGTAGAGCAACCCGTGTAAATATATTCGAAAGTTAGACCGAAACAATTCGCAGCTGAAACGTGAACGGTCTCTTATTCGGAAGGACTCTTGCCGTTGGCGTAGTAGAGCAAACGGCGGAAATACTGCAAATATATTCGAAAGTTAGACCGAAACCATTCGCTGTTGCCGCGGCGCGTATTGTCGCGGTATCGATTACACGCGTGGGCCAGCGCGCCCGACCGTCACGCTGGCTCGTGTAATTTCGCAAATGGTCAAATGCAGGGTCGCGAACTCGTGACATAAGTGTTTCGGGGGAACGGCGTCGTGCGTTTGACACCCCGAACACGCTCATCTCCGCTCCACGATCATCCTACCAGCCGGAGATTAGCGGAACAGGCATTCGAATAGCGTGTACAGACTACTTGAATGCGCGCGTTAAGCAATCACCAGGCGGATTATTAAGCAGTAACTCGGGTTATTTAGATAATCCGAGGGACGGTTCGGTTGGCCGAGGCATTATTTCGATACTGAACACACGATACCGAGGAAATCTATTCGATGCCACGCGCAACTATGGTCGCAAGTTATTTCACAAGATTGTATTACTCGGAAATGTCGATTTTCTCCTCGGCCCGTGACCTATAAAGACCGAATCGTAATTAACACTAGAACTACCGAGCACTAGAGGCAATTGGCACACATCGCCTTATATTAATGACAAAATTGCATTTATTTAGATCTCGTTTCTGTTTTGTTTAAATATGTGCTCCACTAGAGAAGTTCACTAAAAAAATTTCTCAGAAAAACATATTTATAATTCTAATATTTCTAAAAAAACAAATCAGGAACAAATCGTTTTGACTCACTCGGTAGTTCTAGTGTTAAAATTATTTTTCGAATGTACACTGGTGGATGAAATGATAAGGCACCGTTGTACATGTTGAATTAACCCTTCAGTGACGATTCTCAATTCCAGATTTCTTTGAATGTTACAGATGTTACCATAATCTGTTTGTGAGTTAGACTCTTGACGTTTATCGACTACGATCGAATTCTATTATTCCTATAATAGAATAATAATCTGAGCACGAGTGATCAGTTTTAAAACATTCATCTAAATCAGTACAGTGCACACATTGAAACTTTTCATTTCCCGTTGAAAATTAATATCTATCCGAAAGTGTTTTATATATCTCTATTATAGACAGATTCTGCAGATTACTTTCGTTGTATGCATTCAATGTCAAACATTTCTTTAAAACAAACATGACGATGTATGTGAAGAGAAAAGCAAATTTCATTTCGTTTTATATTATCTATAAGATTTATATTTCAATATCGAACACTCTAATTCTTTTTCATTCAGAGCCCGGACGGCAGTGTGCATCACTGAACACGAAGTGATATTTAGAAATATTCGTGAATTTTCGACATTGCAAAGGAGACTTTAAAACTTTATTAATATCTTCGCAAACATTTTGTGCACAACAATGGTCTGGTGTTTGAAGCAACGACAAGGTTGCGATTGTTAAATAGAAGACAAGAAAAAATGTAGTAACAATTTGTTTCATTTTATTGATTCACCAACAAATATATTTAGCAATATAGTACTTCTGGTGCAATTATTGTCGCACAGGCTGCACGAACAAATAGGTTTTAATTGTTAATGGAGATTCGTATTATTGAATTCTGTTAAATGCAAATACTGTGATTTTCACTACGGACTATTTCAGTATACATATTGGGTACGTCAAATGTTTAAAGCATCAATGGGAAAAAATAAATATCGAAACGAAAGAAATTCAGAAATGAAATTTCGCTCCGGATATAAACGATCTAGGTTGTCCACGGAGGATTAGTGTTTAGTACACATTGGAATCCTGTTTACATTTCCGTTTGTCGCTCTTTAAAATTGTATATGGATTTCGCTACGTTTTTGTTCGTTGTTAATACCAGTTTAAATATCCTGAAAGAGCGGGGCCCCGGTGAACCTGGCTTAATAAAATATTTTCGATGAGCACAGAGGCGAAAAGCAGACGCGAAACATTTTTCTCCACGCGGGGGTCCAGCAGGCGATCCAACGGGTCCAGGCTGCAAATTAATCCGATTATCCATAACAAAGGGGAATACCTGAAACAAATAATCAAACGGACGTCAAGGTAGGGAGTTGGGGGTGCAAGCAAGCTCTTGATTTTTTCCCTCGGACAATTACACCGCTCTTGTTCTCCAATTATTCCGTTGTTCTTCAAGCTCGGAAGTTTCTCATTAACCGGAGGGCGAGTCGCGCGCGGCTCTCCGGCTATTTACCCGCCGGCAATATCCAGTTCGAATATCGGCTGTTGTATCTCTGTTTAACTAAACGGTAGCTGGGGTGCCTCGATGAATCGTCCGGGGCGCTACGTACATTATCCAAGAGAGTAACCTAGATCACGGACTATTGAACTCGTAATGTCAAGTACGCCGAAGGGTCCGAGGGCATCGTAAGCAATGTCCGAGAGCCGTGGCCGCGGTGATCGATATCTGGGGGAACACGAGGAGCAACCTCAGGCTAGCAGTTGCGTTGGCCAGCGGTACCATGGTCGACGGCACGGAAAACGCTCCAATTACAGATCACGCCTTTGACCGGGGCCGTGTGTTTAACTGCGCACCGCAAGAAACCTCCGGCTCGCTAAGGATCATCGGTAATGAATCGAGTTGCGTGAAGATCCCTGTTCACCGTTCCCTCGCCCTTGCCTTGCCTTGCGTTGCCACGACCGTTCACGGTTCAACGACGGGACGAAGCTGTTGCAGCTTCTATCGGGAAACACTTTCATCGGAACGATCACGCTGTTCCACAAATTTTAACATTTTCCTTCTTTCCCGCGTTTCATGACCAAAACCCATCCTTCCAGAGTTTCTTTTCATTCCAAAATCCTCGATTAAAGTAAATAGTTACCATAAAGTCAAGGTGACCATTCTAAACAACCTGAAATTTTTATTTACTGCAGCGATTCCTCGACGATTTCGATGACCTCGAAATACGTTGTCAAGATCATCATTCTGAACAACCTGAAATTTTTATTTACTGCAGCGATTCCTCGACGATTTCGATGACCTCGAAATATGTTGTCAAGATCATCATTCTGAACAGCCTGAAATTTTTATTTACTGCAGCGATTCCTCGACGATTTCGATGACCTCGAAATACGTTGTCAAGATCATCATTCTGAACAGCCTGAAATTTTTATTTACTGCAGCGATTCCTCGACGATTTCGATGACCTCGAAATACGTTGTCAAGATCATCATTCTGAACAGCCTGAAATTTTTATTTACTGCAGCGATTCCTCGACGATTTCGATGACCTCGAAATACGTTGTCAAGATCATCATTCTGAACAACCTGAAATTTTTATTTACTGCAGCGATTCCTCGACGATTTCGATGACCTCGAAATACGTTGTCAAGATCATCATTCTGAACAACGTGAAATTTTTATTTACTGCAGCGATTCCTCGACGATTTCGATGACCTCGAAATACGTTGTCAAGATCATCATTCTGAACAGCCTGAAATTTTTATTTACTGCAGCGATTCCTCGACGATTTCGATGACCTCGAAATACGTTGTCAAGATCATCATTCTGAACAACCTGAAATTTTTATTTACTGCAGCGATTCCTCGACGATTTCGATGACCTCGAAATATGTTGTCAAGATCATCATTCTGAACAGCCTGAAATTTTTATTTACTGCAGCGATTCCTCGACGATTTCGATGACCTCGAAATACGTTGTCAAGATCATCATTCTGAACAGCCTGAAATTTTTATTTACTGCAGCGATTCCTCGACGATTTCGATGACCTCGAAATACGTTGTCAAGATCATCATTCTGAACAACCTGAAATTTTTATTTACTGCAGCGATTCCTCGACGATTTCGATGACCTCGAAATACGTTGTCAAGATCATCATTCTGAACAACGTGAAATTTTTATTTACTGCAGCGATTCCTCGACGATTTCGATGACCTCGAAATACGTTGTCAAGATCATCATTCTGAACAGCCTGAAATTTTTATTTACTGCAGCGATTCCTCGACGATTTCGATGACCTCGAAATACGTTGTCAAGATCATCATTCTAAACAACCTGAAATTTTTATTTACTGCAGCGATTCCTCGACGATTTCGATGACCTCGAAATACGTTGTCACGATCATCATTCTGAACAGCCTGAAATTTTTATTTACTGCAGCGATTCCTCGACGATTTCGATGACCTCGAAATACGTTGTCAAGATCATCATTCTAAACAACCTGAAATTTTTATTTACTGCAGCGATTCCTCGACGATTTCGATGACTTCGAAATACGTTGTCAAGACCATCATTCTGAACAACGTGAAATTTTTATTTACTGCAGCGATTCCTCGACGATTTCGATGACCTCGAAATACGTTGTCAAGACCATCATTCTGAACAACGTGAAATTTTTATTTACTGCAGCGATTCCTCGACGATTTCGATGACCTCGAAATATGTTGTCAAGATCATCATTCTGAACAGCCTGAAATTTTTATTTACTGCAGCGATTCCTCGACGATTTCGATGACCTCGAAATTTGTGAACCTTATTTTCTTCTCATCATTGTCTGGCATGAGCAGATCAAATTTAGTTATTCTTGAGAAAAGGGGAATCCTTGAGAGTCATCATGAATTTTGTATAACGAGCTCTCTGGTAAAACCCGTGTCCTGATTTCGAGGTAAATTTAAATGTGCTTACAAGGAACCCATGTCAACACGACTTTCCTTTTACGGGGACACATCGCAATTTTATATGAGAAATTTAAAAGTTTAAGTACTACTCCAGCATCTACAAGAATACCACATAATCGATGTAACTTATTTTATAAAATAGAATATAAAAAAGAAACTGAAACTTCAGGACTTGTTATAACCATTGCTTTCTTATCTCTATCATAGAACATTAATCTTAAAATGAAGGAAGTGTAAATATTTCGTGACTCTTCTAATTATATATTTTTTAAAATTCAAAATCGATTTAATCAATCTTATTTATGTATTTAGATTTTAATGGTCTTATAAATAAATAAACGAAGTAGCTATTCAGATGGCACAGTCGTGTACAAGGGTAGCATACAAAATGTAAAATTATAATCATCTTCAGAACAATAATGTTGTCTCACATGTAAAATGATAAATACCATCTCTAATCTCAAGATTTGTTGTTTCAAATCACTGTATAAATACAACAATTTCTGTTTTTATTCATAAGTAGACTGCGCGGATGTTTATGCAAAATAAAACTGTTCTTCTTAGATTTTTAAAATCTTTCACTGTTTTATATTTCATCCAGCCAATTCCTTTGTATCATGCAGAATCTATTCGCGAGTTACTAAAATGATAATTTACCGTTATATTTTAAAGAATTTTGCGTTAATTACACGCATGAAGTAATTTTTTCCTATTTTTATTTTCTTATGAATACTGTTACGCGCGCCACCGCTCTCGCTTAGTAAACCACTCTAATACATCGACTCCGGTATTTCACGGAGCGAGGTTTCACCGGGATCTCTTTGACAGCTCGTATTCTCCGCGCGAGGAGCTGCAGCTTCCGGCGGGGTGTAAGAACTGGCAACTTGTCGACGAAGTTTCCGGTTGATCTGATGGCACGGATGCTAATTAAACAGCTGCCGTTGAGCGAATTAAACCGGGTCACGCTTAGCGCCGCGCGCCATCCGTTATCGTCTGATAATTAACAGGATCCTTGCTCTCGTTGTCTCGTGTTATTTTCTTTTCGTTTCTTTTCCATCCGACTAATAAACTGTGTGTCATTAATCAAACGTGTACTTAGCGCGATTCCTCGTTTAATCCGTTACACTCGATCCTGTATCAACGCTAGAACCTAGCAGTAAATATATCATCCAGCCTGGATTTATAATGCTCGAAAATAACTTTTCCGACCTTATCACTGTTTTTGAAACATTATTAACAAATGCTATCACAAATATTTTTACAGTGAATGAAAGTAGTGAAAAATATTATTATTATAAAGCAACTGGTTTTAATGATAATGATTTGTGTAGTTATTGATTGATAATGATTGAGTAGAATTTTGATAATGATTTGAGTAGTTACCCATACATACAGGGTGTACCAGGTAAAGTGTTACAAGGTGTTTTCTCAGAATCTAATGAAGATATCGAATTAATTTTTTTTTAATTAAATGGTAAAGGAGGCCTAATATTTCAGTATGTATTAAAGTTTGGGGTAATTTTTGGGGGGAGAAAAGGAGCCCCCAACATGTTTTCAAATGGAAAGTATCATGTATCGATTTTTTGTTATCGTGATACCCCTCTTATTAAACTCAATAGCATATATTTGTACGTTTTTTGTAATTGCACAATTAATTGCGTGACAGAGTTATAACGAACAATTTGTTGTGAATTGAAACGTTGAAGGAACGGAGGAAAACTAGAATAGAACTTAGAATTAAAATAAATCATCGCTTGAAGAAACACATACACATTTGAACAGTAGTTGAAACAAATCTTTATGCAATATGAAAATTGTTGTATTGACGCCGAAACAAAATTTACAAGACAAATAGGAATTTACTTTTCTTTGGTTTTATTGTGTCTTAACAATAGTGTTGATATTCTTAAATTCTCTTAACCTTTCTACTTTCTACTGTTGGGAATTACCCATTTTTGTAATAAATGTATAAAATACGCAGTCTAATTATAACAATCTGTATAACATTTGTATAATTTCCATTGAGTACTTTAAGGATGTAAAGAATATATTCATAAAGAATTCACTCGCTAATGTGTCTGGCTATTGTCCTCTGTTTCTACTTGCAAGGATCACTAGTATAAATACAGGATGTACCTGATAAAGTGTTACAAGGTGTTTTCTCAGAATCTAATGAAGATATCGAATCAATTTTTTAAAAATTAAATGGTTAAGGAGGGCTAATATTTCAGTATGCATTAAAGTTTGGGGTAATTTTGGGGGGGGGGAAGGAGCCCCCAACATGTTTTCAAATGGAAAGTATTATGTATTGATTTTTTGTTATCGTGATACCTCTCATTAAACTCAACAGTATTTACTTGAACTTTTTTTTTAGTAATATACTAAAATATTAGCCCTCCCTATCCATTTAATTAAAAAAAATTAAATCGATATCTTCATTAGGTTCCGAGAAAACAGCTTGTAACATTTTATCGGGTACACTCTGTATAAGGTGGTACAACCGGGGAGTGGATGATTCTACATGTAAAATTAAGTCTCTTCTCTGTAGACATCGGTTTGTTGTCATATTATAACGAATATTCAAAGTAGAAATCAAATATAACCATTGAACAAGACACGATAAAAAGAACGACACGGCCGGAGAAATCTATTAGTGAGATATTGAGAATTCTAATCTATGATAATGGAATAGCAACGGAAATGACAGTTATATCGTGCTATCTATTTCCTGCAGTTTACGTGAAACGAATAAAGTAAGTTGGCTAGCGAAGTAGTATTTAAACGGCCGTGGCGACAGATGTGTGGAAAGTGCTCCACCATTCATCATACGCGTGGACTCCTTGCTGGCTTCCATTCAGCCATGTGGAGTAATAACTTGGTTAGACAAGTGATAAAATTGTCGTTCTTTGCCCGACAAGTACAGCACTCGGCGTTTGCAGTCAGTAGTCACATAATTAACATAATGATTGTCTGCGATTCGGCCAGTATAATATGCTAGATACAAGCTGCAATTGGGTTCAGTTGCATCTTGAAAACAGCTTCAATTGAAGAATGGAAAAAATATTTACTGAAAGGTATTAACGCACTTATGCACCAATATTGTTTGTCTTTTGCCCCGAGATACTTTTTCTAACTGCTCCTATTAGTGTAGGCACACTTCCTGATAACTTTCTAGGAGACAAAGAAATTTCATCTTCAATACAAATCTACCTTTAACAAATCTCCATAAAATCGAGTAATCACATTCATTGAATTTTAAAACGTAATAATTCTATTCCACAGAATAGAGAAAGAAGAATTAAACATTTTATTCTACATTTTCGACTTGCTTTTTTATGTAGAAACCACCATCTTTTCGGTTGTATCGCCAATTACTGATCACTAGACTGCGGGTCTTTATGCAAAATAAAAATGTTTTGCATTGATTGTGAGAAGCAGGAATAACATACAAATTGATTTCATCCCTCAACGACTTTGTTACATTAAAAGCAACATTACAGCATTCTTGAATGTTTTAAATCCTGTACTGATTTATATTTCGCCCAATCAAATTCTTAATAAACGCATAACGATGAGCAGCCTCGATTGAATAAATGTGTGTTATTTTACCCTTCACTCTTGGTCTACACAAAAGCTACATAAAATTGTAAATTTGTCGTTGAGAAATGAAATACAGCACATGTGCTATCTCTTTGGTTGGGAGTCTAGCTATATTGCTCTATTGTCTTCCTCTTCCTTCTTACGTATATAGTGTGAAATTAATGTCTCCCCGATAAACGTGTCACCCCAAGGACAGAACGAATCCCAGAAGTAATATTTGTAGCGTTCGAATAATTCGTCTTAGCCTGTCCCACCTGTATCCCTTCTATTCCCTCGAAAAGTTCTTAAAGAAAGTTGGACGTACCAGTCGGAGGAACATATTGCCCCAAGGGGCTTGTTTCTTTCCTTCGTTCGTCTCTGTCCAGCGAAATCTTCGCAACCCTCAAAACGATCATACCGACGATACTATCGATGGGTCTCTTGCTGAATATAGTCGATCCCCGAATATACGGTGAATCTACGAACGCGATCACTTTTACTCTCAGTCTGATGCAATAACATAAAATGCGAAACTTAAAAATAATATTTTGTTATTGTTTGGAAGCCGTACAAGTACTCTACGTGTATAAAATGTAACTCAATTCAAATTTAATAAAAATATATATGTATGCAGGGTGAGTCACCTAACGTTATTACCTCAAATATCTTTGTTGTTTTCGAAGATACATTCAATGTCCTGAGGACAAAGTTGAGTGGTAAAATGGGGCTCATACGATACAAAAAATTTTTGTTTTTATATAATTTTTTTGAGATATCAACGTCACCTTCATTTTTTTAAATGGAACCACCCTTTTTTAAACATCTACAATGATACTTTCATTATGAATCCAGTGACTATAATTGCTCAAGGTCATTCAAGGTCACGCACAAGGTCATACACAGACAAGAAAAAATTCATACAAAATTTTAGGATGGTCCTAGAATGATATTTCATAATTTGAGTAAACACTTTTCCACTTTAATGAATTTACCCGAATGTCATTTAACAAATAAACAAAAAGAGATTATATACTGGGATTTGTAAAGGTTTAAGGAAATTACATATATGAATTTGTAAAGGTTTTTTAAGGAAACCACCTGAATACTAGTATAATGTCAAATCCTGAAAATTTTTCTAAAATATGTAGTTCGGAAAAAGAGCATAATTAGAGCTACGAAAGGCTAATTAAATAAATACGTAATTAAATTAATAAATAAGTAAAGTGGGGTCTCTTAGACTCCGACAAATGAGTTTCATAAATAGCCTCGTTTTTAATAAATTTGGGATACAGAATGACACAGGATAAAAAGTAAACAAATAGATTTAATTTTATTCATATGAAAATTCTTTTCAAAAATCTGAAGTCTCTGAGACCCCACATTACCTTGCGAAGGCTAACAACATTGGCGATGAAAAATTGAATTATAAATTCGATTATGTTGCTCATTAAATTTTTGCAGAAATATAACATTGATATACGAGCTTCGACGTATGCACCACATTTGCCTCGATACGGATGCTGGCCTGATTAATGACCAAATGAATATCTGATCCGCCTCGGGGACTATTGAACAGTCAAACTTTCTTTCATTTTACAAAAAGTATAACTGGTATAACATTTTCCCTATGAATATCGCTGCGCAAGGTATCGTGTAACTTTAATTCTAACAGATATGTATATTGCATCCGCACGAGAAAACCATTCGGAAATTCCGAATGAAATTTTTTCATACATAAAGTTTCGTTTCCGAGGAAATCAACTTGCATATACGATACGCGAGGTACATACAGGAAATTGAAGTTAAAATTTCATTTAATATGCGGGCACATGAATACAATTCATCTCTCTTCCAACCCTCTCTCCCCTTCCGCTATTCATCTCTCTTTCTCAGTCTTTGTTTGTCCCTGATTGATTGTATTTCTATAATTGCTTCTGAACAATAAACTTGTTGTTGCATACGATTACAATGGGTCTGAATTAATATTGTTGCATATGAAATGGACGATTTCAGAATGCAAATGTTACAAAGTGGTTGGATTGATTGATGAAGAAATTGATTGGATGAGAATACGTTGGTTACAATCCCTTTTGTTGGTCCCTACTTTTATCAATAAATCTTTTCCTTAAGTGACCTTGAGCAATTATTTTCACTGAATTCCTAATAAAAGGGCCTATCATCGCAGGTGTTTAAAAGTGGGTGGTCTTGTTTTTAAAAAAATGGAGGTGGCCTTGAGACCTCTAAAGAGAACTCCATAAAAACAAATATTTTGATGGCATCGTGTGAGCCCCATTGTATCATTCAACTTTGTTTTTAACACTAAACCTACCACTGCCGGTCAAATGACCGGTTTCATATTTTTCATTTCACAATTATTGAACCTATGTATGTAGTAGTTGGTTACATGAAGATTGATTCAATAGATGTTTTTACTCGGGCACATATTGTAATAAAAATTGCACAGAATCTAAATAAAGAGAGCCTTGTAATTTTTGGAAAGCTAAGACATTTTAGTCGCTTTTAGTGCTCGATAGGTTTAGTGTTAAGACATTCGACTTATCTTTAAAGTACAAACGTTAGGTGACTCGCCCTGTATAATACATACAAACACGAACTACGACCAGGCTGCAAGAGCGAGGCAGTCAGAGCTAGGGATACCGATTATTTTCAAAAAGATCGATTTTTCTGAATAGATTATAATCGAAGCTTCAAGAATCAATCCACTGAAAAATCGTTTCCAAAATAATCGATCTTTTCAATAATCGATTTTTTTGGGAATGTCTAAAAATGATAAAAAAACGAAGATCAAAATTTTGTTGGATTCTTTTATTAAAGAAATAAAGTAATAATAATTATTAGACTGCGGATCTTTTTATGCATTTATAGCAAAATTGAGTATATGAAAATCGAAGAAGTTGAAAAATTTATTCGAGTACGATTAGGTAATTAGCCAATGAACGAGTTCCGTTAGAATCATTATGCTCAGTAGAATTGTCGCGTTTTCGGAACATTTATACAGGGTGTCCCAAAATTCCTTCAACAGCCGGAAATGGGAGGTTCCTGAGATCATTTGAAGCAACATTTTCCTTTACAAAAATGTTATCCGCGGCTTTGTTTAGGAGTTATTAACGAAAAATACGGACCAATCAGAGCGCGACCTAGACGCGAGTTGGCACAGTCGGCCAATAGACAGTTGGCGCGCCGTGCCGACAGTCCCAACTCGCGTCTAGGTCGCGCTCTGATTGGTCCGTATTTTTCGTTAATAACTCCTAAACAACGCCGCGGATAACATTTTTGTAAAGGAAAATGTTGCTTCAAATGATCTCAGGAACCTCCCATTTCCGGCTGTTGAAGGAATTTTGGGACACCTTGTATAGTTGCTTTTGATGCTACTAGTTGGATGTTGGATCTCTTTATACACAGTCTCCACAGTAAACACTCCACGGTCTCCACGTACAGTCATACAATTTGCCATAAAAATCGATTATTTTTACAATTTTAGAAACGATTATTTGTAAAAATCGGATATCGAAGAATCGATTCTAAAAATCGATTTATTTTATGAAAATAATCGATTAAACATCGACATCCCTAGTCAAAGCAAAGCGACAGCGCCATAAAAATTATTTTTATCCACTGAAATTTTTCATGTTATAGCGCTTTTTGATATTCGAGAATGTTTTAAAGGGAATTGACTTGAACGGGATATCGTACGAGCGGAAGGTTCGACGGTAATTCCGCCGTTATTCCATTTTCTTCGCGCCGACAAATTAATGAACCGATGTAAATTCAAGCGTCGCGAAGAATGCCGGTGCGAGAAGGGTGCAAGAATTTCCGGACGGAATATCACTGCAAAAAAGAAAGGTGAAGGTAAAGGTAAAAGGGAAAGAGGGCGAAGAAGAAAGAGAAGAAGAAAGAAAAGAAAGGAAAGAAGAAACTCCGGTCCCCTGGAATTTCTCTGCCGCGTGATTACCGATGAATTAACGAGCGCCCCGGGGGATTTATCACGCAGTTTAGATCAAATAAGTCAGCTCCGGCCACGGTTCGTTGGCTGCTATCGTTCAATCGGACTTTTATATCGTCGATATGCTCGGTCAGCTTCGCCGGCCAATGAGAGAGATACATATGCGGCTCGTGGGGTCGAGGGAACTGCGAGATGTAGAACGCAGTTGGCCAGTTCTCCCGATTCGATATATTATACGGGGATTGAATAGGGGAATTCGTAAGAATAGGCATCCACACGCGAGCGTGTATATTTCAAAAACGCCCGGCCCACTCGCGAACCTGGCAATTCGCGATAGATTATTTATGTTCTCGAACGAGAACCAGCGGGACCGAACCGAATCCAGGAAATATGTTCCCTGTAATTGTTGTGTATATTCGGCTGTACTTATTTCTTCGTGTTATGCAACCCGTTCGATCTCGCCTCTTACCTTTTTATTCCTGCATTACAATTTCCTTTGGCATTTGCGCGATGTGCGTCAAATATTCTGTACTAATATAATAAAAAATTGTATTAGGTTGTTGCACATGAAATGTTCAATTTTGAACAGTTCAACAAACGTAACTTTTTTCTAAATAAACTTATCGATCGAAGTAAGCATCATTGTAATACATAGACAGTGAATTTTATTCATTTATGACAAAAATGATTGGGTGTAATTCGAAACAGTGAAAATATTAGAATTTCAAAATACTGTTATATTATTTTTGACCTATTGAACATACTAACTAAGAAAGAAAATAAATTTCTATTTCACTCCAGTTGATTGCAAATCCAGTAGAAAATTTTTATTTTGCATAAAGATCCGCTGTCTAGTAATAAATTTATTCCGTCAACTTGATCGCAATTGGGGTTTAAAAATACCGACTTTTTACAAAACCGGTTTTCGAATTTTAATTTACCATCAACGAATAGTACGCTAATCACCAGAATTTGACAAAAAATTATAGAATAATTATTTAATATTTAATCGCATCGATTAAAATTTATTTACAAATAAAATCAAACACCGAAATTAAAATTGGAAATAGGACCTCGAGAATCAGCTTCATAATATCAAAACGCGTCATAATATTTGCCTTCTAAAATTCGACATTTCGTATGCAACAACTTAGTTAATAATTAACGCGGGCAACGCATCAAAATCTATAAGAATCATTCACTGGTTATCGGAACGCAAAATTGACGTCGAACAGCAGAATGGCAAGACTATAATCGTAGAACTAATTATCGGAGCAATTAATTACAGTAATTAATCATTATGTGGTTCCCCCAGGGCCATCGTCTTTATCGCACTGAAATCGGTCCATTACATCATTGTTGCCACAACTATCACAATCTGCTATCCTACTCGATGTAGTGACAGCTTCTCTTGTTAATTAAATTCGTGAATAATTCCTCGGATAAAGGTTTTCTGGTTGCGCCTTTTCGATGCTTTTAATGATGGTAGTGAATGTAAAACATTTGTTCGTCGAGTGAAATAGTATGCGGATGGAAGAAGTGGAAATCCAACCAATTAAAATTCGAATACTTTACGGGTAAAAGCTCCGGCAAGTTTTTTCTAAAAGAGAACGAGATCGGATCCATGGACTGGTTTCCGTGCGCATTCTGCGAACTCGATATTACTCGATCTCTATAGCTCGCGGAGAAAATTTCTCCAGCTTCAAACGTCCGATATATACCCGGCAATCTTGATTCTTTGTTTCTAATAAAAATTGTTCGCGCCTGCCTCCGTTCTCTGTTCCCTTTGTCAGGACTCTTTCGCGATTAATACGTCTGTGCGATCATGAAGTGCTCCGTTCTCTGTTCGATTGATTTCTGGTAGATTTGCCGCGCGTTGGAATAGAAGAGCGTAGGCGTGGGATGAGTGAGGCGATGAGGACAAGGACGGAGACGGAGAGGAAAGCGGCGGAGAAAAAGGAGGTCAGATTTTCGCGGCGGTGGTAAAGTTAAAAAGTTCTCCCCTTTCTCTCTCCGTCTCGCTCTCTCTTCCCGGCTCTGTCTCCCTCACCTTTCTTTCTGCCGGCTTAGTCAGCCTTCTGGCGGTTTATTTCCGTGGAATCGGCTTTTGTAGCTTTCGACGATGTGGGCCACTACCGAAAATGGGACAGGAAATGCGGTTAAGGCTTCTTCCAGAGGCACTGCAGGCATTCCGTGTCTTCTCTGCGACGCCTATCCTTTCATCTTTCTTCGCATTGTGAGAACCGGATGAGCAAAGGGACGCTGGGTCCGATAGGTATGCAGACAGCAACGCGATTCCCGAATTAATCGGCTGCTCCACAAAGCAGCCAGAATTTTTACGACCGCTCCCTTTTCTCTTGTTCTTTTCTCGTTCTTGTTTTTTTGATCATCCACCGCCATTGTCGTTCACTGTTTCGTCGTGAATCGAAAGAAAAATACGGACCACCGACGCGACTGGAAGATTAAAATCCAATGTCTTCTCGAGCGATGCAGTTGTGAACAGCTATTGTCATCTACAGACAGCGGATTTGATGCATTTATTACAAAAATGAAGTGTAATTTAAAACAGTAGAAACATTAGAAGGATTTGAAAATAGATTTTTGTGTTATTTTCAATCTTCTAAGCATATTAAGAAAGAAAATCAGTTTCTATATTTTACTCCAGTTTATTGCAATTTATTTATCTATAAGAATTTATAATACCTATTTTATAATATTATTTATAAACTATTTGATATATGAAAACATATTTATTGTAATCTTATTGACTCTGTTGATATCTTAGTAACAATTAGTTTTTCAGCTCGTATACAGTTTTCTATTCAGAATTCAATACTTTCTTCAATTATAAAATTAAAATTGACCCTTCAGTGTAAAGAAACTCGAGGTGACCTTTGTATGTAGATGAAAAAACAAAATAGACAAAAAATAATAATTAGATTGTATGCTACTCTTCAAAACATACAACTTTCATTTCAACCTTTTTTCATATACCAAATAGTTTTCATGTAATTTAGGTGGCACACTTAACTGAATCACCCCGTATGCATGTTTAAATCTGTTTAAGTTCACAATACGTTTATAAAAGTTAAATTTACTTTGATAAAAGTCTCTAGATTTTTTGTAAATCATATTGTTTTTATTTCTAGGCGTATAAGGGTAGTGGATTATATTTACTTAATTTCATTATTATTTCACTTTAGATGGTAGAGAAACACAAATTTTTGATATAAATTTCTGATATGGAAGATGCCTTGATCGATAAGCTAAATTCTCTTTTTATGATTTTCGTAATGTAATTTATAAAAATGAGAATTTGTATAGAAAATTTACAGTTTGGTCATCAGAAACTTATTCATAAAAATGGGAAATTTAATAGATTTAAGATCAAGCAAAATAAAAATGATTCTTTCTTTTCTTTATATGAGATATGTTAATTGAAACGCTTCAGGAACGAAATCCAATTTTATTCTTGCACGAGTTATTTCGATTTAACGTCCATTTAAATTTAAATCTGTAAAATGTACCTATTCAAGAAAAAATGTCTAGAATTTACATTTATGGCACACAGATGACGCTTTTATGGCCACATTTTTCGAAGTGAACGAACACGACGGCCAGAACGTTTCAAGCGATGAAAGTGATTTAATTCCAGTCTTGTGCAAACGAATGCACTCATTGTCGGGAAGTGACAACGAATAAAATATAGTGAATCCGCGGATGTAGGTCATATTTTTTCGTACTTTTGAATTAGTAGCGTATTATTTTCTCTGTGAAGAATAGTTAATGATTTCGGTACGGTTCGTTTAACGATTTAATAGAATTTCTTTGGAGATTCTCGAAAATTTCGGGGTTTTCAGTACTCGATTACCGTTATAAGATTCGCTTTAAAACCAATCATGGTATGAGATTTCCGATATTCGATGCGTTTCCGAAAACCACAGTATACAATTTATTCATTGTATTTTCTTTTTTTAATCCCGATACTTTCGAGAATCCCGTTAATTTTAAGAATCTCGATAATTTCAAGAATTCCGAAATCTTCGAGAATCTCGACAGAATTCAAAATCCCGAAATTTTCGAGAACCTGACCCGTCTCGACCATCGAGATCCATACATTTTCGGGTCCTCGCACACCCCTAACAACTGATGTCTAGACTGCGGATCTTTATGCATTTATAGGAAAATTGATGAAAATGAAATTTAAAATTGTTGGAAAATTTTCAAAATAGGAGATGTCAATGTATAATTTTTCCTCTATCAAAATCGTTAAGGGAAGAAACAACTGTATTTCTTGCAATCGATGCAGACAATTTTTATTTTGCTTAACCCTTTGTACTCCGAATTATTTTTCAATTTTATTGCCAACAACTCCCTACTATTTTAAGTGTTTTATTTGAAATTTACTTCAAAGGACAGTTCCTTGACTGCTACTTATTTTCAACAATTTTGCTTACTAATTATATTAAACACAGCTCTCAAACTTTGTTGCCATTTATATTTGTGGAACTTATATTTGTTTGTAACTAGGAAATAAGAAATTAAATAAATCAAGGAATAACCAAATACATACAGGGTGAACATTATAAAGCGTTACAGACGAATATCTCCAAAAATATTGATTATACGCAAAAATGTTACAGATGAAAGTTGTTCAGTACCGAGGGGGACATCATGTGGTGGGATTTTTATTCTTCCCGATGAACACTCCAAGCGTCTGTAACGCTTTATAATGTTCACACTGTATAAAAACCAGTTTCGGGTAAACTTTACTTGACCGGACTCAAAATTAGTACCTTTCTCCTACGAATTACGATGTATTTGGTATGTAATCCAGTAAATTTATACTCGGCGCGGATGCAGATCGAAATTTCGATCCTCTAGGATCAATAGTCGAGGAGTTATGGTCGCTTAAAGTTGAGCATTTTTGACAGGCAAGGGCGCCGCCATATTGGTTTGTAGTGACGACCGCGAGCCGCTTACCTTGCCGCCTCCCCACCCCCCTCGACCTAATCCTAACCAACTCAGTAAGCGGCGTGCGGCCGTCACTACAAACCAATATGGCGGCGCCCTTACCACTCAAGAAACTGCAAATATGCTCAACTTTAAGCGACCATAACTCCTCAACTATTGATCCTAGAGGTTCGAAACTTCGATCTGCATCCGCGCCTGGTACAAATCTACTGGATTACATACCAAATACATCATAATCCGTAGGAGAAAGGCACAGATTTTGAGTCCGGTAAAGAAAAGAGCAGGCCCGGTTTCATTTACAAATTTCTTTCTCTGACGTCGAGTCTCACTCGACAAAGGAGTGCAAAGAGTTAAAGATCCGCAGCCCACTGATGTCTTATCATTTTCTCCGGCACTTTTCAAGAAATTAAAGGTAGCACGCATATAATTTAGTGCAGAAGACAGCCCTCCCGATCGAAAATAAGATCACCGACCGGAGAATGTTTCGAGAAGGTCATTCGAATGCAAGACACGGCTACTGTATATATTAAATGTGCGGCAACATTAGAATCTCATTCATAACGCGTTACCAGTCGTGCATGAAAATTGCGTCTAGGGCCGGCACCGTGCCGGTAGCTTTTAACCGTGGTCTCCGAGTCGCGTCGGCGCGCGCAATAAATTCAAGCGGCAGATAGACATCTGTGCGATCTTCTTACTGGCAAATGAAATTATTACAACGACCGTCCGCGTCCGCGGGGGGTCCGAACAATTCCATTCGCCGGATGAAATTCGCGAATGGGTCGGGGCGGAAGGAGGAACGACAATCGCTTGTGAAATGTGCAATTTCTCTTGCTCAAGAAAAAGGTGGCTCGTTCGATACGAATCGACGACTCGGCGCGCAAAACGAGCTCCACGAGTATTTTTCTTTGTTACCGTGAAACACCATCGCAGTACGGAACTTGTCTGACTGGCGAGGTTTCGATTAATCGTCGGGCGCGATGAGGAAAAAGAAGCGGGAGCGCGAGTGAAAGAGAAAGAGGCACGGTGGGAGGGGCTGGAGAGAGAGGGTGGGGGGCAGAGGAAAGTCGGCAGGGGAAATAGAAAGAAACCAACGACACGGAAGAGAGAAACGGCAACCTTTTGTAAATGTACGAGGTAACAACTCTCAAGAAGCCGGCGGAAGTGGAATTGATAGCGGCGCAACGAAGAGGAAAAAACATTTCTCGACGAGGCGGGGATGCCATCCACGCACTTGTCGGCGGGAACATGAGCCGTGACACGACTGCTGAAAAAAAAACAATTCTGCCGAACAATACGAGGGAACTTCGTTAGTCATGATTCTCTTATTGTGAATCGAGCGGAATAGTTCGACGAACAACCGGCGAAACTGCGCGGACGCTAAACGAGACGAACTCGTAATCAGGAGCGACTAGGAGAGGAAGAAAATGACGCTGGTCGAGTAAAATAAAGAGGAACGAAATCTTCTCTTGAACAGGGTGGAGCAACTGATTGTGACAAAGGTCTGCTATCTTTAGGGGGGAAAAATTTACTGCTACAACGTGGGCACTGTAAATTTAATTAGTGCAAGATTTTTCACTAGCTAAACTTCCACGTTTCGAGAGTGCAACGTGGAATTCGCGAAATTGGTTCATTGCTTCAAAGGAAGGGAGAATGTATGTTTAAGCTTCAACTGAAGAGTGGAGAACATTTTCCGTTTAGTAAATTACGCGAAGAGAGAGTTTCTATTTGAAGGCACTTGGGAAAGATGCGTTTAACCTAGTACTCCACAGGTAGCAATTCTAGGCTAACAGGTGTCAGAACATTTCTGACAATGAATAAACATGTATCGTGGATCACAGTGATGGTCGTTGATCGATCAACGAGGTAGATCTATATTTGAATAACAGGTAATAAATCAACTTCGTCGATTGTTTATTTACAATTAAATAGATCGGTGTAACTAACGCAGTTAAAGTCATTATTCTCAATTAATATAAACTCACACACACACACACACACCTATCTAATACTTTGAAATACTCAAATCAATCAATTTTATTCGTTATATTCTGATTTGTAATTTAACCCTTAGCAGTCGAATAGAAAAATTGTTGCAACATTATTCAAAATATTAAACAACAAGTAATAAATCAACTTCGTCGATTGTTTATTTACAATTAAATAGATCGGTGTAACTAACGCAGTTAAAGTCATTATTCTCAATTAATATAAACTCACACACACAGACCTATCTAATACTTTCAAATACTCAAGTCAATCAATTTTATTCGTTATATTCTGATTTGTAATTTAACCCTTAGCAGTCGAATAGAAAAATTGTTGCAACATTATTCAAAATATTAAACAACAAGTAATAAATCAACTTCGTCGATTGTTTATTTATAATTAAATAGATTGGTGGATCTAACGCAGTTAAAGTCGTTATTCTCAATTAATATAAACTCACACACACAGACCTATCTAATACTTTCAAATACTCAAGTCAATCAATTTTATTCGTTATATTCTGATTTTTAATTTAACCCTTAGCAGTCGAAAAGAAAAATTGCTGCACTATTATTCAAAATATTGTTTATATTATTAAATACATTGGTATGTAATCGATAGACTACGGATCTTTATGTATTTATGGAGAAATTGTGGTTGGGTGAAATATAAAACAGTAGAAGATTTTAAAAATTCAAGAATGCTGTAAGTTGCTTTTAACGTAAAAAAAGTCGTTAAGGGATGAAATCAATTGTTATGTTATTTCTGCTTGCCACAATCGATGCAAAATATTTTTATTTTGCATAAAGATCCGCAGTCAAGTTATCAATTACTAAACATTTAAAGTAACATTTATCCACCACGCGTGCAAGTCACTCGACGAGAAGACAAGTAATATAGGTATGTAACTAGTCGGACAATCAAGTAGACCCAGTCAACAGTTCGCGGTATAAACACGCTACCGTACAGAGTGTTAAGTATACACGTCAACAAATCAACGGTATTTGCTAATCGCTGTCATGATCAACAGTAGAGGTTAGCCACTTATCGGCAGTATAGGTCAATCATCGATCAGACCAGTAGTATAGTCAAGCTATAGGTCAGACCAATAGTATAAATTGACCATTTAGAACACAGTATAAATCAATCACTAACCAATTTTACAAAGGACAATCGCCAACACTGAAATTCAGTATTACGGGTTCTTGTTTGTTATCCAAATTTGTATTTAATAAATATTAATATTAATAAATGTTTCTTAATATTATTTTGTAATTTATATACTGCGAGAGATGAAAATAAAGTTTCAAGATTGGAACTATCAAATACTAACAGAGTGGTCACTTGTTTAAGAAATCGGGGATAATTTATGTACAAAAAGAGTAATAATTTTCTATAGAATTCATTTTCTCTCACGTGAAATATTAACCCTCGGATAACGGAGGATTTTTATAGCCACACAATTGACGATTCTTAGCAGCGCTTGACACATTAGTCTTCCCGGTATCCCTAATGCAACAGCTACTCATTTCGTTTAATTGCCACAAATTGAGTATTTAAGACGATTTTGATTTTTCGGCTGGAAATAGACAGCCGTCGGAGACTTGGAATGTCTTTCATGAAAAACGAAAAGCTTCTAATATTTATTATAACATACTATGCAACATGTATATACCAAAAAACTAAAATAATTAATGTTGTAAAATCTTCCCAACCTAACTTATGTATACAGGGTGCGACCGAATAACATGTACTAGCGGGCACGAGGTGGTTCCTTATGAGAAAATAAGAACAAAATATGGAATAAAATTTTTTCATTTAAAGCTTAGTTTTCGAGAAAATCGAGTTTGAAAATCCTATTCGTACGTATGCGAATACGCGTTATACGATGCTCGACGAACTTAGCCGTAACAGCATACGTACGAATAGGATTTTCAAACTCGATTTTCTCGAAAACTAAGCTTTAAATGAAAAAATTTTATTTCATATTTTGTTCTTATTTTCTCATAAGGAACCACCTCGTGCCCGCTAGTACATGTTATTCGGACGCACCCTGTATATGTACTTCAATTTACGGACAAACTAAATAATCATCATATAAAAAAAAATTTCTTTTATATTCGCACAATTGTTCTGAATGAATTTGTACATAAAAAATTTACATAATGTATGCATACATAAATATGTGTAACATGTCACTAGAGATTCATAATTTAATGAATTGGCAGGTTGCGAATCTTCACGTGCCAGTAGCATAGGTCAGTCATCGATCAGGCCAATAGTGCAAATTGACCGCCAATTGAGCCGAATGCAGGCCACTTACTGATCAAACTAGTGGGATAAGTCAGCCATCGAACAGGCCACTAATATAGGTCAGGCATGAATCAGGCCAGTAGTATTAGGTCGCTGCATGTGAAATGTTCTATTCGTAACAACAACTCTAAACAAACCTAACTTCCCCTAAATAAAACTTGTTGCTTAAGGGATGCATAATTGTAATCGCCATGTTCTGTGAAAAAATGACGAGTTTTTCTTCTTCATTTATTAGTAAACTGTGAACTTTTATGCAAAATAAAAAATCGTTCATTAATTACAAGATACGGGAGTCACATAAATATTCATTTCTTTCCTTAATAATTTTAGTCTGTTGAAAATAGTGCAACACCATTTTTAAATTCATTAAATATTTTTTGTTTTGAATTCGATATATTGTAATACTATACAGGGTGTCCCACGTAACACTCTTCACGATTTTTCAATTAAGTGCTTGCGATAATCTGACAAAAAGATATTTTAAACACAAGTCGTTCAGTTTTCGATTGGCTATACATTGCAATAAAATAAGTTCGGAAATATTCTTTTTAATTATTGCCAAGACCACCTTCATCTTTTTAAGTAGTACATTACAGTACAGTAAGTACACTAGAACTACCGGATGAGTCAAAATGACTTGCTCCTGATTCCTATTAGAAATATTAAAATTATAAATGTTTTTCTGAGGAATTTTTTTAGTCAACTTCTCTATTGAAGTACATATTTAAACAAAACTGGTACAAAATCTAAACAAATGCAATTTTGTCATTATTACAAGGTAACGTATGCCAATTGCGTTTAGTGCTCGGTAGTTCTATTGTTAAAAATACTGTTACATTATTTTCAATCTATTAAACATATCAAAGAAGAAAATAAACATTCACTTCACTCCAGTTTGTTGCAATCCAGGTACAATTTTTATTTTGCATAAAGATCCGCTGTCTACCGATTACCAATCAGATCATTAGTCAGCTTCCGACTAGTAATATAAATCAATTGCAACTTCGAAAGGCAGCATCAACGCGTCCTTGATCACGCTAGTAGAACGAGAACAATTTCAGGACTGGCAACCGCTATGAAAAAGAACTTCGAATATAACCAAACTCGCGTGGCCAACGAAGTTACAAACTGGATCGTTCCTCCCGGGGTAAATGGTTTTCCACGAACAAAAGTCTGTTATGTCTTCGTCTCGTTCGTATGGTTCCAGTTCGCTGGCAGAAAGAGAAACGAAAATTCAGAACACCGGGTCAGCGATACAGGCGACCACCAGCGTCCGTGTTAACTTAGGACAAATTGAAAGCTCGAGGGGCCACCTAGTCCCCAATTTGTCTTCTTGCTCGTTTCTGTGCCCTTGTGTTTACCCGAGAGGATGGGCAAAGCATCGACGGTCGCTTGCTCCACCGCGAACCGGACACTTCTATTGCATCATGAAATTTAGCCGAATGAAATAAATACACCGCATTACCACCAGAACAGAATTATTCATTTCTGCAGAAATGTTGAAGGTGTGCCGGCAATCGTTCACCTGTTGTTATAAGGATAGTACAGTATGGTAAGACCTCATCATTCGTGATGTCACTGACCGCGGTTGAACAGGAGAATGTTAAAAATGGCCAAATTTTGGCTAACGCAAACACCTAAAATACTGATTATGTTATTCTTTAGGTTCTGAGATAGTGGGAGTTAACGGGCCCAAAAAATAGGATAAGAATATTAAAAATTACTCGAGGAAACATAGAGATGGGTATCGGAGTACCCGGTTATCCACACGAGGGTTATATCAATATTATTTGAGCATTACTTGCATTAAAAATCATTTAGAGAACATCTAAATTCAATTCTCTCTTCAATCGTAAGATTACAATTTTCACCATTTCCAATCGTTTATGACTCGCAACCCAATTTCGATGACACTTTCAGCATTTACGTAAGTTATCTGAATCAACAAAACACATTTTCTCGTTACAAGCACAAATAACAAAGTTGTAAAACTTCTACTACGTTTTCTTTTGTAACTCCGACTAAACACTATTTTTCAAAAATTTTCTTTATATGAGCCGTTTATTTTGAAAGTGGCCCGAGTCCATTTAAGTTTAAATTGAGATATTTAAGAGGATACCAATGAACTCCTTAAGTGTATCTAAGAGAGTTAAATTTACCATTCCTATTAAAATAATAGCAATTATTAAGTGAATAATGTGTCTTCTTACCAAGAATGGACTTAATCCTCCTTCAAAATTAACAACTAGATTTATCATAAAATTTGAAACAGCCCAAGTCCATTCGATATAATTGAAAATGATTCAAATTGAAAAAACAATATTCAATTTATTTTATATTTCATTACAAAACTTGAGAAACACCATTTATGTAATTCAGGAAATCTTCTAACTATATAAATTACATAACAATTTACTTCTCGTTTACATTTTCTGTATGGGGGAGGGATTTTAAGAAGTCATGGTGCTCCGGTGGTATATTAGGTAAAGTAAGTCCATTATATCCTTGTATAAAGTGGTGTCAATACAATATTTTCGAATTTTCTTGATCTACCCCGATGTGGTAATAAATTCAATATTTTAAACTCTGCATAATTATTCATTGATATCTTATATAGAAAATTTTATGTGGTTGATTTCTCAAAAAACGCATCCAGCATACTTTTAACCAATTTATTGTTTCTCCGTTAGAATTCTTTACCCTTTTAAAAATTGCATCCTCCAAAAATCTCGTTCATATGAAATCCTCTCGTTTCATTTCATTTAAAATAAAGTTACCACCTTTCCGGCACTTCTTGATAAAATTATAATAATCTTGGGAGACAAACAGTAAATTATTTTTCTTTAATGACATTTCTACGACGCCGAAATCTCTGTCATTCGGTAAAAACGAATTTCCTGATACTAAGACAACTGACAAATGGACTTGGGCCACTTTTAAAATAAAAATTTGTATCATTCTATTAACCAGCTAATTTCCTTTTTACAAAATCTTTGTGATTTTAAATATATTACTTACAATTTGCTTCAGAATGAAAAGATAACGTAGTAATGTAAATATTAAAATGACTAGCTTGATTTTTCTCGGAAATGGACTCGGGCCACTTCGTCTACCTTGGTAGAAAAACTGAAAAACTCAATGTTTGATCCATTTATAGAAAAGTTACATTATGCGACTTGACTGTATACGATTACTGTTTCTTGGTGCCAACAATTTTAATTTTTTCACAAAGATCCGCAGTCAAGTAATAATATATTCGTGTGCCTTCTAATAGAATCGCGTTACCGAATTACTGCGAAAATGTGTCGAGATTTGATCTAATTGCTCCACTTTCAGCGCAACTTCATTTCCCACGACGAAGCGTGTTTCAAAGAGGCCGGGCTCCCGGTGAATTGTAATATTTCGTTTCGACGGGAGCATTTATTCGGCGAAAAGGCGTGTAATTAGATTGCCCTCTGCGCAGGGGCGAAAAAAGGGGTCGGCTGAGTGGACCACACAAGCGCGGGGCCTGACAGACGCAGAATTGTTTCGCTCTCGCGCGCCGCAGAATTTCGGGGCCAAAGGTGTGTTCGCCGTATTTTAATGAATATCGAGAACAATGCGGAGATAACTGCAGTCTAGACTAGCGCCTTGAAACAATAGCGTCGCCCTGCGAACATTATCGTACGGTTTGAATGGGCGTTGATTCTTATCGCGTTGAAGTACATGTAACCAAGTGAATCCTCGCGCGGATAATGTCAGAACTTTCTGGGATATATCGTTCTTCCCTGTGGAACAATCTCGAGAACTTGCTTCACCCTCGTCGCTTTTCCGCAGATTCCGATGCAATACGGAACATCATGTTTCCCGTTTATACTTTCTTTCGATGGAAGTCGACATCGATACTGTTCTCCCCGCGTATTACAGCTTCTTACACGGAATCTTAGCGCACAAAGTGTGCCAGCTCCACGACTTCCAGACATTTCAAACAGCTTGCTGCGACTATAACCCTTGGACTGTTCCAACTCGCGCGCGGCCATTTTATTATCTTTTTAATATTTAAACTCTTCAACTGTTTGGACCTTTCGGGTCTTTGGAATCCTAGATTCGGGACTATAAACTGTCTTGCTACTGAAATACAAACTTTATTGTCGTGTTAGAACCTCCGCATTGTGCGTCTGGACGCAGCGTTTTGTTATCCATACTCCATTCGTCGTAAATAGCTCTTTTCTGTGCCTCTGGACGCACAAGTTTGCGTTGCTATGATGCGATTTGGTATGTCTTTCCTTGTTTTCCACTTGCGCAGAACAGCGAAAGAGCATCGCCCAAACTCAAACACGTGCGTCGATCGATTTACGATATGTGTTCGGCGCACACGTTTGCGTTTGTTTTTGCGCTTCGAGACCTCTGAATGTTGCGCCAGACCCAAACGCACGCGTTTTTTGACCCACTTCTTCCGAGGCTGTCCAGAATACTATTATAATAGCAGAATAGTTACAGGGGAAATCGAGAATTCTGACAGAGAAAAATCTAACACATTTAAGCAATCGTATACATAACATGGAATTTTTCCTGATTTTACGTTGCATACTCCCGGTGTGAAAAATGAAAAACACGGAAATATTTGGGAAAATACGGATTTCGTATTAAAGTGTAAAAGTAACTTTTTACATGAATTCAGTAGTAAGACAGTCTCACAAGTATTGTTGGCACTCCAGCACTTTTTATCATTTCTGAGCATTTTTGGTAACAAAATATATCTCCAGTTTGTCTTTTGGATCGAACGCGAAAGTAAAGACTTCTAGTTTTAAAGTGTGTCCAGGTGTATTGCAAATACTTTTTAGATCCACTGTACAGTGATTTAATCTTGATGACCAATTTTTTTCAAACAAACCCTTAAAATAATTCATTACTATTTGGCTTGTATCAACGAGACCATAGAATTTTCTTTATCACTTTCATCTAACAAGTAAATGGTAAAATGGAATATCCGAACGGGAACAGTTTTTGCATGGTTTCTGCCGGGTATTAATTAAATTTTTCTGTTTTTTTTTAGTACTGTTATTGTATTCGATACTGTCTCACATATGTACTTCTTATTATTACAGATATCATTATTAGACTGCGGATCTTTATGCAAAATTAAAATTTTCTGCAAAAATAAAAACTGTTCGCATCAATTGTAAAAAACATGAGCCAAATAAAATTACCATTCTTTTCTTAACGAGTTTAACGAGATGAAAATAATACACGGACATTCATAAATTCTTGTAATCCTTTTACCGTTTTAAATTACATCTACTCATTTTTACAATAAATGCATGAAATCCGCAGTCTAGTTATAAGATATAGGACCAATAATTTTATTAGGTTGAATATAAAATATTGATGCAATTCAATTCTTTCAATCTGTACACTGTGACAAATTGCAACTACTCGTTTCTGGCATAAATACATAAAATCCGCAGTCTACTTATTATGTACTATTTTCTAATAATTTTGCTGTATCAAATGGAAGTTCAAAAATCTTCTTTTATACAATAATCTCAAAGTATTAGATTACGTTATCTAGGGTGAGTTATTGGTTTATGATTGAAGCTTTTGATGCTGTTCGAATGATCTATTAGAAAATCCTCAGGCGTGGAGTTCCAAAAATTATGGAATAACCGCCGGTTGATAATGCGACACGTAGACAGCGGATTTGATGCATTTCCGACAAAACCGAATAGGTGCCATTTAAGACTGCGAAAATATTAGAAGAATTTAAACATACTACTATATCATTTTCACCCTATTAAACATATCAAGAAAGAAAATGGAGTTTTATTTCCCTCCACTTTGTTGCAATGTAGGTAGAACAGTTTTATTTTTCATAAAGATTCGCTGTCGAGTGATAAGTAAATACCAACTTGAGTTGGTAAGATCATGATGCGATCAGTTCGAAAAATATTTCACAGATTTTAAGGAGACACACGTCCAGGCGAAACGCGAAGACATCGTTTATCATAATACGAAGCGAGCAGACGCGGACCAGGCTCTCGGTCATCCTCTCGCAGAGAGATTGGAAATTAATCGATTAATTAGCAAGCTGTTACGCGTGCTCGCTCCGGCGTAGAAGTAATTCGTTTCATCGTCTGTCGGTTCGTCCGAGCATCAATCTGCGTCGGTTGCTCTCTCGCTGGCAATTTCACGCACAGATTGCTTTTGAATCGAGTGGCAGCGTTTTCGAAAGTGGAACGCATCGGTGTCCTGCCGGACGTCGAACCTTACTTTTCGATTGGCTGAGCCAGGGATCAAGCAAACGCGCCGCGTTTTAGAAATCGGAACGATCGATTAATCTAAATGTTTTCGTGAACGCGCGCCGCGATAACCTCTTTTCTTTTTTAATTCGTTCACGCAGCACCGGGGAAACGCTAATGAGAGAAGCATCTCTCGCGCCGACGAGAGCGTAAAAACTATTTAATTAGTGGTAATGTCGTCAGCAAAGAGGAAGTAAGGAGACTAATTTAAAAATTGCCCTATTACACCCGTGTGCGAGCTGTTGCGATTAATCAAACGAATATTTAACGCGGTGCAGCGGTGCACGCGGGACGGTAAAAATGCGATGCAATTTGCAAAATTACTGGTAATCGTATGAAAATGGGGGAGGGACTTAATCGTGATTCGCTGAAATCGTTCTGCAATTAATACCGCGCAATTAAACGCGCGATTCTTCGATCGATACGAGCCGCGCGGAACTACGCTCGGAGCAATGTTAAACAACGTGTGATTAAACTCGAAAACCCAGTGTACATGGTTGAAAATATCTTTTGAACTTTGTTCCGAGAACACTTTCTCTCTTAACACTACTTTGAATCCATGATCTCTTAAATATTAGTCTCTCGAAGGTATTGATATAATGTTGTACAATTTTATTCATTTATGACAAAAATGAGTAGGTGTAATTTAAAACAGCAAATAAATTAGAAGAATATAAATACAAGAATGTATACTGTTATATTATTTTCAACCTATTAAACATATTAACAGAAAAAATTAATTTCTATTTCACTCCGGGTTGTTGCAATTCAGGTAGAAAATTTTAATTTTGCATAATGATCCACTGTCAATTTGTGATAGTTGACTATTTCTCTGTTGTACAGACTTGTTGTTGTACGGACAACACTATGTTAATAATGTTGTTTTGGACGTATTCAAGGGAAATAGTCAACTATCATAAATTGGGAGCGATCTTTATGCAAAATTAAAATTTTCTACCTGAATTGCAACAACCGGGAGTGAAATAGAAATTAATTTTTTCTGTTGATATGTTTATAATAGGTTGAAAATAATATAATAGTATATTTAAATTATTCTAATTTATTACTATTCTAATTATAAATACTGTCGAATACAAACTTTTGCATTCGATGCTTCACTTCTCTCTTCATTCTGTCATACGTACGCTTTTTTGAAAGGGTATAGCCGAGTAGTATGCATATTGTTAGATATATTACCAAAATTAGAATTATATAATATATTGTTAAATTACCAAAATACTGAATCCATTTGTTTTTATTTGAGCACATTAATACTCGCATTCCCTGCAGTGAACGAACACTTTCGGAACCATTTACAGCTTCACATTGGAATTAGACTGGTTTTCATCCCATAAAAGGAAATATAAAAACTGGCAGCCATAAAGCTGAGGTTTAAATATTCACCTTTGCCTCGTTCATGCAGGCGACCCTACTATTATTGGGGATTTTCCCGAACGTTTTCCTTTATTTGCGTCGTGTTTTTACGAGCGGTTTTTACTCCCGAGAAATGTGTCAGTTCTTACAAGTTTCCAATGGTCGGTGCACATTTGTCTAATGTGAAATCAATATTTCACACGATGGTTAACTAAAATTCGATTTTTAACGGATTTTAAATTAATTTGCTCGGTTACGCAATTAGTACTATGAATTTTTAACAATTCAGGACATTTAATTTCCTAGAAGAAGACAAGCAATTTCAGAATTTAACATTTTGTTCCATCCCATTAAATATCAAAATATTTTATAAAATACGAGTACAGTTTCCCAAATGTCGAACATTTTTCGATACTCCACACCTCTGTTAAATTCCACCACTGGACCACTATTTATTGAAGCAGAGATATGCGCTATGTAATCCTCGGCCGACAGACCCTTTCTGCATTTTTACAATTGTGGTTCTTCAGACCATTCTCAGCTTTATTCTTAATTTTTTTAAAACGAAATTTTGAAACGGAATTTTGATGTGGCAGCTATTTATTCAAGTGAATCATCAGAAACTGACTAATTAATGGACGATTTTCATACTCTGGTCAGAATAGACCAGGACACCGTCGTCGAAGGGTTAAACCAGAATTAAATGTAATACATCCCTCAAGCCTTAAGTGACAAAAATTACACTGACCGAAGTTGCAGGCTTGGATTGCAATTTTAGGAAGGTGGTCATTTGTTTTCAATCAGCAAAAATTCTTTTGGAAATTATTTTTTAATATGAAATGAATAATGCAAACGAAGAGTGCCGAAACAGTTTTTACACGTTTATGTAGAGGAAAGTTTACTAAAAATATTCCAATTTGTTAGAAAGTGGGGCATCCCGAGACTTGAAAGATATCCCTTACCGAATATAAAGTATTTTTAAAATTTTCTCCATTTAGTTCAGCATTCACTTTTAATATATTATGCAGGCTAATTAATAATGTAAGATATGATTTCTTATCGCAAAAATCTGCTCTTCGATTTAAAAAAAAAAGCGAGAGAAAATATTAAATAGAAACGTCAGGGCATCGCATCAAACAGAAGCAATTTTTCTCGTGAAAAATACTCTTCTTCAAATGTCCAACTTTCAATATTTATTAAATTGTACTATTTTCTTTATTTCCGAGGTCTATGGACATTTGGGAAGCAATGTTCATCGATTAGATAGATTAGAATGTTCGTTCCTGGGCAAAAGTCAGTGAATTTCTCGATCCGGACCACTGTGCGCCGCGCCGTCCCCGAAGGGTGAAAAAGAAAGAGAAATGAAGAGAGCGTGGTTAGGCGACATCGTTTTTCATCATGGGAATTGCAATTTTGCCGGCTCGGGTGGTGTCGGAGTCGCTAATTATCAGCCTATTAACGCACGTTTCGCGAACGTGACTGCGTCGCGTCGCTCGGGCTGTGTGGAAGAGATTCGCGGAGAATGGCAACGGGGTTGGGCGCATTGTCAGAATTTGCCCGAAGAAAAACGGATACGTCCGGTCGAATTTCTGCGTCCGGAACGACGTCGGGTACGACGGAACGAGCCGCGTTCCTGAAAAGTGCCTCTTAGCAAGTTAAATGAGCCGTGGGCAATGGCTGCGACGGCTACAGTGATTCATTCCTCGGTGCCGGCACGGAAAAAGTTTCGACAAGAACGAGCGTCACAGTAACGGATCTCTCCCTTATTCGTGGCCGACGACCGCGAGGACGATTCGACTCGCGTGCTGCACTTTCCGCCTCTGGAAGTTCGATCCGTGACTCCGTGGTGTGGTGCCCGTGCCCGTCTTCCCGCGGAACCATCGACGAGACAATTTTTCCGGTTCGTCGATCGTGGCCTGTAGTCGAGCTTCGAGACGACAACCGACGGCCATGCTGTTTGACGAATTATGCGAACCCAACTTGCGGCACAATCCCTTGTCTCCAGAGGACCACCGCACCACCGGTGCGTCAGAAAGACCGCTTTCTCAACAAAATTCCATATATTAACAAATATCTAAGCGTGCGAGACATGCAGCGCTGACATTTCTTTATAATTTCCTTGAAAAATGTACAATTAGGATTTATTGTTCAGTGTAAACTGTTATGCTATTGGTTCACGGCATCAAACGATAAATGGGTAAACTTTTCCTTGCGTAACCAAAAATGCTTGCCTTTCTTTTATAAATCTTTGCATTTTTTCTATGTTACCAAGTAGATTTGGGCGAGAAGATGTGAGAAATTCAAATTTCGATACTGGAGGATCAATGGTTCAAAAGTTATAAGTGTTTAGAGTTGATCGATTTCCAATGATTATGACAGGTTAGTCACGTTTGCCTAGCGGGGCCGCTAAGTGCCCCCCCCCCCCCCGATCGTGTCTTTTTTTAATAACCTCGCGCTATTTTACCTCGATCCGCTTTTTAATATATGAAATTGAATTGTTTTAAGGAATTTGAATAAAATTTTGGCAATGACACATTCACTGTAGCTTTTTTAAAAATTGTTCAATTTTGTAATTTATCTTAGAATAAGCAGGAAATCACAATTACAATAAAAGGAGGGAACACGCGATCTACATTTAGTTGAAAAAATCAAAATCGAACCGAAGTTAAAACGCGTTGAAAAGTTTTCGACGAAAGCGGGGCAGTCTAACAAAAAGTTGGATTCCACGTGTAATTCCGTTCTGCTTTCAAACACAACCAGCGCCGACACGTTTTTCTGTAAAATCGAACGTGTATGAAATAACAATTCTACGAAATCCACGAGAAGAATGAAAAAATAATTTAACGGTGACGCGGTCGTCCGGGGTGTCTGTGGATCAACAGTTTCCACGGTTGATCGCAGTTTACTTGTTCGAGTTCATTTATTCATAGCCGCGAGAATTTTAAATTGTAATGCGGACGCGGAAGATCTGGAATTTCTTCACATGCTTAACAGCAATTTACATAATGCAAGCGGACGTGTGCGTTGCATGCGGCGGACCCGTGTAAAAAATTCAAGAGAACGACCGACGGTTACTTCGGGCTTCTTTTATGCCCTCATCTATGCTCACGACTCGCCGGGAACGTCTCAAAGGGAGGACAAATAATTTACCCGAGATTTCGAGATTAATCCTGGTCGCGCGACTTTGCCAACAAACTTCAAGGGAAACTGTTTTGCATAGCTGCCAGAGAAGAATTGGCTTTGCATAAAAATCGTATTCAAAATTACGATTGATGTCTGGCTCCGCACAAAGCTGGGATTTAAAATTATAACTAGTGAAAAATGTGAAACGTGCATTTTATTTACATGTTATTTTATGAAATCAATGTTTCCGTCCCATGAGGAAAGCAACAATGGAAATTCTCGTTTCAAAGCGATCGTCGCAGTGTCTTTTTCTTTGCGAGAAAAGATTCGGCTAACTGTTCTATCAACGAGCGTATATTCTGAAATTTCCTTTCGTTTGCATTTTCAAATTGTTTCACTGTTTAGAATACGTGGTTGCAGGCATACCGGACTTGTGCAATAGTGTGCAAATGTGTGTTTTACTCCCTCAATAATATCAGTTTCATACCAGACCTGGGAAAATTCTGTTTGAAATGAAAATAAAAAATACCTATATAATAAATATATTATAAATAGAAATATCGCACCGTTATTTTCGATAGTGTTATTTGAAGATAAAAATAGTATTAATTTATTCGAAATAATAGAAATTTCAATAGAATATTAATGGAAATATTAATACAGAAATATGTTCAATATAGAAAATTATGGAAATTTTAATATAATAATAGAAATAATTTAATATAAGCCTCAAAAGTCAATATAAAATGGACTCAAACCTGATAATCCGGTTAGCTAATATAATTTTGAAGACCAACTTCACAATTATCTGAAATAACTATTTCAAATAAAATAACGTGTTATTTGAAATAATATTTCAATTATTAGATTGCGGATCTGTATGCAAAATAAAAATTGTTTAAGTCAATTTTAAGAAGTAGAAATTGTACAGAAACAAATTTTTTCTTTTAATCATTTCAATGAACCTAAAATAGTGTATGCATGTTTGTCATAAATGCATGACGTCCACAATCTAGTGATTATAAAATAAAGAAACATGATATTTCAAATAATGTTAGGTCAGAGTTTCATACTACAATTAATAATTAGTAATGAATGCTACTAAAGTTACCAAACTTTAATTAAAAAACTGAGATTGCAGAGTGTCTATCTAACGTAATTTTTCATAAATTGATTCTTGGAAACGTGAAGTTGCGTAACTGTTTACAGTCGGGTAACATTAATCTATCTTAGCGAACATTGAACTCCATTTCGTTTATTCGCAACATCAAGCAATAGCTCTCGAGTGGTAACTCTGAGGCGCCATTAAAAATTACTCTACCATTATTCAAAGTATTGTTTACATAATTAAATATGTTATATTCATATAAAGGAAACAATTAATATACAATGAAATTATTCTAGGACAGAAGGAATGTTTAATTTTCGAGTTAAAATGGCTCCGTGTGCAAAGGGTTAATCTATTTATTTGAAGATTTGTATAATACAGTTTTGCTTTCATTACCTTCACCCTTTACTGTGAATAAGATTCGTGTCTTTTGTTTTGCATAAAGAACAGCTGTTTTAATTTCATTAGAGAGCAAATAGCTATGACGGTGTAGAAGCTTGGTGTTCAAGTATCGAGTACACTTCAACTTTTCAAACGGCGACACTTACCTCCTTCTCGTTGACATCAAAGCAGCGAATGTAATTGGACTTCTCGTGTCTTGATTGAAACAGACCTCGGATGTCACGTTATGCACTCCAAAAGGGTGCATTCTTACCGGCACTTGTCTCGGAGCACGAGATTAGCTACACCGAGAGAGATCTTCCGACATTCTTCCGAAATCTTACCCTTCCTTTTGGTTTCCGTATGCTTTACTGACAAGGGAAGTCACCCAAACCGATTTTTATGACATAAATATTGTTTATAGAGAGTAGTGATGGCGTGTGTGCGTGTGTGTGTGTGATGCAACATCACTAACTGTGATTTTAACTTCATTTACGCCGTGAACGTGATTTTTTAATCTAGAGTAAATTTGCTCACTGTCATCCTCATTTTCCATCTCGATTGAATTAGTTCTTTTTTTAAATACAGTAAAAGCTCCTTCGTTGTCCAAAGGCCGGGGGTTTGAGCGGACAACGACCGTGCCCGGACACTATTTTTGATTTATGACTGCGTCTTTAGTGAAACGGCTAGTTAAATGACAAAAAAAGCATTCGTAGTCAAAAGCAGTCAACTGTCTGGCTTTAAAAAAACTCCTTATTTCCTTGCCATATTCCTTTCCTATTGTTCTCCGTTCTGCGCGGGTCTAGACAGTCCTGGGACACATCTGGCGACCAGATCCACGCAGGCCTAATCCTCTCGTTGACAGCCAGTGGAGTGGGTAGGCACTGGACAACGATCGTGCCCACGATTCAGGACAACGAAGTAGCGATTACTGTACATCAACTAGCTTGCATAAAAATATCTGCATATAACGTACATTTAAGATTACGTTACGTTTTCTCTATAGAACGTACATTTACTCTTCATTTAATGATAAACATAAAAAATATTCAATCTTCTTCTCCGTACCTTATTTCAGTATTTTAGAAATAAAATAATATTCTTCCACTCGATTATGAAATCGTAATATTCATGTAAATAGTATAAAAGTGCAGACAATTTCTTTTATGTTTATGTATGTATATACTATGTATGAAGTTTTAGAAAATACTACAAGAGAACAAGTATTGAACAAACATTTCGTTCCACAATACAGTAAATTCTCTATAATCGCAAACTGGGCATGTATGATAAACGCCAATGAAATATCCCCTCCAACTCAATACACTGATCTCGGCTCGGTATATCGGTGTGAACCACTACTAACGCGACGCGGAGAGTCGCAGTCGTCGGCACAGTTCAAACGCCCGTGAGTCATCATAACGTTATACCAAAATTCTATCTTCTTTATTTTCCATTATTTTTTCATGGGACTTTCACCAACATATTCCTGGCATTTTTCTAATGCAAAATGATACCAAACACGATATAATATGAACTGAATTTAGTGGTTTAATTGACGATGAGAGTTTCGAACGCAAGGAAGGACAGCGTATATGAAAGAAAGAGACGCGGAGAGTCGCAGTCGCCGGCACAGCTCGAAGGCCCGCGCGTGGTCTCGCGTTACACGCGCTGTCCTTCTCTACGTTCGGCTCGGCCTTTGAAGCTCGAAAAAAGTAGGCCCAAGATCTATAAATGCAAACAAGTGCCGTCGCATCGACGGTTGCCGTGATGTCTGTTTACACGCGCTGTCCTTCTTTACGTTCGGCTCGGCCTTTGAAGCTCGAAAAAAGTAGACCCAAGATCTATAAATGCAAACAGGTGCCGTCGCATCGACGGTTGCCGTGATGTCTCTTTACACGCGCTGTCCTTCTCTATGTTCGGCTCGGCCTTTGAAGCTCGAAAAAAGTAGGACCAAGATCGATAAATGCAAACAAATCCCCCCGAGGCATTTGCGATTATAGAGAATTTACTGTATACAGTAAGAGTACAAAGTATTCGTACACTTTTTAAAAATTAATAACTTTTTTATAATTGTACCAAACTACCAGATTTTTTATAATCAATTGGAAGCATTGGTTTACGAAATGATAGGCAAAGAAGATTTCCCAAAAATTATAATTTACAAGATTACATGCAAAAATAAAAAAGGCATTTTTTAAAACTTTTCAGCAATTTTAGAAATGTTCAGCATGTGTGTAACTACTATAGATCTACGAAATGAATATTTTAAATTTTCATTAAGGGCCCAAATAAAAAAGTTTCAAAAAAGGCATTTTTTATTTTTGCATGTAACCTTGTAAATTATAATTTTTGGAAAATCTCCTTTGCATATCATTTCGTAAACCAATGCTTCTAATTGATTATAAAAAATCCGGTCATTTGGTACAATCATAAAAAAGTTATTAGTTTTTAGAAGGTGTACGAATACTTCGTACACTCACTGTATACCTCAAAAAAAATAAATTGATTGAATAATTCCTCATGAATGCATTTTGACGATCTCGATATTCGTAAATTAAAAATATTAGAACCCGTCATTTCGACGGTTCCCTAGTGTTAATACCTCCAGAACAAACGGACATAACAAAATTCTTCTTCCAATCTTATGTGAAATAATGTATAAAAAAATAAGTATAACCGCTTGAACACGTTTCCGCTGCAAATAAATTATACTCGAAAGTAGGGATTACAGTTTATCCCTAGTTGATCCAAACTGGCCTGTTAATGCCCTTTGCCATGATCTAAAACCTTTCGGCAAACTCGGCGATTAATAAAGAATGCTTCCAAAAAGAAAACATTTCCACCGTCGAATAAAGGGCTCTAGAGTCCAATGAACCCGACGGAAAAAGGCGGAAAAAAAATAGAAAAGGAAAAACAAACGTTGCGCATCATATGGTCCGTCATGTTGCATCGAGGTTTTTCCTTGTATCGGAACGCATGGCGGATGAAAACGGGTGCAGGTGGGAGAGCAGGTTTGATGGAAGGGGGAACGGGGAAAGGAGACAGACAGTCTGTGCTTTCACCCTTGCCGCAGAAACAAGAGGCACAGCGAAGGTATTCCAGTAATTTCAGTCGTAGGAATATTCATGAGCAGCCACGGCCGAGTGTACTGTTCCGCTCCTATTCACCGTTGCAGATGGGCCAACCAGGGTCAGAAAGCTTGCTTTACGAAGCAGGAAATCCATGCAGATGAGAACGGCTGAAAGGAGCGTAGCGTGGCGTGGAGGCAGACGTAGAAGGGGGGGTAGCAAACGAAAAAGAGACGGAATCGTCGCAGCTAACCGTCCGACATCCACGCTTCAATTAGCTAAAGTGCAGGAACAACGCTACCGATGCGACATCGAGTAGTTCGTCATAGTGGCAAGTTGTCCAATCATAGCCTCGATAAGACTCTTCGTGGCCACGACGTTTGCAGAGAGGTCTGGCGAAACGCGAAGTCGCGCCACCGCATCGCACACTCTCCGGGAAAAAACGACAGCGCACATTAAGATTTAAATGATGTAAATTTACTAGTTCAGGATACGTTTAACTGCTTGCCGTGTCATTTTCTTTACAGTTACAGCAATTAGTAATTGATTAATTGGTTAATAAATGATAAAATGAAAATTCAAAACAAAATGAATTATTGTGATTTAAAAATGGTGTGAATAGTAAAATTAAGATAGATGAAAATAAACCTAATACCCCTCCAAATTTATTAGGGATAATTCGAAGAATGGTGTAAGCAAATAGAAAATATCAATCAGGTTTGATACATATGTTCTGGTGTAACTATGGGATTAGCTACAATAAAATTATCTGGGTCAACAAGTGTATAGCGGAAGATTAAAGTTACAATTATAAATATAAAAATAATCAAAGTAGATCCAAGTCTTTATCCCTAAAAACGTCGCAAAAAGATAAGAAAATTTATTAAAATAATATTATTGAAAAATTCATATAATTTAAAAATTGTATTAAATTATTATAATGTTAATATATTTTCTCTATGGCTACATCTATTTTAATGCTTAAATATTAATTACAAACGAATCAAATTTTATGTCATTTAAAAAGAAAGGGGTAACATTCATATCTGTTAGACTTTGTTTAAAATCTTCATGACGAGTGTAACTCGTTAAAATACGGCAAAGGGTTAATAACAAGCGTAAAATCAAATTGGATTTTACCAACCTAACAAAAATAACATTTCACGTTTAGCAGGATAAAAGTAAAATCAAATTGGATTTTGCCAACCCGCTCAGTTTTATTCGACAAAAATAACATTTCCGCCGAAACTGAAACTTAAAATATTAACTTTGTGAATGATATTTTGTATTTAATATTCTGGTGCGCCTCTCTTGCATTTTCAAGTATAATTTCCTGAGCCTAACACAGTTAATCATTCGGCAATGAAGAATCCGGTAAAAATTCTATGAACCAGTAATTTTTCCTCTGAGATTATTATTTAAAAATGACGCAAAATTCACACCAAAAATGTATGTTGTGTTACGTCCCAAGGTGGACTTACTATACATAGATTGTATAATTTACTCGATATTATCTATCTGTAGCGTCTTATTATTTTATCCAGCACTGCAGGAACAATCCAAGTCGCAGCGATCACGGAATAACAGAATTTATTGGCCCGAGACGCGAGACTGTGACAAAGTGTTGTCGATTAGCTAGATTCGTATAAACGAGTCAAAGAGAACGCGAAGGGATGGCGTCTACGAAGGTGTCGTCGACGAGATAACGTTGGAACAAAAGAATCGGCCAGTCGCGTCGTTATCGTTCGCTGTGATTCCTCATCGACCCGGCATTTTCTCGTTGTATTCCTATTCTGCAAACGTTACAGCACGCGGCCGTCGTCGCCGGTAGCGAGCGGATACTTTGACGAGACTAGGTTGAGGCTGTTCCGGAAATCACGATCGCCTTCAGGCTTTGAAATCGAGGAGCCCCGTGACTGCAATTTGTACAGGCACGCGGAACGGCGGGACGCGACGCGACGCAACGTCGCTGTAGGCTGCAACCAGCCAGCTACATTGTCAAGCGGTCGAGACTTGTTTCGATCATCGAGTGTCGCTCGTGTTTGTCGAGGGATTGTGCAACCCTTCGTTCCCCTCCGCCGCTCCGCATGAAACGAGTAAATCAAAAGCGTCGCATTTACCGCAGCACGACACGCGTAAAAAAGGTCCTGTCGATGTTTCCATACGATCGTGGCCGGCGCGCCGAGGAAAAAACTAGACCATAAATACGTTTTTTTGAAAAAAAAAAAAAACACAGAAAAGCTACGCGGACTGGATATAAATAAATTTCTCTGCCGCGGCCTGTCCGACGTCCGCCGGCGATAGCTCAAAAAATGGTTAACAAATGGGCGTGTAAACGCGTCGCGGCTTATCTATTCCGCGCCGTCGTGCGGATCTTTAATAAATTGTTAAAATCGTTCCGGAAGTCGCGAAACACCCTACTAATTGTAAGCCCGGATCGTATTTTCAAATCCTTGAAAAAGTAGATTGGCACAATCATATTTAGGTCCGTTATGCAGCACCGTAGCAATCAATAATGATCTGAATGATCTAGAGCAGGGGTCGGCAAACTTCTTTTGAAAAGGACCGGAACGTAAAACTTTTAGGCCTGGGGGCCGGGTAGCAAGCTCTTGGATATTTACATGGGTAGCTAATTCTGCTCTTGCAGCAACGAAAAAAACCAGGTTCAACATTTCTTTATTAGGAAGTGATATTTTTACATAATGTTTTTTATTTTACGTAATTTGATTTATTTTTTCGTGTTACTTTCGTGTTATTTTTTCATTAACCTCGCGGGCCGTAGTTTGCCGACCCCCGATCTAGAGATGGCTTGCAAAATCACTAACCGCGAGTACGATAAAAAAAATTAAAACGTTTTTCCCCGGGTTTTCATTTTGAAGATAACCGATTTATAAAAAAAAAGAACGGTAACCTGTACTCAATGAATTTCCAAACTCAATTTTCTCGTACACAAAGCCTCAAAGGAAAAATTTCATTTGTCTTTAAAATAGCATTTGTTTTGTTCTATACATTTTCCCACGCATTTTATATCGATACGATGGGTCGGGACGGTGCATTCTTTTTGTGCACAGTAGCGTTGACTTAAATAGAATTTGTTCCGTTTCATTTTATCGGTGTGTTACATACATATATATATTCGCCCCGTTTTGCCCGTTTGGTAGCAGAACATTCGTTTGTTCGTAAATATACCATTACACTGTTCACGTACGTGAATATTATCTGTTATCTCAAAACTGTCATTTCCACTTTGATTAAATTTTATTGTGATCGGTTGGTACGATGACATGTCACCAAATATAAATTTGACGTCAAAGCTGCATTTTGTGTCAAACCAGTACAGCAGAGTTTCTAATTGCCCAGCAACCACAACATCCACAATCTAAATCTAAATCTAAATCTAACAATCTAAACAAAGGGTCACACATGTTAGAAAATAAACAGGTTCATCAAACAATGATTTTTTATTGCTCAAGGGGGGAAAACGCGTTGTGTATTTGTAAAACATTTCTGCTGAAAACAGAATTATAATTCATAAAATGAAGACCATAATCGATAGCAATTGCCATTTGACAACTCGTGCGATTAGGCGGGCAATAACTACTGATGTCATTGTTGCTTCGATGCATTTAGGACAGCGTAGAATTCCCAATGCTGGAGTGAGCACTGCTAATTATTACTGTAAACAAACTAATCCATCTGCGTCCTAAAAGCTCTACTAATTGCGCAAGCTCTCTCTCTCTCTCTCTCTTATCTAGACTGCAGATTTTATGCATTTATGACGAAAATGGGTACGTACAATTTAAAACAGTGGAGGTATTAAAAAGATTTAAGGCCACTAGTGTATTAGTTTCACCTTAATAAAATAATTAAAAGAAGAACGAAATTGTTGTTTGGCTCCTGTCTTGCAATCAATGCAAACATTTTTTATTTTCCATAAAGATCCGTAGTCTACTTATGACTATACTGTGGATTTTATGCATTTATGACAAAAATGGGTACGCACAATTTAAAACAGTGGACACATTAAAAAGATTGAAGGCCACCAGTGTATTAGTTTCACCTTAATAAGATAATTAAAAGAAGAATGAAATTGTTGTTTGGCTCCTGTTTTGCAATCAATGCAAATATTTTTTATTTTCCATAAAGATCCGTAGTCTACTTATGACTTATACTAATTAATTACTAGACCGCAGATTTTTATGCATTTATGAAACAATTTAAAACAGAAAAAGGTTAGAAAAACTTAAGAATATTGTAATGCTACTTTCAATGTAACAAAGTGATTAAGGGATGAAATAAATTTTTATTTTCTTCCTGCTCCCCCCAATCAATGCAGAACTGTTTTATTTCGCATAAAATCCACTGTCCTCAAATTACATACCGAGAGACTGATCTCTTTACGATAAAGAACCTATACATCATGAGATTATTGTGTAAAATTCATTCGACTTTCACTTATTCCGTGTAATTAAATCGAAATGCTGTTTCGAGTAGAAGCTAGATAGACACTTGAGCACAGTTACTCCGTACTTTAACAAGAAATACGACTGTCTCGTGTAGGTACACGCTGATATATTTACGTAGTTACAAGACGTAAGCTCTCTGCAAGCTCATGGAAGCCGAGGCGAGTGGATTTGCGGGCAACGGAACACACAAGGATGGTACCGCGGCCAACAAAGACGGCTTTCGTGCGTGCTGGCTGGACAGAGGTTAACCAGGTTATTTGTGAATTTTTGTTCCAGGTCGACCCATAGTTCAACCGCCGAGTCAAACGGTGACAGCGAAGGAAGGCGAACCTTTGAGCATCGTTGTCGAGTTTTGCGCGGAGCCAAGATACACCAAAGTGATGTGGATATCCGAGGAGAACGTCTACGTACCTGGCGCGCCACCCAAAGACGGGATTCAAGCACTCGCCATCGAGGTGAGTCCGGTAAAAATGCTTTACACATAGTTTTCTCAATTCGATTGAAACCTCGAGTTACACTTTGAGTGCCGCATCTCCCAGACATGGGAGAGGGAATTATTTATCCAGATTTGCAAAATGCACGATGGTTGAGAAAGTATTTCATTATTTTCAACCGTTTCATTTTATGTGTTATCAAATTGTAAAAAATTGTAAAATAACTAGACTGCGGATTTCATGCATTTGTGATTAAAATGGGTAGTTGCAATTTAAAACAGCGGACAAATTAAAAAAATCTAAGAACATCAATGTATTAGTTGCAGCTTACAAACATTATTAAAGAATGAAAGAAATTATTATTACTTGGCCCTTGTTTGTTGCAGTTGATGCAAACAATTTTTATTTGGCTGAAGTTCCGCAGTCTAAAAATAACGCTTCTTAATGGAATACTCTGTATTTGTATTTTCTGACAGTTAAGGGGCCTGTTCACGACCAATCATTTTGCGCAACAATGATAGTCATTGACTAATTGCGCAAGCGATGTGTAAAATCAGAATTTCCTGATATTTTGTGCACAACAAACGAATTACGTTTGTACAGTAATCGCTCCTTCGTTGTCCTGAATCGTGGGCACGATCGTTGTCCAGTGCCTACCCACTCCACTGCCTGTCAACGAGAGAATTAGGCCTGCGTGGACCTGGTCGCCAGATGTGTCCCAGGACTGTCTAGACTAGACCCGCGCAGAACGGAGAACAATAGGAAAGGAATATGGCAAGGAAATAAGGAGTTTTTTAAAGCCAGACAGTTGACTGCTTTTGACTGCGAATGCTTTTTTTGTCATTTAACTAGCCGTTTCACCAGGGTTGCCATATTTTATCCCCTCCGGCCCCTTACCCTTCCGTCCCTCGCCTAGATGGTGCCTCCGCTATCCCCACTCTTACCACTACCGCTGGCGCGACCGAGTCGGTAGCATGCTACCGCTCTCATTCTAGCACTCAGTCGCGCCAGCGGTAGTGGTAAGAGTGGGGATAGCGGAGGCACCATCTAGGCGAGGGACGGAAGGGTAAGGGGCCGGAGGGGATAAAATATGGCAACCCTGCGTTTCACTAAAGACGCAGTCATAAATCAAAAATACTGTCCGGGCACGGTCGTTGTCCGCTCAAACCCCCGGCCTTTGGACAACGAAGGAGCTTTTACTGTACTGTGTTCAGGGTTGCCATATGCGCCGACCGCCAGGCCCCTTACGTTTCCGTCCCTCGCCTAGATGCTCCGTAAAGCCTGCCTACGCTTCTCCCACTCTTACCACTACCGCTGCCGCGACCGAGTCGGTAGCATGCTTCACGCGGTACGCGGCAGCGTAGTGGTAAGAGTGAGAGAAGCGAAGGCAGGCTTTACGGAGCATCTAGGCGAGGGACGGAAACGTAAGGGGCCTGGCGGTCGGCGCATATGGTAACGCTGACTGTGTTGTATTGCGAATGGCAGTGAAAAACTGAACGATTGCTCAAATTATGTTTTCTTTTTTATTATTTTTACGTCGCTTTGTTAACTGCCAGGGTTATTTCGCGACGGGACCTACAGTTTTTACAAGGTGGGTTCCGAACCACCTTGGGCACCACAGTTAAAATAGCACATGGAATTTCCAGAGGTGCCGGCGTCGGGGATCGAACCCGCGACGACGGAGTCCGCAGCAGTGTAGCCAGACGGAGCGGCCCCCAGGCCCCTTACCTTTCCGTCCCTCGCCTAGATGCTGCCTACGCTATCCCCACTCTTACCACTACCGCTGGCGCGACCGAGTCGGTAGCATGCTACCGCTCTCATGCTAGCACTCGGTCGCGGCAGCGGTAATGGTAAGAGTGGGGATAGCGTAGGCAGCATCTAGGCGAGGGACGGAAAGGTAAGGGGCCTGGGGGCCGCTCCGTCTGGCTACACTGGTCCGCAGTCGAGCGCTCCAGCTCAAATTATGTGTAAACGTGAATAGAATTTGGATTTGCGTAACGTCATGCTGCACAATAATTGTTGCGCAAAATGCTTGATCGTGAATAGGCCTGTTAAATGTAGAAAAGAATTTTTGGTACGTGAGCTATAGATTTCCCGAGGCACTGTATTCCTGAACAATTAAGGGGCACCAATTGATCCGACACTCTGTGTAATTACTTTCTTAACCGGTGGATAAGGAGCATGAACTAGCAATCACGAGTCGCGGCGAGGAGACAACGTGCTCCAAACAATCCGCGAAGAAACCAGACGAAACCAAAGCTCGGCTTTTGTCCCTTCATCGTCGAACGTCGGAAAGTTCTTTTGCGACGGTGCACTTCGCGGACAAACAATCTTCGTTGGAAAAGCTCCGCGTCACGGTGTTGTGCTTGCTTTCGTCGCATCTCCCCGAACGACCTCATTGTTGGCCGTGTGCAAATACATCAAGACATCGCCGCTCCACCACCCCGCCATTCTGCCTCCTGCCCGCGCCGCGCCGCTACCGGTGGCGCGGTACTTTTGTTCTCCGGGGCGTCGATCCACGGAAATTTCATCGGAAAGTTTCCCCGTCGCGTCGTCCGAGTGAAATTTCCGAGGCGTTTCGTCGAAAGCACGACTGATAGTAGTTAGTACGTGATTTATCCCGCTCGTTCTCTATATCCCTTGTTATCCGGGGGCTGCAGTAGCGGGTAATTAATTCGTGGAATTGCAGCTCCTCGGCGAGAGTTAAGCGGGGAAACCGGTGCGCCGCAGATCGGTGCACGTGTTGCGGTGCCCGTAGTTATTTTGACCCAGATTCTGTTTTGAATGTCACACTGTCGATACATGACTGCGCTAACCGTTCCCAGCAACTTCCCTCGACATAAATTAATAGGCTACCGCCAGGTGGTTTTCTTAACTACGCACAGTGGGACGAAACTACCTGACGCAGATCAGAAATCTGTAACTTTGCTTCGGCTTTCTATACCGTGTTGAATTTTTGACAAGTTAAAAAGACCTTCTAATCACTGTAACTGTAAAAGAAAAGGCGCGGCAAGAGGTTAATACCACTACATAAACGATCGAAGCATTCTCCTTAAATTAGACAAAAGAAACTAGTACTTGTCATAGTCGGGTTTGCGCGGTTTTCTCCATTTTTCACAAAATGGCGGATATTTGAAATAAAAGTCATGTTTTGTGCGAAAAATATGATAGTCTTTTATTTACAAACAACTACATAATTGCGTCAAGTATGCCTGTAAAAAAGTTCAAAGAAATTAGTACAGTAGTATTTGAGAAAAACCGTGTCATTTCTAGTTCGTGAACAGTAGTTCGTGCAATTTACATTCGTAAAACACACATATCGTTCGTAATGGGGGGTATAACGTTCAGTACACGTTCAAACTTCAAAATCCAAGTTCAGAGTTAAAGTTCAAAGTCCAAGTTAAGAGTTAAAGTTCAAAGTCCAAGTTAAGAGTTAAAGTTCAAAGTCCAAGTTAAGAGTTAAAGTACAAAGTCCAAGTTCAGAGTTAAAGTACAAAGTCCAAGTTCAGAGTTAAAGTTCAAAGTCCAAGTACAGAGTTAAAGTTCAAAGTCCAAGTTAAGAGTTAAAGTACAAAGTCCAAGTTCAGAGTTAAAGTACAAAGTCCAAGTTCAGAGTTAAAGTTCAAAGTCCAAGTACAGAGTTAAAGTTCAATGTCCAAGTTCAGAGTTAAAGTTCAAAGTCCAAGTTCAGAGTTAAAGTTGAAAGTCCAAGTTCAGAGTTAAAGTTCGAAGTCCAAGTACAGAGTTAAAGTTCAAAGTCCAAGTTCAGAGTTAAAGTACAAAGTCCAAGTTCAGAGATAGAGTACAAAGTTAAAGTTGAAAGTCCAAGTTCAGAGTTAAAGTTCATAACGAAAACTGAGGATCTGGTAGATAAAAGTGAGACACAACTTATGCATTGCATGTTTCGTTTTAATATAATCATTTGTTGGAATAAAACAAATTCTAAAAGCCAAGCTCACTTTTCAGCCTCCTAGGAGTACGTCTGACCAATTACTGCCTTCTATCACTTTTCTGATTGAGCATTGTCCTAATTCTTTTGCCTGAGTCGATGCCTACTTTATTCCATTAACTACCGGGCGCCATTCTATTCCTAATTCGAATTCTGAAGAGTCGAAAGTTGACTTCTACTGAGAGTGTTCGAAGAATAAATAGCGTTTGTGATGTATTATATGCACGAGCTGCAATGGGGTCAATCGGACTCAAATAAAAGTTTCATGTATTTTACGAAAGAAAAGGTGGGTCGCCAGGAAGATTGTGTTCACAAGTATTTTCTCTGTTCGTTTTCCTTTTTGTAGTTAGTTTTTTTAAAAAATGTATACAAACTCTGGCATACTGTGAGGATTTATAATAGAAAAAGAACTTTCCGCAAAAGCACGGAAGTAATGCATAGAAAATACGCATGTCAGCTCTTTCTTAAACTTTGATAACAATTTGCAAGTGTTCTGGATTCGTATTTCGGATGTAAAACTTTTTAACAACTGCTCGGTGGATATTACAAGTTTATTATAATTCTGTATAACGTAGAATATTAGACCAACACATTATCATGTAATTATTAATACATAATTGAATTGGGCACCGAATCAATTTAAATCAACATTGAATTTTTGATAAACATCTAAGTGTGCATCTTAAAAAATAAAGTAAACGAGAAAACTATAATTAATGGTATATCAAAAATCATGGAGGCACTTTTCGGAACTTTTTTTCAAACTCTAGTCAAAGTTGATAAACATTTAACATAAAAGCATGGACATCTTGATAATATTACGAAACAATTATTTTGCAACTTGGGAGGTCTGATATTAAACATAACTTATAGAAATCAAATTAATCAGATAAACTATTGAGACAAATGGCACATGTTTAAATGTGTGCACTAAAAATTTGGAGAAAATTTCAAGCACTATTTTTGACAAAAAATTGGAAAATTCAGTAAAAATTCTTTATTCGTATTTTACAGTATTATAACTTATGAATGTTGGACTTCACTTTTTTAAATTTTGTCCATCACTCGTCACACTGTGCGACGATTCGAAAGAAAATCGATCGCTCGCCGTGCGGGTCTGACCCATATCGTGTTTCTTTCAGTAGCGAAACCGGGAATAATGCAGGCTATTTCGCGCACATCACCGTGGAAATGGCGGCCACTCGAATAATCTAAGACTTCCGGATAGATCCGTTGAAAACCGTAATTTTCTCGATAAATTTTCGACGGATTTCCAGGGAGCGGAACAATTGGTCCTCCGGTTGAAGGAATTAAGAACGCTGCCGCACGAAACAAAGAAGATTAAAAGTTAATAAAAACAAACGCGTGGCACAGGTGCATTAGCAAATCCTTCCAAAGCTACGCTGGATTCTTTCTTCCGCGTCCTGCCGCGCCGGTTTCTCCTTTTCCCAGTTCGCTGTGTTTCGTCGTTATTCCTGATTCCTCGACACAAAAAAGCAGGATGGGAAGAAAAAAAGGAATCTGTTAATCCGCCTTTTGTGCGCGGACGTTTCTCTGACTGCGTTCTCTGAATCAAATAAAAAGTAGCGGCGAAGAGGAAGACAGTCGATGTGACGTCGCGAAAATGAAATAAGCTGCGTGAATGCACGTTCGAATCCGATTTTCCGCATTATTCCATCGCTTCGCGTATTTTCACAGCGCGCATGATATAGCTTGGGTGACTTCTCCAGTTAATGAACACTTAAGCTGCGGGTCTGTTGAAATTATTTCGAAATGCTTATTTAATTCCGTCAGTATTATTTCTACAAGAACACTGTGTAATTCTTAAGATCATATATTCGAGAACGTAACTCTAACAATATTTGTTGGTTATCAATTAAAAATCTGGCATAGGATGAAATACTTACACAAACAAACACTGGGACCACTGAACCACCACAAAATACAAATTGCTGATCTCACGATAACAATGCTTCACTTGATTACGTGTAATACCATTCGAACAACTGCTAAATAATTAAATATAGCGGCGAGTAGGTTATTAAAAAATTATATCTCCTTAGCGAGACATCTGTGAATTTACAATACAATGACTTTATCAATTTCAACATGGTGAGGGCATCAAAAATGTTATTTTTTCGTTTAATACGAATTATGTTTATTCACTGGACAGGTCACTTTATTAACCCTCGGACAGCGGACCAGTCTTGTACCAATATAATCGATGACGTTTGGAACCATTCACTGCAAAATTTATTAATTTTCAGATTATATTTTGGAAGGTACTTTTTGTAAACATGATAATTTTTCTATCGATCGTAATGCAGTAGCTGACCATTTAATTAATTCACCAGAAACTGAAATATTGACTGACGATTTTGATAGTGTAGGTCAAAAGAGACCCGGTCTCCGCCCTCGAAGGGTTACACAGCACGAGTGCATCACTTCTTCATCTATATGGATATTAATTAACCCTTTGCACATTCTATATTAATTGTTTTCTTTGCATGAAATGAATATGAAATTGATATAATACCTTATACAATACTTAAATGTTTAAATTGATTGAATACCAACATATTTAATAGTGTAAACAATATTTTGAATAATGGTACAGCAACTTTTAGTGGTGACACTGAGTCACCAACTAAGAGTTAAAGAGGTACTCTATTCTTAAAAGGAGTACAGTTTTCTTTGGATATAAAACTACGATGTTCCTTTTGAAATAAGAAAATTGCTATCCCTTCTTCTTCTTTTGAAGATGTCTTCTTGACAGCTATGTATGTTATATTCTATCATTTTCCAACAAAAGATATCACTGCAAAGTAGAATATTTTCCACCGCAGGTTGACTTCCAACAATCTTGAATGACCTTGAATCGTAGGTCACTGTTCGCCTCTCAAAACGCCTTATCAGATAACACATAGGAAAGTCTATCATTCTAATCTAAAAACGGAGTTGACCTTCGTATATCCTCTACACGTCCACCTAAGAAAAAACCATTGACATTGAATTATACCACCCTCGAAACCACGCAAGTTTCGTCTGACACATTTTTTTCTATCACCAACAGCAACCGAGTTATCCAGGTGGCCTGTTTTAGGTGCCTCACCCTGTATAAGGATCAGTGTCATGTGCAAGTGTACGTTTAAAGATGAGAAGGGAGAAGAAAAGAAGGAAAAAGGATAGAGATAAGAAGTTGCCACGGGTAGTGGAGCTATCTTTGATACACAAGTCGTGAGGATTGCGGGTATTAGCGATGGGTTGAAGCGAAGACGCAACGGGTGTCTCGAGCGTTGTTCTGCACAAGACTGCCGCTGGTTCAGGGGCAATTAACGCTCTAGTTCGTAAACAGTAGTTCGTGCAATTTACATTCGTAAAACACACATATCGTTCGTAATGGTATAACGTTCAGTACACATTCAAACTTCAATGTCCAAGTTCAGAGTTAAAGTTCAAAATCCAAGTTTAGAGTTAAAGTTCAAAGTCCAAGTTCAGAGTTAAAGTTCAAAATCCAAGTTCAGAGTTAAAGTTCAAAGTCCAAGTTCAGGCTTAAAGTTCAAAATCCAAGTTCAAAGTCCAAGTTCAGGCTTAAAGTTCAAAATGCAAATTCAAAGTTAAAGTTGAAAGTCCAAGTTCAGGCTTAAAGTTCAAAATGCAAATTCAAAGTTAAAGTTGAAAGTCCAAGTTCAGGCTTAAAGTTCAAAGTGCAAGTTCAGAGTTAAAGTTCAAAGTTACAGTTGAAAGTGCAAGTACAGACTTAAAGTTCAAAGTCCACGTTCAGGGTTAAAGTTCAAAATTAGTTATCAAAGTTAAAGTTCAATGTTAAAGTTCAAAGTTCAAGTTCAAGTTCAAAGTTCAAGTTCATAATTCAAGTTTACAATTTAAGTTCAAATCCAAATTTAACACTGTTCTAAAACGAAGGTTTTTAGCGTTCTACGGTTCAGAATGCTTTTGTAGAAGATTCGTACTATTCTTGTCGAACAATTCCTTACCAAAGCTCGGAAAGAGGTAATTTCTTTGGTACAGGTAAACAGGGGACAAATCACCAGTTCAGGGAGTAATCCAAATTTTGTGAAACGCCTACTGGATCCGTGATTTCATTTTCTCACGAAAGTCTCGCAAGACGTAACACAAAGATCCCTTGTTCAAGGATCTTTCCTCGAAACTGGAGTCGCCTTTTCGCTGAGTGTGGGCCTGCGATGCGCCAAATTGTCATTGACTTAACTTTCAACCGCACCCAAGTCCATAACGAATTCCAAAGGCCAAGCATACCAATAAATAACTCGAAAGTGACAATTTTCCCCACGATCGTAGCACAGTGCCAGACACGATGTCTAGACAGTTCTAGACTACGTGTTTGAACAAAATAGTGAAGGGTTTAATGCAACGGATACCTAATTCAACATGCAACAGACGTCTCGCTGTATCGACGGCCTTCATTTGTTGTCTTTTCACGCACCGTTGCGTTAATACGAAATCAGGTTGGTCGCAATGGGAGTATAATTCCCGCATCGGGCAGGCAAATCGTTGTTGCCGGAAAACACGAATTCGTCAACGACAGGAGTCGAGGCCGCTTCTGCCCCGTGCTCGATGCTCTTTCCAAGTTAAATTGCGTTTCCCAACGGCTGCCGGTGCTGCTTCTTCGTTGACCCCGTTTCACCGGAGTCTCATTCCTGGCCCGGCCGTTGTCGTTACGACGATTCCTGCATTTTGTTGGAATTAAGGAGACCGTTGGCGTGCATCTTCAGATGCGATTCACCGGGGCTGTTGAAACCGTCGAGTCACGTGGAACGGTGTTATTGCTACTCGAGCCGACACGATGTCCCGAAGTTTAACTGTCAAGAGATACTGGCAGTGGCTGACTTGATTGCTATGAAGGGTATATTCTCTTGAAATGAACGCTTGAACCTCTTTCAACTAGAGACAGAGTTCGATCCAGTTGACATAAGCCAAACGTTATACTTCACCTAATATAAGATCTAAAAGGTCTTAAATCATTTTCTAAATTTAGGTACCATAGTTTTTGCGGAATACGCTAATTTGTTACTGAAATTTAAGGAGGTAGACTCGTTTTTACAGGATTGCAAGGGTGCGGGATCCGGGATTCCGCGAGTCCGGTATAAATCTATCTGGCATTCATTAAAGTCACTCCGAGACCCCTTCTTTATATTCAATTCGCGACATCTCCATTGTCCAAAATCCTAATCGAGTAATTGAACGTCTCCACACGATACGATCTGACCGCTCGGACTGTATCAATTAAATTATACTATTATAGTTACGATGCTCACTAACAATCCTAGCGACTCCCTGATTACGCATCAGGTTAGTATCAGTACATCCAACCTAGTGGCTCCCCAGTTTCGCATTGGGTTCGTCCACGAAAACTATACTATCCTAGCGGCTCCCTGATTTCGCATCAGGTCCATCTGTGCTCTCATCCAACCTCCCAGCGGCTCCCCAATCTCGCATTGGGTTCGTTCGTGCTGTTCTACAACCTCCTAGCAGGTCCCCGGTTTCGCATCGGGTTCGTCTGCGCTTGACTCCATTCCTAGAGACTCTCTGACTTCGCGTCAGCTTCGTCCTCGCTGTCTACAATCCTAGCGGCTCCCCAATTTCACGTTGGGTTCGTCCGCGTACCTTAACTAACAAATTGCAACCATATTCCTAGGGTAACAACCCTTCGGTGGACACTCGTACTGCTCGCGGCCCTGGCTTGTAACACTGTTAAAGCGGTAGACTCGTTTCCAGGATTGCAAGGGTGCGGGATGCGCCTTCCCATTTCTCGATAATGCAAAGATGGGGTTTATCAGTAGTCGAAAGCGCTAGATAAAACATCAATTTAGGCCGCGATCGCCCTCAAAAGTTCTATTTTGGCGTAATTCGCGTTATTCGGAAGCATGAAGCTGTCGCAGCTTCATGAAAATAGCTACATTACGCAGCTAATAGCAAATTACGCCTCGTAAACGAAAAAATAGGACTTTTGAGGGCGATAGATAGATCGACCTTTTATCCAGCGTTTTTGAGTACTAAAAAACGCGCATTCCGCACCCTTGCAATCCTGGAAAAACGAGTCTACCTCCTTAAACTTGAAGTTTAATGCAGATAATCATTTCTTCAATCACGTGATATTGGCAGATCATTAGTTTCTTTATCCTGATTTGTATAAGTTGAATTCGGTACTATAGAACCGTTGAAACGAGTAAAACATTTTATGAGAGTCACAATATATATTTTTATAAAATACTTCTTCACAGAGACTAAAAAAGTAGGACAAAGTGCTTTCCTCATTTTTTGTATACCAGAGTAGGCAAAACAGTAGCATCAGATAGTTTTAATTGCGGCATTGAAGATTGAACACAAAAATACGTTAGAGCATAAACTTTCACGAGAGAAGAAGAAGAAGAAGAAGAAGAAGAAGAAGTAAGCAGTAAAAGTCCGGGAGGAAAAAACGATGGAAATCAGTTGTGATACGGACAATTGAAGCGAGGACATAGGGTGACGCAGGAAGTTTTCAGTTTGCCCGCAGAACTTTCACGCGGAAGTTAAAACGTAAGAACGGAAAGCAGAATCGGGGTAGATAAGAAAGGCGGTCGAATCGACGTTATCGAGTAGCGGGTTAATGAGCATTATACGATAAAAACAGCCCTCCGGGAATTCGAGCAGCATCGAGATTGTGCTTCTGAAGCATTAAATTTCAACTCCAACTATGCTTGAATGAGTCCGAAGAACTTCGATGTAGCATTCTCAAAGTCCTCTTGCATTCGGTTGGAACATTCACCTCTAAAACCAACAGCGAATCCTTATTGGGAGGATAAAACCAATGGTTACTTTCTAAAATTTGTTTAAAACTTTCTACTCTGTAACTGCTTTTAAGGCCACGTTTATTGGAATAATCAAGATCCTCTCTGATCATTGCACTTGGTGCCGACTAACAAAAGATTCCAAGGATCACTGATGTGGGACTAATTGAATTGAATCACAAATACTCGTGGTTTGAACACAGACTTTATTGTGAAATAAAATATGGTAACCCTGGTACGGACAGTGATCGTGGAGATCCTCTGGGAGCTAGATCGCGACTTTACTGTTCTACTAATCGTTTTACATCATTATCATCACCGGTGTCTAAAGCTACAATCATTTGTTTTTTATATGATGCAGAATATTGAGGTGAAAAAATGCTAGCGCTACAGTTTCGAATGCTAGAGACTTGCTCATTAGAGACTTACTTGATAATTAACCCTCCAAAAACCGTGACGGAGTCATTTTTGACCCATTGCAGCGCGAAAAACAAGTTTCTCTTTGCTGCAGAGTTGGGCATTAATCAATTAAAATTTTAACCAAGATTGATTGATTAATGTGTACGATTAAATAAGGTAATCATTGAACAATGGACGATTGATTCAATCGATCGATGAAGTTAATCGTCAATTAATTTTTTTAGGAGCGCTAAACTATATTGACGTAATCTTCGTGGGCGCTCCACGCTTTTATTTATAGTCACTAAAATGTCATGATTTTATTTAAATTTATATTAAATTTGTCTATCTATATTCCGACACTAATTTTGATAACAGAAGAAATTTTTAACTAGTTGCTTAAAATTTTGGGGAAAAATATCATTAATCATTTAACCGGATTCGATATTTTATGGAGAACCAGGAAACAAATTATTTTCTCTTTTATAGTGCATTTTAATATAAGCGTGGTTTTTAAAAAGTTTTTCTTATACAGGGTGAGTCACCTAACGTTTGCACCTCAAATATCTTTGTTGTTTCTAAAGATACGTAAAATATGATAAGGACAAAGTTGAATGGTACAATGGGGCTGACTGGATGCCAAAAAAAATTTCGTTTTTATGTCATTCTTTTAGAGATATCAAAGTCACCTTGACTTTTTTAAATGGAATATCCTACTTTTTATACCATAGATGGATAGGGTATCAAATTCTGAGTATAAAAGCGTTGACCTTCATATGTCCTAAACCTAATAGTTAACGAGATAATATCCAAAGAAGATAGAAAATTGTTTGAATAATATCTGGTAAACTATTAGATTTAGGACATATGAAGGTCAACACTTTTATACTCAGAATTTGATACTCTATCAATCTATGGTATAAAAAATAGGACATTCCATTTAAAAAAATCAAAGTGACCTTGAAATCTTTGAAATGCCTGCACCCACGCAGAAAATGTTTGTGTCACAATATGCGCCCGTCTATACCGTGTAAGCTTTGTTCATAAAATTTTTCTATATTATTACAAATAACGGATATATTCAAAGTGGACATAGTGATTGCCCCACCCTGTATACGGCGAAGAAAAGATCCTAAACTGGGACATTTGAAATGCAACAAGCTAATAAATTCGATGGGCACTGATAGGTTTCTGTCTACCTTCCAGGACGGTGGCACGGAGTCCTGTTACCGGACGGTGCTCAGCTTCGACACGATCCAATGGTCGCACGCCGGCGAATGGTTGCTGCTGGTACGCTCGTCGGAAGGAATCGCGGACGCTTCCGTTTTGTTGAACGTGACACGGGCCTCCGAGTACAGTCACGCTCACTTCCGGTCAGCAAGTCTCGCTTGCCTGTCGCTTTGTCTGGCGCTGGCCATTCTGCAAGAGCACCGTCGCTGAGCGGAGGAGGGCCGAGCCTTCAGCGTCTCCGGTCTGAAAACGACGAGAGAAATATTCCTTAGAAACGAATAAGGAAATCGAACGAACCCGACTACCTTCTGAGCGACGAGGGGGGAGGGCGAGTTTCCGCGTCAGTATTCTCGCGACTTCGATAATTGTAAATAATATATAAAAGTCGAGCTAGAGCAGGGGAACGAAAGAGGCAGCGCGAGAGAACGATAGATGAGAATGAGTGTGTTATAGAGTGAACGAGGTAAGAGCAAGTTAAAAAAAGAAAAATCGAAAATACTATTCTCGTAAGAGGCGAAACGTCGCAGTCGACGAAAATTACAACGGAAGCTTGATCGCGTGCATTTCTTTCCGGATTTTTGTTGTCGGGTCACACACGAAAAACGCAAACGATGGACGCGTTTAAACCATGGACCTAAAGGACTGAGCGTAAAGTAGGGTTTTAGGCGAGAGGGGGGTCCAAGCGAGCGGGGAGGGATGGTTGACTGCGGCCATCTTGGTCCGATAAATATGTGGCGCGCTCTATAGGCGACTTTAAATACTCTGTACTACATTTCTAGCATGGACCAGAACCTTTCACACAATACACACTGGCATTTTTACAAATTACAGTAAATTCTCTATAATCGCAAATGCCTCGGGGCGATTTGTTTGCATTTATCGATCGTGGTCCTACTTTTTTCGAGCTTCAATGGCCGAGCCTATCGTAGAGAAGGAACCAAAGGCCGAGCCGAACGTAGAGAAGGACAGCGCGTGTAAACAGACATCACGGCAACCGTCGATGCGACGGCACCTGTTTGCATTTATAGATCTTGGGCCTACTTTTTTCGAGCTTCAAAGGCCGAGCCGAACGTAGAGAAGGACAGCGCGTGTAACGCGAGACCACGCGCGGGCCTTCGAGCTGTGCCGGCGACTGCGACTCTCCGCGTCTCTTTCTTTCATATACGCTGTCCTTCCTTGCGTTCGAAACTCTCATCGTCAATAAAACCACTAAATTCAGTTCATATTATATCGTGTTTGGTATCATTTTGCATTAGAAAAATGCCAGGAATATGTTGGTGAAAGTCCCATGAAAAAATAATGGAAAATAAAGAAGATAGAATTTTGGTATAACGTTATGATGACTCACGGGCGTTTGAACTGTGCCGACGACTGCGACTCTCCGCGTCGCGTTAGTAGTGGTTCACACCGATATACCGAGCCGAGATCAGTGTATTGACTTGGAGGGGATATTTCATTGGCGTTTATCGTACATGCCCAGTTTGCGATTATAGAGAATTTACTGTAATGTGTATCAACGCGCCGAAAACACAAAGCCACGACGATTCACCAACTTTACCGCACGTGTACCGGGCACAAAATGGTTCTGGCGTACCGCGATCGCGTGTATTGTACAGGCCACGTGCTACAGACGTTACACTAGTATTTAAAGTCGCCTATAGAGCGCACCACATATTTATCGGACCAAGATGGCCGACAAGTTGATACCCCTTCCGTCTTTTCTTACGTCCCCGGAGGCTTATGCTCAGTCCTTGAGGTCCATGGTTAGAACGGAGAGCCTTTTATCGACGCGGTCGTCTTCCGATGATCGCAGCATCCGGCAACGACGATGATCCAGCCGCATCGTTCCTTAATTGTGGATCACGTCGCGAGAGGTTTTCGATACCGTTAGGATTTTTTAGACGATAGATGGGACATGTATAGATGATCGAATCGGCGGCAGCACAGTACCTTTCTGTTTCTCCTTTTCTTTAGCTTTCTGTTCCAACGGGTTTTTCTTTTTCTTTTTTTTTTGGTTACCTTTTGTCGAAGCATTTGTTCCTGTAATGGAGACCGAAGAAAACAAGAAAATACGAGGGAGGAATAAAAAATCGAAACGAAACGGGAACGCGTTTATTGTTCGAGCGCATTGAATAGCCGACATCTTTCGCGGGCCTTAAACGGGGACACGTCGAGGCCATTATTCAGGGAAGATGCATCGGTGCGTAGGGAAAGTTTGTAAACTAAGTTCGCGGCCCTTCGACACCAGCCATTTCCGGAAGCTCTCGACCCGATCGCGCCGGGAATTACGAGGTTCTTCGCCGTCACGCGCGGGGAGGGCGCGTGTAAATATTTGTATAGTTTATTTGTAAGCAGACGACGAGGGGAAAAACATACACACACTATACAGCCTGTCTCGTAATTAACGGCACGCTCTTTAAATTCGAATAACTGTTTTATAAATGGACCAAACGAATGTCGAACTAGTTTTTCTGCCAAGTTAGGTGGATTAGTTTACCAGACATGCTGAAAATTCCATCGAAATTGATTAACTAGTTTACGAATTATAAATGGTTTTAAAAATGATGGAAATAAATTTTTTTACGATTTACAGCCTATTTTTCCCGTTTTATTATACTATTTGGCCATTTTTTAATTGGTACAGTATATCACTTATATAAATTTGCAGAAATTCTTCCAAAATTTTCATTTTCAAAAGCTCTGAAGTCGTTTGGTCCATTTATAGAAAAAGTGATTCTGATTTAAAGCGTGTGCCATCAATTATATGACTGACTGTATACACACATACACCGAAAGTGAAACAAGCGTCGCGGAAGGAAAAATTGTTGTCGAGCCGGCGTGCACCGAACAGGAGACCAATTTTTCAGTCGGGACGTCGCACAGTGGTTCCAAGTTCAGATTTAGCCGTTCAGAATCAATAGAACTTCTATAGAATTATTAATTAATTTAATAGAATTTCGGAGAAATATCATTACGGATGTCTAAACGTTTGTTGATATAATGTTAGCAATCATGGTTCAAAATAAAGTAGAATATAAAATGTTATAAAAATCAAAAGAATATACAAAGTGTGATAAATAGTTTGGGGATCTTTGTACAAAGTAAAAATTTCCTGCGTCAATTTCACACGAAATACCTTATTGTTATTATTAGACTACGGATTTTATGCATTTATGAAAACAGTAAAGACGTTTAGAAAATTGAAAAACACTATTGTATTATTTCTAACTCCTTAAAATAGTTAAGACGAGAACTAAATGTTTATGTAACTCTTGCATCTCGCAGTGTAATTATTATAAATGGTAAAGTAAAGAAATTTAATTCTGCTTAATTTTTGTAAATATATGGTTGGAAATATATTGCAGAAATAATCTCTGTTTCATTATCAAAACAAAGAAATTTGACAAGAAATGAGTCTGTTTCCGAAAACGATATTAAAACATTACTAGCGACATCTCGGACAATGAAAACTGATTTAATTATTTTCTGTATATTTGCTCTTAAATTAATTCCGTTCAAACTGTTCGTGTGTAGAACAAATTGAGCTCTCGAATGACTAAAACGACTTTGCGATCCACTGTGAGTCGGTGAGACTGATCGAAGACTGTTCACTCGAACATGACTTGTTTCTTAGTGCGATTATGGCGCGACGCGGCGGTCTACTGGGCGTTCCAAAATTGATGGTATTTAATTCGAGTGTGCCAGAATATCGATATAGATACGATCAGTTACAGAGGACTGTATACACCTACCAAATAAAAAATATTATACATGTATTGGGTTGGCAAATAAGTTCGTTCGGTTTTTGTGATTTATTCCACTGTAAAAAACCGAACGAACTTATTTGCCAACCCAATACTATGCTTTTAAAAAGAAAATTATATGTATATTAACAATTAGAAGAAAATATTAATAACTAAAGTTGTCGAACACCAAAGTTATGTTAAAACATACTTGGCGACGTGTTTATTATAATTATTTCGTTACCTAAAAAAAGTTCCTGCAACCGAAGTTGTCCCAAGTTTCATTACTCGTCTGTATTCAAAACTTACCTCTATTGTTCTTTGTCACATTGAGTACCATGTCAGTAATATATTCACGACAAAATTACTAATTTTTATATCGTTAACTTGGGTGTCCTAAATATCATTGGAATCTGTAAACAAGTAAGAAAAATATACTTCATTTCAGGTGTGCGTAAAATTAGCATTCTAATGGCAATAAACAAATTACTTCGAGTCTGTGAAAGTCCATAAGTCACCGGAAAGTTGAATCTTCGCAGAAGATTGCTAATATTTAAATTATTATACGTTCGTTAAACAAAGTCGTACACGATCCTCCCAGGCTCATTCTAAATGAAGAAGTTTCTACTTTCAGAACGCCTCCTTAGTTTCTTCTAAGATCGAGCAAATTCAAACGTTTCTATGAGGATGGGAGAATTTTATTCGTTCCTGAATCGACCATATATTTGAAGATTGAAGCTTCTCCTGTAAAATGAGCTCTCAAAAGTGGCTCTACGATTTTTGTAGCCCATCTATTTAACTTTGAATAGTAAGTGGCAAATCCAATCATCTTGCAATGATCAGGATTACCAGACTGGCTCTCCCCAGCTTTACTTTGTTTGATAATATTTTAACAATTTGTAAAGATGTCGAGAATATTCATAGTATAAATTATAATCGTTAACAATTTTATAAAGTGACTTATGGGCATGTTTGGCCGCGCAACTTCCGCGTGGCGAATCTCAGATTAGCAATTCATTTTACAATCTCATGACCATTTCAAAGACGTATGCTGAGCTTGTTTTTCCTGTACTTCCATAATATCAAAACAAAAATATGGCAATCCATTTAAAAAACACGACTTGGCCTTGAAATAACTGAAATATTAGAGATAAAAATGTTTTGGATAGACTGCAAATTTTATTAATTCAATAAGTTTATGGCAAAAATCACTGGGTGAAACACGACACAGTGAAAACATCAGGAAAATTTCAGAAATTGATTATATCATTTGTGATTTTTTAAAATTGTCAAGAAACAGATTTGTATGCAGTTACCGTGTCTTGCAAACGATGCACACAATTTTGATTTTGCATGAGGCTCCGCCGTTTAATAATGAATATCAATTTTGGAGCTGCCCGTATCCTACGTGAGATATAATCGAACGAAAATGAACGAATGTATACGGTCGAGGACACCGCATAAAACAAAAGAAACGTGGTACGTATGAAAATGAGAAACTAAGTACTCCGAAAAGAAATAGGAAGATTAAAAAATACATTGTTGTATATTATTTTAGGTAAGTAGTAAACTAAATAGCGTGTATATAGTGATTGTAAATGCATTGGCTATCGAATACACCGACGGCTATGTATGACGAATTATACAGTGACGCTGTTAGAGATATATTTATTATTCGTTGATATATTTTTATAAAGTTTTATTTAGCCATAAGTTCTCTTTTGCCTTCCCCCTCTGGATGTCGTGTATTGATCATCGTTAGTTTCACTGCCAAAACGGACGAAACAAGAGCCGAAGGATTTCATTTCGAACGTTTCAACGAGGATCGTTACAATAAAAATCTCCTCTGTATCCCTTTCCTTGCGTACGTCCTAACAGAAATAAGAAGATGAAGAAATTGACGTTACAGTCGTTGTACTTGTAATAAGAAGAAATATTGAGAGAAAGAGCGAGTGAATGAAACAGAGCGAGAATGAGAGAGAGAGAGAGAAAGAAGAAACGATGTGAAAAGAATAAGATCGTTGTCCTCCGTGATTCATTGAGTAATCGTATAGAGTCTCGTTTCGATCGTTCCAGTTCCTTCGAGTGATATCGTTGCGTGAATGGGTTTACGAAACGCAGTGGTTCCTAATTTTTTTGTAAGCTGAACAAAAACAAAAAAAAAAGAATTAAAATAAAGCAAGTAAATGAAACGTGCCGACACTGCCGACTAAGATGTGTATAGGTTCGTTCAAAATGGTTCGCCTAATTCGCAACGAAATTGTAATCGCTGTTCAATAATAGACGCGAGAAAATTAACTGGTGATCCTTTCGAGATTTACTTTAGCGTATACGATCGATCAGATGTACCGTTAGTTTCTGTCGGTTTTCTTTATTTTTACTTTTTCGTTGAATTGCTTAGGTGTTACAAATAAGCAACGTGATGTAATCGTTGTACCCCATGACGCCTAAAAGTCCAATAAATGATATTTACAATAACTGTGTATATTTAATGTAGCTCGATTAATGCTCTTCGATCCAACACTTTAAAATATTTTATTTTACGTCAGATTATTTTATTAAAGAGTTAGATTGTTAAAATGGAAATATTTTATTGTTTGATTCAGGTTCTGAAAATAAAAATATTTTATTTTGTGTGGTTTAGATCGTCAAAATAAAAACATTTTAGTTTCGAAATCATATATCCCATCTGAAATACTATTTTTTAAGCTACATAAAATAGAATCTAAAGACAGTAAGTAGAATTTGAAATATTTATTTCGCTAAATATTGCCGACCTATGCAATTACTATTAAAATATAATCTTATGCGAAAAAAGATTTAAAAATATAATCTTATGTGAAAGATAGATTTTAATATATAATCTTATGCAAAAGAATGATTATAAAATATAATTCGACTCTCTCCGTTTGCAGGTATGTGGTAACTCCTTAAATAAGAGACTGAATTCGTGCGATTCCATTTAACCATCAGTTACGGAATAATTACATCGGTAATTGCTTTTCCATAGATAACGCAATCAGACTTCGATTGTAATAATGCAGATTGAAGTTCGATTCTCATAAAAATCAGTGGGAATTCATAAAGAGCGAGCAGAAGGCTAGGGATACCTCCTAGAATTTCTTCGAGTCATGTGAATTAAGTCTTTGGAAATGATAGAGAAATCAATCTTGCTGGCCTTGCCTCGCCATGAGTAGTCGGAAAGAGAACGAAAAGTAGACAAATTGCTCTCACAAAGAAATCACGCGGTTCCTTTCCGCCAACGTGCTCGGTTTCACAGTCATTTCCTCCCTAATCGTTCTTGCTGATGCCTCGGACCGAACTCTGGGGAACCACGCTGTTTCCCATTACTTTCGTACCCTAACGTCTTTCTTATGGTGTTCCATCGAATCACAGACGAGGAATAGTGTAGTCCACTCGTCCTATAGAGTTTCGTGTCCCGTGGGATTTGTCCGGTGAAAATGAGGAAATATTTACTTAAGTAAATATTCTCCAACAATGAATTAAGAAGTAATTAATAAGTAAATATAACCATTATTATATAATATACAGTGGCTCACGAAAGTATTAGAACGCCCTTTAAAACAGAATAACTTCTTTTATAATTGTACCTAACGTCCTGATTTTTTATAATCAATTACAAGCATTGGTTTATGAAATGATATGTGCAAAAAAGATTTTCCAAAATTTACAAGGTTACATGCAAAAATAAAAAAGGCATTTTTTAAATTTTTTATTAGGGCCCTTAAAGAAAATTTAAAATATATGTTTTGTAGATCTATGTTAGTTATACACATGCTGAAAATTTCTTCAAAATCGGTTGACGCAGGAAAAAACGACACGCATCGAAAGATGTACGATTTTGTGGATTTTAAGCAGAAACTAATCAAAAGTCGTGTAAAACTACGATTTTCACAATTTTTAATCGCTTGTAGCTCGTGTGTGTTAATCGATTTTGATGCAATTTTCAGCATGTGTATAACTAACATAGATTTACAAAACATTTTAATGTAACAAAGCCGCTAAGGGATGAAATCAATTATTATTTTATTCCTGTTTCCCACAATCAATGCGAAAAATTTTTATTTTGCATAAAGATCCGCAGTCTAACTATTACTTAAAGTCATACCATATCCTACGTTACTGAACGATACTGTTTCCAGATGCAAGCGGCAATGGAAATGGCTTGCGGGAAACCCTAGTCAGAAGTGGCCAGAACGGCAGGAAAAGTATGTTGAAATTGTATGAAATAATTTTCTCGAAGGACGGAGTTACAATGTAACAAAACAGCTCCGCGAAAGTGTGTTTTCGACGCAAAAGAGAAACGGAAGGGTGGGAAACGCAGAACGCGGCGCGAGTAATATAAATAAAGAGGCCCGGTAGACTGTAGCGAACATGCTAATAGAGTCACGCGAAGTGGCTGTGAAAGCCTGACGGTTACGCAACCCGTGTATTCTTTGCTTAAACGCAACAAGGCTTCCCAGGAGGGAAAGAAGTCGCCCGTTTCGTCGGAAGATCGCAGCCGCCTGGTTCTTTCCGCGCAAACGGAACGCGGAACGTGGTGGACTTTTGTCTCGTAAAACGGCTGCGGAACAGCGAGACCGTTCCTTTCACAATTTTCGAATTTGCGAAATTTCAGAGAGCCGAAGAAGAAGGCCGGGGCGGAGAGGAATCACTTAAACTTGATACAGTCGGAAAGGAAACTTGCGAGTGCCGATCCACTTCCACGTAAACCTCCTCTCGAGTAATAAACTCGGCAGATGTCGAAATGGGGCACGAGTTTATTTATTCACGAACCACGGCGCGGCGGTGCTCCAATTCTTCCGGGTGAAATTAATACGACGATCTTTCGGAGGGGTGAGCGGCGGATATTTCATCTTTAATAATAACAGTTCAACAGTCTCAAGTACTTAAGGTACCTTCAAGAGCTTGACGCTCTACAGTACCGAGTCTTAAAGTATTAACCGCTCTTGGTAAACACTTCACGAAAACCGAACGCTTAATTAATTGCCATTTCAATTGTCTTCTTAATTATAAGTTTAGCGACTACAACATCAAGATGTACAGTGGCCGACGAAGGTAAGTTTAACATTGAAATTTCTGTATACGACCATTCATAACTAAACATTTCTAAATGAAACTCTGCACTCGCCGAGTAAAACAGATAATACACGAGCGAATAAAACAAAAACTATTATTAAACAGAAATGTTCTATAATAAGTAGACTGCGAAGCAGGAATAACATAAAAATTGATTTCATCCCTTAACGATTTTGTTACATTAAAAGCAACATTACAACATTCTTGAATTTTTAAAATCTTTTGCTGTTTTATATTTCACCCAAACAATTTCTTCATAAATGTATAAAGATCCGCTGTTTAATAATAAGCTATAGGAATGTTTCATTTTTCAATTTTTAAAGACGTAACAATATTCTGAGTATAAAGTGGCGGACGAAAGAAAGATTGACATTGGAATTTCTGTGTATGAGTATTCATTTTAGCACTAGTCTTTCAAATATTAATATAAATATACACTATCAAACTTCTTTTGTGTATTTAACTTTATCCATTTTGATAAAGTTTTTCACATTGTAACAATATTAAGAACTACATATATAGTACACATTTGTCGATATTTCTTTTCATTTCTCTCCGAATACATTGACTTTAAATAAATAAAATAGTTTCTTGCAACGCGACGTTTACGTCTCGATGCATTGTTCAATGTATTCTGCACCTTCAATAGCTAGAAACGTGATAATAATACGTTATGCAATGGAAGTTGGAACTATTCTATTTGAACTTCCACTTGGTCTTATCTAGATAAAATCTACTATACCGTTGTACAATAGGATCCGGTTAATATTTGACCGGCACTCGCATTTACAACAAACTATATTAAACATTGTTTTTTATTTTCTCTTTAAGTTGGCTTTCCTCTTAAGTCTCTTTCCATTTCAGAAAGGATAATTCTTGCTTTCATTTATTTCAAAGGATAACATTCATTTTTTAGGTAATTTCTTATTCTAATTATTAGACTGCGGATCTGTATGCATTTATAGCAAAATTGAGTAGATGAAATTCAAAATTGTAGGAAAATTTAAAAAATTGAAGGTGTATATATGATTTCTCATCTATTAAAATTATTAAGTGAAGAAATAAGATTCCGCTTGTTTTCTATTTCTTGCACTCGATACAAACAATTTTTATTTTGCATAAAGGTCCTTATATTTTGTATATTACGTGCTTTTTCTTTCTCCAAAATTGATTAGTAGACTGCTGATCTTTATGCGTTTATAGCAAAATTGAGTAGATGGAATTCAAAATTGTAGGAGAATTTTAGAAATTGAATATGTACATTTATGATTTCTCATCTATCAAAATTATTAAGGCAAGAAATAACATTCCGCTTGGTTTCTATTTCTTGCACTCGATACAAACAATTTTTATTTTGCATGAAGGTCCTTATATTTTGTATATTATGTGCTTTTTCTTTCTCCAAAATTGATTAGTAGACTGCTGATTTTTATGCGTTTATAGCAAAATTGAGTAGATGAAATTCAAAATTGTAGTAGAATTTTAGAAATTGCAGAAATAGGAGAAATAACATTCCGCTTGGTTTCTATTCCTTGCACTCGATACAGACAATTTTTATTTTACATGAAAATCCACAGTCTACTAATTACACACACAATGCAACTACTTAACAAATTTTTGTATTCAGAAGATTCGCAAGACCTTGATAATCCGTTTGAAAGTGAATTTCAGCAAAATTCTCCTACAACTGAAATCTAGTAAGCTAAATTTTCAATAACTTTTTAAAAGATATTCTACACGCGTAACGATATCTCTTAACATTTTGAAAAATTTCTCCTTTGTCAATATTATCAAGCTTTCTGCGAGTTGGGTTCTGCGTCCCATGGTAGTGCACGTTTTTCCCTGACGCGACGACCTTAAGATCGTTTGTAAATTTCAGAGTGGAAGGCGCGAACATCCTCTAGTTCACCATCCGCGGATTCTGAGGTTCCGCGTCCCACCAGACGCGGGAAAATAAATAAATGACGAGCGATTCCCGCGAGCCCCGAGCAGGGCGAGCAGGGCGAGCAGGGCGAGCAGTTTCTCCGTAGATAGCGCGAGAATTATGGTTCCGTGTGGGGGCAGGAAGGGAAACGGGGGCCATTTTAAGCCCTCCTCGGTTTCTGGCCTTACAATTCCGTAATTTTTACCCTCGGAGAAGTTAAGAGTAATTTACTGGCTCCGCGTAGGCGTTATTCGGTTCTCACTACCCCACTACCATCCCCCGCTCTTCCCTTCAATCCTCTCCAACCCCCATGAAATAGGGTAGCTTGAGGATCCCCGGCCGTTGTTAATTGTCTACCGTAAGATGAACTTGATTTTCCGCGAAAGTGCAAACCTGGAGGGTGGCTCAAGATAAATGTTAGTAATATTGTTACGAAAATAGGTAGTTACTTGTTCTTGGACACGATGTGACATCCCCAGGGTCCTGCTTCTTCCGTTGGAACCCCGTGCCTACAGTAATAATAGACCGGCGATTCTGAAAACGAGTAACTGGAGACACGGACAAGATAAAGGACGACGGAGCACGAATGTTTCTTCGGCTAACAGGGGTTGATTTGAATCTCCGGTATTTCAGCCCTTCAGGTGTATCTCAACCCCGTTTGTGATACCGAATTGGGCTAAGAAAGGGAAACTCTCGGTTTCTTGTTATGACACTTTCATCTTTTCTACTATTTCACTGTTTAGTACGTTCCGTGAAAAAATATATTTTCCTATGGTATTTATCAATATTAGATATACGGAAAAGTTCTTCCAGTTTTCCATGTGAAAAGGGAACACTAAACTTACCATCATCGATCAAATTTAACGGTTTTATATATTTTATTTCAGGTATTAAAATAAAAAATCCGGGCAATCGATGTGATTCTCGATTTATAATATTTTGTTTCGCAAAGATGACACCAATTTCTCTATAAAATGTTAAAAATCAACAAGTGAAAATGAATAATTGCTTCCACATGATTTCGAACTGTTTCTTCCAAGCCTTATGGTTCTATTTCATAGTTAAAAGTGTTATCTTGTCAATATTGTTCGAGCTGATGGATACTATTGTTTTTTCCGCGTGTTTTCGTGTCATTTGTTCACTTGCATCGCTTTTTCCTTAAAATTCTCAAGAGGTAGACGAAGTACTCAAAAAAATCTATGAGACATTATGTATAACATGTTAAGAATAAAATCTAGCAGCACACAGTAATAATAAACGAATATTTTATTAAAGAAATGTCACATCAACATAGTTTTCCAAGGTAAACAATTGTTTGTGTCGCTTTCTCCATAATTTTATCTTATTCGGCAACATTTCAGCTTCAAGTACGTCCAAGAATTATCAAACTCCCTATTCCTATCAGAAGTTCTACGATTTTGACAGAAAGCTCATAGGTTTCGCCCACTGTGCGTTGTTCCTAGATCGGCGTGTACAATATTGAATGGGATTTGCAGTTTGCAGCCACTATTGGCTATAAATATACGAGTAGCCGGATCAAATTTGTGGAAACGATCGTAATGGAAGATATGCGCGTCTACCGAGTGGCACGACCGACCTACAGACGAGCGTGAGAATAGAAATGGAGAAACAGTGGAGAATGAGGAGGAGTGTGGAGCGAGACGAGTGAATGAGAGACAAAAGGAAGAAGCGAGACGAGAAAAAAACGATAGAAACAGAAGATAGAAGAAGAGAGGAAAAAATAGAAATAAGAATGGAGAGAACGGAAGGAGCGTGGCACGACAATGGTCTATCCTCGCTGCATTTAGCCATCGCAGAGTTCGTTTAATTTCGATTCGATTTGACGGCGCGGCGCGGCGTGGAGAAAGTAAACGCAACGGCGACGCGGAAAAACTCTACGCGCGACACGGCCATATCGGTGAATGACGCCTCGTCCGCGTTCCGATGCTTTATTCGCTCAAGATAAATGTTATAGGGTCGCCGATGACGGTAACTGAAACGGTGATTGTATCACTTGAAGTGAAACACTTCGCAAGCGCGCGCACATATCGTATCGCGCGATCGATACACGCAGCTGTAAAAATATGTTTTAGCGAGATCAAAATTAATTGACATTAATTGAACATACAGTGAGCCACGAAAGCATACGAACGCCCTTTAAAACAGAATAACTTTTTTATAATTGTACCAAACGACTTGATTTTTTATAGTCAATTAGAAGCATCGGTTTACGAAATGATACGAAGCTGAAACTGATCAAAAGTCGTGAAAAACTACGATTTTCACCATTTTTAACCGATTGTAACTCGTGTATATGTTAATCGATTTCGATAAAATTTTCAGCATGTCTATAACTAACATGAATCTACAAAACATATAATTTTAATTTTGCATTAAGGGCCCAAATAAAAAAGGTCTAAGAAATGCCATTTTTATTTTTGCATGTAACACTATACATTATAATTTATGGAAAATCTTTTTTGCATATCATTTCATGAACCATGCTTCTAATTGATTATAAAAAATCAGGCCGTTTGGTACAATTATAGAAAAGTTATTCTGTTTTAAAGGGCGTTCGAATACTTTTGTGTGGCTCACTGTAGATCTACAAAACATGTATTTTTAATTTTCATTAAGGGTCCAAACAAAAAAGTTTTAAGAAACGCCATTTTTATTTTTGCATGTAACCCTATACATTATAATTTATGGAAAATCTTTTTTGCATATCATTTCATGAACCATGCTTCTAATTGATTATAAAAAACCAGGTCGTTTGGTACAATTATAGAAAAGTTATTCTGTTTTAAAGGGCGTTCGAATACTTTTGTGTGGCTCACTGTAGATCTACAAAACATATATTTTTAATTTTCATTAAGGGCCCAAATAAAAAAGGTCTAAGAAATGCCATTTTTATTTTTGCATGTAACACTATACATTATAATTTATGGAAAATCTTTTTTGCATATCATTTCATGAACCATGCTTCTAATTGATTATAAAAAACCAGGTCGTTTGGTACAATTACAGAAAAGTTATTCTGTTTTAAAGGGCGTTCGAATACTTTCATGTGTCTCACTGTAGATCTACAAAACATATATTTTTAATTTTCATTAAGGGTCCAAACAAAAAAGTTTTAAGAAATGCCATTTTTATTTTTGCATGTAACCCTATACATTATAATTTATGGAAAATCTTTTTTGCATATCATTTCATGAACCATGCTTCTAATTGATTATAAAAAACCAGGTCGTTTGGTACAATTATAGAAAAGTTATTCTGTTTTAAAGGGCGTTCGAATACTTTCGTGGCTCACTGTAGATCTACAAAACATATATTTTTAATTTTCATTAAGGGCCCAAACAGAAAAGTTTTAAGAAATGCCATTTTTATTTTTGCATGTAACCCTATACATTATAATTTATGGAAAATCTTTTTTGCATATCATTTCATGAACCAATGCTTCTAATTTTTCACTTATATTTCAATTATAAGAAAGTTATTCTGCTTTAAAGGACGTTCGAACACTTTTGTGGCTGTAAATACCATAAATGTCCTTGAATTCTCGGCTATAACAGAAACATTACTAAGACTTTCTAACAGAGATTCCAACCTGTGGAAATATAGTGTGGACATTGTTGCTAGCTTTCCAGGAAACTGCAAACCACCTGATATTTAAAATCGGACTTCTAAGTAAATGGCCGTCACTGTATTTTCCAGTGGGTATTTCGCGCAAGTGAATAGCCGTGGTAGAAACGTCATTCATGGCGCGGAGCACTTTATAAGGAGAAACTTCTGCTTGGACTCCTCGCTTCAAGAACGATTCTTTCGTCGATAAGGTTGCTTCGGATCCGAGAGGAATCAATCGTTCTCGGAGAGATCCAATTCGACTTCCCGAAGGTATCTTTCGACCAATTCAGGGGCTGCCTATAATTCCGCTCTATAAGCCTTCATATATGTCAGAAGATAAGGGGCGAAGCTTTTCCGTTCGATCGACTTGACGCTCACGAAATTTATGAGAGGACAACTATCGCAGCTCTCTTCGTGTGCGTGCACGTGCGCGTATCGCGAGGTCAACGGTGATCCTCCGCCGGATAAAAGGAACGGTTGTATGTCTTCGCCAGGATCTGAACAGATACCAGTCGAAACATTTACCGACGTTGTTTGATTTATTTATTTGTTTCTTGTTAAAGTTATTCGCGAGATATCGAGAAGTTCTTTGTCGCTTTTTAGTCTATGACTCCAGGTCACGTGGCGCGAGCCCGAGACGACGACGTCGACCGTCGAAGCGACGCGACGACGACGGTCGAACAATGAACCCCCGCACAAAGAGACTTCCCGTTAGAATTGACGGAATAGCACGATTCGATGGAGCGACCAGCTAGCGTGAATGAATTCCTTCCGTGTCCCGTGCCAGTACGAGTGTTCGCTCACCCCGTTTCGATATTCGTTTCTTCGCTCCTCGCGAACCTTACGCTGCGCGACGGAATTCTTCGCCTTATGGAATTCGTTGGGGATGTCCGGCATTTTTTCGTTCATTGTTTCCTCTCGTTTGCATCTCGCGTTTCCTATCGGGACGCGTCAGAACGGCTCGTGTTCGCTAGCGTCCGTATGTATCCGCGCACCTGGGCTCATTTGAATACACAGTACATGTTGCGTCTTGTCAGTGCTCAACTGCGATTAGCAAGCCGCTGGGAAGGCGCCTCGTGGAGGGGTAATGAAAGAAATAAGAGAATAGTCGAATTTTCGAATGGAAGTGAAGAACACGTATGCAAGGTGTACAGGGTGTCCCAAAACTCCTTCAAGTCCGGGAAATGGGAGGTTCCTTAGGTCATTTGAAGCGACATTTTCCTTTGCAAAAATTACCGCCGCGGCTTTGTTTAGGAGTTATTAGCGAAAAACACAGACCAATCTCACCAATCAGAGCGCGACCTAGACGCGAGCTGGCACTGTCGGCCCGGCGCACAGTGTCACGAGCCATTGACAAAAATCGGAAAAGTCACTGCTTCATGTCGATTGAAAACTATGTTCATACTATGTCAAAATGTCCAAATAAATCATTTATTGAAAAAAAAAATAAAAAAATCCAGTAGGAAACTAATTACAAGCGAATCTGTAAACGAAAATTTGGAAGATGAAATAGTACATCAGTTCATAGCGTAACTTGTTTACGTTGTATTATGAACAAAAGACATTTGTAAGAAATAATCTTTTTAGAAAATGATGGGTAAGGGTTGGCTAATTATAATTTATCTTCAAAAATTTTGTAATACTTATGCACTATTTAATAATTAACCTGAAATGAAACCATTAAATTTTATTGGTTCCCCTAATCTTTAGTAGAGGATAAAAAAAAAAGGTTTCAAAACGTGTCGGCGATTTTTTTTGCGTTGTATTAGTAAGATAGTATATTTTGATATTATGTAAATTTTAATTGCGAAATCTTGCGAAAAACAGAGTTATTTAACAAAATATGTAGCAAGAACTGGTCAGCAAGATTCAGATTATGAAGACGAGTAATGCAACTGCACCTCGTATGCTTTGTATGTACTCGTAAGCTTTGATTAAGTATGACTACTCATTTGTTTATAAAAGCGAATTATGATTAAAGAATGTTTAGACCAGAGCGAATAGTCCTACTTTTACTCAGTTGCGGCAGGCAAAGCAGACAAAGAGTATATGTGTGTCGAGGAGGCGAATGTTATAGGAGTTTAAAACGAAGTTTCAGTTTCGGAAGAACTGAACTGAGAATTCATCTACTGAAAACCAGCAATAAAACAAAATTTTGTTTATAAATATCGTTTTACAATGTTTAAATAAATTACTATATTTATAATAGTATCATGTTGAGATTGCTTTCAATATAAATGAAAAAACCCACTTTGTTTCATGTCTCTATCATAAACAGAACAAGAGTTATTGAATTTTGTCCAAAAAACAGGCATTTCGTGACACTGTGCGGCGCGCCAACTGTCTATTGGCCGACTGTGCCAAGTCGCGGTCTCATTGGTCCGTATTTTTCGTTAATAACTTCTAAACAAAGCCGCAGCGGTAATTTTTGCAAAGGAAAATGTCGCTTCAAATGACCTAAGGAACCTCCCATTTCCCGGACTTGAAGGAGTTTTGGGACACCCTGTATATGTACAAGGTGTGTTCGAAAAGTAACGGGAATTTTGTAATTTTGCGGGTTGTATTGGCCCAAATTTTTAGCCGAAATTTTTATAATACATATTCAAAGAAACAAATTTATGGAATAATTTCTCAAGAATGCATCTTCACAGTCTGCCTCGGTGTGGCCCAACCTTTTCTGTGTCATGCCTCACCTAAGCCTTTCTAAAAATCATATGCCCCCTATGTAACATATACAATATAATTTTTAATATTCAAAAATTCAATTTTTCATTGAAGAAACTTAACCTTTTGCACTCGGAGCTATTTCAACTCGAAAATTCAACATTTCTTCCGACCTAGAAATTCATATAAATTGATATAATACCTCGTGCAATACTTAAATGTTCAGTAATTGATTAGATCCCAATATCTATATACATATATAAAATAGAAAAGTATGTGAGTATGTACAGTGAGCCACGGAAGTATTTGAACGCCCTTTAGAACAGTATAACTTTTTAATAATTGTACCAAACGACCTGATATTTTGTAAGCAATTAGAAGTATTGGTTTACTAAATGGTATGCCAAAAAGTTTTTCCAAAAATTACAATTTACGAAGTTGCATGCAGAAATAGAAAAGGCATTTTTTTCAACTTTTTTATTTGGGCCCATAAAGAAAATTGAAAATATTTATTGTGTAGATCTACATATAGTAGCTCCACACATGCTGAAAATTTTATGGAAATAGATTAACATACACACGAGCTCCAAGCGGTTAAAAATGGTGGAAATCGTAGTTTCACACGACTTTTGATCAGTTCCTGCTTAAAATCCACAGAATCGTACATCGTACATCAGAATCGTTTAATAATGTAAACAATATTTTGAATAATGGTACAACAACATTTAGTAGTGACTCCGAGTCACCACACGAGTGCTAAAAACAAAATACATATGAGTTTGGCGTATAATAGTTTGCCCACGCCCGAAATATGTTCTTTAATAATCATTCCGAAACCTGTTCTATTATACTATACGTAAAGACTGCAGCAGAAGATACGTCCTTCTATGCCCTATACATATACACGAGTCTAATATACAGGTGCTCGGCCATTTACATCCAACCGTTCCCGAGACTAACCGGTGTTCCCAGAATTCTATAAACGTCCAGCTGGTAAGTGTTCATGTCGCTGTGAACTGCTCGTTTCCCGCCAGTTACGATTACAAACGTTTCATTAGTTTCCTTCCAGGAAATGTCGGGTATCAGCTTCTCTAATCAAGGAAATCTCTATTCTTCGCGTACCGGCAGCCATCGAGGGCAGTTTCCGGTCTATGCGTTACCGTTGCTGGCCCGACCGCTCTCTCTTCCTTTCTTCTCTTCCTGCAGCAGAGGTAAGAACGAACCCAGTGAAAATGACGTTGGTCCAAAAAAGACGGGAGAAGAGAGAGAGAGAGAAAGGGGAAGGGGGAGCACGACGGAGTAAAATCGCGTTTTAAATGTTAATTCGTCCATTTTCCTGGCTCGCGTCGGCGATATCCGCGGAAGACCTCCGCGTGCTAAGATTGTCCCTTGAAAATAGACCTGTCCCTTCCCCGGTTTCTGAGAGGACTGTGTCGCTCCGGGTATCAAATTATACCTGGCGACGTTGCTACGGTAAGTTGCGAGCGTTAAAACGTGGAAACTTTACCAATTTACTTGGACGGTACAAGGGAAATGATTTCGTCCCATGTACAACGGAGAACACCAGCCGACGTGTATCGCCGTTTTTGTTTGAAACGCCCTGAAGACTGCTGACGCGACTACCGCCATTGGTCAGCAAAACTGTCAATAGAGACACCTCTGTTTTGTTTTATTATAGAGGTATTCCTTATTGGACGCGTTCATTTTCGAGTGATTTTTACGAGAGGAGTTTAACGAATTATTTTATTGAGTTGGGTTCGTCGTGTTTTTAACCCTTTGCACTCGAAGCTATTTCGACTCGAAAATTTAACATTTCTTTCGACCTAAAATATTTCCATTTCTATGATTTTTCAAATTTTATAGAAATTGGTAATAATACCTCATACAATACCTAAATTTTTAGTAATAGATTAGACACATTTACTAATTTAAAATAATATTTTGGCGCCTCAGAGTCACCATTCGAGTGTGTGCTAAGGGTTAAATTACAATTCAGAGATAAAATTAAGATATTTATTCATAGGTTCATTCAATTACATGATAAGTTACCTCAAAAATGGCGAAAAGGAATGGAAAATAGGTTATTGAATAAATCTATGACTAAATATCATAATTTTATCTTTCAATTTCAATTTACAAACGCTACAAACTTTCGTTCCAACCCAATAATTTTGTTTCTCAAGCCAGATGATTGTAGATGTTGATATTATTTTGGTATCGTCGATCAACAAGATACACCTACTTTATACGCATGTAAAATTTGAAAGAGATCAGTTAACCCAGTGTTGAGATATCATGGAAGCCAATTCCTAAAACATGGTTTCGAGAAAAACTCGTTGAAAAATAAAATCGTGGAACGCTAAACTATATTGACGTAATCTTTCTTGAACGCTCCACGCTTTTATTTATAGTCACTAATGTCATGATTTAATTTAAATTTATATTAAATTTTTCTATATATTCCGACACTAATTTTATAACAGAAGAAATTTTGTGGCAAAATATTATTAATCACTTAACTGGATTCGGTATTTTATGGAGAACCAGGAAAAACATTATTTTCTCCTTTTCGGTGCACTTTAATATAAGCGTGGTTTGAAAAAGTTTTTTTATTTATTTTATTTAATGGGAACAGCCGTTGTAGGTTAAAACAAATAAAAATCGTATTAAATTCAGTCGTATTTTATATCCTAGCAGTTTTAAAAAATTTTCAAAAACCATAATTGCATAAAGATCCGCAGTGTTCTGATAATTAAAAAAGTAAGTAGAATGAGTCAGTCACTAGTTGAACAAGTAGTATTTTGTGATTGATTGGTCAGCTAGAATACGTCAATCTCGTTATACAAGTAGTATATATTAGTCATTGGTCGGACAAATGGTAGAGATTAGCAGAGCTAATTTTACGGCCAATGTAGAGCGATAATTAATAGTTTAAGTAGCACGAGTCAATCACTAGTTGAGCCAGTAGTATGAGCAACGCAATGATTGGAATGCACTGCAGGACAAACTCTTGTTTTGTACAAGTATAATCTATTCACTGAACAAGTAATACAGTGGATGAAATTTCTACTTACCAGAACACTATTGTTTCCCATCAAAATTATAACTAATCTGACAATTAGACTGCGGATCTTTATGCATGTATAGCAAAATTCAGTAGATGAAATTCAAGATTGTGGAAAATTTATAAAATTGAAGATGTCAATCTATAATATCTCATCTATTAAAATCATTAAGGAAAGAAATAACATTCAATTTAGTTTCCATTTCTTGCAATCGGTGTAGAAAATTTTTATTTTGCATAAAAATTCATAGTCTACTGATAATACACGTAATGGATGATTAGGAAATGATGACAGACGATTGAAAATACTTAATTATTTATTTATAATTTATTAATACATAGTATATATTAATAATTAAAAATAAAAAAATTTATTAATAGTATAAATAGTACTCTCTCTCTTAAAAATAACAAAATCGTTATACACGGTGTCATTACATTTACAGTAAATTCTTCGGTAACTTTTTCGAAGGCAACTTTGAAAATTGTTAGGAAAACAATCGTAGACAAATGGAATATCATGACTGGACTCATGAAGCAAGCTCCGGAAAATAATACATAAAAAGAGGTTGCAAAAAATCGGTCACACTAAATACTCCCATCAATACGATGTAAAATGATAAAAATATGGATAATGGTACTTCGTTTAACTGTAATCCTATGTAGTTAAATAATATTTATAAGTCTTTCAGGCAGAGTTGAGCAAAAATTTTATATAAATAAAAATTTCGAATAACGCGGGTTCTTTTCAAGTGACTTTTAAACCCACTTGATTAGAAATTTTAATTTAAATAAAATCTTAGCCCACTCTGGTTTCAGGTAATGATTTATCGGACCTGGGTCGCCTATTAAGCAAGAAAACAATAATTATGACAAAGGGGAGACGCGCGTCGTCAACTAACACGACCGCGAAGAGTTAAATAAATGAATTAAAGAAATATGAAAAATATTAGAAGTCTCTATATCGTTGCTCTTTTCGGAGGATAATCACGTCGAGATTCCGGTATATTTTCTTAGGGGATTAAAATGTTCCGTAGAAAATTATACCCGTGATTTTCGGTGTCGAGTCAGCGCATTTCCTTGTCGGGTCCAGCTTTAATCTCCTCGACTATAGAGCAAACCGATCCTCCTAATACATAATGGATCCCTAAGGCCTAAGGGCGAAGGTTCGTCCAATCGGATTAATGGTGTCGGCAGCACTTTTCCCAGCTAAATAATGCTACCGGGATTCGATGCATGGCCTCTCCTTTTCTCTCCTCTCCCCTGGCATCCGGTTTTTCCTTCGAGTGCACTCACACGCGCGCACAGAGCCTGACAGAAACAGGGAAAACGCGAACGGTACTCGGACACGTACACCAATATCTTGGATTGCGCGTGATCGGCTATCTCGCGACGACAGCTTTCGAGATACACGTATTCGGTGAATCTTCTATTTGTACATTGAGTTATCGCGTGTTCTCCGCGTCGACGCTATCATATTCTCCCACCACCGGCGATCCTCGCTCTTCTTTTGCTACTTCTTCAACTCGCCCGTTCCCAGATAGAATCTTATAATTTATTTCCTATTTCCTGGCATAACTCTCCGAGTCGTCAACAGAGAAGTTTGCCCGCCGGCCCGCAGCATGCGTCATTGTGAGTCGTTGAATTGTAAACGACTCCGAGTGCTCGATACTATCGATGAAAACTCGAATTGGCTCTTACGAAACACTTGTGTGCGACACATGAATCGGCTTTGCCGAGTGAACCGTTATTTTTTCGTCTGCGCTAATAGTTTGATTCATTTCAATTAACGTTAGAACTACCTTGCCAGTGAAAATGACAGATTATACAGGGTGAGACACTAACTATTGCTACCTACAATAAGACTATAGGAATCGTGTAGACATTTATTTCTTTTGTCAATGATTTTAACGTATTGAAAGTAGTACAGATTCCTAGATTCTTTATTGGTCTTTACGGGGTCGTGTCCAATCAATTAACTTTCGTCATAAATACATAAAATGCGCAGTTTACTAATCAATAAACTGCGGACCTTTATGCAGAATAAAAATTGTCTGCATCGATTACAAGAAATAGAAACTGAACAGAATGTTATTTCTTCCCTTAATTAGTTTAATAGATGAGAAATGTAAAATGTACATATTCAATTTCTAAAATTCTCCTAAAATTTTGAATTTCATCTACTCAATTCTGCTACAAATGCATAAAGATCAGCAGTCTACTAATCATTTTTGGAGAAAGAAAAAGCACATAATATGCAAAATATAAAATATCGATTAACTAGGTGACAATTACCTAAGAAACGTCTGAAATTTTGAAAATTTAAAAATTTGCTACTTTATATGTTTTCTTTTCTACATAATTCTTCATTGTATAATAATAATAATCTCTTAGGCTTTGCAATTTAAGTTTAACCCTTTGCACTCGGTTGTCCTCTCTGAGGCACCAATAAAAATTGCTGTACCATTATTCAAAATATGGTTTACATTATTAAATATCTTGGTATTTAATCAATTACTAAACATTTAGGTATTGTATGAGGTATTATACCAATTTCATATCCACAAAATTTCAAAAATCATAGGGAATGGAAATATTCTAGATCGGAAGAAATGTTTAATTTACCAGATAAATAGCTCCGAGTGCAAAGCGGGTTGTCTTACGCGCGAGTTATATTGCGAGGATGCGTTGTTTCGCGGTGCAAATAAATCGGTGGACAAAAGCATTTCTGTCGATTGAAGCTGGGTCTGTGACTTGCAGGCATGAATTCTCAAACGAGGTAAGTGGAGGACATAAAAACGATGAAAAATTGCGAAAATTAAAAGGGTTATAAAGGATAATGTGTAATTAATGGATTATCGATTTTCTTTGGAATTCATATTTTTATAGGCAAATTCGCGAGAATACAAATGAGGCACTGGGGGCAGTGTATCTATTGACAACGTAACTGCGCAAAAAATGAAAGCAGAATTTTATTGCTCGAATTATTGGAACCATTTGCAGTCTATATCGTTGTACATTTTCATTTATGTACTTTTTTTATATTATCTTTTACTTCTCCTTATTACCATTCACATACAAATACAAGTTTCCAGTTTTATTACAACCACTTTGCATGATGTTATGCGAGTAATTGTAATTATCAATTCATGATTCAAAACAGTAACGTAAAGGAATGAATGTATTGGGTTGGCAAGAATGTAATTTCGGTACTTGTAAGGTGAAAGAGAGCCCACTTTTTTTATTCAAGCAGTTGATTTTTAATGAAGAAGAGATTTCCCCTCTTGTTCGATGATCTTTTGCCAAGTAGAATAAATAAGAAAATATATCATTGATTAAAGTTCATCGCTTAAATAAAGAAATTCGGTTTTATATCACCTTAAAATACCGAAATTACTTTCTTGCCAACCCAATAGTAATAGAGATTTCTTTCATTATTAATGATATCTCTGAAAGCTCTAAATTTGTAAGTAAAAGCTAATTATTAGGCTACGGATCCTTTATGCAAAATAAAAATTCTGTGCATCAATTATAAGAAACAGAAGCCAACTAAAAGTTCTTTCTTCTTTTACTAATTTTGTTCAGTTGAAAATGGTACATTGTCGTAATTTTTTGACTATTTTAAATTGTACCTATCCATTTCTGTTTATTTATTTGAAACGTGGGAGAATAGCATCGTAGAAGAGGAAGGTACAGTGGGGTCACAAGTCGTAGCAACTCTGCAGCCGACAGCAATTGTCGTGACATAAGACTTTACATGACTTCGAAAGATTTACGAGTTTGTTTTTCCTCGAGTTTAAATCTTACGCGAATCTTGGCAGGCACGATAATAAAGATCATCGATGCGCTGAATTAGAATTCGATAAATCAAGTTCGTCAATTCGGACTAACCTTTTAAATTTTATTGGCTATCGAAAAATTCACTATACATAGAGTGTCTTCCCGATAAAAGATCCCTCAAAGCGACCATTCTCTTCTATTACTTCAGCAGTTTCTTTCGAAAACCAGACCATAGTTTAATTGATTTCGAGCATACTAAACTTTACGAACTTTTAATGCAGATATATTAGTCGACTAAAACTTGAATTTAACGACTTCTTGTTCACTATCAATTCTAACTAGACTGCGGATTTCATGCATTTATCACAAACATGGGTGGATGTTAATTTAAAACAATAAAAACATGAAGACGATTTTTAAGAACGTTTATATTATGTTATTTTCAATTTATTAAAATTTTTAAAGATGGAAAGAAATTTGAATATTTTTTAAAATTATTTTTAATATGATTCCTGCATCTACTAATTAACTAGTAATAATAACTAATCTTGTTACGTTTGAACATAGATTATATTAAGAAATAATCACATAACTAATCAATTGTAAATTAACAAATAACGTGACAAAAAAATTGCTGCAGCGAGGTGAAAATAAAAATGATTTTCTTGTCGTAAAATAATGTTTGAATGATAAACTGTCACCAATTCACCATTATTCGTTTCATTCGAGGAATTAACAAAATTATCGAGCCCTTCACTTCTAGTTACTGATTACAGAAGAACGAATACGCGATCCAAGCAACAATGCGAGTAATGAACAAAGCTCGATTGCAACAATGTGGTAACCGTTGACAATTTTCAATTTGTCTCGTCGATGTTATAAAACACTGTGGATCGACAAAATTATGACATAATTTGCCGATGAAATCGGCTCTCGCGCATCACAAACCGGGTATTCCGCATAAAATGGTAAATAATAAAACGTTCGTTCAACATTTTATCGGCTTTCATTGCTAATCCGACAAACACCGGAGCTACCGGGTGCCAATTTTTCGCACATTTTCGGACTGTGTAACGGATGACAATGTGATCGAGGGAACGTGTGACAGATCAAGTACACATTTTCACGGTCCCCTTTCATCATTGAGTCTCGCGCGTCGATAGCACGGCGTCGACAATGATAATACCGATCGCATTTCCAGGGCAGGAGGACTAGGTCGACGTTAAACCAGGTTGCTAATTTATCTCGACGGCAGTGAACTCGTAATCGCGGCGCTACACCAATGTCACATTATCATTCGTATGCAATGATTCAGTTGGCACAAGTCACGGTATCGCGTGAAATATTTTGTGCACGTGCACGCGCGGCTCGTTTGATGAGCAGACAATACCAATGTCATTGTTAGAGAACGGAGCAGATTCTTTTTTAAAGATATACAGTGTGCAGCAAAATCGAACCAATGGAACGATTCTTTCAGGAAAATGTGTATTATGCTCGATAGAAGATATTGAAAACGATGATCAAATAAATAACTCTCGAAATCGTGAATGTGATTGGTGAGCGAATTATTTGAGCATATATTAAATACGAAGAATAGGATGTAACAGATAAAGTGTTACAAGCTGTTTTCTCGCAATCTAATGAAGATATCGAATTAAATTTTCTTTTTAATTAAGTGGTTAGGAAGGGCTAATATTTTTGCATGTATTAAATTTTTTCACCTCATTTTTTACCTCATTGGGGGTAATTCTGAGTCGCATTCTTTGCTTTTTGTAATAAAATTTCAAAATGTGTCGAACTTCGTTCTTTATTTTCACTCATTTTCAGGACGTAATAACTTTTGACTAAATAAACAAATATCACAATTTTTTGTTTGTAATTGCTCTACGATATGTCACCTTTTAGACGCACTCAAGTAATGCCAGATACGATTAATATTATCAGAGTTATGACATGGTAAGACCATCTATCGGGAGGATACGAAGAAACTTTTCCCACAACCCAAATATTTTCCGTACACAAGTAAGTAAACGTCTTAGTACGACAGTAATGGTGTTTTAGAGTTATTTACTCTTCGAACTTTTCGACATACATAGGTTAGTATTTTTTTATAACGAATGTCCAGCTGCATCGATTGATGTATTAAAAAATACCTGATTCCATTTTAAAAAATGAAGGTCACCTTCATATCTCTAAAAAATTACATGAAAACAAATTTTTTTGGTATCGTATGAGCCCCATTTTACCATTCAACTTCGTCCTTCAGACATTTGGCGTATCTTTAAAAACAACAAAGATATTCAAGGTGGTCTAGTTAGGTAAAATACCCGGTATACTGGAATACAGTTAATAATTATTAGACTGCCGATCTTTATGCATTTATGACGAAATTGTTTGGGTGAACTATAGAAGGATTAGAGAAAAAGAACATTGTAATGTCGTTTTCAATGTAACAAAGTCATTAAGGGATGAAGTAAATTTTTATTTTATTCCTGCTCCCCACAATCGATGCAGAACATTTTTATTTTGCATAAAGATCCGCAACCTAAGAATTATTCTAATTATTTTTGTCACTTGGTACTTACACTAGGTGTACACGATAGAAGACTTGAAAGCGTATCTGTCACGAACAAGTGTTCATCGTTAAAATGTAACGACACATCTTTCCAGGAAACCGGTTACAAGCGACGGTAACATTTTTCCGAAGAAATGTCATCTTGGTATCGACCTCTCTCTTCCTCAGGGAAATAAACTGCATTTTGTGACATTTTTCACAAGGATTTCTGGATTCCGTATATTGTCCCGTTACGATACGTTCAATCCAATAAGTTATGCGAGATTTTCATCTTTTTTTTTGTAGGAAATCAATTCGCTTGATGTGCCAGAGATCCACGGGAAGCCTTTCAACGGGAGAGTTGCAGGGAATAATTACTCGGATAAAAGTCGAGTCGTCAGAAGGGTAAATGAAATTAGCCGTTGCACGAGTTTTCAGCCTGGAGGAAATTCTTTTTTTCCCTCGGCGAACCGCAGCCTTGGAGCGCGGCAAAAAGCGTTTACCTTGAACACAGAGAACGGTGGAGGTACAATCCTGGCCGAGAATGGACTGGTACGTGCCATTACGTACATAGATGAAATGTCAGGACATACCGTAAATTTCTTTTTTATCAAGCACCTGGCACCTCAGGTAAAATTTATTTTAGCCAGGAGCCACAACTGTTATGACCAGACTGAGGATTTTCTGCATTTACGGCAAAACTGCGAACACATTAGAAGAATTTGAGAGTAGCATTTTTGCCTTCTTAACATTATTAAAAGAAGTAGTACATTTTTATTTCATCTTTGTTGCTTATAATTCACTTAGGGAATTCTTTCCAGAATGAAAAATAGTCATGGGGCAAGAATTACTTTTTTCTAAAATGTTTTTGATTACGGATAATTAGAAGCGACTCGTAAATTTCTTTTTTATCGAGCACCTGGCACCTCAGGTAAAATTTATTTTAGCCAGGAGCCACTACTGTTATGACCAGACTGAGGATTTTCTGCATTTACGGAAAAACTGCGAACACATTAGAAGAATTTGAGAGTAGCATTTTTGCCTTCTTAACATTATTAAAAGAAGTAGTACATTTTTATTTCATCTTTGTTGCTTATAATTCACTTAGGGAATTCTTTCCAGAATGAAAAATAGTCATGGGGCAAGAGTTACTTTTTTCTAAAATGTTTTTGATTACGGATAATTAGAAGCGACTAAAAAACTCGTTTCGTTACTGTTACTTACTGTCGATGACAGAAATTTATTTCAGTTGCTCACAACTGGACTAAATAATAATTTTAATAGGTTGCAGATAATATATTTGCACGCCGTGTATTTATAATGTGCGTTAAATGTTTGTGTTACAATCTCTTTTACAATGTTGTAAACACACTAAAGAATAATAATTATAAGCTTTTTAATAGTGTTTCCCTTTAATTCAATCAATTGTTTATGGTATTTACATCGGAACAACCAACCGAAAATAACAAATTTTCATGATATTTGCTTTGCAACTTGTCGGTATAAAATATTGTCTAATATAGGTTGTAATCATTAAACATCAAGAATTGGGTTAACGAGGAATGTGAAATAAAGGGATTGAATAGATGCATTGTTCCTCGGGTGTGCTAAAAACGCGGGTTAAAAGTGTACATCGTGTCGAGTTTTTATTTGATTATTATTTCAGTACTCACCCTGTCACAGAAAATTGAATTTCCGACATATTGATAAAGGCTCAGAAACATAAGATTCGATTTTATCTAATTAGAAGAAAGAATGTACATACAAACTGATAAGAACGACCCCACGGATATCCGACTTTTTATTAGCCCCCACATTGTTGGCCAGATAAACTGGTATCCACAGGAAATCTAGGATACCCAGTTAATCACGAGCGCATGATTGCTATAGCCAGGGACGCCGACAAAAAGCTCGTTTCCGCGCACGGACTATCAAAAAGCTTTCGATCTCTTTCTCTCGATTCGCTCGTTAAAAAATTCTTGCGCCGCTTTTTTTGCGAACCGGCTGACCGAAATCAATGAATAAATTGTAGCCAACAACGCATGAAACACGATTTTTGCCACGAACATGTACAACGCGGGGTTTGTATATTATTCCACATTGTATCGCAACGTTCGAGTCTCTTGTCATTTTTCTCTCTGATGAGAAACGGATACATTGAAATCGACTTTGAAAATCCGTCGAGTTCGTGTGCATAGAGTCATGGTGTTTCGAGCGTTGTCCTGGACAAGATTGCCTCTGGTTCAGGGGCAATTAATGCTGTAATTTCGGGGAAAGATCATTGAACAAGGGATCTTTGTGTAGCGTCTTTCGAGGCTTTCGTGAGAAAATGAAATCACGGATTCAGTAGGCGTTCCACAAAATTTGGATTACACTATCCCTACCAAAGAAATTATCTCTTCCCCAGCTTTGGTAGGGAATTGCAGGAGAGAAGTAGGATTTAGAACTCTAAGATCCTTCGACGAGAATAGTACGAATCTTCTACAAGAGCATTTTGAACAATAGAACGCTACGAACCTTCGTTTTAGAACAGTGTAAAGTTTGGATTTGAATTGTGAACTTGAACTTTGAACTTTAACTTTGAACTTCAACTTTGAACTTAAACTATGAACTTTAACTTTGATCATTAACTTTGCACTTTAACTCTGAACTTGCACTTTGAACTTTAAGTCTGAACTTGGACTTTGAACTTTAATTTTGTACTTTTTTAAAGTCTGAACTTGGACTTTGAACTTTAATTTTGTACTTTTTTTAAGTCTGAACTTGGACTTTGAACTTTAATTTTGTACTTTTTTAACTGTGAACTTGGACTTTGAACTTTAACCGTGAACTTGGACTTTGAAGTTTAATTTTGTACTTTAACTGTGAACTTGGACTTTGAACTTTAATTTTGTACTTTTTTTAACTGTGAACTTGGACTTTGAACTTTAATTTTGTACTTTTTAACTGTGAACTTGGACTTTGAACTTTAACCGTGAACTTGGACTTTGAACTTTAACTCTGAACTTTTTAACTCTGAACTTCAACTTTGAACATGTGCTGAACGTTTTACATATACGAACGACACGTCTGTTTTACGGGTGTGAATTACACGAACTACTGTTTAAGAACTAGAGCGTTAATTTCCCCTGAACCAGCGGCAATCTTGTACAGGACAACGCTTGAAACAGTAACATTTTTTGTAATAAACAGCAAATGAAAGATCAGGCGAAAATCGTATCAAGACTTGGGCCAATGACCAAATTGTATATAGGAGTCCACAGAGAGAATCGCTTTGATATGAAATTGAAATTAATGAAACCATATCATGCGCCGGTATAAAATAGAACGTGGCTGACTAGCAGGAGCCCGCCAGCGACGACAATCAAATTACATATTAAATGGATTCTATTGATAATAGTATCACTGTGTCGTGCCTTGTTATTTCGTCAGACTCGCGGTGCGCCGCTCCCGAACTCCGTTAGCATCGCTCTCGCACACTTCCCTGAAGTTAATGGAAACTTATAATTAGACGATAATACGTTTTACGTTTACGTACGGAGCACCGACGATGGAATGAAATGGATACGCGTGTAACACGATTAAAGAGGACCGTAGTTTCTGAGTGCGATTAGGTCGACACCGATATGAACCCTTTCGGGAGCAGAAATTACTTTCCAGTTCTTTCTGGTTCGTAATTGAGACTGAACACGAAATTATGTTGTCTGCTGATGTTCCAGCACGTACCACAGTGCGTAAGAATCGCAACGTCGAGGGAAATCTAACTATTTCGAATAATTTGCTGTCAAGTATGCAGAGTGGAGAAGTTAAGTGGAAGAAGGAGAATGCCGAAACGCTACATTGTTTACAGACGTACCACTGGTGACAATATTATAAGAAATAACACAGGAAATTATAACAAGAGAGTATTAAACGATTTTACAAATGTCTACCAACAATCATCAAGGTGTTCAATAAACAATAAACATGAAGTATGTATATTAACTCTTTAAAAAATATATTAGCTATCTTGTAGTTCTGTCAGTAACAATAAGTATTTTCAAATATGCAACTTTTATTCTTGACATTTTTTAAATTATACATTACTAGACTGCGGATTTTATGCATTTATTACTAACGTAATAAAGTTAGTAAAAAAGGAAAGAAAGACAATTTAAGAACATCCATATATTATCTTCAGAAAATTTAAGAACATCCATATATTATTTTTATTGCGAGAGTCTCTCGCAATCGAGGCAGACAATTTTTATTTTGCATAAAGATCCGCAGTCTAATTATAACACACTTAGAATTGTATTACAGTTTATCATAAAAGAATCCAGTGAAAAAGTACTTCTTCCTATATGATATTGTATGGCTTTACTTGCAGTATGAAATGTCAGGAAACGCAAGTAGGAATAAAATTAAACTAACAAAAATACTTTTTCAGAAACTGAGAATTTATGTGCGAACAGCGATGGGGAATTTGAAAAAAATTGTTACACATATCAGTTTGCTTTTTTGTGTAGTGCAGTACAAAATTCATAGACAGATGCTACACAAAGTTCAGAAAAACGTTATAAAAAAAGACAAATATATAGAATATAATGTCTCATTTTAAAAAAGCTTGGTTTGTTAGAAAATCGAAATCAAAAATGCAACGGCAACGCGTGCTATGTCTTAGATAGGAATTGTCTGACGCGAGTCTGATCATAACCAACCAATTCTACTTCATGCACATTCCAAAGAACGCGAACGCGACGGAACTGCGAACTTGAATTATGGTTTAAAAAAAATACTCCTCAAAACTCCTCCATGACTTTTATTGGAAAATACATGTATCCTGCAAAGGATTACGCAAGAATTAGCTGCTCCTAGCTGCCCAAAAATTTTAAAACGATTGTTTCCAAATTTTTTTTGTTTTAATTTGTTTTTTTTTAATTGTTATTATTTATATTATTTACTATATATAACGTACGAAAATAACCTCGTTACTAAACTGTTGATTTCGACTTTTGCCTCACTCGTAGTAATTTAATCGATACTACTATAGACTTTAGTCAACTTTAGATGCTTATATCTTGACAACGGTTTATGCAAAAATAATGTGTTTATAGTATTTTGAAAATGTATTAATCCCACCTACCACAGTGGAGGTGCTGCTGTATCAAATGTCAGAACAGGTAATTTGAAATTGTTAATAAAGGATCTGAAAAAATGTGACGCTTATTATTATTATCGGTGCGCTTACCAAATCGAACTCTGATACATCGCGCTAAACGAGTTGTAACTTCGTTATTTTTGTGTGGATTCGTTCAGAAAAATTCGAGAATTGAGAATTCGACACGTTATCTGAAATCTCCCGTTTAACACATTCGAAACAGTCTAAGTAATTCGGGGGTTAAAATTATTCTAAATAAGCAAAGAGCGACACTGTGCGACACTGCTGTCGACTTCAATGAAATTCAATTTTCTTTGGCGTGAATCGCCTGTGATTGGTCGAGCTATACTGTCGCGAACCAGCCAAGTTTTACTCGGCACTTGGTTCAACGGTGTAACCCGATTCACGACACTCTATGCCCGCCATTGATACTTTTTATTGAGCCGCCGAGCTTTCCCGACTTTTCCAATTCGATTCTCGCCACAAGGCCGACGTTTTTCCGTGGTTTCGGTTAGAGGCGACCCTTCGACCAAGATTTTCTCTGTTTCGTAACAGAATCAAACAACCTATCGGAAAACAGAAATTTCCGGCGACCTGCCAACACGGAAAATATCCGTGATGATGCGAAAATTTCGCGAGACTGCAACCTCAGCTCGTTTCGATGCATTGTCTCGACAGGTTCGAGTGAAAGCGTTGGAATTCCCGGACGATGAATCGTTAATGATTACTATTCTCGGTAACGCATCGATCAAAATCTGTTTAGCAGCCGAATAAGATAACTCTGCATATTTAGAAGCTACTTGTACAACTTCGGTTCTATCCTGAAAGTTTTTAATGGCCTGTAAAAATTAGATTTCGCCAATTTCTCACGACTTAAGGAAAGAGTATTAAAGGAGTGTGCAACCCTGTAAGACTAATAAAGTGAAGTAAAACTAACATTTTCTTTCGCATATAAAGACACTGTAAAAACAAACGATTTTGTTAGGAAACGTTAAGCACCCTTTCAGCTTTATTTTCATATTTTCCTTTATTACATAAAATTGCAATTTTATAGATAGATTACTCTAAATAGATTATAGTAAATATAGCGTACGATTTTTTAATGATTTCGAAAAATGAAAGAATGGCGACTGTTGAAAACACGAATATATCTTTCGTTGAAAAAAATCAACTTTAAAGATTTATAAAAATTCGTCAAATTAAACTATGAAAAGATCTATACATAATGTGTAGATCTTATATAATATTGCTAAATAATGTTGTATATATATAATAAATAATAATGAATTAATTGACAGGTCAATACGTATTTGATAACTCTCGCTATTCTATAGCAAAGTATTCGCTATTTTATTTGCGACACCCTGTACGCAGTAATTCAGGAAAGAGAATATTTAGTAGCAATTATTAAATTCTGGATTAAATAATTGCACAAATCGTGTTACATTTCATATGACCTGATTTGCATTGGGAATTTTAAATAAAATAATATGCATATAAAAGGGATTTGATTTAGCTTGCGCAAAATATGGAATCGTGGAAATCGTAACACGTGACGCTGATGGCGAACGTGTTAACGAATAAATGTTGCCATGGTTCCGAAACGAATTTCGAACAGAGATTTCCGTGTGTAGGTCAACGATTATAGGTGTCGGTTATCCGTGGGTCGTCAAGGCCGCTTATCTCGAGTGCACTGTACGAAATTTCGGTTGGCCGGCCTTGCGGTGTCAGTGACACGTTAGTTCGGAGACAGGGCCTTCGACCTCACAACATGTATAGGTGAGCGACCAATGTCAAGCTAAAATTATGGCCGTTCAAATATTTAACCGTCCTTCTATCATTTAACGCCAAACAACGGGAAGAGCTTGCGCAAACTTCGAACTTCGGCCACAACGAACAATCTCTCGTTATTCGAGATTGGAAACGGCGCGGCGTAGATAGAACGTTTACTATTCTTTGTTTCCTTAGTTAGAAGATTCAAGTTCTACAGTAACGTCGCTGAGCAAATAACCGTCAGTAAATGTAGATGAATATTACACTGCGGATCTTCATGCATTTATGGATTATAAAAAATTTTCAAAAAATGTTGTCATTAAATTCAACAGAATTTAGTACGATTTTTATTTATTTCGGATCTACATATGCTATTACCAATGAAAATAGAATTTCATTTGATACCATTTTCTTAAAATTTGTCTACAAAATTTGACAGTTGCATAAACATCCGCAGTCTAATGATTATTATCTATCTCACCAATTTTCGTAAAGACTAACAATTTCGGATGAAAATTATTACTTTCATCGTTTCTAACTACTCTCCGTCATTTGCAAAAAATTGATCTTCGTTTTTGGAAAACATAAAAGACAATTCTCCCCATCACTTAGTGATTGTTAATGTCTAAACTTCAATCGTATAAAGATAATTTTAGTTAAATAATATTGTAATAACAATGCTTGAAATATGCACCACTGTTAATACTGTACATAATTAATGCTGTTTGCTAAATGTATAAAATCATTTATTATAATCTATTTTATAATTACACAACGTAACCATTAACAGATATAGTAATCCACATAAACTTACTTCCAGGAACAGCATCCATTTTACAGAATTGAAATTAAATAGACCATTTTAGAAATATGCACTTCATATAGCAAAGTCATAACAGTAATTGATGAAGGAAATTTGTAATAGTTGTTATTAAATAGTACAACTTTCAAATGGTAGACAATCAATTATTTCATAAACTTTTTATTCGTAAAATGAATTGCTACAATCAAAATTTAGTGAGCAAACAAACTGATTTTGTGTTGTTCTTATGCTGTGTTGATTCGTCTTGTACGAAACCTTCTCAATAAATTTCGCAGACTTGCTCCATCCGAAAAAGAGTAGACAACTCAATAATTAAATAAGCAACCAAAATGAATTTTCTCATCAATAATTATTATGAACAAGTGAAAAGAAATTCGATCAACGATAACTGTTATGAGCGATCGAAATAAATTTCTCTAATCGATAACTGTTATGAGCAATCGAAATAAATTTCTCTCATCGATAACTGTTATGAGCGATCGAAAAAAATTTCTCTCATCGATAACAGTTATCGAGGAGGATCCAATTTTTTGAACAGTAATAATTGTTATTTGTATCCAAAAAGTATAAAAATCGATATTTTTAATCATTTTGTTCTTCGAATTTTTTTCTTTATATTTTATGTACATTATCTTAAATTTCAATAATAATCAACTTTCAATGATTTTTATCGTACAAAATTTTATGATAACTGTTATTTTTGCTCCCTGTTTCTAGTTTCACACAGTTCTTCATAACACGATTGCTGCAGGACAAAAAAAAAGAAAAGTTCATTTTTGAGGTTTTGGTCAAGATTCCGCCAGTTGAACACACTGTGGGTCGGTGTGTCATGGACCGAGAACGTGTTAAAAAATCTCCAGTCGAGTGGAAAATAAATGACAGAAATATCCCTAACAAAATCTGAGCAACCCAATTTTCCTTCCTCGATCAATCTCCATTTTCAGCTCAATCTCCCGCACACCTGGTTCACTGAACCCCCCGCGAAAATAATCAATATTCACTTTCGCCGTGCAAACCTCGCCGAGAGATCCGAGGTGTTCGCACACAGCTAAACCGAGGAAAAGAAGCCAGAAATACGGGCGCAGGTGAAAAGACCGGCGACGCGATGAATCAACCGCAAAGAACCCGTTATCAGTTCCGCGTCCGTGGGGAATAGGACGCCGCGCCGGCGACGCCGACGGCGGCGTAGCGTTCCGATCTCCGAGCGTCTAGATACGAACTTGACCCGGATAAGCAGCTGCAGAAATATTTCGTGGTGTATCTGTCAGGCGCAGGTTAACTCGAACCGATTGCTCGCGGCGAAGGTGAACTCCCGGCCGAGAGACAAAGAGGACGCGGCGCGGCGCAGAGGATCTCGTGGGCGCGCGAGCGAGAGAAGCTGAACGCGGTGTACTACAAGACAAAGAGTAGGTCAAGTTCAGCGGAACGTGGATGGAGTAACAGCCGAGTGACTCTCGCTTTCATATTCCTCGTGGCGCACCGCTGGCGTATGCACGTGCACGCGTGTCCGCGCACGTCGCGAATCTGCAAGGCTTCCTCGTCCACTTGATCACCCCTTTGTCCAATGCAATGGTCAAAGAGACCGGTGCGATAGAGCCGAACCTCTCGGAAAGTTCATCTCTTCTCGTCGCTTGCACACTTCCGGACTAAAAGATGGCACGTTCTACATTTTGTTGTAAAACAGGCCTGGCCAACCGGCGCACAGTGTCACGAGCCATTGACAAAAATCGGAAAAGTCACTGCTTCATGTCGATTGAGAACTATGTTCATACTATGTCAAAATGTCCAAATAAATCATTTATTGAAAAAAAAATAAAAAAATCCAGTAGGAAACTAATTACAAGCGAATCTGTAAACGAAAATTTGGAAGATGAAATAGTACATCAGTTCATAGCGTAACTTGTTTACGTTGTATTATGAACAAAAGACATTTGTAAGAAATAATCTTTTTAGAAAATGATGGGTAAGGGTTGGCTAATTATAATTTATCTTCAAAAATTTTGTAATACTTATGCACTATTTAATAATTAACCTGAAATGAAACCATTAAATTTTATTGGTTCCCCTAATCTTTAGTAGAGGATAAAAAAAAAAGGTTTCAAAACGTGTCGGCGATTTTTTTTGCGTTGTATTAGAAAGATAGTATATTTTGATATTATGTAAATTTTAATTGCGAAATCTTGCGAAAAACGGAGTTATTTAACAAAATATGTAGCAAGAACTGGTCAGCAAGATTCAGATTATGAAGACGAATAATGCAACTGCACCTCGTATGCTTTGTATGTACTCGTAAGCTTTGATTAAGTATGACTACTCATTTGTTTATAAAAGCGAATTATGATTAAAGAATGTTTAGACCAGAGCGAATAGTCCTACTTTTAGTCAGTTGCGGCAGGCATAGCAGACAAAGAGTGTATGTGTGTCGAGGAGGCGAATGTTATAGGAGTTTAAAACGAAGTTTCAGTTTCGGAAGAACTGAACTGAGAATTCATCTACTGAAAACCAGCAATAAAAGAAAAGTTTGTTTATAAATATCGTTTTACAATGTTTAAATAAATTACTATATTTATAATAGTATCATGTTGAGATTGCTTTCAATATAAATGAAAAAACCCACTTTGTTTCATGTCTCTATCATAAACAGAACAAAAGTTATTGAATTTTGTCCAAAAAACAGGCATTTCGTGACACTGTGCGGCGACCCGCCAGGCGATTTTATATTTCTATTGAAACTTTTGTATTCGCAAAACATTGTATGTATACAAAAAATATTAAATAAATGAAGTGTCATTGTTATAATATAATCAAGTTGCAGTGCAACAATAAAGTGAAACAATGTTTTGCGTCCATGTCAAAAATTAATATTTACAATACTTATATTAGTAAATGCTTTTGGATCCACATATATTTGTGAAACATTCTTTTCGAAGTTGAAATTTACAAAGAGTTCTTCACGTGCTTCATTAACTGATGCCAATTTAGAAAACCAGCTGACAAAAGATGTGCAACGTCGAACATAAATATAGATTTACAAAAATTAAGTGAAAGAAAGGATAAACAAATATCTCATTTGTGGACCAAAGAATGGTAAGCACTGCTATTCGCATTACTCCAGTGCTCACATAACTTAGGATCTCTCCCACGCCTGTTCTTGTCTTATATTGTGGGGGGAGGGAGCTCGCCCCTAGAACAAGTCAAATTGAGAGGAACACAGTTACCCTCTCTCTGTGGCGTTACCGCATTTGTCACGTGACATTGTAACACATGCAAAACAGAGACGAAAAGCTTCATCTGGCGACACTATTCTCCAATGCCCTACCTACTCTCATTACCAATATTTATACATTCATGGCTCCTAAAAATTTTCAAAAAAGGGTGGAATATAAAATTCGACAGAATTTAGTACAATTTTTATTTTTTTTAAGAGCATCTGCAAAGGCTACTACCACTGGAAATAAGATTGTATTTTATTCCACTTTCTTAGCACTAGATTTACCGGCAATTAAAATATACATATTTGTACCGAAACCAGTCAAAATGACTTTAGAAAAAATGCATGTATATAATAAAAAAATATAAAAATAAATAATATATTATATAATATAAAATTATGATACATAATTATATTAGATGATTGCACAAGTTCGTGCCCGATTTTCATAGATGTCGCAAACTGTACTGCACGGCGGAGTATAAAAAAAATTGTACACATAGTCATCATTCTTCTATAATTGTAAAAAAGGATGGTGAGACTATTTAATTGATTAATAAAGCTGTATTCTTTAAAATTTAACCATTGAATTTTATTATTAAATCGGGCACGAACTTATGCAAACATCTGATATAAAATTATAATGTGTAATATAAAATTATAATTTAAAAATAAATAATATAACAATATACCTATACATATAGATTTATATATAAAAATTTTCAAAAAAAGTGCTGTTAAGACTACTGTTTTGATTGTGTCACGGCTTATCTGATGGCATTGAAATTACCAGCAGAAGTTTCGGAGTCACCGACTTGACTGACAAGAATTCGTTGACATCGGGTTTAACTGGCACCAGTATTCGTCGGCAATGCCAACAATCGACAACAATGTCCTCTCAGCGATTATATTTTTGCCATGAAAAGGTCAAAAGCATTTATATCCCCACAAAATCTTCTGTTACAACCAGCTAGGAAGTTCCAAAATAAAAGAGATCGAATATTTCGGACCACAAATGGTTAATCCGTATTTCTACCCCAGCGTTGTACAACTTACCCTGTAAATCCTACTTTACGTTTGTTTTTGTTAGTCCCATCGTTTTCTGAAATTTCTTACGACTATCGGTGCATTGCGCATACAATACGTGGTTGGTTGCAAGAAGTGCTCCCCAATTTTGCAGGGTTTAATGACGAGATTGTATCTACTAATGTCGCGTCGCTCTCCGCGACAAACACACACACACACACACACGAGCGTGCGATCAACAGATTCGGTGTCCCACGATTATCCTGACCACCTGTCATAGTGATTATTCGTAGGTGCATAATCCGATTGCCGTTTGTCGATGATAACAACGTCGCGGAGAACGTATGCGCGCCGGGAACACGATTACGCGTCACAGTCAGCTTTAATTGTTCCCGTTGTTCGGGATCGATGTAAAGATCAAAAGATTTCCATCACGTTCCCCTCATACAGCAACCAGCGAAGTTTTTGGAATAAACCACGCCTATCTAAACGCTCATCTAAAACGGTCAAACGTAATTGGATAGTCTTATCTGAGAATGGGCCAATCTTATTAAAACGCGACTGCACAACGAGATCGCGTAATAATAATAATCTTCGGATTATAGCAAGAACGGGAACCGTCCGAGCTCGGAAAGAAATGTGGGGACGTTTTAGTGTTTTCCAGAACTGTTATCGGACCGATTATCCAGACCCGAAATATGCCTACAATGCTCAGCGAATTTCGAATCGGAGACTTTTAGATAAGCGTTCTGCTTCATTAGGTGTTCCGTCTAGATTCTAGATTGTCTAGAAGTAAGCTTCAAAAGTCGTGTACAGTCATTCGCAGTAATATTGAAATTTTTAAACGGTCGATTACTCTTCGTTAAATATTTACATTGACCCTCCGTTGACCCAGAGTGTGAAAATCGTAATTTAATTACTCAATTTCGAACGAATTAATTAAATAACAGCTGTTGCATTCGGAACAATGGAAAGAGAGTAACCTGTTAATAAGTACCTTCGAAAGAATAGTCCTAAGCGTGATCAATTACATGGTTTCAAAAATACCGATTTCAATAATTTTTTAATACGTTGCCAAGGTCATCAACCTGAGTAACGCTCTGAAGGTTTTAGATGGAGGTCGCTGTTTATAGAAAAGTTATAGTAAAAAAAGATTAGTATTGTAGTTCACTAGTATTAACAAATAAAAACATTTTAATAATTTTGCAAATCGAATAAGCATTTTCTTCGTAAAAAGTAACGTTAAAAATTGAGGAAAAAATTAACCAATCTTATTTATTCTAGTCTATACTGGGGCTGGTTGTTTTGAGAAAAACGCGTTTAAAGGTTTGACAAACGAATTGTCACATAAAATTTTTGTATTTTATTTTTTTCCCTCAATTTTGTGTTTTGTTAGGTCAAGTACATAATACTGCATTCGCAAGTCTTTTTCTTGCTCTACAAATCTATCTGCTTCAATTTTTCGAATTAATTCATTCTAATAAATTTTCAGGCTTTTTCAATGGAAGTTCCAGGACGCAGAAAAATTCATTTTCTACATCTGCTCGACATTTCACTCAAGTTGTGTGGCACCCAAGCTCCGAGTTTTTGGGTAAATCCCATGGAGTGAAGACGGTTAGCGATGGTAAGTGATAGACCATGATAGTCCTATTATTTCATAGCTACATGTTGCCGAATAATGCAAATTACGACTCGTAAACGAAAAAATAGGACATTTGAGGGAGATAGCGCGCTAGATCGATCTTTTATCTAGCGTTTTTGACTACTGAAAATCCCCGTGTTTGTATTATCGAGAAATGAGAAGGCGAATGCCGCACCCTTGCAATCCTAAAAAAAGGAGTTGAGTATTATCGCGGCGTGTTTGACAAACGGCCTTGGGCGATCGGTAGGATCTATAGTCGGTAACAATTAGTCGCGAGATACGCAGTCACCGTGATCGTATCTGTCCCTTGGCCCTTGACCGAGCAGCCTAGCCGTCGAGAAGCACGCGTCGCTCGTCGTATTCAGCGCGAAACAATCACCTTGGAAGTCACATCGGGGCCGTGGTCGTGATCGGTCGTGGTCGTGGTCGTGGTCGTGATCACGGTCGTGGCTTTGTACTCGCATTATCATTGGATTTCCGGCGCGGCGCGAGACCCACGGCAATGGTATCGGTGGTCATGGAACGCCGGTGTTAGGAAGCTCGAAACCCGCGCGCCGATTCTGGTGGTGGTGGTGGTGGGCGAGAGACAAGGATCGAGACTGATCGCCGAGAAGGATGCGATCGTTACAGACATCGTATAAAAAACCACCGATACTCAAACCGGCTGCGACACTTTTCCATTGTCCTCCGACGGAGCCTCACCGGGGACCGGAACACACCATGAACTCGCGATCTCCTTCCGCCATTCCACTCTTCGTTCTATTCCTCACGGCTGCCGGTCACGCCTCTAGCGAGTACATTAATCGTGAGTAAATTAATAATCCAGAATTTTTGCAACTTCGGGAAAATCCTGCAATTTCCCACCCTTCTTTCTATCTTGAAGTTAACGCCTTTGCCTTAAAATGACGTCCCAATGACGTCACGGGTTTCGTATGAGACATTTGATCGTCTTCAATTTTGAATGATACATTAACATATGTAATAGCGACCTAACAATGTTACACTAACTTTTCAGCAGTACAAATTATTTTATTCTACATTTATTTTATTTTTATTTATTTATTTATTTGTTATTGCTTTAAGCCAAGTGGTTTATATAGCAGGTATAACATTATTACATTTGGCTTACATTAAACAGGTGTTACATTGTTTCTAAATTCTTACGGAACATTGTTTAAGATAATTATCAATTATTCAGATCTTCTATATGTATCAGGTTTACATAAGAAGGAACTAATACAAAGAGGGAAACAGTACTTGCCTTTAAGGACCTTTGTTTCTAATGTATTACGTTCGTTTTCATAGTCTGGGCGTCGCCATATAACATGATTTAGGTCTTGGAATTCTGCTCCACATTGGCAAGCACTGTTAGGTATAAAGTTAACCCTTGCCAATGAGCCGTTTAAATTATAGTTATTGGCACGACATCTATTAACAAAAACTAGAAAATCTCTGGAGACCCCAAGTCCAGTGTACCATGGCTTGCCTTTGTCCTTGTGATAAAATCTAACGAAGTTGGCACCTTTAACTAGGCCTTGCTCTTTGATTAGGATGTTAGTGTGGACAATCTTGCTTGTTTTTATTTAGTTATTCTCCGTATTTGACTCTTCGTTGTTCAGAGAGTGTAGTAAAACCCACTAGATATATTGCAAAGGAAATGTGTCACTAGTTTGCTAAAAGTTTAAATTTTAAGTTTAAAAGTTTAAGTTTAAGTTTAAAAGTTTAAAAAGTTTACTAAAATTTTAGATTGGTTTATAAAAATTACACAGGAATGTATCCGATCCTTATTTTTAGCCATTTTTCTTGATAATTTCCACCCGAAGAAATAAATTTGTTGAGCAATTCCGCATAAATACAGCTATACAATTTCAATAATTGTAAATTAAAAATAGTCACCTCGACGGGTCCCATTTTTACTCTGTTTATTGAAAATGTTAACAGAAGCTATAGTTTGTTACTCTCATATATTCCTTCGAAGTACGTATTTCTAAACTTGTTTTATCTAAAGGGATAGATTTTATTTTAAAAATTATGGTAGCTCTGTCGATTGACCTATTGACCCTTCCCAGACGACGCACAGTGGGACCTTTCGTCGATTTTGGAGACAAAATCAAAGAACTTCCGATAGAAATGAGATAGAGAGCTGAAATTTTTTTTATTTACAGCTGAAACATGACAGAATATGGGAAAAATAGGGAGATTATGGTACGAACGTTTTTTCACCTTGAAAAAATTCGTCAAACTTGCACAATTTCAAGAAAATTGCGGTTTTTTCAATGCCACGTACGGGAAAAATTTTTTTTTAACATGCTACACATCATTTCCTGTAGATTTTTTCACGCTGATTTCAAATCTGGTCTCAAAATTTGTCTACGATTTTTTTTTTTTCAAAAAATCGATTTTGTGACAAAAAACTAATGAAATCATTTCTTCGTTGAAATGATTTGATAACTCACTAGTTTGAAGGAACATTGTATTCTCATATATAAAACACATTAAAAATAATCATAATGAAGTATTTGGACGTTTACTTAACGTATATCACGCCAGCGACAATCGTAGCGAAACGTCAAGTGATCGTTCGTCAAGTGATATACGTTAAGTAAACGTCCAAATACTTCATTATGACTATTTTTAATATGTTTTATATATGAGAATACAATGTTCCTTCAAACTAGTGAGTTATCAAATCATTTCAACGAAGAAATGATTTCATTAGTTTTTTGTCACAAAATCGATTTTTTGAAAAAAAAAAAATCGTAGACAAATTTTGAGACCAGATTTGAAATCAGCGTGAAAAAATCTACAGGAAATGATGTGTAGCATGTTAAAAAAAAATTTTTCCCGTACGTGGCATTGAAAAAACCGCAATTTTCTTGAAATTGTGCAAGTTTGACGAATTTTTTCAAGGTGAAAAAACGTTCGTACCATAATCTCCCTATTTTTCCCATATTCTGTCATGTTTCAGCTGTAAATAAAAAAAATTTCAGCTCTCTATCTCATTTCTATCGGTAGTTCTTTGATTTTGTCTCCAAAATCGACGAAAGGTCCCACTGTGCGACGTCTGTGTACTAACTCTAATGTATATTTTCAAATTTATTACACAAGATACGACATACTCTAGCCATTATTACTTATTTTGAAGAATTTGAAAATACTTTATGGTAGATATGAAATAGTCTAATTAATATTACTGTAACATTTATAACTCTACACTGCACAGGTGCAGAGTACCTGGGGGGTTAACCAGGTGATTTTTTGTTGTTGTAGTAAACGCTAACAATAGGTTACCTTTCAATTAATCGACCTAAATTTCAACTAGCTGTATTTTCGACGGATCGAATTTCCAATGACTAAATTAAGAGAAAATATAGTGCACTGTAACAATTCTATAAGTTTTTGCATTTCGCTACACGTCACTGAAAAAGAGATTCACTAAATAATTAAATAAAAGCACATTTGTTGAGTTTCGACGCGATTTTTATTGCGGTATGCCAGCTACCAGAGTTTTGTAAAAATAGTATTTAAATAAAAATTTCGAATAGTGTGTTTTTTTCGAAGTGGGTTTTAAACACACTTTATTCGAAATTTTTGTTTATATAAAATTTTTGCCCAACTCTGCCAGCTACTAAATGAACTAAGTTAATAAACACCTCCAAAATAACTTTACAATTACTGAAATTGCTAGTTATTAAATCTGAAACAGATCGTTTCGACTTATCTGACAGTTCTGATATTAAAAAACGCTTCTACGAACCGCACCTATTTATTAATTTAATTTATAGTCTGTTAATCAGTAACGTGCGCGCGTATTCAAACGATCCAGTCAGTCACTTATCCACCCTCAGGTTTAATCCTGTAGACACTGATTAATAGGGAGTCTACAGTGATTGGATGGAACTGATTAGACGTAACTCTCTTCAGGAGCACACATGAATGCAACATATGCCATCCTGTTAAAGGAAGATTCTGAATTAGTTAGCATAGATTATAATGCTTTTATAATTATATAATGCTTACTTAATTAGCGAACTTTGAGCGCTGATATCTCGGAAACTATGCGAGACAGCGAAAAACTGAATCCAATCAATCTTGCGACACATTTTGTCAGCTTTAATTTTGTATAGAATGGTCTTATCGCTAGGACGCACAGTTTCCGAGATATAAGCGGAAAACCAAAAAGGGGGACCTTCTACGCGCCCCCCTGCATCCCGCTCACCTCCTAGGAGTGGGGACTTTTAGTATATTAACCTCCTAACTAGTCCAAACAAAGTCCCAAAGTTAAAATTGTGTTCCTTCCATTTCCCTCTACAACTTTTCGTTGAGTGGACTACACGTTATTTTTATGAAGTAATGCAATATAGTCACTGTTATCGTTCCCTAAGCCTAAGTTAATAATTATTAGATATAAAAATTAATTTGTAGTCCTTTATTCGTGAAGTTATTTACTTCAAAATAATCCCCATAATTTTTTGTACACTTTACTCCATCCTACTAACGAATCTAGTAACAAATTTCGAAACGAGGTTACAATTAACTAATTACGAGGGGCACAAATTAATTTGCACACCTGGCAAAACTGCGATAGCGTTAACTATAATCGAAATCTCCAAAGTTCGTCTTTCCATTCGCTGCATACGTTACACCAATCCTCCAACATTGATCTAAAATTATCTTCGCACACTCTCACACATGAGGAAAGTTTTTCTATTCGAAATTCTACGATCCGACGGGTGTTTCCGAATTTCCACTTAATAACCAGATTCAAATTACCGGTGTAAAAAAGAAACAAATTCGAGAGTATTAAATATAATACCGCCCGGGGACATATTTATTTCGATATCTGCGGGCATATATTAGAATTCCATTCGCATCGAGGGTTGATCACGCTTGATCGGTCACAACTGCGCCGCTGCGTTCATCGTTAATGAATGACCTGAAAATTCAACGTTAAGCTTGTCATTTCCCGTAACTCGAATTCGCGGATCGGGCCCGCCTACGCTGACACGGGCATTACCAACGAGGACTAATGTGCCGGAAAATTGTTACGTTTAATAAATATCCGTCGATGTTTAAGTTCGCAGCGAACGCAATTGTTCACGATAATCCAAGCTCTCCCCCTCTCTCTCTCTCTTTCGCGCAGCTTCCGATCGTTCGCGAGCCTCGTGTGTGTGCAGATTGCTGAAATATTCGACGGCCGGCGATAGAAACGCAAACGAAACGGTCCGAATACCTCGAAATAGTTTTTCCATCTTGACAGATTTAGCATTTCCTGACCGTTACTACTGCGTTTCTGCAGCAACTCCCCTCCACCCCCTGAAACTGCTATCGTATACGTTACGTTTATGATTTTCGTCCTTTTTCTCATGCGAGACACTCTTGGGTATTGGATTCGGGACGGTACAAAAGCTCGGCACTCGCTAATAGCAAACACTAAATTCGGTTTATTAACTTCTTGTGTTATATCGTAGTCCACTAGCTTCTACACTGGAGCTTTCCATTTACTTCCGCTCCTCGCTTAGTATTCTGGTTTAAATTAACGTTAAATGGACGATAGCCTAGAGACAGTGGATCCCTTGTACTTGGCTGGTCGTAGGGTTATGTGTTATCGTAGTTATCTCATCAATTAAGCATTTTTTAACACGCCCCAGACATCCATTTCTCAAAATTTCTTGTTACCTGTCATTTTTTCTTGTAGTCACTTTTTTATATATGAAAAAATGTAGGTCTCTATTTTAAGAAATGTCAATGACCTTTATATGACCGCTACGCATCCAGCCAAAGAAAAAAGATTGACTCTAACAATGTTTCCTAACTTCAATCAAAACAAAGATACAAGAAAACAAGATGCAAAGGTACCACCATGAAAATCTATGTTACAAAAAGGATTTTCTTTTTCTTGTCAACTGCCATTTTTTCTTGTAGTCACTTTTTTATGTATGAAAATATGTACGAAGAAATGTAGATCTCCATTTTAAGAAATGTCAATGACCTTCATATGACCGCTACGCATCCAGCCAAAGAAAAAAGATTGACTCTAACAATGTTTCCAAACTTTAATCAAAACAAAGATACAAGAAAACAAGATACAAATTACAACAAAGGTACAACCATGCAAATCTATGTTAGAAAAAGGATTTTCTTTTGCTTGTGTACTATGTCTTATAGTTTTACTTGAGAAGACTTTCTTCGACACCATATTGTAATGAATATTAACCACGACAAAACTATATACGACAATTTTTATTAAATAGCCCAACTGAACTTTACAAGAAGTGAGTGTTCAGTGAAAAAGTTAATACTAAAGAGCAATATTATAAGTAGTAGCAGGCCTGCCATGTTTGCTATTAGTATAAAATTCTACAAGGAAAAAGCATATTTTTTTATGTACCTCGAATCTTGAAATTTCATTTACTAAGCTTCTGATTGAATATTAAGCACAATGTTCAAACAAGCTACACGCAACACTACTGTATCTGCTAAATAAACCATTCGGCTTAAAGCCTTAATCAATAAATAAATAAACAATGTTGAAACATGTGTTCCAATTCCATGTACGAAGTTGCTCGAAAATTTAAATGAGCCCTATGCTTGGGTGTGTTTATCTTTCTATGACATACAGTTTTGCATATCTAAAATACTCGGTAAAGAACAAAAAATCAATTTCAGAATAGGATTATACTATTTGTCAATAGTGATAAAATACAAATGGCAATGGTTGCGTGTTCATATGAATCAAATTTGAAATTTTATCGTTAAGGAGTGAAATCAATTTTTATGTTATTCCTGCTTCCCACAATCAGTGCAAAACACTTTTATTTTGCATAAAGATCCGCAGTGTTGTAGATCTACAAACAAATTTTGATAAGCACAATTTGCTTATACATAGAGTAATGATTAGACTGCGGATCTTTATGCATTTATGAAAAAATTGGTTAGGTGAAATATAAAGTAGTAAAAGATTTGAGAAATTCAAAAATGCTATAATGTTGCATTTAATGTAACAAAGTCGTCAAGGAGTGAAATCAATTTTTATGTTATTCCTGCTTCCCACAATCAGTGCAAAACACTTTTATTTTGCATAAAGATCCGCAGTGTTGTAGATCTACAAACAAATTTTGATTAGTACAATTTGCTTATAGAGTAATGATTAGACTGCGAATCTTTATGCATTTATGAAGAAATTGGTTAGGTGAAATATAAAGTAGTAAAAGATTTAAGAAATTCAAAAATGTTGTAATGTTGCATTTAATGTAACAAAGTCGTCAAGGAGTGAAATCAATTTTTATGTTATTCCTGCTTCCCACAATCAGTGCAAAACACTTTTATTTTGCATAAAGATCCGCAGTGTTGTAGATCTACAAACAAATTTTGATAAGCACAATTTGCTTATACATAGAGTAATGATTAGACTGCGGATCTTTATGCATTTATGAAAAAATTGGTTAGGTGAAATATAAAGTAGTAAAAGATTTGAGAAATTCAAAAATGCTATAATGTTGCATTTAATGTAACAAAGTCGTCAAGGAGTGAAATCAATTTTTATGTTATTCCTGCTTCCCACAATCAGTGCAAAACACTTTTATTTTGCATAAAGATCCGCAGTGTTGTAGATCTACAAACAAATTTTGATTAGCACAATTTGCTTATACATAGAGTAATGATTAGACTGCGAATCTTTATGCATTTATGAAGAAATTGGTTAGGTGAAATATAAAGTAGTAAAAGATTTGAGAAATTCAAAAATGCTATAATGTTGCATTTAATGTAACAAAGTCGTCAAGGAGTGAAATCAATTTTTATGTTATTCCTGCTTCCCACAATCAGTGCAAAACACTTTTATTTTGCATAAAGATCCGCAGTGTTGTAGATCTACAAACAAATTTTGATTAGCACAATTTGCTTATACATAGAGTAATGATTAGACTGCGAATCTTTATGCATTTATGAAGAAATTGGTTAGGTGAAATATAAAGTAGTAAAAGATTTGAGAAATTCAAAAATGCTATAATGTTGCATTTAATGTAACAAAGTCGTCAAGGAGTGAAATCAATTTTTATGTTATTCCTGCTTCCCACAATCAGTGCAAAACACTTTTATTTTGCATAAAGATCCGCAGTGTTGTAGATCTACAAACAAATTTTGATTAGCACAATTTGCTTATACATAGAGTAATGATTAGACTGCGAATCTTTATGCATTTATGAAGAAATTGGTTAGGTGAAATATAAAGTAGTAAAAGATTTGAGAAATTCAAAAATGCTATAATGTTGCATTTAATGTAACAAAGTCGTCAAGGAGTGAAATCAATTTTTATGTTATTCCTGCTTCCCACAATCAGTGCAAAACACTTTTATTTTGCATAAAGATCCGCAGTGTTGTAGATCTACAAACAAATTTTTATTAGCACAATTTGCTTATACATAGAGTAATGATTAGACTGCGAATCTTTATGCATTTATGAAGAAATTGGTTAGGTGAAATATAAAGTAGTAAAAGATTTAAGAAATTCAAAAATGTTGTAATGTTGCATTTAATGTAACAAAGTCGTCAAGGAGTGAAATCAATTTTTATGTTATTCCTGCTTCCCACAAACAATGCAAAACATTATTATTTTGCATAAATATCCGGAGTCTAGTAATGATACAAATTAGATTGAATTTTCGGTAAAAAATAATGAAGCTGATTCGTTACGCTGAATAAGATGTGCCCAACATCGGTATGGAGGAAGGAAAAACTATGCGGAAACCTAGAAGAGTGACTCGTGACCCAGTTTCTCGTCAGATAGGTGAGAGTGTTACGTAGGCGGAAGGCGGGCACAAGCGGAATAGGGAATTAGGTGGTTAACCTGACCGAAGGCCGTGAGTTAGGAAGTGTACGGCCTCGAGTGGGGCCCGATGACTCCAACAGATTTTGACACTGGGTTCGAGCGGCGTTCCCCGTCGCGTCGCGACCATGGTTAAGGTTCTTCACCTGTCGAAGGTTGCGCCAACACTGTCACACACTGTCAGAAATCTGATCACCGCCGAGCGACGGTGCGGTGCCAGGCTATCCCCGAATTTCTCACGTCGACTTACGCGCGTTCGACACTCGCACACGCTCAAACTAATGGCCCGCGTACAGCCGGAAACGTAATCGCGTTAATGGCCATGCATAATTGCCAGTAAATTAACAGAACGGCAGTGCGTCCGATTTTCGTTCGACTGCGCGGCGTGCACGTTTATCGTTCGACCAAATGTTCAAGATAACACGCGCAACTGGCATAGATGATTCTTCGGGGTTTCACCTCGGAATCAATTCGAAAGCATAACGAGACGGTAATTATGCCGATAACTATGAATAGAGAGCGGATCTTTATGCAAAATAAAAATTGTCTGCGTCGATTGCAAGAAGTAGAGACCAAATAGAATGCTTTTTCCTCTCTTATTAATTTTAATAGTTGAGAAATCGTATATTGACATCTTCAATTTTCAAAATATTCCTACAATTTTGAATATCGTCTACTCAAATCTCCTAAATGCATAAAGATCCGCAGTCTAACTATTTTTTCTGGTATATATCTTTTTATAAGAATACATTTGAAAAAACGTTCGTTCAGATACACTCACCAAAAAGAAAGAAGCAACTCAGCATCAATTTAAAAAGAAATTTATGTATCGTCATAAGAGTTATGACTAAACTGCGGATTTTATGCATTTATGAGAAAAATGGGTACGTACAATTTAAAACAGTGGAGGTATCAAAAAGAGTTAAGGCCACCAGTGTATTAATTTCATCTTAATAAGATAATTAAAAGAAAAATGAAATTTTTATTTGGCTCCTGTGTTTTGCAATCAACGCAAATGTTTTTTATTTTGTATAAAGATCCACAGTCTCTATTCTATCCATATTTCTATCCAGAAAACGGGTTTCCCGACGCCGTCCCGTACTTGGATTCATTTGTGCCGAGATATCGAGCTGAAAATCACTTCAACTTATTTCCGGCAGTTATCTTATCAGCTCCGAGAATCGACGTCCATTAACGCTTCATGAATCCCAAGAATATGTAAATGGCAAGGACGATTACTGTAGACTATTAACAAAATTCGATGATTGTTTCGTGAGCTATTTTCAACGTATAATGCATAAAACGAATAGAACTGTTAATTTTTTAAATCATTTCTGTTTTTAACTAACTTTGTACAGTAACACTTTAATTTTGTTATAATAGGCATTTACCAGTTACTTTATTTTCGATTAACAAAAAGTCCGAAAAATCGTATGCGAAGGATCTAGAAATTATTGGAGCACTAGATTTCCGATTCAGGAAAAATTTTCGATATTTAACTTGTAGTATATATATAATTTCGTAAAAACCAATATAGTAAGAAAATAAATTTCGACTCATTGCAACGCTTACATTGCTCATTTTCATCGAAGATATTTTTGTATGTTGTAGAGGGTGGGAAACAGAATATCCATTGTTCCTACAAAATGCTATCAATCGAAACCTATGTAAAAACATTGGAAAATCTGTTTCCACAATTGAATCAACTACAGATTCAAGATTGAAGCCTCTTAAAAATTGTTGTACGACCTTTCCATTTTGTTTTATAGAACAAAAATCAGGATCAAAGTGAAAATAAGAGTATCAATAACCAGACTGCGGATTTTTGTATGCAAAATAAAAATTGTCTGCATCGATTTCAAGCAACGAGAGCTACTTAGGAAATTCTTCTTTTCTTTAGCAGTATTAAAAAATTGCAAGTGATATACCTACGAACAAATTCTTTTAACCCCCTCCCCTACAATATCGTGTCTGACTCGTGATGAACGTTTTGAACAGAGTCTAATAAATATAACGTACGCTACTAACTTCTTTTAAACAGAAATAAAATTTTACTTTGGTTTTATTAATGTACAGCTATTAGAGAATACACAGGATGAGTCACCTATCGTTATCACCTCAAATATCCTTGTTATTTTCAAAGATACAAATGTCTTGAGGACAGAGTTGAATGGTAGAAATGGGGCTCATACGATACAAAAAAGATTTTTGTTTTTATGTAATGTTTTTTAGAGATAACAAGGTCACTTTCATTTTCTTAAATAGAACCACCCTTTCTTAAACATCTACAATGATAGTCAGCTTGATGATCTAGAGTAATTATAGTCACTCAGTTCGTAATGAAAGGGACTATCATTGTAGATGTTTAAAAAAGAATGGTTCCATTTAAAAATGAAGGTGACCTTGATATCTCTAAAAAAAATGACATAAAAACAAACATTTTTTTGGTGTCGTATGAACCTCATTTTACCATTCAATTCTGTCCTGAAGACTGTATCTTTGAAGACAACAATAGATATAATAGATATAAAATATACAATAGATATAAATTTTCTCTTCTCTTAGAAAGTTATGCGAACTACCAAAAAGTTCTAGTCACTGAAACTGTAAAATAAATCGTAAGGCAAGGGATTAATCTCTTCACTGTGTTTCCAACTGCAGCTACTCATTTTTTGAATAACTGCTTGAAATCTATCTACCAATAACAAGCTGTTCCATGACGGAGCCGTGACGTCATCGGTCACGTTAAAGAAGAGAATCAATGGATTACAACAGAATGTGTTTCACCGATAAAATTGAACCTCGGCTCGTTGAATCGACATCGATAAACGGGCTCGATGTGTAGCCGCTTGAAATTTCATTCTCTGTGGATATAATGTTAGTGAATTATTTCTATTACGATTACGTAAATCATTTTCATAACCGACGGGGGTTATAATGTCATCTCGTATCGGCTGGCAAGATAAATTAATTACCAAGATAAATTGCTATCAATCCAGACAGCCCCGATTAATCCTTTACAGTCCCATATCTCACACGCCGCGACATCCGTGTTTTGTACTACTGAATTTTACGGGCGAACGGTCGCGCCGCGCGCCGCTCAGAATCCCGTGAAAATTCGCTGCGCTGCCCCCCCCCCCCCCGCGTCCTCTCGCCGCTGATAAAAATATATTCCGCGCGATTAAGCGGGGCCAGGTTTTGATGCGACAACTTTTAATCGATTTTTTAACTGGTAATTTTTTCCCCTGAGTACTTTTTAATCCACGCACGAACGGCGCGGCGCGCGGCCCCACGGCGTCCGCATAAAACGCGCCGCGGAACGCTTGAAATTCGAATACAGGCCATTTTTTATGGAATAAAATCGCACGGAATGAAACACTTAATAAAACTGCGAGGCGCGGCGAGTATTCCCGGAAATTGCAGCACAGAGAAATTGGATTTTAATCGCGTTATATTCAAAGAAAGCTTTTTCTCGTAGTGCCAACTAAACCGCGTGAATGGTAATCCGAATTAAAAATTTTTAAAGATCGTTCCGCAGAAACGGCCGCGAAAGAAGAATTTTCATTCTCTGTTGAGTATTTTATACGCTCGAACAGATGGCAGATTTTATAAAAACAACCGCCGAATGGAACTGTAACCGCTTTATAAAGCGATTCGGATGATAGCATAAAAACTTCTCTGTAGGTTCAATAAAATTTTTCATTTTATCGTGTTTCACGGATATACAAACAAGCCGTGATATCATAAAATAATTTTCAAAACCCGTAAAGTAATACATAAAATGGATAGGTCGTTGCTGGACTACGGACTTTATACGTTTGTGACAGGAATGACTGAGCGAAATTTGAAACAGTAAGAAGATTAAAAGCCATTAAAAATATGGATTTATTATTTTCAACATTGTTATTAACATTGTTGAAGGAGAAACGAAATTTTTATTTGGCCTTTGTTCTTTGCAAACTGGTCTTGCCATTATGGTCTATGTATTTATTACCATTGTGTAATGTACATGCATATAAAACTTATGTCAGATTATTCGCCATAATTCGCCACTCGTAAAATGTCATTTAGAACAAAAAGTTTAGACTAAAAATCCCAACAGTTATTGTATTAAAAACCAATATACATTATTTCGTATGCAAAAAAATATGTAAACGTTTTCAAACGCACATCAATTTTATTTCATTCTTCGTTAAAGAAAAATTCGAACAAATTGTTAACATTTCAAACAAATTCTTGTGAGATTTGAAAAGCTTCATAATACTGGACGAAATGGTCGAAACCAAATTAATGGAACAACCATTCAGCAAATTGCACGCGTTTCAGGAATCATTTTAACAATAAGTTCATATATTGGGTTGGCAAGAATGTAATTTCGGTATTTTGAGTTGAAATGAAACCCAATTTTGCTGTTCTATATGTAACTGTCGCAGCTTTATGAAAAAGCTAATAGCTTTATTAAGCTATCAGAAAGATGGCAAAACATCATCGAAAATATTGGAAAATATTTTATCGATTAAAGTTCAATGCTTAATGAAATTTTTATATCACCTCGAAATATCGAAATTACTTTTTTGTCAACTCAATATTTTGTAAAAATTGTGCGTAGTATTAGTAGCTACATTATACGACTAACTTGTTCTACGGCAGAAATTTTTTTAGAATTCGTAAGACTTCGAAAGTTGGAGTAACATTGTTCCGAAACACTGTGCGATTCGAAGTGCTAGCTGGAAAAAATCTTCATGACTACTAATACAAACCAGTGGCGCACCCATGATGTAATCGTGCGAGTTTAGGGCGAGTTGAACCCAGCCCTAAAACAAGTTTAAACATGTTTAAACAATCATAATGTATTAATATTGGATATCACTGTATCCGGGAAAGTCTACAGAATCTTGTGCTGTAAAGAACAATTCAATATCTTTTATCATAAGATCACAATATTTGTTTAAAGTTGAAAAATATGTCTTTTTTCAGAGAGAGAAACTCTATAAGAATCGCATAGTGAGAATCGAAACGTTTTTTGGCTGTTGGACAGTGTTTTTACTACCTAAACATTACTTCATATGATAAACGTTTCATTATATCGATCGGATATTGTTGTTAAGAACTAAATTTTAAATGCTTCCGGCGCACTGGTTCGATCAAGTATTCTACATAAACACTATTTGCAAATTTTCACAAAATCTTTATTTCAACGTTCCGATCTTTTTTTAGATCATTCTCAAGAAATCTCCAAGAAATGCGTCTGTAAAATAATAATAAATGCTATATTTCATAATTGTGTGACTTTAAACCATTAAGGACAGATGCTACTTACTTGCTTGGTGCAATATAAAGTAATATTTCATATTGTGAATTTTAATGATAAAATTCATATGACTAGCATCCAGTTTTCACGAAATTACGTTATGAGTTTCGTCCAGCTAATTAGCATTGATCGCAACACTGTGCGACGGCGCGGCGCCTTCGTTCTGCTCGGCTCGTGCCGTCCGCCTCGTCGATAGCACGAATAGACCTGCAAGCGTTCTCATGCGAAGGAAAAAGGGTGCTGGATAGGAAACAGCGGAAAGATCGTTGGGTCTTCGGAGGTTTTCGGGCTTCGGCGATCGACGGGCCACGCTCGAGGGGGTCCAGTGTCCGCGGTGGAACCGGTTTAATTGAAAACTGAATCGGCGCGTCGCGCACAACGGAATGTTAACCGATTCAAGAGAATCGCAGAGAGCCGGTGCCGGTGCCGAGCCGGTGCCGGTGTCGGTACTGGCATCGCACGAATTTAATGCCCCGAGTAGATAGGGATAGATACGGTGGATCTGTCACCGCAATCCCTGCGACAACCCCTCGCCTCCCTTTCGCCCTACACCGAATCCCCTCTCGTTTCACGCCCCGGCTGATTAATTGGACCTCTACGTCTGCACCATTCTGCCTTCGCCCCATGCCCCGCGAGGCCCCTCTCTCACCCTCTCCCGAACCCCTTCCAGTCCCTTTCACTACTTCCGCCCTCTGGTTTCTCTTCTCTTCGGTCCCGTTGACAACGATGCTGGCAAGGCGGAGGGGCATCACCCGAAACGACGGAGAGAGAGAAAGAGAGTGATATAGATGGTAGTCGAGGGGGTGGAACAGGAGGAGAAGGAGGAGGCAGCGGAACAGGCATAGAATTCGAAGTCGCCTCTATTCGGAAACGCGTAATAGATATGTCAAAAGCAGGCCGAACATGGTCATGATAATATGCTGATGCCTTCGGTGCTGCACGGCGTACCGCGGGACCACCTCCTCGCTCGTTTACCCACCCCCATTTCAACCTAGGGTTGCGCACGGACCTGTTCTTCTTCTATTCTTCCTTTTTTGAATTGGCATAGACAGACCGGACGAGCCTTTTTTAGCCTTTTGCAGGGATTCCAACTGCCCGTGGCACGCGGATAGAGTTGCAGTACTGTTCAAATTAATTCGAACGCAGAGACTAGTTCTCTTTTTATTTAGAATATCTCGGTTGGGATTTTTACAGTGCGTATCAGAAGTTTAGATGCACCCTATTATTTTAACAAAAATGTACCCTCTGACGAATCTTCGATTGATTTACTGTTTTTAAATTATGATTACTACTGAAACCATTCATTTGTGGCACTGCAGAGAATTTTTAGCCAAAATATAATACAAGAATTTAGACGCACTTACTTTTCTTGTGGTTTATAACTTCATATTGTACTCTATGTGCTATGTGACACAGTTGTGCTAATTCAATTACATTGTAATTCAATTACCCAATTGAATTACATTGCATTTCAATTATATAGTAATTCAATTACATTGTATTTCAATTATATAGTAATTCAATTACATTGTATTTCAATTATATAGTAATCAATTACTTTGTAATTATAATTCCTGGAGTAATTCAATTGTAATTCTGCACAACTCTGGTATGTGCATTGTAATAGTAAAGTTAGTAAAGTATTATACTTGTTAGTATGAAGACAGCCGTAGAATTGGTTGTTTGAAAACGAAAACGCAAGAGAAGTTAATAAAATACGATCAATCAGGAAAAACTTCATTATTTACTGTTATGGTTAGTGTATCGTTATAATTATTAGTACTGTTATTGTAGTTACTATTATTTACGAGTGTTACTATTGTTACTGTCCACTATTATTTGGTACCGCGACTATATGTATTTTCTGTACATATTTTCTCTGGCTTGTAAAATGACTAAATTTTTATCAAGTACGTCTAAACTTTTGACTTTTAAAATCAGAGTCAACTTATTTAACACGTACATTTATGGTACGTGTCATAAAGAAATTAATATTATTTTCAATTTATTTTATTTCTTCTACTTGGTGAAATCCCGTTCCTTTATTTAGATTCGAATAAAATGTTTTGCGAAAATTGTTTCGTTAAACCCTTTGAGACTTGTACGCTCGTTGTTCTGCAGAGGTATCCTCGGAGGAAAAGCATGGAGAAAAAGTATGCATCTCGTGGTCGGTTGTTTGTAGGGTGTAAATACCCTTGGCGAGTATGGTCGGCAGCAGCTATACGTTGCTGAATCGTATAAAAAGGTTGTACAGAGTATATCACAAATAGGATAGTCGCGCGATATTTTGGACAGGTGTTCTGTTTCCACTCGGCCAAACAAAATGTTGTTGTAAACATTGGTGTTTTTCGTGTAAAAGATTTCAATGCACTCAACGATTCAAACCGACAGCATTAACTGTAAAAATTAATTCACCTTTTCATGAAATCAATTGCAAGAGCACTTTACATTTAAACATTCTTTATTTTGGGATTTTGAAGTATTTGCTGTAACTTTTACAGTACTGCACAACATGATAAAGTAAATCGAACAATTAAAAAAAGAATAAAACTATTAATAAACACAATGGCGTCCAACAAGTATCGTGTTAGAAAATCTATTCTTTATACTGGAAATAAAAATAGATATTTATTTCTTCTCTGAGTAGTTTGAATGAGTTGGAAGTAATAGCATTTTTAAATTCTTCAAATATTTTCTCTCGTGTTTGCAATTAATGCACAAAATCCGCAGCCTATTGATCACTAAATGTCACGTTATCGAATTGTGACTTATTCCTGTTTTAATAAGCAAAACATTGTTGTTTCTATAATGTACGTATATAATTTTCCAAAAAATTGCACAAAACAATTCTTAATAAAACTCATTACAGTGCCATTTTATTTGTAATTCACCAAAAACGTTAGGACAAGAAAAATAAGTTGGTTCTACATCTATTTTGTCTCCATAAGTTTGGACATACAGTGGACGCAAAAAGTATTTGAATCCGGATAATTACTTTGAAAAAGATAGTACAACATTGTCATTCTATAAAACCGGTACAAAAAATCGGAGATCAAGTTTTAAGCAGTCGTCGTAAAAGGGAAGATTCAATTTTTAAATCTGAAATAGATTTATATTCGGAAAAAAATGATTATTGATGCTTTTATAGACGATTCAATTTGTAGCATTTTTGACCAAAAAGGTGTTCTTGTCTGTTTGGTACCTGCTATGTCATGCAAAAACAATATAGTCCAATTTTTTAACGAAATTATCATAGGTCAAATATTGACAATTTTTCGAGGATCGGATATATTTAGTGTTCAAATACTTTTTGGATAGACTGTACATAAATTATCATCCACAAAATACTTTCTCCCTTGGTTTAAAGCATTAAATAAATAAATAAATACTTTCTCCAACTCCGAATTCCGTGAATTCCAATTGCTCCGTCGTATACTTTAGCCGACGCATTTTCCAACCGCCAGAATAACCTCTTTCAAATGCATCTTGTGTTCATGCGTTCCCATTCGAGTACAACTTGCGCAAATGGAGAAAAAAAAGAACGGTGTTCGCTGTGTGGTACGAACCAAACGGAATCCCGTTCGACATTAATGAACACGCCTGTTTGCTAAGTGATTATTTCCGATAAAAGTTAAAACGAACTTTCCTGGCACGAGTACAAGGGCGCTGCTCTTGGCGTGCGAGCTCGTTTAATGAAAAAAAACATAAAAACCAAAAAAAGTATAGACGAAAGGTGTGTAACGAGAACGAGGTCTCTGGGCGGTTGCAACTTTTCCAAACACATTTTCTCTATTCGAGTAATTTCGATTCAATCGTAATGGCTGGCTATACACGATGTCCCGAAAATGTTGTTTTTCCGTGAAATACACGGCTTTATTGGGGAGTTATTAACCCCTTGCCGTATTTTAACGAGTCAAGCTCGTCATGAAGATTTTAACAAAGTTTAACAAATATGAATGTTATGCCTTTCTTTTTAGATGAAATAAAATTTAATTCGTTTGTAATCAATATTTAAGCATTCAAATAAATGTAGCCATTCAAAAAATATAAATTTTCTTTACCCTTCTACATACAACATTTTTCGAGATAAAGACTTGGATATACTTTGATTATTTTTATATTTATAATTGTAACTTTAATCTTCCACTACACATTTAGTGACCCAGATAATTTTATTATAGCTAATCCAATAGATACTTGCATTCTTTGCAATATTTAAAAAAATTTGCATTCTTCGAATTATCCCTAATAAATTTGGAGGGGTATCTATCAGGTTTATTTTCATCTATCTTAATTTTACTATTTACACCATTTTTAAATCATAATTTATCTTCAAGAAAATTTTATTTTTTAAGAAAAATTTTATTTTGAATTTTCATTTGATCATTTATTATATTATATTATTGAAATTTTTGAGAAACCCGATGAGCAGTTCGACCATCGGATTCTCGCACACCCCTAGATATTACTATCAAATAATACTGTCGTCGACTAATATCGTTGTCGGTTAAATTTGTAGACGGTCAAAGTCGTTGTCGGTTAAAGACGTTATCGATCAAATCTGGAGTCGTTGAAATATTGTCGGTGAAAACTGTGTCGGTGATTTTCATGGAACCCGAACGCGACATTGGCACTGGCCGAGTCGGAATCTGTCCGTCTGTAGCGGTGCTCTGATTAGTTATTGTGTTTCGTTAATAATTCCTCAACAAAGACGCAGGGAACATTTTCGCAAAGTGAAAAGCTTTTGGGACACTGTATCTTTCTATTGTCGTTGCAATTGTTTACCGATGTTACTGGACGTTAGTCAAACAGACGTTTCGTTAACAGTTGCAGACATACCTTGCGGACATGGAGCAATTGGTACACGCGCAGCCAGACTCGTCGGAGGACAAAACGCTATACCGCACGAGTTTCCGTGGATGGTTAGCATCAGCAGGAAAGGAGGACACTTCTGCGGCGGGACCATTCTCAACTCGAAATTCGTTCTAACTGCGGCGCATTGCCTATGCTCGTAAGTATACTGCGTTTACTCGGCGCCCTTACCTGCCAAGAAACTGGAAATATGCTCAACTTCAAGCGACCATATCTTCCTAACTATTAATCATAGAGATTCGAAACTTCGATCTGCATCCGCGCCGGTTACAAATCTACTGGATTACATACCAAATACATCATAATTCGTAGGAGAAAGGCGTAAATTTTGAGTCCGGTAAAGTAAAGAGCAGCCAAAATAATGATTTTCATATTGAATCAGAAATTTTTATTCCCGACAAAAAATATGTTCATAAAAAAGGAGGAACGTTCGACATTCCCAGATATAATTGTAACTATCGTCGCTGCAAGGTTTCAAATTTCCATACTATTCTATCAAATAGTATTTATAAATTCGAGCCGGAACGACCGCGGCCGTTAAATTCGATAGTTCGCTTCCGAAGCATTAGGCGAGAGAAAAATATCGGCAGAAAAACCGGCATCTAAATTTCAAAGCATTACGCCATAACGTTAATATCGATCCCCGCCGTAGTTTATATCGCCGTTCTTTACAATGACGCTAGTATACGCGTGTTCGCGTAATCAATATGCAGGTTGCTCGCAAAAATATTCATGCCGGAAAACCGACTGTTTCTTCATGGAAAGCTGCCCATTGTTCCCCGTAATCGAATTTACACACACAAACGCACGCACGCGCACAGAGAGAGACGTGCAAAAAGAGAAGGACAGAGGGAGAGTGTGAGAGAGATCTTATCGCAAACGATATTCACGGCACGAGCCCACTGTGCCAAAATTTTCTACCGCTTTCAGTATTGCCGCGTAAATGTCAACGCAACGCAGCCACCACCTTGTCCAACAAACCGTCCCGTAATTATTCTGATACGATCGCGCGGGGTTGAGAAATGACGCCCAACACGACACGGTTAATACCGGTTTAGCAGAAATTGGGTTATTCTATTTTTATGGTGGCCCAACAATTTTAATCCCACCCCGCCACACCATCAGTCTTCCCTTATAGGGTTGCTAAATCTACACTGCCGCTCAGAAGTATGCGGACACCTTCTTAATTGCGATCGCCTAAAATATTTGAGCCGTTCATTTTGAAAGCGGCTTAAGTCCATTTTCGAGAAAAATCAAGCTAGAAATTTCAATATTTACATTTCTACGTTATCTGTTCATTCTGAAGCAACTTGTAACTAATTTAAAATCACAAAGATTTTGTAAAAAGGAAATTAGCTGGTTAATAGAATGATATAAATTTTTATTTTGAAAGTAGCCTAAGTACATTTGTCTTAGTATGAGGACATTCAAAGAAGAAAGAAAATTGTTTCGATAATATCTCGTTAAGTATTAGATTTAGGACATATGAAGGTCAACACTTTATACTCAGAATTTGATACTCTATCGATCTATGGTATAAAAAATAGGACATTCCATATAAAAAAATGAAGGTGACCTTCATATCTCTAAAAAAATTGCATAAAAACAAAAATTTGTTTGGTATCGTATGAGCCCCATTTTACCATTTAACTTTGTCCTTCAGACATTTGGCGTATCCTTAAAAAGAACAAAGATATTTAAGGTGGTCAAGTTAGGTGACTTCTCAAAATCCCTCCCGCACACACAAAATGTAAATGAGGAGTAAACTGTTATGTAATTTATATAGTTAGAAGATTACCTGAATTGCATAAATGGTATTTGAAGCAGTTTAAATTATATCGAATGGACTTGAGCTGTTTCAAATTTTATGACAAATCTAGTTGTTAATTTTGAAAGTGGCCTAAGTCCGTTCCTGGTAAGGAGACACATATTATTCACTTAATAATTGTTATTATTGTAATAGAAATTGTTTTAACTCTCGTACAAGGGAAGGACCCCAAGTGTCCGACTCCGATTTTGATCATTTTTTGTGAGATGATGGAATATGGATCCCTAATTATGTATGTAAAATATTAGGTGTAGATACTCAATAGTTTTAAAGATATAAACAAATAAAGTTTCATACCTTCTTGATATACAATTATTTGAGCTGTAGTTTTCGAAGTTCCATTAGTCGTGTATATAAGCAGGCTGATTCATCGAACCTGGGACGTTTGCGTGTGAATCAGGTACTCTGCTAACACGATTAATGGAATTTCGAAAACAACAGCACAAATAATTGTATAGCAAGAAGGAATGAAACTTTATTTGTTTATATCTTTAAAACTATTGAGCATCTACACCTAATATTATACATATATAATTAGGGATCCATATACCATCATCTCACAAAAACTTATCAAAATCGGAGTCGGACACTTGAGGTCCTTCCCTTGTTAGATACACTTAAGGAGTGTGATTCATTGTTATCCTATACGTATATTTTTAATTTCATTGAAACGCAAACTCTTAATATCTCAATTTAAACTTAACTAGACTTAGGCCACTTTCAAAATAGCTCATTTGGTCGGCGTAGCAGATAAATCTGCTCTCGGCATGCCGAATAAAAAATTGTGCATCGTAAACGAGCCGATTAGGCGCTCGAAACGCTTCCCACTCGGCGCGAAATAGCAACGGTGACGCGAGGAAGCGTGCGCGCACATAGACGAGCGGTATAAACTACGGTCGGGCACGGCCGTTTTAATTTTTTAAGATCCGGTTGCCTCAAAGGGCTCCGGCAAAGTGACTGTGTCGTAATCCACTTAATCCGTCGGTGCAATCCACGCGAATCTGTGCCTGGTTTAAAAGCTGGAAACCGGCGCGGCGCCGCGGCCCGTTATAGAGGGACGAGGACTGCCACGATGGCCGTTCTGCAAAAATCATCACGCCCCGCGTAGGGATAAAAAGTTTAACGGGCCGTGTCCAAAAAAAATTGCGGAAGACGTATAAAAGAGTTGCTGTGTAAAATTCCGGCGCAGTCACGGAATCATCCGCCTGCCTGGTAGTTGGCGCGCCGGAAATCGTTGTATCCGAGCACGTAGTCACGGGGAAAATTTTTATTTTAACTGTCGCAGCTGAGCCTTTTGAGAACCGCTATAACGAGACTGTACGTTCGCTTATGTGGAGTATACATGGCGCGCACACGCACACGCGCGCACGGCGATCGGGAATTGTTTGATAAAAATTCGTCAGTGTGTTTCACCAGCTTTGACAAGAAACATTTGATCGGACGCGTTAAGTGTCGCTCGGGAAAAATATTCCCGTGGACGACGTAAATAAATGTTTTCGTTGAACGTCCAACGACAGGAGTGGGTCATTTAGAAACATACTGTGAACCCTCAACCCCTTGCATTATAACAGGCCTGGCCAACCTGGTTTCACGGGCCACTTTGATGACGCGTAAAGTTATAGCAGGCCGCACTTTAGGTAAACATGCTTTTAAAAAATATAATACAAATACAAAATGAATAAAACTTTATTGTTATACTATGATTCAATATAATTAACTCTCGAGTTTTTATTAATGAGATATTTGTTTATCCTTTCTTTCACTTAATTTTTGGAAATCTATATTTATGGTTCGACGTTGCACATCTTTTGTTAGCTGGTTTTCTAAATTGGCATCAGGTAATGAAGCACGTGAAGACCTCTTTGTAAATTTCGTCTTCGAAAAAAATGTTTCACAAATATATGTGGATCCAAAAGCACTTACTAATATAAGTATTGTAAATATTAATTTTTGATATGGACGCAAAACATTGTTTCACTTCATTGTTGCACTGCAACTTGATTATATTATAATTATAAATCGATTATATTATAACAATGACACTTCATTTATTTAATATTTTTTGGATACATACAATGAGAAATGAAAGTTTCAATAGAAATATAAAATCGCCCGGCGGGCCGCGGGTTGGCCAGGCCTGCATTATAACATCGAGTCCGATTCGTAATGAATATTTCGAACAAAGTCTACTAAATATGGTTTTGTTATTATTATCTCTTAAAACGATATCAAATTCTATCGATGATTGCATAAGTTCGTGCCCGTTTTGAAAATAGCAAGTGTTTTGCATAAAGATCCGCTGTCTAGTGATCACCTTTAAAGTTTAAGCGTTTGTAGCCCAGTACGCATATAAATTACCGAAATCTACAAAACGCATTTTTTAAATTACCGTTGCAGGCTCAGATAAAAAAGTTGGAAAAACATAATTTTTAACATTTCTATGATTTCTACCAATTACCAGTGGCGGCTTAAGTCAAGTGGAGGCCCCAAGCGGTAAAAATTTTGGGGCCCTTAAACTCAAGTTAGAAGTAGAAGCTGCAAGAAAACTCTCGTAAACTTTTTAACAAAAAAGAAAAGTAATGAAAAATTTCATACCGTTAGGCATTAAATAAATTTATTTAAAATTCGGGGCCCTATGGTATCCCGGAGCCCCACGCGGCCGCTTAGTCCGCTTACCGTTAGATCCGCCACTGCCAATTACAATCTTATTTGTTTACTCATTCTCTAGCAAACTAGGCGGTCTAGCATCTTCAAATAATGCAAGTCATTTGGACCAATTTTAAAAAAGTATACGATTTTCAAAAGTGTCCAATTAGTATCGTCCCCGACTGTATGTAGTGCGCGGAAATTCTGGTGAAATGTTTCTTGCTTTTTACCAACGACAACCATAATCCCGCCACCACTGAAAATGATGAACTAAATCGGACGCACGGTAAAAAAAGGGAGAAGTGGGTTATACCGGTACAGAAAGACGTCAAGGTACGATTTCCACGGTTGTGATGAATTTATGCATGCAAATGCAGTCCGCGGCAATCGAGTCCCCGCGTTCCACTGACAAACGTTTCCTCTGACTTTTCGCAGCCGTTTCGTAATTATCGAATAAGCGGATGAACAGCTAATCGCTTCGTGAAAATTATATAAAACGACTGGCGCGTGCTCGTTCCGCGCGGTTGTACGCGGCTTCCCGCGATATTGATGTTAATTGGAGCAACGATTACATTTTAAATGAAACCTCGGTCGTACTTTTCACTGGCGTTCACCGTACGGAAACGCGAGTGGCATTGTGGCAGGGCAAAAACCGTACACGATGCTGTTTGCACCGGTAAACATGACCGGCAAATAGAGTCAAGAGTCCGGCTCGTGTTCTGCGCCAGAAACGATCATCGTTGGAAATAAGATAGAACGATTAAAGTAAACTATGCGTTTGTATTATCCATGTCAGGATTTTCTTCCGGGAAAATGGAAAGAGATTTTAAAATCTCGCTTTTTACTAGTGTTACGTCCTAAGGTGGACGTTCGAAAGATGAATAGTTTAATTTAAAGATTCGAATTGAGATACAACGCAGTTTTGAACCTACTTCTTAAAATTAACCTTCTTAAAACTAAGTGACCTTCTTTGAGGATTTGGATAGTTGAAATCGAAGTTGGGTAAACTCTTTAAAAATGATTTGAAGGTTTGATTTAAGTAAAAATGAACTAAAGTATATCCTAAGCATCAAATTTCGGATACATAGAATTATTATGAACTTATTATAAATTGTTAGTATTTACCGATACGCAGCTTTCGCTCTGGGTGTTGTTGAATACAACCGCTTCGCACGCCTCGGTATGATGTGGTAGTGATTTTGTCGATGATAATGACGTTAAAAATATCCAACTGGTAAAAACGTTCTAACTTTAACTTCACTATGTAATTATACTGCACTGAACTTTTAATTGATGTACGGTAATAATCTATAGAATTTTTAACATGGACTGAACTGGTCCTGATGAAGAGCCGTCCCTTTTATAGATTAGCCAATCCATTGTTCTAGGCTTAATCTTCATGAGATGCCTACATCATCACCAATTCTTTTTAGTCGTTTTCTTCTTAATCGCTTTCTTTCTAATCGCTTTCTTCTTAGTCACTTTCTTCTTAATCGTGTACATTGCATCTTTTATCATCCTCTTGACTGGATCATATTACTCTGTGCATCTCATCGATCGGAAACAATCCATTGCTCGTCAATTCCTCCGAAAAATCTTCACATTCTTCAGTGACGAACAGGTTTCAACGAATATTCGCTCACAATTTATATTTAAAATTGACTCTATCATTTAATGAAATAAATCTCGCTATATTCTTAATTTGTTCAATGAAGATTTAAATTCAAAAATGAGTTTTCTTAATCCTATCGCACGCAATGTGGTATAATATACGATAGTTCGATATGTGATATTTTATTTCCCGTACAACATTATTAGAGCAAGTATAAAAAGAAATTCAGAAAATATATGTTATGAATTGTACATGATTGATTTTATCAATTACATATTATCGGCTAAACCACTGGATGTGACACTAGTCAACGTTCAAACCGTCCTTTTAACTTTAACTTTTAACCCACAGTTTCTATCATGACATGTTAACGAATACAGGCTGTCCCAAAAATGTGGTATTCCGAAATAACTTTTTTCTTCGCAAAAATGTTTTCCGCAGTAGCCTAACCATCCATCACCGTTAACCTACCATCACCGATAAAAATGACCGGTTTCAGATTTTATATTTTACGATTATTGATATAATAAAAATAATTTCATAAGAAATGATTGTATAGATATCTTTAGTGGAGCACATATTACAATAGGAGCTCTGCACAAAGTCTAAATAAAATCAGTCTTGTCATTTTTATGAGGGGACTTGTACCAGTTACTTTTGAGGCTCGATAGGTTTAGAATTAATAACTCCTTAACAAAACCACGAGGAACATTTTCGCAAAGGAAAAAGTTATTTATTTGGAACACTCTGGTATAATCCAAACGCAGTCGCGATTTAATTCAAGTCAATGTTTTCACAAGAATGAAGAAAAATATCGAGAAATGTGTTCAGTTGTTAATATTATTACTAGCCGCGGACCTTTATGCATTTACGGCATGTGCAGATTTTTAAAATACCAGGAAAATGTATGTATTAAGAAAAACTAATACATTTTTATTTCATATTTATAATGAGATATTTTTTAGTTGATGAAGAAAATTTTTGGTTAACAAACTTCAATTTTATTAGTGCTTTAACAATTGAAAAATAGAACATTCCTGCAGCTTATTATTCTTTTGCTCGACTAATAACAGAGTATTGCACTACTTTCAACAATTATGATCTCTATTATATTTTTATTTTATATTCTTTCATAACATTTGACAAAATATGTGAGACTTAAATATCTTCATACTTGCGAGTTCTAATAAACATCAAGCTTCCTTTCAACATTAAAATTAAAAGATACAGAAATTTCAATTTTAAACTTCCTTTTGTCCGTTACTGTACCCGTCTACGAAGGATTAAAAATTGTTCGAATATTTATTAATTCGAGAGAGAGAGAGAGCTTCGAAAGTATTTAATATTTCTTCACAGCTGGATATTGGAAAGAAATTTATGTGGAACCGTGTTCATGCAGGTGTAATTAAACGGCGAGACAGTAACGTGTGCGATGAAACGTGTAGACATCGTGTGTCTCTCTCTCTCCCTCTCTCTCTATCTCTCTCTTTCGGTCAGCAAATGTACGTGCATGCATACATGGACGAGAAAGAGAAAGACAGAGAGGGAGGAAGGAGTTAGAAGGGGTTGGAACTGGACAGTGTAGCTGGGGAGAGAATCCAGCGGAGCTTCGGCGTTGTAAACCATGATTGCGTGTAGATTACAGACCACTCGGTAATTGCTAGCGGCCATGCAAAACGCATGACAAAACGTTGCCACCAGACGCGAGGTCGTGAAAATATATCCGACTCGCCGGCCATTGTCTGCGATTTCTTTATCGTTCACGGAAACGACCGAAATAAATTTCGTTAATGCAGCCCCAAGCATGAAGCAGAATTATTTGTAGAGCTATCGCGACAGAAAAATGAAGGAGGAACAACGCCTGAAAAGTACGCGAACCGACTATCGGTTGTTGGTGCGACACCGCCTTTACAAATGATTACGATTACAGAAATTACATCGCTCGCAGAAGCACGAGAGCATCGCCGTTGCTTTTATTAGGATCTTTACCAGAGCGAACGGGTTTTTTAATAAATAAATTCAGATTTTTATGCATATTCTCTCTCATTTTTTAGTACTGTTTTATAAAAATCAAAATAAATGTAAAGTTGGTTTCGCTAATTCAAGAATTTTACAGTCTACTGGTGAATTTTACGAAGTTACAAATTCTATAAATTTGTGTTAAGTAACAAACAACGAAGTGAATAAACATTAGCAATGTTTCCATTCTTTTTTCTTGTGATTTGTGATCATTTTACTAACTAATTCAATAACCAAAATGCAATTTCCAACCGGAACTTAAGTGCAACTTACCGGCTTGTTTGCTTTAGTAAGTTCTACCTTCAAAAGACTTGGTTTTCACGCATGTAAAACGATGATTTTCCAATTGTAATTGTACAAATATTTTCATCGTTCTTTTAATTGTAAAATAAATATTGATTTTTTAATTCAAGAATTTTGATAATCATGGTTTTACGCCTTTGAGCTTAACTGAGAACATGAAACTAACTGTCGACGGCATGATAACTCACAAACTTATGAACGATATTACCACGAAGCTCTTTCTGCTTGCTTTGTTGAAGAGAGAACTTTATTCGCTAACAGGTTTCTTTTCTCTGCATCGTACCAATGACGATACCGTGCGTTTCATTAAAGATTCGACATTCTCTCCGTAACTGTCGCATCGTCTGCCGAGCGACAGTTCGAGACGAGAACTGAGGTTTCGACGCTTCGACTCTCTGCCTCCCTATCTTTCCCGTTCGCTAACCTCTTTCACGCCCTAAACTTTAATCGCATATTGCACGAGTAATTATAATTGTAACTGTATCAGATTTGGAACCATTTTAAAAATGGTGCCATTTTAAATCTCTTTTATTTCTTAATAATTTTTTTATTTCACACTTTTTAGTGAAACGAGCAGAATTTATAGTACACCGTAGAATGGTTTTTCGATCTTGTTGGTTATTTGCAATAAAAACCGCAACGAATGAAAAAATGCAAAATTTGTTTTCAAGAGACCAATCGGGAGACATACCCCACAAAATGCAGAAGGTTTTGTCCTGATTGGTCCATCCATCTTGGAGAGTAATCGGTGAAATAATTCACTTTTCGCAAATAAAATCGTAAGGAATAAACAAATACAAAATTTTTTTATATCTACTAATTTTATATAATACAGACCTCCTTTTTCGAAGTCGGTTAAAAATACGGTAAGGGGATATTCCCCAGTGGTGGGAATAACATTTTAACAATTACGGTAGAGATCGATTCGACAGTTACGGAAGAGATCGATACGACAGTTACGGAGAGAACACTGTATGTCGTTTCCCGAAAAATTAAACATGGTACATACGCTATCATTTTGTTCAGGAGTGTAAAACGCGAATGAACCCGGCCCAACGTAATCGCTAAATAATTAGCAACGTCGCGTCGTTGCTCCTCCGGACAGATTCGCAACTAGATTAACGTGCGATTAATAGTCCCGTTTCCGTAACAAAAACGCGGGAGGAGAAAAACCGCTCACAGTCGCCCTTTTCGTTCGATTCGAGCGTTTAGCCAGCGGTGCATTTTAATTGGAAGGGTGCGACGATAAAGGAAGGGAGGAGTGGCGATGATGCGTCCAGATTAAATCGTATAATCCACGGCCACCGGTGGTACAATGGTGGAAGGGTCCCGAAGAGGGTTGAGAAGGGGTCATTATAGAGGGCTTCGTAAGGAGCGTGGCGAATTGTGGGGCGATGAAGGACGCAAAGGAGAGACCACGAAACTTGGGGAAACGGGTCGCGACTACTCGAGCATGATTGCGCCACCTTGGCCGCCGGTGGAAGAATCGCGGCAACGAAGAAACTGGCACGAAACAATCTCCTCTAATGCGAGAGAAACGAGGGAAACCGGCTCGTTGCCATAATTTTGTTAGTTATTCGGGACCGGCAGCAACCGATTAATTAACCGAACCCGTTGCCCTCGAGACTGAACAGCAACCACGCCGCCACGGGTTGGTGGGTGTGTGCCGCCACAAGGCGGAACACAAAAATCCCGGTTAAATAATTGCCGACGTCCAACGAACACAAAGCTCGCGAAAGAACTGGCTTTTCTCTGCTTACGCGAAGGAACGCCCGGGGTTGGGGTAACGAAAGGAATGTTGCTTGCAACCACGAGACAGGAGATGGCTTTTAGGCTATGTATTGGGTCATTGCAGAAGTCTTGATCCGTTTTTTTTTCCTGTTTATTACTTAATCAATCGATTAAATAGTTACCAGCGTTTTCCATGACTCTTGTGACTTTTTTTATAAACATTGGCCGACTCTGCGTTGGAGAAACAATGTACGTGGTTTTTCAAAACTTGTAAAGTAAAACTTTGTCCGTTCAAACTGTTTTGCAAAAAGCGAAAAGCGTTTGATGAGGAAAAAATGAAAATTATATTGGCATTGAAAAATATAAGAATTCTTAGATTTATTATAGTTAAATAAATCGTCAAAAACAATTCTCTCAACAGCAATCATCATAATCTTTAAACGTTTGTAGATCATTGCAACGTTGGCCGATTTTGATGAAACTTTCAGAATATGTACAATTGATACAAATCTACGAAATGAATTTTCTAAATTATCTTAAAAAGCAATTCTGACTAATTGCAATGTTTTAAAAGTTTCTTGTTCATGTCGTGTGGTAAACTAATTGTTCTAACTTCTCACTAAAATCCAAGTCGTATAGTCCAATATTAAACAGATATGGTACTTTAAAAAGTGTGCCAATATTACTTTAAATCACTGTACTTATTATAGCTCACGCTGTTTAAAATAAATAAGAGTTTGATAAAACAAAAGAAGGTAATACTTATATGAACATGTTTAGGAAATAATATCTACACACATGATTAATGATCGTTAACATTAAACAATCACACAGTGTAGGTACGGGACTATACTATAGATTGTTATCCATATTTTTTTCACTAAAAAAGAGGAGTTAACTGTATGACGAAAAAATAGCTAACACGATTAAAATAATTTATACTTAACGTTTATCTAAAATAAATTATAACGTAATCACTTTGAAAACAATCCATGGAAATTATTAAATGTTGCAGCGTTTACACCGGATTTTCAATAAATGTGCTGTACCAAAAGAAAGCATAGAAATTTTCTTTTGCATTGCAATCTTAAATGAAACTATTAGATGACGTTATTGAGGGTGACTTGATAGCTCACAATGAAAATTGCTGTTGCTATTGAAGGCATTGAAAAGTGTTTAGCCATGTACCATAGATTTTCAAAATTATGCAATAATCACCGGTCGGTAATGTGTTAAGTAAGAAGAAGAAAACATTTTTTGGCAATAGTGGACACACACGCACAATTTTGTTCTCAGTACACTTAATTGCCACGATGATTACTTGCCGGCGACACGTGGCATTGTCGCCGGACTTTGACTGTTTTGCGGGCTAAAAGAGGCCAAGAGAATAAAGAGGGCCATTTGTTCTGCTTGGCCTACATGTATCTCTAATACGTATAAAGTGCATGTTTTACTTGGACATTTTTCAACGTAACAGTGCCGAGCACAAAGTAACAGCTTAAAGAGTTTGGCTATGGAAAATATGCTCTTGACGATTAATTCGAGTTATTCTGGACTTTGCGTTTCGAATAAAGAAGCAGCTTTGCCAGCGGATTCTGTTGTTTCTAGTTGGTCGGAATTTTTATACGCTGGCTTGTGTTAAGATTTAACCTTGCCACATTTCCTTCCAGCCAATAGAACTGAATCCTTTGTTCGAACCTACAGCTGACCCAAAAAATATTTGAACACTAAATTTTCGATTCTGGAAAGATCGCCGATGTGTAACCTGTGATAATCTCGTACGAAAATAAATTTTGACTCGTTCCAAAGCTTGCAGCTTCTCCTTTCGAAGAACATTGCTCATTTCCTTTTAGAATATTTTCGCATAATGTAGCCGATGGGAACCTGAAGACCCATTTTTCTGCAGAAATGCTATGCATTGAAACCTATGTAAAAACATTGGAAAATTTGTTTCGTAGCTGAATTCATCAGAAACTAGAAGATTGAAGGTTCCCTTTTGCAACGACCTCTAAAAAATTGTTCTACGATTATTTTCCACTGTTTTGTAGAACAAAATGAGAAACGAGTTCGGTCGTGTAAAACTCTCATGGTGTACCTTATGTTACTGTAACAGCAATACACCTTCTATTCAAAGTGAACAAATTTTTTTATTATACAAAATTATTTCGATTCTGAAAAAATAAAAGAAAAATAAAATTCATTATAATACACCTTTAGTTATCGCTGCAAAAATCGTCGCATCATTGCGGAAAAAAATGTAACCTGAAGTAAGAATTTTAAAATGAAATTGTAAAACCAGTCATTTTTACTAGTGTGGTAGTTCTAGTGTTAAGGATGCAGATGCGAGTTGTTAAAAATTGTATCACAAAAATTAGCTGTTTAACAGACTGTGTACCTGAGCGCATATTTTTGCTTGAAACAGACTTACATCGTTGGTGCCAATTGGTCAGCTGCGAGTCAGTCTAGGGGAATACAATCTGAGAGGGCCGGAAGTGCCCCCGTCGACAGAGGAGAGAGTGACGAACGCTATTTTACACCCCGGCCACAAATGCGGAAAATTCGTGGACGATATTGCCCTCCTGGAACTCGCTCGGCCAATCAGTTGGTCGGAAAGCGTGAAACCCGCCTGTTTACCTGTGGCCACAGGGAAACCAGGATACAGTGCCTTCGGGGGGGAGCTAGCTAAGGCGGCCGGATGGGGTTGGCTCGGTGAAAACAGGACCCAACGTAAGTAAATAATACTTGGATCCCTTTGCAAGTAATTTGACCGAGCGACGAGGATCGTTAACCCTTCTGCGATCTAATGGGACGATGAATTTTTTCTCTGTTTATCCTTTTGCTCTTTCTTCATGTTCACGAAGTATTTTACCACGCTTATATTCACTTGCCTTGTTATTGTATGCATCAAATCTTGTAATCGAATTTTAAACCTCTTCCCATAGTCCAATCTTGCTGAAATTTTGTATACACACTTGCTTCCGATGACAATAAAAGTAGAAAATAAAATATATAAAAAAAACTTTTTAGAAACCACGCTTATATTACAGTGCACTAAAAAGGAGAAAATCATTTTTTTCCTGGTTCTCCATAAAATCTCGAATCCAGTTAAATGATTAATAATATTTTTCCCCAAAATTTTAAGCAATTAGTTCAAAATTTCTTCTGTTATAAAATTAGTGTCGGAATAGGTGGAAAAATTTAATATAAATTTAAATAATGTAACTATAAAAATAAAATGTCATGATTTTATTTTTGTATTAAATTTTTCTACCTATTCCGACACTAATTTTATAACGGAAGATATTTCGAACTAATTGCTTAAAATTTTGGGGAAAAATATTATTAATCATTTAATCGGATTCGGTATTTTATGGAGAACCAGGAAAAAAATGATTTTCTCCTTTTTAGTGCATTCTAATATAAGCGTGGTTTTTAAAAAGTTTTTTTTATATATTTTATTATGTATTATGTACAAGTAGTATCTTAATTAATTAGATAATTATAGCTATCTGTGAAACCGTGTTTTCATAAACTTTGAAACTTGTTTTATCAAATACTGGAAACATGTATTTATTTCTTATAAATCGTACTAAATTGTATCAAATTTTGTTTTCGAATTTTTTGAAGATTTTAATAAGGCAGAAATGCATGCAGATCCGCAGTCTCTAGTGATCACTTAATGTGGAATAGTTAATACATAGAAATAAAAATTTCTTTCACCGAATTGTACACAGTATCTACAACATAAATAGCTAACGATAGCATTATTAGCTTTTAATTATCCAGTAAAGGTAGACCAAAGAAGAATTTCGACATTTTGCTTTGGCTGAAATTCCCTGGTCTTAAACTGTAGAAGAGTTAACATTGATTATTCGGCCCTTGATCAAATTAATTGGATGGTATTAAAACAGAACGTCCGTCGATGTTCACAAAGGCTTCTTCGGCGAGTTGGACGTTTTAAAACAAGTCCCGAGTACGAAAGAACGAACGACGGTTTACAGACGAAAGTAAGTTGGATTAAGAAAGATAAGAGGAAGTTAGGACGCTTCTTGCGCAGTTTGCTTTATTAACGACGGGATCGTTGCCGTTCAAGTGAATAAGTAAAGACACGGTGAAGTTATCAACATGTACCGTAAAGTTTTGCAGCAATGGGCCCGGAGTATCTAACCGAATTCGCTGTCGGAATTGCATTCTACAAAAGTTCTTGCTTACTTGGTCGACTCGAACGAACTAGGGCTAGCGTTCGAATTTAACTTTTGGCCGAAAGACGTTTTCCCGAAAATCGAATCTCGCCGACGAAACCCGAATGCTTTTAGATTCACGATAATTTGCGGTCGTCGTGACCACCGGTAACACCCCTTTCGACGATGCGCCACGCAAAAAAGAAATTTAAATAGTCAAATGACCGGTTCCAGATTTTTGACTTCATTTATTCAAATTATAAAGATGCTTTCGTGGTAAATGAATAAATACATTTATTTGGCAGCACAGATATTGTAACATGAACTGGGCAAGTTCAAATAGATTGAATCTTGTTATTTTTATGAGACATATACCGGCTACTTTTAAAGCTCGTAGGTTTAGTGTTAAAAATATTGTAGTTCGTTGAAAAGGGTGATTCCTAAGAGAAAAACACAATATCTAGCCATAATTATAAAATAATAAAGTATTATAATTATCCACAGCGACATAGTAACTTGTGGACAACTTATCGAACCCTTTAAGAAACAGTACAACCACAAATATCTACAATTATGCATAAATTATCCTCAGAGAATACTGAATATTGTAAATTGTAGAGTATAGCTCGGAGAGAAGTAACTTTTTATTATTATTATTAGACTCCGGATTTTATGCATTTGTGACAGATTAGAAGACTTCAAGAGTATTAATATATTATTCTCGCTGCAATAAAATTATTAGTGAAAAATATAAATTTATATTTAGATCCAGTGTCTCGTAATTGATGCACAATCTTTTTATTTTGGATAAAGATCCGGCGTGTGTACCTTGTTCAACGAGACGAAGCAGTAAACGTGAGCATAGCCGCTTGAGTGTGACTATTTGTTACTTTACTGCCTCTCATCTTGTTGGACAAGATATATTTATTATTAGACTGCGAATCTTTATGCATTAATGGCTCTTAAAAATGTTCAAAAAATGCTGGAATATAAAATTCCACAGAATTTAATACGATTTTTACTTATTTCAGATCGACAAAGGCTACTACCACTGAAAATAAGATTCACATTCCCACTTTATAGAAATTTGACTGCAAAAATGAAAAATTGCACATCTGCAGTCGAGTTATTATTATACATAAAACTTCTTACACGCTTCCAATCAATTCTATCAAATATTACACCTCGCCCCCTTTTTCAACGACTAAGGCTAATTTGCTATCTTCCAGACAAACGAGCAGACGTCCTGCAGAAAGTGGACGTTCGCGTGATTGACAATCACATTTGTCGCGAATGGTACGCCAGCCAGAACAAGTCGGCACGCGTAGAGCCAAGGCAAATGTGCGCCGGCCATGAAGCAGGTGGCCGGGACTCTTGCTGGGTAAGTGAAATCCATCGCTAGCATCATTTGTCCCTTTCTCAGTTCACGATTGGTACAAACTGCTGTGGTACACATGGCAAATCCAACGATTCAAAAATTCGCTAAAGGTTTAAGTTTAACGATCAGCAAAGGATATCTGCTATCAGTATCTCCTTCAAACTACAGTGTTCTTTCAATACAAGACGACGAGTTGGGACAGCTTTTGACGTATTGCGGATGAGGATACTTGTTCTGCTTGACATTGTTCTTGAGTGGGCTGAGAGTTTACGTAGTGATGGGCGTGATACCAGTTTTTCTCATGAGTTTTAAGCAATTGGATACCCAAGTAATTGTTTGAAAGGTTTGATACGTATCACAAGCTTAAGTGCTTGGTATTGACATTTGATACGAGTATTGCTAAAATGAACACTGGCTGGTATTGGTATCATAAGCATCGAAACAATAATAAATACATACTGTAAGTATCGAGAAGTATCGATTCCCAAATGATTCCTCCAAAAGTCTCGATGCTTTAAATATGACTGTGAGTCGGACTTGACATGGACATCAAGCTCCGAACGTCAAAGATCCAGCGACTGACAAACGGCATACAATGTAAGCAGATGGAGAATCCAGCATTATTGACACTCTTTAAACTTTTATATTTTTATATTTATATCAACGCGTCACGGAAACAAACGAAACTCGAGAACGAACCGTATATTATTGAAAGTATCGATACCAATTCCATCCAAGACGTACTTACAAAGGATCGACACTTCTGAGTAGGTATCATTGAGGTACCGATACCTTTTGATACCTACGTATATATACGTGCTTATGATACCTTGATACTTTGGAACCAGGAATCGATATCGCTTGAGTAGAAGTATAACCCATCACTACAGGTCTCATAAAGTAGTCGGCCGAGAAACGATATCTTTCGTTGGAAAAGGATAGAGTATGACATACCCCCTCGTTCTGGAACTAAGCGGTGTTAGACGGACAACTTCAAAAGAAGAATAGGGGGTAGAGAGTTTTCTTATTGCGAAAAAAAATCGTCGTCTTATATTTTAAAAAACGGCACATCATTCAAATGAATTTCCACTCCGCCGTGCAGTACAGTTTGCGACATCGATGAAAATCGGGCACGAACTTATGCAATCGCATCTAATATCATGGAGAACCACCTCTTAAATTTTTTCCCACTTGTAGTCAACTATACTGTATGTTTTTTTCATACTTGCAAAACTTGAAAATAGGTAAGACGCGCTACCATTTTATCCCGGAGCGCATTGTAACAATTTCATATGTACATATATACCTATTGTTACCCTCATGCCCTGTATCAATCCCTCCTCTTCCATTCATATGTCGCTAGTTAGCGCCGCATTGCATGTCAATCGTTCATACACGAAATTCACGCGCCGTCGAACGGGCGCGACATGAATTTCAATAAATATCCGCGGTCATGTAGACCGCCGCGCATACGTTGAATTAACAGCGAGTCCGCGGAGAGGGTGGCTCGCTCGCGGACCAAATTGTTCGACCACGAAACAATATGAAATTAAATAAAAAAGAGCGAAAGAAGAGGAGAAACACCTGCGCGATATCCCGAAGGCCGCCCGAAAAATATATCGGCGATACATGATGATCCCGGACTAACGTAATTATAGGGAGAGAAGAGTTCGCGAATATGAACGCGTTTCCGACTCGACACGTTTTATCCGCTTATTAGCGATTCATCCGTTCGCAGACCATTTGAGAGATCTTCTACTACGTTGAACAATTCTAACGATCTATGCGCTCCGTGTTTAGTCGGTCATGACTATTGCGTAAACAATGTGGAGTCGTGCGAACAAGAGCTGATAACTGGAACGTTAACTTGCGTCGGCTACCGACAATTCTATCTCCATATTTGTTTTAGCAATTCTTTACTTTTCTTGTAAAAGCATCGCACAATTACATTTAAAATTAAAGATATTTCAAGCTTATTTATGCATTGATTAGGAAACTGCAGTACTCAGGCGTTTGTTTAAAATAGTTAAAAGTGGTCTCCTGCACTAGAACCTTGAGAAAATCAATTTTCCTTTTTTTACATTTCGCGAAGCAAAATGATTTGCAAAAGAGTTTGTTTAAGTTTGTATGAATAATGAAGTTAAATAACTGACAGTCAAAATATTAAAAGCACTTTTCTCGAAACATCATTTTCTAACATGGCTAACAGAATATCTCAAAATTTTGATGATTTGACAAAATGGTTTGATCAACTTCAATTTATGTAAGAATCTTCAGAAAATTTCAACAAATATTGATATAAATCGATTTTTTATTATGTTAAATGTGAAAGAAATGCATAAATAATCAGAAGTCGGGATTCAAAATGCCACCATTTTGTTAAATAACGAGATGTTTAATTTCTTTTGGCTCGTGTCATAACTATAAATGTCTACGAATTAAAATGCTACTTCATTTTTCTTATTTCCATCGTATCAGCCAGGACACTTCTTTAGTGTACCACTCTTGAAGGAACTGTAACTACAATAATTTTAAATATTTAGGCTTCAAGCAAATTATATTGTATAGTCCAAATAATAGAAATTATGCATGCGAAACCACAGTACAAAACTGTGGTCCGATTCCTTTCCAATTTCCAAAGAATGCCTACGAAATAACCCTTTGCACTCCGAATTATTTTTCAATTTTGTTGTCAACAACAGAGAGGATTTTATTTGAAATTTACTTCAAAGGACAGTTCCTTGATCGCAACGTATTTTAAACAATTTTGTTTACTAATTATATTAAATATAGCTCTCAAAATATCAGACAATTAAATGTTACACTCGACAAAGGAGTGTAAAGGATTAAGTCAAATTACAGTTTGATAGAACATGAGCAGTAGTTTCGGAAAGCTACTGTACCGAACACAAAGTTGTTAATTAGAAAAACAAATTTGTAAAGCTATCGAAATTGAAAAATTCTATTGCATGGCTCTGTATATTCTTTGTAATTAGAAACAACTATTCGAAAAATGTCGGAAAATTATAAAAAATTTGATTTTAGCTATACTTTAAGATGCGTATAATTTTAACCTTTGAGAAAATCATATAATACAAAGAATGTTGTTTACCGATTTAATTTGTTTAATTAAAAGAGATCAAAACGCTTACCGTTCGTTTCAGTCTGACAGCGGCGGACCTTTGATGATTGGAAATCATCCGGGCGGCAGCATGATGGTGGTAGGTGTAGTCTCGTGGGGAATAGGATGCGCCCGAGCACGACTTCCTGGTATATACACACGAGTCTCGGAGTACATACCTTGGATTACACGATATGCGCTTTTTATATGATAAAGAAAATTTCAAAGCTTTGTTATTCCGCTGATTTACCCTCCTATGGAGCATGAGTCATCGTTAGAATGCGGATCTTCATGTATTTATGATGTTTGCAAATTTTTCAAGTACAACGAAACATTTACATTGGCAAACATTAATGCTAATACTACTTCGTGTTTACCGCAAGACATTTTTTAATTGAAGAAATGCATTTTTTTAAATTTTGGTTCTTATAATAATGTATGAACATGAAAATTTGCATAAAGATCCACAGTGTAGCCATTATGGATGCAAACGTAAATTTAATAATTTCCAATTCTTAGAATAAGTATACGATTTGACGAAAAGCACAGTAGATTCTTAATGCTTGAGAAGAGTATAGAATACGATGGAACTTTTGTAATATGTAAATAATGGTCTTTCAATCGGAATAATTATTAATTACTTATAAGTAAATGTGTGATAATAAGTAAGATATCTTGTTACGTTATTTTAATTATGTTTAAGTCATTTATGTAATATATTTCAGAGTCTAGTCATTTTTATTTGTAATGGAGAATTATTCTATGTTATATATACTATTTTGTAAAATATATATATTCTACATAATAAGTGAAAAGGACTACTTATGTGTAAACTGCTTTCAAACAAATTGTATTTTACACCTAACAATTACAAATATTCTTCCAGACAGATTGATTTATTTGGTAGCTTGCAATACAACCTATATATTATATTCTCCTTGGTTTCCTTGGTCTTGGAGGACACCATGATACTCTAGTGTCATCTGTGATAGAAACAATCTCCACTCCTGCTAACTGGAAACCTTTTATAGCTGCCTATACGAATGTAAATAAATTTATTTAGAACAAATCAGTAGGTATAAAAAGAATATGGTCACCAAACTTCTACACTTACTGCTCTGCCTGGACCGATACCTTGTATCCTTAGTCGAACAGTTTTTATACCTTTCTCAACAATACGCTTAAAAAGAACATAACATAATTATTTAATATACAAATGATGAAAATAATATTAGATTTGTACAACAATAAAAATTTTTCTCACAAGTCCAAACGTATTAGCTGCCTGTTGCCCTGCGATATTAGTACCCTTCCGAGCATTTTTAAAGCCTTCAATACCAGCCGTGTGTATTCCTAATACTAAGCCTACAGCAATACTATTGTAAACATAATGCGATTATAAGAATATGGCTCACAAAATAATATTTACCCGCATGATCAGTAATAGTCATTATTGTATTATTGGGTGTTGCTTTTACATTAATAATCGGTAAGTGCTTATATAATAACCCATTAAATTCCTTTTCTGGCGTAGTTGCATCTGGGAACATCGTATTACCACTGTAAGCAATAGACATATATATACAGGGTGGTTCCCCAGATATTACCACCTCGATTTTCGTCATTATTATTATTATTCGTAGTGAAGAATGTTTTTACTTCACCTAATATAAGGTTGAATGGTTTCGAGAGATGCATACTTTGGTGTTGTGAGTATTTTTGTAGGTGGACGCGTAGAAGAGATATGGAGGTCATCAGTATTTTTTTAAATGGGATCATATGTTTTTTCCTGCATCAATTGATGAATCTTTATATTCTTTCTATTCAAGCCTATTAATAAGATTTTCAATAATTGTGCTGGGCCAAAAGAAAGCATAGAAATTTTTTTTACGTTGCAATTTTAAATGAAACTATTAGATGACGTTATTGAAGGTGACTTGTCAGTTCACAATGAAAATTGCTGTTGCTATTGAAGGTTCCATTAAAGAGTGTTTAGCCATGTACCATAGATTTTTCCAAATTATTATCACTGGTCGGTGAAGTGTTAATATTGAAAAACCATTAGTTAAAGAGATATTTTATTTTTAGTGTTGTTACGAAATCATAACACTCTTGATAATGTTACGAATTCAATGTGGCTCCAACAGGATGGTTGTTCTGTACATTATGCAACAATAACGTAAAATACATTAAATCAAATATTTCCAAATTGTTGGATAGGACGAGGTGGTCGCATTCATTTTCCAGCAAGATCATCTGATTTAACACCCCTCAACTTTTTCTTATGGGGTTACTTGAAAAATAAAGTATACGCTGAGGGTCCAACTACAATATCTTATCATCACTGAATGCGATACCATACCACTGGTTTTATTGCATAATGTAAAATAATCATTATTTTCTCAATTCAAAAAATGCCATGATGTAAACGTTTTCCACATAGGAAAAAAACATTCCATATCTCGTCTACATGTTCACGTAACTCACAACACCAAAGTATGCATCTCTCGAAACCATTCAAGCTTTCATAAACATTCTTTACTACGAATAATAATAATGACGAAAATCGAGGTGGTAATATCTGTTGAACCACCCTGTATATATACAGTATATAAGATTAATGAAATCACAATATTATACTGTTCGCTACTATCATACCATTGCACTGGACAACTATTTACGGTTCAAGATACTTACGAAAAGTCTATAGTAACGGAGGAATTCTCTCCTTCTAAAGAACTAAGTTTACTCGTGTCTTTCACTCGAACTTTCATATTAACCATTCGAATTTCTTTCAAATTAACAGAGGTTAAATGCATACATCTTGTATTAGTCAAGTTCGGGTACAGTATTCTCGACATACTATCAACAGAAGAAATCTTCGTTCTCGTAAGAGAACATGCTGCTGATCTCAAAGATGAAATCATTTTTGTACGTATTCACACAATTTTCAATAAAAACAGCTATCAACTCCATAAATAACCAACTAACCTCAAACGGTTAGCAGAAGCCAACATAGAACGTGTCTCAGCCTGGATTAGATTTCAGTAAGCATGTGGTTAAACAACCTGAAACAACCCAACTCACATGATCTGACGGAATCTATACTATCGACACAAATGAAATAGGATAATTGGCACCGAAAATCAATAATTCCTACTTCAAATTTTATATGAGATACCTGAATTTGTAATTTCAAAATATTACATAAACGACTTACACTTTTTTATACATGAATGTTCCAAGAATCGATTTGTGGGAACAGAAATGTGTTGAAAGTCATATAGCACTGGCATTGAAAGTTGTTCTGTAATGTCAGAATCTGTAACAGAACTTCTGTTTCCTTCTAAAGATGATGTAGGTTCTGTTCCATGCTAACGATGATGTAGGAGCTGTTCCATGCTAAAGATGATGTAGGAGCTGTTCCAGGCTAAACATGATCCGCAGACAAAAGTGGCACGGCCAATCCCCGGGCGTGAGCATTCTCATATACTCTCCGTTTTTACTAATCTGTATATAAATGTTCATTTTCCTTCGCATAGATTAGCATTTTGTTAAATAATTGTTTATCGCGTCGGATTGTAGCTCGTGATAATTTTGAGATTACTTCTTCGAAGTTTGCATACTACAATGTGTATGAAATAATAGCATTATGTAAGGTCATCTTGAAGTTACGAATGTTTCTCGTAAAATCACCTAATGTATTATACGTATATGATAATATTACGTGACCGGAGCGAATTAAAAAATAGAAATGATAAAGATGTCAAGGTGTACCGTTAGGTTCCGCGTCCCAAACAATTTATGCCCAGATCTGGCATACCTTAAATAGGCAACCATATCATAATCCGTAAAGGAAAATTGCGAAGGCGTAGGTCCGGCCTACTCTGCCAAGTACGGAGCGCCTGGCTTGTTCACGTAGGCCTTTGAGTATGATTCGACTGCGACTTGGCCGACGCTGGATCAGTCATCGGGTGTTATTAGGCGCGAAAGGATTCCTCTCCGATACCCTTGCGGAAAATCGACGGGGAATTATTTCACCGAGAATTTCGTCCGCGAAAATGCGGCTCGCACCATTGGCATTGTCTTTCGCGGTGAGTTCCTTCGTTACTACCACTGTCGACGCTAATTCGAACCCACAGGACTCTCTAACCACCTTGAATAAAATATAAACATTAACATACACTTTCTTCTTGTTATTACAACTTTAAATTAAGTTATATTTGAAATTTGTTTCATTTCTTTTGTTTTAAATATGATTCCTTAAACTCTTATTTTAATACCACTTTAATGTGAGTTTTGTTTTATATTATTGTGATTTTTAATAACTTTTTCATTACAATACGATTTTATTTAACTTGTATTAATTTAAATAATGTTTGTTTTATTTTCTCTTTATCGAGTCTTCGTTAATTTTCATAATTTCGGGAGAACGGTTTAAATACATATACGTGTTATGATCGATACAAAGTTTTGCATTAAAAATCATTAAAAGAATTAATTGTATTGTTATTATTATTATATTAAGTATTACATATGAAAACTACTATATATATAGTACTTTTGAAATTCTAAGTGATTTAGAAGTTACACTGTTCTATTGTTGTTTATCATTTATCTAAGGAATATTTTATTATTTTATTACCATTCCATTAAAAATTATTTGGCTGAAACTGGTCTCATGTATATATCATGTGTAAAATAATATTTTGAACTGAAAATATTAATTGTATTAGCAGTATTACATTCAGTATTAATAATAATTTAAAAATTGTAAGTAACTTGATAATATTTATTGGAATCATTTGAATGCTGTTCATGATTTATTTACATGCTCGACTGCTGTAATAGAAATAGAAGCAATAGAGAACAATGTAGTGTTAGTATATCTTAATAAACTATAGTTTCGCGCACACAGATTTCAATTATTTAATGAATTAATTTTATATACAGCCATTATTAATGATACAATTCTGGTGTACATACGTAAGTAGGTTATGCACGTGTCGCCGATTATCCATGCAAAAAGAAAGTCGATGGGCTGATGATGTACTCGCAACACTATTTTATCATGCATCAATTAATTTTCAATTTTTCTCATACATATGAAATTGATTTTTCCCCCAAAAGCCACTATTTCTCGTTCAATTGTAATTCTCATTACGACAAAATAAGTAAAGTTAATGTATTATAAATAACGTCGCAAAAAATAAAATAATTTTAATGTACAAAGTAAAAATGAAAATGTTAAAGTAATAGATAACAATTTAGAGACACATAATATAAATTACACATTTGTAGTATAAAATTAAAACAAGAAACAGATACACAAATAAATATCGTTTTCCCAGCCATAAATTGTGTAGAAACTCTTCGTAATAATTAAATTGTTTAATACATCACTACTATTTTTGTCTGTGGCAAGCCAAGCAAACGCCAAAACAATTCTATAAAATTAAAACAAGGAAACAGAGAGATTGAAAAGTAGATTTAGACAGCGATAATATTATCTTCATTAACATTGACATTTAGTTTGCAAGATAGTAATTAAACGTCGCCGATAAAACAAAGAAAATGAAGAAGCTGATGATTATTATGATAAATTGCACATAGTAATGAGTGCAACACACCGTGCAACATGGAAGTGCGTTGACAGAGATTACAATATTTTGATCGTATCTGTTTCCTGGCAGTTGTTTGTTGCCAATAAACCATGAGAGTTTTTCTCATCGCTGCCTATTGTTCGTTTCGTAAATACCCGGCGAATGAGAAGGTGCGAGATAACAGTGAATATTAATGCCAGCACATTTTGCACTTCGGAATCGAGGATTTCTCGATTATTATAGAGGAAAACTATGCAGTCATATTTCATTATTCTTTGTTGTCTTCAACTGCGAATCGGCTACCGTGAAGACAGCGTGTCGAATGTTGGTGAGAGGTCACTATTAGCTTCGTGACGGAGCCATTTTGAAAAATTCCGCAACCGCCGCCGTCTCCACGATCTATACAATTTTTTCAAATAACACATTCCTTGTCAGAAGCCTATTATTAACTAACTGCGAATTTTTAAACAAAATGAAAATTATTTCACTCGATTACAAGTAGTAGAGGCCGAGTAACAATTCCTTTCTTCTTTTAATGATAATGTTAAGAAGCTGAAACCGATACATGTTAATATTCTTAAATATTTTTAATCCACTGCTTTACAATGCACCTACTTATTTTTGTCATAAATGCATAAAATTCACTAATTATTATAGTTCTCAATGACTGTGTTAAGTAAAGGAAGAACTCAAAAATCTTCTAAAGATTATAAAATATAAAAATCAGAGAGGTAACGATTAAAATTGCCATAAGTGTTAAATATTCTTTTAAGGAATTCTGAACTGTGAGTCAGACATGTTTAAATTCTATTAACTAGCCGCTGGTAAATAGTGTATTAACTTAAATTTAAAAATACAAGACTTAATATTTTTATTTTTATACTAACTCTCTTGTAGGCTTTTATTGTGTTCAGTACGATTTTGACTTTTAAAAAATTCAGTATACTAATCGAAGAAAAATTTACTTATATATTTGTTTATATTATCGATTCAATTCTCTTTTGCTAGAGGAATCAGAGTCTCCAGATCAGGGGAGGGAGCACGATTTCAGGGGAAAAAGTTACCCTCTCTTTGCCAGTACCAGATTAGTCACGTGGCACTGTGACACATGTACGACAGAGACGGAATGCGTCACGTGACCAGCCGTGGCGGAAGAGTGGGAAGAGAAGTCAATCTGGCGACTCTGAGAGGAATGTAGGTCAGAATCTCTAAGTTCGCGAGTGGTTTTCATAGTTGTGATACGAGGCATATTCGAGCAAATACAATATAATAAACACAAACTGGGTCTACCTCATGCAATTTGTTTTAATTTTATATTACTCTTGAAGGGTAGAAAAAACGATTATCCAAGACCGGATTTCGAAAGCAACTTGAGGGTCACCTACCGATGAAACCAGTTTACAATATTTACGATGGTATCTCTCGATATACGATCTGACTATAAGATGTGTTTTATTATGCAAAATATATGCACATTATTAACTTCTGCATTTCTTCAAAATTTTAGGTTGCAAGAAAATGATGATTTAGTTGGAAAATTTGTTTCTAATACTTTCAAATATTTTGTTCAATTACTATACCAAGATATCTGAACAAATCCAAATGCGAACAATAATTATACAATTTTTTCAAAAATTTTTAATCACTCGGATCTTTAGTGTGAATGAAACTTTACTGCATTAATTGCAAAAGACAGGAGCCAAATAGAAATTTCGTTCGTTGTTCAACAATTTGAATACGTTGCGAAATAACTAATAATTAATTATATAGATATTTTACCTGTCCATTTTTGCCAAAAATCCGCGGTCTGCTCATTACTAATAACAAAATTTAGTTCCCTGTAGGGGTAATTTTGGAAACTTGATAAGCACTTTCTTCATAATTTTACCAATTGCAATTTTGGTCAACAATTCGAACACGTTGCGAAATAACTAATAATTAATTACATGGATATTTTTCCTGTCCATTTTTGCCAAAAATCTGCAGTCTACTCATTACCAATAAAAAAATTTATTTACTTGTAGAGGTAATTTTGGAAAATTGGAAACTTGATAAGCACTTTCTTCATAATTTTACCAATTGCAATTTTGGCAACAATTCGAATACGTTGCGAAATAACTAACAATTAGTTATATGGATATTTTACCTGTCCATTTTTACCAAAAATCCGCAGTCTATTCATTACCGATAAAAAAATTTATTTACTGGTAGAGGTAATATTGGAAACTTTGTTTTGGATAAGCACTTTCTTCGTAATTTTACCAATTGCAATATAAGAAAAAATGTACTCGGTTCAACTACTGTTGGCAGACGTCCCATTTCTGTGAAAATATTTGTTGAAACCACTGTCGCGCTCTCGAATTAGATCAACAAAGGACAGTTTAATGGCACGATTGTTATGGTTCCGTTGTTGTGTGCCTCCTGTCGGCACGTACATGCACGTGCACACGCGTGTACGTTCATTCAGAGTGTACAGTATCCTCGGCTCGTAAAAGTGAAAGCGATGCAAGCCAAGGAGAAAATATGATCGTGAAACTCGACCGACAGATCGCTGCCAGAGGATAAATTGGGCTTTCTTATATGTGATTCTGATAATACTTGTCAACTTTCATCGTTTCGACGTTCCCGACCGAAACCAGCTGGAATTTCACTATCATAGCGTCATCGCTGCCGATACCGATGTGCGATCTTCACTCTTTTTGACCGCCGCGCCGCGCCGATTCCCTAGAGAAAACACAAATTTCTTAAGGATTGTGTTGACATCATTTCTATGTCAAGATCTGTAGCCAGTTTTCAAAACAACTTTTTCAAATCGCTTTCTTCCACCGACCCAACATTTTTTTAACATAGCAGTTGGAGCTATGTGTCAATAATGCCTTTAGTAATTAATCGACTGCGGATATTTATGCAAAATAAAAAATGTTTGCATTGATTGCAGTGTACAGGAGCCAAGTAAAAATTTGATGCTTCTTTCAATTATTCTATTAAGCTGAAACTAATACATTAATGTCCTTAAATACTTTTAGTATGTCCACTGCTTTAAGTTATACGTAGCCATTTTTGTCATAAATGCATAAAATCCGTAGTCTAATAATTAATTAACAAATTAGGTTCGAATCCCTTATATTGAGAAAAATTATTATGAAGAATAGAAGTCGATTTTCTTGGTGAGACCAGTTCAGAATAATCTTTTCCACGCCTGATGTCTTTAAAAAATTGTATACAGGGTGTCCCATTTAAATCGACCCACTCGAGTACCTTCGAAACTGTTGATGATATTAAAAAATGTTTCTGATAAAAGTTAAACAGTATTAGGGGCCACATTTTCCGATGTGGATAACTTTTTGACTTGAAGGTCAACTTTGTTCTTTTAAATGGAATCGTATATTTTTTAATGTACAATCGATGCTTCTCGTTATTCCTTACAAAAAAGTACTGAGTCACTTATGGCGGACAATCATTAGTTTAGAAGATATTTTGAGTTTAATATTTAAAATGATATTTTGATTGTTAAAACAAACAATCATTGTTACGATAAGTTACGATGTTTATAAGCATTCAAAGACCCGGTAAGTGATGTAATTAAACTGCACTATTTGCTCGACATGATTATCATATTTTGTTATTACGCTATCTGTTTTGTATAATCAAGTTTTCACGTTCGTTCTCACGTCGTCGCTGTAATATCAACCGGGTTTTTCCCGTGAGTAAATTGAAATGTAATGTAGGTTAAATTATAACGCGGAAATCGATGTTCGCAGATAAAGATATAATTTACACGGAAACGTAACTGCACCGACTATCAATTAAAAATCGTCCACGTTGAATTTGTTGCAATTCCGTGAAAATACAGTGGAACAACAATCTAGCTAAACCCATTTTAAAGTTTCCACTTTGAAAAAATTCTAGAAAAATCGAAATTAGTCGAAAAATAATTCCTGTGACAATTTTACCAATTTAAACGATCCTGGCGAATTTATGTTTTAATTCTTTGAGAACACCCTCGAGCAAAAATCAATTTGTGAAAGCGAAAGTGGAGAAACTACTACATTGCAGTACTACAGAGAAATTACTAAATTATAGCAGGTTGAATTTTCCATTACAAGGAAATTCGTAGCAAAAAAGTAATTTAACAGTGCTGAGTGTAGAAACTTCAAGCTTGAATATGAACTCAGATAGACTAACGTTTGTGATGCAAATAATTTTCTTATGCAAACAGATTCTTGAAAAAAAATAAACAAATTAGGAGTATGGAAAGTAGAGACTCCAAGCTTGAAAATGACCCTAAGTAGACTGTTATAATATTTCTTATCACGAAGTTACAAGTGGTTAAACATTAACAATCTCTCACCAAAGAGACTTAGCGATACTCTCACTCGAATCCTGCGTAAACGTTGCAATATACAATTTTCTTACGCAAGAATTACACGAAAAAAATAAACGAATTAGCAGTATTAAAAGTAGATACTCCAAGCTTCAAAATGAGCCTAAGTAGATTGTTATACTATTGTTTATCACCGAATAAAAAATAGTCAAAAGTTTCAATCTGAGTGGAGATGTTCAAGTGTACAATGCTTCAGAAACAGGATTACAATTTTTCTTGCTACTGCAGAAGTGTCTTTTCAAAAAGAAAAAAACAACTTGAAGTGTATAGGTTCTGTCCTTGAAAATGACCTCAGCTAGAACATCCTACGATTTCTTCCCACAAAGTTATGACAGAAGTGATCATTAAAGATGTTGTTGTATTATTGAGAACTGGTTAAAATTACGAAGAAGAGAGACAACTAGTTCCTGTGTGTTGCAATCGACGCAGATGATTATTTTGCATTCAATCGGCAGGCTAGTTAGAACATTGTAGATGAACAATGAGCTGGCTCGAGGTGACTTTAAATGTAAGTGGAGTGATCGAATACATATAATGGTGGCTAGGTGCGGTTCTACCGGACAGGAAAAACGTCGCTGGCACCTTGAAGAGGTAGGGATAAGCCCGCGAGGAAAGATTCGAGATCTATAGAATGGTTGACGATACTCTGAAAACACAAAGCGCCCATTCGAGGACTCAGTTCCCGCGCCGCACTGTTTGTGTTCGCCTCGCCGGCACTCGAGCTGCTTTCATCCACACGGTGGTACTTCCTTCTTTCTTATTTCTCACCTTATCGATAAACTTATTGTTTTTCTTTTGCACAATTGACTCCATACAAAGTAAATGTACTCTGACTTTCAAAAGAAAAAACTTGATATACGCTGAGAGTCATAAGAGATGTCCATCGTCTTCATATAACACGCGTATTGTGCGCCGTAAGTGCAGTGGACAACTATTATGACCATGGATGAGATCCTTGGATATCTTTCTCAAGAGAAATTAACTATAATTGTTCTTAGAAGATGTTGTGTACAATACACGTTGCCGGACAATAGTTTTAAGGCATTCGCAGGGTTTCTAGCCAATTTGTAATTGAAAACATTACTTTTACATGAGAATTAATAGAACAGTGCTCGATTGTAATTAAAAGCAAAAGGTGCGATTGAAGTATAATTATATTTCTTGGTAGTTTCTTGGTAGAAATTGTAACTGAGGATTATATTATAATAGTAACTATTAATTTTCTAATTACAGTTATAGTTAAAAGGAAAAGGTGTAATGGCAGTGTAATTATTTTTTTAGACGTTTTGGAGTATCCTTAACTGTCCAAGGTTTTGTTCTTATAAAAGTAAGAACAATTGTAATCAACATTTATATCACTATTGTAATTATTAATTGTTTCATTATATTCTTTTTTGGCATCAGTGTGTATTTAAGAACATTTTCTGACATCCATAATTTTGATTAGTTTTTGAATTTTAACTAACGTGTATTACGAATTTCCAGAAATTATATCATTATATTATACGTGATATAAAATGATAATATCAAGTTAGACAGTGATAAGAAAGACAAGGAAGAGAGAAGGATGGTGATATAATTTTAATAAATCTGTATCGACACTCCAGCGACTATGTTTCTGTGGATACTAAGTGGCCTGAACTTTTTTATGGTAGGTTTCGACCATGACTTTACACTATTTATTTTGTATTACTTCGCAACTGTGAAATTCAATTCTGATAATAATTTTTTATTTATGTTTCGTTCAGACCTTTAATTTAAACTATAACTAAAAATATCTTTTAATTGAGATTATGAACATAAGTGTCCTTAATTCGCATAACAAAAGATATTTTCTAATTGTTCTAAAATGGCTGCCAAGGGTGCTAAACACGTCCTATTTCTCACGACTGCATTGATCTCTTCGATTCTTAAAAAAATTTAACTGAGGTCATAACTAATCGACAATTTGAATATCAAATTTTAACATGTAAATGAACGCGTACTGCACTAATTAATATTCAGGAAACTTCGTGTCGAGGTACAGTCAGTTCAAGCTTGAACAAGAGCTCAGGCGTTCACGATGCGTGAAGAACGAGTGAAAGAATTGGAAGAGAGCATTTTCTTCTTGCCATTTAAATTCATCTCCGGAATAATAGTCGTTATCATGCTCTCTCTTGTGTTACGCGACTGTTAATAAGATTGTTACCATAGACGCTCGTATGAAATCTCGGTGCGTCCAATTTTTACAAACATCAAGCAATTAGCTTCGAGCAATTGTGCAAATATAAATAAAAAAATATGTAGTCGACATTGTGTGTGTGTGTAATTAAAAATAAATGTAGGATGGCACTGTGATATTCTCATAAGTTGCATGGGTACGGAGAAAACATAATTTAATTTTCAAGTTCACTTTAAACAAAACGATTCTTAAAGAGATTGGATTAAAAATTTAATTTTCAATTTTTTCTTGAAACAAAATGATTCTTGAGAGATTGGATTAAAATTATTATAAAAGCTAATTTCTATGTTTAAAAAAATGGAGAGGTCATTCAAGTGTAAGAAATATTTGTTCTGACATTTCTATGAGCACTATGAGCACAACAAAAAATTTTCAATTTTAAATCTTAATTTTGAGCAAATTTTGTGTTCCTTCGACAAAATGTAATTAAAAATATTATGAAACCCAAATTGTTCAATTTAGAAAAATAGTAGAAGTAAATTGTCTGTTTTGACAAACCTATGAGCACTATGTATAAACTTAAATGCAACCAGGACAGTAGTGAGAAAAAAAGTATTAGGAAATTCTCCGGAGAAAGGATTGTTCATTATTATTATGCATGAGAGTGTTTATGGGGTCTTTTAGTAATAGTAAATGTAGCGATTAGGTGAACGTACCGGATAGGATCTAATCCAAAGAGGCGAATAAAAATCACGATGCGAGAGCTATCGCGTTACACCAATGGTTAATCACCCGGTTTATTCGTTTTCCATTCTACTCGAAAGAAAGATGCACCACTGCAGAGGTGCTGTGGTAAATGATGCGAGGAATGTTGTGGCAATGCGTGCGGTTTAGTGGAATGTCCATTTGTTCCAATAGGACTATACGTTATGCGATTGTGCCGTATCATGCGCTCTCTATACCATCAGCTAGATCAGAATCGCCGTGCACGATCTCCATTTCGTTGTGTTCGAAGCATAGAGGGTGGCCTGATAATTGTTGACATTCTCAATGTGCATGGAAAACATTATCAGAAAAATAATTTACAGACTGCGAATTTTTATGCATAATAAAAAGCGTCCGAGTCGATCGTAAGAAACAAAATTTAGATAAAACAATCAGGCAATATTGATCCAGTGAGAAAACTATTTTGGTTAATTATATTTTTACAAAACTTTTACCAACACATATTGGTGACATTCTCCTGGTTAAAATAAGCCCAAACACGATACAATTTGCATCATATTTACCTGTTTAATTTGCGATACAGAAGAACCTCGATTATCCGAACCGAGGAATTTGAACTGTTGTAACTTCGTGGAGAAAAATCGGAGGATGTTCTACCTGAACTCATTTTAAAGCTTAAAACCACTACTTTTGACGTTTCTATACTGTATTTTTTAACAATACTACTACAGAAAGTTAAATATTTTAATATACACTACCCCTGGTAATGATGTGGAAATAATACTATAATTATAATATCAATCTGGAAAGTGATAAGATGATTTTAATTACAAATATATACAAAAGACTGCAAAGTTTAAACTAAATTGATAACTCAAAGCTCATGATAAATAATCAATTTTTTTGTTTCAAATTTTTCTTCGAAGATTTCCGTTCATGACAATTGCGCATCGTATTTCAATTTTTATATCCTCTGCATTGAATGCACGGACGTTGCACATTGCCTGCAGCTGCCAGCCTAGTCTATAACCCATTGGATCCGATATAAAAAGAAAAGAAAACAAAGAGACCGGTCTCATTGATCACTATGTCTAGATTGCGTAATGTCGTTTATGATGTATAACGTGTCCTATATTGCACATCTGTATATCCGATTCGTGTAACGAATACTTAAACACTATATTACAAAGTTAAGTCAATTGTGTCCTCAGCTGAATACGAAATTAAAATTATACATCAATTATACAACGATTAATCCATCGTTAATATATTTTTAAAAAATTTCATAATTACTATGTATGTAAGAAAAAACATGATTATTAAAAATTGAACACGAACGAAGATAATGTCATTTGTGTTCATTTGTAATTATGATTATTGTAAACAAAATATTTTCTATGAAAGTAAAACTGCGGTTGTAGAAAGTTTTATCAAACGTATTGGATTATTAAGTAGTTAGCCCGCTAATCGAGACATACAAATCATTAACGCGGCGTGCTACGCATGCATATCAAGACCGAAGGCCGTTCTTCCAAGTAGGAACTGAACATTGGCAATGAATGTTAAGTACATCGAGGACTGACATTATTACTATGACACCCATTTGATGAGACACCTATTTATAGTGGTGCCGATTCACTCGATAATTACCACGAGTCCGTGATATTATTTATACCGATCGCACCCATGAACTACAAATCTCGTTAGACTCACGAGTACTGCCCACTGGAAACCTTCATCCTAATGGAACGTAAATTTTTCGCATTTCTTCGGAAGGAAATCAATGAAATTATTAATTATTAACTTAATTTGCAAATAATCGTCTATAATTCGTAACCATTATTACCATTGTCCATAGCGTTCGTAATTGTTACATATAATAATTTTTACATGTTTTTGTATCTTTCATAATTATTTTCACAGCTATTTGCATTATAAATATGATTGCTTTTATAATTTACCAAAATCTACCCATGGACAGATTTCCAAAGTGTCCTATATAATTTGAATTTCAGTTATTTATTTTTTACAGGTGAAACATTTTTTATAATGATTCACATTGTTATAGGTAACAGTACTATGTCTGAATACGGGGAGCGCGGATAATAATAGCGGCTGGAGCTTCGTCCCAAACACACAGTATCATATCCAGACTGACGAAGGTCCGGAAAGACATTTTCGTTATCAAACGTTAAATGGACAATACAGGAAAGAAAAGAGGCTAGTCGATGGTACAGTGATTGGCACAGAAGGCTGGTTGGATCCTCTGGGGTACCTGCGTCTCAAAGACTATGTAGCCGATAGCAATGGATTTCGTATCCTCAGGTAAGCAAACAAGCTGATATCTCATTATTTACCATTTCTTCATTCAGACAGAGACACAAGGATTATTAATTAAAAATTGAAAAATGTTAAAAAAGATTCGTATTTAAAAATTGCTATTAGTCTGATGTAATTAGTGTCCCCCGGTAAGCGAACAAGCTAATATCTCATAATTAGACAGCGGATCTTTATGCAAAATAAAAATGTTTTACCGGAATTATAACAAACTGGAGTGAAATAGAAATTTATTTTCTTTGTCAATATGGTTAATAGGTTGAAAATAATATAACAGAATTAATAAATTCTTCTAATGCTTTCACTATTTTAAATTACACCTACTCATTTTTCTATTCAGATAGAGACACAGTGAATATTGATTAAAGATTTTTTTAAAATGTTAAAAAAGATTCATATTTAAAAATTGCTATTAGTCTGATGTAATTAGTATCCCCAGGTAAGCAAACAAGCTAATATCTCATAATTAGACAGCGGATCTTTATGCAAAATAAAAATGTTTTACCGGAATTATAACAAACTGGAGTGAAATAGAAATTTATTTTCTTTGTCAATATGGTTAATAGGTTGAAAATAATATAACAGAATTAATAAATTCTTCTAATGCTTTCACTATTTTAAATTACACCTACTCATTTTTCTATTCAGATAGAGACACAGTGAATATTGATTAAAGATTTTTAAAAAATGTTAAAAAAGACCTATATTTAAGAATTGCTACTACTCTCTGATGCAATTAGGTCGAAAATGGTGTACGTGGGCAAAGGTCGACCAATTAACGACGCCATAGCCGAAACGAAGAGAGTGCCACCCCAAACTGGGATTCTCGTGGACCCCCCACGACCTCCTAACCCCTACAGGTACTACATACAATTTTCAGTATAAGTTTGCTGCAACAATGCCAAACTTTATCAAATTTTCAATCATTTCACTTCAGACATTGGAAACCAACCAGCGTTCCGCCGTTAGTCGAAAACGACATAAGCTCGGGGTATTACGACAGCACCACCATCAGACCTCAAGCGTTTTCGACCAACAATGCCTATTACAATACAAATCGCGCAGGCTATTCCCAGCATCCTGACAGCCGTTACAACCTCATTCAACGTTCTGACAATGGCGACAATGCTCGCTACAGCAACCTGAAAAATAATTTCCAGGTGTCTACGCCAGTGTCTCGAGGCGTTGTTGCCGGGTATCCTCCTTACGACGGGACGCACACTACTGCCAATGGATTCCAGTATTACCTAAAACGACAGTATCATGAGGAGGAACAGGAGCCGACAGGCTCTAACGTTGGATCGTTCGGTTACGTCGATCCGTTTGGCATCAGGAGAGTAATTTATTATAAAACGGACCCACACACTGGTGGCTTCGTTCATCAGAAAAACAACAAGTTCGTGGGCCTTTCTGGAACACCATACGACCCGTCGCCCCCAAGACCCGCACGGGGTACCCAGAAATACAGACAGCAATAATCTCGAAGAACGTTACGAAGAAATTATAAGATTCCTTCGGTTGTTAACACTAGGTGCCATATTAAGCAACTTCACTATTTATAATGTTCCACTAGAATTAAGGAGAACACAAGATGCAAGCGGACACTTGAAACGATATCAAAAATATTGTATGAGTAACTCGTAATGTAGGCTGGTTAACATACGTTAAGGCGTAACACGATAGTTGCCTAACAGAATCATGGGAAACCTAACGTACAATTTAGCTCGTTCGAACGAGAACTTTGTTTTTGTACTTTCAGACACTCGATGACTACACGAACGAATTAAAGTAAGAGCTGTAACACAGGCGAACAGAATGTCGTTTTTAATTCGATCCTGATGGTACCTTTGCCGTTTAAAGATTTAAATTCCTAGGATTAACCGCTAGATAAAAGATCAATACATATAGACAGCAGTCGCCCTCGAAAGTCCTATTTTTAAGTTTACGAGGCATAATTTGCATTATTCGGAAGCATAAAGCTGAACATGTAGCAATTTTCATAAAGCTGCAACAGTTACATGCTGCCGAATAATGCAAATTATGTCGCATAAACGTAAAAATTAGAGGTGTGCGAGAATATTCAGGAATTCCCGGATTTTTCGGGATGCCCGGGGGTATTCGGGTTTCCCGTGAATCTTTTCGGGATTTCTGATACTGTACGGAATACGTCCCGTACTCCCGTCCCGGAATTCCCGTCTTGTCCCGGTCTCGCACACCTCTAGAATTTACACAAACTAATTCTTACTTCCAGATGTATAAACATATATTAGGGGTGTGCGAGGCAGGAACGGGACGGGAATTTTCCGGGAGCGGAGTACGGAACGTATTCCGTACAGTTTAAGAAATCGCGAAAAAATTCACGGGAAACCCGAACACCCCGGGAATCCCGAAAAAATTCACGGGAAACCCGAATACTTGCGGCACCGCCGAGATACATGTCGTCGGTGCCCCCGGGATTCCCGAAAAAGTCTGGGAACTCTCGAATATTCTTGCACGCCTCTAGTAAAAATTTTGAGGGCGACTGCGGCCTAGATTGATCTTTTGTCTGAAAAACCCCATCTTTGCATTATCGAGAAATGAGAAGGAGCATCGCGCACCCTTGCAATCCTGGCAGCGAGGCCAGCGAGTCTACCCCCATAAGTAAAACAGGAATCTCTATATACCACGTCGATAAGAAAGAAACTTATTATATTAGCGTGCGGTAACATCTACACGATTGGTAGGATAGGAATCTACTATGTATGGCGTCGGTAAAACAGGAACTTGTTGTGCTAACACAAACGAATATCATTTAAAATGCAATACAACGAGAATAGAACATTTTTTAAAGTCTATAGAGACATTCGAATTTATATATAAACAATATACAATATCATCACCCATTATTCGAATTTTTTAACTTCCTGCCAATAAGGAAATTGGAAATAGAGGTTTCAGTATTTCACATTGATTTGTTTACATAACTTTATAGCTTCCTATATATTCGGTAGATCACTGGATCCGATTTTATACCGATTAAATAACACGAAGATGAAACGAGGACGTTACGCAATAATGTTGTTTTCTATAAATCACGTGGAAACGTTTATTGCAGGCTTTCATGTTGAGATTATTCTCGTTACAGAACACGGAAGGAGAATAAACAAATCACATTGTTAATCGTGTGTCTCATGAAAACTAAATATGCATAAATTGATTGAGTTATGTTACTCTTAATTTAACGACTTAATTATTGGTTTCCTAAAGTGGCATGCGCAGCAGTGGTCATCAGGATGGTGCATGAGGCAAGCAAGTTGCATTGTTTGTTAAACTAAACAATGGAAGCGATAACAGCACGCGACAAACGAATAAAAAAAGTATATACAATATTTCTACCTAATATGGATGATTATAAAAAACGTCGCTTCTGCAGCAATGAATAATGACGAAGCTTATTGTCACTGTTCCAGTTTTGAGTTGTTTGAATGTTCGTAATAAATAATTTATCAATTTATAAATAAATACTATGTATTAGTAGTAAATTCTACTGTGTTCGATAGAAAACGTAGAATATACAAAAGAAAAAATATTCTTTGACCACCACTGCACGCCGGGTGCACATCAGCGGAACTTAATCTTCGGCACTTTCTCATTTCCGGAACTTTCGTTCGTAATTGTCTCGTCGATCTACTTGTTGGTTCAGCGGCTGTTGCAACTTTTGTGCTGCTTCTCGCGCATCTTGTTCCTGAAAAGCAATTAACGTTTTTACACGAGCGTTCGATGAAAAATAGATAGAAAGTGAAGAATTAAGTCTTCTTTCGCCGAGGCTTGATTTTCGAGAAAATTGAATTTCACAGAACTGTAGGTCGAATCTTCAAATTCGATTTTCTTGGAACCTGAGCCTTAGACGAAAAAATTTAATTCTACATTATTTATATTTTATATTGACATTTTGTTTGTTCATTAATATGTATTAGTTTGGCATGAAATAATTAGTGTGGAATGATTGTTGAATGTATGCATTATAAGATGTAATGAGATTCGGAAAAAAGACATTCATGCGATTTGCTGCGAAAAACTTCCATGTACACGAACCTGAAAATATCTACATCGACGATCAAAGTTAAGCAATCGGAAAATCTTTAGATTGTTGTAACTTCGTGAAAGAAAGTCGGATGACAATATAGCTAGGCTCATCTTCAAACGCGAATTCTCTTCGTTGTACGTTGCTAAGTGGTGCTGTTTTTAAAGATTAATTTGATCTAAAACCATCAATTACAAGAATCGCTGTCAAATAGGAGATAACCATCATCAAAGGTGTTGCATTCAAAAGATCTCAAAAACATCATTCTTCAGACTCTTCAGTCATTTTAAACGGGGTATCGTCCAATTTTCTTTCTCAAAGTTGCAACATACTAGAAATTAAGAGTATCTACCCCAGAATTAGCAATCGTAAAATTTGAACCGTCCATCTCATTTTTGTTGTTCCTCGGATAAACTGTGTGCTACTGATCCAGAAACCATAAACCCCGGCTAAAACCATCAATTACCAGAACCTTTAGAATTTTCTTCGGTTGCTCAATCGTTGCGCAATCCGGTCAAATTGGAGATATAGTCATCATCGAATGCGTTGTGATCGAAAAATATCACTCTTTAGTAGTTAGAAATGGACTATCACAATTTCTGTCTCATTCTCATCAGGCACGAACAAATTAAAAAGAAAGGAAATATTACTTTCGTCCACATTTGCCTATCACTCGCCCCCCCCCCCCCGGCCAAGTATCTGAATTTCTTTTTTAATTCATTACGTAGGCCACACCCAGGTAATTATCAGTAGACTGCGGATCTTTGTGCAAAATAAAAGTTGTCTGCATCGATTACAAGAAATAGAAACTAAATCGTTATTGATTTTAGTAGAGGAGAAATCATATATTGACATCTTCAATTTAAAAAATGTTTCAACAATTTTAAATTACCTACTCAATTTTGCTATAAATGCATAAAAGTCTGCAGTCTAGTTATCAGTGACTGTGGTGTATTTGGAATGCGATGGTTCCAAATTAAATGGTGAAGTCCGACATCCTTTACGAATGCTAATGTTTTAGCACAAGAATTTTTAGCGTTTTTTCCTGAATTTCTTTGTTCCTTGGATGGAATTAACCGTCTATTGATCCAGGAACCATAAACCCCGGCGAAAACCATCAATTACCAGAACCCTCCGATCGGGATCGGTTGCCCAACCGGTGCCCAGTTACGCAACCCGGTACAAATTGGAGACAGCGATCGCCAAAGATGAGTAAAACGAAAAGTCGAAACAGGTAAGCGCCGAGAGTGTACTGAATGGAGAGAAAGTAAGAGCCGCGGTGGTTCGAAGAAGAGGAAAGAGGGAGCCCGGCCCGAGAGACCGTGGGCCGTACCGCCGTACCTCTTGCCGACGAATGCCTGCGTAGATGAGGTCGAGGCCTTTCTGAATCTCTTCGCTGACTGGCGGCGGCGTGGGAATATGATCGCCGGTCGCGTGAAAGCCAGTCTCGTCAGCTGTGTAGTGAATAGTGATCAGCTTCCCCTCGGGACTCGTGTACGAGTAGCTTCCTTCTTGGACCAAAGCCTCTCCTTGTTCCTCGCCCTCGCCTACCTTCTTGATGTAACCGCTCTCCTCCGCGATGATGCTGTTTCCCGTTTCATAACTGCGAATAATTTACACGCACTTCAGATTTGTGGGAACGAGACACCCGGCCCTTCAGCCCCGAACACAATATACGCTTAATTACCATTAACCGGCGATTAAGAAACACTTCTTTCGACACCTGGTATTAACGATTATGATTCGCCTAACGATTATGTCTTTTGTCTAGAAAGTCCATCCGCGGGTTTTCAAGGTTTTCATAAATGAATGATTGACCTTTCGCAATTACCGGGATCGCAATATGCTTACGGTGTGATCAGTTACAGATTTGTTTAGCAATTTTTTAACACATCCACCGGCAATTATGTAATTTGTTTTAAGTCTCTGGGCTATCGTTAGGGAATTTATAACTCTTTGCACACGGAGCTATTTTAATTCGAAGATTAAACTTTCTTCCAACTTAGAATAATTCCATTCTATATGATCTTTTTTAATTTATGGATATGAAGTTTCTTAATAATGTAAACAATATTTTGAATAGTGGCATGTACAGCAATTTTTGTGGTGACTCTGACAATGAGTCACCATTCGAGTGCTAAGGGTTAATTCTGACCCAAAATGTACAGCTAACAAAATTTTATGGTAATAAATTGAACAGAAATAATAGTACCTCGTTTTGTAAGTTCCGTCATGCTCCTGCTGCTTGTTCCAGTGTAGTATAGGAACGGGAGTGGTACTATGGGGTTTTCTTTCTTCTATCGGAGGAGCTTGTTGCCTGTCGTTATCGTGGTAATTATTGCGAGCATGATAATTCGAGTCTTGAGCTACTGCCAGACCCAAAACCAAAGCTAACACCTATTGCAAAAAAATGACGATTAGTATTGCCTAAGGGAATGCATTCACAATGCGCACCGCAAAGGAAAGTTGAAATTAATCGTGGAATATAAAATTATACTTGAAACAATAGTCATCGGTGATGAACCATCATCATGTTTTACAAAATAGTAAATTTTTATCTATTGCACAAGATTATTATATAATTTCACAAAAGAAGAAATAAAGTTTCTTTTGTAAGTTTCTACAAAAGCCGGTTTCTTATTAATTTATTAGACAGTTTCAATTTTTACGTTTTTATTCCTTTTTCGTCATTTCGCTGAATTGTGTGATTTTCAGAAACAAAAAATACGTAGTAAGATGCTGCTTAGCACCCCCTAAAAGTGATCCAACACTTTTATTAATAATATCCCGGGAGAAAGAATTGAAAAAGGAGACACTTTTTATAAGGTCACATGTACCCCCTTAATGTCACGGGTGACGTAAACGTTGCACGACCCTATATGGAGATGAAACAGAATTTTAGTAGGGCAGAGGATCGAACAACGGTATTCCCATTGTAACATCCGCGGAGAGGCAGCAAGATGAGTGAAAGTGAGAAGCAAATGCCAACGCAGGTCATTTACTCCTGACCTGTGAAGAGTTCGCGAACTCGCTAATGCGATTCATTTCACTTCACTTTGCACATCCTCCCACCAATTAATTAATTAACTGACTAATTAACAATTAATCAACTAATTGGTTAAAAATTAATTCGCTTCGCGTACACCCTTTAATTAACAATCTTCCTATTGATGTCCAATTATAAAATACAAAAGATATATTTCTTTTTGTAACGGCACAGAAATTAATTTTACCATTTGTTATCTGTCTTACAATTCCCTTTTTAAATTTGAAATTAATATTGATAATTTTCGAAATACCATTTTTTAATAATAATCTGTTGTACTTTATTTATAGTAAACCTTTTAGTTCTTTGTAATATTATATATTCTTATTGATTTTTATTCAATTATTATTTTTGGTTAGCTCGGATCTATTTTGATTTGCAGTAAAATATTTTTGATAGTACACAAGGGTTAACGAATTACACAGAAACTAATAAGATTATCAATATTTTTTGCAGTAGTGTAAATTAAATTTTTTTGTAAATAAAAGATAGACTAATGATTTTTAATTATAAATGATTTTGCAAATATACTAAGAATTGTAGAATACGTTTATTTAATATGTAAATATAGTTTTGAGAGCATGTAGATTAAATGTACATAAATTTAAAATTGTAACAATGTCTATTTTATCCGTCCAAAATAATTATTGCTGCATATTGTATGCCATTTTAAAATATTAATTAAAAATCTAGGAATTACTATTTCTTTATATTAATTCTGTCATTTTTAAAAAAATTAAAATGGATATTATTAACATTAAAGTTTTTAATGAGGCAGAATTTTTATTTCAATTCCACGTAATTGTTAACATTAAACACAGTTAATTGAAAATCAAATTAAGGATCACCGGAAGACTCTGTTATACATAAGAACAAAAGAATGGAGTTGTTACGATTACTTACGATACACTTCATCTCGGAAAAAAGGTAGCAGTTGCAGAAAAGAAGATGCCGATTGGGTCCAGATACGTTTGTGACTTCACGAAAGTAAAGAATTCTCCTTTTATACCGACTCTCACTTTGCCCCCACCCTTAAACGGAGATGAGCCTCTCGACATAGTCTGTTCACCTGATTACAGAAACCTTTTATACACATGTTACACCATGGTCGTGTGTGAAACCATGGATCCTAATAATAAAAAACAATCCCACAACTATAAATACTTTTGAACATTTTTAAACACTATTAACACCGCTTCTGCCACATCGAATTAACATATACCTCGTTAATATGATTATATAATATGCACATACAGTAGAAAGTATGCTACCATTGCTTCTGGAATTATTTCGAAATTATTTCTTAATTATCTCATCCTATTTCACTCGACACTGTTACAATTTAATATGTGATATGTATTATTTTACATTTTATTGCAACGTTTGTTCCTAATTTTCCTGAGAAAGGATTTGTTTCGAGGTAATCATTGCGACGAAAAAGATGCGAATCAAAGAAGAGGTCTCCGATCCACGGGAGATCAAGGGCGAATCGGTCAGAATTCAAAAGGCTCATTGTCAGATTTTAAAAAGAGAAACAAAAAGAGCGAACTAGAGCATCCGTGCAAATTTCTACTTTACCAACTCTGGTTAAGTTTTTATTTTATACTTCTCCCGAAATCGTCTTTATTTTATTTTTTTATCAACCCTACCTTTATTCTTTGATTATTTGCATCTAATGACTTGTTAATTTCGAAAGGAAAATCTCTTAAACAAAAGGGATTTTAAGTGTAATAATGATAAGAATAATATCATACATTTTTTATTTAATTAAACTGATCTCGAACACAGACGAGATAATCTCGTCGGTGTCTCAAATAATAAAAAAATTATTAATTGATAAAGTAAAAACATAAAATGAAAATGGAACGACAGTCGAGAAAGTAGAAATTTGTAAAGCCGATAGAACTAAATTGGTTGTCGGTAACATTGTCCAATAATCATTTGCAATATTCATTTTCCTACCATTAAATTGTAATTTTCGTAAACATGTATTTATCGCGCGATTCTTGCTGTGATTTATTGCAACTTATTTGGAAGAATCCAATTAATAATTCAGCGTATTAATATCTTTTTTTATTATATATTAAATTTAAAAATATCGATAAACTATCCCAAGGAATAAGTATTTGAACTTAAATATTTTTCGGAAATGATTTCTCGATGCTTTTTCGCAAAAATATTTGAACTAGTATTATTGACACCATCAGAATAAAGTTAGTGAAACCAGGATAAAATCTTCGACAGATGAAATTAACTAAAATGAATTACTTGTAATGGAACATTCAGAAGAAAATCAAATAAAACAACCGAGTTGTTGTGAGAGTAACAAAGAAAATAAATTAGTAAGAAGAGGGTTGGAAAAACCCTGCTTCCCACACCATAAACCATCCCTTGTGGGGATCGAACCCACGACCTTTGGATTAGAAGTCCAACGCGCTATCCTCTGCGCCAAAGGGACTTAAAATTATTTTCCTTTAGGACAGCTAAGAACGGGTAATGCGCCAAGTACACAATTATACATTAACTATTATTATAAATAATAATGCTAGTATTATAAATAATACCGCAAGAATAATACGCACAATTTTTATATCGAATTTTGTTGTTCGCTGAACATACAATCCTCTGGACACAACCCCTGGATGTTACAAAATTTTCAAATTCGTAATAGTTCAATGCATATGCGAAACTGAATAGTTGAAAATATAATTATATAATAATAATTAATATGTAGTATTTATAGTATATTATACACGTAATATTAATATCTGTAATCAATAGACTGAAGTTAATTGCACAACTACCCTGCTAATCCTCTTTCTCAACTCTTCAACTATAATAGTATTTCTTGATCGAAAGGCTTCACTTTGCATAATAAAATCGGACATTTCTTATGCAACAACCTAATTCGTACCCGTGTATTGACGTAAAGGTTAAAGAGTTAAGATTTTTTAAATTTAAGAGAATAATTCCGAAAAATCAAATGCAATCAGATACTATCATAAATAAGGAACTTCGCGTATAGAAAATATTGAATTTGTCTGTGTATATGGATGTACAATGGAAATAAAGGCAAGAAACATTTTAGAGACGGTGCAAAACTATAGCACCAAGTTCATTTTGAACACACATCAATAACCGGAAGTTCTCAAACGATTCGCAGCTGAAAGAAAGTGTTATTGAATCCAGAAATTCTGAAAGAAAGTCGTTACATTTAACAACTTATAATAATAATTTAATCATTTTGTTGAAATTTAATATTGATACGTGACTGAGCTGGTGGTAAATATACGTTTCATTTTCCAAAATATCTTTGTCATTCTTTTCACGAAATCGTATAAGCGTCGAAAACTCTTGGAAATGTTAGTGATGCTATAGTTATGCTTCACCACTCTGTTCGCACAAGGCTATCACCATTTGGAAATCGTTATTATAAATGTTGAAAACTGTTGGAGAAATTTTAGAATTGCCACAAAACACATTGTCAAATAAATAGGAGTGAAAATTGACGCAGTCTATCGATTTAAGTGCGACAACCACGTTGTTTATCGGATCCTCAACAATCTGGAAACGCGGCCATCCATTTTCCAGCCGCTGTCGGATTTCGAGCGTGTCTGCGCAGAGATAATCCTACACTCCTTCATACTCGCGTGAAAATTACCTATCATAATTAACTCGGCGGTAGGGCGGTATAATGGTAGTCGAGCCATCAGCCAATCAGAGGCAAGTCGGGAATCGATGTAATTAGAGGGTGGACCAACGGGAATCCGCCGAGAATTGCGCATGTGCGCACCCCCGGCCTCGCGTCACGGTGTCTAATTCCCTCCGAGCGATTGCTATTGTTCGTATTACAAGCATTACGCACACAATCTTTCTCTATCTCTATCCCTCTCTATCTCTATCCCTCTCACTCTCTTCCGTCTTGTCTTCCCTGTGGCAAGCAATCTGTATACACGCCATCAATATCCCCAGAATATCCACCCATGGTCCTTCAAACGTAAACTAATTATACAGACCTGTAAATCGAGTTTAATAAAAATTTTCAAGATACTGTGTTTTCTTGTTTTCCTCGTGCTATATACGGTCTTTTAAAATTTCATCGCAGGGCATATTAACATTTTATTTAAATTGATTTACATACGAGAAGTTGTCACTATTTGAACTATGGTAATTTCGTTACAAAAATTGTATAACAATATATCTGGATTCGTTTTAAAGCTTGAAGCTTCTATTTTTGACATCAATCGTTCAATTTTGTCCGAGATATTTTTGCACGATACAGGGACTGGAAAGCTGACGACACTTTTTCGGTCCAAAATGTCGCACATTTAAACGTCTGTGAAAACATTGGTTACAGAAAACACATTACAATATACTGTAAACCATGTATAAATTATTGTGTTGTGACACTTAAAAAGAGATAATGCTTAATCACTCATTGCTCAGCGGTTGATGAGATATTTAAACATGATTGTCGAACAATTTTTGGAACATTCTATAATATAACGTTTTTCACTCCTTAGAGGAGTAAGAAATTCTTGAAAATGATTTAGTTTTTCCACTTTATTTGTAAGGGCGCTAGGTGTTTTAGGAAAATTCTACGGTATGGAATATTAAATTGTATCTGACAAGGTTTTTTTTGAATTTTCGGAATTGTTTAAAACAATTGATCGAACCAGTGCGCCAAAATCAACAAAAAAAATCTTGTTAGCAACAATTTACGATCGACATAAGGAAACATTTAGAAAAACAGTATTAATTAGTCACTTGTCGTTAAAAGATTAATAAATGCTTGAAAATGATGATTTATTTTTTTGGAGAGAAGGTAATGGGTTTATGGGGAATAAACGCGGCCATTGTTTCCGGGGATGTATTTAAGGGTACGCGGCGTGAACGAGAAGGAGGATTTCAATTTGATGAGAAAACGCGAAGGGATAATGATAAAAGGAAAATAAGTAGTACACAATAAGGATTCGCGAAGCCCTCCGAGGGTCGAACAATTGGAATATTGACGTATGAGAAATGAATTCCAGTGTAGATTGTTGAATGTGCGGTTGACTGTGAAAGCTCAAGATATTGAAAGACTGCGGTTTTATACTCTGTCTATACTGTTGTGATTAGTATGACCAGGCGGTTTTCTTCGTGCAATGCTAATTTGGTGGCGAAAGGTCGAATTCTTAAAGGGCAGTCAGCTAAACCCATGTTTCAAGCCTAATTAAAAAATATAATAGATAGCTTGTTAATCTTTCTGTATATTCTAGTTACCATGCGAATTTCTATACCTTCAAGTACTGTTCTTTCCCTAAGTTTAGGTTTATTGTAAAAGAATGTTGCTTAAAATTAAAACTGCTTTGTAATTCTGCCTGAAAAGATTTCTTCTTGAATAAATAAACTGATCGAATGTTATGAATTACATTTATGAATTATATAATAGACAGTTATGAATTACAAACTTCAATATTAAATTTTGATCTATCACATGAAAATTTAAAATAAAAAACATTATTTGAAGTAAATATTTTATTGAAACTTCTTTAGAAAGAATGAAATATGAACAAAATAGATATACATGAAAACATGTACTAAAAAAATTTCGTCATTTAAAAGAAACATTTTAATAAATTCTGAGAAATGTGTGTACTTGCCGGTATTATTAATTGACATAAATATTGGCAATAATTTCTCTATGCATTACAGTGAATTCATTGATGTATTGTACATACAGGAACGCATCATTAAATCGCGAACCTGACGCGTTAACAGTACAAACAGAGCGTATGATAATAAATCGATTGGAAATTGGTGTATTACAGTAATGAATTCTATATAATAATAAATCCCCAATCATTGAAATTAATTAGTACCCTGAAACTCGGATAATCCGATTCGTACACGTTCACTCGCAATTCAAATGACATTATGTTCAGGCGGCCATTGAATTCATAAATCCTAACAATATCATTAAAAATGAATTCAAAAGAGAATACATAGTCTGTGCGAATTAAATGTATTTTAACAATTAAAAATAAATGTGTCTCTTATAGGAAAAGTATTTCTTGATTATGAACTATTCTGTAGGAAAATACAGTGTTGTAAGTGGTACTGATTAACTATGATTATTTATTAATCAGGTCCAACCAAGGCGATGGTCTAAATTCAGTTCAAGAAGAGGTTATTCGAATAAATCAATAATTATATTATAAATCAATTATTAAATTTAGATATGCTAATTTTTGTAGTTTGATAATTAAAATTGTTCTTTAGCACACGAAATACAAAGAATTTTCGGGGGTACGAATTATTTGATGAAATGAGGCAAGAAATGAAAAATTGTTTGAATGCCTTTTAAATTTTTAAAAAATTATTTGGCTAATCAAATAAACTAAAGGATTATTCCAAATGGCATGTAGCCAAATAAGATCCATTTCAAAGATTATTTTTCAAATAATTCATTCGAGTCTGCTGGGTTCAAGGGACACTACCTGTACAGGATGCAAGTTACATCCCGAAGTTTTCGCACATATTGGGACCTTACTGTACTTACGCTGCCTACACAGCAATTAAACAGTCTCCAGATGAATGCAGCACCCCGTACGTATATCAAACGTTCTACATAGCTGATTTCACGGGGAATTTCCCAGCGACAGAGACGCGATTAAAAAACCTCTCCCCCCGTCGCGTCGGTGGCTCGCGATCGCAGGTGCCCTTTCACAGAGAGGCGTTACAACGGAATTATCGCAAATCGAAGGGATGGGGGTGGTTTCCGGCCTCCCCGCTAGGAGGTTGGGGGCGGCGTGGCCACCGTGCATCCCTCCCACCCATATCCGCCATAAGGAGAGGGTGGAGAACCGCCTCGGCTACGTATGCTGCCTCTCCAACCCCTAACTTTCGCGATCCTCGACAGTGTTTCCCCCATTTCGTGCCGGACACCGTCGGCGGACACCTAAATGCCTGTACCAGGCACCCCTAACAACCCTAATCTCACTAAAAAATCTAACGATCATCAAAAGCTCCTCTCCGTTATCCGAACTTTCGCGAAACTTCCACTCTTTCCTCCGAAATCCACGGCTTTGCAAAACCGCCAACAATTTTGCTAAAAATTAACCATTTCACTGAATTGCCGCGGTTGCTATAAAAATTTGACAGTGCCAGTTAAGCAAGGATGGTGCCAGTGACGAGACCTGTTTGAAACTGTGCGAAATCATGTTAATTAGGGCTGGAACTGGAGGTTCTATGCGATGACGGGTTCACCTTCAATTTCGAGATACTGAGGACTCGTTTTTGATTTGTATTTTGGTTGTTTCGGTTTGTTTTTGAGTTTTTCTTCGGGAACGATAATTGGTTCGAGGGATCGGTGGAAGGTTGTTCGGGATAGATGTCGGCGAAAACGGAAGGGCCGTCATCGCCGCGACAATTTTTCGCTAGGATTTATGGACACCTCGAGAAAGAGAAGATCGAGAGCAGTGACGATGACGATCGTGGTAAGAAAAGTGATTTGGCAACGGATGCCGAAGACAATGGCGGAAACACGTCGAATGGAGATGGTTCTGATAATGTACATATTGTGCAGGTGAGTGACTGTTCGTTCCATTTTGTAATAGCTACTTTTGTACCGAATTAAATTGAGTTGGAGGAATTTCGAAATTTGTTGTGTCTTTTCTGGAGAAGATATGAGGATTTATTATATAATTTTACGTTGTTAATGTTTAAATATGTTTACATACTCTTTGAAACAATTTTCCTATTATAAATCTCAATATTTTAATAAAAAATGAGGAATTCTCATAGATTTCGATGCAGTGAATACTAATCTGAAAACTTCTTGTATCCATAATTTCCGGCTTTTGAGATCCTATTTACTCTTTCAACATTGAGAGTTTTATACGTCCATAATATTGTAAACTCTTAAACGTGTTTAAACAATATATTACCATCGGTATAAATTACAGCGTGCAGAAGAACTTCATATCCACCTAATAAATTTCCATATTCCAAAAACTTGCAGTGAATTACTGTATAGATTTTCACAGGCTGAACATAAATCTCAAAATTATATATAATTATAACTAGACAGCGGATCTTTATGCAAAATAAAATTTTTTTACCTGAATTACAACAAACTGGAGTGACATATAAATTTATTTTCTCAATTAATATGTTCAATAGGTTCAAAATGATATAAAAATATTTTTAAATTCGTTTAATGTTTTTCATGTTTTAAATTACACGTACGCATTTTTGTCATAAATGCATAAAATCCGCTGTCTAGTTATAACTAACACACCTAAGATGCCAAAAAATCTGGTTCCAGTTCCAATTTTCAGAAATCATATTGCATCCATTCACTTTTCTATGCTTGACTAATTTGATTAATTTTCTAATCGATGCTTCAATAATTATGGAAAATTTTAAACGGCCATTTAGTTTACGCCGATATGCATAGTATCAACACTTTAATTGTTTGTTAAACAGGCACCAGAGTCCAAAGAGACGCTCTCGGAGCAAGCAGAAGGCAACAACGGGATGAACGTGTTAACAAATAACGAAAGAGAAAAAAGTTCAAGTCTAAAGCTGCCATTATTCCATGGACTCTTTCCCAGAGTGCCCAGTCTTCCTCTGACACATCTGCATTTAACGCAGATCACTTATCCACCCACGCACTCGTCGCATCTTCATAATTTGCCGTATCATCAGGCTCCGGAGAACTATCTGCAGGGATTCTCGGCATTCTGTGAGTATTATTCATCAACACGTTAACTACCGTTCAAATTTTATGCGTCCCACACGAGTTTAATCTACATCGTACACAGAAACGATTAGCATTATTGACCTTCTGCACTCGGAACTATTTAAAATTGAACTATTCTTCCGACCTAGAATAATTCCATTCTATACAATTTTTTCGTTTCATGAATATGAAATTAATAGAATACCTCGTACAATACCTAAATGTGTAGTAATTGATTAGATAAATACCAACATATATTTCATAATGTAAACAATATTTTGGATATTGCTACAGAAATTTTTAGTGGTGACTCGAAAATTTGTCTCCGCAATTCAACAAATACTTCTTTCAGTTCATTGTGTCCTAATATCAAAATTAGTATAGAGGGTGAGTGAACTGTGCCACATACAATATAATTGGTTTTTTATCGGGATATGAAGGTCATCTTGAATTTTTGTATCATGATATGTAATATTCAACCTTCTGGTTCGAAAGAGTGATGGAATGATGAATAGAAAATGAATACCAAATTAAAAACCAATGATTCTTCTTGAAGGTGAGCTTCATATCTCGATAAGAAAGCGGACTATCAAGGAACTATGACATACCTTCTCGTTCAGGCACTAAGCAGTGTCTAGCGGACAACTGCGAAAGAAGAAGAAGGGACGGAGATTTTCTTATTTCGAAATGAACGTACCATTTATTCCATGACCAATGAAGCAATAATTAAGATAATCTCATAGAAAAATTTAACATCACTGGGGAGTAATATTAAAAATGTTATTGAAATTAAATCTAATTTTATACAGTAAACTTTTATATTAACACTTTATCTACCGGTACCCTATTAATAGGCTTTTCAATAATCGTGCTGCACCGAATGGAAGCTTAAAAATCTTCTTTTCCACAATAATCCCGAAGGAAATTATTGGATTTTGTTATTGAGGGTGAGTTGTTGGTTTATGACTGAAATTGCTGTTGCTATTGAAGGATTCTTTTAAAAAATCCTCAGCCATGAACCATAGACTTTCAACAATTATGGAATAATCACCGATTGGTAATGTGTTAAATGAATTTTATAGATTATTTTTGGTCTTTTCCAGCAATAGTTCAGTTCTTACGAAGATATCCTAAAATGGCTTGATGATTGGATTACTATAGGAACCGAATTCCGTCTATAGGGTTACACAGGGTGTCCCAAAAATGTTATACATACTTCCTTCAAAAGACTGTGATGCCCGAGGCCATTTAAAGTAACTTTTTCCTTTGCGAAAATGTTCTTCGCGGCTTTGTTAAGGAGTTATTAATGAAAGAAACGAACAAGTCTCGCTGAGCGTGCCGTCGGATTGGCTGATCCGGAATCCATCCGCTGTAGCCGCGCTCTGATTGGTCCGAGCTTTATGGCTAATAACTCCTTAACAAAGCTGCGGAAAACATTTTTGCAAAAGAAAAGGTTACTTGAAGTGACCTCAGTAATTTTTCAAGTACTACATTTTTGAGACACCCTGTACAGCCAACGATGAAAAATACTCTCGATAAAATATTCTCCATTTTTCCATTCGAACGGGAGACTTTTATTTAGCACAGGAAACTGATTCGAGCAGCTAATGTTTGATTTGTCAGCGAATTCGAAAATATTTGATAATTTTCTGGCGGTTTGCGGTTCAGTATTTCCTCGGTTTACCTAAGTGTTCGACGGCGCGTCGCATTATTACAGCGGACATACGTGCGCGCGTGTTTGAAAGGATGTATTCCGCTTCGCCACTTCGTAGCGATATTGATGAGATTACGAGGCGCAGTTGGCCGCGTCTCAATATAATGTACATTGCCGTATTTCCTCTAACCCGACTCTATTCGGCCGCCTCTTAAGCCTTCGTCACAACGGGGCCAGACAAAGGAATCGTTCGCTTGTTCCACGAAAACTTATGTAAACGGGGAACCTCCGGCAAATGTCATAATTACATAAACGCCGCGCAGTACGCGAAAATCGTCAAAACGCGGACAAAATTCGTAGCATTATTTTTTAACTCGCTGAATTTGATTCTAATTTCTATGCAGAATTTCCATTTGTAATTGTTTACTCATTTAATTCAGCAACGTTCTTTCCGTCGACAATATTGCATTTTAAAATACCAGAATTATTTAATTTGATCCGTTTTTCATGTTCCACCTACTCGTTTTTATTACATATGCGTAACATTTTTAATTATTCAACAATGTTTCACCCATTTTTTTGTGGTTCTGTAAAATCTCAGATTTTTCCCCCCTGGGTCAAGGGTAATGTGGGGCTGAAAAAACCAAGCTTTAACTTTTTCTTCTCAGTTATTTTTCAATATATTTAGTCTGCCTTTATTTGGGATATTTTTCCAGAATTTTAAATCAACTATATTAAGGGTCGAGAAAAATAATTTCTTCTGGAGATGATTTTCGCAAACAATACTTTGAGTGACGCTCTTCAAGAAATTAGGAATAATGTTCTGTCACATAACTATTATATAGGAAAGTTTCAAGATGGTTAAATGGGTAAAACATTGTAGAATAATTTTAAATGTTATACATATTTAATAAAAATCAGTATGTGAAACATTAAAAACGAATCAAATTAAACATATTGTACACTGTATCTTAACCGAGAGGATATAGTTGCGAATTGAAATTTTCCTTTTTTGGTAACGAATAAAAATTCTGCAAAATACCTAAAACCGTTCGATTGAAATGTCTCCGAAACTATCGGTTTTTTGCCACAAGTGGCTTAACAGATTTCCGTAAAGAATGAAAAACGAAATCGATTCAAAAATTCAACGAATTCCACTTAAATGACACACATACAGGGTGTCCCATTCGAACCAACTCTATTATCTCCGCAATTAATAAATACAAACAAATATTTCCGACAAAAATTATATCCGATTCGAATAATGCACAGTCTCACGTAGTTTGATGTACATTTAATGTTTCTGTTGGACAGTAGCGCGTAGGAGGAGGAAAGAAGGTCGACCGCGGAGACAAAGGACAACATTCAGCAGTGAACAGACGTTGAGGCTAGAAGTAGAATACCGCAGAGGCGAATACATCTCCAGGAGAAGAAGATTCGAACTTGCTACATCGCTCAGGCTTACAGAAACACAAATTAAAATATGGTTCCAAAATCGACGCGCCAAAGACAAAAGAATCGAGAAGGCACAGCTTGACCAGCATTATCGGTAAATACACAAACTATACCTCCGGTATCAATGTAGAGCTTATTCAGAATTCAATCAATCATCTCCTTTCCCTACTTTTCATTTTTAAAAAATCGAATTTTTGTTTTGCACTTTCTTTTAGTATAAGCGTGTAGAATATGTGTGCAAAGGGATTTGTTTCAATTGGTAAAATTAACGTAGTTATACGCATTGCAAGATGTTGATAACTCCAAAGCCCTTTTTGCGGGACGATTGCTACAATATCTAGAGTTCTAGTCGACCAATTGACTTCAAATTTTGAGAAAATCTTCAGCACATACCCTGTTACCGCGCGAACCAATTTTCCCTGCGTCTCTATCGCGCGGAAGGCCGAAAATATTAAAAAATCGGTAATTTGACTTCAAGATGCTGCCATTTTGTAAATAATCAAGATTTTTCATCTCTTTCGATTCACACCATAGCTACATTAATACTGATTAAGAAACAACTTCATTTTTCAATGTTTTTCAAAACACACGCTTTAAAGGGATATATAACTCATGTAATCTTCGTCATTGTTACCTTACAAAAATCACGGTTGTACTTCAAATACCAATAAATATACGTATATGCAAAATCCCAATGCAAATGGTCCAATAATTTTTCTGATACAAATTATCATAAATTCGTTTAGAAATGGCGTCGCAAACTAGAATACTCCCTTAAATAACTTTTAAATTATGTTCGATTTTTTAGTTTTCGACATTTAGTTTTCCTACAATGAATTCCAAAAAATGTTTCTATTATGTGATTTGATAGAAAAGGGGCTACCCTCAAAGTTGGAAGCCACTCTCTCCGACTATACTCGTGAGAAAAAATACACGTGACTCGAATCCATCAGAAATGATCTAGAAAATCCAATACCTTCGTTGACTGTATATCAAATATTGTCTTAATGCTTCAATAAATTTGAATAATAAATAATAAAACTTTCAATGTGACGTTCGAGAGAATCATTGAGAAGAGATTGAGAACGAAAGAGATTGATAGTAATTCGAGAGAGGGTGACTACCGAAGCGACGTGTCATTAAACACTCTTATATAAATAGGATTGGCGGGAGATTCACGAGTATAATAGGTACTTATGTGTGTTTGTAGTTGTCAGAGAGTCTGACATATATACATATTGTTATGATGACGCCCATTTAACCATTAGACTAACAAGGTTGTAACAATGGTATCACCCACACGTTTACATTTTTTTAATAACTAAAATTTTTCATAATTAAATCAAATATATCAAATATATAAATAAATTTTTCATAATTAAATCAAATATATATATCAAAAATGATTTTATCTCAAGTACGATCATCGATCGTATAATCGAGACCCGAGGAAATAATTGAAATGTACATTATATTCCAAAATGAATTTTTTATTTTTGAAAATTTATTTCCCTACATAATATAATCATATTTAAACGCATATTTGTTTATAATCGGGATCCAGTTAATCGAGGTACTACTGTATTATTAATTTCTTCAGAGGATGCAAATTAAAATGTAAAAGCATTTACGGACTCGTATTCAGTTCAAATTACAAGTCCAACTATGTAGGGGACAGTGTAATTGCTAGATGAATGAAAGATATCCCATGTACCGTGATACGATATCCTTAATGGCACTTACCTGTTGCAGGAATATTGCAGTTTCCAACGGAATGGTAAACGTACCGATTTACGGGAGAACTGGATTCTGTGAATTCTGTTTCTACAAAGAGACATTCAAATCAACGATCAATCATTCCTGCGTTTCGACAAACTCCATTGGCGGAACCTCGACGAAAGCGCAGTGTAATATCGTAGCCGGCGAAAACTCCGAAAACACGAACGCGTTGTCTTCTGTTTGAAAATTTAAATATTTGGACCGGGGAGTTTTATACAAGTTCATATTATCCAGTAAAATTCTTTTATCTCGTTTCTCTCAGATTTGCATAAAATCTGCTATCAAATTGTAATTAACGTCGATGCAGTGATCGCAAAAATGTGTCGAGTGAGCTTATTATAAAATATCGTTATTTTTGATTATTATTTATTAAGTAAGCTTATTTATTCATTTGGTAAATGTAAGAAATAAATTTGTTAAGTAAATTTGTTAACATGTAGGATTTTACTGAGTAAATAAAAAATTACGTAATATCACGTTCATAAGTTTACTTAATAAAAAATTATTATTAGATAGATAAGTTTACTTAATGAAATTTGATAATTAAGAAAATCAATTTACAATATATTTTCGTGATTTTATAATCTTGTATAGTAACAATTTACGTTAGTGCCCTATGGTTTGTGATAAACTCAATATTTTTAATATTATTATTATTATTATGGTGTATCAGTTGTACCACGTAAGGACAGTATAGTCGAAAAGTATAATTTACAATTGAAAAGTACCGAGGTCTCTTGAGATTGTTAAAATTTTTTAATAATAAATGCGGAAAAAGTAACAAAAAACATGGCGGTGTTATTCTCAGGTTTTTAATTGTGCATGCAGTACATTTTTTCTTTGAAATTATTGTTATTATGAAAATATAGAAAGTACTAATTCATTATATAATCTAATTGATGTTCTAAAAATTATGCCAATGATTGAAATATTTAATTTGTTATAACCCTTCACTGCAAAATATTAAATAAATCCTTATATCCATTGTTATACATAAGGATACTAATGCTACATTATAAAATACTAATGCAAGGTACATATGTATATAGGTACTTACCAATTTTTTAGAATCTTCTGTTCCTCGGTCGGATCCACAAACATTTTAAAAACAATTTTGTCTCCAGACAATTTAAATGATTAATTTTTGCTCGTTCAATTCTGTACCTAAAACTGCTTATGTTAATGACGTTTAGTTTGATAACGATGTAAACTGCAAAGGACGCTGAGCTCAAGGTGAAAATTAATTAAACTCATTATGTGTTCAAGAAATTTATTTCGATCCTTCAAGGAATAACAAGTTAAATTACACTGCTGAAAAATACCTGAAATAATTAATCTTTATAGAATTATACCTCGGACATTATTAGTAGTGTTCAAAATTTGGCGCCTTACAAATAATTTCAATACCTTATTGAATTTATTTTGAGCGTATCTACTGCACAAAATATATTTTAAAAAACAGCTAGAATATCGCAATTCAATTAAAATATTGCACTGTTTGCTCTTAACTATAAAAATGATACACATGCATTTTATTTCGTTAATATTAGCAGACTCATGCATACTTTCAATTAAACTTAATTATTTTATTTAGCAAGTAATTAAAATCATTTTTCTTTATCTTACTTATTAAAGTTAACTCATTTTCTGTAAATGAACCAATTAAGTTCATCTAATTTCCATCCGAATGACTTGAAAGTTATTGAATTAAATTGATAATACTGTTTCATAAAATATAGAACCCGTGTTCATATTTAATCATAATTGGTCAATGCATGGTCCCCCACTTTTAAAATACATTTTAACTTTTTTATTCTTGTGGATTGCAACAATATTATAAAAAATATTCATGTTAGTCATTATTTTTTGTTGAAAACAGAAAAACAATTATTTTGACATTGGAAACCATATATTTACCAGAGCCGGGTAACTGGCAACTTCTTTCCTCACTTCTCAGTGCCTACCAGCGTCTCCCACCATTCGGACTTATGAACATAAAGTCAAGGTAAAAGTGAAGAGTAGGAGAACCGGCAAGCTCCGGTGGGGGTCGCACAGCGACGACGGGGAAGAAGTTGCCCGGCTCTGCCATATACGTATAACCTGCTCATAAGGGATGATTCTTCACAACAATACCAAGACCAAAATTTAAAAAATAAAAGAATTGCAACCTGCGCTTCGTTTCTAAAACATTTACTAAAATATGTATCAAGTGTAAAGAATTTTAATGTAGTTTGTACAATTAAATAAAACGTATTCTGTAACTAATGTAGTATTTATTTTACGTGTTATTCTATTTTTGTAACTCAGCGCTCTTTTTTAAATATAACTGAATATAGTACTTCGAAATATTTGTATGCAATTATTTACATGAATTCTATGCATAAATGAGTTTCAAAATATAGTAAAAGCTAATGCAATGCTGCCAAACATTTCATTTCTTTAGTAGACTTTATTAGCGTAATAATAGTTGCGTAATCATTTATTAACTTCATGGTTAGGAAACCGCGCTGGAAATTAATAATAATTTTCAGCATGGAATGTACACATACAATTCGTTCACACTTTACTTTCATCTTACATTGTCACGAAGAGTCATCCCTTAATTGTTCTCCCAGCTGTTACAAAATATCCTGTACAAATCTTCGAATTAAATATTAATGACCAGTCTACGAGAATTGTTAATAGTAATAAAAATAAATTGATTCGCTTCAACTTACCTCCCGTGATGACTAACTGATAATGGCAGTTGTGACACGGAGCGCTCTGGGAGTACCAGCCCAAATGGAAAAACCAGAAATTAATAAAAACGAAAGATAGCAATTAATACACATGATGTGAAACAAAAATAATTACTATCTCCTTCTTATACACTCATATTTTCTAGTTAAGCCAAAATCTTTTCAACTTCCTCATTGCTAATATTCTCGCACTTAATCTTTTACTCGCATTTTTAATGCAATTTCAGTTTACCAAAACTTTTGATTAAGGAAGTATAGATACGTATATTTTCATACCGAGTTGGACATTAACTATAAATGCGATTGTAATTGAAACAACAGATGTTAATGCCCATCTCTATATAATATAGATCTCATAAAATAAAACAACAAATGAGAGTTTATGACTCGAGTTCTCCAGCAAATGGCTCAATTAATAAATCAAAAATCATTTCATTGATTAATCTCGTATAAATGGAAGTCACATGTATGATCTCCGTAAATGTTAGGTTCCCTTTTCGTCTATAATTGATATGTTAAATATGTCATATCAATTCAATCGAATCGCACGATTTTTTGTCCTCTCCTACTGGTGCATCGAAAACAAAATAGTATTTTGGATTTATAGAACATATTAATTCACAAGACAAGACAAAGCTTACTGATAGTACGTTCAAGATGGTTCACTTCAACCCTTTCGTTATCAAGAGCAACTAAAACTATAGTGTATTATTAAAAGTAACTTTGGTTCTAAATAAACTACATTAGATTGTTGCAATAATTATAATTTTCTACATATTTCTATTTCAATCAATTCATAGCTAACTGTGATGATTTTTTACTACCCATAAGGATATGTTTGTATAGCTCGATCATAGCGAAAGGGTCAACAAAGGTCTAACGATATAATTTACTTGTATGTACTCTGTCTGTTTTAATAAAAGAAAATAATTGTTAATTGAAACAGCAGAACCCAGCAGAAATATTATAAAACATTGTATCATGCACACTTTGCCATTCATTGCCCTATTATCTAAACAAATGAATCTATTATTCCTACCTGTGGTTGTACAACAGAGGCTAGCGAGAAGCCTAGCAAAGCCTAGCTTGCTGCGCAGTGTCAGTATCATCCTTTGCTCTGCTACCTGCCTGCCTTTAGTTTCTTCCTTCATACTTCGCTCTTACTATTAATATTCAATGCTATTATATGTCTGCCCGACCGATCTAAGTGGACTATTATCCTGTCGACGGTAACAGTGACCTGTGCTCGTAAACAAAGTTTTACCTACCTATCTGATCATTTACTCCTTACGTTTGCTACCTAACGAGTCACAAAAAACTTACTTTAAAAAAGAAAATTGTGTCGAATGAAGTTTCAATACATAGCGAAGTGACAAGCTAAAAAGAAAACTCATATGGAAATAAGGGAAATCAATTTTGAAGTACAACAAAACTAAACTTTGATCTCTGAGCGAAAAATTTATCTCTAATCAGTGCTGTACAATGTCAAGGAAGCTAGAAATATATTATCTAGAATATTAGAAAACTATTCTCAAATAATTTGCCCTGACAATGAGTAATACTACTACTACATTTAACTTGTATTTACTTTATTAAAAAATTTCTTTTCCCAGCACAGTTAAGAAATCATCAATTAATTGCTTCTGAAGGTTAGTAAACGTTAATTGTACGCACAAAGAATAATTGAAAATTATTTACTTGCATTTTATCCCGTTTATTATTATTAATAGAAAAAAATATATGTGATGAAAAACATTAGATTCGAGAGCGCATATATTACGGTAAGCAAACAAATATTTCTCAACGTCACGTTTTTTGAGAACCCAAGATTGCGGTCATGCGACGCAAATTGAAATTATCGTTCATATAAACTTAGATAACAAAAATAAATGAAAATTCATTTTCACACGAAAATCATGGTATTTACCAGTAATAAAAACACACCATCCCATTTTAAAAAGAACCTTGATATCTCGAAAAACGTGACCTTGAAATGAATTTGTTTGATTACCACATTGTTTATCTCACGAAGCTGAATCACATATTTCTCGGACTTATTTTTTCTGTTGTCAATAACAAGCGAGAGATATTCACGACTACTGCGCTCATTTTGCACAACACTGATTATAATTGCTTTCAAACAATGGATTTAATTAAAAAGGGATACGAAGAAATTGAAAAGATCGAGGAGTATCTACTTGCTAATCAAAGAAATAATAGGTGTATATGCCGATAAGAACATAAGTAATTTCATTCACTACAGAAAGAATGTTTAAACCTAAGATTGTTTATTTCATTATTGCAAGTTATTTTTCTTATTGTTCAAAGAAATCCGTGATGAAATTTCTGCATGTATCCTTAAATACAAAGTAACTCATTCTGGTACGCATTTCAATATACAATATAGCCTTGTAAATGAACAATTAGAGTTCCAACGCATCCCTTCGCGAATAAATCCGACAACCTTAATCTTAGACATTACAAGAACTACATAAAATTGGTCACAGGTTTTTGCGTTATGTACAAATTATTTAATACTGTGAATACATATAAATATATCAAGCCCATAAAAGTGCTTTCATCGACTACACAGTTCGACAAAGAATACAAATAATTATTTAATCTATCATACATGGAGTTCCAAGAATTTTTGTTAATTATTTCTGTATATAACAATTGATTAGATGTGCCCTTATCTAGCTAAAACAGCTCTCCTATGGTACTTTTCATTTCACACGAGTTGTTCTTGTACTCTGACTTATCCCTCCTATGCTATCAAGAATTTTATTTCAAAAATGAAACAGTGACATGGAAAAGGTTCTGGTCATTTTTATTCGCTAACTCTTAAAACATTACAACTTAAAAAATAATTCGTTATTCTAACGTAACCTACGAAAGAAAATGCTAAACCGACATTTATAGTTCATGCTATATCTGAATTTCCTTTAAATTCATTGATACTCTTTTTTGTATATAACATTTCATTTTATATATCCTGAGATTTTGGTCTGTATAAGAATCACCTTTCTCTTACGAAATTAAAAAGTCTGTATTAACTTAATAAAACACCTAGATTCTTACATTGACCGCTATTTCAATGTCTTTCACTAGATTAGAGAGACAATCGTGCTTTCCAATATCTATCGTATAATCATCCTATTTGTCGCTAATTGTTTTGTTTTTCGTTAAATATTTTACAAAAGAAAAATAGCCGCAGTTGCACACGCTTTGAGATGCTTTTGGATGGCACGGATGTATCCCTAGACATAGCAACCGAGTGACTGAATCATTTCAATGTGTCTCTGGATTTTCAGCAACGACACGCTAATTAAAATCGTTAGTTGTTAGTTTACGTTTCATTTTTTTTTTCTTGGCGGATATCATTGTGTGCCACACGATACGTGCAAGCACAGGTCTAGAAAATTATATGTTGCAATTGTTTTTCACATAAGTGTAGAATATGTAAAACATTATATAGTAGGTGCTAGATACCAAATGAAATACAAGCAAAAGCCTCCCTCACTGTGATCTAACAGATGACGCTTCTCTTTCTGTCCTGTATCCTGATTGTCCTGCCTGGTCTTGTCTCTAGCCTTATAGCCCTGCCTGCTCCGATACTAAACAGTACAGATAGTACTGGCGACTAGAAGACAAGTAGAAGGTTCACCTGAGGTTTAAAAGTCATAAATCTATTAGTTTAGATGATTGGAAATACTCAAACTATAAAAATCTATCAATTTTGAGCTAAATAACGTGTTCTATATTATTTTCTATCATTTCAGAAGACTATAGCCGGGTAAGGAGATCAAGGATGACTTTCAACCTAATTATACTCGTGCCTTTCAACGAACTCCAGGGAAATAGTTTCATGTTTTCATTTATAAGAATAAACCTGATTAAAGATGTTTGGTCCATTTTTCATATTCCATGAAGAGAAAACGTTCTGAAAAAATCTGACTTTTTATAGAAATTGAGAAGTGACGTCTAATATGTGAAACAACGGGTTATTCTGACCTCACCGACAGTATTTACTCATCGACGCTAAGTTTCGCCAACAACGTCAACATTTACATCGGGTGGTCAACTTCTACTGCCTATAGTGAGAATACTGTGGACGAAACTTGGTTGATGAAACTGGATTAAATGATTGTCAGAGAGGTCAGGGTCACTTAAAACAAAAACTTCATATGTTTGAATGTTTGTCTGTTTGTTACCTAAATACTTTAGAGTTGCGCGTCAATTTATTATGACTGGTTCATACAGACGAATGAGCCTTTTCATGTCGCTATTATACTTCCCTTTCGGAGTCAGTTATGAAATATTATTCGGGAAAATGAAATCAGAATCTGAATCCTGGACGAAGACGGGTCATTAAAAGGTACAAAATGTAATTCATTCTGTCTTCATTTTTTTAAATTATGAACTAGTTCATTTAAAAAATCTGAACAAATTCAGGATCAATGGTTATAACGATATATTGCTACTTTGTAGACATGTAATTATGTAGCTTTTAAACTTTTATGAAAACATCCGCATATTTTCATATTTTCAAGCATTTCATTTTTTACATTGATGATTTTGAATGAAAATGCTCCAAAGAAGACTCCTTTCAGAACTTTTACATACCATTGTATGAAAAAAATGAACCAAAAACTACTAAAATGATTTTGCCTACAAAACGTTTTTTCTTGATAAGTCGTTTTAATAGGTACACGTATAATCCATTGTTAGGTCACTTTCACTAACCTTATTCGGCCATATCCTTTAAATAATATCTGATACTAATTTACCTATTAGGATGAAAGAAAACAATATTCGCTATGTAGGACTCTTAAATTTCCAAGAAAAAATTTAAGAGGCGCAAAACAAGAAGACAATAATAATCTTCCTTATTATGAAGATAAGACTTACTCGAGACACTACTAAATCAAGTAACAAGACAACAAAGAGTAATATGTAATAACATTTTAAGCCCTGAACAAAGATGCAATGAAAATTCCTTAAGATCTCGGAGTTGAATGTGCATTGACACGATTTGACTGAAAACATTGCATACCGAACACTTAGCAATATTGAAGTCTAGCTTGTTCAAGCCTTCTATTGGTCAAAAAATGAAATTATCTCTTGCTAATTATGTCAATGGATCTAAAGTATTACCTTCTTTACTTTGTATCATGTTTCCTTATCTAACAATGCATTAGTATATTGTGCATAAATAGGATTATAGTAAAAGATACATGGATTTTATAGTATCGCATTCAGAAACATTATCGTCAAATTGCTCTACCTTTTCGAACATTGAAATTACTATAACGATGCAATATTGATCTATGTAATGTACTTGAAAATAAAAGCTAATAAAGTATCCAAAAACTTCCACATTAAATTTAGACTGTTGCTATCGCCAATTTTACTTGGTACTTGATTTTTTAACTGAGCGTAACATGTTTGAAAAAATATAGTCTAAAAATATTGTTAAGTGCGCAAACGTATTCATTAAATTAGAAATTCAAAAACTACAATTTCTATGATCGATAATAGTTGTAACTTTGAAAGCTGATAAACTATACGTGGGTGGAGCATATGCCTGAGTATACCAAAAACTCTTGTCAGCTATAACAACCAAACAGAGAACTACTAGTTTCACCATTGTTCTAAAACCTCTCCTCTGTTGTACCACTGTTATATACTATTTACGAGAATACAATTGATTATGGTTGTAGCTTCGACACAGCTAGCACACAAAAACATGATCAAAGTTGTAATGAAGCATTCAAAATTCTCTAATACCTCCATCGAAAAGCAAAATAAATTTTCATACAGTCCTTGTCTGGACAATGAAATCATATGTCGTCTGACATACACTGTATTATACTTTCAATGTTATTTATTATACTCTTATCGTATATAGTAACAGTCTAATACGTGTTGTAATTGTAAAAAATTTTAATGAATGATAGAATTATGCTTACCATGTGAGGGAGTGTCCACGGATAAAATGCTTAGTATCTCCTTCCTCCACCACCTCCGCCACCACCCATGTTTCCACCTCCTAGAGAACTGCCACCGTAGCCTCCTTGGTTGCCATAACCGCCGCCACCGCCGCCACCACCACCACCACCACCACCTCCAGAGTTTCCACCACCCATTGGTCCTAAAAAACAAACAATAAACCATGAAATTAGTAAAAGTGCTCAAATTATTATCAATCACACAATCATAATAATAATAATACTATAGCAGTTTAGTAGAGGTTTAACAGTTTAGTCGAATATTCTCGAAAATCACAAAATTCTCGGGAATCTCGAAATTTTCGACAACCCGTGCCAATCCCAAATACAATTCTCGACCCGTCCCGACTAGACATTGTGGGATTCTCGCACATCTTCACAATTTATAACCTAACTTGACCAACCCAATACCTTACTTGGTGGATTTACTTGGTAGTCAATTTATAAACCCATGTACTATCAGTAAAAATTACAGTATGCTCATAAATATAAAATATGCAAGTCTGAACATTGTCCTTCAGGAAACCTAAATGTTTGAAACCAAATATTCTAGAATTTGTTAAATTAAAAAATGTAAATGCAAATGATTTTGTAACAGAATTCTGTTAGATGAAACATAAAAGAAATATATTATGTATTGATCTATGAAAACATGGACTAAGGGCGCTTCTTCTCTCTGCAACATCGCGCCGTATTTCTTATTGCAACATATTTTACTGAAAATATTATCTAGGTCTCCTTCTAAATATTGGGACAATATGTCAATAGCAATCATCTGTTAAAACAGTTGTTTATCTTAACTTTAAGCATCTAGACAAATGAAAATTAAAACTTCCAAGCCGAAAAATCCAAATCCCAATATTTATTTTCACAAAAATTCGTAAATATTTTTTATCGTTTAAATTCATTAGTCTAGATGCAACTAATTTAGATTTAAAAGTTGGGATACTTAAATGTCCAGCTTTGTATGACATTATAATATGACTTGCACGTGTAAAACATTTAAACTGAACACTCCTTGTGCAACTTGAACTACAAAATCTTATAAGATTATTACGATACGACTTGTATCACAATTGTATTGCAAGAAAATCTAGGGAAAGTTGCTCAAGGCGCGCAGCAGACAACGCGTTGGCTTTTGAGAAGGATAGAAGCAACCTTGTCCACCAAAGGGTGGTAGCCATCTCGAATCTCCAGATTGTCGGCCACTAGGACCCGTATTAATACCATAGGGTGCTGGTCTTCCTCCAGAGTTGAAGTTGTTCCTCACTGGTCCCCCACCATATCCCTGCTGGTAACCTCCTCCGAAGTTATCGTTGCTCCAGTTGCCACCACTGTTGTATCCTCCCTGGCCTCCTTGACCTCCCCATCCACCTCCTTTTAATAATATTTAATCAAATACAATGAAAGGAATATAAAAATGGACTATAGGAAGGGGTGAAATAAAAAACGTTTTTTCTGCGAACCTTTACCTTGATTCTGATTCTCCCAGGGACCGTTACCACCCCAACCTCCTTGATTACCTCCACCATAACCTCCCTGATTACCACCATTATTCCAATCGCCGCCTCCACCGCTGCCTCGTCCTCCCCAGTTGCCACCTCCCTGATTACCTCCTCGAGGTCCTCTTCCCACATTTTGTCCTCCTCTGCTGCCTCCGACTCCACTGCCACCGCCACCAGATGCAGAAGCCATCTCTGCTCTACTCAAAGCCTGTAGAGTCATAGCATGATAGTTAGCTAATTAAATATCTTTTGATATTTCCACCATTTTTACCTTCTTCACATCTACATGTTTCCCCCGTATCTGGTGATTACGTTGCAAACAAATTTTATCGACCGGGTCGTAATCGTCAAACTCTACAAAACCGAAACCACGTTTTTTGCCTGTTTCTTTATCAGTAACAATACTGATCGAATTTATGCTGCCATATGTCTGGAAATACTGCCTGAGATCTTCCTCCTCGTGATCATCTTTCAAACCTCCAACAAATAGTTTCTTCACTGTTGCACCAGCTTCAGGTCTTCCTATTTCTTGTCTAGGAACAGCTCTTTTTGGTTCCACGACACGTCCATCCACTCTGTGTGGTCTGTAATTTTGAAAGCGATTGTGAGTTTTTGGGCTGTTGGAAAATTTTGGTTTGTTTAAGATGTATACAACCTTGCGTTTTGAGCATCATCCACCATGTGAGCACGAGAATAAGTGATGAAACCGAATCCCCTGGATCGCTTAGTTTTTGGGTCCTTCATTACAACTACATCTACAATTTCACCCCATTTTTCGAAATGTTTCTTCAAAGAATCATCAGTTGTTCTGTAGTCCAAACCACCGATGAATAACTTCCTAACATGCTCCGGCTCATTTTTACCATCCTGTAATATCAACATTGTTTTTATAGGTCGATCTGTGCATCATGTAGCCAAATTAAGAACCCCAAAATATTATATGTAACAACAAATAACATTTCCATATTATTATTAATAAAATTAAATGAATGTATAATTTCTAGGTCCCTAAATGGTTTCTCGCTTGTTAAAATATGTATAATGAATTGAAAATACTTGATTAATGACAAAATTGTTTGTTTTCTGTTTATCAAACAAATAAGACTTTTATAGCCTACAATTGCTAATTTTCATGAATAATTATACATTATATTAAAGTATCATCTTCTATAATGTTATTTGTAAACTTATTAACTAATCTTACATAACACATTGAATAAAAAGAAATATTTAAACTGTAGGATAAATAATCTTAAATTAAGATATTATGATAATGGAAGAAAATATGATTATAAACACTATAAATAGAAAAGTTTATTTAAATAGATGTATCCTGCGTTCATAATATTTTCGAACCAAAGCATTATGCTGAATTCCCAAACAGCGTAGCGTCAGGTACGCCATGATTTATACTTGCATACACAGCGTACACTATACACAGTAACCAAAATTTAAATTTTTGACATAATATACACAACTTAAAAAATCGTCGATGATGAAATTTTTACAGTTGTTTAACAACTTTCCCAATTATTCTACCAGACCAATGAATAAATATTACATCGAAATATAACAAAGATCGTAGAGTTCCGAAAAATGTAGGGTATTTAGAGTCGTAATTAATTGTAAAATTATTGAAAAACAGAGTTCGAAGAATTTATAAAAACCCTTGGAAATTAATTGAAAAAAAATCGCAGGTTATATGTGCAAAACAAAATGACGGTACATGACGCGTCTACGTTCCTAGTTTGTAGGAATTATTTTGTGTGAAAAAGTTGTATTGTGACACCAAGATAATTTATTTGATTCTGTACTTACATCATGTTCCATTTTAACCATTTTCGGTAATTTAGAAGAGTGAAAATACCCTTCGCCACACCAAACAGAGGTCGAATCACACGTAAACGAGAAATGGAAGCCGCTCACGTCGTTCAATCGATTACTGCTCCCTGCAAACACTTACGTAAACCCCGGATGCGCGAGTGACCGTTCCACGCATGCGCATAATACATTTCTTTTGTAATTTCACCATTTTTTGCAAAACTAAGAGAATATGTTAATAATCAATGTTATCTGAAAATATTAAAACCGTTATATTTGATGTTGTACAATTTATTTGTAAGCATTGTTTTTCTTTTTACATCGAAATAAATTTTTCTCTTCAGGACACCATTTTCATGTGCATTTTCCCAAAGACGCAAATCATGTGAAAATAAATTGTTTTATGATTTCTAAGTTAAATAAATAGCCTAAACAATTGAATTTTATTATTCAATATCAATCGATACGTATAGTTATTTTTATAACGGCCACCAGTTACGAATCACCAGCGACGAAAATTTCCATCCCATTGTTACGAATATTAATACAGCGCCGGAAATGTGAATTGTCAAAAAATCGAACTGCATACGAATATCAAGAAGACTTGAATGTTCATATTTCGTATAATATTTGTGTAGTACATATTTATCTGATTATAAAAATGTTTACAAGTGGATTTCATATATACCATTGATAAAATCTGATGTTTTGTACATTGGATATTTCATGCAATCGATGTGTAACCAAAAATGTGTTAGTAAACAAAATAGTAAAAAGATCAGTATTATAGTGTGTTAGAAATTCAGTTAATTTATAATAGTGAAAAAATATGAAATCTGTGTAAAAGTTGAAATTTATACTAAGTATAAAGTAGTACCAAGTATAATGAAATTATAAATTTCAAAGTTGGAACTTTATATGTCATTAGTCGAAGTTAACATAAATTCACCGTATTTATTTACGATATGTTCATACCTAATTGATCAACATTAGGTATATAGTCTCATTTTTCGAAATTTGAAATGTATGTTACTACTTAATGTAACATTATAATTGTAACAGAATCTTGTATTTAGAACGGGCCTAACCTCAAAATCGATTCAAATAAATAAGAAACTCATTTATATTTAGCGAATAATTTCTTGCTATATTTATAATTAAACTAACATTACAATTATATTTCTAATATTAATAAAATGTAAAATATCAACTATAGCTTAAATTTTACATTCTTATAAGTATTTTCGATTTTCTGTTGATACTTTTTGTATATTTAAATATAATTATTTAGAATGCGCTTATGAATACGAGTCAAATCCAAGATCTGAGTGTTGTTTCACGAGTTTAAAACACTACTAAAAAAACGAGAAAGTTATAACTATATAGTATATTTGCAACATATTCATTCTATACACGTTAGTTTCAAACTTTAAAATGAGTACCTGCTGTTTTGAAATCGTAAATATATACTTATGACTACATATTAAACTATCTATTTATGTAGTTAGATTTAGACCTGTCTACACATATGTAGCATAATTTGTTTCATCTTTAATTGTTACTGTAATCACATATGTATATATACTTAGGTGAATAAAATATACTGCTGAATATTTTAAAAAAGACTACACTCAATTATGAATAAAACAGAAGCTGTCGATTCTGACAACAAAATATATGGATTCAAGAGGAAATTGGAACCTGAAAAAATCATTGGCGCTACAGACTCTAGCGGAGAACTAATGTTTCTAATGAAATGGTTAGCTACAACATAACATTTATTGAACCTTAAATAATCACAGTATTAATCATTCTGTTTTCAGGAAAGGAACAGAAGAAACAGACTTGGTTAGTGCGAAAGAAGCAAATTTGATTTGCCCACAAACAGTTATACAATTCTACGAGAATAGACTTTCATGGTATGTTAAAAAACAAAATTATAAGTAGAGTAGCATTGCTCTCAGAAGAGTTGATAGTCATAATTATATAGTATAGACAAAAGTCTTTCACATTACAAACATGTTGACTATGCATTCTGAATATTCGTATATTCATGCAGAGTGTTTAAAAAGGAGATGACTAAATTTATATAATCTATTAAGAGAGTCAAAATCTTTCCACTTGATGCTCACTTCTCTGTTATTTAAGCATTAATCGAAAATAAATAATTTGTATCTTTTTCGTAGTTTTCAAAGAAGAATCCATACTCTTCGTAAATTTGACTGCCTTAATAGATGATATAAAAGTAGTTATATTTATTTTACTACTATGTATGATCAATGTAACTGGTCGTTATGTGTAAATAGTTATATTTTGAAAGTTTTTATTTGTGTGTGAGATTTAAGTGACATTATATCAAATCAATGGAGAAAATAATAACGTCTCTGGGGTCGGCATTGACAGCTCGAACTGAGCCTTGGGATAGGAAAAATTGTAAACTAATTTTGAGTTGAACTAAATGTACAGCAACTTTGATACCATGAATCAATTGATCGACAGAAATTGCTTCATACAGAACAATCCGTCCCCAAAGTGTTAAGAGACTCTCAAAATCTCTGGAATTTTATTTATCATTATTAAAAAACATGTTTATTAGTATATAATGTACATTTTCATATAAAATGAAAAGTGCTTCGACTGATTTCAATAATTTTTTTAAATAGATCAGACAACATGTACATAGCGTCAAAACCATTTGTGCAACTTGTTTTTAATTTTAGAAAAATAGTTCGCTGCGTTTTTACTTTCGTATAACTGTAGTCTAAGCCTGAGAATACTAATTGTAAGAAGTGTTAAACAATTGAATTCTTTTATACTGATATGTAAATAATGCATAAACATTTTCTAACGTTCTGAAATATTTCTAGATGTAAAATGTAAAAGAACATAGTCTAATTTTACTCTTTCAAACTTGTGCGAAAAATAATATAATTATCTTACATTTGTAGTCGTTTAAAAAGGCAAAACTATACTTTTTTACATTTCTGTATAACTTTGTAAGACCGAGCTGCTCTATAATCATTTTTATTCATCATTCTTAGAAAATGAAAATTAATCATTTCGAACATGAATCTATGTAATTCTATGATATTTTGATGTAAACATTTTTTATTTGAAATGAGGAAAAATAAATTAAATTCTTAACTCAATAATTGTATATTTTTTGTCTTTAATTTTTTTTTATACATTTATATTATTTTATTGAAAAGTAACTTTCACAATTAAATAATTATTTCACTAACAATTAAGTGGTTTGTAATTTCTTTATTGAATTAATTTTTTTGGCAGTGGAATGCTATGTATTATTTCAAAGTAAAATGATTCAACATACTTATATCGTAACTTGCTGTTGAATAATTAACGAGAAAATAATGTAATGTTATTATTACAAACATTCACAGTACAAAGTACATTTTCTGATAAACTCATTTAGTACGTTTACAGTACACAATTTACTGTTGTCTCTAATTTCTATTTTGCCGCTTCCCAATTTACAAGTTTATTTATCTATATCGTGACATGTAACACTAGTCTGGGAATCTGAACCAGACTCCAAAGATGGATTTTCATTGAGAGACTTGTCTGCACAGTTTAAATAATTTCGAAAAAAATAATTGTGATTTGATACATTATGTGGATACAATTTCTCTTCGATACGTCTGTTTATCACTACAGCTTCAGCTAGAGGTATTGGTTCTGTGTATGTAAACGTTTTCTTTCTAGTATCAGTCTTATCCTCACTTTTTCTAGCACTAATTGGTCCGTTAATGACAGGAACTGCATTACTAACTTCACTAGTAGTTCTAATGACTGGCGTAATATTACCCATCGAATCTAATCTAGAATTAATTTGATCATTAGAGCTTACATAAACCATTGATACTTTTGTCGAATGCTTCGGTAACGAATTAGAAGCCATCTTTTGGGTCTTTTTCGGTTTCTGTTTCTGTTTCGAATTGATTAGTTTACTTTTTACTGGGTTTGCATTTGTTATGGACGCAGTTTCCTGTAATTCGGTGCTCTTAATATCTGGATTGCCTGGACTGTCTGGATTATCTGGGTGATGGTGTCTAATGTGACGATGTAAATTATCTTTTCTTCGAAATACTGTCTGGCAATATGTACAAGAGAATGGTTTTTCATCTGAAATAAATTTTATCATATCATTATATGTATATATATTATTACAATACATTCTTATTAATAATTTACCTGAATGAACTGTTAGGTGGCGTCTCAATTCACTTTTTGATAGAAATACTCTACTACAATGTGCACACGAAAATGGACGATATTTTCCATGTATTTTCTTGTGGCGAATTAAAAGCGATTTGTCCTTGAAACTCTTATTGCATTCCTCGCATGTATGAGGTCTTTCATCTGTTAATACATTAATTTAGCAATGACTGTACTAAACAAATTTTATTTCATATATGTAGATACTTACTTGTGTGTATTTTTAAGTGACGCTTTAAATTAGTTAATATTACAAAAGTTTTCTCACAGGCCTTACAAGAATACCTAGCTGTACCATTATGTGTATCCAAATGGTTTCTTAGATCATCCTTTTTAGTATATCCTTTGTTGCATTGAGGACAAACAAACTGTTTCTCTTCTAGAAATTTATTAGCTTCTTACAAAAAAAGTTTATACTTTCTCGACTTATCTGTTCTCTTATTTATGTTTAATAACATAACAACAACTTACTGCTGTGTGAATACATGTGTCTATTGAGTTTATTTTGTTGTGGAAACGCTTTTTCGCAAAGATTGCACTTGTAAGGTTTGTACCCTTTATGAACCCGTTCGTGATACTCAAAGTGAGAACGTTTGATAAAAGTTCTATCACAAAAAGAACATTTGTAAGGTCTGATACCAGTAACACAGGCATCATGATAACATTTTCCTTTCTTGTTGTGAAAAACTTTATTACAAATACTACATTTGTATCTTTCTGGTGATCCTGGCAGTATTAAAATGTGTGTACGTTCAAAACTTTTAATCGATTTACTTTTTGCTAACTTTTCTTTGATCAGGGACTCTGTCGTACAATTAGTGTCCTAAAAATTATAATAATGTGTGGCATAATTACAATCGTAATTACAACTTCTGTAAGTTTGTATACATACTACACCACAACTATCTGTTATTCTTTCATTGTAGCAAGGTTCCACAGATGCGTCTTGATTTAAAAATGTGTGCACGCTTAAAACTACATTCTCGGTTCCGACGTTGCAAGCATACAATTTCTCTGAAATGTTGCTTGTAGATTCCGTCACAGTAGTTTTGTTATAAGTTTCTGTTTTCTTAATACTCGGGTTCTCGTAAGATAATTCAGAATTATTCATGCAATCAATCGAACCGAATTCAAGATCATTAGTTTTGTATTTAGAATGCTTCTTAATGACTAGCTCCAATGGGAGTACTACTTCCTCATTATACTTCATGTTTTTATCAAAGGTGGAAAATTTGTTGGAACTTGTTTTTGTTGAAGGTTGACAATCTACAAAAAAATTTCAGTTAATGATATTCACTATCAAATATGTTATCAATGTATTAACAATATAATTTACCATAATTTCCAATGTTTTGTACAATGTGTTCATTGTTGCATGTTTTACACCCTTCTTCTTCGTATATTAAACACATGCGACATTTACTATGGCCACAACTGTCTTTTATAAGCCTCGAACATGATGCATTTGTTATTTGTTTACAGTTTGGACACTCTTCGTTCATTATTGCTTTATAATGTTACTTCTATTTGTTGGTTAATGTTATTAACATAATCTTCTCATGTGGAGGTCATGCTCATTTAAAAATAGAATATTCTTTTCATCATTTTTTACTTTATACTATATTTCTTTATACTACATATTTGTATATGTATAGTTACAAATATGATATACATATTTATATCAGCTTGAAAATGTTTTTATATAATGAAAGTGTTGACAAACGTCAGTGAATTTCATTGAGTCAGGTTTTTATTAACGTTGAAAATGAAAATTCTAATAATTCACATAAACAATTATTTATTATATATCTACTATCATATAAATAATAACGTATAAATAATTTATTTACAAAAACCAATCGACATGCTTATCATTTTATATACACTGTTTTCGAATCGGAGATAATTAAATAAATTGGTTATTTAAATAATAACAATACATTTTATTGCATTTACAAATAGCGAATGCAATGTTACATAAAGTAGCTAATCATTTTATAGTAAATAAGAGGTACGTAGAGGCAGAGAATAACGTATAATCAGAGAGAAAATTACCTCTTTGATAAAATCTAACTCCAATCTAACCAAATCTAACAATAAATCTTACGCAGTCTCTTACGCAAGCGCATTTGAATATTTGAATACAAAGTACATAGAAAGTTCTGAGATTCTGAGCTATTTATGTCATGTTCTGTTCATCATGGATCAACTTACGAACTGGAATACTGGAAATTGGTTACCGAAAAACCAATTGGAGTTTCGCTTCTCTGGCTTCTGCTATTCTGTCACTGGTATGTACAAGGTGTCCCAGAAAGAGTGTCGGAAGAAGAAAGGAATGATTCCTGAGGAGGTTCTAAATTCTAAGTTCTAAGCACCTTTTTCCTTTGCAAATTCGCTAAGGAAAAATCACTGATCTATGTAGTAGATCAGTGGGAAGAAACGTCAAACAGAGACTCTCTGCTTCAAATGATCTCATGAATCACCCCTTTCAAGGTTTCTCGACATTTTTGGGATACCCTGTATATATCAGCCAGTGGGTGCTTTGTTTATTCTATCTCGTCTATGGTCTGTTACCCGCGTAATCGAAGCTCAGTTGATAAGTAGGTAATTGACAACTTGTTACCTTGGAATAATCATTTGACATTTTATGAAAGTATACGATTTTCGGTAACGACGTGTTATTTAATAATCGTTGCAGAAGAGACGAATGATAACGTAATGTCGGATAACATGAGTATCAGGAAACATTAAATGTCAATACCTTCGGTCACGTGATAAAGGGAAACGCAATAGATTTCGGAGGATCTGCGATGACAATAGACAGAACAATGCTACAAAAATTCCTTGTTTCATGATAAACACTGTCTTTTCATGTTTTTGCAGTCTCCGCTAGCACGCGGCCCAACAGTTTTGAAATTCATATGTATCTGTACATCCACATCTATCAAATATGGAATTGGTAAAGCGAGAGGTAAACATTTTTTGCCTTGTTCCTTTCTCAATGTTGTACTTATCGCATACAAGCTGTTCCATGTTTTCGACAAATAAACTTTCACAGTATATTTTATGAATCTAAATAAGAAGAATATGTATTGTTACGTAAACATAAATTATTGTTTGAAGCTTCATCGAAAAGTCATAAAAACAGTAATGGATTTGCAGTTACTTTGACACGATGTATGAGTTCATTTACACTTTATATTTACAGAAAAAGGTAAAGAAAATTAAACAATTAACTATAGACGATGACATACCAGAAGCTCCAACATTGGAAGGCTTCGAATGTTTGCTGGGAGAATCGCCCACAAATTATCCGAAGGGCGAAGGCATTGAAAATATGGAAAGTGAATTGCATTTTGCTGCAAATGACTCAGAAACGTACGACCAAGAAAATTCTGCACTGACAGTAGAATGTAATTTACAAGTAGCAATCAACGAGGTACTTACTTTCTTAATTCTTTGAACTTGTAAACGTCTGTCGCGAAATCTTGTTAAGCAAGTATTCTATTACGTATAAATTACATGTAGTATAAAATATAAAAATTTTAGGACATAATTATTGCTTCTGCGCCATTGGAAGTCAACATAGATGAAAATAAAGAAGAAACTAAGACATCAATTTCTACAGTAAACTTAGAAAATATCACATCTCAGTCCCAGTTAGATAATAATGAAGCTGCAACATCTGATTTATCAGAATCTACATTGACTACATCGAATTCGAAGAGTGTTGACCATGGTAACCAAACAAGAGAGGAGACGCAATTGTTAACCGACACTGTGGACAGCGCACAGATTACTTTAGACGAAGTTAAACCATTCACTGCAAGTCAGTTAGCATCGTTGTACGATAATCAGGAATTAGGATTGGTCGATATGTTTATCTCAGAATTTATAGAGGCTCAACTTAAAAGTAACGCGATCAGACAACAACACAGATTACACGAACTCTTAATGAAATATCTCCGTGTGAGAAACCATTTGATCGTCAACTCGCACGAGTTGTCAACGCTAAAGAAAAAATGCAGAGAAACACAAAAACAATTATGGTGTATAAACACATCCCATGTTACAATAGCAGGGGAATGTCAGGATGGAAATCCAGTTAATGCTACGCACGAATACCCAACCTCGCACTTCAATAAGCAAGCATTGCAGTCTCTGTCTCGAACTTTGACAACCATAAAAGAAATGTTGTACAATACGCAAGCATTATACTGTTACGAAGCAGAATTATTAAGATTGCAAATTGAGCATTATGTTCAGAGCGTGTGTGTCTCTTGCAGGGAGTTCACAAATATTTCTCAGAATGCACCTGTCAGCTTAGCGACAGTGCAGACACCTTCGCCGATAATACCGCAGTTAGTGGAGATCAGAATGTGCATAACCACATTGTTCTATTTTCAAAGAAAATTATTAAAAGACAGAAAGTTTGTGATAGACACTAGGCAGTGGCTTACCAAGCTGATAGCAATTTTGCTGAGAGTAGCAAACTGGCAGGATCACTTGTTCTTATTAAATCATATCCTGAGATGTCCTGGTGGTGTGATGAACTGGGCTCGTAGTTATGTACAGATGCCAGCACCACAAGAATGTAGTAAATCAAGTGCATCTCCGTTAAATGATCCATATCTGGATCACATAGTGGCTACTTTGGCTGTTATTCTATTGCCGATAAAAGAACGAAATACATTTCTTGAACAGGTATGGGTTACGTTAATAAGGAGACCACACGGTTCCGGAAATCGCTTTTTGGACGAGACCATACAGAAGTTGTAGTATATACACTGTACTGAAAAACCCTAACAGCTTTTTGCCTGGTAGGCCTTCATTTTCGAGAAAAGCGAGTTTGAAGTTTTGCTCTGCGTTCAGAACTGTGAAGGGAAAACGTATCACAAGAAGAGATATAGAGTCCCGAGTTCGAATCCATTTTTATTGGTATAATAATATTTAGATTTCTGAAACCGTGTGGCCTCTTTGTAGAAGATCTTTGTATGAGTACGATAAAATCTGTTGTTTTAATTAGGTGCAAAATTCATTACAAGATACAGAATATAGTCCTGACGATACAGTTTGGGTATTACTAGATCAAGAAGGCGAGGAGGATGAAGATATAGCCAATAATGGTGCAAACCTTTATGAGAATGATCTTATTTCACTGTTCAATCAAATTCCTTTTGAAAAAGTGTTCCAACACGTATTGTACATACAGTGTCAGAACGAAAGATACCATCAAAACAGAAGCTTCATCACTCATCATCACATGTTGCGGCTGTTTGCATTTTTCACAATTGTCGTTAAAATTCTGAAGCAAGGTTTGAAGACTTATGATTCTCCAAGATATAGACAATTAGCCAAACGGCTCTGCGCGCTAATTAGAGACATTGTGCAATATGCCAGCGACCAATGGGAGGAATTTGACAAACACCAGGTAGTTCCATACTGTTACGTTTAATCATATTTTAATGTTGTTACAAAAAAATTTACTTTCACAGCTTACCGATAAATCGACACTAATGAAACTGCAATTGGAGTTCGACTATTTCTTTTTGAGAGCAGTTCTTTGCATATTTTCGTCGCGTCGCCTAGGCGCATGGCAATATCTAGCCACTGTTCCATATCATTTAATATCCTCGAACACTTTGTGGCAAATTTTTTATATTCTGCACACTGATTCAACGCAAACCGACGTTCACATGGTCAATATGGATGTACAAGGTAGGTACTGATGTAAACACTAACATGAAATTAAGCTTTTAATGTTACGTATAACAATTCGAGCAGAATGGGAGGATAAGCTAAACTGTCCACAACTTCGAAAACAATTCGAAGAGAAATTATGCAACATGCCAGGAGATGAATCGTACTTCCTCTTAACTACTTTCGCCAATATGGCTATGGCAAGGATTAATACAGACTACGACTTTGTTAGAGCAACAACTATCGATTTGTTTCAAGTATGTGCCGTTTGTTGTTTTAATCGGAAGTTTAAAATATTTAACCCACACCATACCTTACAGATTGGATTCCTCAGTGAAAAGACGCAGGATTCTTGCTCGAAGGATGCGCAATCCCTTTTATCAAATTTAACGAACAAATATCCATCGCTTCTGTCAGATATCTTGCACAAATTAACAGATAACTTTGAATCCGTCGGGAAGGTAATATATAATGGTTCTTTTTTACTTTTTAGTCTACAATAAATTTTATTTTTTAATGGACGATAAATATTTAATTAACTTCAATTTCTAGTTGAGCTTATATTTATTTACCGAGATGAAACAAGACAAGTGGATTCCACAGGAACAGGATATAAGCATTCTCTCTAAATGGTTACATGCATATCCATTAACATCAACTGAGAACCACTTAGCTCGATTAATTCTTTGCCATTTGAATTGGGGCTACAACGAGTAAGAATATTGTTTATAACTTTTCTTTGGAACTAACTTTCTCAGAACTGTTCGTATCAACTGAACAAAAGAAGTGGACTATGAATTGCATGCATCCAGATCAATTTAGTTTGGTGGCACTTTCCCAAACTTACTAGGCTCTTTAGTTTATCTATTTGTTTCAGAAATGGTAATTTACATCTTCCAATCGAGTTACATAGACGCATAGCATTGTTAATTGTTGAGCTTGCGATTAAGTATGTGCGTGATCCTCCAGTCGAAAGTACATCTTTATTGGCAGAAGGTGTTAAACAGGCATGGACTTCTAATTACAACGTTAATGTACAGTCTTGCACAGTAATATTCGGACACTTTTGAAAAGACGATAGCTGTTTCTTAACGTTAGACCAAACGAATTTAATTATTTCAAGATGTTAGAAGGATTAGTTTCCTAGCTGATGTAATAAACATTTCTTGACAAAATTGCGATTGGTCAGAATCTCGAAAAAATTAAAGTCGTTTGATTAACGTTAACGTTAAGGAAGTTATCATCTTTTTAAAACTGTCCGAATATTACTGTGATAGACTGTATGTATTCACATTTTTCTTTTTTACTTTGAACTGGGATTCGTAGGTCTCATCGATGATAAGAGCACAGAACGCCGAACAAGTTTTTTCACTGTGGGCATGGGAAATGGTTACCAAACTGAAATTACACCAACTCGATCAAACCGAAGCAATCTCTCAACACTCGTTAATGAATCCAGCAGACGCGTTTTCCTATGTACCTGACATGGATTCTGATCCACAATTGGAAGTTCTGGTGGCTGGCACCCTTGACAAACAACCGATCGCGTGCTACGTGGCCACAGTTATGACATTATGGGGCCATTCGGTGCCTCTGATATGTTTGAAAGGTTTCAGTCAGTTGCAAATATTACAGTCTCACTATAAATACGAACAAATACTAATATGCTTACATCATATCGTACCATTGTTCTTGGACTGCGTTGACTCGTTGATCAAAAATGAAAAATTTATTAGTCTAATCGTCTCTTTAATTATGGCTGATAGATCCTACATGAACATGGCAAAAAGTTTTATAGTCACAGAATTTCCTGGAACGATACTAAAACACTTCTCAAATATGATACAATCACATTTGCGTAACTATAAAAGGTAAATTGCAGATTTTTTTCGTAAACAAAATCTGTTCTACAAATAAAAATTCATTGATTCATTATTACAGATATTCTCTGCAAACTCCAACAAACTTCGTGTATTTGTGGTTGAATGTGCTCGTGCTCGTACCAGATTGGAACAAAGACCAAAGCGTAATGTACTTGATGGATACTGTAATTAGTGCCTCATTTTTGTACGCTGAAACGAGGGCGACAGTAGAGACCATGTTCCAGAGTCTTTTCTCCGTAAGATTTAGTCCATAAAATGGCCCACGGAACTTTCCTAAAATTAGACCAAATGATTTGACTTTTTTTTTAGCAATCGGAAGCACACACACACACATTGATTTACTAAATGACGTGTGAAAAAGATTTTATTTAAATTTCAATTGGTAGGAACTACACGATCAAGTTATTTGGTGGAATTTTAAAAAAGATTGTATAAATCGCTAATTTACGAAAATTTTGTCATTATAATAATTGTAGGATATGGAAGTTCATTGGTTTAATAAATTGTTTGTAGAACACAGCACCCACTCGGAACGCGGTGGTATCGTTCGGATCATTTTTAAATTGGGCGACTGGCTCTTCAAATTCAGTTAGCATTTTAGGTGGTTCTATACAATCAGTTTGGGTCGCATATCAAGTGTTGTCAGTCGAACAGTGCAACAGAGAAATTAAAACTGGTCTGTGGCGTGAAATTCTAAAGGAGCTATCGGCACAAAATAAAATATCATTAGACACAGCCATTAAGGTAGTTTCATCAATCACAGACCTGGCCTATCATAGATGTACTAATGCCAAGAATATTTTCATTTTATGGAAGACGTTGTTTTCAGAGAGCTTGTACAACTGTCAAAATGCAACCGTTTGGAGCCAATGGACTTTTCATATATCGTTGGTCTCAACAAGCATTGGACACTCCCATGGACCATCCGATTCTACCCCTTTTGTGGCAAAATTTCTTCGCTTTGTTTCTTGCAAGGGTTCCATCAATAACAAGGTTCATTTTCAAAACATCACTTTTCTTTCTTACATGCTTGAATAACAATACATATTGTTTTCACAGAGTTGTTGACCACGGGGGGATTGGTGAAAGATTTTTCGAAGGCATGATTAATTTAAGTTATTTGAAAAAAATAAAAAAGCGATTGAATGACACCACTGCGTACTTCCAGCTGAGAGGAGAGAGAGATTTAGATGATGGCAAACCGATTACAGATGAGAGACGGACGTTTTATCTCAATGCAGCAAAGTACGTAATAATAAAGCATATTAATTATTTATTGTTCCAATAGACCTCTTGTCCTAACTCTTTCTTTCACTTGTACATTTTGGTCTACTCAAGTAATTACTGCTCTCTTCAGTCCTTCCTCCCCCCTCTTTCTATTACTTCCAATGTCTCGCCGTCTCCTGTCTCCTTGAAGACTTTCTTCACCGTCTTCATCCATTCTGAACATACTTTATTTCTTAGCTCTTTTAATTCCTCTTTTAGGCATAGCCACCTTCCTCCTTCCATTTGTACCGCCTGTATTTACTAGCCTTCATGAAAAATTTGTTGCTTGTAATTCTATTTTTGTAGGTTTTACAAAACACTGAGTTTGTGGCTGGAGGAACCAAGGCTACAGGAACCAGGCTTTTACCTGTCAGCTTTGCCTCCACAATACATGTCGCAGAAATTAATTTTACTAGTACAGGAGGACTGGGTAAGTGAAATATATTCGTTTATCATAGAAATCTATGAAAACACAAACTCTCTTCATAATATTATTTTAATTAGGTACCGTGGTTAGAATACGTCGACTACTGGACAGTTCAGGAAAATCAAGTGAAGGCGGTTCGCGAGTGGGAAAGCTTATGTCACAGAGATCAGGAAAATCAATTCCATAACAGAACAAACACGTTGATCACATTTTTAGAAATAACTGATCCGTTGCAGAGAATTTTTAAAAGATTTACCATGTACGAACATCCTATTCCTCCGCCGCCCATTAACCAAATTAAAAGCGTTTTGAACCACGTACCGACGGATATTTTGTACAATTCCAATTCGACCATTGAGTGTGTCAGGCCGTACTTCAAAACTATATTGGATTACGCTCAAACATATAATTTGTTGATTTCTGAGCACACGGCCGCAGATTGTAATTTTCTGGAGTTAGTGCCTACACTCTATCGACAGGTCCAAAAGCAAATAACACTGCACGCATTTTGCGACTCGGTGCCAACGAATGAAAAGCGACCTAGATCTGTAACACCACCTACTGTCCATTGTGCTGGTGCAGCAGTAATTAGAGTTAAGGTAAGAATAATGATATAATTGAGCAAGTGACCGACGCTTCGTAATCTGTCCCTCGTAATATTTAGTGTCATTCATGTTGTTAAGGTGTTAAATATGAAATTTTGGTACTTAGATATCGGAAGCACATGTGAATGAAGCCATCGACATCATGGTAACTCAGAACAGAGCAGAATATGAAAACTTATTGCTAAAGGCTAGTCAACCACCACCTAGTAAAGTCACTCAAGCATGTGTATTCATAGACCATTTAATTGCGTATGTACCATAACGATTTCTTCTGCAGCTGAATATCAAATACAATTATTAAGTTTCATAATAACTCTTCGTTATTGATCTCTAGAATGTTTGAGCATGAAATAATTTTAAGCCGGGCCAGCGAGAACACTGCAATGTTGTACAAAATTCAAGAGAGCGGAGTTAAACTGTTTTATTACCTCATAGAATGTTACACGGAGGAAGCAGCATTCTGTCCACCAACGAAACAGCTTATTACAACTTGTTTGGAAAGATTAGGGCAGGTTGGTGTAACCATCATATGTATTCGAATATACAATTACTATTTAAGAAATTCTAATCGAAATCCAATATTTGAAAAGTTATTTATCAGCGGTGAGGAAAGTCAAGGTCCACAATTATTAAGTACTATAATGCAGAGACCAAACCTTGGTGGTTTACTTGGACCATACTTTACACCTATTGCTGGAGGAGCATCGAAGTTTTTACAAATGTACCAAACAGTTGTTGAACTGTCAATCGGAAGGAATATTGACCTATGTTTTGTATTATTGTCGAAGGTAACAACTTCATTATAGTTATTTCTAATATTTAGAATAAATATTCCTCTTTTCTGACAGTTTGGCGTAGGATGCTGGTTGAATTACAGACGTCCGAAGCTGAGCGAACGATCAACGTTCATAGATCTGGTGTCTAGAGCTTTATGTAATATGGGCCTTAATCCTGATAAAGAAAAATTGATATTACACGAGGTATTTGTATTTTAGCGAACTATATTTATACCATTGATCTTGATGATATATTTATATCTTCCTACAGTTGTTTAGAAACCATTTACGACTAGTATTACTACATGAATTCCCAGAACACTACGGCGAAGTTTTAAGTGTTGTATTGAAGAATAGTGAAAGCCAAAATTTGTCATTGGATGTTTGGCGAGATTTATTGGGGACTCTCAGTGGCAAACCAAAAAATTCATTTACCATTCAACCATCTAAAGTCAGGGATGATATTCGCCACTATGCTATTGAACAAAAGTTACTCTCTAGACAGGAGGTACATTTACATTATTCAATACTGTAAATCATTATAATATAATGAATTAGCAAACTAGAAATTAATTTACCTACTCCACGATAGATGTTCGATACAGCTATATTATTAAGCAGACACTTTATGCAAGAGCGTTTACAATATGGTTTGTACGGATTGTATCCAAAGTACAGAGTTTACAACGAACCGTTGACTGTATTTCTTGGCATGGTCGGGCATGCTCTCGTTGTGCTTACTCTTCAGTCCGATAGAGGTTCTTTGGGAGTTCAATGTAAGCTGATCAAATTTTCCACTCTTAAACAAGTACAGGGTCTTCACGCTATTACTAGCCAGCGTTTTTCGTGCAAATAATAAATATTAGAAAAAGTTAAAGAGGAGGAAATAATATACTATGTTTTGCAAGTGACGTAATGCGTATGTCATTTTTTCATATTTGAGCTATCTTTTTCAGAAATGAAGATGACCTTCGATTTTTTAAGCGGAATGCTACATATTTTTTGATATCATAGGAAAACGTGTGTCAAGACAAATTCATTCGCATACTACATAATAATTATTATTTGCAAGAACAATGCTGGCTAGTGAACACCCTGTGTTATAAATAGACTGCGGAATTTTATGCATTTATAACAAAAATTGAGTAGATGAAATTCAAAATTGTTGGAAATTTAAAGAATTGAAGATGGCAATGTATGATTTTTCCTCTGATAAAATCCTTAAGGGAAGTATTAATGTTCAATTTAGTTTCCATTTCTTGCAATCGATGCAGACAATTTTCATTTTCCATAAAGATCCGCAGTCTAGTTATAAGCATAACAATATTAATGTATTGTTTCTAGTGTGCGAAAAGATATGGCCTGTGTTAAGTGATATGTACTCACCGTGGATTACGCCATACTGGACACGTAATTTAAAAGAACCAACAGCAGCGTGGATCCAGCAGCTCACAGACGACAGATCTGTTTTATTACCATGGATCATTACAGATGGTCCTCATGCCCAGAAAATTGTAGCAATGTTTGTTGAATGTATTCGTTTCATTATCGACACACTGCCAACGTCCAGCAAGATTCTAAGCTTTGTCTGGCAGTTTTATGTTACCAATTTTGCACATGCTTCAGTTAAGGACTACATACTGAATGTTATTCATGGAAACTTTTTATCATTACCGTGGGACCATTTTTATCCAGGAATAAATGACATAGAGCTGATGGTAAAGGTTATTGATCAATACTTACCAGAGAGCCATTTATTCCTTGGGAGCATATTCACATCTGTAAATTGGACGACTTGGATTAATGAGTTTGTGGCGACTCAACCGTTGCCAATCGCAGCAAGAATTCATGTTTGTTTGTTAAATTTATTGGTTAAATTGTCCACTGAACCAAATGTTAGACAGGTATGAAACAAATTAAATAAACGAAATTAATTTACCAATTATTTTGATATACTAAAACTTATTATTCGTTTGGAACTTTATATATTCCAGAATGACAAAGCAAGTCAATTAATTAATGAAACTGAAAAGTTTTCGTGGCATTTACTGGATGCAATGGCATACGATCCGGTGATTAATTGGCACGTCATGAGTTGTGATCCAAGAGTCGTTCTTACTATGGATAATGACCAGTGTCACCCCATAGATATCGCTGTAAACAAGTAAGCATATCTTCAGAATTTTCTTCAGTATCTGTATCGCAAAGAAACACTTTTAATCTATCTGATTAAAATTAAAACCAACAGTCTGTTAAAGGTGTCAGCAGAGTACAGTCCCTTTGTAACTCATTTCCATGTGACTACTCTAAAAAAGAAACAGATGTATGTTCGTGCATCGGTAAAGTTATTGATTAATTGTACGACTCGACACAAATCTTTGTTGTCTACGAGTCCAAAATTATTTACTAATACATTGCTGAAAATGCTGGACGACATGGAAGCTGTTATAATGAACAGTGAGTACATAAATTAATTTGACATTAATCTGTTAATGAAAGTAATAATACTTCTCAGCTGTTCCGGAGCCACAACAAACTGCAGAGGCTGGATTGCTAATAACAGAGTTGTTTCACACTATAAATCAGAGCGAGACTCTGATGGAGTACCTGCGCACCAGTTGTACTTCGTGGCTGCAGAAAAGGACAGCTACCAATCCAATTCTCATAGCTGTGCTCAGAGTTATGAACACAACAATTACTTCCCCATCCATACTTGGAGAGTTAATGGAAGCTGCATTGGAAGCTTATTTCAAATTTAATGGTATGTAAGGCAAAAGCTTATCCAACATTAGCCAGGAATTGTGTAAAATTTATTATAGTATCCGAGGAAACGCAGTCAACGTGGGCTTCAGTTTTGACTATTCTGCAACCAACGATATCTCGGAAGCCACCACTGGACACAGTGTTGGTTTCAGAAGTGAGGATCCTTACGTTGTACTCTGTTTTACTTAAGCAACTACCATTATGCCAGGACATCAAAGAAGAAGGGGAATATCTCCTGAATCTAGTCAATTGGATTTCTGCTATGAGGCCAACGTAAGTAGTTAATCGTATATGGGTCATTTCACTATGTCTCGGATTTTGCTGAAATTAAAATACGTTATAGTCCATTAATATTGATTAAGGTAATTTTTAACCACTTAGGGATACCAATGAGGAAAAACTCCCACTGCTGTGGGCGAAAACCTGCGAATTGGTATACAGACAATGTCAGTACAATGAAAATAATGTTATTGCTGTTAAAGCGCTTAAAGGTTTAGCACGTGTGTTGTTAACAATAGCCGATGACGGTGGGCAAAGTTGGGGTATCTTGGGAGCTATTGGATTTAAAAAGGGATCTCAACTATCTGTTAGGTAAATACAAGACAAGTATCTTTGCATATGATTCTTCTCACATACCGAATGTGTGTTTCATACAAAATCTTGATTATATAGATGCAAATTTTTGAGTCGGGCAATAGGTGTGTACTGTTTAGCACAATTGCCTGAATCAAAGTCAGAGCAACAATTGGTGAGGTTCAGTCCTCATTCACCTGGAGTGGCACCGGTAAGGACAGCAGATCCAGATTCAATGGATATTCGACCCAGTGCAGAAGCTATTAAAGCGATGCAAACTTTAGAGAGGCTCTCGTTAAACAAACAATACGTAGAATTGAAAGGAGACATAGAACGCTCGATCAGATTGATACGAGACTCTGGCAACTCGATACACAATGCAGTAACGGTTATAGGTGTACTAACAATGGAACTTTACAATCAAAGATATTTACACGTTCTGATGGATTAACTGGGGTCTCTCTATTCTAAATGATCAATCGCTTTTTATCACACACACACACACACAAATCCTTTGAAGTGTTTTATTGCTTAGAAAGCTAAGTTAATGATTTAAATAAACTAGCGTCTTTTATATGAATCTAGTCATTGAACTATAATTTCATAATTGTAATTACAGTCTTCCCTCCGTTAGTGATCAGATTTTATCCCCACTACTAGGGGTTTGGCCAGCTGCCTCAACCCTCAATCTCGCTTTTTCTTCTTCGCGCTGTTCTTCTCTATATTCGGCAAATTTCAAATAACGTAGTAAATATTACCAGAACTACACTCTCTCTTAAACAATCATCGATACTCCAGACTTCAGAACTCCGAGATTTCATCACTCTCGGAGAGAAGACTATATAAAAGAAAGATTTAAAAAAAACAGAAAAACAAATGTTATCACTTTAGCATACGAAATTTTATTTTTTATATGTATGTATACGTGATATTGACACCATTATTATAGCTTTATCACTTGAATAATATTTAACCAGAAATATAGAGAATATATGAAATTGTTTAAAATAGTGTTGACAACATTCGAGTTCCTTATATTATCTGTTGATTGGAAATTAGGATAACAATGTAATTGCTACTAACGTCTCATTTCAATTTGGAGGCCTACTACTTGTAATTGAAAAGTCGAAGTATATATTTCATTAAAGAAGCTCTTGCGTTTTTTTTCGCTCTGGACCAATTCAAGCATGGACTGAAAGGAATTTAATATACAAATTAATTATTTATATCTCGAACTTCCCCTTTCTCGTTTGAAGAATGCTGGAGGTATGTTCTCCTAATTTTGTTATTTACAAGTAACAAATAACAATAGTTCAAGCTTATCATCCGCATAAAACAATTATTCAAATATTTCCCGCGCTTCTGCACAAAATATGTTTACAGAATAATTAACAAATATACAAGAACATAAAAGCAGTATCTATTATCACTGAATAAAAATAAAAACTATTGAAATCAACGAATGTTTGGAATTTAAACATCCTCTTGTAATCACTAGAATAACTTTCTCCGAAGTTGATAAATGTACCACACGATTGAAAAAAAATGTTATTTTGGTAAAATTATTTGGTTCCGCTCTTCACAAACATGTATAATCATGTTTGAATCTTTCTATTATGAAAGAATATATTGGATTCGGGAAAATCTATAGAATCGTTCTATCTAAGAAATATTCGCATAGTTTTCACAGTTTAAAAAAACTGAGAATGATAGAAAAAAATGACCTGATTGAAAAACATTATTATTTTATTAATCGAAGTTTTCATCAACTTGAGGTATTTGGATATCATCGATTGTCAGATCATCAAGCATCTCTTCAAGAGTAACTTGTGGGCAGGTAGGATCAGTGAAACTGTTGGAATCCACTGGAATTGTTTTCATGCGATCCCTGAAAATATTTATATTTTGCCTCAACTCTGGATCCTCCTCGATGTCCTCCAAAAATTCGTAGTAATCCCTGAAATATAAAAATATTCTATAACTTTCTATTGTCTATATTTTTTAAAATATTAAATCGCGACAAACTCGAATTCTTAGCACTAAATTTAAGCTATTGGTTTTAGTTACTTACGCATTGTCTGCATTCATATTATCTCCATCTTGGAGCATATGTTTTAATTTCCATATTCTTGTCTTATGACGCATTGTTCGATCATTCGCGTAACTTTTCTTTATCAAAATTACATCGGGAACCAAATCTTTATTCAGCATTTCAAAATTATCATCATTGATATTACTGTCGGTAATAGCATATCTACGAAACAAGAATTATATTGCTAACTCTATGCTCATTACCAATTACTCTATACTGACATCATATTTTATTTTCTTACCCTAAAGCAGTGTCTCCTGGTTTCAATATGTGTCCAAGATGAGTACGTGTGTGAATTAAGTTATCATTGATTCCCAAGTCGCAGCTTCTAACCAACCATACGTCTGCTATGACATGCTAAAAATGGGAACTTTACTATAAAATATCACGCAAAACTATTATTATATAAAATCGTAAAACATAATATGCCTTGTTAGAAATTGCTCCTTGTCCTGGGAAGAATTTCCTGTCTTTGAATTGTATTGGTTCGATATCCATCACCGTGTACTCTATTAACTGTTTCGGATCACAAATACTATTGAAGTTGTGTCTCCAATAGACTGTAGAATTCACTTCTGCAACTATTGTAATGAGAACATTTAAAATACAAAAGCACAAAGGAGGCAGGCAAATGATAAAATTATAGAAAATAACATACTTTGACCACTTGCTACGTCTATTAAGTGAATAGCATTCGTTATTTTGTATACTAAACAAATTGAGTTTATTCCTCCCAATTGATGACTTAGCTTCCTTGGAAGACATACAATACTGTCTCTCGATATTGGGACTATTTCCACACTGTAAAACAATGGAAATTAATACACAATTTACTGTCATATTATAAGTTCCATTATATTCCATATAACATTCTTGAAATGTTTTACCTATATGTGAATTTGTAATTATATATATTACTATGGATGTCGTGGGATATCAACTTCTTGGAATGATCGTATCTACAAGGTACCACACTCGAAAGAAAGTCGACCATCTTCCGTGCTGTTGCTTCATTTGCGTAGAAAAAGTCAAGGCCCTCTAATAAAAATTTACAGCTAATTTAGTGATTTTTATAAAACTCCTGATCAGAAATTTCAACAACCAGCTATTACCGTGAATAGGTTTTATGCCCAATGTATGTTCGTGTGCTTTGTATTTCAAAATTAATTGCTCCAAGTAATAGAACGTTTTTTTATTTGTAGATCTTTGCCTAACTTGTACCTATTGAAAACAGATTATAATTAGAAGGGAAAGATACGAAAGAAAATGATTGTTATGTAAAACTCACCAAGGCACGCCAATAATCTTTTGCCTCTGTTCGGTGGCAGTCGTCGCACATGTAATGACTCACTGTATATTCAACTATGAATACTTGTTGCAAAACTGCACCACTCATCACTTCTGCCTGTACCGTTAGTTTTATCTAAACAATGTCACATGATAATAGAAAATGATACCATGGTAATGAGTAGACTGCGGATCTTTATGCATTTATGGGTTCTGAGAATTTTCGAAAAATGCTGGAGTCTAAAATTTGGCAGAATCTAATACGATTTTTATTTATCTCAAACATGCAAAGGCGACTACCTCTTGAAGTAAGATTTTATTCGATTCCACTTCCTTGAAATTCATCTATTAAAATTGCAAATTGCATAAACATCCGCAGTCTAGTAATAAGTAATAACTAGACAACGGATCTCTATGCAAAATCAAAATTTTCTACCTGAATTTGTAACAAACTGGAGGGAAATAGAAATTTATTTTCTTTCTTAATATGTTTAATAGATTGACGATAATGCAACAGTATTTCTAAATTCTTCTAGCTCTTTGACTATTTTAAATTACACCTACTCATTCTGGTCATAAATGCATAAAATTTGCTGTCTAATAATAACGTTACAATTTTAGATATACCTTCAATCTCATCGAGTGAGGTTCTGTCCATACAAATCCAGCATCAATTAATTTCACACGATTCAAGCCTTTCAATTTCTTCAAACACAGCGTTAATAATTCCCTGGACTCTAATGCTGCATGAATCCATTCTGCAGGTGGCTGCAAATATCTGACCGAAATTCTATCATTTGGCACTGTTGCTTATACTTACATACAAGTTAATTGAAAATTAAATGTTCTACCTTTCACATCCTCTACAAAAATGAATAGTTGCCTGCTTTGGAATGGCTTCGGTAATGTCAACTTGAGTTCGTAAACATGCTACGCACATGTTAGTAGCATTGGGTTGAATACCAGTGCCACAAATACAACATAATCTGCAGATTATTAGATAAGTTTAGATTAGAATTTACAGCCTAATTTGCGACATAAATTTATACGAATTTTTTATGAACACGCCTTTTCTGAATCTACAGAAAAAGCTTGAAACTCTAATCATTTATAGAATGCTGTATACATATTTAATATACATTTTTAAGGTTACGTTTAATTGTAAATAAATGTACTTACACCATCGCATCTTGTCTGATGGGGTCTTGTAGGAGTTCCATTGTTTCCAAATATTTATAAATAGAGGTAGCAGACTTAATTTATCAATAAAAAGTATATAATCTTAAAGTACGTGTAAGTCACGTTTTCATACCATGTGCAATCTGTATGAATCTGTCACTAATGATCAAATGATGTCACACGTGGTCACACTCACACGTCACACGTCACACAATATTTTCTGATTTTCATAGAATACCATATTACTATATAGAATTCTGAGATATTTATTTCATGCGCATTACACTCGTGACATGCTAGCGCCACATAACCTCTCCATAAATTTACGCGGTATTTTTAAATGAGTTCATGTTACCAGAGAGGTAATTTCCCCTACAAAGTCTACGATGTTACTTTCAGACTGATAACTACTTGAAGCCTATAAATATGAAATTATATCACATATAATTATTAAGTATAAACTTTTATTTTCATGGTTTATTTTTTTACATTAACAAACAGGATACATTTCATACATAAACTCGGTTAGACACAATTAAAAACGTTAATTATACTCTTTACAACTGTCTACTATTGTTGGCTCTTTGGATGATCGTTTTAAAGCTTATCACATTTCGATTTCAATGTTTATGTCATTGAATAATACATTTTTATACAATTGAATTATGACTAGAATCTTTCTTATTTAAATGTAGATTATTTTATAAAGGATTAGTTAAAAAAACTTTGTCACATGATAATGATATCGATCTTAATTACTTCCTGGTCCGTGTAATTCGATAAAACTTTCCACGGAACGTGGCACTTTTCCGCAATACGGTAAATTGTAAGTTTTTATTACCTTCGCAGCCATGCATTTCAGTGACAATTTTCTTCGACTCCTTAGTATTACTCCTGCTGGATCTGTACATAGAAAAGCGATACAAATCGCCAAATTGTAATAATTAACAATTTATTTATACATACAAAATTTTCTTTCGAAATTTTAATATCGATACCTGAGGAAGCTGCGTAAGGAGTTTTACCCCATTTATTTACAGTGTCCAGATGTGCTCCAGCTTCTTCGAGTGCCGTAATGATCGAGTAAAGGGTCATTAAAATAACGGCACTGTAAAATTTAGAAAATATGCTTATTGATTCTTTTTCAACTAATTACAAAATAAACAAATTCCTTTCTAGTTTTAATAACACTCTCCAACACCACAAAAAGAGTTACTATTTGTTGGAAAGTGTAATTATATTTATGATAAAAATAATCATACTTAATTGGTATTTTGCAACTAGCAATCACGTGCAACGGAGTGTCCCTATCATTGTCCATCGCATTTACATCAGCTCCACAACGTATAAGTAATTTTGCTGTTGCTGCACATGGAAATCTATAAAAGACTTATTTTAAAAGCTAGATCGCTATCAAATATTTTTAAAAAGTTATCAATTACAACTGACATGTAAATATCATGAAGTGTATCAGTATTTACGGCAAGATGCAACAATGTTTGTCCATCCTTCAAGCGCAATTGCAGAGCACAGAGTTTGTGAACTAGATAATACGCATTCGCTTTATCTTGTTCTGATATTTTATTTTCGTTCCATGTTAAAAGTTTCGTTACTATCGAGAGTATGTACATTGTACTCATGATGTTTAATTCCATTTTCTCCTACATTCGACAAAATTTCTTTACAGATTTTGTCTCGCAAGTATTAAATTTGTGAATTCCAAAAGAACGTGTTAAAAAGCTAATATTTTCTATTTTAACTTACAACATGCTGTTCAATGTCTTCTTCCGAGTGGGAATTACTGAGATTCAATTTATTGCGGCCAAGTTCTGTTAGAGCAGCCGTCAATACATTCAAAACTTGAGAGAAATCAATATCAACTCCTGCAAGTATCATTTGCGAGAATACCTATAAATGAAATCACAAGAAAGAAAAGGAGAAATTAGAGATTTATAGTAATTTAAATAATATTCTGTTGGAATACTTGGAAATAATACCTCTACGAACATAAGAAGATTCTTTACAATCGAGACATTATTTAACTGCTTTAGATAGAGAACATGAAGCCACAGATCAATACATCTATCAAATTTTAAATTGTTTGCAAATATTTCACCTCTGATGACTATGTGATATGTTACTGCCAGATTATGCTGCCCTGATATTAAAATTTAATCAAAATAATACTTCCTATAACTTATTGATTTAAGTATTATTTTAGAAGGTAAAATAAAAACCTAGAATCCTCTCTCGAATAGCTAATGACTCCATATGGATAGCATTTGTATTATGTTCAATGCTTTCCAGTTCTTCCAATGATTCACTTTCCTTCCAGTTACTGTACGCCTTCACTGGTTCACATAAATTTTTGTAGATTACGTTTTCAGGATCGCTGAACCTGTAATATCCAATGATTGTCTATCCAATTTCAAATAAAACTGTTACTTTCAATACGTACCTAAGTTCCATCGCTTTTCGCAAATATTTGTATGCCTTTGCTAAAGGATAATCATCTTTGTGCGCTATACTGTTCGCGTAAGAAGCGCCTAGAAGTTCATACGCGTCAATCATTTCCTCTTTAGTGACTGGGCATTCTATCAAGCACTCTACAACTTCTGCTCTGGTACGCTCTGCTGCTACTAACAACGGTGTCATTCCGCTATTATTCTTGGTCATTTCTGCCCCGAATATCAATAACCAGCATACTATAGCTGTATGACCACAATCGGAAGCTAAGTGCAATGCAGTGGCGCCACAACTTTGTACTTCATTTGGATTTGCACCTTGTTCTAAAAGAAATGCCACCTGTTTTGGTATAAAATAAAATTAAAGTTGCTGAAATCAATTGTGTTACTTTTTATTAGGATTTAACTTGGATCAAAAACATTGAAAATTTCTTGGATCGAGAAGAGACGTGATCGGAATTATGATTTTACTTACAACATCCAAGTGACCTTTGTATGCTGCAACCATCAAACACGTACTATTAAAACGATTCGCAATGTTCATATCTGCATTATGTTTTATTAAATACTTGACTATATCCAACCGCCCATCGAAACAAGCTGCTCTCAGAGGTGTACAATGATTAGCAGTTGGATGATTGATATCTGCACCCGCTGCTACCAAAGTTTTGACAACTGTTAAATGTCCTGCAGCAGCAGCGCAGAAAAGAGCAGTCGCTTTCTCAATGACCTGTCTATCGAACTTCACTGTGCCCTCTTGCTCCAGATCAGGCTTGAATTTGTCGAGTAATACTTTCACCACTTTATCATGACCACATCGGGCAGCTATTATTAAAGGTGTGCATTGTTGTCCGTCGTTTTCTACTACTCTCTGGTTAATCAGCTGATTAACTTGTTCAGGTGATTTAGTGCTGAGGAAAGCATAAAGCCATATAGCCATACCATCTTTAGCAGCATAATAAACACGTGTTATAATGCTTGTAAGGGACGGTGACACTTCTATTGTATCCCCATTCGAACCGATCACTTCCATTTTGTTAACCGTTTTCTTGTATATTATAAACAATGCGCAGAGATGCTTTCACGTCGAGCTCCCGTTGTGAAATTCGTCGATGACGCTCTAACCCCAAATTCTCCATACTACACATCAGATTTCAGACAAAGCTTTAAAAGTTATTTTAAGAATATACAAAAACATATCGGTATTCTCGCATAAAAATAACATTTCACTTTGTTTAACCTTGTTTAGCGGGCGTTGTTGCAATCATTACTATTTTTGTAATTGATCACTAAAAGTTATTTTCAAACTTGTAACATACGTATATCGCACGATTAGTCATTTTAAAAAGTTAAACATTTTGCCTTTGTGTCGAAAACGATTCACAACATCTGCGATTTCCTCGAAATGTGTTATCGTGCAATCGAAAAATTAAAAATAATACATGTCTTACTCGTTCTCTAACTTTAATTTAACGAGAAAATATACGAATGAACAAAAATTTAATGAATAAATCCAAAACGTTGGTTATACATCTTTGTAAACATCAAAACATTCCATGAATGAAATACATGGTTCGGGACAAAATTGTGTTTTAAATATTCCAATTTGATTGTAAATAGATCTAGAAAGAATGAATCGTTGTAAGTCGCAATCGATTCAATCGACTGATAAAATTAGTTGTCGATTATTGATTATAAATATATTACTCGATAATTGCATGGTTCAACTATGATTTCGAAGAAGTGCAAGTGCATAAAGCGCAATAATTATTATTAGTATCATAAATAACGTAGAAGAGGAGGGAAAAAAGGAACGAATAGTGTTGGGCATAAATATTGCTGTACACCTCACCACAAAAGTATTCTGTGTTTGAGGGCTAATAAATGTAGTTTTCCATCTCAATATAACTGCCCCAAAAGCACTTGTTTTGCAGTGACCATCAGTGACTGTCAGTGACCCATATATGTTGATATATGTACAGTATGCAATCACAGAATATCAGAAGTGAAACTCCTGTTAGAAATTTCGATGTCGTGTCCTCGTGTCCCCGAAATTTTGTACCGACATATATATAGCCTGTGTTGCCGTTTTTGCAATTTGGCTCTTGAAACTTTATAAACAACAAAAGTGTACGTCTTTATATATAGAAGAATTTTTTTCTCTAAAAAAATAAAAAAAAGGCTCTGTACGAAGATGTGGAATAATATAGAGAATATTTCAATACAAAAATTATCAAAAGATATTGCTTCTTCGCTTTACGAAGTTGTAAGTTCATTGAAAAATCAAGCAGCTTGGTTATCTTTCTGTCTTTGTCTCTCCTGCGAGTGATATCTCCCTCTCTGTCACAGCCCTGTAAGAGAGACAAGGATCTCTCTATTTTCGTTCGTAGTTCACTTCTACGCCGATAGAGACATCAGTTTCGCTCCTGCGGCAACACTGGCTGTATATGTTGATCCAAGATTTCCGGCACACGAATATCAATGGTTCTAACAGGAGTTTCGCTTCTATATATATAGTATTCGGTGCATTGAGAATAATCGAAAAAGATAGAAAATACTATTTAGCTACTGTTCCATCTAGTATCTTAGAGTTTATGACCAATTTGAAAAGGTAGCTGCTTTCACTTTACTACCGTGTCGCCGAAGTGTATTGAAAAATAAATGTTACAGGTAAGACTGTGCCCTTTATAACCATATTTGTTATCGTTAATAGTTTTCTTTGATAAAATTCTACCGATAATAAATTTTTTAATACGAACGCGGCTAATGACTTTTTCTCTTGTTTATATTCATTAAAAGATCACTCTGGATTTTTGGAATAATATTTCGCAGCGAATTAATGTTAAACAATTAAACGGTATTAATAAAATCGTGTAAAACTGAAAAATATGACAAGTGAATTTGGTGGATGCAATGTGGTTTCACAAAAACTGTGGTTAACTTGATGTACAAGACTTCGTGAAACTGTCACAAAGCGTATGCAATATCAGAAATTGGAACTATTAAATACTGATGGCAAGCGAAATAAAAAAGGAATCTAATCCGCTTTCTGAAGCGGGAATTTACCAAAATGTATAAAACAAAATTCGATATGGGAATTCTCTGTGACTGCAGTTTCATCTGCGATAGAAATGAAAGATATATTTTCATATTTCGCAAAGAATCATTTTAATTATCACTGTAATATAATAAGTTCTAGATTACTTGATTGAAACACGGCACAAAATGGCTCCGGTGCCTTTGGAGGGACATCAAACTCCCGTTACAAACAATATCCCACAGGAAGGAAATCGTGGTGGAAATATTTCTCTCGGCATACTGATTGATTTCATCATACAACGCACTTACCATGAACTCACAGTTTTGGCCGAGCTGTAAGAAAATTGATGTTATTCAAATATTCTGTTAGCATTACAAAGTAAATCTATTACATAAATATACATTTACAGATTACCGAGAAAAACCGATATGGAAAGAAAAATTGAGATCTATAACTTTTCAGCGAGAACCAGACAATTGTATGTACGGTTGCTCGCTTTGGTTAAATGGGCGAACAGTGCTTCTAAAGTCGACAAATCTGCGGTACATTAAAAGTTCTATTTTGCTGTTAAAATTCGGTTCCATGTTTTACTGATCAAAATGTTTTGTCAATAGCACATAATGGCCTTTTTGGACAAACAATCGTTGCTCTTCGTTGACACTGCTGATATGTTGGCACGAATGGCTCGAGAGACATTAGTCCATGCCAGATTACCCAATTTCCATATTCCTGCTGCAGTGGAAGTTCTGACAACTGGAACATACAGCCGTTTGCCAGCATGCATAAGAGTAAGCGTAACTTACCAATGTCTATACAAAGAATGATGTTACACAAATCTATTTTTCCATAGGAGAGAATTGTTCCTCCAGACCCAATCACGCCAGCAGAGAAAAGAAGCACACTTCAAAGACTGAATCAAGTTATTCAACACAGACTAGTAACAGGAAATCTGCTTCCACAGATGCGTAACTTAAAAATTGAGGCAGGGAGAGTAACATTCCTTGTCGAACAAGAATTTTCAGTGTCGCTTACAGTTATGGGAGATGGTCCAGCTGTGCCCTGGAGATTGTTGGAATTAGAAATTTTAGTTTCGGATAGAGAGACTGGCGATGGAAAAGCATTGGTCCATCCTTTGCAAACACGATATGTTCATCAGGTATTATTTGTGTCTTGGAGGAAGAAAGATATATAAATATTTCTGTTCATGTAATAATAGAATTTATTTTAACTATTAGGTAGTCCAATCGAGATTGGCAGAAAGCACAAACCCATTATCTGAAGTTTACCACATTTTGCACTATTTTTGTCAATCACTTCAGCTGGAAGTATTATATTCCCAAACATTAAGATTGATACGAGACAGATTGGATGATCACATTCATGTAGACGAGTACACGCCTGGGAAATGTCTATCTGTATCATACTGGAGAGAGTTGACGAATAAAGATCCTCGATCCGAGTTGGGGTACAAGCTTACAGTCCAAGTGGATCAGCATGATCCAGCTAGATCGCTTGCAATAGTGCATGTTCCATCTCTAGGCAGCAAGGAAAGTGAAATAGCAGACAGAGCGATTAGATCGGATCAACTGTCAATGGAATGTTTACTGGTGCATACAATCTATGTACGCACCAGAAGTAGGTTGCTGGATTTGAAACAGGAATTGCAATCCATGTTGAAAGATGTTGAGTGTACTTTAGCTGGTTCACCTGCGATCCTGTCCGTTCCAATTTTGCAACCTTGTTTAAGAGCAGAACACCTTTTGGTTACCGTTGACACTCACACCGGAATGCTACAGTGCCATGTACCTCAATACGAAGCGCCTTTAGTGCCTGAACTAACTGCTACCTTGAATGGCGATCACTCTCGACTGCCAACTTTGATTTCAGAACTCAGGTAATCTTTTTTATCCTTTTTCATTTTCCACTAGGAGCAAAAATTTATTGTGTATTATCGTGTCTATTTATCGTCTATTCCAGGTTCTGGATAACGCAAAGAAGATGTGAAAAGACCCTACAGCATCTCCCAGCCACTTCGCACGAACGGTTGCCAATTCTCCATCATCCTGAGCATCCAATGTCAAAAATCAGTAGACACCGTATGTTTGTTCAACTTCATCGGCATCCCACAGTTATACTAATAGTAGCATTCAAAGAGAAAGAGAGTTCACCTTGTGAAATCGAATGTTCATTCTACCTTGCTGTGGTGAAGCATAGTTCTGTGGAAGACGATCCTCATGACGACAGCATTGAAACAGAGATTCCAAAGATGTATTTGAAAGTACAAACTTTAATTGAGTTTGATACTTTCGTTATAACTCATGGTCCCTTCACCAGCGTCGATAGTGGTCAGTTTTGTTTTAATTATTTTCATTTGCCAGCCAAAATGGAGTCCAACTTTATACGAACATGTTACAGAGGTTACTGAGACAAACAGCAATAAGCGCAGGAGCACAGGACCTAGTGGAAGGACTGATGCAAGCACAACATTACAGAACAGACGGTCGAAGCAACCTGCGTACTTCATTCCAGAGTTAGCACATGTGGTTGCTCTCTGCGATGAAAGAATACCTTTTGTAACACTTGCACAGGAGTTAACTAAGAGAGACATAGCTCATCAAGGACTGCAAGTGGAGGCAAATGCCACTGCATTGGTTCTAAAGTTGGTCCAATTACCTGCTCCTTCTAGTACAATAAGCTCCAGCTGCTCGTGGCAGGCACTTCTCAAAAGACTGCTCAGCGTGTCAATCAGGGTTCAGGGCAAAGGTATGGCAAAGACTTGGATGGCTGAGTTTGTGTTCCATGGCAGTCCTTTGTCTAGTAATCATCCAAAAGAACAAGGTAATTTAAATTGAATCGAATTCTTCTAGCAAGAGAACGTGAACGGAATCGTCCCTTGTAAGTCTTTTGAACAATTTTTTATTTTTGTTAGGTTTGCGGAGACCAGTATATTTTCAGTATGAGATGGGAACAGCAGATACCATGTCGCGTACAGTTGATGCATTGCTCAACGATTGGGCACAAGTTGTGCACTTGTATTCTCTGGTGCACGATCTGGCAGAGTACTTCAAAATGGGTAATTATAACACTCTGTTTTGTTAAATATCAACTGCCAATAATTATCTCTATTTTTATGTGTATCTAGAAAAATACAACTTACGGAACATGGTTAGCATAAAATCATTCAACTACAGCAAGTTAGTCTTGGCGTATGGTCCTAATCGTGGAGCTACTGTCACAATACAGTGGAATGCGAATGATAAAGCGTTCAAACTAACTTTTGGAAAAAGTTAGCATTGTTCTACAAGTACTAATTTCTATTAACAACCGTCTGCCGTCAGAGCGGATCAAGCCTGGAAGTAGGGTAGCCGACTATATTCGAAATTTTCCGACTTGTCAGAAAGATCCAACGCTATCAAACTGTCAGCATACTCCGGCGGCCGACGGTTAACGAATCGATTTTATAATAAATAAATATTTCATAATTATATAGGTCCAACAAGTACTACAACGAATGCTCACTCAATTATGAAAGAACAACTCGAAGCCCATTTAAACAGGCACAGAAATTTAGCGCAACTTATACACATTCTCCATGAAACACTTCAGCCCCTCACATCGATCAGTAAACTACCTATGATTCCACAGCTCTGTGTTTACAATTCAGTAAGAGTTTGAATTGATTCAGTGAATTTTAATTGTGTTTATGTACATATTATAATTGTATTTTTTTTATAGCGACCTCAAGTGCCAGTACAAACTTTTACTATTATGCCACAGTGCGTAACCTTGGTGAGAATTGCATATCAGGGTATGTACTGTTTAGAGTTGCGCTTACGCGGAGGCGGTCTAGTAAGCCTAAGGGATGGAGCGTACAGTCGCTTCGATAGAAGTTATGTTGTCGATGAATTCACGCCCACGCAAGGACTGAAGGTGAGAAACCTGGAGAAATATTTCCGACGACTTTGACCAGCATCTACTTCGCATTCCAAATGTTAACCCTCATCCATCCCTCGTGTCAATTTCACTTAAGGATTTTCACTTAAAGGATGATGTTGTTCCTTCATTTGTAGAACAATTGATCTGAACAGAGCGAAGTCGAACACGTGCGAATGAAATTGAGAAATGCGATTATGAGAGCAACATATTGCGTAAATATTTATTACTTTATTGTTCCATTTTATTTGATGTTTTAACATTGTATCAATTTGCACACGAAGGGGCACATTAAGTTGCGAAAATGAGGGACGGACGAGAGTTAAGCTTATTGCTATATGACACGTGATAATTAATAACACTTCTGCAGGCGTTCCTGTCCAAGTACGTAGACGAAAGTGCAGTGTTTCGCAGGAGGTCACAATCTGAAGACGATAATCCTCCTTCTCCTGTAACAATGGATAGCGATGGAGGTAGTGGAAGTGGGAACGTAGGTTTTCTGAGTCACCACAGAAGCGGACCACAATCACCTGCGCAGCAGAGAGATGGTTTACGGTTCCATCCACCACTCACTCCACCTTCTGGTAGTAATCCTCACACTCCAGCTAGTCCACACACTACCAATATATCACAGGTATTTTTTTAGTTATCGTACACTTGACATCCGAATTTTATCTAGCGAATTACACATGTACTTTTTTTTAGACAAATCAACATCAGAGTTTCGGAAGTAGTCCAGCTACCTCCTTCAACCTAGCCTCTCCACCATCTCTCCCACCCAACACACCAAACATGTTACCACACCCTTCGCCAGGCTCTGGACTGGTTGCAAACAGTCCTTTGAATCCAATGCATGTTCCCAGCCCTGCTGGTTTAATGCCTACATCTTCTCCTGGGCCATGTAGCAATGTTCAGGTTGGGCATTCGCCTGCAGGCTCCTTCATGCAAACTGGTAAATGGTAGAAATTAGGATAGACGTAGGATACAAATGTATTTGAGGCTGGCATCCAATGTTTTATATGAATTATTTATCTAGGACACATAGATGGCAGTCCCTTTCCATCTTCGCAGAGCATGGCATCGCCAGCTGCTTCTAACTGGCCAGGCTCACCCAATGTACCCAGACCCTCTCCAGCACGCCCAGCCCAGAGTCCAGGACATGCGCTACACAGTCCGCAGGCTTCGGATCATAAAACAGGAACACATATTCCTAGAGTTCTTCCACCGCGATCCTGGGCTGGCGCAGTGCCTACCTTGCTTACCCACGAGGCCTTGGAACTGCTCTCTTGCCCCTCTCCGCATCCCTCGGGACTTCCCGGCCCGGATCTATCTCCGCTGGAAAGATTCTTGGGGTGCATTTATATGCGCAGACAGTTCCAACGATTCATACAAACAGATGACTGCGTAAGTTTCTCATTTTCAATGGAAGTTACATGAAATGAAAACTTTTCACACGTACACAAAGTATAGATTAATTTGTAATTAATTTGACAGCTAACTGCGATTAATAGTACGGAACCAGGAGTTGTACAGTTCAAAGTAGAGAGCCTGCAGTGTCGAGTTGGCCTAAATCCGCAACATCTGCAATCACTTCATATAAAAGTGCAGCCGCTTCCTGAACATAAGGATCAATGGACTCTGGAAGAGTTACAAGTAACTTTTTAGTAAATTGTGTGTTGTATTTGATTTGTATTTTTTATATATATATGCACGATTTCTTTCGGCAGATTATAGAGAAATTCTTTGATACTCGAGCCGCAGCTCCCCCATATAAGCCAAATACTCTCTCTGCATTTGGTAGGATGTTGAATGTTCCGTATAACGTTCTCAAAGATTTTGTGCAAATAATGAAACTGGAGCTGGTACCTGGGTTACTGCAACAACAACAGCTTAAATGGAGCGTACAATGGTGTTTAAGGATTCCTCCTTCAGGCACACCGATTGTGCCCACCGGTATGGCGGCAGTGCTCGTTTGTAGAAATAAAATTCTGTTCTTCGTAAGTGTATTTTCTTTTTATAAAAAACAATACTACATTTATTATTTAATTGAATGTAATATGAGATTCATTTTGTATTGTAGTTGCAAATAACCAGAATCGGATTACCATATCAAGGAGAGACACCCTCGTTAGTTTTACCATTAGTTTTCGATGTTAATACGAATGTGACGCAATTGGCAGAGAAGAGGGATCCTAGTCCAGCTTCGGCGATGGCTGCAGCATCTCTACAATTAAAGAGGTTTGCAGAATACGGTGCAAACCAAGCTGAATGTTCGCTTTTCCCTGCTGTCAGAGACCTGTTGGCTAATTTGACGCTGCCGTCGGATCCACCTACGGTTATGTCTCAGGTAAAAAATGCTTATAACATTATATTGGTCAACAAATTTTAGACGCTTCCTGTAAAAGTTGTCTTTCTTCATCACACATAATTTGTCACCTGTATTCGTTTCGAACAGTTGAAACAACTTATGCTCGTGAAAAAACAGTCCTCAGGCGGAACAAAATTGTTGTAGGTGGTTCAGTCACCAGCCGGTGGACAAGTGACCCCAACTCAGCAGATCCAAAGTCCTGCAATGCAGTTGCATTCCCCCATGCCTGGCAATCAAGGTCCTCCACAAGGACCCTATGGAATCCAGGGTATGCCACCCATGGGAATAATGGGTGGACCACCTCAATAGGACCTACTTTACTCTCCTAACCCCCTCTGTCTACCAAATCAGTCATCCTGGATCAACTGAATTGCATTTTGGGGAATTTTAGGAGAGTAGTTCTCAAGAGAACGTGTTTTCAAGAGACATTGCAATTGTAAAAAGTAGAGTAGTCGAAATTTGTTTATAACACTTGTACACACGATAACGGAAATAGTGTTCAAGTATAATTTAAGGATAGAAGGATTTCACTGGAACTATAATATACGAAATGAATGAAATGTACATTTAATCCATCTATCCTTTAATTATCTGATATTATTAAAAAAATTCTGTACTTTATTTAACGTTAGAGAGACCACAAGAAATTCTACAATGTATATTTTTTCAGAGTACAAATTTTCCATTATGTGAGTGAAATAGATATTTGAAAATTCGCCAGACATATAGACATTCTTCTAACTGTCGTGTAATTAATTATTTTTAACTTCTCGATTATTGTCTTGTATGTTTAATATTAGTCTTTCGATAGTTTATTCTTAATTTGATAAATTTAAACAATTTGTATATCTATAATATGATAACTAGAAAATATTTTTATATTATAAGTAACAACTGTGATACTAGTTGAGACGTAGAGTAAATAAATTCTATGATTAGATTAAGATCGTAAAACGGGTTAATCAATTTTAGAAAATACAACTTTTAGATCATCAAAGCTTTGAGGAAGGAGCTTTTCTCGCGAATTCGAACTCGAATATCGGTTGATAACACTAAAAAATGTTTCAGACGAAAGTTAAACGGACATCTCACATTCTATCTCCCAAACTAAAAGTTTTTGTCATAAGCGGTTTGTTACTTTTTTTTTAGATAATTGGAGGCTGCACCAAATATATATATATATATATATATATTATTATAATATATTAAATTATAATATATAATATATTAAATTATATTATATATATATATATATGTATGTATGTATGTATGATTCCATTAAAAAACAGCGTTTAAAGCAGTTCAACTTTTGTTTGACATTTTTTTTTTATATCGGCAAGAGTTCCGTAGGTATTTCCGAATAATATCAACAAATGGGACATTCCATATTTCTGAATACACTGATCGATGCAGTTTTTATTTCTCTACAAGAAAGCGCTGGGCCACTCATGGCTAAAGACCATCATTTCAAAAGATACAATTGGTTCCAATTATTTGAGCCACTGTATTGATCAGATCGAAAGATCAAAGAACAAAAATTCATTGATTGAATGCCCTAGTTCTCTTCGATAGTGTATCGGGTATTTGGGACAGATGTCTGCGGTACTTACATTTCGCATTTCTTTTTTGTTTTTGCTTGCTACATAAGGAGAACCGTGGGTATTGCGAACAGTTGATAGACACTGCGAAATCACTGTATTTCCATTATAAAATGGCGTGCTACTTTTCAATTACAATTCAAATATACGTTGAACCAATGGTTTCTCGATATCAGTGGCTTAGTACTTTTTAGTAAAGAATTATAAGCTACGTCGTCGTCCTATATATTAAAAAATATACGATTACATTTAAAAACAAACATTGCAGATCTATATAGGACATTTACAGCTCCACGTACGAAAAAATACCTACAATTAAATCGTACATGTCTTAAACTATTCAATTTTTATTTGGAACATTTTTTTATATCAATAAACCGTTTTCGTAGATATTCGAGTGGACTGATTTAAATGGGTTACCCTACATAGATATTTTATTTTAAAATTAACTTCTATTAATAATATAATTTATATTACATTTATATACAATTTGTATGATGAAATGTGTTAATTTATTACCCCAATGATTTTCCTTTTTATCAAAATTATCTTCTCTTTTTATTAAGATTTTTTTTAGTAATAAAATTACAATTTTGAATCAGAATATTTTTTAAATAAGTATTTGAGTAATGGTGATTATATTTTCATATAAGGAAATATATTTTTTTAGAACGATTGAGGGAATTTAGAGAAAATTCGCTGTTTAAAAATAATACAAAATTTTTATCTTCTTACACTTTGGAAAACGGTACAAGTTCATATACAAATCTCAATTCTTGTACAAAACGTTCAGCTATATATTCTATCTATGCACACTAATACAATACACTAAATAAATTGTAATAAAATAATGCAGTACAATATATATATATTCAAATATCCGTTTCAATTTGTTCTATCGCTTAATTATCTTTACGCTTTAACTAGTTTAAATATATACAAAGTGGTTCAACGCCGACACATATAGTTCTGTCTATCGCGTCTTAAATTTGGTTTTGTACTGATTCGTAGGACGTAGTAATTTTTAATTCTCAAAATCGATGGAACTCATAAATAATTTTTAAACAATAAACAAGGAATAATTCAACAAAAACCACTCGTTTTTTAACTCCAACGTTTTTGCTATTGCTTTAGAGCAATTTCAATTTATATACTAAGCAATAACAAAGATGTCGGAACTATATCTCTGAGATAGAAATAGAATAAAGAATTCTTAATTACATTAACAATTAAGTTTAAGAATGTTACAGTGACAGTAGATTGGGTATGAATAGTAAATGTCGAACAGATCCTGGGCTAGTTTCAAGCAAGCGTAAACCAATTTCACTTCTATGGTGCCATGAAGATGTGAGGAGAGTTCGTTGTTAGTGTATCTGGTCAACAGCAGCACCAACAAGTTAAAACTGCAAACGAAAACGTTTTGGATGCCCGGTGTGAATTGACAGTGTTCTTTTCACCGATTTATCACTATTAGTATAATCATAAAGCGCTCTTAAATCCTTCAAAAAATTTGAACCCTTTCGTTGATTCATCAAAGAAACTTTTTCCTACTGAAAAGAAACTGCTTCAGAATGAAATTACTTCATGCTCAGGCACTTAGGTTCGTTAGTTTTATACAGGGTGTATTCTCTGGCATTTTTCAATACAAGTTAGTCAGTCTTTAGTTCATTCCAATTTTTAAAATATTCTAAATATTATCTTTAATATTTCTGATTTGAATTTCTGACTTTGAAGATTATTATGTGATAAATTCTCAAATTCGTATCGAAATCAGCTATCACTCTACGAGGTTAGATGTAAATAAGGTGTCATTAAAGAAAATCAAAAGGACTTTGACGTTTTGTTGAAAAAATTAACTTTCTGAATTAAAACGTGTAAATAACTCCAGGCATTACTGAAAATAACTGAAGAAAGTTAAGTTTCGAGAATATACTTTGTATAAAAAATACATCATAGAAGTCACAAAATAACAAAATTAATATAGATTTTGTAACAATACAAGTTTAAACCGGGTTATAATTAAAAAACAGCTGTCTAATAAAAATTGATTTATATATAAACTTGAAAATTATTAAAAATATCTATATAAAAAGTTATCTCGTTTGCATTAAAAAATTTGTACATATTATTAACAATTTTATAAACATACCAAATTACATTTTGCGCGTCTAGCTCGTTTCGAAAATGGATTAGAACTATTAATCGTGTATAATCGGATTTTAATATTGCCAATAGGTTTTAAATAATTGATAATATGAATATGATAGTATGTGAATTATCCGAGATAATATTTTTAAAATCGTTAAGGTGATTTTCATGCAAACTCTACTGGAAATGGAAGGAATTGAAACGCGCAACGCCTTCTAAGCCTTACTTGAAAAAGCAAACACCGTCTCCGTCGCTGTTCACCAGGCCTGTCTCGACGGTGACACGTCGATGCAAGCTAAAAGAACGTTTTTCTTTTTTTATCAAATTTCTCGACGAAATTTCTCTACAGTCTTTCTAGACACGTCGTCTGCCACTAGAAAGGTTTGCTTTCGTTGCATTTTCCGCCAAATCTTTGGCGGGAGATTTGAAACCGTTTGCTCGAATACGCCGGGGAAACTCTGTTCTACTGATTGAGATGCGTTAAGTGAGAAGAGGAAGCCTACCATGTTGGGGTCGCCAGTAACAGCAGGCTAGGTGTAGGGCTAGAATAATCACGAGGATTTCGACAAATGCCAGACCTGCTCCCACGCCGATTGCAATCGCTGCGTTTTCTTCTATTGTCCTCACTATCGCTTCGTAGCAACCCTAAAATATTCATAATATCGATACAAAATTTATACAACCCTACTATGTATTGCAATCTGAGTCAGGTCTTCTCTATGAATTGATGTCTCGTTGATTTGCTTTTCAAAATTTTTCGTTCTTAACGACTTGTAAAAATTAAAAAAAAAATTTTACACATACACTGCTGTGCAGAAGAAAGAAGCACCCGGCCATATTTAATAGAAAAGCGTAAAAAATCAAATAAGAAGACAGTAAGTTTTGAAAAAGGATTCCGCTGTTTAATTGAATTGTTCTGAGAATATGTGTTATTGCGGAGTATCTAATACTTTAAATGCAATAAATCAATCATTGTACAATACAATTTCTACATAAAGATATTGTTTATCATTATATCTTATAATTATACTGGGTGCTTCTTTCTTTTTCACAGTAGTGTATATCAAATACCTAAATACATATTCTGAAAATTAATCTGAAGTTAAAGTGTTTATATGATATTCAAATTTATGTCGTTTATTATAACATAGAAAAAATCAGAATGCTAGATCGACTCAATCGATTAAATATATCGTAGCGCTACAGACCTGTTTGTAGTAAGAATTAATGGAAGTGGGACTCATAGGGCAGGAAGGATCCTTCAAAGCATTGTTTTCCTTTATACAACATGCTTCAGGAACAATCTTATCTGTACTTGTCCAGTTTATGCTCTCTCTGAAGTCCGTGTAACTCTCCACCCCGCAACAATGAAGCTAAAAGTTAAAAGCAGTATAAAAACACATGCCACAAGTTCATAACACCGGAAGAGGCTAAACCTATTATTCTATTTATGCCTATGAATCTTTCATACTAATCTCTCATGCGTTTCATTCCTCCCACACGCTTACTTGATTAATCAATTAATAAAGTCCTTAACAACCTGACTCATTAGACCATCCCAAAAGACTGTAATCGTTTCTGTTTTGTCAACATTGCTGGCATAGTACTTAATTGTAGACTTGAGGAAACTTTGCGTACTCTTCTCCGTCTGGAAAAATCCCAGTCAAAGGGTTGTTGAACCAAATATTGTTTATTCGAAATATCAGAATTTGCATTTGAGTAAAAATGACTTACATCTCCTTTGAGCCCGAAGGCTAAACCTACTACGATACATTCGAGGACCACAACCAGTAATATAAGGACACCATACTGTAACATTAAAATTACTTTTATAATGCGAAACAATGGATCAGTTCAAAGACTGTGTCAGAATACTTACAAAACAGAGCAGACATCTTGATTCGAACATTGCTCCACAGTACCCTAGGAAACTGATTAGGAAAGTCAGTGCTCCTGCTGCAATTAGGATGTATGATATCACTTTGATGACATCTGCATCTGTTTTACTCTGGAAAAAAATCAATGTAATCGCTTTTACATAAAATTGATCTACAAGATTTTGCAGGTATTCTTCTATTTATACAAAATATTAACTTTTAAATCGTTAACTACAAAATATAAAAATTTGTTTACACTGGTATATTGAAATTAATAAACAAATTTGAAATGAATATTTAAATACATTGATGAAATAAAATAATATAGTGTTAAAATTAATGTAAAATAATGTTCAAATTAATTGACTAATACAATATAGGAAAATTAATGCAGAAATTAGAATTAAATATTACTTCATTTTAATTAAATTGAATATAAAATAATGCAGCACTAAAATTGAGATTATATATTTAATCAAATTACATTATAATTACTAAATTAAAGACACAATAATGTGATATTGGATTCTAATAAATTTTCTGGGAAATATATTTTATTTGCAAGTTTTGCAAAAATTTACCAGTATATCTGCTGATTGGTCGAGTTTGCCTATGAGTTCAGCGAAAGAATTGCTGTCGGCAAATAGCCAGATTCCCAGAGCTAACGCAGCTCCTCCGGCCACCTGCAAAACAAATGTATTTAATTTTCTTGTTTTTAAACCGCAAGTTTTTGTTGAACATCGCCCGACAAACTTTAATTTCTATCCTTTGCATTATTTGAGAAAACCATTTCTCTTTATCATTCGCAGTTTATCGAAAAAGTTAATTTCGTGCCAAAATTGAAAATTAAAATCAAATATTTTTAATGTAAAGAATCCATACGGTTTTACTGGTACACACCATGACAATAAAACTAACTTGCTTTTCAAGATCAGCGTTGGAACTTTCATTGAATTATTAGAAATTAAAAAATCTAATCGAATATTTTCAATGGAAAAAATCCTTTTGGTTTCTATCGATATTTGCTTTGAAATTTGAGTTGTTCAGTAGCTTGAAGTTTCCGCGCAAGATTCGAATTTTAATTTTAATATTTTCGCGCTATGGGTGAGAACAGTGCAGTGCAAAGAAAACGCAGCACGTTATCATTGTGTTAACAACCTAATCTAATTGACAAATAATTAATCCAAGGATATGAACACCGTAACAAGGACGTCATTGTTCAAATTTTAGATTTTAAAGTAAAATCACAAGCTACGCGTCCTACACCACGTCCGCTCTACCTAGCTTGCTAATTAAACAGTAGTTTCTCCTTCGTACGGAGAAAATTGACTGATTAAAACACTTTCATATATTCGTTATACGCATACTTACGAAGAAAACGAAATTAAAGAAACACAGGAAATATTTGGCACACTGTGATACGCACGCCATTTTGCTTCCGTTTACTTGTTTTCCACCTGCGACAAAATAAAAAATGTCCATTAGTGCCAATAAATAAGACGATCTTTATTGCCTGCAGAAATAAAACAATAGAAAAAATAATTCAGTTTACAAATTTTTAAAAACCATGTTCATAATTTTATTATTGTATAAATGTGCTTTCTTCTCGTTTCTCGTAATTTAGGTTTCTAGAATGTTTAATAAAGTGACGTAATTATTATTCGAAAATTCTTTTTGTTACCGTACGAAATTGTAATCGTTTGATTTCGTAAAATTTAGATTTTTAAAAGTTTCTAAAATTGTCTGCATTTCTTAAACAGTAAAATAATCTAGCATTTATCATTCCTTGTAACTTATACCTAATAATTAATTTTATTGACTAATCTTTAATGTAATCTTTCGTGTACGATTTGTATGTCAGAAACTTTTCGAACTGAACACGATCTAAACTGTACCGTGTTTGGTATCATATTAATCAGAATAGTGTCTTCGAGAAGATTCTTGTTACGTTTTACGCGAACCACCCGGTAGATAGGATCCCTGCATCAGAGCAGAGAAATAAAACGTGACTGTTTGAAATGTCATTTCATTTGATGATCGGCGAGGAGGAATTAATTGTCATTTGGACTCTTGTCAGCTGGATTTAGCTTTGTCAAGCATAGCGCAGTGTCTGGCAACGACTTTTCGATAGCCTGGCTCAACTGGTTGGCCTGGAAATTCTTTACATTCGATGGCGTCGATGGGCGATTTTTTATTGTCGTTCTAGTGCTACTTGAATGGTAGTGACACACTTTTACAGTGCAGTAAAACAGCAACGAAAAATTGTACTTCAAGTTTTACGATGTCGTTTGAATGTATAAAATTTTCCACAAAAGAACCATCTTCGCCTATGCTTCTGACTATAAAAGTATCGCGACAAAATACAATTGATCATAATAAAAGTACAGACTTCACTCTTTAAGATGAACGTTAAATCCTCCATTGATTATTTTCCACGAAATTAGAACAGATATCAAACATTGACAACTTTCCAGCAAGATGTAGTAATCTAATTTGAATAGTCAGCAAGCAAAAACGCATCGATTCGATGCAATGACTGCCGACAAAAAGGTGCAACTTGCAAACACAGGTGTCGAAAGTAGGGAATTCGTCATTCCTCCGTTTCCCATGAAATTATTGAACGGTTGCAAAAGTTCGTGCCGGATTTTCAGAGACCTCAAAACCGTTTTTCGGATCAAAACCGCGCAATTGTTACCGGAAAGAAATCCACGATCTAGTACAATGCTGCGAGACAATTGTAAAAATAATTATGATTATATAATTAATCATTCAAAATATGAACCGCCCTTGTATTTTATTTTCCAATCAGGCATGCACTTTTGCAATGATCTAATACAACTTTTGTTAGCACGATCGTCGATGTAGTTCAAACATTCGATCAAATTCCTCAAGTTTACACATGTTTTCTACTCGCGTGCTCTCAAGCATGCGAACGGTGTCTCGAGCCGCATGTAACTCGCTCGAGACGCAATATATAAATTATACAGTCGCCGGACGCAAGGACGGATTATGAGAGACGTTAGGCGGAAGAAGAAACCGGATTGTTAATTGTATGTAGCCGTGGAAGACAATCCGAGAACGCAAGCACGAGGTCTCCGGTATTGAAAGTCCCTCGGCGTACGGTTTTCTCGCTGTCGACGATCATTTCAACGCATTTGCATCGTGATTGCCCTCCCCTGACGCAGCGAAGGATGAAATCTTGCCGTAACACGCTGCCCAATCTATTCTAACTCCTTCTTTACGTGATTCCTATACGTTCGGACACGCTCAACACCAATTTGAAAGTCCGAAATCGAATCTTTCAAATTTCAGAATTTCTCCCGCGCTAACTAGAAGCTAGATCAATTTTCCTTGGGTGGGACAGTAGTTCCAGTACTCGGCCATGTAAGGCCGGGAGTCGGTCATCTTGGGCGTTGTTATTATTAATGTACTATTTTCAAAATGTTTTACTTGGTAACATGAGACTGCACACTGGAAGCGCGGGAATAGCTGGGAATAGAATATTGTATTCTAGTATATTCCAGACTGGAATTTCCAGTATATTTTACTATGTTATAATATATTCCTGTATATTTTACTTTATTGTAATGTACCCCCTTTTAAAGTACCCGTACGCCCTTTAAAACAGAATAACTTTTTTATAATTGTACGAAACGACCTGATTTTTTATAATCAATTAGAAGCATTGGTTTACGAAATGATATGCAAAAAAGAGTTTCCAAAAATTATAAATTTACAAGGTGTCATGCGAAAATAAAAAAGGCATTTTTTAAAACTTTTTTATTTGGGTCCTTAATGAAAATTTGAAATATATATTTTGTAGATCTATGTTAGTTATAAATCGGTTGACGGAGAAAAAAACGACACACACACCGAAAGATGTACGATTCTGTGGATTTTAAGCAGAAACTGATCCAAAGGCGTGTAAAACTACACGATTTTCATCATTTTTAACTGTTTGTAGCTCGTGTGTATGTTAATCGATTTCGATGAAATTTTCAGCACGTGTATAACTAACATAGATCTACAAAACATATATTTTAAATTTTCATCAAGGGTCCAAATAAAAAAGTTTTAAAAAACACCTTTTTTATTTTTGTGCATGTAACCTTATAAATTCTAATTTTTGGAAAATCTTTTTTGCATATCATTTCGTAAACCAATGCTTCTAATTTATTATAAAAAATCAGGTCGTTTGGTACAATTACAAAAAAGTTATTCTATATTAAGGGGCGTACGAATACTTTTTACACACACACTGTATATTTTATTATTTACTATATTCTTGTGTATTCATGTACTGTGGTACCCCCCGGTATAGGTTTGCTTTGGAGTACGTCCAATTCGGAATACGTCCTGTTTGGACGTGACAAATTTTGCTCGGTATACGACTTCTGTTCGGTATACGACATTTTTGTTGTAAAAATGTGGAAGAATTTTAAGTGGTGGGACACAATGAAGAACTGACCAATGAGGAGTTACAGGAACTAGAGAAGAATGAGCATTAGACTAGAATGAATACACTCTCTTCTTCATTAATCAAAGAAATCCTTTTAAAATGGATGGCGTGAAAAATTTTCAGAAAAATACCACCCCAACAAAGCTGAAACAAATCGCAATAGCATCGTTTGGGAAAACCAGAAAATGTCACACTTTAGAAACATTCTGAGAAGAAAAGACAGAAACAAAGTTCTTTGGACAGATTTTTAATGAAAGTCAAACCAGAGATATCCTCTCTGGTCAAACCAGTTGAGCCTAGTGAAAAGCGTCAGAAGACAGAAAAAGAAAAAACTCCAGAATATCAGGTTTTATTGCAAGGGGACTCTTCTTCCACAGAATAGGATATCATTTGTTTCTTTTTGTATTTTAGCATTAGACAGAGTTTAAATTTAAAAATCTATAATAAAATCTCATTTTTTATTCATTTGTTTAGGCAGTGTTTAAATTATTTTACAATCCCATTAAAGTAGGTATAATATCAACAGGAGTTTTTTTTTTTTACATGAGAACGGATTAATCATTTTTATGCGTCCTATTCGGTATAAGTTCAAACATCAGGAACGGATTAAGGTATCCCGAGGTACCACTGTATATATTGGTATATTCTGATATATATTCCAGTATATTTTCTAGTATATTCTGCTTGTAATATATTCCAGTACATTGTACTATGTTGTATATTCTTGTGCTCATTGAAATATTCAAGAGTATGTTAGCAGGTACCTGGCATTTTCAAGCAATTCGTTTGCAGGAATAGGTGACTGATTGTCACACCAGAAATTGATAATCCAACTTTTCCTTGCAACTATCCTCTTGAGATTTGTTAAGTTACAATCAAAATTAATTTAACGCTAAACCTACCATCGCCGGTCAAAATGACCGGTTCCAGATTTTTTATTTTACGGTTATTGATATAATAAAAATAACTTCTTTAGTGGAACACATATGTACAATAGGAGCTGTGCAAAGTCTAAATAAAATCAATCTTGTAATTTTTATAAGAGAACATGTACCAGTTACTTTTAAGGCTCGGTAGGTTTAGTGTTAAATCTTCATGGAATTGGTTTTATAAAATCGTGGGGTACCCGCATAACAAACTTAATAGTGAGATAGATTGCTATCTGGCGAAGAGAACAGCAAGGTTGCAATTCTATTAATTATTCATTACAACATGGGAATACCTAAGCCATGTTTGTACCGAGTTAATTTTTATTCTGAATGCAATATCACAGCAGAAACATTCAATGGCTCAGAATAATGATAGATTTCTATCATGAAAATGTTTTCGACGTGTCCTCGTTCCGAATTAATTGTAAATTGTCACGACAACGAAGCGACAGTCTACGTCTACGTGTTAAAATAACAAATTTCCATACTTTAATTTATATCCGACGCAAACATCGTGAGGGTTAATTACCGTTGCAGCCGAATCGTGCCGTTGCGTTACTGCAGCTCAAGTTCAGTTTGCGTAGGGTGTATTCTTAACAAACAAGAATTCGGCCTAATTCGCCCAATTCTCGGTGCTCTTTGTCGCCCGCCCACGATAATTCCACCGACAAATATGTCTTAATTAAGCAACTGGAGCATAGCGAAGGCGTTCTCCGACAACGACAACCACGTTTGCTCCGAAGAAACATTTCGTTCGAATATATCAACCGTTCTAATTTAGTTTAACTTCGTCTTGCACTCTCGTTGCACTTACAATGTATTTCATTGCATAATACAGTGCATACAGTTCGAGATACTTTAACTAATAAAGCAGGCTCCTGTTAAGTCGTGGAATAAGTTCTTTGCACCACTAAATTCTATTTTATTAACATACAGGGTGCACTGTTTGAATCAATCGTCCAGAATATCAAAGAAACTACTAGTAAATGGAGAAAAATAGTTGAACAGCTTTAAATGGCTGCATGATTTGATGTCACTTGTATTTTTACGGTGGTGGCCTCCATACGAAGGTCAACGAGTTTCTTTTTTCATCAGTCAATACAGTTTTTAATCCTCTAGGAAAATAGTCATTTATAGCTAAAATCATTAGTTCGAAAGGCATATTAAGTGCACTAAAAATTAGAAAACGTTCCACTTCAATGAAAAATATACAGGGTGATCTATTCGTGTTGATACTATTGCTGAATATCCACGAAACTGCTGCTGATACCAAAAAATGTTTCAAATCAAAATTGTATGGTTTCGAAAGGAGCATAGTTTGGTGTGAGCATTTTTTGAAGATCATACAGGTCCATGCAGCTTGTAACTCCGTAGAAAAAAGTACCGAACTCTTCATGGCTGAAAACCATTGCGTCAAGAGTTATTTCAATTTAACTACAGAGTACTACACTATCTGAATGTATGCTGAATTAATCGTTTTACTGTTTCGTAGAGAATCGAGAACCGCATCGACTGAGAAATACAAGATTTTAAAAGAACCGTATACAGGGTGTCCAATTTAAATTAATAAAAAAATCGTGACACAGAGCGTGCATCAATAAAACCCGGCGTGACCTCAAGACAATATCGAAACGGTATCGCAATCCCCTTTAATTCCATAGAAAATCCGCAAAAAGCTTCGTTCGGATCGTTTTCTCGAATGCAACGGCGCATTCGACTGCACTCGAGCGTTCTGTCGGCGACAAAAAAAGACGGCAGAATTCGTTTCGAAGGACTCGCGTCCACGACGCCGGATTTCTCGCGTGAATGCATTCTGAGCTTGCACGGCGTGCATTATGCAACGAGCACGCGATACATTTACGGGTACGTCATTGCGTCACCGTCGAAAGTTGTCAAACTCGTTGGACCGCTGAAATTGAACGGATTAAACGGCGAACAAATGCTGCCGTTAATATCACCGTTAATATTTAGCCCGCAGCCCGTTTCGTCGAAAGCAACTTTCCCAAAAGTCTGCGGAAAAGGTCTCTGGAAAGATATGACGTCGGGTACCGGAAAACTGCGAACTGGTTGTTACGCACGGATTGTCGACTATATACCTTCCTGACGCAAATCCGGTCCAAGATATAATTTTACATCGATTGTCCCTATTATTGTTCAACAGAGTATCATTTTGTGTATCGCTTGAAATCGATCTTTCAATTGATAATACCCTCGGCGCAACATATTCCATCAAAATCGCGAATGAAATTGTTGAATTAATTATTCGAGCGTACATGAAGTATGTTAACACCATTATATTGAAATTTTCTTCATTCAAAAATTGTTTTCATGCAGAGCGTTCGAGGATGTTTGAATCGTCACAACTTCGAAACTAGCAGTAATAAAAATTGGTAAAAATTGCACATATATGTTTTAATCATACTACCACACCTTTGTATTAATACTGTATATCAGGGGTGGCCAATCTTTTGCCTACCATGCGTAAAATTTTTTCACATACGACTTCAGGTGCGCCATACAACTCGAGCACTTTTTCTACCTTCTTACGTTCGTTGTTGCGGTTGGAAAATAGGAATGGGGGTAGGATCTGCTTCGGTTAGGGGAGGAAAAGGGATAATTCAATCGCGCAACTAAATTAATCAACTTGCGCCAGTTGAAAAGACACAAGTTCATTGGAGCACTAATCTACAATAGTGAGAAATGATCTTTTGGACGAGAGGGCGATCCTATAATTGTAAACTGTCAAAAAATTGCGACGAATTGATGAGTAAGAAGGCTGTATAAATTCAACTGAGAGCTCTCAGGCGTTGAAAATATGAAGATGGATTCAGTTATGGCGCCTACTTCAAAAGAATAAGTATAGGCGCAAGGATCTAGTGCGCCACTTGTAATCATCCAATGCGCCACGTTTGGCGCATGCGCCGCAGGTTGGCCACCCATGCTGTATATAAACAACGATTTTCTTCAATCAAAAATTGTTTCCATGCAGAGCGTTCGAGGATGTTTGAATCATCACAACTTCGAAACTAGCCGTAATAAAAATTTGGTAAAAATTGCACATATATGTTTTAATCATACTACAACACCTTTGTATTAATACTGTATATAAACAACGATTTTCTTCATTCAAAAATTGTTTTCATGCAGAACGTTCGAGGATGTTCGAATCGTCACAACTTCGAAACTAGCCGTAATAAAAATTTGGTAGAAATTGCACATATATGTTGAAATCATACTGCAACACCTTTGTATTAATACTGTATATAAACAATGATTTTCTTCAATCAAAAATTGTTTCCATGCAGAGCGTTTGAGGATGTTTGAATCGTCACAACTTCGAAACTAGCCGTAATAAAAATAGGTAGAAATTGCACATATATGTTGAAATTATACTGCAACACCTTTGTATTAATACTGTATATAAACAACAATTTTCTTCATTCAAAAATTGTTTCCATGCAGAGCGTTCGAGGATGTTTGAATCGTCACAACTTCGAAACTAGCCGTAATAAAAATTTGGTAGAAATTGCACATATATGTTGAAATCATACTGCAACACCTTTGTATTAATACTGTATATAAACAATGATTTTCTTCAATCAAAAATTGTTTCCATGCAGAGCGTTTGAGGATGTTTGAATCGTCACAATTTTGAAACTAGCCGTGATAAAAATATAAAAAATACTGCACACGTACCGTTACACTTATGCTACGACTGTGTATTGAATCAATATTACTTTACACGCTGTACAGTGGACAGTTAAAGAGCTAAAACGGACGTTCGCAACGAGACCGCGGTATAACTCGGCCAAATAGCTTCCTGATTATTTCGTGAGCCGCTCAGCTGATTTCCTCTTTCTCCTACAGTGATCGTCTGGGTCCCTCGATGTCACCCAGATCGCCGACAGCTTCTCATGGCTGCTTATTACTCTTGTATAAATGATAAAGGCTTCCCAGCCACCGTCATTAATTATATCATCATAGATAAATTCTAAGAGCGGTTTCTTGTTGGTGTTTCGAATGTTTCGATACTACAACTACGACTGAACACCTTATCAATCTACACGAACGTGTAGTATAATTAGAATACAATATACGTGCGTATATTCTTTCGAGCTTTTATTACAATTAGTTCAGAAGTAATGGACAATTTTGAATGTTCAAGACTGGGGACCGGCAATTTATTTCTTCTCGTTTAATCATTTAGTACTATAACAGTACTTTTAGATTCTTGGGATATTTTCACTAGAGTACAACTTCGATTATCCGTGCTAATTAGTGGAACATGATTGCTCGGATAATACAACAATTACATAGTTTCAGTGCTGAACTTAATCCTTATTGAAGTGTGCAGTGAATCGTGTAGCGTATGGGTTGGTTTAACGCAAACTAATTCTTTGTGGAAAGTATTCAGACTTTCAAACTTCGGAGGTTCTACTGTATTTTAATTTCGGTTACTCATTTTTGTTATAAATGCATAAAATCCAGTATAAAAAAAATAAGCCATTTCATTTCAGAAAACAGGAGTGACCTTCATATAACCTTCACTCGTGGAACACAATGTGTGTATACCTAATATTCTTTTTCTTCGAATATTTATCACGATCGGCTTAGAAATCGCCACGCTCGCGTGTCCGTCAAACAAAAGAGAAGACACGGGGGATGCTTCAGTAGTGAATCGATTTGTATTGGTTTCGTGTCTGCCGGATGTCGTGTTTGGTGCGTTGATCTCCCTGGCGACAGAGCCGATGTTCTGAGAAGCCTGCTTTATTCGCGAGCAAAGCTTGGACAGCGATGTCATGTTACATTACGCGTTGCATTACATTCGTGTCTGTATCCGGCTTAAGGGGCTGCTCTATTCCAGAACACTAGCTTTCAAAATGTTTCACCGGCAAACTAGAAATCCCTTTACCAATCATACCTTGATACAGATTTCCTTGGACTTGTCCGGTGAATGAACACTTAAGCTGCATGTTGAAGTTAGTATGTATGTATCGGCAAATCGTTATTTAATTACCTGGCTATTTCTATGAGGCTGTGTCATTGTTAAAGCCTTACATTCCAGAACACAATTCTAATAAAATCTTGAAAAATCTGACATTCGATGCAACGAAAAATAATCCACACGACCAACGAATAAATTTTATTTTATGCATTTACAAAAATGAATAGGTCGAGGACAAAACTGGAAAGACTCTAAGAATTTAACGACAGTGTTAATTTTGATGAAGTTTTTTTTTTAATGTAGATGAGTATGTTGGTCCACCCTGTGTATAAACTATAATAAAATAATTCTATAGAATTAAAGTAGAATTAAATTAGTTATTAAATATTGTTAAAAATTCTAAAATCTAAAATATAAATTCTAAAATTCTATAGTAACATATATCCACTAAAATTGCAAGCTTGAAGCAATGGGTGTAGGCTGGACAGCTATTACTACTTCGGCTATCCTGTTTTCGCAAAATAGATAACAGCAATCAGATAATGTAAAAACAGGATGATTCACTTAACTGCACACCTAAATTCACTCAGGAACTACAATATTTATCTTCCAAAAAAAAATGTTTCATAGGAAAGCGTTTTGATATTGACCACGGTTCGAGATTAAATAGTTTTTAACGTGTCGACATTGTGGATTTTATATAATTTCATTGAATCGAATGGCTCAAGGTTTCAACTTCATATCTATCCCGCTACATTTCTAGGAAATCTGCTGGTCACAACTTTCACTTTTTCAGAGTGGATTAAGTGTTCCGACTTAATTAGAACTTGTTCCTACTTTCGAGGAAGTAAGAATTTCTTGTTTACGCAAAAATTTATGGAATAACAGTCTCCGTTAATGTATAATATTTCACGACAGTAACAGCTTTCTTGGAAGAGAGAATATACCATAGTCATAAAATTACAGTTATTCCATAATATATGAAAAATTTTAACAGTGTCCTGGATTAATTTAACATTTAATCGAAATAACAGTATTTACCTGGTTCGACTTTTTCGAGTATGGTGGACAATTCGTTGACGTTGTATGCAAACATGTTTTTCTGATTTTTGGTAAATGTTTTCTATCACACTTTCAGATACGTTGTATATATGTACTTCTGGGCTATCACAAGGTAATTTAATTTGTCAACACGTTTAAATATCGAATGCAATCAGAATTTCAGCTATTTTTCATATTTTTCTATTAACTTACAAGTGATAGATATTACTCCTGTGAAGCCTAAATTGGCACTGAAATGTTTCCTTTGGACCGTTGCGTGTAAGCATGAGCTATGCACGGTGTTTGTATACATTTCTTGCCTCGCAATATTGTAAGCACGTGTATGAATGTATTCCTGTGTCTCGACGAATAGCTATTATTTTCATTAAATTGTGTAGTTTGTTTACAGAAAATTAAATAATCAATATACCAGAAGACCATACAATAAATAAAACCTACGCATATAACAGTAATATTGATTGATAAAACTTGATGTACCGGTTAACTTAATTTTATTAAAATACATTGAAATATAAATATGTATCTAAATACATAACATTTAATGTAACTACAGATAGAATTAAGCACCAAATAAAGTTTCCTATTTAATTATAATTGGTATATTCAATTTTCAATATTTAAATGAAATTCGTGATTATTATGAAGTTTATAACGGTTATATGTTCTCGTTAATGACCAAAAAATATGTTGAAAACAATTGAATAAGAAGAGACAGTAATTAAATGGAACTGAATAAATTAATTAAATTGCTGACAATATCAAATTCTAACGGCATGCAGGGTGAGCAGTGATTGCTGTCGCATCGCGATACAGCGATTTGAAAACCGGCCGGGTCTTAATTGCTTTATTACCATTAGCGTAGAGAAGCGAGATTTCTAGATGCACAGCCTGCGAGCAGCATGCATTACGACTACACTCGAGCCTTTTGAGAATTTTTCGACAAAAACGGGCACCAGGGATCCCAGAACAATGCGCGAGAACCGGCACAGTGCCATTCAGAATTATTTTGTGTCTTGTTCCCGTTTCGAAAAGCTCAATACGCGCTTAATCTCCTTCTGCGATTGTTATGAAGCATCGAATAACATCGACAGATTCAATTGTGTATGTATGTATCTTTAAAACGGAACAAAGTAAAGACTTTGAAATTACCTTGGGAATCATCCCCTCTAAGGAAATACAACATTTTGGCAACTGGAACAGGCTGTATCTCCTAAACGGTTGGGAATAGAAGAAGATGTTATAAGTAAAAGTTGAATGGTATCGGACAGTGCATAATATGCAACTAATTGTATGCACTTTTGTGCATCGGTGCATCAGAAAAATGCAATTGCACTTTTTTTAAAAATGGAAGTCTATGTTTTTGACTGCACCAATCGATGCAGTTTCTTGTGCTCTATATAAAAGTACAACATACGTATGCCCTAAACTTATTCGTTACGAAGTTATCGAAGCTAAAAGTTCTCTGAATTATAATGGAACATAACGCAGCTCCGGAACACTTGCCGAGAGACCGAAATCACATTCAGTGAACTTTTAGCTTCGATAACTTCTTAACGACTAAGTTTAGGGCATAAGTATGTTGTACTTTTATGTAGAGCACAACAAACTGCATCGATTGGTGCAGTCAAAAATGTAGGTTTCCATTTAAAAAAAGAGTGCAGTTGCATTTTTCTGATGCACCGATGCACAAAAGTGCATAAAATTAGCTGTGTAGTATGCACCGTCTGATGCCATTCAACTTTTTCTTATAACATTTTCCTCTATTCCCAACCGTTTAGGAGGTACAGCCTGTTCCAGTTGCGTGGGACATCCTTATACAACTAACATTTTATGCAAAATTTCCAAGTTTGTCACTGGCCACTATAGTGGCCAATTCGACTCCCTAAATAATTGAATTAACGATTTTGAAACTCTGGGTCAAAATAGACCCAGGCTTGGCCATCGATGGGTGAATCTAGGAGTGACCCAGTTTCGATCGTCGTTGTTTGGTAAGAACAAACGTAGCTGAAGAAAATTACACCGTTTCGCAAGGTAAAGATAATTTTTACAGTGAGATTATCGGGTGTCGCAACGAGAGAGGTTACAATCGGCGAAGAAGAATCGGTAGTTCTGTGATGGGCAGCGTTTCCATAACGACAGATTGTATGCACTTTGCAGGACGTCGCGTCAATGCCCTCGTTGCTTTACGGGTTCGAACCGCTCCGAATGAAAACATTTCCACGAGGGGTAGTTTCGCACGTCCCCAAATGACTAACACGGTTACACACCCGCGCAGCGTTTCCCTCTGCTTAAAATAATAGGAAACTGACCCAGTTCATTTATTCATCGCTTTTCAACGTACAGTAACGTCCCGTGTATATGAAAAAACTTCGTGGTCGACATATCACTTATACATTATTCCTTGAACCCTCTCCGCGGGAACGTAGAAAAGGATAGCAAGAAAACAAAACATATTAATACGGTGGAAGAATTTTATGATCGCTTTTATATCGTATCATTTGCCAGATTAGCGACATCATACAACTCGGAATATATGTACTATATGATTTGTTTGAGAAGTTTGGTTTCCTTCATGAAATTGAGTAGGTCATTTACATATTTTATTTATGCTATTGGGTTCGCAAATAAGTTCGTTCGGTTTTTGTGATTTATTCCGCTGTAAAAAAACCGAACGAACTTATTTGCCAACCCAATACTTTGACCAACATATTTGTGACGCTTTTATGGTTAATATGACACCCAGCACGTTACAGTTTGGATCATATTTACTTGTTTAATTCACGATACAGTAGGCCTCGATTATCCGAACCGAGGAATTTGAACCGTTGAACCTAAAATAGTAGATCTTTCCGAAAAAATGGATTCATTCCCTCTTTCTGTATTTCAAAATGTTCATAAAATTACTAACGTTTAATATTTTAAAAGTAAAATGTTCAATTTAATTAAAAATATTTTACAAATAAATATTAAAAATTTATTAGAATTGGTTAACAAATTGCGAAACCAAAATTGATAACGATACGTAAAAAATGATATAACTCTGTGCCTCACAAAATGTCGCATAGCACTTCTGACTATACAAACGCATCGAAAAGTTTTAAACTTATTTCTAGAGAATACGAGTGTCGGCGTCGACTATGTATCCATTAAATAAGGAGTTTCGACCCTGATTCATACACTCCCATCTATTTAAAAGTGAATCATCCGACATGAATATCAATAAACATATAATGAATAGAAAAGATATTTTTCAAAGCTTTCAAAACAAAAAGAAATTCATTTTTTAAGCAATGGTAATAATAATAACAATAAATTGTGATTTTCAACAATCAACAAAACACAAGATTTTTGTATTTTCTAAATATTTGATATTACATCTTCTAGTTAAATGTTTCTAATTTATTTATTTATTTTAAATGAAGAATGAATCGACTTCCCTAAATGTTGCATCTTTATTCCTTGTTTCTTCAAATTTTCAAATTTCTATGAAATAATCAAAAGATCTTAAAAATGTAGGTCCTAAGGCAAAAATCTTAAGACCTGAACTAAAAATTCAAACTCTTATCGAGGGACTCTTCGTACACTGAAATTATCTTTTAGGGTTCTCAAGCTTACTAAATGCTATGACACAGTAGATAGCGTTTCCCGTAGAGCAAGATATGGTAAAATCAATAAAAGTACATACTGAACATAAAACTCAGAATACGTAAAACATCAGTGCACTTAAACAATGACAATGATCGTTAGCAACAGTGCAGTAGCGACAGTAATATACATGTAAAATTACGAGGACATGGTAGCTGTATGTATGTACAATACATATGTAAAATTATGTAAAATTCAGAAAATACAGATCTCTACAAATTTTGCAATTTTTCAGTTTCATGAAAGCGAGCTTTATAAATTTTTTCGGAGTCTGGTCTGATGTTACAATATTTTAACGAGTTCAAAAATTGATTATGTAACATTGAAAATGAAAACTTAATGTTACAAACAAAATCGTATTTAAATGATAATTTGCCATTTATATCCGCTTACAATTATACACTGTGTATGTATTTAAAAATGTTGAATTTGAAAAAACTCGTATAATGAAAAGTTGAATTTCTTCTTTGCGCGATTTTTTAATCTAAAACAGTTCAACTGGCGGGCTGTTTAAAGTCTTATCACATAAATTATTTTTATTTTTGTTGTATTGTTCTTTTTATTAATAAGTTAATCGAAAAATTTGTGAGAAAAATATAAATTATAATTAATGTATATAAATTTATACAACACTCGCAGTGTAGTAATCGTGACACAAAAATCTAATTCTTCAAGCTGTAAATCATCCGTTGCTGTAACTGTTATCAAGCAAAGGGAAAATCAGGTGCGGGGGAGGGGGACATATTTCCAAGAAGGGAAAGTCGCGCGCCCAATTACAACAGAAATATAAAACCAAGTGAATTGTCTCCTCGAAGTACCGACACGGATACCTTGGCATCAAGGAAGGAAAATAAATGACAAAACAATGCAACAACAATATTTCCCTAAAATACCAGAAATTAAACCGTACATTAAATAATCGAACAGTCTGAGAAATTTACGTAATAAATTTTAGTGGCACGTATAAAAAATAATTTATTACGCCTCTTCAAAGATTTTTTCTATACATAATTTTCAAATATCAAAAATGCTATAAACAAATGAAATCTTCCATTATCAAAGTGGTTTTCTATTTTATGTATGTATTACAAGATGTTAACAAGCGATAATTACCAGACAATAAGCAAGCACACTTTCTACGAGAGAAAGGTAATACTTAAAGTGTCGAAGCAAACCGTTATGATGTTGAGATCGGTAACTAAAAGACTGTACAAACACAGCGAAACAAATGTACACATTAACAAGTTTCTACTTTCTACTGGTTTATAAAATTATATGGAGTGAACCATCGGCACGCATACACACGCACACTGTACTAAAGTTTGCTTCTCGCGAGAAACGATCTGTTATTTTGACACTTACTGACCAATGCACGGTAAATTCCTAAGAAAACAATTCGACAGTGTCGCGACTAAAAATATAAAATTAATTATATCTCATCGCACGTAATATCGTGACACGAACGCTATAAAAAGAGAACACGAGAGCATGGTGATTCCAAGTAACATGAACCGTGCATAAAGAAGAAACAATTCTCAACAGAGGACCGAAGAAGAGAAGATAAAGAATTTCAGATCACTTACGTTCACGATGCTGCGACCAGGATTCCCCTGCGGAAGAAATCCCACGGGATCAACTCACTTCACACCACGCCACTATTCGTCACCATTATAACAATAGAGGAGCCGAATTGTTATCATTTCACTGGCGTCATTCTAATTAACAGGTCCCACAAGATGAAAGCAGTTGAGAGACCGTCCTTACGCCGCGCTGTTTGCCGCGCATCTACCAGATACCTATCGCAGTTCTTCTTCCACCAATGACGGTAACTCCGCACTGATTGGCCCGCCGCTGACCAATCAAAAGCTAGCATCTTGATTGCCGGCGAATCGTAGAGCTGAAGGCTTTCGCGCTTCTAGTAAAAATGTACAGTCCAATACAACATTAGGTGAACAGATAATAGAGATATATAGGCTGTTTTATTTGAACAATAAAATTTTCTCTTTACCATTCTTAGTAGGACATTTTATTTTGAATCACTTTACATTCCTTGGAGATATACAACTTAATATAATTTGTAATGATTATATTTATCTCGAATTAAACATAAAATAACTGAAACAACTTTTTTATATATAAATTTGCCACATGCATGTACATACTTTTGTACAAAATTTTACAAAACATCTTAAACTAACATAAGGATGGATTTTAATCCTTTAACAATTTCATTAATGCTCGAAATATAATATCATTATTTTGATGAATACAGGGTGTCTCAAGTAAATTGGATCACTTACATATCCAATACACCCTGTATACAAGACACGAGCAATAAATTTATAAATGTACTGTTTTATGTACAACACAAATTAAATAACTCTGTAATTTAAAAAAAAAATAGGGTGAATGGCAATATTTAAAAATATTCTAAATTCGACAATATTAACAATTATTTTACAATAGTAAGTATGAACAATTCACATGCTCATATATTACACAATGCAACTCAATTCGAACAAATATAATTTGGTTGAAACACTTATATCTAGCTCTGACATTGTGGAAAGGACAGACCACCTTTCAATCTCTCCCTATTGAACTGAACATTACACTCATCCGCAACACTGCTCTGACAATCAATCGACACGCCATTATCTGATAAACGCTTGAAACGTTTGGACTGTTGCTCACTATCCCTCCCTGTAATTTCTTCTTGACTTAGAGTTCTTTTGGTGAGTGTCTTACTAAATGGTTTCACAATTAAAGAGTCCTTTCGCAATGTTACTTCCTTCAAATCATAAATAAAGTCTTTGTTTAGTGGTTTTATTTTATTACGGATGGGTCGTTGTGGTCTTGGAAAGTCTGACAGACACACGATATCACTATCCTTCGCATCAGACACTGTAGACGATTTCTCCTTCTCTTTATTTTGTAATGCAATTTCTTCGTCCTCCACTTGTTTCGTAGAATTCACCTCTGGAGACCCAAAGATGACTTCCATCACCATTTTCCTAAGCTCAGGATCTAACTCAAGAGTGCTTTGTCCTTTAACACCATTACTGACAGTCTCTTCAGTATCTTCATTAACTTGTTCTTCTAATGCAGTTGAATTTATGTCCATTATTTTTGTGTCCACTTCACTTATCACTTCTTTGCCTGCTTTGTTTCCCATTTCTGTTGTCACTTTGTCTTCTATGTCTGTATTTGTTTCGCATCTTATCTCTGTATCCTTGTTTGTTTCTGTCTCCGCTTCTTTATTCACTATTTCTGTTTCTGCTTGGTCCATGTCTGAATCCTCTAACTGAATTTCTTCTTGTTTCATACAGTTCGGAGGAATACTAATCTCCAATACCTCTGGGGCATTGGATTCTTCCCCTAAATTTGTTTCTTCTAAAACTATTTCCTGCTCAGACACATTGTCGTCTGAGATTTGACTTATCATATCTTCTATAATAGCACGATTATTCTGAGCATTGTGCATTTTATTACAATGTGCCACACAATCACATTTAACGAAACACTTGAAGTTACAGATCTTGCACCGGTAACGGTTCCAGCCTACATGTATGGCAGCGTGTCTTCTTAGATTAGTCACAGAGGTGAACTTTCGTTTACATGGAAGGCACTGCAGTTTCTGGAAACTCACTAGTGCAGCTATTTTCTTTTCCATTATCAATGCATTATCCATTTTCTCAACATTATCTGTACAAAAAAAATCAATTTATGCTGTTACCTGTTTCTTTGTATAAAAATTTTAATTATCATTTCTGTCTTACCTTCGTCAGGATTTATTCTCTTTGCACTGTCCTTATTCTTTCTTTTCTTACTACCTACACTATTTTTATGCTTGTTCATATTAGCATAAACAATTTCTAAAGATTCAGGGACAGTATTCACAGCAGGCAAATTATCTTTTGCAACAATTTCCTGTACTCCATTCACTGGACCTGTTGCATTTTCACAGGTCCCATTCTCAGCAATTAATTCTCCATTTTGTAACATCTCCCAGTCTGCTTTACTCAAGGTAGCCACAGCTTCAACTCGTATGGATGTCTCATTACTATTGTTGATCTCCGCAGAAGTAGAACTGACTACAGTCTCACTGGAAACTCGTTCTGGTGGCACTTTGTTTGTTTTCTTGATTTTTGTTGTACTTTCACAGGCTGCAACGCGTCTGTGGCAATATTGTGAGTGTGCAGATAATGCTGCTTTCCTATCGAACCGTTTCCCACAACCTCCGCATCTTTGCAGTTCTGTGTCAGATTCTAAATGATCCATCCACTCCTATTGATAAAATATTACACGCATACACTTTTATAAAAACTAAAATATTAATATAAGAATAAAATACCTGTGTTTCATTGACTCGTGACATACTAGTCGTTAATGATTTACTAGCTTGTTCCTTCTGCAAATCTTCTGCACCAGTCGTGTCCTTAATAAAAGCTGTCTCTTGTATCTGGGATCTGAGCTTTCTTACGTGTTCATTGGTTTTCCTATGAACTACAATTTACATTGATATTAATAAACTGATGTAAAATTATATTTTGATTATACGTACCCTTAAACAGGTGACGATAAACACTCCATGTATTCGCAAACGTACTAGGACAGTATGGACAAGGGTAGCATAATCTGTGAGATGTATGTAATGTCCTTGTGTGTACCGCCAATGTTTTCTTTGTTGAAAATTTTGCATTACCTGATGATTCAAAAATATTAATCAAAATAAATACAAAAATGTGTGCTGAAAGAAATGATAATGGCGTACATATAGAACAGGTGAGCTCAACTTCGGAAATACTTGCTGTTTCTCCATTGTTCCCATTACTTGAATCATGTTTGGACTGTAAAACCAGTCCATCTGGACCTAACACTGCAGTATGCTCGTTAACCATATTTTTCAGCTCTGTTACCTGAATTGAATTAAAAAATTATTATTGCAGAACTTAATGACTACTTCATTTTCACATTGATAACACAATATAACAATATTTTTATTTTTCGGGAGTGAGGGAACATTGGTGAAAGAATGTCTGAAAGAGAAAGAAAACATGAGGCAGAAAACGAGAACCGCAAAAGGGAGGAAGACTACTTGATGAGAAATGAACTATAAGCCAACTAGGAGTGCAACAAAGGGAAGAAAGAGGAGAAGAGACAATAGTGGAATTGAGGAGGTGGGACAGGTAAGTGCAACAGCAAGTGCAATATAGGAAGATACAGAGTGCAAGATTTAACCAAAAATGTAGGTACTTAAGAACATTAGAATTACCAGAATACCTGAGAAGAAAAGGAAAGATGGGAGACATATGGTAAGAGAATGTAGGGAACTCTTGAAAGGGGTGTGTGCATAGAGGAAATATTGAGCGAGAGGGGGTCAGAGGAAGCGGTAGAATGGCTGAGGAAGCTGGGGAGAAAAAGGAAAGAAAAGAGTAGAGAGAAAGATAGGAAAAAGATAGCTCAAAGCAAAGTATATGAGTGGGTACGAGGATGTACGGAAGGATGTGAGAGTTAGTAGGAATTGTAAACAGAGTCCCATTTTATGGGTGGAAACCTAAAAATAAACATTTCTATTCTAATATTTTTGTTTTCCAATAGCAAATAATTTCCTAAAAGTTGAATGTTTAAACGAAGTTTGAAGAGAACAAGACACCTTTGACATACCGATTTCCTTAGATATTTTTCAATTAAAAAGTTAAAATTTGTAATTGATCACTATACCTGTGTCTTCATTAGATCTACATGATTCTGAGTTGAAACCACTGGTTCAACGGTCTGGTAAACTGCAAATGAGTTTGATTGCACAGCTTCCAAACACAAATGCTCAATGTTGGCATGTAAACTTTCTTTCTGCTTTTTTTGCAGCATATTTACAACGGAGATGAGATCTTTCTTTTGCTCTTCTTTAGAAACCTGGCTTCTCAGGATCCTATCATTCCCGCAAGTTTCCTGAAGCTTAGTTTCTGGTATTTGTATATTTGGTTGACTTGTGAGAATCTGAAACATATTTTTAACTTGGAAATAAAATGGAAAAATACATTAGAACAACAAGTTAACTTGACTTGATAATTTTCATCGTAAGCTTTACACAACCAATGAAATTAAAATTAGAACGTACACTGTCATGATTCTCGGAATATCTTCTACAAAATGTAACATCAAATTTCTCTTTGCAATATATGCGTTTGTGTGAAATGAGATTGACAAGGCTCCTAAAGAGACTTCTGCATATACGGCACTCGTATACCAAGTCACATTCGTATGCCAGAATTGATTTGACCTCGTCGCTACCATTTTCCAAAACTCTTGTCAGACAGTATAAAGATGACACGCTTGTGTCTATTTGCTGATGCAGTTGTGACAAATCTGGATTAGCAGGTGCTACCTCTTTCGAAGCAAATTTCACCTTTCCAAATTTACCATTTGGCTTTTTAGTCTTCGCTTTTACTTTCATCGATTTCATTTTCTGCAAGTATGATACATCCAATTTACTATCTTGTCACAGAACTGAAAGAAACAGTTGCAGTTACGAAATTATGTAAGCTTTCCAAAAATGCTAAATCAAATACGAAAATCACATAAAAAATACAAGATAACAATTAATGTAACAAAATAGAACAAGGCAGCTACATTTAAGAATATATTAATAATATTGTATTCGAAATATAGAAAGATTAATTTCAAGTAATTTATTTTTGATAATTTATTTTTTCTTGTATAGTGGACACTCGAGGATTTTTAAGAAAGTTACATATTTGGAATTAAAACGAGAAAAGCATACAATAGAGATGTACCGTCTCTCCTGCATTTTACTGCGTAAAAATCAATTTTCACTTGGAAAATTTCGCGAATATGAGAAAAACAAGAAATCAAGAATCAGGTGGGCGTGCTGGAAGTCGATTTCTTCACGAAAAAATCACACAAATTAGTTCTTCTCGGCCAACACGGATTCACGATCTCGATCAGGCTACAACCTCCATTTTTCCGAAAGCCAGAATGCCAGAAGTTCTTGGCTCCACCGTTTCGACTAAACGGTATCATGGGCAGCACATTCATTTCGACAATTGAAATATTCTCTATTATTAATAATTTATGCATCAAACGTTTGTTAATTCTACATTAAAAATTTAATAAAATCGTAGATGTAGATTGTGAAATTTGTGAGAAAATGTAGACTATAAATTTGGGGTCTTTTGAATATATAATGAGGAGGTTATGTTGCTCGGGCTCTTGAAATAAATTTTAAAATTTGGATGTGTACTTATTCGTCATTACATAAGATTACATGGTAGAGTAGATGTTTCAATTGAATAGAATATTATATTAATCGAATTGGATATACGTTAATTTATTAAATTTAAATACATTCATTAACAACACTATGGTAATAATTGCAAAATTGTATTGGTCATTTGAATTAAGATGCATTCTATTCATAAGTTGATGTTTCTATTTTTGTAATTAATTGAGTTAATTTCTAACACTGAATAGTTATTAACATCACCTATAAGCAGTAATTGACTATCAATTTCAATGAATTGAGAATTTTCAATTTAGTTCATTACTATAATTTTGTGAAGTTTTAAATATTTCACATTTATTTATTTCATATATTATAATATTGTAATTAATGCAATTAACAATTTTCGTTGTAAGTGCCATAAGTTAGTCGTTGCAAACATTATTAAATTTAATGTCTATATTAGAGCAGAAATAGGAGTACATATTGTGGGCAATAATTAAAGTATAGTCAAGCATATGTAAATATATATATGTGTGCGGTATGGAAAAATTGGAAATGAATTGGAGTGTGATAGTAGATTGTATAAAACCAAGTCCATTTCTGGGCTGCAAAGCCGAAATAAATTATTATAATGTCTATATTAACATGAAATTTATTCTAGAATAAATTAATCAATAGAATCATGAAAGCATACTACAGAATTGGCATGCGATAGTGAATGTAGAAAGTAATTCCATTGTAGTTTGACATATTGTTTAAAAATGATCATTTGCCACTTGTCAAAAGTATAATATTCACTTATATATTACAAAGTAATTCAAATGATGACTTTAAAAGAATTGTCAAATTGAAGGGAATTTTTAGACATACTATCATTCTCCTGAGAAAAATATAATTCTACTGAATAATAATAATGATTCTAGTTGTGCAACAAATAGAAAACAGAAATTATGTAAGAATAAAATGCAGTTTAATGGAACTATATATATAACTAAATAATTCTATATATTTATATAGCTATCCATGACATTACAACTAAACATTAATTTCGTATAACTATTCTGTTAAATATTCAATGTTTAATTTAACGTTTTTACTTTGTACGTTAATTGCGATTAAATTTGTTAGATAAACTAATTTAAACACATTAAATTAACAATAAACTATATATGTATAATATATTCAAAATGTCTGAAAGAAGTGAAACTTCTTTTACATTATATATAGATTTTTGTTTATGGGTTATCAAATATATTGTAAATAAAAACAATGGTTAACAAAACACTGTTTTTATTAATATATATCATTCAGATCTACAATACATGCACATAAACAAATTTTGATATAAGGTATTTATGAAAATACCACAACCGAAGTCAATTTATAAATTCACTGAAGTAGCTATAACTTTTATTATTTATATTTACCTATACCTATTACATTGAAAATAAAATACATATAAATATAATGAATCTGTAATCAAAAAACGTATACTATAGTATCGCGCATGCGCTCGGATCCGGTACTGCGTAAACTGCGTTCCGTGAAAACGTACCTACGAGATTGTCACCTTTGCATGCTTGTTTAGGAAAACTTGATTATACATGAGCGGGCGGTAATTAATAACAATAATTTTCGTGAACGTCGATGAGGAGCAACGAGAACAAAATGGTTCTAAACGATTTTCCGGATCCAGAAATAATTGGTTGTGGATTCAGTGCATTCAAAGAGATTGACGAAGTGACTTCTCTGATTTCGGAGTTGAAAAAAGTCGATTTGTCACCGAGTCTCGTCGAAAAAAATCGAGATCGATTTAATTTCATTCTGTCACAATATCAGGATCAGAGGCAATTATTGGATCCTTATCTTGATGACATTCTACAGCCATTGATTGACATTGTCAGAGACAAACACTCGACAGAAAGTATGCAACACAATGCATTCAAATACATTTTCATCGTCATGTCTGTCAAAACATACAAAAATATCGTTACCTATCTTCCACACGAGGTACACAAGAATTTAGCATTTATTTGCTCCATGTGTTCCAGTATTTAAGATAATAACATTGTTCTGTGTAGGTAGCGGACCTTCTCCCAGTTCTAAGAATGCTAGAGAAGCAAGATCCAAACAACGTAGAGACATGGGAGACTCGATATGTGCTTCTAATCTGGCTTTCTATAATATCAAAGATACCATTCCCACTTTCTCGTTTGGAAACTTCAGACGTTGTTGCGGAACAGTTAATAACAGTTAGAATCTTGAAAATATGCAAATTGTTTTGTTTATCAAAAGATGCGTGTGCTGTAGCTGCAGTCTTTCTCATTGCAAACTTCTTGACAAGATCAGATGTCAAGAAGTTGTATTTAAAAGAAATGATTGTATGGTGTTTAGAGTGTGTCAAGAATGACCCTTTCAGGCATGGGCCATTAGCAGTTATAGCATCCATATTGAAACATGGTGCTAGGGAAGATGTTAAGCCATATACTCAAACAATTTTAGACGAAGTTCTGCAATTTCATTTAAATGATAATCCTGCAGATCTCATTAGAAAGTTTGGAATAAAAATTGTACAGAGGATTGGATTAGTATTACTAGGAACTAAACTTGCGTCATGGAGATACCAGAGAACCAGTCGTTCTATATGTCTGCAGCTTAGCGCTAAGTCTCCAAATTCTGTGGAGAATTCAGAAGAGACCATGGAAGTTTCAGTGAATCATGATGAACAGGATATTCCACCAGCAATAGAAGATATTATCGAACACTTGATACAAGCCCTCCGAGATAAAGCAATCACAATACGGTGGTCTGCTGCGAAAGGAATTGGTAGAATCACTGCAAGGTTGCCAATGGACTTAGCAGACGATGTTGTGGGATTTGTGTTGAATTTGTTTAGTGGTCGAGAATCAGATTCTGCTTGGCACGGAGGATGTTTGGCACTGGCAGAGTTGGGAAGACGCGGACTCGTTTTACCTCACCGTTTGAGTGATGTGATACCAGTGGTTTTGCAAGCTTTGGTGTTCGACGAGCCAAGAGCATATGGATCGATTGGATACTTGATCAGGGACGCTGCATGTTACATTTGCTGGTCATTCCCTAGAGCATACGACCCAGATATTTTTCAAGCATACGTGAAAGAAATTGCAGCTACGTTGGTCGTTGTCACTTGTTTCGACAGAGAAATTAATTGTAGAAGAGCCGCGTCTGCAGCGTTCCAAGAAAATGTTGGCCGACAAGGAAACTTTCCCTATGGAATAGAGATATTGACTATTGCTGATTATTTTGAGGTTGGTGTCAGAAACCATGCGTATTTGAAGATTAGCATACAAATAGCCCAATACAAAGAATACACCAAACCGCTTATCGACCATTTGGTGGCAAGGAAAGTCACGCATTGGGATACAGCGATCAGAGAGCTTTCAGCTAAAGCACTCTTTAACCTAACATCTGCAGATCCAAGCTACTTCAAAGACACCGTTCTACCGAACTTAATAGAAATGTTGAAATCAATCGATTTGAACATAAGACATGGTGCTGTGTTAGCAATTGCAGAGATTCTAGAAGCATTGCACAACTGTTATAATGAGAAGGTTGAAAACATCATTGGACCAACTGCTACAAACAATATAAAGGACATAGTGGGCACATTACGCAAGAGGGGACAGTTCAAAGGTCTGGGTGGCGAATTAATGAAACAAGCTTGTGCGGTGCTCATAAAAAAGTGCTCGATTGTACACTTTCCAATATCCATGGAAGTAATTTGTAAGTACACATTGCACATACATGGTTTTATACTTCTATGAATGACTACTTTTTAAGATAAATTTGTTTACAGACGATTGGCAGAATCTTTTGGAGGAATGCTTAGGTCACGAGGTGTCTGTAGTAAGAACAAAAGCTGCCGAAGCACATACAGAGTTCTTTTTTAAATACTATGCCAATGTACAGAGAGATGAACGTGACATAGTTATCAACCGTTATCTTCATAACTTACAGTCAAGTAATCAGCTTGTTCGGATAGGTTTTGCACAAGCTATAGGTAACTTTTCGCATATTAACTTTAACATTTGTGCAGTGTTTTATTGTATGCAACCTTAATGTGCTCTACTTTAGGATATTTTCCTCTGTTTATAATTTGTGAGAGAGTAAAGAACGTGATACAAGCTCTAATTAAGTGTACAGAAATATCAGAACTAACATTGAAGTGGGCAGAAAGTAGAAAAGAAGCCATCCATGCGTTGATAATGATGTGTCAAACTCTAGGAGTGAAAGAAGCAGGTTTGTTAGAGTATATATATATTTCACTAGTTTAATCCTCATCTGTCCACCATAATTTCTTTTGACTTTGCAGATAAATGGGAAATATTTGTGCACGATTTATACAATTGTTATTTACTGGCGCTGAAGGAATATACGATAGACAGTCGTGGGGACATAGGAGCATGGGTACGAGAGGCAGCGATGATGGGCTTACATGTAAAAACAATTTCTTTATAAATCAATTGCCTCTATTATGTAATTTGAATCAACAATGCGTGTACAATTTTAGATGTTAACGAATTTAGTGTTTCAAGCAAATTTGGTATCTGTATTAAACGAAGAGTTGATGGCAAAAGTAATTGGAGGAGTGGCACAGCAGGCTGTAGAAAGAATTGATGGGATTCGAGCACAGGCAGGAAGTGTTTTTAGTGCACTCATTCATAACGACCCTCCTCTACCAAACATTCCGTATCACACAGAACTAAAAAACATATTCCCATACAATGAATGCAAGGAAACCATAGAATGGCGGATGGAATCTGCAACTTTTCCAAGGTTCATTAAAATGCTGTCATATCCTCCTTATGTAATGAACCTGCTACAAGGAATTGTGTTCAGTGTTGGAGGTCTGAGCGAGTCTTTGGTGAGTATAAATACACAGATGATAACAAGTTGTTTTATGATACTTATACTCGAATGCTTATTCTAGGTGAAACATTCTAGCGTTTCGTTATTTTCGTACTTGCAAGAAATAGACGAATCTGGTCTCAGGAATATATGTCACAAGATATTAATTATTTTCGAAGACAGTCATAAGAATGAAAGAATGATCACATCGATCTTGGCTTTTTTGGATCGATTACTTAGCTCCGGTTGCATCCAAATTGTCCTTGATGATGCTGAGAATGGCATCTCTGAAAAAATTTTGGTGCTCCTCAAACAGGAGATAAAAAATTCTAATAACACTAAGTTATTGATTAGTAGCATAAATGTATTTTGCCAACTCTTACAGGTATTTTATTTTCTATGATTGAAATATAATAAGAAAATGTTATTAATTTGATTGTAACAAGAGTAATGATTTTAGGTACGTGGACCAGTTGGCAAGAGAGCATTCTGTCAACTGAGCATTTTCCTCTGTCATAAATATAAATGTATACGCAAAGTGGCAGCAACAAAAACTTATGAAGCTTTAACTTTGTATGGAGAGGAAATGGATCTCAGTGAACAGAACTTGTTTAAAATTTTGACTGAATTGAACGTTACGGATTGGGAGAGACCAGTGACTGAACTTCGACCGATAAGAAATCAACTTTGCGAATTAATGGAGGTACCCACCCCCATTCTACAAAACAAGGTTGCGAATTGAATGTTGTTCAAAAACTTTGGTAAGTGAGATTTTGAAGTAAAAAACATTCGACTATATAATTAATATTTTATTAGGCAATGATTGTATTGTATAAAAAGTATTTTCATTCTCGACAATTTTGTACAAATGTACAATATGAAATATTTACATGTACACCATTTTATTCTATTCCTCCTTCTGCAACGTTTTTTAGCACTGTTTCTTTGCATACAATTTTATTTTGTCTTTATTAAACTTTTCTATGTTGATCGTAAAATTATTTTTTAAGTGGTGCATTAAAATTTTAGCCCCACATTTTTCTATAATCCACTGCTGTGTCCACCAATTATGATGATCAATTTTATTTGTTATGGGATCTTTTGGCAATGGACAATCATAGTGTTTTAAATCGACCACCTTTGTCTTTTGATTTGATCTTTGTATACTATCGCAAACGAGACATTCAAACTCGTCTACGTAGTTTCCAAATTCTTTTCGAGACCACTCATTATTTCTATGCAAAGTATTCTTTAATTTTTGATTCTCTATGTCATAATTGTCGATTAATTTGTGTGTCAAATACTTCTCATATTCAGTTTTATTGTTGGAAAGATTGTTTAGAAATCTGGCTAAACTCTTTGGATCTTTAAAATCAAGTACTGAAATTGCAGACATATTGTTCGGAAGCCAGTCCTGGAAAATGTTTAACCATTTGTGTAGAGTTTCTTAAAGAAAAATATTTTTCTCATTAAATCAATTCAATATTTGATTAGAATAAAAATTGTGATTTTAATACTTTAAATGATGGTGATCCATAATATATAGGTACAGATCCGACTGTAAGAGGCCTCCATAGTTTTTCCGTGATATAATCTTGACAGACTGCATTCTCAAAAGCTATAGTAAATTTGTAATTGGCAATAAATGAGAGAAAATCCTCGCTGTTTAATATTTCGAGGTAATTTTCTTTCAGCCTATATTATAATCACATTATTCGCTAGGTTAACGATAAATGAATAAAATCAATCTTTCTAAATCTGTAGATATAAATCACCTTTTATCGAACTGAGCATTATTCAAACATGTGCCATATGAATCCACACGTATGTACTTCATCAACTCTGCTACATAAGTATCCCTATTACTTGCAGTATCACAGTCAGATTGTATGTAAAGTAGGGGTGCAAGGTTCTCTGTGTTAATTAACTTTGTCTTCCGTTCAGTTGATACAAAATACTTTCTATCTAAAAAGAATCATAAATTACTGTGATTTACTTGGTTCATTAGTTTGTATGTACAAGTAAATTATAGAAATACTTTCTAATTCGGTTGCTTCTAATAATTTGCAATTTCAGTAGCACCACTGCATGTAATAGTAATAAAAAAAAAACAACATTAATAGCAATTTTAAGATTAAAATTTGTGTTTACCCAATAATTCTGTAACTCCAGGTAAATCGATCAAAGTAAGAGGCACATCGCTAAATCTGCTGAATGTTGAGGAATACCTGAAAAGATTTAGAGTTTCCTGTTGCACCAAAATGGGGTTGTTTCTTGGAGATTCTTCGTGAATCAAACCCCATGGAGCTTTATGGGGATTCCATTCTGGTAAATCATCAATTTGAAAACTGCTACCATAGAAAAGGAAGCTCTGAAAGTCAAAACAAGAGTAAATTCATTAAAACTAATTTAATGTAGAATATTACTAATTTATAATTGTATTCATAGCAACAGATTAATTTTTATACAAAAATTAGTAAAAAAAAGTCGATAACGTTACACTTATGTTTGGATGATACTGAAAAGTTCGATTGCTTGTAAAATAACAAGAATGTTTTTTGCATTTACGAACTTTCCCATCGTTTCCAAAAGGGGTCCACCATAAAATTACAGGCACACCTTCTGCTGGACAAAGCATCGATAACAATTGATAATACTCCTTAATCTTTATGGATTTATTTTGTACTAATATTTATAGTCAAATATTGAAGGTTTATTGATATTTATATATACCTGAATCATGTGATGTGTCACTAAATTGAACTAATTGCACCTATAAATTATTCAAAAGTGTCGCATTAAATATTTGAATTTGTTTACTTTTTAGTAGATTATTATAAATTTTACAAATAACAGAGACATAGTATCGAATATCCGAATTTATTAATTTTTGTTTAATAATAAGTATATAAGTAACACATTTTAATAAATCTAAAATAAATATTAATTTCGATTATCGAAAAGAAAAAGATGTCAACCATTCAATTTTTTATATATCGAAAAGCTTAATAATATTTAAGATTTGCACGATAATGTAATTGAATGTAGTTATAATTATAAATATTGAAACATGAGATTTAGAACACGTATATTATTACAAAGCAAAACTGTGATACATTTTGTATGCATAATGTATACCTGATAAATTATAATGCTTGCAGATAAGACAGTGAGTACTACGAATAAAAAGTACACTTTTCTTTGTAGTAACATTATATACTTATTTCTCACTTTTTTGTGATTTAGTATTCAATAAAAAATATTACATTTTATAATAATTCTATGTTTTATAAAATATTTTATTGCTTTGTACAAATTAAACAGTAGTATTTTACAATACAAAGTGCATTACTATGAAATGAGTAATAATTATCATTCCGATCATGAGTTGTCATTCTTTACTATTTAGTCATAAATAGTCACAAAATAATCTGTGCATCCAAAGTTTATCGTTTCTACTACAGTAATCTCTTCTGTGCAGATATTTCTCAATTTCTAATAGCTAAATAGTAATACCACTGTAGATAGTATAATTCATAAAATACATGCTCAATTGAAGTTACAAAATCAGATCATTGACAGAGTAATACCACAAGGAAGTGTAATAACACGTAATACTCAATGTCAATTTCAGTCAATTTCCAATGCTCGCATGCACCCACAAGGTATTCGAACGTGATTCGAAGTAATTCGAAATTTCGAACTCGAACACAATATCTCGTAATTCATGTACGAAATGAACATGATGTAAAGTGTCAGAAGAGAGGAACGTCACGCGTTCCATGCAGTCCCATGTCCCATCGTGCAGAGGAACGTCGCTAGTGTCGCCAGAGTCGGCCAGAGGCAGCCAGAGCAGTGATGCCAGAACCGTGATACCGTGGTACTAAACCGTACCACAGCATACCCCCACCATAGCCTACTATTGCCCCTACGTTCCTTTCCAACGCGCCCGCGCGCTGCACTCACCAGCGTACCTCTACTATGTCCGTGTGCGCCTGCTTGTGCGGCATAGTAAAGGTACGCTGGTGAGTGTAGCGCGCGGGCGCGTTGGAAAGGAACGTAGGGGCAATAGTAGGCTATGGTGGGGGTATGCTGTGGTACGGTTTAGTACCACGGTACCACGGTTCTGGCATCACTGAGCCAGAGGCCAGAGCCAGAGCCAGAGCCAGAGCAGTGTGCCCAGACGGGACGGGACCAGTGTCGCCAGACAACACTCGATCCGAGGGGCTTTGCCTCCCCTACTGTTCCCCTTCCACTAGCCTATTCCACTACCATGAGCACACTCCGACGGAAGAAATAATCTAACCGGGCAAAAAGACTCCAGGACGTGTCCTACGAGTTACAAAATATACACAAATACACTTGTTATACATTCATTTTTCAGAATCAAATCATATAAATTTTTTAAAATTCTGCGGGGTGCTCAAGGAACCCCATTTCATCTACCCAATAGTAGATACGTTACTGTTTTTCCGCGCAGCGCCTCTAGCGGCCATCCATCGTATGAAAAAAGTTGGTTTCAATTGGTTTCAATCGAAGCACTGCATTGCACTTTGCACTGCATTGCACTCATGATTGCACTGCATGCACGGATGCACGGTGCGCGAAAAAAGGTGTCCCGCAGCAGTAATGCCAGAATCGTGGGACGTGGTATTTTTCCCCTTCGCTCGCTCAGCCGACTCGACCCCCCACTCTGACGTACCATCGGCTCCTTACGTTGCTTCTACTGCGCACGCGCTACACACAAGCGTACCAAGCGAATAGGCAGCTCACACGGACAGACTAGAGGTACGCTTGTGTGTAGCGCGTGCGCAGTAGAAGCAACGTAAGGAGCCGATGGTACATCAGAGTGGGGGACCGAGTCGGCTGAGCGAACGGAGGGGAAAAATACCACGTCCCACGATTCTGGCATCACTGTGTCGATGCACGATGCACGTCCAAAACAGTAACGTATCTATGATGAGGCGATGATGTAGCAGAGCCCTGATGCAGCTATATCAGCGGGGAATGTACTGATATAATTGACAGGACGCACAGTGGTCCAAATGGACGACTTAGGAGTGCAAAAGTCAAAGAACCAAACATGGAGTAGGCTCCATGGAGATCATATCAATTTCTTAAAATTCTGCATGGCGCTCAAGGTGCCACATTTCCTCGAGAAGCGTACTTTACTGAGGTTGAAAACGCCGCGCATGCGCGAAAAAAGTGTGTGTCGCCCAGTGTCGCCAGAAAGTGCCGAAACGAAAGCAGAGAGGATATTCTCCAGATATTCTCTGACGAAAGTTACTTTACTCTGCTCTGGTCATCAGAGAGGGTGGAGAGGGGGTACATCATCTCACCGTGATTCCCCTCCATTTCCCTCATCTGGCGACACTGATAATGACTGATACTGAAATTCAGTATTACTGTCATTACTGATCCCATGATGGGATTCCCATCCCATCTCCCATCTGGCAGTACTGATAAAGAGAGAGTAACTTTTTCCCCTCAATTCGTACTCCCTCCCCATCGTCTGGCGACTCTGAAATCTGAATAAAAGCCTGCCTATATAGAGATGAGGGAAGCGTAAACGTAACTAACGTAAGTCGTAAGTACTTCGGACTTCGGATCATTCGGACTCCGCTGCTGTGCATAAACTAGAATTATTTATATTTAGTGTTTGGTAATGGAAATGATATAAAACCAAAATTTATATCCAAGAAAGTTCTAACCCTTGCAACAAACAAGAAGTATTTTAATAAAAACGTAACATTTCTACAATATTGTTTCTATAATAATAGTCATATGTAGCTAAGATACGTTATTTGTTCCAAATAATAATCAATAATTCAAATACTTGCAATAATGTTCAGTTTACAATAACATTCTTACTCACATTGGTATGTGTCTAAATAAATACATAGGAGGGGGAAGTTATTATATCTTCCTTATACTTTATACCATGTGTGTTTCGTATATTACGATATGAATCGAATGAACATATTTAGTGTACATTGTAACAAATGGAAAACAATATGGATCTTTTCATTTTAATCGACCTTTGACACATCGCTGATTAATGGGTAATTAAATAAACTTTATATTCGACGAATAAAGTTTTTGTGTATTCTTCTTTTGATACGTGGTTCAGAAGTAAGGTTATATGATGAAACGATTAAATTGCATTACAATTTACAACACAGTGATTCACAGAAGTGTTTCCATACAAGAATGAAATGCATTTCGTTAAATTTTATGGTGTTCCAAAAGTGTTTTCATGCAGTATTGTTATACAAAATTAACCTAAAAAATAAAATACATTCGCATCAAATAAAACAATTTTTCATACAGATGCTTCTATAAGGTGATATTTGAAGAATATAATAAATATTCTTTATCTACTTCGTGTAAAATTACATAATTCGATTCGAACCCTTTTTCTGTTGCAGTATCGAACAGTAATCGTTTTGGTAATGCTACAACTTACTCAACGGTGCAGTAATTCCTGTGCACAGTCTTTTTATGGATTCGTCAGACATTATGCTATAATTCCAAAAGATATACAGGATACCTACAGTAAAATAATAATGCAACAAAAGAAACTATTAAAGAAACTGAATTTTGCGAATAGTACTACGTCAGTACAGGTAATTAAAAACATTGTGTACAAAACAATATCTGCATTTGCGATTTCATAATTTTTTGAGATAAATACCATCTTTACTATAATAAACTGTTTTGATAATAGGTTCTTGGAAGTGGGGCTAATGGAGCACCGAGTAGTCTATTTCTTACCACTGATCATGTTAATTATATCTTCAATTGTGGAGAAGGATCCCAGAGACTATCCCAAGAACACCATTTTAAATTAGCTAAAGCAGAACATATGTTTATAACAAATAACTCCTGGAGAAACATCGGAGGAATACTGGGTCTTCTTTTGACAATGCAAGAGATTGGTTTAACCAAAGTAATGTTACACGGTTCAAAAGAAATAGCTGAATTTTTGAATAAATCTCTAATATTCACAACTTTCCCAAAGTTAAAATTTTCTTTTGCCTCTATCAATGAATCTGAACCATATAAAGATAGTGTACTAACTATCTGGTACGTTCCTATATCTAAGAGTAACAAAAATAGTAGAAATCAATCTTCGGATACAAGTGAGGATCTGTATGACTCAAACATTAATGGAAAAAGAGTCATCGACAGCAAAAAAACAAAAAGGGATGTAGCGAATACAGAGAAAAGATTAAAAACTGAGACAAATGTATATAGTTACATTTGCGAGATTCATCCAAAGCGTGGAAAACTATCGATTCAAAAGTGTGAGGAGTTAGGTGTGAAGATCGGTCCACTTTTAAGCGACTTGAAGCAAGGATTGGACATCACGAACGAAGATGGAACAGTTGTTCATAGCGAAGATGTTTGTATGCAGGAAGGACCTAAAGTTACTCTAATTGGTATATTTAAAAATGTTTCATTAATTTGAAGTTTTATACCATTGCAAATGGTTGTTCACTGCCCTTATTAATTTCTATTTGCAGTTGTAGAGTGTCCTGATGAGGAATATTTAGAATCTTTCGTAAATCATACTAAATTCTCAAAGTATCAACAGACTGCGTCAACAGTAGAAGGAAAAGATGAGAAAGTGTACTTGTTTCACTTTACGCCAGAAAATATTTTCAACCACCCAAAGTATCAGAGTTGGATACAAAAGTTCCCATCGAATATGCAGCATATAGTATTAAATGATAAAAACACTTGCCTGGGCAGCGAAGCTGTTTTTAAGCAACAACATGTAATGAATTTACTGCATCCTGAAATATTTCCTTTGCTAAGCGAAGACAGCTTGAAAGAAGAAGAAGAAAAGGTAAAACATTTATACATAACACTGTCAAATAAAGTTTAACTGTTTTATTTTATTTTATTTTATTTTATTTTAGACAATAAGTGAAAACGTTCATCGAGCAAAAACATTACAAACATTAAGGATTCATCCAAAGCTTATGCCAATTAAAACAACTCAACTCTTTCAATCACCGCAGACTTATGTTGATGGAATTTTTGACTTGGAAGAATTTACAGATACATTGACTGAACTGAAGGCACAAATTAATAAGAAAACAGAAGAACTTGAATTAGCAAAAGCACCAGAATTCCCGCGAATTGTAATGTTGGGCACTGGTTCTAGCACACCAAATAAAGTAAGAAATACTAGTGGCATTCTGTTGCGAGTAGATCAAAATCATAATATACTGCTAGATTGTGCGGAAGGTTCGCTTTGTCAAATTATTCGATTGTATGGGAATTCTGAAGCTCAAAACATTGTGCGCAATACCAAGGTAAATCTATCATTTTTATTTTACTGTCTATTTTGTTCGATTACTTTAATTGTGATTTTTCTCTCAGGCTATTTTCTTATCGCATAAGCATGCTGATCATCATATGGGTGTTATCGGTTTATTGAAAGCGAGAGAAAAAGTCACTACGGATAAAGTGTATTTATTGGTACCTCAAGAACTTGCAGACTGGATGAGCTTTTACGATCAAATGGATCCGATTTCACATTTATACACTCTGGTGAACAACAGACACTTCATGTTGAACAATCACAAAGTGACTTTGTCCTTTGATCATATATTCAACAAATGGTTGAATATTAAACAGATAGATACCGTACTTGTTAAACATTGTAAGGAGGCATTTGGCATATCGGTTACTCTAAATAATGAGCAAAAGGTCGTTTACAGGTAAGCTAAACGATATGAAAAATATTGAACAGTAATAATAATTTTATTTACATTTTTATTTCAGCGGTGATGCTATGCCTTGTCAAAGTCTCATAAATCTAGGTCAGAAATGCGATTTATTGATTCACGAAGCGACAATGGAGGACAAACTCGAGCATCTAGCATTGTTAAAATATCATTCAACAGTGTCCCAAGCAATTAATATTGGGAAAGAAATGAATGCAAAATTCACATTGTTGACACATTTCAGTCAGCGATACTCAAAGATTCCTATATTATCAGAAGTATTAGACAATGTTGGCTTAGCTTATGATAATATGGACATCAAATTGTCACATTTGCCATTGTTGCCTCTTTTTTATCCATGTCTGAAAATATTGTACAGTGAACATTATGATAAAATGGAAAAAAGAACAGGTAGGAAGTTTGCTTTAATAATGAAACATGCTGTATAAACAGTGATATTTTGTCTGTTAATAAATTTTTATTTAAAAGCCGGAATTATATTTTTTTGTAACGTAAGACTAACATTAGAGGATTAAGATGTTAATAATTACGAAAAAAAATGTTTGACAGTAGCATTTATTGCTTATATAATACACTTAGCTTACCCCGCTTTCCTTAAAATAGTAAATAATGTAAATTACAAGTAGTTTCGTTGAAATTACAGTTTTGATGTCAGATCTTGCTTGCGCATAAAAAATAGAGAGCAGATAAAATATTGTATTGCATAAAAGAAATGAAACAAATAAAAAATTACTATCTTTCCCTGCGTCGAATCAAAACATAGGTGTTGATAGGGAACCATAGAATGTCGACAACGAAGGGTAAAACTTGACCTATTTTTTTATAAGCCTTTAATGCTATAGTCGATAAGTTATATATCTATAAATTCCATATAAAACGATATAAATTCATGTTTCCATTTATTTCGAAGCGGGCTACAGTATAAAATTTCTTCATAAAATATAACTAAAAATGTTTCGATCATTGCACAGCTCGCGGAATGTGAATCCTGTTACGTAGAAAAAGCATGGTTTCAAATTACACATATTTATTCGATTATTGCATCGACTTTATAAGGGTATGTACACTAGATAGCAAGTTTACACTAATGATGTATTTGTGCGTTTTTCACGAACGCTTTACCTACTAGTATTTACATGTACCAACATTTTGGTTTGACCAATATTTACAGCCAGTTCAAACGATGAGGTTTTTGTATTTTGTAGCATTGTATGATCTCTTACCACGGAATCCGTGGCACGGATGTTATCACAGCCCTGCCGAGGACGTGTTAATCAAAGAACAACATCGTTTGAACTGTCTATTAGATATCAAAAATGGTAACAAATGTACAATAGCTAAATAGTCGAATTGTGTAGCATGATCTAGAAAATAGTCGTATAAAATGTAAATAGATAAAAATGACAATGACTCTGATGAATCTGGATTTCTTAATCTTTGTATCATTAAACGGATTGCTCGAATTTTGCAATCCTTTTATACTTGCTAGCAGTCAATTTATTGAGTAGATAGTCGGTAAAGCGTTATCAATAGCGTATGTTTGAGCAATATGAAGTATCTTTGTGTTATGGAATGATTAGGGATTGTTAACTAAGACACTATTTTACCTGTCCACATACCGTGTAAATGTGCTGTCTAGTGTAGAAAAGTTTTGTATAGGAATTCAAGCATTGGAAGTAGTATTAATATTAATGTCGAGACTAGAAAACTGAATTCTTTTTAATACTTAAACGATTGGCCAGATTAATACTTTCTATTTCACTGTATCTGTATGTGTATATAGAATATACCTCGTTCTTCTTAGATACTTGCTTAACTAAATGATTAAATTACAAATTGTAAACAGCATAAAAATTGGTCGATGTGAGAAACAATCACCCGTTGGTTTAAAAGCCATTGCAACAAATTCTCACTACCAACTATACTTCTTTTGAAGATAAACCATAAGTGGAAAAAGAAAGAAAATTACAAATATTTCAGTAACACAGAAAAAGATTGAAGACTTGTAAAATAAATTATTGTCCTTGGTGAGTTAGTTGTCAACCGATCGAACGTTAAGAGTTAACCCCTTAACGCTCAGCCCGTGACGTTCACGGGAACGCCGAACCGTCCAAAATGTGCATGCCCGTGATGGCCACGGGCATAGCCGATACGCTCGCCGTTTAGCGGTTTGTATATTCTAGCCGCTGATATAGTTATGGATCAGTCCCGTGGTATCCTATACTAAAATATATACATTTCTTTCACGGTTTGTTCATTGTATATTAAATAGATAAACACTTATAAACCCCCAGAGTTTACCGTCAACTCTTATTCGTTTCTTCAAATTTGTGCATTTTTGGACGGTAAATTTAAGAAAAATATGAGCGTTAAGGGGTTAAGAAATAAATAATAGGTATATCGAGTAGAGATTCAAATTAAGAAAGGGAGAAAAAGTTTAAATTTACATTGAAACAGTGAATTCGTATCGATTACCTTTCTTTAAATTAAGGAACGTTATAATAGGCTTAATTTCTTTGCAAACATGCGAATGATCAGTCTTATACGATATTTCTCGAGTAGAAAAGTTACTAGAAGTAAAAGTAAAAAATCGTAGAAAAGTCAGTTCGATGATGCACAGTACTGTCCGCTTAAGTGTTCACGTATTACAAATTTTAAATATTCAGGTATTCAAATATCGAGTCAATAAATTGTAAAAACAGGCAAGTTGAAGTATTGCTGAGGTTCTTTAGAGTAAAGCTTCAAAAATTGTAGGTGGACACCAAAAAGCGGGTAGTACTGCATATCTAATTAAGTACTCAATAGGAGCCCCTCCTGTACTTATAAATATGATAGTAGATTACATTCGAAGCTATAAACAGGGCAGTGGTTTTAGCTACGTTCCTTTTAAATTTTACAATTTTCTTTCTGTATGCGTACGTAACCGAACCATAAAATTTTATTCATTAAATTTTAATTTGTTGATCGTTTTACTTTGTTTATTCTCTTCGAGTGGCTTTTCACTTATTATATTCAAATATTAAGCCAGTTTGTTTAAACAATGCGGACAAACAATATTTCCGAACAAATTTAAAAGGAACACAGCTTTTACATTTCCATTTTATTAAAACTCCCATTTGGTTGCAGATTCGTAGTCTGTGTCTCCCAAACGTAATGCTCCGTTCTTACCCGCTGTCAGGTATCTTCCTTCAGCAGTATGTTTTATGCATAGACGAGACGGTTCCCTCAGCTCCAAATAGAAGCCATCTGAAGATACGTCGGAGTCCACATTGACTCCTTCACTGTCTGCATGCCAGTACTTGCCATTTTGACCTGTGACAGAAAACCATTTAACACCTCTATCTAAACCATTTTATCCTCACAAGAAAAATTTACCTTTAAATCTAACAATGCCCTGTTCGCATCTCTCCACTCTAATGGTTTCGTATGTGGCTTTGTTACATTCAAGTTTCGAACTTGATGCACTCTTGGGTCCTACGAATCCCTGTTCACACCTCAGAACCAAGACAGGTCTGTTCATCAGGTAGAAATAATATTTCGTGGTATCGACGTCGGCTCCATTCACTGAGTCTGCATTCGCATACAGGTGACCAGAGCGTTTTGTTGCCAAAAACTTTCCATTGTTAGCACGTAGAGCCACTGTGCCATCGGTGGACTGCCAGACCAAGTCGAACAGAGCATTTGAGGACCGTTTGTGCTCTGATGCCTGGATTCCTCCACCAGCCTCGAGACTCCAATATCGGTCCTGCATGGTACGCACGTACCACCTCTTGGTGACACGGTCAAACTCCAATTGGAATGTCTCATGTCCGGATATTTCATCTTGGTTGGCAGTTACATCAACTCCTGTAATGTAAGTGTTTTATAATATGTAAAAAGAGATGGAAAAAGAAATATATATATATATAAATGATTATAAAAATACCTTGTTTCACAGAAACATAACGTTGATTCAATGCTGCAACAAACGAAGCTTGTGGCAGCGATTCTTCTAACGAAAATAATTCGTCCCGTGTTACCGTCGTGGATCTCGATTTTAGAACGGCTTTACTTCCAATAGGTGCTAAATATGCTCCATATAAGTCCCTTTAAATAATTATGAGCTTAATTATTTTATAAACATCTGTGTAATATCACAAGTTATATTAACTAAAATTTTTAATATGGTAATCTTACCATATTAAATCTAGCCAAAACAATATTATATCTAACCTGAGTGCAAGTAGTCCAGCATGGAACTCAGCCGCGTACAGACAATCACGCGAACAACAATCCAAAAGTTTACCGTCGCGTGCTAAGTACTTATTATTGCATGTATGAAGTGCATAGTGTCCACCTTCCGATTTTGTATTATCTTGGCTGTTGTCTTCCATGGAAGCAGGCCGAAATTCCAATGTGAAGAGCGTATCCTCACCCCAAGGAACTGGTGCATCCACATGAATTTCGTCCTGCGTTGCACTTAAATGGGCAAAACGTTTCCTTCCAGCAGATTTCAGGTTAACCTAAAAGACAAAGCATTTCATAAATTTTTATTCAGGTTCATAACATTTTGAGTTCTCGCACAGCTCTATAAATTAGTAATTAACTTGTATATTCTTTACTAACTTACTTGAGGTCTTGCTGCAAGGTGCACAAGCCAATACTCTGCCTCGCCTGGAGCTTTGGCCATGCATTTGAGTTCATCTTGACTTGAACCCAAGAAATATCCCCGTTGAATGTTCTTTAAGGCCCATCTTCCACTTCCTTTACAAAAATTAGTCAAACATTCATATATACACATAAATAACTCATTGTATGAAATAATCTATTGTTATTGAAAGATCTATAGCATTTTGCTTTAATGTTTTCTTGCTAACAGATATTTTGCAACTACCATCGGAAGCCAATTGAATTTGAAAAGCACAGCCAGGGTCGGATGGCTCTTCTGCCTCGCAAGTAACATTTCCAAACTGATCCACAGCCAAATAGCGATCCAAGTGAGACCTAAGGAAGACTTGCTGTTCACTGCCCTCCAACATCCACAATTGCTTCTTTTTTAAACTAGACCCATTTGCATTGATCTTGAAACCAAAGGTCTCTGCTGTAAGGTACTTAAATTTTCCATTTATTAATCCAACCTGAAAAATATATATGTATTTATTACATAAATATTTACAAAATTAAATTTCATTAAAACTTCAATTTTCTATAAAATGCATCATAGTTAAAGAAAATAAATATCATTCCATGTACTAAATTTTTATGAAATTTTGTTATGACTAAAATACGAATATCTCGAATTTGGTTTGGGGGCACTTTTGTTTTTTAATTTTAATAACAAGTATATATTTCAAGAAATGGAGCTTTAACAAATTTATTTGTTATCAATACGAATATATATATAAAAATATTAAAATTTTGTATTTTATTTAATTCTAATAACAAATGTGTTTCAAAAAATAAAATTTGAATTATTTGTTATTAATGTAAAATGCATAATGGTATTTATAATGTTTATTATATTTTTGTATAAGATTTATATAAATAATAATAGCTCGATTGATTAAAAGATAATAGCGGCCACATGTTTTGTTCGATCTTTTCCTCGAACGTTTTGTGCTGCGTGGGGTAGAATTCTACCCCAATCGATCTGTCCACGCCTCTGTTCGAGGACTAAATGGCTACCAAGGTCATTCACTTGGATTTCAAGCACTTGAATATATTATTGAAGACTATCAATCCAGCTTAATTTTTTCGTAGAATTTACGATTGCACTAAAAACAAGTGTCTATGCCACGCGTCAACAAATTAATGTTTGAGCTAAATTAATAGCAGTGGTAATAAATTCAATGATTTGGATAAAAATGAAAAAACTCTTGAAATCTGCGAGATATTTATGAAATTATACGAAAGACACAGAGTTAAATAATTAAAAATTACCGTCCATCCTGTCTTCTCGTTTGAATTTTCGGAAACGATGTTTTCAGAACCGTTCGTCTGCATCATGTATTTGAATTGCTTCACGTATTAAAGCAAAACCTATTTTGATACAGAAACAACAAACCATCACATAATAATATCAATAATATTTCTTTACACACCAAAATTTTTAAATAATTCTTTCAACACTTTCGAAATGTGGTGTAATGTTATTTTAATGAAAAATACTCGTACATTTGTTTAAAAAGCAACATCCTTTTATAAAATGTAATATTCAAATAACTTCTTTGATCTATGACATATTGTTATATCATCATTTTACTAGCTTAATTATTTTTTCACATAATTGTTTACGATATTTTTTACAAATCAATGTGGAACAACAAATTAAACGACGAATTTTGGATTTTTGCTACTTGAAATGAAGGCAGTGATGACGCTGAAATGGCGGAGCCTAGCTCCATTTCAATTAACGTTATAATTTGTTTGAAACTAAAATGTGAAAAATAATTCTATTTTTGAACTGAAACAATAGATTTGTAACTATTTTAATGCAAGATTCATATTGTTCATATTTTTCAAAAGTGATCATCTTCCGAGGGTTAATATTGAATAAGTATGCGGGGTAAATGTTCGAAGAAAGGATAATTTCGAGCTTAATATTTTTTCGGGTCAAGTATAAGTAGTACATTCGCTCAAATATATATATATATAGATTTGATAATAACAGTTGTAACTTTATTCGAACGATTTAATTTACTGGTATAAGAAATTATTTGAAAATGATTTATTCGAATTTTATACACAATAAAGTTACGTTCTCTATCATTTAAAAGTAATAGTACCAAAGATTTGTTACTTTATTTTACGACACGGCTGATGCAGGGAAGTAACAGACCATCATGACATTTTCAGGGTCAAGATCGTGTTACCATAGCGATGCAAGCCCGACCTAGCCAGAAAGCTTCTACGCAAGCAGCAACGATCGTTAACATGATCGAATATATTTCTATTTTTACACGAAAACCTCTTCTCTCCCGAGGGATACTTTATTTTCAACTCTGAATTCGATGACTCATTTCTACGTGGCTTCCGTCTGGGTGGGGCCAACTCGACGGATGGAAAAGACGATAAAAGGACGTTTCGTCCTTTACCAAAATTTGCTTGTTCAACTCACAAATACAATGAAATTTCATACCGAAATAATTTCTTTTTAATATTGAATAAATGTAAATTTTCTTGCAATCAATACAGTACATTTAGTTCAATATTTACTAAAAAACATCATTTACTAATTACAAGTTAAACCCGAGACGGATAGTAAAACAAAGTTCGTTTACAATCATGCTACAGAAAAAATCAAAACATAATAAACTACATGTATATTTATATTACAATTTTAGACATTGTAACGAAAAACAATAAAATAAAATTATCGAACCGGCAAGCTAAACAAAAATTTATTCAATGTTAAAAAGCGATTCATAAAAGCGTAATGTAAAATCAATAACACCATGAGTAGGCCATAAGGGTCACTGAAACTTCATTTAATCAATCCAAAACATATATTATAAATATATACATATGCACTCAAAGTTAATGATAGATTCGTGTCTTATAGAAAAGTGAACATCAAGAAGAATTTAAGAAAAGCAGAAACGTCACAATATATTTCGAAAAATTCATTCTATGATATTAAAAGATATGTGTATTAGAACCTTTCAAAGATATCGATTAATAAAAAGAGAATTGACAAATGAATAGTCACTACTGCGTACTCGTACAACTGTTTCACGGTCACACGTCAACAATTAACAGATGCATGAACCCTGGGACGCCGGTGGATCGGTCAATTAAGGAGTCGTCATTTTAAAAACATAATATCCCAACTTCTAGCGGTCAACTTGAATTTTGATTCATCTATAGCATATCTATTTTACTTATCTACAGTGAGAACGTTTAAAAAACACATACAGAGAAAATGTTGAAAAGAAGACTCGAACGAAACTATTCATTCATAACAATCAACAAATCACGAAGTTTGTTACCAAGCAGAACACTCACCGACCAGGGAAATAGACCGGAAGTTGTAGATGTCGTCGAGTAGGAACGCCGTAAAACAGTCAGTGCACGCAGGAAGTGCGAGTCACGAGCAACAAATTATGTTCGTCACAACAAAGGTAGCCTGCGACTGACTTGCGTCGTTCACTGCCGGTCGTGGAAAGGATCCCGTAGCGCAGTGTCGCCGGACCAGAGAAATTGAGGGGAATATTGTTACCCTTCCTCTGTCAGTACCGGATCAGTCACGTGACATTATGGCACGTGCACGACAGAGACGGAACGCGTCACGTGACCGGGCTGTGGTGAAAAGGTGGGGATGATCGCCACTGAAAAATGAGGGAAGGGTATGTCTGAAGGATACGCGGCGCATGCGCGATGTCGGCACCCAGGACTGTGCATAGAATACAGCTGAATACAGCGCACAGCAAAAGTCATCTTCCTTTGCGGCGTCGCATTAGGCGATCTCTCTGACGTCACGAGACTATCCCCACCATTCCGTTGCGCAGCCAGCAACGCGCAGCTCTACGTACTTCGATCGCTGCGGTAACTGCAGGGGCAGCTGTGTGTCGCGTCGTCGGCCAACTGGCGTGAAGAGATCTTCTCTCGCACCCTCTGCGCCGGCGTGGGGCGGTGGCCGAATTACGCGATGGTATGGGGGAAATACTGTACGAACTAGATGTTTCCTCTTCTATATGTTTATTATAATATTCATTGCAAATACATAAATAGATCTATCTAATCGCACGACAATTTGCGGAAACGACTGTATGAATCGTTTGACGCTTCCTCTGTCCCTTCATTGTAATTTTCCTTGTAAGTAAGTATAAATTGATAAATATATATTTCATATAATATTTGCAAAACGAATTTATATACAGTATGATAGAACGCTTTACACGTTCAGCACGCAGGCGTGACAACCACAATTTTATATTTTGTGTAAAGAAAATTTAGGTTAATTTTGTACATGTCATCTGACATTATAACGCGTATTTATTATAGGCTATTTTTCGAAGGAAGGTAACTTAGGCTCATTGGTGGTTGAGTGAAACCTCGATTATTCGTACTCGAAGGGAAGGAAAAAATGTTCAAGTTATAGAGAACTTGACATAGGTCAACTTCGACTTGTAGAGGTCGGAGTTTTTCTGAATTCGAGTCGTAGAGGTAAAAAACGTGCTATTTCGAGTTGCAGAAGTTTCTACAGCAGAGCGGAAGGAAATGAATAGAAGTTTCGTCTCATAGAGGTTTTCGAATTATCGATGTTCTACTCTATTGTAATGACTGTCAATTTTATGTGCTCAATATATGCGTTGTATAAGATAATGTAGGACTACAGTGGAGAGTATTGATCCCTTTCTCCAAAAAATGGCTGATCGTAGGGTGGCAAAGGTTTAGTTTCTTCGAGGATCCTGTACGGTCCTGCGGGATTCTGTAAGGATATCGCGCGTGCGCAGTTTTAATAAGAGGATAGCGATAGATAGAGGATAGAGAAGGAACGAAGGAACGGTGGGGAACAGACGTACACATTGAACTGTCGGCTTTCCGGAGGGCCGTGAACTGCAGATCGACGACCCTGCTTTGTGATCGCTATTTTCTCAGTCGCCGTTGCAACACAATTTTTCTGCTTAAAGTTGGATAGTTTACTCTATTACGATATTTGTCTCGTAGGTTAAGGAAATGATTAATTTTTTACACTCACATTAGTTATGACAGATCGCAAATTAACACTTACACGCTGAATAGGTTAAAATGATTGTGAGTTGTTCAATAATTGAACACATACAGTTAAAAAATGTTTTATTGTACTTTTTGTGTGTATCATGAAAAATAGAAGTTATTCCTCTTGAAAATTAGCAATTGCATTGTTCATACAGATAGAAAACGTTGAAGTTACAGAATAAAATGCAAAGAAATTCAAAACTATAGAAGAAAATAATAGTATACAGTATAGTTTGAAATGATCAATTATCTCAATTAATTTATCATTTTTATTTATATAGATTACACGGGCAAGTAATTTTACTTTAGACGAAATTCAAATAAATTATTTTTAAATAATTTTTTCACGTGCAAATTATTTCAATACATAATAAGAAATGATTTCGTTCAAAATAATGAAATAATCTATAGAAAAATCATTTTCCAAGGCATATAAATTAACGCACGACTATGTAGTTCAAAATAATATAAATAGCCAAATCAGATAATACATAAGGTTGATCCAAAAATAACAGCAGAATTCTTCTGCTTTGTATTCGATATATAATTTTTTAAACGAATGTTATTGCTTATATTCCATGTTATATGCGTATATCAATTCGAAGCTTATTTATTGTTTATCTACTTGTCTACCTAATATTACTCGTATCTGTATCTCCACAATATATTATTTAAATAACACTCGATCAAGCCAGCCACATACTTGAACGGATTATGTCTACAAACGGGCAGATTCTATATAGTTGGCAATTTAATCTTACTGCCACAGACAGTTTACAGTTAAACGATATACAGTTATTTCGTTCTATTTGCGCTATGATATAGTAGACTTTCTGCGATCGCAATTAACGTTTTTAGAAGCGATCCTGTGCCACTTGAAGATTCGCCAGTCTAACACAATAACCTTCGTATACCTTGTCTCAATTCAAGTCAAAATTTACATCCAAACTATTTCGTAAATATGAAAAAATGACATGAATATTTCTGTTTGACTCTTTGTGTCTGGCTTTTGCAACCCGTTGCTCTGATCCTCGACGAAAGCGTAGCCTTTGATGCGCAGACACGCCCTCAAAGAAATCAATTCCGACGAAAAATATTCTATACGAACTGCACAATCGAAATTTCCGCTTGGCATTGCATTTCTTTTATTGTCTGGAACAAAAGGGTGTTGCAAGGCGAATTTGCACATTCCAAACTGTCTTAAACTGTTCAGATGTCTATCTATATATAGAAATATATTTGCAGAACGTCCTCAAGAATGTATATTGTAAAAAGACAAGACGGGAAGATTACAAATTTTTTAAATTTTCTTCGAAGTTACGCAACGTACAAAAATCGTCGATCAAAAACATTTATTCAAATTAATTGGGTAATCAGAACTTATTTCTGCTTCGTTCAGGAAGTCTGAGGACCTTCGAGCGTGTCTAACGAGTAGCTTAGACTAATTTGGTTTTTTTTCCCCGCGGATCGCGGACGCAGAACAATTCTAAATCTCATTCCTTATGGTCGCAATTAATCGCATCCATTTATCCGCGCGTTTTATGCTCACGACATTACATATTAATTAATACGATAATTGGGTGTAGACTGCAATAATTTTAATTGTTCTCCAGATTATGATTATGCGTTGAACTACAAGATACAACAGTACATGCACGGTACAAGCATCTTTGCATTTAACACAAGGTCCATGAACAATTTTTATTTCGACTGTTTTTGGCGAAATGTGTACAAATTGAATGTAAAACAAGGCTTGGGTAATTTTGGATCATGCGTTCGCAGAATTATTTTATTTTATTCTGATATATTACAACATTTTTGGTTCACATGCAGATAGGAATGATACGGCAAGGAATAGTTGGCGTTCGCGGACTCTCCACCTTGTCAAGGACAAAAATTTCTGAGATAACCTAGATGCGTCCTTCAACGTCGTTCTAGAAACTGTTACCGAGAGGAGAGTCAGGAGAGGAGAAGAGAAAGACTGACTGAGAGAGAGTTCGTTGACCGTCGAATAGAAGTCAGGAGCGTGACTGTAACCGTACCCGTGATCGTGATCCTGATCGCGATCGTAGCCGTAACCATGACCGACTTGCGGATCTTAAGAAAGTTCTGCATTAGATGTTTGTAAGTACATCCGATATTATTATATATATCAAAACTATTAGGTTGTAACATGAATGAGAATTTAATTACGATTAACAACAAGCTATACTCGTAGTCAGAGATTACAAGATTAATTAAATGCAATTCTGTATTTTGCTAACAAATAAAAGTCTTTTACATATATTTATGTTACGATCTCCGATATACACAGTACACAGTTGTTGTAAAGGTCTTATTTATTCACTGAAACAGAAAGCAGACCACTTTTCTAGAAGTCAAGTATTTCATATGCATAATATAGGGTGTCGCAAAAATGTTGTACTTCCTTGAAAGGGGTGATTTCTGAAGTTATTTGAAGTAACTTTTTCCTTTGCGAAAATGTTCTCCGCGAACGAAAAACGCGGACCAATCAGAGCGTCGCTAGAGCGAATGTTGGCACTGGCATTGGTCGAGCCGTAGTCCGTCCGCTGTAGCAATGCTCTGATTGGTCCACGTTTTTCGCAATATTTCCTCAACAAAACCGCGGAGAATATTTTCGCAAAGGAAAACAATACATTCGCTCATTAGTTAACTTAACGTATTTAAACGTAATAATTAATAATACTGGCTTTAATGTCTATAACGGTATCCTGTATCGCCGAATGGCTCCTAATTTATTACAATTCTGACGATTCTAAGGATTTATTCTAACAATATAATTTTGGGGTTACCCTGACCGCTGATCTCATTGACAATCATTTCATGGACAAGCATCTCGCTGCATCTCACATCTCACCGACTGAAAACTTGATGTCGACGATGAAAGCCTTGTCGGTGAATTAGGTTCATGGTGAAATGACTGTCGATGAGGTCAACGTAACCCATAATTTTGTCCCTAATTTGTGGTGCCAAAAGAATGGTCGATTTCAAACGGTAAGTTTAAAATGCTATATCTCGAACTGTATTGAACGTCAGAAAAATGATTTGAAGACACAAAACAATTTAAAGTGGCATATTTTAAGCAATATAAACAATTGTTTAATAAGATTAATTAGAAAAATTATATTTGTAAAACAAAGCGAAAGAATTCGCCAATTATTTCTACACCAATCTAACAGAAATATCGGTCACTATCCTTTTCGCAGCTATTGTTGCAATTTTCCTAATAAATAAAATAGCAATAAATAGGAACAAATTGCGATCAAACATAACAGAGATAACGTACATAAAAATGGGGGGAGGGGACGGAATGCTCTAAAATATAAAAAGAGAAAACCTCCAATAAATGAAGAAGTTATTTAAATACAACGTTCAGTCTTCTGTGGGATACCCTGTAATAGCATGAATAGCATACACAATGTTGATAAAATAGGTATTTATATTTGCCATATTACCATACAGACTATAAGAAGAGGACGCTGCAATCAGTACAGAATTTAGACCATATACAGGGTGATTCTAGGAAATGGGAGTGGGACAGGTTACTGATCTATGGAAAAAAATGATACAAGAAAAAATCATATGCTATAATACGTCCTAACTTCCTATGACCTTATTTTTTACGTGGATGCATCGATGCACCTGCCAGGTGCACTTGCACCTTATTTTTTAATGCAACCCATTTTTTTGTTAATTCAATCGATCCCTTTTATTATCCTACGTATAACAGTACTAACCCAAGTACATATTTTGAGTCCAAAAACATTAATTTTGCGTACTTAGTTTTAGAGATATTTAATTTTTTTGTTTCAAAACTTCGAAGTTTCTAATGCAGTTTCTTATTTAATATAGACACAGCGAAGTTCAATAAACAATTCACATATTTCAAAATATTTTTTATTACAGCTTAACTCTATCATTGACATCTTAAAAAACATGATTAATCCTTTGCACTACGATTTATCTTTAGTGATTCGAAATTCGAACACTGTGTTCTCCAATGGCTTTACATAAAACATACATATTTAGTAGATTCTGTTCAAAATCTTCAATCTGACTTGATGTTGCAGTGGAAGGGACAGAAAAATAATGAATATTACAAACTGATATACCATTCGATTTTCTGCGATGTAACAAATGTGGCAAAATATGCTTTGTATTTATATACATGTGAACTAATAAATAATAAACATCGTTAAAGCTTCTCTTATCTGAACCTTTTTAATACTTTTAATACAGTATTGTAGAGATACGTTTTAGCATCCCTGCCCCACAAATAATCTATGTGATTGAACTTTGAGTATTCGATCTTTCGCGTCTCTAGCACATTTGGTAATCTGTCAACGAGTTTCTTTATGTCAGCGGGATCGGTTAAAAAATCGTTTTCGCTATAAAATATTACTATTGGTATCTTCACTTTCTCAAGATCGTATTTCGGCGGTTGCGTTGATCCATAAATTTTCAAGTTCTCGGTCACTCCACAATCGAATTTGCGGAACGATCCTGTTAAAAAACAACGACACAAGATTTATATAAAATTTAAGGAGATATTGATGAGTACGATTGGACAACCATTTCACGACATGATTTGTGAACTAATTAATAACTTCTAGAATTTTTAATAAATGATGAATTACCTGATAGAATGCTCTGACCATAGTGAATAATCTGCTTAGCAGAAGCACCAGCTGGGAAGTGTCCTAAAATTAAGGGCAACATAGACTTCTCCAATTGGTCACTACCAAACCCAGCGATCATGTAAAACCAACACACACAGAAACCCTTGGTGAGGCTACCTGGTGCATTTCGAATGATTGTACTTAGGGTACGGGCCTGTAACCTGTTGCGGGGGAACCACTGATGTACATTGCAATAAGAAGATCCCCACTGAAACATGCTCGTTATAAATATGGCAAATCTAAATCTTGGGAAATCCCCTGACCAGAGGTGGATTTATTTATACACATCGCTTGAAATATTAATTTGAAATTTTCAAGATATAGTAAAATAGTTTGCTTTACAGAGGGTATAGCCGAATAAGCATGGTAAAAGTTATATACACCTAGATTTTTCACTTTTAACTATTAAAATCAACACATCGCAGAGGAAATAATTTTTATACAAATAAAACAATTAGTAATTAACTATTTCAACTTGTGCTTAAACAACTCTGGTACTTCACCAAAAATTACAAAGTTATTTTCTCAGTTTTCAAATCATTTAATACAAAAGAAAATCTCAAAGTTTCAACTTTAAGAATCGTCTATTGGTTATTGAAAGCTAATTCAGGCATCTGTTAATTTCAAACATAATTACTGATATATATGAAAGAATTAAATGGATATAATTACAGTTGAATTTTAACATTGTTGCAGTGCAACCACCTCCGATCATAATTGAAAAGTAATGTAAATATTTATAATGTACCTCCATTATGACCTGAAAGCGAACAAAGAGTTTGAGCAAAGGACTCCTGTGATTCGAAAGGAATGCTATTGGCGCAAGACTAATCATTCCTATAATCTTGCGATTGTATTCAGGTTTCTCACTGGCCATCACATAAAATGCAGTTGTACCTTGACTATAGCCTATGTAATAAAGTTCTGTATATCCTGTGTGTTCTAAAATATAGTCTATCGTTGCTGGTAAGTCATAGAGGCCAATTTCATGCCAGCTAAAATATTAGTAAAGTTATTAATCTATTCACATTCTCCATTATTCATGAAATATCTTTTTATTCTGGCAATTTAAAAGTACACTCGCCTGAAATCCCAAAATTCCTTATCTATGGTTGAGTACTTCTTATGTTTTTTGGAGTATGTATTCCCCCTTGCGTTTCCCAGCCAGACATCGTATCCATTGTCGCATAGAATGTATGCCAATGCCTTCTTCGGGCCCAACAGTACCCAGTCAGCCGAACTCGATAACAGTCCATGGTGAACGAGGATTGGTATTCGGGCCTAATGTTTAAAATTATAACATGTTTAATGTTAGGGCAAGATAACTTTCTGCATGAAGAATTATAACAATTATCGTTACCTCTGTTACATTTTGGTCGTTTAAGTTCACGCCATTGTCACCGAGACCATTACTTTGGTTTTCATGTGATTTTGGAGGAAGAACTCGGTGTACGTCTAAGCAATATCCATCTTTGGTCCAGATATGATGCGTTTCCGCTGTGTAACCATGAGCTCGAATAAGTTCAGGCTGAAAAAATTATTATTATTATTTATGACACACATTTGCAAAATATATGAAATGTGTTGCACAAATAAAGCTATACAATTACTCGATTCAACAGAAATATTAAATAGACTGATAATACAAGTAAGAGTCAACGAAGATGTATTGAATAAACATAGCCATTATACACAGTGTCTCAGTTAAATGGGATCGCCTAAATACTGTGCTATGAACAATTATAGGCCCAAACAGATTTTTGCACTTTTCACAAAACCTATATATTTATGTAAAATAAGTTTTGCATATTTCCGTTTATATGACGAAATAAACGTTGAGTAAACATCACGTAAAAACCATCATTTGAAAATATGTAAATAGAAGCAAAAACTTCTTGCGTAACTGCACTTTAAGCTGTGAAAAGTAATTATAAACTTGTGATTGCTTTCATAGTGATTTTGTTGTTCAGGTGTTTGTGTCTGCTGATCTAGCCGAATAAAATCGAGTGTGGAGATCACGTAGTAACATAATTATAGTTGTAATGTACATCATTTTTTCCCCATTACATTGTAGAGGCATCAATCAGAAAGTCAAGAAGGGTTGTAAGAGACCTTGCAATGAAAACTATGGGAAAACCAAGCAGCCCAGTTGACCTGCAACATTCTCAAGCAAGCATGTGGGTTTAAAGGAAATTTCATAGACTGGTGGTAATGCAATATTTGTTTTGTTAAGGAATGGATTATGCAGTCTGGTAAGTGTGAATACCAGAAAATGGAAATATTTAGAAAAAGTTTAATCTCAATAAACTTAATGATTCCAATTATTGTTGACATTACTTAAAAGAAGAAGAAGCAACTTTGTCATGTGGAGTTCAAGGAAGGGGATTAATTCTTTGCGGTCGAAGTCCAGACTATGACTGGTAATGCTTTATCGTTGATGTAGATTTAGAAAAATACTAAAAAGTTTGTTTAACTGACGCATTTGTACTTACATAATATTTATATATTTTTTAGGTGATAAATGGTTGATGTGCGTCGCCTATCGATCAAGAAAAACATAATTATGACTAATGGAAAACATACACTTTTAACTAATTTGACCGCAAAGAATTAATCATGAAAGAGAGAGAACGGGACTGTCTTCTTGCACAATTATAAAATACATCAATTGAAGGTATGAAGGGTCAATTTTTCAGGGGGTAACACCATACTTCCATCTGTACAACAAATTCTACTAAGAACGAATTTAAAAAATTTGAAATAATTACCACGTTCAACTTAACTCTCAACTGGAACTCTGAAAAATATTTTTCAGCTAAAATCTAAACTTTTACATCTGAGTTACAAATTTATAAAGTTTTCACAACTGAAAACTTTCCTCTTCCAGTACAAATAAACGTGTATAAAGCGCATTTTTAAAATAAGAACATTGACTTTTTTGAAAATTTCAAAAATGCGTTCGAGTCTATGATTATTCACATGCTTTATTTATTGTTGTATACAAATACTTCTCCGACATTGTCACACTCTGACATTAATCCACAAACATAACGAATGCGTAAAACATTAATTAAAACACACCGAACTGTATTAAATAAATTTCTTTCATATTTACAGCGAACTGCAGTGACTGTAACGTTACCAACAATGTCGCAAAGAGTATTGTCTAAACGAAGTAAAGAAAAAAGAAGGAATTTACTGTTGTCATATGAATCTCATCCTGATTGGCTACTGCGCTCATTATACGAGCAAGTAACGAAAGGTGATTTCCGTCACAGAGAAACAGCGTCAACTTTCACCAACAGCCACTTTGTTTCTCGTCGGCGTTTTTCCTTTATCTATGTTTTTTCCCCGAACAATCGATTAAACAGTAAAAGAATAATTTTTTCAAGACTTTGGACTTGTTATTCTATGAGCGTCGAACAATCGAGAAGTATCGAAACGATGATTTTGCGCTGTTCAATCCTCAAGATATACAAACTCAGAGACGAACGGCTCACAACACGCTCACTGACGCTCACAAAGCGCACTGCGCTACACCGTGCCGTGCGACGTCGTAAGATGACCACCCGCGATGATTCACGCGCACGCGCACGCCCTCTGATTTTATAAATTTTCTAATAAAGAATCGTTTGACTAATTGATGAAATGCATTCAATGGCTAAGGAGTGACATTCCAGATATTTCATATCGCATTTCCTGTTACAACTTGCCATTAGCAGCATGATATTTGTAGTTCGCCTAAGTATAGGAGGAGTTCCCATTGAGCAATCAGGCGTCCATTTTTCAATTCTGCTCTAAAGAGTCTCGCTATAGTCTCGGTATACCCTATTACTTATTTTCATAACTCATCCATTTGATATTTGAATACTGCGATATTTATAATATAATACGACCCCGATCCGTGGACAAGCGAGCACTATGCATAGGACATCCTACTGCACGCTATTGAACTGACTCATTTACGATATGCAATTTATTTCTTAATTATTAGTTAACACCTTATTCGCCAAAGTATTCGCCAAGTACATTGTACGCGTGGCTGTAAACATATCTGCAGGGAAGATTAATGCGTAGCATCTGTTTCTAAGAAATGTTATGAAGTAAGATGTAAACATTGCAGTCCATAAGTGGGACAGCACGATAGGATATGCGTTGTATTTTCCCTTCTTAGTCGCAACTCTGTGCAGGAAATGACGATATTACGCGTCGTGAGGAGTCCCCAGTATATATTTAGTACATATTAGTAAAGATCCCTATTTCACATGCGTATGTAAATACCACGTGTACGTACACGTGTAGCAAACGAATCCGGATCTCAATCCGTGTAATGATTACTACACGTGCATTTCTGTTTCACGTGTACACGTGGCATGTGAAACGTGTTAAGAATCCATGTACTTATACACGGATCCCTGAATCGTATCCATTCAGCACGTTCGAGTTCGAGCACGTTCGAGTCCGGCGACTGGTGCGTTTATATGTTTTTCGTGGTTTTTCGTTTGAGGGAATCAGAGGGAATTGAAAAGACTTCGATAGAAAAACATAAACGCATCAGTCACCGAACTCGAACGTTCCGAACGAATCCGTATTCACAGATCCGTATTCACAGATCCGTATTCACGGATTTTTACTCACGGATTCTTAATTTCTTACTAAATATAATATACACGGTTCACGTATATAAAATGGGTTATGGGAAAATGTCGAGCCCGGGTCGTCCTACCACGTTAGCATTACATTGAAAGCGTAGGGCGTAGGCGGCCTACGGTAGGCCTAGCATCTATTCGAAAATGGCCGCTAAGTAGACGAATATATTGCCGATGAAAAATGTACAATGAGTTTTACGTAAGTGTAAGCATTTAAAACGAATAAAATTGCAGAGGAAACCCGTGTTTAGCGGAACAGCAACCCGACTGTACGATATATTATTTATTTCATAACTCTTAATGTTCGATCGATTTAATCGGTTAACACCTTACTCGCCAAGGACAAAAGGTTATTCTACAAGTGTGCTTCGGTGTTCCTAAAATATTTGTAATTATTTTCTTTTATTGCGATCATTTACTATAACGTGATCGTTTCTTGTGTCGACCAGTTTTTATTCTGTTTACTTGAATCAAACTCGTCGTATTCGATACTACCCATACATATATTGCTGATGACTATAGACTGCGGATCTTTATGCATTTGTGGCTCATAAAAATGTTCAAAACATGCTGGAGCAGAATTTAGTACGATTTTTATTTATTTTGAATCTACAAATGCTATTATCAATGAAAATAGGATTTTATTTGGTTCCACTTTCTTAAAATTTCTCTAAAAAATTTGAAAATCGCATAAACATCCGCTTCTAATGACTAACGTGAACATATAACAAGCGTTGATAACAATAAACATTTTTCGTAGTATTCGCGGTTATCGCGATAAGGATGAACAATATTTTTACCAACATCGTTGCGTGACAATCGAAATTACCCTAGTATAGTGACATAGTTCGTACACATATCGTTATGTGTCAGCACGTGTCATTGTCAGTAAAGATTTTCTTCCGTTTGTGTCATATGATCAATTTGTGAATTGATACTAAAGTTATAGGGAGTGCCACAGATTTTATAATTGATCTCTGGAAACGACAATGTTGAAAACAATTTTTTGCCTCGTAGCCGTTTTAGTCGCAGGTATGGCTTTCATACGAACCATAACAATACTCACAATTTTATCGAAATATAATTTTACAATAAAAATAGCCGATTTTGAAATGTTCACGTAGGTATTGTCAATTTTATGAAACAATATTTCTTTGTTAATTGTAGTGAAAGCAAATGGAGATTTCGTGGTGCTCCATAGTCCGAGCACCGTGCTATTTGACGGGGAAGGAGAAGTAGAGCAGAGCTTCCTTACAGAAGTATTTACGGCTGCTCTAGGTTATACTGCTAAGCTGGTTCGTTTGTCACTTTTCTGCAATATTAATACATCACATTTACAGTTTTAATCGTAAACTGTTATTATTATAGAGAGGAACATGGAATGGTATGTCCATTACAGACCCATTCAGACTTCCAGAAGCTGTAGTTGTAATGGCGATAGAAGGAATAGATTCGTTAGATATACCGAAAGGTACAAGATTTCCTTTAAATGTCAATGAAGGCGAAGAAACTACATGGCAAGCTTTCAGACAACGTCTCGACGAAAGAGACGATGATAATATTCTAGTGAGGATCTATTTGGGCGACGGTCTTGACGCTGTAAGTGTTACAACAAAGATAATGGCTCGATATTTCCAATAAATTGTAATCTCTGTACAAAATTAATTCAGCTGGGACAGTCTGCTCTTGGAGAACTCAAACCCACTCCCATCGACGAAACATCTTTGAAAGCATTGAATTTACACAAGGAGGAAGACAAAAAGTTCCTTGAGGAAGTGCAACTGCTGCATGCGATTGCGAAGAAAGCACCTTCTGCTATTAAACCAGACTCAAAACCCGACGTTTACTGGCTGGTTGTATCTGGTCTGCAACCTGTTTTCGATGCGTATGGAAGTAATTCTACTAGTTCAAAGGAGGCGTTGGTCTTGCTTAATAATGCCTTAAACATGGTTCGTGATGCGTTCATCGAAGCTTATGATGGCCAGGTATAAATGTGTTAATATTATTACTACATTCAACTCAATGCTACATATTTAATTATACTATTCAACCTAAGAAATAATCATAATGTTACAAAAATATGGTAATTATATTGAAGTTGGGTAATAAGGTAACGATATCAACTTCTTACCAAAAATATTCATTATACTCAGGAAAATCTATAGAATCGTTTTACGTAAGATGCATTCACATTTTACTTTCATGGCTAAACTAGAAAAAATTGTTGAAATTGAAAGTTTGACTAATTAACAATGTTTTCATTTAGGTATTAATTGTGGCCTTCACAAACGATGCAAGTAAAGTACACCACACCCGTTCAGTCACTCTTGAAAGGCAGAGACGAGAAAGTGCAACGGTTCGTATCTGAAATTACATAACATATACATCAAACATAATTTTATGATGAATAAGGATTTAAATACGTACATTTATTATTGACACATTATTCAAGCTCGAAGACAGATACTGTAATGAATATCACTTTGAGAATACAAACATGATCAAAGAATTGTACCCATACATAATCATTTATCTCTATGTTAATCGTTTTATAATGTGTACACTTAGTGTTTGGACTATTTCACTATTAAAATAACAATTTTTTAAAAGAGATGCAAATAAAATTCTAGTTGCCATAAAATGTGTTGTATTTTAGCTTTTGAAGAAGTTGCTGATAAGGGTGGCGAATTGGATCTACAGATCTCTCGCATTCTACAGTTATCCGACTTGATTATTTGTTGGACTGTAGTTCGATATGTTTTTGCAGAACAGACATAACACCATCTTGAAATGTTTTATAGAGTATTGTACTACTAGGATGACTATTAGGACACATTACATTTGACAAAAAATTGCTTTCCATACAGCTATTTGACTTTTACAACAGAAGTAATACCCACATATGCTTTTAATACGTGTGAACAGTAACATTCACATGCAAGAGCAATAAAAGTTATGTAAAATTGTTAACGACTGTGTCTAACACCACTATCTTTTATAGGATAATAAGATTAAAAGTGTAGGATCAACTTCGGAACTTAAACAGCTGCACAATAATACATATTTTAATAATAATAATATTCAAATTAAGGTATGTTAATACTACTGCATGATTGAATACTTTATCGACAATGGGCGAATATTTTTCAACTAGAGATAGCATCTTGCATGTCTTCTAAAAATGTTTTTAAATTATCATATATATAATATTTGTGGTATCCAGGACTTCAATATACATATTTTGTTCTGTTCTGTGTGTTTAACAAGTTACTAACATCGAAACATGAGTCTAGAATTGATAACAAACACATTTCAACAATCAAGCTTTCCGTATTTCCTTTCGCACCGCTTTCAACTTTTAAGATAATACAGAATACATCATTGAACTTTTTCGCTAAATTAATACATTCGAAAAGTACACTATTCTTCGATGATGCAAACAAAGCTTGAAATACAATACAAACATTTACTATGCATACAAATAAATATCACAACAAAATACATTTTAAACTATGGAAGCTGAAAAAGCATAAAAATCTATGGTTTGTTTTTCAAAAAAAAGGCACTTGAAGCACACTCATACTCATAATAGCTGCCAATCTGTGCAATGTGCCAATCAATGCTGCAAATCTGAAGTAATAGGAGTGGGCTGAACAGCTATTATGACTATGAGGATATTTTAGATGTCCTCTTTTTAAAAAAATAGACTATAATACACAAAAGCAGTTTTCAAAATTAACAAATATTATATTTATTTTTTGTGCATACATCATGTACCATTGAGCAACTAACAAAATATTTTTGTTGATATAACAGAATCAAATTGAACAGCGAAAGTACACAAAACACATATCTATCAGTTAGTACAAAAAATATAGACCAGTTGCAAAAAATGAAAAAAAAGGGGAGAGCTGAGAAAATATGTGTCAAAAATATTACAATTATTATATGCACCTAACGAAGTAACGTTACAAAGTTGTTAATGCAACTATACTTTGTTACTGAGTTTTGAATGCATTATGAGTAAACATTCCAAATACGCCAATTATTGGTGGCAGACAGTTCTTTCGATGCAAACTGAAACAGGACAGCTACTGTGATCGCATAAGTTTGAGACATGCAACATAAGTTGCTTACATAAATATATATATATGTACTTATAGCAAAATGAAGATGAAGAGAAAAAAAATGAAGACGAAGAGGAGTCGATTACAGATAGTGCTAGTACTAATGAACCCAACAGTGACACAAGAGACACTACCGTAAATAGTGATAGCGGAGTCACTGAAACTGATCAAGATCAGAATAATATGGGGGAAAACATGAACTCTAACACACAAATTACAGGACAGGTATCACAAAGACTTTCACATGCATTCTAGAACTTCTTCTAGAATTATTAAGATAACGATTTCTGAATAGTTTTATTGCCTAGCAGTTGTTTTTTTGCCGAAACACTTATAGAGTGTCCAAAAAAAATTGGAGAAATCCTTGCACAAATGTGTGCGTTTCATTCTTTCAATGGAACGCGTACAAGCTTATAAATATTTCTTGGACACTCCAAATTTTGATGACTTTACTTATGTTTTGAATGCATTTAGTTTGCTTCTAAAGCAATGCTTCTTAATATTTTTTAGAAGTATTGTAGTTGCTTTGTTCGGACAAAATTTTATTATGCATGAGAAGTGTGATACTGTAACCTATTTAACAATACGCATGATATAGTTCTGTTGTGAACAAAAATGAAAGTCGTAGTGGCCTCAACATTTTCGTAAATTCTTTCATATTTTGGATATAATTTTTTGTATATGAGCGTTCATTCTTAGAAATTAGAAGCTAGAAATTCTATAAATGTACTTGCTGGAAGAGATAGAAAATATTCCAGAGCCTAACTTCGATTCTATACTTGTTAGTATTTATATTCTACAGTGTGCTATAAATTGATATTTCTTTCAGCAGGCATACTAAACTTGTGATAAATTAATAGATGGTATTTTTTGCACGTTAGTGGCTATTTGGTCACAGAGTAGTGCTTAACAGGTAACCATCTATTTCAAAATAGTTGAACGCTAGAGGCTTCCTATTTTAGGTGTTAAGAAATTTTGAACAATTTTAATAAACATACAGATTACTTAAAATTGTTGCAGCTTGTTGTATAAGGCGATATTAAATGAAGCTTTTTGTTTCAGGAGATCAAGAACATTTCGAAAAAGTACTCGCAGAACTACCCAATCATCTTTAACATTGTTTTGTGGTTTGGAATCATTTTCGTTTTCTCGCTTCTCGCCATTTGCAGTACGTATTAATTGTAATGGGTGATTTGTACAAAATGTTCCATTTTCTAATCGTTTTTGTTTGTTGTAGTTACCATTGGTGACATGGATCCAGGACGTGACTCCATAATATACAGAATGACTTCCAACCGTATGAAGAAAGACAATTAAATGTATATATACTAGCTAACGATATTCGAATTAAAACAATTTGTTTAAATGTGAGCTGTATTTAAAGCCATTGACTTGATTTCATCAATGCATAATTCTATGGCAGTAATACAGCTATTATAATGTATGTGCATGGCAGTTGTGTCGCATATGATGCATATGATCCATTGAGTATTCCTTTGTTGTACATTTTTTCTAGAATTGTTAAACAATTGTATTGAATCCATGTATAATAACATGTAAAAACCTATCTACTATAATTTAAGTGTAATATATAAGTGGTTACAGATTCATAGTAAGTAATAAATACCAATATCTGTTAAGAATGTAGCTGCGAAGTAAAATTATGGCGACGCACACTTAACCTTTGAATCCTTGATATTGATATCGAGTCGTTGTGATTACAAAAATAGATAAACAATATGATTTTACACGTATGTTATTAATGATGTGCTCCCTACTCCCTGGGCTTTTCTGTGAGCTGTGAAACTTTTTGTTTACTATCAAATAAGTTGTACGGTATTTACATTAACAAATATATGGTAAAGATAAATGTTTTTTGATTTTAGAAAGTGGATACAATTTTTTAAATCTAGTGGATCAAATAAAAAAATAACTTTGTGACATCTAGGTCATAATTGAACTCGTTCTTGCTACATTCGTAAACGTAACTTTTGTTTTTTATTACATTTCAATGATTTACAAGTTTTTCAAATTTTCACGCGCAGTCTTGCTACCCTCTTCTATATATGGTTCAGAATAAGGGATGAAAATATTGGAAAATATGAATAGAAGTGGCAACACTGTTTATAAGTAGACTGTCAAGGTCATAGAGATACGAATATAAACAAAATCCATCAAAAGTTTCATCTTCGGTACATTCTATAGTTCATGCCTCAAATTGATCACCTTGACAATCTATAGCGTTTCAGAAACTGTGTAAGATCAGGGGATGACTCCCGAGGTGATTCGAAGTAACATTTTCTTTTACAAAAATGTTTGTTATGACTTTGTTTAGAACTATTCATGGAAACTACCAGCCAATCAGAGAGCGAGTACAAGTACAGCAGAGGAAATCCGGCGCGGCAGCAGACAGCGTTCTACCATAGTGTTGAGACATCTATATATAGTTTCGAAGTACGAATTTGAAATAATTTCGAACAAAAAGTGAACACAGTTTTCGGAAATACTGTACAAGCGATTGCTCGTGTGGGCCAGTGGACAGTGAAGTGAACAGGCATCCGAGATGTGGCAGGAAGCAATCAAGTAAGTGTTTCATTAATTGTTATGTTAGCTCCGAGAGGAAATTATCTTTCTGGTTAGTTTTTCACTTTTCTGACCCTTTATCTTTGCACAAGCCGACATTCCTAGTGTTGTTTGTGCCAGACAGCTCATCCCTCAGGTTACGTATCTGTAAACATTAGTCACTGAATTAAATAATAATAACTCAAAAACGTTTCCGTTTGCGTCATCGGCTTCTTCGCGGTTAGGCTAAGACTGTGGACTGTACAGGATGTTGTGATCGCTTGTGGAATTCGTTGATTTTTTAAAAATGCTTACACCTCGTGAAGTTATCGACTTCATGATTTTGTAGTACAGTACAATCTTAGACAAAAAGCTAGTACAATGTATGAATTGTGACAACGAATAAATTAAAATATAAAAATATGGTTTTATACAATTGGGAACTGGTTCTAAATGCAAAACTAATTGTAAGTACAAGTTCTGAGGAGTCTTTTCATAAGTCTTTTTCTGTTGACAATTTATGCCGATAACGGATTTGGGAGTCAAAATCGCCCCCGGTACGATTTTAATCGGACTCGACCCATTCGATTCTTATCAAGAAAGAAATCTTGCTGCCAAGCTTCAGTCCGATATCTCCTCTGTAAGGGTAGTTGTAGAGGAAAATCGAAAAACCAATTTCCGGCCCATTTTGCATAATTAATGATAACAAAAAATTCTGAAAAAATCTGACATATTCTAGGTACCGAGCCACGTATATTAGGAAACATATTCAGATTTTTCCGTTACAAATGGATTGTAGAAAAAAATCGGAGAAATGCAGATTCCATACAGAAGTTTAAAAGCGACACCTAAAGTATTATATTACAATTTTTTTCAAAATCCCGAGCCTTGTGCGTCATAGAATATACATTCCTACGTTCAGAGAAACGTGCGTGGTACAAAGAAAAACGAAGAATACAACTTGCAGTTGCGTTTTGCAACCATATATATCATAACGGGGGATGCATTTTTCTCTTTTCATTGGAACTGCGTGGGTTAATTATGTTTATATAAACTAAGATAGGAAACGATAATTTACAAGATCACCTGATATTTTGTTTTTACTCATTTAATCGAAATAGCAATATATTTTCAGTTGTGTGTGTATTTAATGGAGAATTCTGCAATGTGTTAAGTATATTCCGAGCACTGAGATTACCTATTGGTTACCAAGCAAAATATGCTCCCGAGATGGAAAGAGGATAATTCGTTCGGAGCGTTGCGTCAGAAATGGCAAAGAAAGTCAGAATTTCTCACAGAGAGGAGAAACTGGCCGAACAACAATTTTTTGAAGAGGAAAACGGTCCATTGCATGATTCTCGACTAACAGAAATCAGGATAGCTCCCTAAGACTTGCTTTATATGGAACATAATAACTCCTGAAATTTTGATTGTTTTCGCTTAGAAAAACTAATCTATGTATTTCACGTATCCGCAAATGCGTGTGAAAACCCACAATACAAAAACTGCAATAGTCCTTTTGAAAGAAATTCATAAATATTGATAAAAGGATGGCATTTAAAACCAGCTTCCCCCTAAGACTTGCTTCATATAGAAAATAATAACTCATGCAATTTTTCTTATTTTAACTTAAGAAAAATAACCCATGTATTTCAAGTATCCGCAAATGCGTGTGGAAAATCACAATGCAAATAGTACAATAGTTCTTTCGAAAAAGACTCTTAAATATTGATAATAAGATAGCACTCAACACCAGAATAGCCCCCTAAAACTTGCTTCCTATAAAAAATAAGAACTCGAGCAACTTTGATTGTTTTCACTTAAGAAAAATCATCTATGTACTTCAAGTATCCACCAACGCGTGTGAAGAAACCCAATCGAAAAAGTGCAATAGTTCTTTCGGAAAGAATTCCTGAAGATGGTTGAAACATTCAGACCCAGGATACCCCCTTGACTATGATCCGGAATTGTCATAAACCTGCGAGCTTCTGTCGGTAGGGAAATAGCTCCCTTTTTTGTATCGAGTCTACAAACTCCAGGTTCCTGCAAGAAGAGAAAGAACGGAGATTACTATGCTTGTTTGCTCCGCCTTCGTTGTCCCCACCCGGCCATAGTCCTCGGCCGACAACACCTGTCGTTACAGCAGAGAACGACCGCGCTTTCTGTCAGTCTACACTCAATCTGGCCTGACGTGCACGGCGATAGTTTGCTGTGCCTTCGGGAACCGCGTTAACAGTGTTGTTCGCCGCCACAATCGCGAGCTGTCATCTGCGAAAAAAAGCAACAAAGAAAAAATGAAAGCGCAAAAGACAATGTGAGAAATGATCTCCCGGAAGATTTATTCCGATATAGACGCGCGTACCGTTCGTTTTCAAATTTGTTGAACGTGTCGGGTCGGTTTTGCACACCGCCGATTTGCAGTTGCGGTTGCACGCAGTTCGTCAGGTGCAACGAGTGACGCGCAGTGACGTCGCCGGCACGTGGTGAAGCGTTATCTCGTAAAAAAGACTTATCGGCTCTGCGAACGAACCACCGTTTTTCTTTCACGATGAGTCAACTCACGAAACCGTATGAATAAAAATTGTCCTTATTGTTTATTCATCAGTATTTGGCGCACCGAGTTAATAGCCTAAGTAAATTCTGACTCAGTCGAGAACTATTTCCTCACTGTTCGCGTTTCAACAATTTTCCAAACTCAAGTTGTGGCGGGAAAGTGAATTTCGAGATATTCGAGATCCAACGAGAAGATCGATATAGATCATATTTGAAATATGATTTAATCATAGATAATCAAGGATTAGATTCGACTGTTTGAAAACATTGATTATTCCGTCCGCAACGATAAAATTAAATTCGTCGGGGTCAAAAATACGATCGGACAACATTGATAAATAAGGATCAACGTTCGGACTGCATTATTCGTGTTTATTCTAACCCAGAGCTGTAACAAGTCAGACCGCGACAGTAAAATCGAATGTATTCGACGAAGTGCGACAGGAACAAGGTTTTAAGACTCCAATCCAAGTGTCCCTAAACATTAACAGTGCGACATTTAAAAAATAACTCCGGTTTCCTTGCTGGAAATGTAAGAGCAATTTTTACCTCGAAAATGGCGTCTTAGACCATCGAACTCGGTTCTCCAGGAACCACCTGATCGATAAAAACCGAAGAAGTTGATCAAACGAAGCAGAACACCTGTCTCTGTAAACTGTAGATCGTTTCGGGAACATTTTCCACTCTGTTCTCCAGTTAGTCGGCAATTAATCGGCGCGTCCGCCATCTTTGCTGGCCTCCGAGCCGCCTTTTACTTCAGATCTTGTTACCAACGACTAATCAGCCAAGATCATTGTCTGCGAACGAATATGTCCCTCAAGGAGGTCTCTAACACCTTTTGCGATCGGGTTGCGGTCTCTTCGGAGACTTGCTATATGCTCTAGTCGCCCAGGTAGCGGCTCTGAACGTTGTTTTACGTAATGTCTCGTGACGACCAGGTTTCTCAAGGTTACAGCACGCAGGAAACGTTCCTTCGAACGAGACCGGCACACGGGACTGACTAAATCGCGATTAATTAGTAGAGGATTCATTATTGCAACTCACCTCTTAATCGATTCGGCGCCACTTTTGAATTCTTGGCGTTGCCGATGTTCTCGCTGATCGCAGCTGATTGCTCGCGGTATTTGAAGTCTGGAGAACAGTTTGGGATCTTCTGTTATCATTGACTGTTCCTGGTTATTTAGAGATTGACAAGATTGAAACGAGTCCGAGACAGATTTCTCTGGGTTTTGTTGCTTCTGGCGGGGTTTGAGGAAATTGTGGTTGATCTCTGTTGAATGAGCGAGTAAATACAAGATAGGAGGATCACATGACTTTGGTGGCACACATCTTTTCAATCGCCCCAGAGTTTCGAGCGGGCATTTCCTCATTTAGGTGAAACAGTGGAGTAACGGTATTTAAGGAATCTTTTCACTTGTTTGTTGTTATTTAATTCATATTTGTCTGTAATTGCAAAAACTATTACCGATAGAAATTATATTCCCGCGCAAATAAATGTTTCTTAGTTCTCAACATGCGTATCAACGTGCCTAAAAATTATCAAGAAAATTCATCATACCAGAAAAATGTCCAAAATTCTCCTTCTTTAATTTAGTGACGGTAAACGCCTCTGTACTGGGACAGTATTGCTTATGTTTGTAAAAAAAAGATAAAAAGTTGATGGAAAAATCTGCTCGTATTGCCTGCAATTATAAGAATAATCAGAAAGCGATCGTATCATAAGACATGTGATCCTGAAAATATCGAGAAAAGGACTCGTACAGAACGTGAGAAACAGTGTTGGAGTGCATAATTCCGTAGTTTGAGCTCTGGGACGTTTGGAAAAGTGGGTGGAGCGAAGTTGTGCAATCGTGAGCAACAGACTATAAATCGTACAATCAGGACTGATCTGGTATTTAGAGGGAAATTATGGAATCCGGAGCGCAGAGGACTTCGCGGCCCTATTTGTTCAACGTGAAACGCTATTATTGTACGTTCACAGCCCGAGATTGGGAGGATAGTGTCAACGATATCGAGCATAGTCCTCTCTGACAGCTCGGATCATTTCGTCGGATGATTTAATGAGATTCGTCGTTCCGTCGTGGGAACATTTTGTATACGTAATTCGATGATTCAGTCTATTGGATCAATAAGGACAGTTTGATGCTGTTTTCTCGAACGTGCAAGAGGAAAAGACAGGAGCTGAGATCGTGATCGTGATTATTATCGAAGGTTGGAGGTGGAGGACAACGATGAGTGTCAGGGTCGTCGTGAGCGTGACGGAAATCGCAGACATGAGTCCCAAAGATCGGTACTTGGTCGAGGAGATTGGTGAGTGGCATTTTTTTTCTCATGATTAGACTATGCTTCGTTGGCTATCCACTGATCTTTTTATGTGGACCGGAAGATCTTCGATGACAGCTGGTTTGTCTTGGAATTTGTGGTATTAAGGATTCGACAGAGGAAGTGGTCGTAATTTCAATCGTTGCATGATGGATCTTATGTTGGCAGTGACCGGGTCTCGCGTGACCCACACCCACACTAGCGATTACACAGTCAGATACAACGTGGTAAATCCACGTGCATATCGTCGTTCTGTTAATACTTTCAGAACCGACAAAAATTATGTTCATACTATAATTATAATCAATAATTTTTAATGTGGTCACTTACTTGCTTTACTACAATGAAAAGTAGAAACTGTGTTATACAATGGTCATCGCATTACTGATCAACCGCAGAACAACGCCACAGCGGTTTAGAGCGACCGCCAGCTAAATAAACCTATCGACGCGGATATAGCCATAATACATTGCACTTTGCATTTGCATATTTGAAAAATACAGTGATATCCATAAATTTCTAGGAGAAAGTTAGAAAGCTCTTGTTACTCACTGATTTTTCACTTAACGATTCTTTGGTTTTTTAAACAAATCTTTAACGTCTTTTGGTGTCCTTGGTACGACCTTTGATGTCCTAGGAAAAACCTTTGGTATCCTAGATAAATTCTTTGATGTCCGATAAAGGATAAATTAAACCAATTATCCAACTTTAAGGGTCGATAAAATTTTTTTTTTGCTTATTTTACGTCGCTTTTGGAACTCCTATTCAGGAGTTATTTCGCGACGGGACCTACAGTTTTTACAAGGTGGGTTCCTAATACCACCTTGGGCACCACAGTTTAAATGGCACATGGAATATTTCCAGAGGTGAGGTCGATAAAGTGATAATATTGATAAACATATAAATTCAGGTTTGAAAGTTTTTATATTGCTTTGTGATCAAACTGTCTGCATTTAAAACATTGTGATATAAATTGAGTTAATATTGTAGATTATCTCAGTATTGTTTTGCATATCCTCATAAAATCTGGAACATCCTAATATCCAATAGACTTCATGATGAGAGACATTAAATCAGCCATTTTTTGTTAACCTCAATATAATTTTTATACCGTCTCAAAAGTGTTAAATAAGAGTACGCACCAAAGTAGAATTAATTTCAATAAATTTCAATAACAACACACGCAAGGAATCGAAGTAATTCACACTAACTTTAGCAAGAGTACACATAAGAATTGTTCAAATTAATTTAAATAGGAGTACAGTCTTAATCCAAGTTAATTAAATTTCAATTAATTTTGACAAAGATAAAAGTTGAGAATAAAATCAATTTGAACTAATTTCAATAAGAATAAAAAAATAGTCCTAATACAGATTAATTTAAATAAGGACACAACAAAACAAGAACTGTTTCCAATAAAGTACAAATAGTTGTAATATTAATGTTCTCTTATGTTTATTGTCTAAAGTCACATTCTTGTTCACTACAATAGATGAGACATTAAATCAGCAGTTCATTAATTCGTTCTACCCAGTCATTGTATACTTATTAACGTCACCAAAATTCCGAGTACGATCTGCTTTTTTTTTGGCAAATAAATCATCAGCTAGCCGGGAACGTATTTCGTGGCAGGAGGCCCGATACACCTTAGACTTACAATCAGAAATGAAGGACGCGTAATGTCTGATTGGAACTGGTTTCGCGTGAAAGGAAGCGTTTCGGTGTACATATGCAGCCGTTTGATTCGATAAAAAGAGAACCGCTTTTATGCCGAGGACCTTCGTTCGCCAAAAAATCTTCCACGCGGAACGTGTCGCGATTCTTATCTTATGGCGTGCGTTTAACCATAACAAATGAAGGATAACCATACACACGTTGTCCCATGACTGAAGTACAGCTAGTTAGATCTTAATTACTAGGCCCTCGTTTTCTTTCTTTATTAAATCCCCATTTCTCAAGCTCAGGTATCTTTAATAACAATGAAAAATAAATAAATATATTTTTGCGTATTTAGAACTGCTTAGAATAAGTGGTTACATTCAATTATCAGCTAGAACCACCTCTGACAAAGCCCCGACATTTTCTGGACGCCCTTTATATTTGGAGATTGTTAAAATTAAAAAAAACACCTAACAGTACTATTTTAAAGAGATTATCTAAAAGAAAAATTTCAGAAATATTAACAGTAAAATTTCAATAAACTAGACGGCAAAATTTCAGAAATATTAACACTCTGACGTTTCAAAACTACAGACAGTAGGCATGTTACAGTATTTCGAAAGAAACCGCTAACTAAGGTTAAAGGTAGCAATCAGGAACGACCGTAAAATTTTATAACCACGAGCAACTTTTTATCCTCAAAAACCAATTTACGACACTTTCAAAATGGACGGCTCGCATACCGCAGAATAATAAAAAGAGTGACCATGGAAATCGTTTTCTATCGATTTTCCGACAGGATACCTGTTCTTTCATCGAATGCAATTAACTGGTAATTATCTGCCGTGGAACAATTCAACATTATGAACGTCAGTTTCTCGATAAAATAACGTCGACAAATGGAACGGAAAAACGGTTAGCGCGCGAGATCCTTATAAAGTGATCCAACGATTTTAATTACTCATTTAACGGAAATCAAATGCGTGTACACAGTGCAGGAAAAACTGAGAACAAGATGTTTGACATTAATTAAGTACTCTTCGGATTCTCTTGCAGTTCGATATAATTCAACGAGCTCAACGTCTTCGTCTTTCTTGTTTCGTTATTGAAAAATTATGAATAGACTTTTATACAAAGTAGAAACGGTTGATAATTGCGAGTAATGCATCGATATTCTTAAATTCCTTAAATCCTTTTACTGTTTTAAATTTCATCCACTCACACATTGTTGTCATAAATGCATAAAATGAAGTCAGTTAGAGAAACAATAATTTTTCTGTCCTCTGCGAATGTGAATTGTTCATTGGACTAGATATCGTGCAACAAATAATTAGTGAGCAATGTTGATTTTTTACTATATTTCTTTTAGTATGAGATTCGACGAAGAACGATCGCGTTTTTCCGAGCATTTCAAAGCTGGTTTCTATAAGACGCGAATCAAAACCGCGAAATGGATGAACAAACATGCAAGACGAGACTGCGTTGACGCTATAGGTGGTTGTTTTTCATGGAACGTGCACGTGACTACTGACTAAAATGACGCAGGTACACGAGAGCCGATGTAAGAACAACAAACTAATTCTCGCCGCCTCTAATCTCGCGATTTACTATAGATACGCGCATATATCAAACTGATTCACTAGTTGTCACCTTCCTCGGACAACTTACGTTGACATTTCACCCGTTAATCATCACCGACGAGTGTTCAGGAACTGATCGAACTTCTGTTCCGCTGGTAAATATTGAACGTTTCGAGGCCGAATAAAACGGCGCTAATTTCGAAATTAATGTTTTTGCATGATCCGTACGCGCAATGTCACCGCGAGCAAACATGTTTTTCAAATTGCAGTTCTTCAAATAGATTAATGAACTGTGTTATCGAAGAATGTGATCTCGCACTCATGTGCATTTAATGTCAAGAATGATTAACTCCGCCGATATGTATGTTAATCACGGGGCGAAGGATAATGACGACAGCGTGATTAACTGTCGCTTATTAATACTAGGTTTGCGGAGCCCTAATTGCGACTATTTTACATTATTTTATAAAACTGACAAGAATATGTCTACCTAATTTTTAGTCATTTTTTGGGGAGTCAAGGGAAACCTTGACAGTGGTTCCTTAGGTCATTTCAAGTAACTTTCTCCTTTGCAAAAATGTTCTCCGCGGCTTTGTTAAAGAGTTATTAACGAAAAGCACAGACCAATCAGAGCGCGAATTCCGATTGAGCGACACGCCCCGCCGAGCGTAGCGCTGTTATTGGCCGCGCCGGAATCCGTCCACTGTAGCCGTGCTCTGATTGGTCTGTGTTTTTCGTTAATAACTCCTAAACAAAGCCGTGGAGAATATTTTTGCAAAGGAAAAAGTTACTTCAAATAACCTAAAGAACACTTTCAAGGCTCTCCGACATTTTTGGAACATAATATGCCCAAGAAATAACTTTTTTTATATGTTTATCTACGTTTACAGAATATATAGTAATTTTTTTAGGTAAAAATATCTTGATCGAACTCAAACTTTGCACAGATTTTTTTAAAATTAATTGGTCCTATTCTAGGGGGTATCGTAAAAAAAAAATACTGTACGTCAAGAGAGAGTAAATAAGGGCCACTCTAGTATAGATCTATAAAGACAATCCTACTTAAAAGATAACCAACTGCTACATTAATAATTTTGCTACTTTTTCTATATGTTCATCTATATTTAAAGTATAATAATTTCTTCAAATAATAACGCGTAATAATAAGTAGTGGTTTATTTTTATTGATTTGATTTCGGGATTACAAACATCCGCAGTTTAAGTATTGAGACTTGAAATTGGGGATTATTGGGTTCTCGAACAAAAGAAATCGAAAGTATTATGTCCACGGATTATGAAATGTTTCAACCTTTGGAAGATCAACTAAGATTATGCGAGTACTCTGTGTAAGTAACCGTAAACAAGCGCAGGAAGTTCGAGAGGTATGTTGGAATAATAAGAAGCAATTGGCTTCGGTAATCATCCCGAAGAGATTGTTACGAAATTCACGAGATATTTCCGAGGCTTCCGTTTCCCATTATCAGACGAGGGGATCAGTCTGTGGTATTTGTTTTTCAGAGTTATACAATCCTACAGGTTCGAAATACCGAGCAGAAATTGGGGTAATTGAGCTTTAACTTTATTGCAGCTTCAAGGGCAATTCTCATCCAAAATGCAATAAAGTGGTAACGGAAAATTGCGACGTCAATTTTCAGGGATTACCGTCGAGGGGGAACTTCAAGCTTTAGGTTCACGTTGGTTTAACCTGCAAACAAAATCTGTTTGTTGAGACGTTCCAATTTGAGTTTTCGAGGAAGGAGATTATGCTCACTTCGGTGTTTTTTCCCGGTGCAAAAGTATTTTTTAAGAAAAATTCCTGTGAGACGTTCAAAGTAGAGTTTTCTAGCTTTAAAATCAGTCTAGATAAATTGTCATGCGATTGTTTTTTACAAAGTTACACTAGGTCAAATGTGTAAGACATCTTACAAAAAGAAATTTTATAGAACCTTCTTCGCTTTCTCGTACATTTCTGATTGCAAAAGTATTTTTTAAGAAAAGTTCCTGGGAGACGTTCAAAGTAGAGTTTTTAAGCTTTAAAATGAGTCTATATGAGGCCCGAGCAACTTTTCTCCCACTATCAAGTAATTCATATTGCCCCTACTGAGCCTCAAATTCGCCAGATTGAGATTTGTGTCCCCACTCTATCTTCCCCTTCTCCGCCGCTATTCCCCACTGCCGCGGCTCGATCACATGACGCGTTTCCTGTCTGTCCTGCATATGTATGTCCGGTACTGGCAGAGAGAGGGTCACTTTTTCCCCTCAAATCATGCTTCTTCCACTTATTTGGCGAGGATGCGGCCTCCTATACTGAAGTTTGGTGGGGAGGACACAGGAATAGCGAGAGGGGCGCTGAAAGTGTCGGCTTTGACTAGGTAGATCATCCTCCGATATTTTTTCACGAAACCACAATAGATACGCGTCTGAAATACTGATAAGAAAAAGGTATCGTAAGACAACGATTGTACAAACACGTTATCTGACCTGATTTTCGACACGTTTTCAATGGACTCGCTAAAAATGCTCTGTTTACTTAAGACCTAGTCCGAGCTTAGGTACATCTGATCGGACTTGATTATCTTATCGCGACGAAATTCTTCCGCGGATTATGCACGAGTGTCTAAAGCGCGCGAGATTAATAAGCTCTGTTGCACAATTGTTTGTCGTAAAGTTAAAATGTAAATTGCTCGAACCGTTCGACGCTATTTAATGAGGCAAGGACAGTAGTTAACTCGCTAACACTGAAATGCAGTCAAATATTTTCCTGGAAAAGCTACGAATTTATCGGTGCAAGTTAAAACATTGAATATTGAAAGATATAATATCGTTGGCTTTTTAATTATGCCGAAATCGAATTTCTATAATCTGGAATAATAGCGCAACTTCTTGTCTGATATGGAAGACACAAGAACGGTCGAGATAAGAATATTTCCACTTCCGGTCTCTCGATGCTATCACAAAATCGACCTAATTTTATTAACGATTTCGTCGATGAGAAGAAGACAAACAAAAATGATATCTTGTAGCACCGCCACGCCGGAAGGAATCATTTTGTGCGTTTACTGACTCGAACGTTTGCTTCTTTGACCTTCTACTGCACTGTCCTTCCTGCAACCGCTCGCGAAGATTCGCATTCTAGTTGCAAAACTGCCACAAACGCGGAGATCGTGAATATATGCTCGCACTCTCACGAATGTTAACTGAATCTATGTCAATAAATAATTACTCTTGAGAATGTACCTAGGCTCGTTGTAAGCAGCGAAGCATCTACTTGTAATTGGAATTGCATTTAATCGATGCAATTTTGCTGACGATCACTTACAATTAGATTGTTATAGGGTGATAATTGTCGATGCTCAACCAGTGGAATTTTGAAAATTTGACGTGTCGCAATTTCGTGCAAAAGTTAGACAACGATCGACCTACAGTGGCTCACGAAAGTATTCGAACGCCCTTTAAAACAGAATAACTTTTTTATAATTGTACTTGTAATTGTAAAGTCTTTTTTATTTTTGCATGTAACCTTGTAAATTATAATTTTTTGGAAATCTTTTTTGCATAATCATTTCATGAACAAATGCTTCTAATTGATTATAAAAAATCAGGTCGTTTGGTACAATTACAAAAAAGTTATTCGGTTTTAAAGGGGGTTCGAATACTTTCGTGAGCGACTGTATACATGTCTAACCATGTTGTGAAGAGCAAAGCATCTTCTCGTTCGACACAGCTGTGCTGCTTTACAAAAAATTTATAAAAATTGTTCAGAGATTCAGAAAAAGCGTTATTATTAGATTCGCAGACTTCGCAGATCAGAATTTGCTTTCCTGTTTCTCGTCGGATTGGTAACAGCGTAGTAATTTTGCTGTCACTATTGACAATTTTATTTACCACGTACCTATAAGCGTACCTGAAAATATGTTATTGACGCATTGCCCGTCGAGGTCAGACTGATTGACAGTCTGCCCATGAGCCCATAGTAATTCAAGTCTCGTTCGCGAGTAAGTGTCATATTACTGTTATTGTTTTTATACATTATTTATCGGAATTCTTATCGTTCGCGTATTATTCCTGGTGATTTTCAGCAGTTGCGTGATCGTTATGTGATCGAGATAATTAGCCGTAACTTTGCATTGAATGGCTATCGTTACGTGGAAAAATTTATGAACGCTCTTCAGACTCGGGTAACCGTGCTAACAAACTTTCAAAGTGATCGGTGTAGTAGTTAATATGTAACCTTTTTTTTCGTGATTACCATACAATTTATTATTTATACATTTTTTACTATAACATTAAATGGGATCAGTGTCGATAGATCAGGGGAATTGATTCGAAATGAGGGGAAGAAGTTACCCCCTCTTTGGCAGTACCGGGTTAGTCACGCGATATTGCGACATATGCGCGACAGAGACGAAGCGCGTCACGTGACCGGGTTGGAAGCGTGGGGGAATAGGGTCGTAGAAAAGGAAGCAGTATCGCCGGATAAAGGAAAACGAGGGAAATACAGTTTACTCCCTCTCAGACAACCAGATTAATACGTGTCCAGTCTATGGTCTTACTTATTGTTAGTGGGGGATGTTGGAGTATGCTCATGGTGCTGCAATGGGATAGTGGAAGGGGAAAAGGAAGAGAGGAAAAATCGACTGAATAGTTTCGGTCGATTCTGGCGACACTGAGAGGAAGGTAGAGACACAAGTCTTCATCTGGGGACTCTGGTTGTCGGAACAAGAGACTGCCGATTTATGAGCGGATCAGGACTCGAGACGTCGAAATAGGCGTCGATTTCCAAGAGCTTAGTTTAATACCTGAAGCGTCGGCGTCGACTATTGTTCTCCCTTTATGACGGATAGACCCTGGGAATATCCGTTGCCCTATGTTCGGAGAAGTTTGCGACCGTTTGCGCTGATTTAATACAACCTCTCGGACCAGGATATTTTCTAGGTAGCATTGGGTATTTACAGCAGTACGAATTTGGCTTTCCCCAATTCTGCACTGGGTAGGTACTTACGTACATTCTGGGATTATATGAAAAGAACAGGCACGGTTCTAGCCTGAAGACGTTCCCTTCAGGGGACAGTAGGTCTATGGAGAGACATTATTTCGGGCCAATAAATAGTAGAGGGGCAGCCCATTGGCTATAAAAAACGGTTGTTTCACACCGTTGTTGCTTACTCTTCGTCGTACAACTAAAATGTGAATTTTTATACTTTATTCTGATATTAATTAAAATAATATTGCTGCTATTATAATTAGGCCGTTGATTATGAATGTACCCACAGTGGCGCCAATGGGATGTAAAGAGCTTAAGAACTTGGGAAATCAAAGACTCGGACTGAAATCTTAAAATAACGCAAGGACTCGAGTCTTAATCTGACGACATGGGATAGGGATATATTATTTTGCAAAAATTACTGTACATGCTTCAACCAAGCGTGCATAAGCCCACGAAGTTTCAGAACGATACGCGCAACAGATCTCTTCTATTTAATCGAAAATGTACGTATAAATCGTTTTCGTTTCGATCTTCTGGGATATTATCGAAACAATAAGCAATTAGTAATGGATTCGTGTATAGAACTAGATGGACTTGGCATACACATAGACAGCATACGGAAGAAGGAAGAGAGAAGGGTCGCGTACTCGGAAGGCCTAGCCACTTTGGATCGTTGTGTTCCGACTGATCAGAATAATAATCAGCCGCGCATTATGAAGGCAAACCTAACGATACATTAGGATGTTATTATGCAAGCTGTCGCGGGAATACTCTTACACCTCGTCAACGATTTCCTGCTTCTCGATTACTCCCGATATAATTCATTATTAACAACCCATCGATGTCTATGCGAATACTCAATTTTTCACGGATGACATTTATTTAATAAGAATAAATCTGTCATACATATTTTCGAAACTTTGCCGTTATATTCACTTATGTTTGGAGGATATACAGTAATTTTTTCAATTCAAAACGATAGATGAACATCACACGAACTCGCAGTGTATTTGATGTTAGAAAACTTATGGTAAATATCGACAATTTGATTGAACAGTTATTTTAAATGGTCTTAGGAATCACCCTCTTCATGGGTGATGAGTAGATTCCGGACCTTTATGCAAAATAAAAAGATTCTGCGTCAATTGCAAGACACAGGAGCTAAATATAAATTTATATTTTTATAATCCTCTTAAAGTGTTCTAATCTTTTCACTGTTTCAAATTTCACCTACTCATTTTTGTCATAAATTCATCAAATCCGGAGTCTAGTGACGAGTATGACATTTTTGGGACACCCTGCATATTTATACATATAAAGAAATTATAGTAATTTCTCTGGAGAAAAATATTCAATTAGTTGGATGAATTAGATGACAGTTAGATGAATTTCTCGATTTTCGAATTTGGTTCTGTGTCATCAGACTATTGTTTCTAGAATACTTCGTCTTCCGACACTGTCGCGGTCTTCGCGGCTGCCAAATGTTTGTTGTATCTAAGCTTTGTTATCAATCCGACGTTCGCTGAACGTCATACGAGATACTGAGTAAGGTATTTATTTGCTTTTTGAACGAATGTGTGCGAAATGCCACGTTCCGCACGCCAGATATACTTCAAAGATCGTCATTCTACATTATCTCGTAGCGTTACATCGTCATTCAATGAACACAAAACTGCTTTTCCTATTTTCACATATAAAATATAATGTGGGCCACGAATTATCCATAATCATCGGCCCTTCAATTAAACCGCTGAAGCACCGCTCGATAGCTTGCCAACTGTATGCATGCTGTGTAAAATTTCGTATCTCTGTAAAATTCGTATTCGTGTTTCCTCGCATCTCAACCGGAAAGGAAGCTATATCAAGTAAAATCGAAAATGCAAGATTTTTCATTTAAAAAACGGAAACAAATTGCCGTGAATTTCGTATGTTGCAGATTTTTTTGAATTGTTTATATGCGATCGAATGGGTCAAATAGGTCAAAGACTGGTTTTTTGAATTTTTTCGCAATAAAGATTTTTTATTTAAAAATCGAACACGAATTGCTGGGTTTGTATCTGTGTATTTCATATGTTGCAGATTTTTTTTTTAGTATTTTATATGCAATGGAATGAGTTAATCAAGTCAAAAATGAAAGGGATTAAAGTCTTTGCTATAGCATATGTATAGTTAACATACATACTTAACACACATATGTCGATGCCTTAGATGATAGCGGATTATTGAGGGAGGCGAATTCTTTACGGCGCAGCGAATTTACTCGAGCAAGTCATCATATGACAATTCGTCATTGGGCCATTAGATTCAATTATGCAGTACTTCATCTGCACCTACGTGGCATCTCGTGACCGCCCACTAAACTGCTTTCACGTGAGGAATTACTCCATTTAAAGGAGCACGTTTATCACGAGACTATAACTGAGCATCGTACACCGTGACGGCATACTACATCGATCGATAAAATTATAGTTTTTCTTGTTATGTCCACTTATCATTCACAGTTTCGGAGAAATTTAATTTTTAACGAAAAAAGAAATTTTCAAAGAGTTCAGTCGGATTAAGGTAGTCAAAAATGCCCTTCAACCGATTTTGAGATGGCTCGTTCGTTAGCTTACGAAGAAGAAACCCTTTCTACCAAGTTGCATCCCTACACGTCGTCCGTAAGGGTAGTTACGAGAATCGAAGGAAACCCCAGTGTTTGCCTCATTTTCTCCATTTAATCACATCTGAAAATTCTAAAAAAAATCTGACGCATTTAGCATATCGAACCACATATTCGAGAATTTTTTCTGATTTTTTAGTTGTTAACTCAGGTCGTAAAAAGTGGAAAACGAGAAGAAATTCGAAAAATACAGGTTTTATATTGGAGCTCAAGAGCGACCAACCTGGAAATTAATTTAATAATTAGGTGTTGTCATCATTATTATCTCCAATTTTTATCATATTTTTAGTTTAAATGAGTCATAGTTAAAAAAAGATAAAACCAATTTTTTCGATGTCTTTTCGATGATACTTTTGCTGTAGAAAGTTAAATCCGATCTAATCAGTGAAACATAAGTGTTCGGATATTAGAACGGTTGGTTTAGATACAGTGCTCGATTAAATCTTGATCAATGAATCGTGTTGTACGTGTATCGTTTTAGATTGAACTGTTAACATGAGAAACATGCATCGGATAATGGAGAATTCAGATATCATCGGTTCGGATAGTCGAGGTTCTTCTGATCGTCAATTAAACAACCAAATATGCTCCGAACTATATATGTCATGTTTGGTCTCGTTTCAATCAGAAAACGTCCAGAAATATGTTAGCGAAAGGTTCATAAGGAAATATTTGTTTATTTATTAAATGTATATTTTCTGTGTTCTTTCTAAAAAAAAATTTGGAGAACGAATTCTATATTAATTATATAAAAATAAAATGTTATTACTATTCCGACGTTTCATTAATGAAAATTAGTATGGGAGTTTCGATGATTCAAGGAACGACAATTAAGTGTCATAAAGATAAATGTAGTTGCAAAACAGGGGCGCCGAAGTTTTCGCGCTGGAAACAGTCCACTGATGACCGTTAACCTCGATGATTTCCGGGTCACTGACAACATTGAGACGTCATAGTACATCTAGCCGTCGCGTCGTGCGTCGCCGTGAGATAAGAACAAGCGTTCACGTTCCTTTGTCTTTCGGAACCACGTGGAAACTCCATTTTGGGTCCCATAATTGGCATTCCAATTGAAAAATAAGAAAATAAAATAGCCTACACAGAGAGAAAAGAGAAATCATGCTGACATAGCAATTTTGCAAAATCTTATGCAACAGTATAACACTATAATATTATACATATGTATAACTATTATTACAGTGTAACAATATTTTACAAAATTCCAACCAAAATGATCTTAAATACATTTTTTTAATGGGTGAAAGTAAAAATTAAATTAGAGGTTCAATATTAAGTAAAATTTTACCAACTGAAATAATATGCTTTTTCAATCTATTTCACCACTGCAACAGATTAGAAAACTTAATATACATCAAGAATGTACAGGAATAGTTTCACCTTCCGACGTGTGCACGTCAATACTTTCCGATAGGAAAATGAATGCATCATCCCGGTAAAAGTTTCCGTCGCTAATGACAGAACGGCCGTATTATCGCATCGGTTGAAATGCATTAAGGGATATCCCCGAAACACCTGTCTAATCTAAATAGCATAAATTACTCTCGGCGATTATGAAACTTAAGAAACTTAAGCGAGGCCTCGCCGGAAACAACGGTTTCTGACTGTGACTTTGTCGAGCTGTTGATTAAGGAGATCAAGTCTATCTGTTTTTCGATCGTACGGTCTGGCAGATACGACACTCTAATCTAGATCGCAGCTACTAGCGATACAATACTTAATATGCAATAATTCAACAAAGTCTTTCTTGCGTTTTCAATCTCAAGTTTCCCGTCTTCGCATTTTTGAATTTGTACTTTCTTTAAAGGGGCGTGATTCCTAAGATCATTCAAAGTAACTTTTTCCTTTGCGAAAATTTTCTCCGCGGCCTTTTTAAGGAGTTATTAAAGAAAATCACAGGCCAATCAGAGCGCGACTACTAGCGGCTCGCGCTGAGCCCGGCGTTGGCATTGGCCGAGCAGCACTCCGTCCCCCACAGCCGCGTTCTGATTGGTCCGTGTTTTCCGTTGATAACTCCTTAACAAAGCTTCGGAGAACATTTTCAAAGGAAAAAGTTATTTCAAATGACCGTAGGAATCATCCCCTTTAAGGAGATACAACATTTTTTGGACACCCTGTACATCTGACACTACTGGAAATTTTCTTTTTAATTTTTAAAAAATTAGAGATCAAAATGGTTTTCCAATTTCGGTTAAAAAATCTATAAGAATTTACCATTATTTATGTGTATTTTACAATTCTTGTCAATAATGTTCACAAAATGTCGCAGAACAGTGCAATGTTGCTTCGTACGTTTAAAAATTATTTCAGCATAATGAAAATTGTTTATCAGCCACGACGACCTTACTACGATAAACTGCGTGTAGCATTCCGTAGTCTTACGTAAATTTAACAGTACAGCAATAATCCGATAAGAATTTTTTATTGTATGTTTCACTGTCACGATCATACATATATTGTTTCCTATCAGCGGGTTATCAGCGATGCTTCTGAGGCACTCTGGACATCATGTTTACAAACAATGTCAACTGACTTTCTAATCCATTTACAATAATGAACAATCTAGTAGCCATAGCAATTATCTCTTTTTAAAAAAGGCGTTCGAAAATTCTATACTAATCGTACACATCAAAAGATTGAAAAAAACTGTTGCCTCCGCTATCATAATTAGACAGCGGATACTATGTATTTAGGAATGAGTAGTTTAAATTTAAAACGGTGTGGGAACGTTAGATGAATTTAAAGATATTGTTATATTATTTTCAACCTGTTAGACATTATTTCGATGACGACGTATTTTCAAATGAAATGCTCTGAGACCAAGTTTTCAAAAAGTTAGAAAACTGCGGCCCGCATGGTATGTCCGCACGATGCGATGGGAGAATCGATTATCGATCGATGTGATCGAGCGCACCATAACATAACCTAGAAGGTGTCGCGCGTGACGAACAGGGATGCGCCCGATCACGGTATTACATATTATCATATTATTATATTGTTGTAATGTTTAAACGTAATATATCGTTAACGGTGCTTAGTATCTTGTACGGACCCACAAAAATAAACGAAATAGTTCAACTGAATGTGTATTCGTATCAGTTATAACTTATAACACTTATAACGGTTCGAACAATAAACGTCCCGCTGCGTTTTTATTGCAACGCATTACACACGGTGAAATGCGTAAATGGTGCATCGATGTTGCATAAACAACAACAAAGATAGTAATTATCACTGTGCAAGGCCTCTGCGGGTGGTAACGTGCCGAGAAGTTATTTTATCGGAGGCGCAGCGTGTCGTCACTTACGCCGATAGAATTTTGGTAAACAATGCCGATTTCAGAATCATCTCGCGCCCGAGGCGTTCATTCTCTCCATTTTATTTTTCGGAGAACATTCACCTCTCATTTCAATGTTATTTTTATCGATTCGCCTGTTTTTCTCAGACCGAGCGAGCCAAAAAAAGTTTTACGCTGCTTCGCCAAACACTAATTTGCAAATCATGCTAATCAACGTGCCAGAGCATTGAAGTGGAGAATAGTCGGAAAATGAAATTATTGAAAATTTGAATATGAAGACAGATTACTGAAGGTATTTACATAAAACAATGTATGATTTTAATCTCGTTTATCATTTCAATTTATTTATGATTTGAATTATATGTAATTTTAGCATGATTGCAATTATTTATGAGTATGTATTTAGTATGATTTGAATTGTATGTATCTTTAGCATGATTTCAATTATTTATGACTATAGTATGATTTAAATTATTTATTATTTTAATTATATAGGACTATGGTGTGATTTCAACTGTTTATGCTTTTAATACGATTTTAATTACGTGTATAGAATTTAGAGGTTAGACAATATTATTTCAGTTAAAGAATAGAAACAATTTCCAATTAATGAAGGGATAGTTTAAAAACAAATCAGTTTATTAAATATTATATTTATTTAGTACAACATTATAACATAATTAATAGTACCATAAAATTAACCATAGTAATGTTTTTAAAGATTGATTTGATTCACAGATTTGAAACATTTTTTATATTTTCATTGATTTTAGATTATTTGAATATACAAAATATTTAATTCGAACACTAATGCTAACCTTTATTAGTATAATAAACCGGAACGTAAATGTAAATTGTAATCATTCATGAACGTTTGGACTTTAAAGGATGCGAAAGTTTTATCTCGATGCTGAAACATGCGAAAGTAATGCAGCCACAAAGAATAGATAAAATTACGATAAAACTTTTCCACGGCGACCGAACAATAGTGAAGCCTGATCTTTTGACGTAAACACATTTTTTCTTAATAAACAGTGAGAAAGTCTTTCAGTCTGCACTTGGACTCACACTCACGATATCAAGCAATAAAATTTACTCCACTGCGAATCGCGTTTATGAATCGAACAGATTCAAAGAGATTCTTTGTTCTGTATACCACATTTCTAACTAATACTAATATCGAATGATTCTCTACTAAATTAGAATTATCTGATGATTCTGGTATGCAAGTAAAGATCCAGTGAGTCCACTATTCTTTTGTGATCTCACCGACCGCGCCAAACGTAGAATAGGACGGCGCGTGTAAACACGTAAACGTCATTTTAACCAGAAAAATGCTACAAATAAGTTGGCGAAAGTCCCATAAAAAAATAATGAAAAATAAAGAAGTTTTGTAATTGGATTAGTGGTGATTCACACCGATATACCCGACTCCGTATCGGATTACGTTACATGTTTACGCTTTACACTGCTTGGCGACCGAGGTAGCTCGAGCTCATATTCGTTTTTCGTAGATCCTATGGTTTCCGTTTTCTTAGATCAAGAATTTATTGTATCTGTATCTTCTTGTATTAGTTCTGACGATAGTTGCATGTCAAGTGAAATTAAATTGTAATTTAATATCTTTTAAGAACTAATTTCGCGAATTGTGCTATATTAAATTAATATTATCTGATAAATTAATTTAGAATTTAGAAAAGACGATAATTTGAGGACTAATATCGAATGATTTCTAAATTGATTAGACAGATAATTTCTTGCCGCGTAAAACGTTCTGATCATGGCGAAGTGGTAGGTCAACATCATTACTGAATGAACGTTTGTCACGGCTACAATATGGTGTTGTGTAGACATTGGAATGAACTTATGCTTTCAGTTGCTAATTAAAGATAATTGTTTCGTCGTAACGCGATTAACGAATTCAAACAGACCGAGCAAATTGATATCGCTTTTCCTGAACGTTCGTTGACAGTGTTACTATTTTTAAGGACAATTAAGCTGTAGATCCCTGGAAGATAATAAAATGAGTAGGTGCTGTGTAAATCAGTAAAAATTTTCAATGAATTTCAGAATACTTTTCTATTATCTTCAACTGAACGAAGTTATTGGAGAAACAAATCAATTGCTATTTTCAGCTCCTGTATCTTGCAATTAGACAATTTTTATTTTGCATAAAAATCCACAGCCTAATTATAACGAACAGTTTCGTCAATGACTTCCTCAATTTAATGTCCTCTCCAGGAAATGTTCTTAATAAAGAATTGTTTATATATTCGCGGCAAGTTCTTCACCTAAAATAAATTATTATTTACTTATTCGGAATAAATTTCTTAATTGCGTTTATATCGCTGTTAAAATATTTTTCAAGAAGTAGACTGTTGATAATAAAATATAGATCAATGTTATAATAAAAAGAAAATGAAAATGTTAACAAATTGAGTTGGTATTCCAATTTACTAACAGAAACTGTTAATTAACACGCTCAAGACAACGTGCCAGTAAGAAAATAATAAAATATCGTGACAGACATATTACAAAAAAATAATTATTCAAAAAGATAGCTCCTGAACAACATTTAGAATACTATCAGCTGATAATTATTCTCTAGCTTTGTAAAATTGTTCTCCGAGGTGCTTCTTGCATAATTTGCCGTAAAAATAAATTAAAGCTGCAAGTTATTTCAGAAAATTGAGTATTTTCCTCGAAACAATTCGATTTCCGATAACTTGTGAACGGTAGCACATGTAATCATGCGAATAATCACAATGACGTCTACTTGATCGATTTATTACCGTTATTATTGCAGGTCATTACGTTGGCCGACAACAAGTGCAAAAATAATTAATTCTAGTAAATCAATCATATAACTTTTATTGCTTTCAATGTATCTCTTTTCGCAGTGTACCGATAGTAATGAGATTTTTACTGAACCATGCTCTCACATACTTTTTAAAATTTATTAATTTCATTCTATACAGGGTGTCCCAAAAATATTGAAAGGGGTGATTCCTAATCACGTCTATTCCTTAAACCTCATCGTTTTGAACAATTGTGTCGATTTTATTTTATACAAGCTGAAATGATATGTTTAAATACAGCAAGGGTGATTTGTTAAATATTGTTTGTGATTAAAATGGAAGTACAATTGGGCTTATTCGTTTCAAAATCTGCGACGCACTGGTATATAGACGTCGTCGTTTAACATCCATCAGATGCCTTGCCAACAATCGTAGATTACACATAACTATTGCAAGAGCAAAATAAAATGGTAAGAGGAAGTTACCTAACACCGGACAGCACTTGTTGCCGGCATTTTATTAAATAATTGAAACATAACGAAAAGATTTAACTCGTGAAGAGCACGAGGAAAAATAAATGGGAGCAAAGTATCCAATCAAACTAACGAGACCCGCAAAATGAAGAAAATGGTAACAATGAAATGGGCCTGGCACACTATTCACAACTAAACTATTGTTGCTGCGAATGTACAATTCGTTTATAGTGTAGCGAAAAAATTATTATTTTTATTTTCACATAGAAGTATTGAAAATAACTGTTAAATTATTGCAGATATTATTTTCAGATCAATTAGTTCAGGCGCTCACAATAACTGTTTTACTCTAACCGATTTTGATGAAATTTTCAGGATATGTATAATTGACACAGATCTGGAAACGTATTTTTTAAATTTTCAATACAGATTGAAAATATATATAATGGAAACTACTTTATACACATTGGAAACTTTACCCAATTTTATCAAAATAACAGCTTACGGGATGTTTTGTACTATTTAACGCGGAAGTGTCGGTTACCGGTGACCGTCGACACGTTAAGGATTTAATTCGGTATGAATGATGAGCTCCGAAATTCAGGGTCGGATCATCCTCGATTTTCGTCTCGGTCATTGAGCCTGCAATTACAATACATAGTGGGGACACTGTCGATGCGAAGCAGAGGCCGCTCTGAATTGAAGAACACGATCGTGCATTATACAGTATACATACATATGAAGCTTATTGTGGTGCCGGGGTGTCGATGTTGCTTCATCGAGACAGGAAAACACATTTTTCAAGCCATTAGTTTACAATTTTCCATTGATAGCTGCATAATTTCATCAAAACAAATTTTATTTAGCAAGAAACACACTCCCCACCGTTTACGGTGACCGATTTATAACACACGATCTTTATCGTAACACGTGTTCAATGAAATAAACTTATTAAATTAATTCTCCTCGAATGCACCGTTACCACAAATTAACCCCTTGCCCTGCCATTTTCTTTACAGTTACAGTGATTAAAACGTTTTTATGCACTAAAATGTCGTAGAAGGGGAAAAAAGTATGTTTTTTCTATGGCTACATTTATTTTAATGTTTAAATATTGATTACAAACTAATCACATTTTATTTCATCTAAAATGAAATGCGTCATATTCATATTAGTTAGGCTTTGTTAAAAACCTTCATCACGAGTCTGGCACGTCAAAATACGGCAAGGGGTTAAAGAGCATAGACGTTTGTAAAATAAATCACAATGCAAGGGGTCAATGATGAAAAAACCTAGAAGCGGTACTAATCATGGTCACCTTGTTGATAGTCCCTAGTGCACCCACACCTCGATACCTGATCAGTTCGGCCGAGCCCCACTTGAACAGGTGCGCACAAAAACATCTAGGTCCACCTCCCCTCCGGGGGACACATAACTATTCCCTCGGGACAGAAAAACTACGGTGCAAATGAGAAATGCCGAAAGTAGGGGGACAGAACTGTCTCCCCTCCCTGCGTGATCGCGCGAGTAGGGGGAGGGTGAACCACCGGTGAGGGAACGGGAGCATTCTCTGTTCAGTCAGTGCCGTGAGGTCCGTCGAAGGTGAAAAACCTCATCTCTCTCTCTCTCTCTACGATCGCGTTCGGAGCGCGGCGCGTATTGGTCCCGCGAAACTGCTTTCTACCGATCTCTCACCGATGAGAGATCAAAGTGGCTCAAAGTGCTCGTGACCGCGAGCCTAAACGCGACAACACACCGTGTGCGCTGCTCTTCCATGTATATCGGTGGTGTTCCCGCATCTGGTTCTCTTCGAGATCGTGCCCCGTTGCGTAGATCGATATATCTATCCTTTTTCAAAGTTGGCTCTTCCTCGATTTTCGGAGCGCCTAATGTGTCCCAGTGAAGCGACCCGCTTCCTCAGCGCCGACGCATAGTAGGCAGCCGATATTATGTTGGAATTCTCCGTGCAGCATGCCGAAGTCGGTATGTACTATGTATGTTTATGTGTATGTATGTTGTGACGGGCCTACGTGGGTCGCGTACGGGAAAGAAAGTGCTTTCTCGATTGTCGGGCTTTTGTAACTCGCGGCGGACTGTTTACACGCGCCACACAGGACAGGGCTTGCTCGCTTCGAGCGGTCACAGCGTTTCGGACATGGGATTTTCCGGAACTTCTAGTTTTCAGTGTTTTGAGACTCCTGAGCGTTTTGACAGTTTTTAGACATGTGAGCGGTTTGACAGTTTTGAGGTCGGTGAGCGTTTTCAGAGTTTTGAGGGATTGACAGACGCGAGTGTTCGAGAGTTTTGAACATCCAATAGTCTTGAGGATTTGATAGTCTTGAACATTGATAGTCTTGAGCATTTAATAGATTTGAGCGTTTGATAGTTTTAAGAGTTTTTAGAGTTTTTAGCGTATGTTGCAGTCTTGAGTATTTTGGAAGTTTTTAAATTTTATAGAGAATTTTGAGAGCTGTGAGAATTGCAAGAGTTTCGAAAATATTGAGAATTGTGAGAATTTGAAGGGTCTTGACAACTTTTGAGAAGTTTGAGAGTGTTTGAACATTGTAAGAGTTTTAAAAATTTGGATAGTTTTGGGAACTGTGAGGGATGTATTTTTGAGAATTTTGTGAGAGTTTTGGCGAGTTCTTTTGAGAGTTTTTGAACGCCTGCAGGGTTACTTGACTTTGAAACGTTTTCGCAAAAGCACCGTTGTCTTTTTATTCTCCCGCACGATGCGGAAGCATCCTTGAGAAATACTACATAAGGATTCTGAAAGTGGAAACTGCACGCTCCAAAATGAGTCCAGGATCATTACTGTATGATTTTTTGTTGCGAATGTGTAACGGTTTAAATGTCCGCCAACTTTTGGGCGAAAATTGGGAGAACCTTTCATCTTGAATGCCAGTAATCGTTCCATAAAAATTCTGTAGGTATTTACAAATATTTTGTTAAACTAGACTACAAGATCGAGAAAAATTATTTTAGAAACGGAAGAACGCTGTGTTTATTTTTATCTCTATACTGAAATACATAACAAGTATTTACAAAGAGTCCCGGAAGTAAACAAACACTTTTGCGAGGAATTTTTCGAATTTATCTTCAGAAAAAAGTTGCGAAGCTCCGTTTCGACATAGCGAGATCATTGAGCAGTGAGTTATGTGGTTTCCGGTAGGTAAAGAGTTAACTAGCACAGCAAATTGGTCGCAACTGCTAACAGTACACGTGGAGCCTTTTGAAATCGTTGACTGTCGATCTACTGCTTAAAAAAATGCTGCAAAGTCAAAGTAATTTAATTGATAAGATTGAAAGTTATCAGGAGGTTACCAGATCTTATGCATTTATAACAAGAATAGGTGGTATTTGGAGCAATAAAAAGGGGTAAACGTATTTAAAGATACCGATATATTATTTTCTATGTACATATTCGAATTGTAAGGATAAGCCGTATTTATTTGTAAAACGCGTAAGGGCGTACGGATAACCAATCGCTGGTGACAGACGTGTTTCTTGTCGCGGCGTTCGTTTCGATCTACCTTCTTTTACGATCGCCAACGAATTAAAAAAGAAGGCAGATCGAAACAAACGCCGCGACAAGAAAAACGTCTGTTACCAGCGATTGGTTATCCGTGCGCCCTTACGCCTTTTACAAATAAATACGGCTTATCCTTACAAATTTAACATTTTAACCGAGGATAATAACTTCATTCGTCATTGGTGATCGCTATCAACTTTCAGAAATGTTTCATTTTTAATTCAACGCATACATTTTCTATTTGGCTTCTGCTTCACGCAATTGATGCAGAAAAAATTCTATTTTGCACAAACATTTACAGTAACTGAATTTGAACAAGTTCTAAAAAAATCGATTTCCAGGAAAATGACACAACAAATATGAATTTTTCAAGGTGGACGATTGAATTACGCCGCCCACGTATAACCGATGCGGCAGATAACGTATGAAACCGTTTAATTAAACAATTTCACAGGAATTAGCCATTCGCCGAATCAGAAATTGCTTAATATAAACGCAGCTGCACGAAAACCGCGGTCTCTAATTTCATTTGTGTGGCTTAAAGTGTGTTGAATAGTAGACAAGTAATTTATAGAAAATTTGTAGAATATAACGAAACTCCTAAATTAATAAAAGTTAACACTGGAACAACATTGAAATGACTGATTCCAAATATTTTATTTATAATTATTCAGACTGTAAAGATGCGGTTATCAGTAATCTCTGCAATAAATCTGTGTAACAAATCGGTACAATCAATCTGTATAATTAATCTGTGCAATTAATCTGTGCAATTAATCTGTGCAATCAATCGGTACAATAAATCTGTACAATAAATCTGTACAACAAATCGGTACAACAAATCGGCACAACAAATTTAAAAAATAAACTATTTCTTTGGACACACATTATGATACGAATTGTTACAAATTCGACTAAACACGTCCTTGTCATTTTTAGAAAGTTATATAAACTTATTTTAATTCTCCCTATGAATCTAGTGTTAATAGAATTTTGTAACCTTGATATGAAAAAATTTTCGAGTAAACAAGAGAAATTTTTTCTACGGATTCTGTGTCGAAAATCAGAATTTGCATAAAGATCTAATACCCAGTGACGAGTTCGTCGCATGTGTTTGGCATGGAATGTTCAATGTAGTTTACATGAATGGGAGGGCTTCACTGTAGTCGTCCACAGATTTTAGGATTTGGTACAGGTTCTCCGTTCCGCGGGCGATTATGTAGATTAGGATCTGGCGAAATGGTTCCGACGACCTTGTACCGTGTTGTCAAAGTCAGTGGCCTGACGAAGTTCATATGAGCGACGAGCGTATAACAGTGTTGCCCGATCTGTTGTCTCGGAACTATGACGTCAACTAATTGTGTTCGAGAGTTTCAAGTAAAAACATGAAATTATTGAAAAAAAACCCTTGCCGTATTTTAAGCCACACTCGTCATTAAGATTTCGAACAAAGTCTAACAAATACATATAAATGTTATGCCTTCCTTTTTAACTGAAATAAAATTTGTTTCGTTTGTAATCAATATTTAAGCATTAAAATAAATGCAGCCATATAAAAAATGTAAATTTTGTTGTCTCTTCTACGACATTTTTGGGGATAAGGACGGTTTTAATCACTGTAACTGCAAAGAAAATAGCTAGGGGTTAATACTGTAGTAATAAAAATATTTTTTCGTTAATACGAACATGAAATAAATAGTTATCTTTCTTAAGATAAGCCTGTTCAAACTTTTAATCGTGAACATTTTTATCGTGGAGCGATTCTTAAAAAGGAGGGATTCCGAGAGTGTCGAAGTGATGACCTAAACCACCCCCGCAATTTAGCAGGTGTTTCGCCATAGTGAACGGGTTTTTCAGATGTAACATTCGGACGTTGTAAACTATTTCCCTCGAGGTCTATATGTCTCTCTCTCGACTCGAGGCTGATATTCAGACCAGTAGTTCCTTGACCGAATTTTTTTTAAATCCATCTTTGGCACTAAGTCGTGGTAATGGTGTTCTGTCTGTGCACCTGGTACACTTTTTCCACCGCCACAGTTGAATTACTTCCTTTTTCGATCTCGCGCCGTATAACAATCTCCAGCGCGTGATCCTGCGCTGTTGTTCTAACGTCTAGATAGACTTGTGACAATCGACATGAACGCAACCTGCATTTGTCGAATTCGCAATCGACTGCAGAATAATCTCTAGGAAGTGTTAGGCTGACACTCTGACTGCCGTGTTAGTCATGGGGTGACACGTCTCTATCAAACTTGAAATTGTAATTTCTATTACAATTTACTCGATAAACCATTTGTTGTTACGAACCACGAGATATAACAATATTACACGAGTAACTGTTGTAACAAAAATCTTGTCTTTTACATTCTTATATTCCTTCATGCATTGGATCAAATTAAATTTAACTTTACTTCAGATTTCATCGAGTGCAGTTTTATTATAAACTTTATCATAGTACATTATAATAATTATTTTAAAATTTCATTAACTTTTTTACACATTTCATCGAGTTCAATTTTACCGTATTGATATTATTAATATGATATTAATGTTACTGAAATTAAAAATTGATATTTTGTAAATAATATCATCAATATCTACAATGTATAAGTAGACAAGGAGGAATAACATTTGTTTGAATATTCGAAGAATACACGAGCTATTAAATAGAAATCGGCTGATGTGTCTGTTCACGACCTACCGGTTCTACTTCTTGTATAAATACTAGGGCACGAGAACCCGACGATCAATTTCAAAGATTTTTCTCGAAAACGGAACCTTAACACTAAACCTACCGACGATCAAAAGTGACTGATGTGTATAGTATTATGTTATAAAAATAACAAGATTAAATTAATTTATATTTTGCGCGATTTTTACTATAATATACTGGAGTCAAAAAATATATTCAATAAATTCCCACATGAAAACACCTTTACAATTTTAATAATTGTCAAATAAAAATTCTGAAATGGGTCATTTGACCCCTCGTGGTAGGTTTAGTGTTAAAGAAAGAAATCTTATTCTATTGGGTTGGCAAGAAAGTAATTTCGGTATTTTAAAGTGAAATAAAAATTTCTTTAGGCAATGAAAACTTTAATCGATCAAATATTTTCCATTTTATTCGATGAACTTTTGCCATCTTTCTGGTATGCAGCTTAATAAAGTTATTGGCTACATATTGAATAACAAAATTGGGTTTCATTTCACCTTAAAATGCCGAAATTACTTTCTTGCCAACCCAATATTTTCGATTTATTTCCGCATAAAAAATCATTAGATCGCTTTTAACTTTCGAAAGCACCATTATGTAAAATATAATGGGTTTTTTTTATAAATAAATAAGGGTTTTTTTTATATTTCTGATTACGTTTTTAATTGAATTGGTATCTCATATTAGTAAACTCCATATAGCATCACGCCAGCAGTCTAAAGGTTAACAATGGAGTTCTTGAGACTAATATTTCGTGCACCTAGCAAGAACAATAATCGAATTGTGTGCTCGAGGTAAACATATAACTAGCTGGGTGTCTGTTGTAGAACCGGTTTTAAATCAGCGGCATTAAGGCACCAATTCCAAATTTTGCTACTACATGTGTATCAGCCGAACGGTATTGATCTTTTTTAAATAAACGTGTTATAGTCGCAACGTGGCAGTCAAAGATCGCCCGATACCTAATGAGACTAATAACAAACAGTAATTAGTCTTCTGTCGTCAATCGCCGGTTTATTTATTCGTTCGATATCATTGCACTTTTACTATCGACGTCGATTAATATTCATTTATGCAAATTTGGTTTGTGTTCCAATTGGGCAACTGTCGATTTTACTGCGCTGTAAATGTAAACATGCCGATAAGCTACATAACTTGACTAATTGAAGATTTAGTAATATTGATCTGCACTCGACATTTCTTATATAAATAGATTCAGATATTTTCTCTTAAAATTATGTTTCTTTGTTAAAATTACAGTGCAATTCTCTAATCATCAATTTCATTAAAATTTTGATAAAACAATCATTTTACATTGGAGATTGGATGAAAGTTCAATTTAAATTCGATATTTGTTACAAAAATTTTGAAATAATCTTGACAGTACGTACTTGAAAAGTCAGTAATTACCGGCTACGAAGATTTCGAATACAAAGTTAGATCAGATCGCGATATTCATCGAGTGAGCGATAGTAGAAATTGTGACACAAACTTGAGAGTACGTTAAGTACTGGAATACCTGTTCGAATATCAACGGTTTGTTCATCTTGATCTACACGTGTTCGGAAACTACAGCTTATTTATAGGAAGAAATTAATATCGCAAAAATGGTTGTGAAATGTAAATGTAAAATCATGTTTTTATATTCTTTTAATATACAGGGAGAGTGTCCCACATAACACTTTCCACTTTTCGATCAGTCTTCCATTGGCTATACATTGCAATAAAAACAAGTTCGAAATTTTTATTTTTTTTAGTATTGTCAAGGCCACCTTCATTTTTTTAAGTGGCACTTTGTATTTTTGACTTAACAGTATTATAGCCCGTATCAAGACGAATTCAACGACCTAGTATACCATGACCTTCGGATGACCTTAAAATATCATTTTAAAAAATGAAGGTGGCCTTGGCAATAATTAAAAAGAAAAATTCGAACTTTTTTTTATTACAATGTATAGCTAATCGAAGACTAATCAACTTCTGTTTAAAATATTTTTTTATCGGATTATTGAAAGTACTTGAAAAATCGTGAAAAGTGTTATGTGGGACACCCTGTATAATTTTCAGTTTTGTATTCCTACATTTTTTTATTACAAATGCATAAAAACCGCAGTCCACTCATTATAAATAAAATTGTGATAATCTCGTGGAAATGTTTACCTGGCACACACAAAACTTACAATAATGTTTTACGCACTAATTTCAAAATACGTTTGTCCCATGGTTGCGCGAAAGGTAATTGGAATAGGACTCTCGCAACTTCTGATTAGCGAAATACGTGTCATCATCGCGTTCCATTAACCGGAAGTCATAGCACAGTCGATAGTCCGTTCCGGTGTGTATCGTGCCATTTCATAGGCTTTGCAGAAATCGTTGAAATCGCCTGAAACATCGATGGCGAAACGAAGAGTGAATTCAAACATCAGGTCAAATAATCCGAGTAAAAATAAAACTTTATATTTTCCAGGAATTTTAACCTGATGAAAAAAATTTACAAACTTGAATGTCATTTTTCAATATTTAAATTGATAATATAATTTGATATTAATGTTAATTCATAAATAGTCCGCGGATTTTTATGCAAAATAAAAATTGTCTGCACCATTTGCAAGAGACTGGAGCCAGATAAACGTTTAATTTGTAGTTTTAACAAGCTGAAAACATTAGATTCGCAATATTAGATCGGTGTAACTTTTTCACTGTTTTAAATGGAATTTTTCCCATAAATGCATAAAATTCGCAGTCTATTCATAACTTAACATAAAATTAGATATATTTCCCTTTTTTAAAATTATTTTATATTGTTTTAACCTACGATTCGATAATTATTTATTTGTTCATTTTTATTATTAAAAATGTACGATTGGTATTGAATTACAAACATTATCTTTGCCTCTAGCGTTTTGGAATGTGCGCCCGATAAAATCTATTTACATTTAAAGTTTCTTGCGCAACTTATCTAACTCCTGAAAATAATTAATGTACAAAGAAATGGTTTGATTTGGCCTCGTTAAATAATGCTGTCTGGCATGAGTACGACGTTAAGATTGAATTCCGGTATTTTTTTCACCATTTTATAATTGCATTCGTTTGTTTCGTCGTACGAATTGCACAACAGCCCGAGGACTTGCGCGTTGAAATCTGCGGACTGTCACTCCGGGACTGTCAGGAGACCACTGATCGCGATCGCCGCAAGGCTATATTAAATTGGAGTTCTAAGGTCGGCGAATATGGTCCAATCTGCAGTCACGATACTCTACAATTTCGAAAAGACGTGAGAAGATGCGAAAATACTGTGAGAACAAGGTCGGGGACTTGCCACGGAAGTAACTTTTCACAGTAAGGGAAGAGTAGGGAGGATAACAGAGAAGAGGGGCACAGAATAAGTTGCGTGTGTGTGAAGAATGGAAGGGTGGTTTGAGCATTTGGAAATTGTAAACCAAATCCATTCCTTCGATTTGAGACTGCTATTAACAATAAATAAATAAATAAATAAAATTTTGACTGCGTTGGTTTTCCTAATTGGGTGTAGTACAATATCGTAATACAAGTATTTTTCATGTTTTCAATTTAATTTATTTGAATCGGGTAAAATTAACCTTTTTTTTACTCTGATTGCAGCCCTTTCCACCGCCTCCGAGGACGTGGGGGATGGAATTCGGGGGCACGAAAACGACACCGGTAAGGGAAAACTATTACAAATCGATTTATACCGGATGTTCTATAATTTTTTGATCGCGTTATACAAAAGTCTACGGTATTCAAAATTACGTTTTTGTGGTCGCAGAATTTGATTTCACTTTTTTATGATGGGAAACTGAGACCGTCTTTCTTTCGATTGTTAGAACTGAAACTACATAAAATTGTTTTCATATTCACATGATGCCTCGAAGAGCGCAGGCAAAATATTTGTAGCTTAACATCTTGAAGTTTTTCTTTAATGAAAAATTATATATTGATGAAATGTTAACAACAAAATGGTCCAGTATATACATTTATAGAACTTTTGCTATATTTCTATAAAGCTTTGAAGTATATGAAGCATATGAGAAAAATTTTCAGTTTAGAAGAATCATTTTCAGGAAATATATACATATGTATAACCTCCCATTTGCATTTTGGACAATACTCGATTAGGACGTGCCCTTTTAACATACATACGTTCAAACATATATGTCCACCATACGGTTGTAAAATTGAACAATGGTATCACACCGAAAGGCTAATACCTAATTGAAAGGGGGAAGAGAACAATTTGGAATATGTAGCGGTAGAATGACGTGTTATCGGTATCAAACATAAATGCATCACTTTAATCTGGTGATACGTCGTATCATTTGAAACACGTTTGATCTTTCCGTCGAAACGAAGCACTTTTTCGGCTAATGACTATACTGTACAACGTAGTCGAGGCCGAAAAACCAATCATCAGTCAATCGGTCGATCAATCAAGTATCTTTCTTTGAGACTCACTTTCGGTGACCTTAGACAATCTAGAACAATTGTTCTTTGTGCTCGGAAAAAAAGGAGGAAGCAATTTTTACAAGCGTTCGATTCGAAGAAAGCTGACTGCCTTGAATTATTTTCTGCGGCTGTTGCAAAAATACTTGTCATCGTCCTTACATTATAAATTATATTCATATTCTTTTCATAAATTAATGGAAAACTTTCTGGATTATTATAATACGAATGAATTGATGATTAATAAATTTTATAAACGAGTTATTAGTAGACTGCGGATGTTTATGCAATTTTCAATTTTTGTAGAGAAATTTTAAGAAAGTGGTACCAAATAAAATCCTATTTTCATTGGCAATAACATTTGTAGATGAAAAATAAATAAAAATCGTACTAAATTCTGTCGAATTTGATACTCCAGCATTTGTTTTAAATTTTTATGAACCGTAAATGCATAAAGATCCGCAGTCTAGTTATTAGATAGAGCAATCTTCCCCACCACACTCCTGTGGAGCAGGGTTGCCATATTTTATCCCCTCCGGCCCCTTACCTTTCCGTCCCTCGCCCAGATGCTGCCACCGCTATCCCCACTCTTACCACTACCGCTGGCGCGGCCGAGTCGGTAGCAGGGATGCCAGATGCGAGTCTCGCGGCTCAACGGCTCAAGTGGCCCCTTACGTCTCCGTCCCTCGCCGGCTCCCACAGGCGGAAGAGTGGGGGGGATAGCGGAGGCACCATCTAGGCGAGGGACGGAGACGTAAGGGGCCACTTGAGCCGTTGAGCCGCACCGTCTGGCTTCCCTGGTCGGTAGCATGCTACCGCTTTCATTCTAGCACTCGGTCGCGGCAGCAGTAATGGTAAGAGTGGGGATAGCGGAGGCAGCATCTAGGCGAGGGACGGAAGGGTAAGGGGCCGGAGGGGATAAAATATGGCAACCCTGCTGTGGAGTATGGAATAGTTGATGGAATAGTTGATAGTGGGGGAACGGTATATTGACAGTGAGAGTCGTGAAGCAACAGCGGGGAAGAAGTTGCCCGGGTGTGAGTTGAAGTATCAGACATATTAATCTACATCAGTACAGATATTATTATTATGCTAATATTAATCAGTTAAATTTTAATAAAGTCATATAAATAAGTTAGCACGATATCAATACAATTGAAACGATTATTGATCAATTTGGTAGACGAGTTATCAATTAATTAAAATATTGAAACATTAATCTGTATTGATACAAACGTTAAATATTACGAATGGAAATATTATATTAATAAAATTATTAATATTACATTCATCCAAGTACCTCATTAATATATCTAGTAAATGATTTCCATATAATTGAATTAATTCACGATTAACACAAATAATAATTAATGTCAGAATAATGAAATCGAAAGTAATTAAGTTTATCAGACTTATCGAACGTTTATAAAAATTTCCACAATTAGTATGACTTTATCTTTATTAGTCATCGCACCTTCTGGGAAGCAACTTTCATTTCGAAAGTACTCATCCCTTGGCGAACGATTTCGCAGAACTATCGTACTTACCAGCAATGCAAGCTGTCAGTCGTTCGGGACTTCTTACTAATTAATCACAATCGGCCGTCGCGTCGCCACGATACAGATTAGTATTATTATCGCTGGCCGATAGAGCGATTCGATTAAAAATCAAAGTTCGTCCCCTCTAATCCATTATCTGGCCCGCCGTGAAAGGAAGTTTTTTTCTTTTTCATACAAGCTTCATTTCATACTTATCTTCGGAATAGCTTATCCATCTTCGTACTCTGATTTCGCGTTGGATTATGGACTTTAAATGTTGATATAATTCGCGGTGGAATAAAACGTTCGCCGATAATAGAAAAACCGACGGTTTATCTTGCCCCTCTATCCCCTCTCTCCACCATTTTAATTTAGATTATTTGCGAAACGGAAGAGATAGCGATCGGTTTTGGTATCGTAGCTCCCACCCCTTTTGAGGCGCCATTTCTAAAGAATTTCCGACGTATTGGAAGAAATTAACATGGGACGAAGAATATTTTATTCTGGAAACCTGGAAGATTCTGGAAAATTATTCAGGAAATTGGTAATTGTTCTGGAAAATTTGAATATACATACATACTACTTCAGACAACGTAGCTTCTGAATTCTGGATTGTAATAACAAACTACAAACAAGTAACCACCATTTTCTCTCTCGTAAAAGTCTGTTTTCCACATTTTCACATTTTATAAGTCCTCTCTTTTATTTGATGGGATGTACTTATTGAATGTAAACAAGAACATTCTGTTTTGTACTTTATTTAACATTGTAGTTTATGAAATTCTTATGATATCGGTTTTGGTACGAACGCCATCGATTATGGCAAAAACGACATCCTCGAGCAGCGAATAATACCAGCCAAACAGCAGGAATGATGTGTTCGTGGGTATCCATATCGTAATTAATTAAAAGATTCCATCGGGTGCAATGATAAGATCTGATGTGTCCCTTTCATGAAAGTAGGCGCGTGGTTTGTATGTACATATACGTTTGATACTAATTGCAGCGTGTAATCTCTCTAATTCGATAGTTGGCCAGTTTAGATAAAACAGTGGAAAACCATTGTCCTGTTCTCATCATTTCGTCAAACATAAAAATATCAAGGTCAACTAAGATGCAAAATAATTTAAAAGTATTATATTTTTAAACTGTTCTGAACACTTGTAAAATGGTAATGGATGTGGATACTTGTAAACAGCTGCGTGCAATTGTAGAAATTTATTATAAAAGTTGTTAATAGTTACGTACAGTTGAGCGGCTAGTTACGAAAACCTAGTTTTGAACTAATTGTAACTAGTTCTGAACAGTTATAACTATGTAGTTCTAAACAGTTATAGCTAATTCTGAACAGCTCGGAACAGTTATAGCTAGTTCTGAACAGCCCTGAACAGTTATATCTAGTTTTGAACAGCCCTGAACAGTTATAACTAGTTTTAAACAGCTCTGACCAGTTATAACGAGTTGTAACTAGTAGTTATAACTAGTTTCAACCAGTTCTAAACAGTTTTAATTAGTTATAACTAGTTCTGAACAGTTACAACTAGTTTTAAACAGCTCTGACCAGTTATAACGAGTTGTAACTAATAGTTATAACTAGTTTCAACCAGTTCTAAACAATTTTAATTAGTTATAACTAGTTCGAAACCGTTCTGAACAGTTGTAACTAGCTGTAACTACTTGTAACTGGCTGTAACCAGTTGCAAACAGTTGGAAATTTCAGATTTATGGGGACGATAACGTAATTTTATGGAACCAGGTGAAACAGTGAGGTCACAGAGAACACACGTCCATGGTCTCTCCGGACTATAAATCTGACACAGGACGTTGAAGAACAATGACTAAACTGATTCAAACAGGATTATCTCTGTTCATTGTCCAGCAAATATTAGATGCAATAAAAAATGGTGGATTACTCACGGATACACCTAATAGAATAGATCCTTGAAGAGATCACGATCCACATGTAACGTTACGCCATGTTTGATGGGCAGCCGGAATAGGCGTCATGAGTCAGTGGTAAATAATTGAACAGTTTTATCATTTTCCGTTACAGAAAGTCCACCTATGTTGCTAACAAAGAGCCTAACATTCGAACATAGTTAATTCAGGGGGAAAAAAAGAACCGTTTCAAACAGTGCGCGTTAGATTTTCTTACCGTTATGCTTATTTATTCCAGAAACTGGCTTGAAAAGGGGAATTACAGATTTTTACATAACACATATAAGGTGTCCCTCTTGAGTCGAGTAAGGAGAATAAAAACTTGGTTGAATTCGAAATTACTTGGAGAAAATAGATAAATAAAGAATACAAACAGAGGAAGAATTAATAACGATTTGTGTTCGATAAAACATTAGAAAGATATTATAAGTAACGAATAAGTGCACACTATTTATATAGCATGTATCTCTGTCACTTGAAAATGTAAAAATATGTACATATCTTGCCTCGAGAGCCAGATAAACCGTCTAAGTTTCCTTATCGTTTCGTCCGAACCAATTTCTTCTGGTTTTCTCGAGCAAATAAATCAAGCGGTTGTGTGTAAAGCAAAAGTAGCAATATCGTTATGAAATCTAATAATAGTGTAAAACAAAATAATCAGCATTTTTTATGAGAAAACTTCTTCGTAGCGAGCCACACTGCTTGCCATGAACGTAGTGCCCCCAAGTAGTGGGGGAACGAAACCCCTCACCATAGTGGAACGAAGAAGTGGGGGGACGGTCCTGGTCTAGTTAATAATTTAAAAACTACTTTTGATGATATTTCGTATAGACACGTTAGTCTTTCCAATATCCCCAAAGCAACAACCATTTATTTAGTTTAATTGCCACAAATTCACTACCTAAATGAGACGGGATTTAATTAAATTATTAAAATCGTAAAAATTTACTTTATCTTTCTTTTTGAATTTTTGCCGAATAATCAACAGTAATATGCTCGATAATCCAAGACGCCATCTTTTCGGTGGCTGCGCGTCTACCAGTCGAATCATCCGCGAGATTCGCTCGTTATCTCGGGTGTTATCGCGATGGGCATTGATTTAAATATCGTCAGCCTCCAAACGATAAGGTATCTGTCGCGCGAAGGCTCGCGCACGTCCACGACGGAATGTCTGCGCCAAATATTTGATTTGCTTCGATCCGATCAGATTTGATCTACTCGAGAGAGCTAATCCAGATTCATGGCGTATCGGGACCCCGTTTGTTTGTACGGGGAATACCGCGGAGGTCGTGCTCCTATTTGCACATCCACACTGGACTCGATTCTCCACTCTACGATTGTCGGAAAAAACAATGTATCGTTACCTGTCCCTTTCGAAAATATTCTAATCGTCGTCTTTGTTTCTCTTTTTCGAAAATATCGTCGCATATGAAATATCCGATTTTTAACAATAACGCTGGACAAGCAGAACATTCTTCCAAATTAACTTATCGATAGTAACAACAGCCATGTAAGCAACAAACTCTGTCAATGAATTATTTTGTTCATTGTATCACGGTAGAAATAAATGGTTATTTAGCAGTTGTTTAACCTTTAAATACCCGCGCCCTGAATTTTCACGTAAGATTGGTGTACTTTTTACACCAGCGGGGGTAGTTAAAGGTTAACAATTTGTATTTTGAAGTGGCTCGGTGGTCCTATGGTGAGTTTGGCAGCGTCGCCAGATGAGGGGAGGGAGCGGTGGAAGCGTGGGGGAACGTAGGAAGCGTCGTAGAAGGGGAAAGTAGAGTGGGGACACAATTAGGTAGAATACACTACATCATGACGGAGATAGAAAAGTTTAAAGCTAGGGCTAGAAAATTAATCCTTTGGCCTTTGATGGGTCTAAGTATAGAAAACAAAGTAAATAAAGTTGTTCCCTTTTGTTTACGGAACGGTAATATCAAATGTCAACAGAGCTCGCGATAAGTCGAGAATGTATCACACAGAAGTGGGCAGACTGCGAGAACAAATCTGTTTCAATTAAATTGCAAACACTGTCTATTAGTAGCTTATTATATCAGCAGACTGCGGATCTTTATGCAAAATAAAAATATTTTGCATTGATTGCGAGAAGCAGGAATAACATAAAAGTTTATTTGTTCCCTTAACGTCTTTGTTACACTAGAAGCAACATTACAACATTCTTGAATTTTTTAAATCTTCTACTGTTTTGTATTTCGCCCAACCAATTTCTTCATAAATGCATAAATATTCGCAGTCTATATATCAGTATTATTATTCTAAAAATTTAGTATTACTCTGCCGGAAATCATTGGATTGACATAATTCTACTTCGAAATTATGCGATAACCGAGCATCTAAATTGCACATTTTCTACATTCGGTATTGTTGAATTGTATATTCGCATAACGGGCTTTAGTATTATAGTTTGAATTTCAAGAATTGTCCACGAAATGGAATTTTTAATGTATAATTCGCATTAACCGGTGAAGTATAGGTGTTTGGATAATAGAACAGTTACTTAGCAAGTGTTAGATTTAATCTTTACAGATTTGTATAGTAAACCGTGTTGTATATGGATTATCGAGGGATAATCGAGGGTTCCACAAACATGTTCCAAATTATGTCATGTTTGGACTCGTTTGAATCAGAAAAAGATCACAAATGTATTGGTAAAAGTTTCATGAAATTTTGCAAAGTATGCAAATTTTCTTGTGTTTGAATACATATACATATTTGAAACATAGTCAAAGTGACAATGACGCATGGAATGCGCCAATATTTGCAGCATATTTTGCTGGAATGCGATTCCTCTTTCTGCCAAATGAAATGAAACCTTGGTGAAATAGTGGCTCGAAGTCAATAAGCCTTGACGAAAGACGTTGTAAAACAATCTCAACGTTGTTTGATCTATTTAACACGTTTTGCAATCGGATGGCCTTTTCCATACGCGTATCATTCCGAGCATCAAACAATCTTCAAAAGATTTCCTCTTGTACTCGAGGAAAAATATTTGCTCCACTCCTGTGCACTGTTCAAACGATTATTATTAGGCTGCGAACATTTTTTAAACGTTTGTTCCACTCGTTCAAATTAGAACTTTTGGTTCTCATGGTACAAAAAAGAACGTGAAAACAATCTTAACACAAGAATGTTACAAGAGTTTATTGTAAAAGAATATTGCAAGAGTTAACAATGTGAAAAAAATATTAAAGAGCATTCAGAGAAGTCTTGAGAACAGTACAACATTGGTTATAATGAAGAACTAATTTTTCAAACGAATGTTGAACTGTCAAATTCCTTTTTGACATTCTCTCGTTTGAAATGATTTAATTGTCCGTTAAGTAATCAAGGTTTTATTGACGCGCAGACAGACTGTAATGTGTCATCGGATCGAGAGAAGAATTAGAATGGAAAGATTATTGTATTCCACGTGTGTCCAATGAGTGCGCCGCCTGCATCATCATGTAACATCACCTGCTCGAAAATCTCGAGCTCGTCGGAAAGGTCGGAGGATGACATTGGAGGAGCATTATTCTAATGAATTTTTACAAGCTGCATAATCAGATCCAACGCCTCTTTAATATTCAACTTGCTTCGTAATAGTCGCTCTTATTATTCAGTCTACTAAACCCATCAATTTATCGTTGCATTATTTTTCAAACGTTTAGTCATTCGTATTTCATTACCAGACTGCGGATCTTTATGCATTTTTGGGTTATAAAAATTGTCAAAAAATGCTGAAGTATCAAATTCCGCAGAATCTAGTACGATTTTTATACATTTTAATATTCACATTCATTTTCGAACGTTTATTTATTGATCTTTTGTTACCTATGACAAAATATGTTGTTTCCCATGTACAAATACCCAAAGTATTTTGCACATTATCCCACAATTGCAACAGTGAGATAATATCGATACGCTCGAGTGATCAGTTATTTCCAGTCGAGCTAATATTAAATCATCGTTAAGAGGTAATCTATCATTTCTCGAAGGGCACGGAGTATGTGACTCCATTTTCCAAATAAACACTTTCCGTTTCGAGAATCTTTATTCCGTCTGTTAGAAAATTCGTCTACTTACTTTCTTCACTTTTATTAATTTACTAAGAAAGGTCTGTTGAGAACAAAAATGGTGGCGGTAACATTGAATTGAATTTGAATTGAATTTCAACTGAATTGAATTGGAATTGAATTTCAACTAAATTTAATTGGAATTGAAATACAGCTGAATTTTAATTGAATTTTAATGGAATTCAATACATACAATGTTTTAAGTATGTAATATAATTTCAAACAAATTCTACACAATTTAATAATGAATAAATAAGTCGTATGAAATTCGACTGATACACCGTGGCAAATAACTGAACTATAATTACGAAGAAGACTGTAAACACATTTTGCTTGAGGCTAGAGAATCGACAAATTGTTTTCATTTACTTCCAATAAAAGCGCCACAAAACATGTGGAACTAAATAGTAGCACAAAAAAGAACGGTAACGTGAACAGTGTGAAGTGATGTTTATACTCGCAATTACAATAGTCTGCTATTTTTATGCGCATAAATTGATGGCAATCGGGAACCAGGAAAGTGTTGATACAGGAAAAAATTCTTTTCATGAAACTTAGCAACAACTATGTACTGGATTAATCCACAGAAATATCTATAAAACATCAATTTGCTAACATCAAAAAATAGTTCTAACAAAAATTGGATAGTTTCAAGTGCAATTGGAAATTTTAGGTAATTTTTTAAAAAATGGCTCTCTTTTTCTTATGAATGAATGAATTGTTTAAACATGGATGTTATTAATTTCCCTGAGACCCAAATAAAATTCCTCCTTCATCGCAGAAATGATTAACGTCAAAGAAGTTTTAATCACTGCCACCGTAAAACAAATTGTAGGACAAAGGGTTAATAGACAAATTTATTAAAAATTGACTGAAAGTAAAAAGTAATTTTCTTGTTCGAAGCGAAATGAGTTGTAGAGTTCATGGCTACAGGAAAAAAAGGGTCGAAGCTGTCCGGACGTGTGTCTGCATTCATACAGTTGCAAAGTTATCGCGCGAGACACACTGGAAATCCTTGAAAGAGTCCGATTTTAATGGTATAGCGCGCGAGAAGACGTTCACCGTGAGCGTAGCCTGAGGTTTCCCGCGCGGTCTCGGAAACACCACGAAAACAGTCGCAGTGAGGAACAGAACGTGCGCACTCACGCACACGCGCAAGTCAGCTGGAGTCATTTAGTCTCTGTTACGGTGAAGAATAGGTTATCCACTGGTAGTATACTACCGGCTGTCAACAGCCTCACTCCCAGCCTTTGTTACGAACGTTTTGTTCGCCGGCTATGGGCATTTTCCTTGAACGACTACGTCACTGTTTGCTCAAATTTAATGTGACCGATGCCAGAATATTTTACTGGACTTCGCACACGTCTGATATTTTTTTAATTTATTTTTCCATTCGTTTTTATATTTCGTAAGAAATCATGATTTCATCTTTCGTCGATTGTTCACGACGGTCATTTATTTACTGCGAGACACCAGTGACGACCAATATTAATCATTTGGTTGTTGGCGACTGGTGGCGAAGTGATTACTGTCACCCGGTAGCTAAATTGATAAGGAATACAATCCGTGGAAGAATAATTAGTTTTATTCAAATTTACAATCCTTTTGATGATAAAGACATTTTTGTTCAGATTGATATTATAACTACCGATATTATATTATTGGAATTTCAAATAGATGACATTTTCCTTTTATTTTTGTTTGAAGCAAGAATATGGTTAAATTACAAATCAACGTGTCCAACAAATATTTTTTATCGGGATCTTGATTCGCTGAAATACATCGAGGATGAGCAATATTCTACATCACTCGTCTTCCAAGCAGGATTAAATAAACATGGGAGAATAATTGGTTTTATTCAAATTTATAATTCTTTTCATGATAAAGACACTTTTGTTCAGATTGATGTACATATAATTGCTTCGATTCAATTTTACTGGAAGTTCAAATAGTCTGCAGCATAATATTTTTCTTTTGTTTTTGTTTGAAGCAAGAATATGGTTAAATTACAAATCAACGTGTACAAGAATATGCAATCTTCCACGTCACTCGTTTCCTAAGCAGGAAGCAGCGTCTCAAAGCAGTTGTAACACACTTAATAGGGAACTGATAACGTGCTCGATCCTTAATAGTCAAACACGTCTTCGTTCATTACCCACTTTTCTGCGACAGTTTCTTAGTGAATTGTGACGTTTCCACTTCACTTCACCTATTTCAACAATTTTCGTTTTTAGTGTCATCCACGAGAAGCTCTAACGTCAATAACAACAGGCATTGTTCTAATTTCGGTGACTCTAAACTCTATAATGTCGAAAGTTCTTTCTTGGTACCTAGAAAACCATAGACTATAATAAGTTTTTAAATTAATATTAGATTTTTTTGTCATTAACAAATTAATGTTTCGAATTGATTCAATGTTACCTAAATTTTAATACTATAAATTAATAAACTAAATAATAATAAATATTTTCATTAAGTAATACAATGTAATTTTACCTTACATTTAAATTAACAATTTTAAAATTTAAACAATCATTCAATTATTCAATTTAATGCTATATGGATTTCCATCTTTACTTAAATTAATATTTTTGACTATTGTTTCAAACTAATATTTAGATCAATCAAGTGTAAAAGATTTTTCCAAAAATGCATTCACAATTATCCAAATTCAAACTTCTTGAATACAATTGTTCTAATTTCGGTGACTCTAAACTCTAAAATGTCGAAAGTTCTTTCAAAAAATTCTCAAATACTATAACATGTAGAATGTTTGTAACAAGGGGATATAAACAAATAATTTCATATACAGAGTGAGTCCACAAGCAGTGTCCACTAGTCCTTCACCATTCTTTCGAAACCGTTTATGCACTCGAGGCTAATTTAAGCACTGTGAATAAAGCGTAAAATTTCAAGTAGGAATTCTCCGAGAGATAATAATAGTAAATTTCCATTTGAAAACCATGAAAATTTCTAGTCACCATTTCGTGCGGGATTTAGAGACTCTCTGTCATTGAGAAAATCATTGTCGTTCAACCGACACACGATTCAAAGGTTTAAACTCCGTTCACAGATTCGCAGCAGTCGCCGCTTATCTCTCGTCTCTTCATTTTACGTTTGTTCCGCCCTATTACGTATTTTCACACGAGTAATAAGGAAACTGAGACATCAGATAACGAAACGAACATTCGCAGGAACGGCATGCGAGTCGCATCGGATGGAAAGAGATAGGATGATAGGGTTTTATTGTCGGTTCAATGTCGAATAAAATTACAGCGGAATGATACGCCGCCGAATACGTGTGTCCGTGTCATTAAAGACAAGGCCCTCAACCGTATTATAAGGAAGAAGTTACATTCCGTGCTATAATATTATATTAGACTGCTGGGAAAGTCCATTCGTGTATCCAACGTTTAAATTGCACACGATATTATATGCAGACAAAACCAGTAGCGGACCCTGTACTCGAAGGGTCCAGGGTTTCACAAAACTTTATTTTTCCAAGATCAAAACAGGAAGCAAATATTAAAATGCATTAATTTAAAGTAACACATTTAAATATAAGAATGTTTCTCAAATCTTTTTTATAGTACCTCTTGAAAAATTAAGCGAGAAAGCAAATGTTCCTGGTTTTATTTACGTTTTAATTTCGCCAATAATCAAATGTAACATGTTTTCTTAAAGATATATAAAAGCATATTTTTTTATAAAAGATAAAGTTAAGTAAAACAATGTTTCTGAAATTGAGGAAGGAAGGAAATGAATGCATCAAATAATTGTTGATTTGCAATGTAACTTTCACAATGGAAAAACGTAACGTAGTTAAATTTTCATTTTTTTTAACTTATAAAAATATTTGGAAAGAAGGCTAGTAAATGTATAAAGTAACTTTTTATTCGCATTCTAGGTGATAACAAAATATAAAATAGTTTCACGTGATATGGTACCCGTTAGTGTAGTCATCCATCACTGGTTAAGACTGGATTTTGTTAATTAAGAGTTAATCCACCGGACGTCCACGTTCAGTGAAACCGAAGCGAAGCAGAATCTTATTTCCTTCTTTAATGAGTTCAGCCGGTAGGAATGGAAACGATAATAAATCCTAATAAGGCTCGTATTCCATCGTTTTTTAACAGACCGCTGGTAATTAAGTTTGCACGCAATTTTTTGTCACTTCATAGACTCTAATTATTGGCAGACTATGGAACGTTTATGCAAACGTATTATCTTTTAATCGAAACTTCATATTATAGATCATATTGTTTTCCTCTTCGGCGAGCACACCAAAGGAAATAGTTTATACTCCATTGTATTATATTTGTCGTTGGTTACATAATATTTCGTAATCACTCTTAACCTGCTCGTTAACTTGTTTTTGTCATCTGCATCTCTGTTCCTGAATCCATTGACGGATTTCTACATCTGAATCTATAGAAATTGATTAAGAATCAATAAGATCTATCAAAATCTATGTAAATCTTTGAGAACCTATGATAATTTATTCAGAATCTACACGAATTTAGTAAGAATCTATTAACCTTTAGAGGGTCGCGGTGGACACTATAGTGGTCAGTCGTCAGGGATGTACTTTGCAATTTTGCGTAACATGTTATTCGGTGTATATGTATAAACTTCCAAATTTTTTGCGTAACGTGTTGGTTGTCTACGTATATATAAATTTTTCGTAAAGAAAATTCAAGGTTCCCATGGAAAAATGCCAGATTAAGAGTGTCTTCATTCAGAATGCATAGGAATCTAGTAAGAATTTATACGGATCTACACTCTACACATAGAAATCTATTAAGAGTCTATTAAAAATCTATAAAAATACATTTTTTAAATCTATATTTAAGACAATTTAAGAGAATGAAAATGCATAAAATTTCAATGTGAAATTCATAAAAATTTCAAGATTTGATAAGAGCCATTTACCAGCACCCGCGATAATAAACAATTGATAAACATGAAATTCGTTGATAATACTAAATATCTCAAAGTTTAGTATGACTTAAAATAAGAAACCTATAGCGCGTTATTTTAAATATTTTTGGAAAAAAATTGAAAAAAACTGAGAATACTAATTGCAAAGATGAAGGGTGAAATTGCAAAATCACTAGATGTAAACATTGTTTCAACGCGTTCGTCTGAAGAAGCAAACAGACACATTGTTGCCACAATTGTCTAATCAACGTCGATAAGTCAAACACTCTCAAGTCGACTTGACATTTCCACAACCTACTCGCTAGGTGGCTCTCTGTCTCTCATCGTCGTTTTCTGTCTCTCTCCCTCGCCCATCGTACTGGTCGATTGACGTCACGAGTTTTTATATGCAGGTAATAGCAACGCTAACGATCTAAATTACCTGTGCTTATGGTCTCGTCCCAATGCGTGAATAAAGAGTTGCTCGATTTGATAAACTTCATTTATGGCTGTCATTGAATATCAATTGCCAATTAATTCCGGATGTAAGTGAATTGATTTTGCACACCCCAATAAATTAACTATACTCCATTCAATCGCATTTACTATATATAAATTGTCGTACTTTTATAAAACTTCAAGTTCAAAATTTTGATGTATCTAGATGGTACCTAGAAAACCATAGACTATAGACTATAATAAGTTTTTAATAAATTAATGTTAGATTCTTTTGTCATTAACAAATTAATGTTTCGAATTGATTAAATTTTATCTAAATTTTAATACTATAAATTAATAAACTAAATAATAATAAATATTTTTATTAAGAAATACAATGTAATTTTACCTTACGTTTAAATTAACAATTTTTAAATTTAAAGAATCATTCAATTTATTAAATTTAATGCCATGTGGATTTCAATCTTTACTTAAATTAATATTTTTGTTTATTGTTTCAAACTAATATTTAGATCAATCAAGTGTAAAGTTTAAGATTTTTTCAAAAATTCATTGACAATTATCCAAATTCAAATTTCTTGAACACAAACAAATTTTTCGATCTCTGAACCAATCTGATTCTAAAGTTTCTGTTTGTGTGATCACGTTGATTGGCCTTCTTTCAAGTCGTACTCTTGAATAACTATTATAATAAGCGTTAGCTTCATAGTAGAATATTTCCTCACAGCAGTTCTAGACGAGAAACCAATTCAACGCTGGACCTCGTCCACGAAATTGTTTCATCTGAAGCAGTTACCTCGCTCTACTACTTTTTCGCCACATCCTTTTTCATCATAAAAGGGGTGGTATACAGGACTAGTCAGATGTTCTGCTAATAAAAAGACTTGCTACGAGTTAGAACAGCAAGATCGAGCATAGATTCTCATTTTATTAATGATCGTTAACTTCGAGCATATATTGAATGACTGCAACTGTTGTCATAAGTAATACTAGTTAACATTTTACAATATTCTAGTTTGTCAAGAGCAGGCTCAATAAATATTTATAAGGTGCTTAATTTTTATGCGACCATCCAAGTAATTACTGACAATAAGGGGAAAAAACTATTGTATGTTCTATTTTTTTGTACATCATTGTGTTAGCTCGTCGATCGTTTGCATGGACGTAAACACCTGCAATCTTGTCACTACATATAGTCTGTCTAGTATGCGCCATTCACGGGAGTCATTAACGCGCAGAAAACATTCTCATAAATCAAGCATCTTCGATGTTTTTCAGCGATTTCACTGCTCTCGAATTATATTTTAAAAATATCTTTCTGTCTCATAGTCGCCGAGAATAAACAAAACGTGTAAATGGTCGTTTTTCAATGGGTCACCGTGTACATTCCTTTCACTTGTCTATGTAACATATACTATTAACTAAAAGTGTACATCTTCTATCCTCTCGGAAATAGTTTCCCCAAGTTTTTTTAGCTTTTTAAAAGCCATAATTACATTTTTATACTGTTGTATTGTTTTTTTACGAATTATCAATATATAGAGTCATTACTAGACTGCGGATTTTATGCATTTATGACATGTTCAAAATATCTAAGGACATCAATGAATTAATTTCTGTATTAATTAATAGGATAATTAAAAGAAAAATACAATTTTTATTTGGATCCTGCATCCTGCAATCAATGCAAACATTTTTTGTTTTGCATAAAGATCCACAGTCTAGTCATTACCTACATTTATAATGAATTCAATTTTATATACAAAATTTTTATCATCATAAATTATTATACAATTGAAGGTAATATTGATTGTATAAGTCTCATTAAATTAGACAAGCTAAAGTAATTGATATATTATTAAGCGTATATTAAATGCTAGAAAATGACAAGCAAGTAACAATAGAAAGTCATCTAAAGTTCTATAAGGAGCTCCTCTCTCTATTTTCTGTATCGTTAAAATACTGCCTTCCAATAGTGAAAATAAAAGAATTGATAGCTCTGTTACGATATGTATTATGTATCTTGAATGCAATAATAATGTCGTCATGGTTCGAAATTTTTATATCATTGCTTTTATTTACCGTGTATGTGAAGTTACGAAGTTTTTTTTATCGCTTGCCGTAAGATATAACGCATATATGCATAAAAATGCAGGTCCAATTGATTCTTGCCGGTCTGACCGAAAGTTACAATGCAAAAACCGGTAAGAATTATTTGTTCCGTAAAATCTGAAAATAGCGCCGTTCCGCGCAGCGGCAAAATGCTCAAACTGCTAGACAAATGTTATCGACAGAGCAGAATACGCCGAAATACGGTGGCGCCGTTTGCGGCGGAATGATCAAACTTCTAGCCAAATTAACACTGTCGATAATTTCTAGATTCATTGATCTTTGAAAAATTGTTAAAAACTAATTTATTTCGCGTTAATCACGGTTAGAAACGGATGCATTTATTGCTTGAAAATTATGTCAAGCATTCGTAGTAAAAATGGAGTCATAGACGAGGTGCAGGGCTATGTACAGTTTAGGTATTGTGTGTATATGTGTAATGCATTAAATGCATATGTGTGTATGGTCTATAACACCGACGAGATAAATTAACTATTATAATCCTGTTATAATAGTATCTCGTCGGTGTTTATAGTTAAATCGAGTTGTTACTGATGTTCGTGTTTCAGACACCGACTAGATTATAATGAAGTATATAGGATACTCGGTTCTTGATAACTCGCCTAACTATGAACCGTCGGTAACGTTGCTCTGCCGATAAAATTTATCTACCAGTTTGAGCGTTTCGCCGCTACGTAAAATAGCGCTATTTCGAGATTTTGCGGAGCAGAAAACTCTTGCCGTTGTTTGAATTGAATCTTACAGCCGAGACGGAAAGAATCATTCGCAAGTTTGCTCGTTCGATAGATTATTGCCAATACTTTACACTTTACATCCACCAGGCGGAGCGGCAAGAATCATTTGCATGATTGTTCACACGGTAATTACAATAAGATAGAAATTTTAACGAGTGTCAATGAAACCACTATTTTATACTTGATATAATAATAATATTGTAAAATAGCTACTGATTACTTTACTTTCACTATTGATAAGCATCATTTTAGAACATTTTTAATAAAAACATAACTGTAGTAAAATATAGAAGCTAATTTTAGAAGCTTAGACGACGATACACATAAACAAAACTTATTGACACGTTGAACGAGCACTCTGATATCCCCAGTGGTCTCAGACGACCCTACACTGTCATTTTAAGGTTAAGTATAGTTCAACTCACGTTATTACATTGCAAAACTCATGGTCTTTAACGAAGACATTCGATATGCATCAATTTAATTGAATCTTTCAGAACTGCCAACAGAATGGACGAAAATACGTTTACTTCGATACCATAATTTAATGGTGTCCTTATTCGTCGATGCATTGTACACAGTTTTCCGTAATGAGAAAATTCGTTTTTTATATATAAATGCGACATAGAAAAAAGTGCAACCGAAACTGGTGTTATTGTTCTTTAATATTAAGTTCAATTGTCAGTTAACCCTTCGTTCAGCGGGACAATCAACATTAGTTTACCGCCAGCTGCTTCCTAAACGTAATCAACCAGCACGTGGTAATCACACGGTTGTCAGTGTCTGCTCATGGCTTTGAAATTTTCCTACCGTTGCGTTGCCTGACCAGTCACGCCGGCATTTTTATGTCTACAGTCTACAAGTAGCCCTAGAGTGTCCGGACACTCGTTTTAAAATCTGCAACTAAAAATCTTCAAGTAAAGAACAAAAGCATTGAAACTTTTATAACTTCATTGTTCCATCTAATAATTTCGGAACTTTTTAGTGCACAATGTTTGCAACTATTTACACGATCTCAATATATGTTTCAGTCACGCAATACTGACGACTGTTAACCTTCAGAAAACGAAGTCCGAGTCTATTTTAACCCACCTGTGTAATATATTTAGTGTAATTTTTCAACTTTTGATAGCTGTCTCAATTCTTGGGAATGAAATTTTGTTTAAAATAGCACAATTCACATGCCAATTAGAAAAATTTCCATCCTTATTTATTGAATATTTCGTTAAACATACGTTAACCAGAATTCATCAACTAGTTAAACGAAGAGTAAATATTTGTGGAATATTCAGCAAATACCTTATCAATTCTTGTTGACAGTTTTTCTGATTTTAATTTCTTGTTTTCGAAATGGATGTTTTTGCATAAGTAACATAATCTGTATTCTGTAAACAATGGTTAAAAACAGTTGCACGATCCAGTTAAATCCATGAAAGACGATGCTGTCTTTGAGAATCGAGTTTATCTAGATCTGAAATAATTGATTACCTTTGAAAGTGTTCAATCTTGCTAGTAATCCCCTAAATTGTTGATTTTATCGCGTAATTAAGAACTACGTGACACCCGAAAAGACGCAATAATGGTGATTACTATAAATACATGTTATGCTGCAAACTGTAGCAAACATTGTTGCTAATCGTGGCTATTATCACCTAAAAATTAACGGCGGAAGATTTGCATATTTCTTGAACAACTTTTCCATTTAACTACACTATCTTGTAATTTGCCACGTTATCAAAATTATTTGCTTGACGAATAAAAAGTTTTTATTCTTATCTCTTTAATTTTCTATGTTTGCAAATAGAATAAAATAAAAGATTTTATCCTTTGAAAGCAAGTAGACTAAAAAATGTTGAATCTTAAGAGTAATACAGTAGAATGAAAAATATTGATTCTTAAAAATAAAATGAAACAGCAAAATTAAAATCCTTATCTATTCGTGCAAAGTCATTCTCTTTTTAATGCAAACGAAACTCTTGATGAGAAAAAGAACTTTCTACTTACAATTAGTTCACTGTTGTTTTAGAAAGTACTTTTCAATAATTTCAATTTTTACATAAGCTCCAAGTTCGTTAATAATGTTCTTGCAATTTCTGGATGCTTAAAAAAAGTAAACATAAATACGATGAACAATTTCATATACTATTAATTTTTATAGGTTACTGCTTAAGTTCTATATTTTAATTATTAAAAAATTGGTAAATTATTTTATTCAATTTATTTACATTTATTTTTAAAAATAAATTTGATGAAACTGGTAATTACAGAAAGTAATTGAGGCAAAAATTGTGATATGCAATTTTACATTTACAGTTTATTTTTAAGTGGAATTATACAGTTATTTTCAAAGCCTAGAGATTGAAAATGGTAGTTTGAAAAAAATGATTAGCAACGTTATATAATACAAGCGAAATTCGATAGTGCTTCTGCTTGTGTCACATGCTGATGGATGTTATGTAACTGTTTAATATTGCAGATAGAGATTAAAACGATTAGATTACTAGATAAATATCCAAATTGTTAAGGTAATTAATGTAAATGTATTCAGGTTCGTAATTTACGTTTAATTTGTTCGGCAAATCGATAATTGTCCCAACCGTTTTGCAAATAAGAATTAGTGTTATTATCTTGCACCGGAAATACCATGCAGATACCATAAATTCTAAAACCCAATTTTTATTGAAATACAACTTGAATATTGAGATTATTGTCAATAAAATTATATAGACAAGTAAATGAAATAATATATTACGTAGGTACCAGTAAAATAGACAACACTTATAAATAAGGAAATTTTATTTATTTTTAAATTTATTTATAACTAGATTGCGGATTTTATGCATTTATGACAAAAATGGGTACGTACAATTTAAAGTACTGGACAAATTTCGAAGATTTCAGGACATCAGTGTAATAATCTCAGCTTAATGAGACAATTAAAACACGAAAGAAATTTCCATTTGGCTCCTGTGTCTTGTAATCAATGCAAACAGTTTTTATTTTGCATAAAAATCCGCAGTCTATTTATAACATTATCAAAACTAAAGTAAATGGATAACTAACATATTTTAGTAAAGTCAGTCAGCATCTCTCGTTGGTTTATTTGTTAATCAGTCAATGTAATTCTCCGAACACTGTATTCCTCAATATGTGAGCCGATCACGTTTTTATTTACAAAAAACAAATTGGAGCACACAATAAGCCATAGTTTGGGTTGAAAGAGACGTTGTGCTAGTGTTCTAACACGTGCAACTGTTTGATCGCAACTTTTGTTAATGCATCTGCAGTCGTGGCATAAGGAAACGTGTAAAACGCAGGACAACAAGTGTCCCAAGGAAGTTATAATGTCTCATTGTGCAATCAAAATTGCTTCTAAAGCTTCTGTGTCTAGGAATATCTCACAAGTCGGTGTATATTTTGTCTAGGACCGTAGATGCACATTTGTGGAGGATTGTGTCCGTAAGTAGAAAAGACACACCCTGGTACACCCTGTATAAGCACGCCGCACGTGGGAACACGGCTTTAACGAGCGGGCTGCGCGCGCGCGTCTCTCGTTTAAATTTACGCGCGTGCAGTCTAAAATAATGGTGCTGCGGCGGCGTTAGGTGTCGGGCCTCTTGAAAACGCTTCTCTTGCATTCAAATATAAACGCAAAAGCCAGGTCAGGTTGCGAAAATAATCCCAAGCATTCATCTTACCGATTCATCGCTCCTGAACGAATATGAAACTATCCAACTGCACTCCAGGTGCATCGGAAGCTTCCTAATTCCTTCATCTGCTCCCACAATCCCTTGCAATTGTAGGATATGTTGTTCATTATTGGTAAAAAAACGAAACATTAAAGTAATAAAGTCGGCAAGACCGTTCGGATAGAGGTTATTATAATAATAATAAACAATTTTTAAATTAAAAATTTTCTAAAACAATAAATAAAGTAAAAATATTCAAGTAATAAAGAAATAATGTTTTAAAATTTATAATATGAAAATGCGATTTACACTTTTACGACTAAATAAGTAATTCCACGTTAACAAAACGAAAGATCAAGTCATGATTGTGATATGATTTCTCGTCTTGAATCTTTTCCTTATTCCTATCATTTAGAAAACGTGAAAAATTAATAAATAATCCTAAGTTAATAATAAGAAGATCAGTGAGCATCTATATACGGGATTACGAAGATATACTAATAATTTAGGATCAATTAGGATTTAGATATTAAGCTACTACATTAAGTATATTGATACAGCAATAGTGATAGCAATTAAGATATAGAAGTACTTCCAAATGATGTATCGATTGATATCACGCTGTCGAGAAGTGTGATGATTGTGGGAACGAGCACGTGGATGTTGAATGCACCAATTAGTGTTTAATTATCTGTCTCCGTTAATAGTGAGACTGGAAAAAAATTAATATTGAGGATTATATGCTTTATACGAAGAAAATTATACAATTTCTATATAGCACTGTTCTAATTAGTTTTTGAAACGATGCAACTGTCGAAGGTTTAACTTTGTGAATTAGAAAAAAATGCAAAAGGTGCATCAATTACAATTAATATATAGGCGTAAAATATTTGAGTATACGATAATAGGAACACAATATATGTATATATTTTTCATATCTAACTAGGTATTCCATAAAAAATGCAATACAGTAAAGCCTTGATCTGACAAAAACCCTTGGGTCCATGCTGCTTTTTAGATCCTGTGGTTCTACTATCTATTTCTGACCTCGCCTACGTTAGACCATATATGTATGTATACAAAGTAAATTGCGAGGAAATAAATCCAGATTTCATATTATCAACATTTACACTAAAATTTAACTTTTTCCAAATTATAATTAGGTACTTTATTTCAAATAATAAGAGTAAAGTAAAAATGAACAAGTAACAAAATAAAATATACATTACAATTATAATTTCCATAAATATTTATACAGAATGAAATACGGCGACGATTGTCTTTTTCCCTCTAACATAACACTGTAGCTTCGCGATACTGTGACTTCTCAACAGACTATAGCACTCCGCCCACAATGGTCATCTGGTGGACGATACAATCTTGTAACAAGGCATGTTATCTGAACCCTGGTCTATAAGTATACAAATATGATCTAACAATAAGGCAGTGCTTCCCAAAGTATGGACGCGTACCCCTGGGGGTACAGGAAGAGTTTGGAGGGGGCACGCACTGATTCTAATGCAACAATCCTGGTGCAGCGGGAGTCTACTGTTTTGTACAAAGTATTGCAAGAGTGCGGGGGTTGCCTTCTCATTTCTCGATAATACAAACACGGGGTTTTTCAGTAGTCAAAAGCGCTAGATAAAAGATCGATCTAGGGCGCAATCTCCCTCAAAACGTTTACGAGGCGTACTTTGCATTATTCAGAAGCACGAAGCTGCGCATGTAGCTATTTTCATAAAGCTGCGACAGCTGCATGCTGCCGAATAATGCAAATTACGCGTCGCAAACGTAAAAATAGGACTTTTGAAGGTGATCGCGGCCTAGATCGATCTTTTGATGAAAACCCTTGCAATCCTGGGAAAAGGAGTCAACCCCCTTAACGGGGGAGGTATTAAGTGTCGTAACTCAGTGTTACGACAGTTATAGAAGGGATACACTGTACACAGATGTCGAAACTTTGGGAAACACTGGTCCAAGGTAAACACGGACCGCGCGGCCGAAGGCGCACTACATACCGTCAATTAAACCACCAGCATTGAAACGGCATTAAAAGCATTTCCAGAATCGATGAATATTCATGGTAAGATACTGCGAGAATGCCGCTTTCATTCTTCACCGGAGAACTTCGTTTCGCTATCATTTCCAAAATAAACATCGTTTGTTCGTTTCACCGCATGCGATCGTAAAAGCGGCGAGACGCCGCCGATCGTTTCACCATGAACTTACTAACATCACAGCGAATGACCATTACAGGCATGCACGCGTCGGTGTTTTCTTCATTAGCCACGCTATTAACTCTATTTTCATTTTTATTGTTTCAGAGTCCTTGCAATTGTTGTCCCATCTCGGTGAGTGGTCTTTCATTAATACACTGCGGCGGGCTCTCGCGTGCTAGTTAAAAACAGAGACGAAATTATGTTGGAAGAAAGTCGATTCACCCGCGATGCGTCACGGTAATTGCCACTCTAATTTTCTTTCGAGAATATCGCCGGTTGTTCGCATGGTTTTCGTTCTTGTATACGTTCTCTCTCCTTCCTTCTCGCCCCCCCTCTCTCTCTCTCTCGATCTGATACACCCGTAACCGTGGGACTAACATCAAGGATTCTGGTACTAATAGAATATTCAACGGTCAAGGCGGGTGACAAAGTCTCCATGTTCATATTTAGTTCGTATTTATAGTTCATGCTACATGCGATCCATTTCGACGTTTTTTAATTAACGAGTCCAGGGGGGCTGGGTGAGGCTGTTTGTGGGCTGTGTGAGCTTAGGGGGTATACACAAAATGAGGCACTAGCAATCTTTCTAAAATTGCTATTTTTAATCGGTAAGCACGTCAATGTACAGGGTGCAAAAATAACTACGAGACGTGTTTTCTAAATTTTCCATATAAGCCCGCATAAAAAAGTTGGAAAATACAACTTTTAGACAACTTGCAATTGTTTTCAAAAATTTTGGTCACGTTGTGTAGCAAACCAATTGTTCTAATCTCCCAAAAAATTTCAGATCGTACGGTCCAATATTAAAGAAGTTATCGTCTTTTAGAGTGTCCGAATATTATATATTCGTATTATATATTATAATAGTATGAAATAATATAACAATATGTCATATCCATAAAATGAAGAGTCGGAGGAAATATTAGGTTGGGGAAAAAGTAATCCATTATTTTTACCTTGAAATAAAGGTATTACTTTTTCCCCAACCTAATATTTAATTTTCGAGTTAAGAATGTTGAAATAGCTCCGACTGCAAAGGATTAATCGACGAGATATTATTGAAATTATTATCTGTTCTAGATATTATTGAAGATATTATCGAAATTATCGTTTATCTCTCTTGGGGAGAATATTGCAGAAGATACTACCAGAAAATATACCATCTTTGAAAACGAATTTTTTTTATTTGGCCAAAAGTATGTGCCCCTTAGAATATTTGACACACGCAGCCGAACACCCCGCGTACGTGCAATACATATCGCAGCCGGATTTCCGAATCGGTTATTTGTTTCCTTTCCAATTTCGAATTTGTTTTCATAGACTGCTCAGCAAATGCTACATAGTACTTAATCAAAAGTTAAAATTAGCTGTTTAAACAGTGCCGTGTTATCATTTCGTGCCTCCGCTACATACGACGTCCGCTTATTCACCTGTTGTGCGATCTATACATCTATCGATCCCGTTCGAATCGATCCCCTCAGATATCTCGAAAACTATTAATTCTATAAAGACATTATCCATCACATAAACAATAAATACTATTTTCCAGCAATTTGATGAAATTCTGATGAACTTAGATCTCAACTATTTGTCTCGATCTGATTCTGTTTTTATTACTCGTAACATAACATGACCTGAAGTGTTCGATAAAAGCCATCGCGGTACATGTAAAACTATTTACTTTGGTCTCCAGGGAAACACACGATCCATTTTTAGTAACTATCGATCATGCGACGGTTTCGTGACGGGTTCTCGAAGCGTGCGCGCATGAAGTGGTGTCGCGTCGCCCCATGGTGTGGTCAATAAAGTTATGTCAAAGTAGTTTTGCACATATTGTTGCTCGAGCCTTTTCCGATGTCAAATTAACGACTCGGAGTCAAGTTGCAAGGTGTAGAAGTAAAATAATTAGACAGCGAATAAGGGGAGGAAGCACGGATTGGGGGGAAAATGTTACCCTGACAGTACCGGACTAGTCACGTGATGTTGAGCCACATGCGCGACAGAGATGAAACGCGTCACGTGACCGGGTCGGAAGCGTGGAGAGGAAGGGGAAGGTAGAGAGACGAATCTTAATTTGGGGACAATATGGTAGACTGCCGATGTAAACTTTCTAGATGTACTTCCCAATTAAGTAATTTGCCTCATGGTTTGAACTTTGCACACGTAATGCAGGTAGAGACACAGGTCTTAGTTTGGGGACTCCGGTTGTCAGGACAATACTGCCGATTTATGAATGGATTAGGATTCGAAACCATTATCAAGTCAGTGCAAAGAAACAGACGAACAGTTGCCGATTTTCAAGAGCTCAGTTTACGCCCTCGAGATATCGTGGCCCCGACTACGTCCTCTCTGTATGACGGATAGAGCCTAGGATTATCGTTTACCGTACGTTCTACGAAGGTTGGGACCGTTTACGCTGATTCAATACGATTTCTCGGAACAAGATATTTTCTAGGTAGCATTGGGTATTTACAGCAGCACGAATTTAGCTTTTCCTAATTTTGTACTGGGCAGGTACTTAGGTACAGTCGGGAACAAAAAGATAGGACACTATATTATTGAATTGTTAATTTTTATTTAGGGGATAACATAAATTGTCTCTTTCTCTCTCTCAATTCCTTGTATTTACATACATCGTTTCAAACCGTTTTGATTTACTTCACTCAGTTGGTACAACTAAAATGTAAATTTTCAAAACCTTCAATTTTAGTACGTTTTTATTACTCGCTTTCTTCCGAGATGAGAACGTTGGAAATGTCCGCGAGTTTGATTCTAATTTATTTGAATATGAATTAAAATAATATTGTTGAAATTGTTATTATTAGGCCGTTGATCATGAATGTCCCCACAATGGCGCCAATGGGATGGAAGAGCTTCAGAACTGAGACATTGAAATACTGACAAATTGGCAATTTGACGAATTAAAGACACGGATTGAAATCTAAAAATAGCCATTATATGGTTCCTAATGAAACTGATTTCCCTTGATAACGCAAAATTAAAGATTAAGAACTGATAGATTGAGGCACTGATAAATTGATAATTTGAAATTTCAAAGACATGAATTGAAATCTGAAAATAGCTATTGCATGGTAATAACTCTATGCATTATATAACGAAAATAAGTAGGTGAACTTTAAAACCACAAACAATATTTTCTTTTATTGTTTCTAAGAGATGAAAAATTTTTTCGGATCCGCCATTTCGTTTTTTGAAACGTTTATATCAGATTCGTAATCGGCGACCCGAAAAACCTCCGAGTATCAATTTTGAACTAAATTGGAGTACTCCTTCCTATTTTGGCCACGTTTTGGCGATTTCCGACCACTGTCCCTTGCAATTTATGCAAACAATTTTTATTTTGCATTAAATCAATGGTCAATAGAAAGGCGCAGATGTAACATCAAGTAATTAAATAAACGCGAGAATTAAATGTATGAACGAACAACAATGTTTCCACTGGTTGATGAATCCGAGTTCGGTGCGAGGAATCAATTAATCATCAGAAGTCCGACAAATACCGTTGACTCTGATACCAGGCGACATCATGTAAACGACACGTGTTAAAAAATTACCACTGTACAACAAGAAACTTCTCTAATTAGAAACTGATTAATCGGTTTCTTCAAGTGCTAGCTTCCCTCGCTATTTCGAGACGCAGAACCACCCAATTTAGCAAGTAGGCGAAAATAGAATAAGCGTCGCTTGATAGGGATCACTGATCTAAAGGCGACGTCACACCAAATGGAATTGACTATACATATAGGACGTACGGCTGCGACAAGTGTTTTGCAATCAATATTAAATTACTTTCATTTTAGTACAGTGGACGATCGATTTTATATTGAAATAGTCGAGCCTTGTTACACTGAATTCTTATTGCAGTAAAGCCTTGATCTAAGAAAAAACCTCGGGTCCGTGCTCTTCCTTAGATCCTGTGGTCCTACTATTTCTTCGTGAAATTGTACCGTATTTAGTGTCATTTTAATCAGAAAAATGCCAGAAACAAGTTGGCGACAGACCCATAAAAAAATAATGAAAAATAAAGAAGTTTTGTAATTGAATTAGTAGTGGTTCACACCGACATATCCGACATGATATTTACACTTCACACTGCTCGGTGTGCCCCGCAGTGGAGGGGATATTCGCTTTCGTAGATCGTACGGTTTCCGTTTTCTTAGATCGAGGCTTTACTGTAGCATTAGTGTCATGTAATATTTTATGCATTTACGAGAGAAATGAAACGGGAGAAATTTGAATCAGCAGGAAGATTAGAAAAACTACGGGATGTCGATGTGTATTTTTTAACTGTTCGAAATCATTCACGAAAGGACATTTTTGTTAGGCTCTTACGTCGTGCCATTGATGGAGACAACTTTCGATTCGCATGAAAATCCGCAGTTTAATCGCACGGGAAAAAGATGTATGGTTTTTGTACTGTGGTTTCAAGTAATCAATTGAATCGTATGTTTCTTAAACCAACTTAATGTGTAGATATATCAATTTGTAAGTGAAAATAGAAAGTGAAGAGTTCAAGAGGTCGTCTGTATATGTACAATAATTCGAAACTGGCGAAGTAATGACTTGTACACTTCTTCACCCGTAATTTCGCGTGTACTATAGTGTATACTATAGTACACATACTGTATAGTATGTTCGATTTTTATTACAATCGTTGACATCGATGTCAAGAATGCACTCAACAATTTATAAATGAAAATAAACGAAAATTATGAAAAGGCTGCACATTAAAAACAAATTAGAAATTACCAAACTGGTGACTTAAATGTCCCCTAATTTCGCTTGTATTACAGCATAGCATTTCATTTTTAACAGAATCTTTGACATCCATATGGAATACGTACTGTAACAGTTTTTATGATTGAAAATAGGCGAAAATTATGGAAAGGTCTGCACATTAAAAACAAATTAGAAATGACATGACCAAACTGGTAACTTAAATGTCCCCTAATTTCGCATGTGTTACACACTGCAGTGTTACATTTTGAACAATATCCTTGTCATCAACTTGAAAAATAGATATTAACAAGTGAACGTTTGATAATTTCACTTCGCATGCTCCAGTAACATTTGTATCTATTTATTTCCTCTGCGAGGATGATCAATACACGGAATAGAAGTCGGCAACCTTTGAACTTGCAGAAGAAACACTCCACACGTCCTATTATACCGTGGATATCGATTCGTTCAGGTTAGAGGAAGAACGAACACTCTCGAATTGACTTCCGGGGAAAATGTTCTAATAACATAACCTATTCCACGAGTAGACGCCGCATATTATGCTACGCTAAATATAAATTTATATTTTACCTGGAGTCTAATTTGTTAAGCAACATTTAGTGAATTTTCGTTACGTTCATCTTTCGCTATTTGAAATGATCAAATGGCGGACAGAATTGTCTGGCAATCTCTAAATAAATAATTGTGTTTCTATAGTTTTCAATAATTAACTAAATCTTAAATTCCTAATCATTTTTATTGATGTTATGTATTCACTGATTTTTCACGTGCACACAAAATAATTCAGCGTCTTTCATTGTTATGAAAATATGTTATGAAAGGACGAATTAAGGGGATTAACGTCCAAAATGAAAATTTATGTGATGCTTGATGAATTTTTCCAGGAAGTTAGATAAGCATAACCCGTGGCTTCGACAATATTCTTTGAAATTCGATTAAATCAATACAATAATTACAAAATTCGATCAAAGGGATTTATCATAGAAACTAGCTTAAAGAAATCGATAATGATCTCGAAATTTAATGAATGAAATTTAGAATTATTTCAAAATTAAATTCTTGAGTTTGTTCAATTGATTTTTGATTGTCAATTATGTTCGAGTTATTTCATTATATTTGACTAGCCACAACTTAATTGCAACGTTTGGACTCATTTTCGCTGTCTAAAATTTTCTCTCCAGCTTTATTTCAATTTCAAAAATAATTTATCTTATGTTATAGTTACGTATTATACAAACAGGAAGACGAAATGAAGATTGGGTTGATTTATATTGAACGTTTTTATTTTTCGAAAAACTTGCCAGAGTTCGAGAGAACAAATTGCCAACATCTTCAGCATGACAGACGGTGTTTATCAGCTGAAGAGAAACAATGCGATTTCATGGTCGCAGCTTTTTGCTGTTAACAGTGTACGCTAATTGTATTAAAACGTTTCTGGAAGCTGGCAGCGTTCATAATAAACTTGCGAAAATTAAAGCTGTGACGCACGAAGAGCTGCTATTGCTAGCGTTCTGGCAACGATTATTATACTCTCAAAATTCCGCGGACCAACACTCGAACTTCTACCATTATAGCTATTTCTTGTCGATTCTTTTCAATCATAATTTTTTACATTCTCGATACGTAAGACATGTATAAAAACTACATGATATTTTATCGAGATGTAAAGGTCACATTGAGCTTTTGTATCATAACGTGTGGTGTTTACATACGTGATTCGAAAGAGTATCGAATGCTAAGTAAAAAAGTATTGAGGTATATAGTGTGAAAAAGTAATAGTTACCGAGATATTCTTCAGTTCAGTGCATATTCGATCAAATTCAATAATAGCTTGTTTGTTGTTAATTATATTTTTGTGAAACTCTCACGAACATGTTCGCGGCGCTTTGCCGGTTAAAATGATATCCAATACGGTACGATTTGGACCGTATTTACTTGTGTAATCCACGATTTAGTAGAACCTCGATTATCCGAACTAGTCAATGGCGACTAGACTTTACTACTAAAAACACGAATTGTTACATGTACCCAGTAATGTCTAACAATTTTGTTTAAAATAATCAGTGCAACAAGTAGGCTACGAGAAAATTCAGGTGGTACAGTACTAAGTAACTCACCCTGTATATGAATCAGCAATATGCTCCGAATTATGTCATGTTTGGTCTCATTTTAACGAGAAAAATCAAACAAATGTTTTGATATAAGTTTCATCAGAAAATGATTTAAAGCAGAAAAGCTTTGTCGTTTCACCGATATACATACAGTGAGGGTAAAAAGTATTCGTACGCCCTTTAAAATAGAATAACTTTTTTATAATTAATTAGAAGCATTGATTACGAAATGATACGCAAAAAACAAAACAATAACACAAAATTAAAACAAATTTTCATTAAATGTTGCATCTTTTACTTTCCCATGTAATTCTTAGCAATCGCAATTTTTTCAAAATCTTTTTTGCATGTCATTTGCTAAATCAATTCTTCTAATTGCTAAAAAAAAAATGTCAGGTCGTTTGGTCGGATCATAAAAAAGTTATACTGTTTTAAACATTTTAAAGTGCGTTCAAATACTTTCGTGGTTCACTGTGTATCGAATCCCGTATCACGTTGCGCTTCTAAATTCTGATGCGCAGTGGAGATCAATTTTTCAAAACTACTATACATGCGTACCTATCACATTACATCAAAACATTACCTTCTACATTCACATCATCATCGTGGAACACATGCGACACAAACGGCGGCCAACAAAGCCAATTAATACGATTCAAAGAGTTCCAGTGACAAAAGGATGCTCCGAAACACTGCGTGCGCATTGAATCGCGCCCATGACGTTGCGTCAATTAATCGTTCACTTTTTGTCAGTTGTCCTCGCACACGTGTCCCGTTTCAAGTGCAGCCATCTTTGCCGAGCGTATTTACCAATGCCACGTGCGGAAGTTAGCCAATAGACGGCCTGTGTCATTGAAATGATAACCGTAATATTATGGAAAAAGGTTTCTAATTGACGCACCGGGTCGCCGGCAAACTAAACTGCACTCTTGATATCAAGAGACAATAGCGCCCGCCGGAACAATTGTATTGCTACTGTGCACGCGTGTGACGTTTCTTAACGCTTAATCCACCACATTAGGAGGAGTCATTTAATATGTAAATGTAATGATAAAATTGACGTTTAGGAGAACCAGCAAAATGACCTTGACCTTCGCGTATGCTGCCAAGGTCACTCTCTCATTCAATTGTCACTCGTTGTTCCGTGAGGAGTTACTCAGAGCTGGGCAAATTTCATTCGAATTATGAAAATAGGAATTACCGATTTGAATTCATTTATTTGGCCACCTAACTTGACCATCTTAAATAGTATTTTTTATGATAGAAAAATATTCAGAGACTTCGAGCCTCCTCTCTTCGTTTTCGAGACTTCAAGGTCATCGAAATTTTTTTTAAGGGACTGCGGAAGGCCACGCGAAGGTCAACATGTCGCACATCATTGAACTTGTATTATTATGAGCTATAAAACTGTTGTAATGGAAAAGATGTATTGTAATCTCGAGAAAAGTGACCTTGATCTCACCTTTTACTCTATCGTAAAAAATGAGTGATATTTAAGATGTTCAAGTTAGGCGAAATACCATAATGGCCGTTAAAAATGGAGGATTCGCTTTTTAAAATGAGCGTGGGTACAATCACTACCCGGTTTCTGAAGGTCGCGAAAGGTTAAAGTGGTTAAACTCCGTCAAGACATTAAAGGTCGCTAAAAGTAGAGGTTTTTCTAATGAGCGTAGGTAGATACGAGCTTTTCAGGGTATAACAATTTTTAGGGTTACGTAAAGATTTTTGTATTTATAAAATTTTCACATCCGACAAACAAACAAGCTAGGGCTATCGAAAGTACACGTTCTGGCCTTTAAGATGAGCCCAAGAGCATCGTTCTTTGACTTCTTTAATACAGTTAACACTTTACCCATCGGAAGCCTATTAATAGGATTTTAAATAATTGTGCTGTATCAAAAGAAGGCATAGAAATTTTCTTTTACATTGCAATCTTAAATGAAACTATTAGATGACGTTATTGAGGGTGACTTGTTAGTTCACAAAGAAAATTGCTGTTGCTGTTGAAGGTTGCATTAGAAAGCGTTTAGCCATGGATTTTTCAAAATTATGCAATAATCACCGGTCGGTAATGTGTTAAGAGGGATTTAAATTGCCAAATTCTATACACATTTTTTGGTCAGATGTTGATAAAAGAAATTTGTCTGAAATAATAGCATGGACTTCGATAACACCGTTGTTCAAAAGAGAAACGCAGGAGGAAGAGACGTTTGGTCACATTATAGGCACTTTCCTATAATAGCGTGACCTTATGAGCTGTAGGTACATGTTGAGACACTATAGTATATGTATAGAGCAGTGCAGAATATTCTCGTGCGGTAGACGTAAACGTATTCATCAAATTGGAAATTGGAAATACCAGGTGGTGTGTGTTTCTCAAACACTTATTGTTCGCTTTTATTTATTTTATCCGTTCCTTTCGGCAATACACTTCATCTAAGTTGAGGGACCTGATCTTTAGAAGTCAGAAATAATTAAATTTATAATAAACAGCTGACAACAAAGTTAAATTTTTAATTCAGCTTGAATTGAATACATAATATTTCCAATTTGCTTAATGTTATCTGCTAGTCACGAGCTGGCCCATCAATAATATTGAAATATAGGAAGAGGAGAATTAAATATAAGATTGTTTTATTGTTGATATCACTTTGCTTAATGGTATATATCTATAACTTAATTTCATTTTACTTGAATTACTAGACAGCGGATCTTTATGTAAAATAAAAAATGTTTGCATTGATTGCAAGGCACAGGAGCCAAATAAAAATTTAATTCTTCTTTGCATTATCTTGTTTAGGTGAAACTAATACACTGGTGGCCTTAAATCTCCACTGTTTTGAATTGCACGTACCCATTTTTGTCATAAATGCATAAAATTCGCAGTCTATCGATTACAAATAAAATTAGTCACGTGCTGGTCCAACAGTAATATTGAAATATAAAAAATAGAAGAATTAAATATAATAAAATGAAGTAAAAGATAAAACACTAGTTACAATAACATCTAGCAGTCACATCGTTCATATACATGATTCAGATTATGAAAATTGAGAACTGAATATTAAAATGGAAAAATAGAAGCAATATTTGTGATCAATATTAGCTGACTATAGTAAAGATAATCTGCGTCTAATTGCTTGGATTTCCGTGAGACTTCAATAGGTATGTAAATATTATGTTTCTTTGAAACTGTATCAAAGCCAAAAGTCTGTCCTTGGCTGCGGCTCGCGATCAAAATAGTGATTTCTGTATCCGCATGAGAGATCTATTAAAAGTAGGCTAAAAAGTAACGCCTCGTTCATTTACATACCCGATATGAGGTAGATTAGCGAGCACTTTAATTTCGTTGGTTTGAGACACGCTTACATACAATATGACGAGTAATAAGGTCAAAAATAGTATACTTTCTGATCGTTGATTATTTATGTACCACGCAATCCTTAGTTGGTCAAACTTTCTTCAATGAAAAAGAAAAAAGAATTTAATTTAATTCGTACCCTCTTCTCCGTGAATTCGTTTGCTAATTACAAACAATTAAAGTACATATTTTCCATTGTCGAAAATAATTTCGATCAGATTTTGTGAATTTGCCCATCTCATAAACAACTGGTAAATCTCTAATTTAAAGAATGGAAAATTCGCATTTGGACTGAAGTTAGAACTGATTAGTTTTAAGGGCCCAGGATTAATTTATTTCTTACAATTATTATAATTATTGTTATTGCCATCGTATCTACAAATATTGTTGTTATTATTACTATTCAAAACTAGAAGACGCGTCTGCCGTCTTTTAAAAACAATAATTATCATTGCTATACTTTAGAATAATAATTAATGTTTGGTCGTAAGGAACTATTTAGTCTTATTTATTGAAATATACACATACAGTACACAGTCCAAAGTCAAAGTGTTTCACTTCTCTCAGTTTTCCTAATCCGACGAAACAAGAAAAAGGCGATAACAATTCCGACCGCACTTCCAACAAATACAACTTCAACCTTGCATCTCAAATTTCAATTCGGACTCGCCAGCTCGCGTTAAAATAAAACTCAGACAAACTCAAAATACTTTGATTTCTCCGATCCGGATCCCATTCTTCGGGAGAATTTCTTCCGTGTGTTATGTGACAAAATAAGAGAAGATCTCGAAACAAAACTACCTATGCATATGCTCTAATAGATGCAGTCAAATATATTTAATAACGATAGGGCATTATTATTGCTCATATAATGTTTACATACAATTAATAATGATGAATCGTCATGTGAATGTTCGAATAGATTGTGCAAGCCAATAAAATTGAAAAAAAAAAAATGAGAACTGAGGACACGTCGATTTTCCAGGAAGTACAATAGAACAGATAGAGAGTGGAGAAGAAGAAGCAGAAGAGTTGTCATGATTTGTAAAAGAAGGCAAAGGAGGGAGAGAATAGAGAGTAAGATAGCATCGCGCCATTCACTTTGCTTCGTCTCGATGTAGGACACGGTCGTCTGAGACACGTTACGATGTAAAAGGGGATCCTTAGGAAAGCACACCTCGAGAAAGATGTTCAAATTGATTACATCGGACCCCAATTTTTGCTCTAACCTCTCCTCCAGTGAAATCTCTCGAAAAAGTATTTACCGAAGCTCTATACTTTCTTCTTATACGTCGGTGTACAAGTCGGCGAGCTAAATACATATCTGAGCAATTTCTTTTACTATTAATCCATTCGATTTTGCTACAAAAATATTTTTCTTTGTTCGCTCGAATTTTTTGAACAGTGAAGAACATTAAAATCTTTAAAATGAAAATTTTTCCACTTCCCGCAGTTGAACAAATGCTTAAAAGTGCGGACATTGTTCGGGATTCTTAAATCTCTCAAAAATGAAATTCAACAATCTGTTTAACTACTGCATTCAAAAAAAGAATTTTCTTATGGAAATTATTGCAGGTAAACATCTTCACGCTCGTTGCGTTTCAAAAATATGTATCTTAACCCTTTGCACTCGGAGCCATTTTAGCTCCTACCATTTCTTCCGACCTAGAATATTTCCATGGTCTTTTCTTGTGTAGATGAAAGCACTGATACAATTTATTACTACAATATTCAAATCTTGATAATTTATTAAATACGAAAATATTGTATAATGGGAAGAATGTTTTTAATAATGGTGTAGCGCTTCTTTGTGGCGCCTCAGAGTCGCCATTCGAATGATAAGGGTTAAAATAGCTGACATAGTCATTTGTTTACAGTTGTTTTTCCCCAATTCAAATATATGCACATATACTTAAATAATTGTATTCCAATAATGCATAAATAACTTACAATTCGCTTAGCTTGAAATAGAAAATATTAACACGGCAATATACTTGTTGTATATTATGTATGTATGTATTTTGATTTACTCCGAGTCAATTTTATTGTATAAATTTACGTGAAATTGTTTTTGTCAATTTGAAATAGTGAATAAAAAATGACCGTGCATGTCTAAATTTTCTTTTCATTGATGGTCTAGATAGAATCGGCTCGACCCCCGATCAATATCTAAAAATAAAAAAACCGCATTGTGGTGCCGTCATTGTAACAACGTCATATAGTATGTTTATGGCATCACATATGGCTGACGTTGTTGTATCGTTTACGACGTCACGGTGTGGGTTAATTTTAAAAGCCAATATCCGCGAGCGAGAATGTAAACGTGAACATTTAAAGTAATTTAGTTAGACCAAATTTTCGGAACATATTCTCATAAATTGTAACGTGACGTCACGGTGTGTCGTAATCATGTATGTAGATGTAATCCTCGATCGAAAACTTGGCACGATCAATGCACCAGATGCATACAGATGTACATACATATGTAAACAATTTATAACATGAAATTTTCTTTGACGTTTCTTTACCTTTGCTTTAATTTTGAAAAATACAGACGTAATTTATAGAACAATAAAAAATGCAATAAAAATTATATTAGAAAATGTGTAACGAATTAAAGTCATTCAAAAAATACTAGGATGATTTTCAGTTTTCATTTGCAGAGTATATATTTAAATATTAACAGTAGTATTAATTGTAAAAGTAAATACTTAAAAGAAAGTTTAATTTTTCTAATGATATTTAGACGATTAATGACCCCCTGATATTACCATCAATTTTAACAACTTTTAAATTATTAAATTCATAAATTAATTGTAAAATATTAGAAACTGGTTTTCTAGAAAATGAAATAAACGATTAAAAAATTCCTGTAGAATATTAATCAGTTTTGTTATAGCATATTGGATTTTTTATTCAATAAATTTTTTCTATCGGTTCTAAATATTGTTACCAAGTCTATGAATACTCGGCGAATGTACAATTATCGACGTTACCGAGAGGTAGAAAAAATGTCGAGAAAGAAAACAATTATTATCGGCTCTCGGCAGCTCAAAATAATCCAGATTAATGATTGAAGGTCACTTTTTTCTAACTCCCTGCGAAGCATGGTATCGCGAAGCCGTGAAACGTTATGAAAGAAGAATATTGTGGTGTAGATATTTATATACCGAATTAATAATCCGCAGATTAAACATAATCACGACAAGGTAACCCTTAACCTTAAAGCGAGCTCTATCGCTTTACGTACTATAATTACATCCGCCAAATTTTTGCAAAACAGATAACACTGTAACGGATTAGGCTACTACTTTGAAGCTCAATATTCAATTCAAGTAAAAAAGATGTAAATTCAGTTGTTCCATTCATAAAATTGTGTTAATGTTGGTCACTATCACTTAAACAAGTATAAAGGAATAAATAAAACATCAAACAGAACACTAATCGTAATTAGTAATAATGATGTGATAATGTAAATACTTTGTAAAAAGAACGCTTTTAAAAATCAACTAAGCGTGCTTAAGATTAAACAAATAACAAAGTAAATGTGCCTAAAAACACATAGACGAACAAATGAAAGAATAAAGATACAGATATACAAATACAGACATAGAAAAATAATAAATATATAAATATAATTAATTTAATAAAACTAATAAATTCCTGTTTGTTGCAGATCCTCCCGTGGAGAGCGTGTATATGATATGCGGCGTGCTGATTGCTATGGTGTTAGTAGGCGTTGTCATCGTCCTACTGGCTGTAACGATCAGGTATTACTGTTGTAATAATTGTTGTTACAATTATCATAGTTATCACTAGACTGTGGATCTTTATGCATTTATGGCTTATGAAAATGTTCGAAAAAGGCTAGAATATAAAATTCGACAGAATTCTCTACAATTTTTATTGTTTTTTAGCTGTTCCCATTAAAAATAGAATTTTATGTCATTCCACTTTCTTGAAATTTGTCTACAAAAATTGGAAAATGCATAAACATCCGCAGTCTAGTTATCACAGACTGCGAATTTTTATGCATTCATGCTATAAGTCTTATTTTATTATATCTTATCGATACAATAAAGTTGATATACCATTTTAACTTATTTTATTTTATTGTTTGTTTCATATAGCTTATTTCTTTTTTTTAGTTAAGAAATCTTGTTATTGCTATATTTTCCAGTAATATACTATGGTATTTCAATAATTTTACTTTATTTCATTGATCAATAAAATTGATGTTCTAAATTATTTACGACTTGAGCTAACGGTTTTCATAAAATTAGATATAAAAATGAGCATTTGCATAAAGATTCGCCGTTTACAATCCAATACACTTCGTATAGCCGAGGTTGTACACCACGTTCGAAAACAAAATTGAACACAGATGATACGTTGAACTCGGCGTTGGTATCTCAGGTGCAAAATATTTTACAATATTTATCAAACCCGTCGGAACTGTCACGACCTGCTCCAACAAATCTGTTGTTTTTGGCAAGAGGAACAGCTTCGAGAGCTTTCATGGCGGCCGCCGCCTGATCGAGGGAACCTAGGACCGAGATCGGCTGGATCAGTCGGATTAATTAGACTTCGTAGATAATACCGATGAAGGAGGAATGAGTCGGAGAGGAGATAGAAAGCGCACAATTGGATAGAATTTAATCTTGGCTCCGAGCATTAATCACATTTTAATTGGACGCGCATCAACAAATCGCGTGTGCTCGCCTACTAAAGTTCAATCCAATTAGGGTCGACAGTGGAATCGTCCCTCTCTCTCTCTCTTTCCTGTCATCTACTTTCACATGAATCCTCTTCCACATGTGGGAGTATTATACCGACTATAACCATCTCACTGCCCAATTTTAACAAAAATTATTTCCTTCACGTTGCAATATTCATACGAGAGACATCAATTTTCGAACAGATTCTCAGAGTGTTCGATCCGTCGAATTTGAATTCACAAAATTTGTTTTTTCCTGCAACTATAAAAGCCAGTTAGGCATTTCTTACGTAGAATGATTCTACAGACCCTGTTGAAGATAAAAATATATAGTTTTTACCCTTATGAACGTTTAAATAATTTTATGAGCGAGCCGAACTGCAACTTATCGAATCTTCCAATTTTCAAATTGTTCGCATTGCAACTATGTACGCCTGGCCTGTGCAACTCGCGGCCCGCAAGCAACATTGGACCCGTTCCCTCGCTTCTTCATTCCGCTAAGGCTGGGACTGACGTTTCAGCGAGAAGTAGTGGGGGAAGGGACTGATCGATGGTGGGGACCGTGTGGCTCGCGACGAAGAAGAAGTCCAGGCCTGATGTACCAATGCTTCTTACCATAACAAATTCTCTAGACTCCCAACGCTTTTTACGAAAGATCACGCGCGACTTCACGTGATCGGAACACGGAAATCCTGTAATCCATAAAAGAATTTCACGATAAATCCCAATAAATGATGTTATCGCGGTTTTACCCGTCTCTAGGTTTTCCCGTTTGCCGGAACCACGCACGCATAATCAAGATCTCGCGAAAAGGTTTCCCCGCACGTTTGATTTCGTGCTAACGAATTCTGCATCGCGATCGAATCCGCGAGTGTTTTATTGCGATAGATACGCTTCCGCCGAAGGCTTCTTAATCCTATTAACACTGGGATTCTCGATTTTTTTCCGGTATTCCTTTATCTATCGTTCTTCCCCGACGCAACCACTCATTCGCATCTCTTTACTCGGTGACTTGTGCCTCTGCAAACAAGGCCGCGAGAGGCGGATAAACAGTGAAATTAATGTTCCCACTCTTCATCGAATTAGAACCACCAGGAATTTTCAACAATTTTTCGCTGATCTTCGCTTGATCTTTATCTGGCAGTAGTTTATGGCTTTTCTACGTTTGCGCGAGTCCGGCAAAAATTTATGGGAAGTATCGGACGATTCCTTGTTCGAAAACGAAGAGAAAATGCGGAATACTATTTTTTTAACGTTGTTTTTCAATAACTGAGCCTCGAATGAAAAAAAATCGTATTTTTTGTTTTTTCTAGGCTCTTGGAAAAGAAATCGTCTAATGATAAGGAAATTCAATTTTCTCGGAGATTGTGATTTTTGAAAGTGAAACTCCGCACAGAATTATAGTGGAATGAGGTATCAAGCGATTCCTCGCGAAATTGCGGAATGTAATTTCGTAATTTCTGAATCACTTCAGCGTCCACCTGATTTTCTAACTCATTTTTCTTGAAAACTGAGGCTCGAACGAAAATCGTATATTCTTTATTTCTTGTGAACTTAAGCAAGAGGGGAATCGTGTGATGCAAAGAAAATCTATTTCCTTCAATCGTTGCATTGTTATACCCTGGAAACGTCGCGAATGTGGTGGCGCAGTGAATTCCCATTTGCAAGACGGCATGTTTATCAGTCCGGTCGTTACGCGACAGATATTGAATGGTACGATGAGTCATACGTTTTATCGCGATACCTGAAAACTAGAAAGACATCGATATTATTTCTTAATAATGTATTGGCCAGAGAGAGAGAGAGAGAGAGAGAGAGAGAGAGAGCGGTAGCAAGAGACGTAGAAAGAGGAAGAGCGTTACACTTTAACAGTTAAACGGAAGTGTTAGTCACGATATAGCTGCCGATATCGGTATCTATTTATAATGTTGCTTCACAAAAACAACTAAGCAGAAGCTGTCGAAACGATTGTTCATCTTTAGCATGCCTAATCGCTGTTTCCACATACTACTTCTGCAATATCCGTTTTCTGGATGTGTGCTTCGAAGAACAGCTGATTAGAAAATATACCTATACCTAGTCCAACGAGACGAAGCAGTGAAGTACCAGCGTGTGTCCTTTGCTGTATACTTGAGAAGGGTAACGTCACCTCTGTCGCACTCGAGCGGCTATGTTTACATTTACCGTCTTGTCTCGTTGGACAGAGTATACATATAGTGTCCCATTTCATTAGTCAAGTCGTAACATAATAAAAATATTCGCGAAAATGTTTTTGATAAAATTTTTCATTGATATTGAAAAGATTTATGTAATTAAAAATCCTCGATTTTATATTAAGTGTTTAGGGTTTTAGATTAAGCAAATATGTTTAATAAAAAACAATCGACTCAATTAATCAATCGAACACCTTTGAAACTGTTGATGGTTTCGGATGTTGTTTTAAATAATAGAAAGATGGTTTAGGGAGTGCATAATTAAATTTTTTTTAAATGGAGTGCATAATTTGACTCAAGTAGCTTATCCGTAGGTGTGTGCATAGAGATCATGTGAAGGTCGACATTCTTTTGTAAATATGGTCGTATAATTGTTAATCTCCTGGTCGATGCAATTGTTGATCTTCTGCAAATAATACGTACTTTATTTGCATGTGTGCTTTCGCAAGAATTTCACTGAATTCACGAAATATTCTGAAATAATTAATTTTCAAAAGTAATTTTGAAGTACTTGCTTGACTGCTTCATATCGTAAATCGTAATGCATTTCCAATGTTCGATTACTGATTATTTTATTTTGAATTCGCACGATACCGTCAATACGCGAGTACTGAGTCATAATTTCTTCGTATAATTAGCGACACTTCATCTTGTGTTAAACACAAAGAAAACACGTTTCTTTGCGATCATTTCTTCCATCACTTGGTCGCCGCGTGATGCATTTCAGTCGAAGGGTACACTCGAATGCATGTTGAAAATTCAAGGAAACCTATCAGAGTTGTCATTAAATGATTATTTTAGTCACTATGATTGATTAATCACTTCGTATTATGTATATCAAAAGGAATTCGATTTAATTCAGAATTGAATCTTTAAATGTTTAACAATTACAGCTACTATTAAATGAAATTTTTCATTTGATTTAAAATTAGACTAAAGTTAAATCTAAAATTGAATTTTTAGTTTTATTCAGAATAAAATTTTAGTGCAGATTATTGTTTAAAAACAGACATTTATTTGTGGGAACAATAATAAGCTTAAGTTAAATTTAGAGTACTAATATCTGATAAACCGTCATACATCCTTACAAAGAAAATCGGATTTAGATTAGTTCTTAATGCGAAATGACGCGAGGAATTAACACCGACGGTATCAATCACTATGACTGATTGCTATGTCTTTTGCAACGGCAATCAACATTTCTTTTAATTTTTTTCCTAAGTCCTCTATTTCTTTTAATCAAAATTCTCTACTTGAAGTCTTAATCCATTACATTAATCGATAAAATCATGAGTGGGATCAATAATACTAATATAGTAACAATAACAATGATAGAAATATATTTCACAGTAATTAAATTCTAGTTTACATTTATAGATCCGTTAATATGATCTTGCCAGAGTTTCAAATAAAAACTACATAGATACAAACTATAAATAAATATCAAAATCTTTTATATCTCAGTACCGCAACAACTCCATCAAAAAACATCATTCAAAATGACGTTTAAAATAACGCTACAAAAGTCCCCAACAGTATATCACTAAAGTCGTATTCCCATCGCCTCGTAGCACTTTACAAAAGGTTAAGGCCACCCTCGCAGGAACTCTTCGGACATCTTTGAATCCTCGAACGTTTCCCCGAAACGGCGAAATCACCTGATCGTCACTGGCTTCTAGGTTATTTAAACCCATTGTTCCTAATTTCGAAAAGTCTCTCGCCTTCCTGCGTCTCGCCGGTATGACGACAACAACAAGGCCTGCATGTTCGTGTCCCGTTCGAATTCCAACGAGAGCGGTCCGCGATTGGTCGGGTTTGTTCGGCCCGTCCAATCGGGTCTCCCGAAGCGGTGGCGTCACAGCGGTCGGACATAAAACCGGGACGCGTGCCATCATCCGGCTCAGACCTGAGTCGGCTGTGCGATGAGAATCACAAGGTAGTCGCCAGTGAGTTCTGCTCGCGCTGCCTTCGGTAGTGAGAGAAGCCGGGTGTAGGGTAGTGTTGCTAACAGCAGAGCGATCGAAATACGCTCTGTTGACAACTCAGTGTCTCCCAGGCCAAGGATTTCCAAGCTAGTCAGTGGTGGCAACTTGCGAGAAACGGCAGAGAAATATCCTCGCGATAAAATGACCAAGTGAGAGGGAGAGAGAGAGACAGACAGGCAGATAGAGGAAGATAGAAGGAGAGAGAACAAAGACTGTGTTGGCAGTGTGTTTGTTTTTGTTCGGGGTGTACAAAGGGGAGGCTCTCTGTTCCGGAGAGTTTTTCAGACCCGCAAAGCTGGCCGCGTTGCATGTTAAACTCTCGAAGCTGTACCTGAGATACAAAAGAAAGATGGTCGGGAGCAACGGGACGATGATCGCGATTCGCCTTGTCCGCAGCAAGTTGCGGAAAAGGGAGGATCACTCGAATGCCGTGCACCCAGAGGCAACCGTCGTGCAGACGGCGACGTCGCCGATCTCGACGATCGTCGCTTCCTCGTACTCTGTCGAGGGATGCTGCACGCAGATGTCGACCACGACGACGTCCACCGATCTGGGGAACACGCCAGGAGAACAGGACAACGTGTACGCGGCGAACGGAACCGCGGAACAATTCGTATGGCAGTTTCCACCGCCTTATCCACCGCCTCACTCACCGGCGCAGTACGCGTTGTGCAACGGCCAGGTTGGTACACCTTTTTGCTTTTTCTCCTTCGTCCTTGTTTTTTCTCAAAAAACCGCGGAATTCCTCGGTGAGCCGTGTACGACGCTCGTAACGATCCTCCGAAGGCTTTGGAGTCTCTTCAGGTAGACTGTGTACGTTATAAATCTCCATTATAAAAGAATAACAAATGTCATGTTTCCGAACGTAGGGCCCGTTCCAATAGAACCCACCTTGAACACTCTTGACGGTTGTCTATGTTCTTCTTGAAAATCACACGGTTTCCTGTGATCAATTATTAGAAAAATGATTGTCAGCTGATCCCTTGTGCACAAATGGAGTACGAATTATTCGTTCATACAACGCTTAGTTTTTGAGGTAATCAAGTCCGATGCTTGTGGTTTGGTTTCCTGTGATTAATTGTAAAAATACATTGTGTAAAATTTGTGGGAAAAACTTGTTAGACAATTCTTCGCTTATAAGTGAGAGCAAAAATCGTGGAATACCGTTTTGTCATACAACGATTTCTATTTGATGGAGCTTACAAATCCGTAACGGTCGTTTATAGTTTTCTCAGAAGTCCCATGGCCCTCGATAAATCTTAGTAAATAGTGGTATCTAGCGATTCCTCGTAAAAAGCTGAACAGACAGTTATGAGATATTATTTTTTCACGCAGAGACCAGATTTCGAGAAAATCGAATTAGTGTAGATTCCGTTACAACGTCTTCTTTATTCCTTCTTTTTTTTCTTTTCTTATAATCCCGAAGCCTTGTCTCTCTCTCCTTTCTGCTCCTTTATCCAGCTGCGTCGACCAGTAGAGCCAGTATTACCAGATTTCACTGGTTTTATCCCCTACTCGGCAGGATAACTCGAGGATTCTAACCGCCATTTATATTTCGCTCGGCCAGCCTAATTTTCATCTCTCATGGTGGTAGAAAGTCCGCTCGAGCATGAAACACGCCGATCCCGACTTTACATCATAATACAACGGTCGTTAGGACACTGAACTGTGATCGGAGGGGGAGAGAAGGCTTATTGACAAGTAGAAAGAAGCGCGGGCTTTTTGAATCCGTCTCGAATACAAATACGGTAGTCTTGACACTTGTTTATGTTAGTGTATTTATAGACTGTTGTAGATCAATAGATTAGAACGTCACATTTCAATTAGACCTAACTATTAGATTACAGCAAACTTGACATTTAATGAAAAGATAAGTTATAACTCTATTCCAATTTATACAAATCTGCATTAAAAGTGAATAGAAAACTAAAAATAATCAATAAACAATAAGGGATGTACACCTAAAAGTTTTCGTAAAGAATGCTCTCATGAATGTATTACCCGATTGGGTGATACCTTTACATAAGAACATTAGTGAACATCGTTATTTTTAAAATATGTCTGATATTTTAAATACTAGAGATAATTTTATTTTGCATAATGATTTACAGTCTACTTATATTACGTACTACGTCAAAGTTGGCGTGAAATTGTATAACTCCACATAAAATGATATAACTTTTAATATAGAGTATAGAGATAAAAATAAAAATTCAAGTACTGCTAAAAAATTTTAACTAAAAGATTGGGGCATTGTTTTTTCAAAATGTTTCCTATTGTAAATATTCAAAATATTCCATGACGTTTTGTGAAGTCCAGGAAAATAGTATTCACAGTTTGTTTTATTGTGTATAGTTTTAGAGAAATATCTATGGTGGGTTTATTATGAAGGGGTTGATATTTTTGCCATTGAAACGAAGGCAGTGTCCTCTCCAATTACGTTGGCAGTGGCTTGTTTAACGTACTATTTCGGAACTGATCGATTTTCGCATACTGCTTTATTTACCGGGTTATGACAACACATTAATCTATTACAACGCTTGCCCTTACCGATAAAAATCAATACATTAGTAATACAAACGGTTCTCCTCTATTCCTGATACTTACAAAATTAATATCGACATATTCCAATGCATTCTGTCCAATATTAGTTCGAGTATGGTGACGTTAACCTTGGTCTTCTCATTAATCAATACTCCAGAAAATATTATAGTTTCAAAATAAATTAATTAGTACATAGTATTTTGTACACAATTACGATTTGCAAAATAACAAGGAATGTCTTATATAAAACTGTTTACATTAGAGAAGTCGACGTTAAGTCTTGTTTTCATGTGATAAATTCATAAATAAAAAGGAACATAAGATTTGAAAATAATTTTGTTAACCGTCGTAATAATGTAAAAAAACAGTGAACTAATGAGACATCTTTTGGCATGTACTTCAGCCATGGACGTTAGCATTAATTAGCATTTTTATGAAACAAAAATGCAGCAAGAACATCGATTTAAACATTCTTATTGCGCAATCATAATAATCATTGAAGAATGTTCAGTCCCCTAGGATTTCGAATGCTAGTTATCGATTATTTGCTGAAACATCATCGATCAATTGGTAGCATTTACATGCTTCCAGATATGGCGCGAATTGAACAATTTATATCCGTTAATCGAGTGCGCGATTGTAAAATCTTGTGCAACAGGTTATGCGGTGCGCTTGCGCATATGTGCGCAGTTCGAACGGGGCACCAGAAATCAGGATACCCTGCGACGACAAGACGATAAGACCTTTTAAAATTGTAGTTAATAATAGTCGATGGCGCTATCGATCCTCCAAGGACGAGGCTTACGGGCAGACGGACTGGCAAACGAGTTGTAAGGTCGAGGCTCGCAGTCCCAGGCTCGCCGCCAGAAAAATCCCAAACAATCGGCTACGTTGCCACATTTCCACCCCGCTTTGTTGCCGTTATGACGCCGTTTCAGTTTCATGCTCCACTTACCGACAGATCTTTTGCTACTTTCCCATACGCGATCGTTCGTTTTGAATATTATTCAAATCTCCCGGTTTCGAATTTCAACGACTCGCCTCTTCGGAAATAAACATGTCACCGGACTATGGATGGACCCTTAGGCTAGTTTCGTACAAGGAAAGATTAGTACATACAAGGAAAAAGTTTTCTTTATTGACTAGAATATGTCTTGTTGTTAAATATTAAAATTGAGGAAAAATTTATATCTAATTAGAACATCTAATTATAAATAAGGCTTCCATTTTCAACATGTATAGATTTAATACCTTAGTTTACAATTAAATTTTGCAAAAATAAGACATCGATGAAATTAAATTGTTTTGATATGATTAAATGAAAATTAGAACTTTTCACCGAATGAAACATTTACAGTTAACTCGAATGTCAATTACATGTTCAACGATCGATAAAAGGCCCGGGTTCACTATACATAGCATATGTGATTAGCGCCATAGTGCATTCGAATTTCCGTGACAGCGTTACGAGTATATGATGTAAGATATGTGTGACGTTTCTGATGCCTCATTAAAAATGAATGTTACCGGAAGACTGATAAGATTGGATTTTTATATTTGGAGACGTATCGATTCATTCGTGACGTGGTCTCAGGAATGATTACGTCTACTTCCGAGTACTTTAGTAATTATCACATACTTGAATCCAAATCTCTGCGATTGGTTTTTTACTTTTCCATTTATAGTTTTTACACCTGTTTTGTGATCGAATAATAATGAATATCAAGATTTTACTTGGACAGTCTACGGATTCTCGCAAACAGAATGAATTGAAATTGAGAAGAATTTAAATAATTATGTAAAAATGATATTGATGGAATTATTCGAAATTATGATGGATATTTCGAAATTAATTTAGAAAATTTCGGGGGAAATAGAGATGCACCACGTGACAGAGCACACTTACGAGTAACAGATGGCAGTAGTTTCATTATACTCGTGCTATAATCGTGTTTGTGTTGAGAACCACCGGCGGCGTCACGCGCCTTGCCAAACTATTTCGTGTGTATTTTGAAAACGGAACGTGATTTGCAACTTGTACCACCGCCTTCCGAAGGTCGAAGATTCGCTCTATCATCTACGGTGATTAGATTTCCCACGTCGTTTCATCTTAGATCGAAAATCATCTGCAAAAATTGTCTGGTTGCCACTTCACATTTAAATAATTAAATAATTTAATCATGTTTTCAAAATTTTAATTATACTGCCTTCAAAGTTATAAATAAACTGCGCATCTTTATGCATTTATGGGTTCTGAAAATTTTCTAAAAATGCGTATATAAAATTTGTCTACCTCCGAAAATAAGATTTCATTTTTGATTCCACTTTCTTAAAATTCGTCTACAAAAATTGCAAATTGCATGAACACCCGCAGTCTAGTTATAAATATCTGTTTTTAAAAAGGAAGTTATATTTCCTCAAAAATTAAGCGCGTCGATTGAAAAAATTTTGCAGGCCCGTATCCACCAAACATTTATTGAACAGTGTTTCATCGTATACCCTGTGATTACTGATCTGTGTGTTTGCAGTATACTAACTTCTTTCCTCGCAAGTGTTCATTGTCAGTCATTTACCGGACACAGCTAATACGCGGAAAACGGCTCAATAACTTGAACTCGTTTGTTCGGCCGACGTAACCGTTAACGTCATTCATTACAGCTGTTAATTCGACGTTCAGCGTACACATATGTAGTTTGACTTCCCGCGAAGCTGAGTATGATCACATTCGTATTCGTCATTTTCCTTCAGAATTTTTCCTCACGCAGTGTCCCATTTGCGGCGACATTTTTCTCAATTTAAGACATTGATTTTAAAACACCGTTATATCGTTTTAAATACTACTTGCATGACTGTTGAAGTGGGATCCCAATCGCGTGCAAATTAAAAAGTGAAAGGGATCACTGGATAGAATAAAAAATTGAGTTTTTGTAATCTTATCATTTGTTTTTTGTAATAGTTCGTTTATTTTCGTTGAATCAAATTTTTCAAATTTCAATTCATATGAAAAGCATTATTTGGATAAAAAGAATTTCATTTTGTTCAATATTATGTTACCAACCATAATTCAATGCTCACTATTAGTTCGCCGTTCGTAACATTACCATGTGTGTTATGCAATACTATGTACAGGGTGTCTAGCTGAAGGAGGCTACCTAAATATCTCCTTTATTTTTAATGGCACGAAAAATGTTTATGGCATAATTTAAATGGTATCGAAGGTGAAATATCATAGAACAACAATTTCTTTTGTTCGGTTATTTCTTCATAGTTTTTTCAAGGTCATCGTTATTTTTTTATCGGGAAAACTTATCTTTTTTAATTCTATCTTATTAATGACTTAAGCATATTCAAATGTATTTTCTCAGCCGCTATAAGATGGAATAAAAAAAGATAAGTTTTCCCGATAAAAAAATAATGATGACCTTGATAAAACTATGAAAAAATAACCGGACAAAAGAAATTGTTCTTCTATGATATTCCACCTTGGATACCAATTAAATTATGCTATAAATATTTATTTTGTGCCATTAAAAATAAAGGAGATATTTAGGTGGCCTCCTTCAGCTGAGACACCCTGTATATTAAAGCGTTTGGAGAATCAATTATAGTTTATGTAACGATTTCTTAAATGTTGGAATTCGTTTAAAGCGAAAATGATAAACATATCAACGTAAAAATGAGTGGCTTTGTCTAACAATGTTTGAAGAATTCGCTGAAATAATAATCTTGTGGAAAGTTATTGCACATCTGGCAACGTGCCCCAGAAGAATTGCTATGATAACAATAAATAAGTTATTGCGCGAGTGTGGCCACCGTTTCAACTAAAATAGATAAACTGTCTAAACAAATAGTGGCAGCGTGGCAAAAGTATGAATTTTTGTAAATTTCATAAGAGAGAAAATGTTTCTAATTTTTGCACGAAGGAAAATAAAGTACATATGGTATTGTAGGTCAGAAAAATTTATAGGGGGACGTTGAATACGTACAAGCTGGTAAAGTTTGATATCGATATCTCTAGCCGTTTCGTAGTGTGTAATCTGGTCTGCAATTCAAAAATTGCAGTTACTAGGAAGACGGCTTTATACTACGTGGGGCACACGGTATACCTAAATCGCAATAACTTCCGTAAAATTTCGGATTTCTCGAAAATATTACAACATATTTCAAAAATCTTTTACATTCAAATAAACACGAAATAAAACTCCATAAAAATTTTTATTCTTTCGTATAAAATTAGCTAACTAGGCCCTGGAGGCACATATGACGCTGCATTTCAAGGTCAATAGCACCGCAAACCTTTCAAATTCGCGTACAGTACGTTAAAATAAAATTTTTTAATTTTTTAAATGACTTTTTGACTGGCTAACAATATCACAATAATATTTATTGTTTATGCGATGGATTATACTTCGTAAAAATCAAAAAGAGTTCAGTATAGAGTCCCATTTAGAAATTGTCTAATAATTCGACCTCCTTTAGGTCGTAATAATATTAGTATATTAAAACAAACAATTTTTTACAATACATTCAAAATGGCAACTGAAAGAGATATTTAGGTGTGCCACCCTGTACATACATGCACGGTTGCTTTCCGTTTTTAATAAACCCGCACATAATTCTTTCGTCGATCAGGTTCCCAAAATTTTGATTGTACATTTTCCGACTAGCGACGCGAAGTGACCAAAACGAAAATAAATCGTTTGAAATTTAATTTGAGAACATTCCCGCCATTCCCGTCACTGTAAAAACAGAGTGTCGCGCTGTCTGGCGGGTCACGTGGCGTGCATGGCAGCGAATTTGGCTGGCCCCGGTCTAGTCGGTTGACTTTTATCGTCTGTCGCGTCCGTGACGTCACGCGGGCGGTTTTCTTCGTCTTAGAAAACGGCGTCAGCCGTTTTTCGACGGATAGACGACGACGACGCACCTAAAAACCCGCTTTCGCCCCTCTAGCTGGCTCTAAAAATAGCGTGGGTGGGCGGTCGCTGCCGTTTGCCAAACAACTAGTACAGGGTGCAGCTGTCGGCGAAATAATGCGTCTATCCTTGACGACAGCAACCAGCATTCCTATATACTGTGCGACAGGAGATACGGTTCGTCGGGAAATGTTTTCCTTTCGAATTTACGTCCTCGATGGAGATCCGCTTTTTTTCCAAGCCATCGTGTATACACCTCCCTACCGTCCCAGGTTACCTTCTCCTTCATTCCACCATAGCATGAGTCTTTATGCTAGGACAGCCCTGGCCTCTGACGATCGCTTTCGCAACCTGCCACCTGGATACACGACGTTTCCCACTTTTTCGAGACGGGCTCTCTTTCTCTCTCACTCTGCCACGTTTGCTCAACTATTTCTATCCTTGACTAGCCTATAGTCACGCCGTTATTCTTCCGGAACCCTCGCTCTGCTATAGCCTGTGTCGTCCTTACGCTACACTCTCGTTTATTTTTATTCCTACCGCTCAGGATAACTGTATGACGCCTACAGTCTTTGCAAATTAATAAAATCTGTCTTATCATCTTTTTTTATTAGATTTACTTTAGCGTATTTTGTAGCGTAGTTGCGACTCTAAGAAAATTCACGAGGTACTCCGAAGTTCGTAAAACTGTCAAGTCCACCAAATAAATAACCTGCGCATCTCCGATTCTAGTTTTGTTGGTTTGTTTCCGGGCAAGCTGACTCGTCAGTTTGAAATACCACAAGATAGTACAATAGGTGTAGCGTGATATAATCGCTTGCGCAACAGAGTCATGAAAGTTTTGGAGGATCGTGGAGAAGATGCTATCGAATAGCAACGTTTCTGGCCGTGTGTACGTCGGATAGGGGTTCTTGAAAGGTTTTTGAAGTAATGAGTATTGATGGGGATGGAACTTGGCATGAAAGCCAAAATTCATCCACGAGGATAAAGGAGAGGGACGTCGGGCGCGTTGAACGTTCTATCGAGCGAGCGTCTGCTGCGTCTAAAAAGGGAAGGATAATCGAAAGAAAGAAACTGACTGCTCGATACGAGCTTTTAAAAGCTGAAGAAGGTGTCTTGCGCGGATCTCTGCCACAGCTGACTAAGGATAAATCATTCGCGTTATTCATCGTGGGACGTGGAACAGTTGAACGGCAGCTTGATAAAGTCACTATTAATTCAGTGTTAGAATAAAATCCACTATCCATTTATTAGAATGGTTTATATTCGCATGTCTAATAAATCCATAAAGTCGCTGTCTATTTGTGTGTTGTCTGGGAACTTCCACATAAATGTGTAGATCATGTTACTTCCGCTATAGTTGAGTCACTTGCGGAGCCAGTCGCTCGCGACCCCATGTTTTTCGCACGTATAGTCACGTCCACGTGTATCCGCGCTATCAACTGTACTACGTATATCGATTACTGCGAAACTATTCTTTTTCAAATTTCTATCTGACAAGTGAGAAATGAATGAAATTAATAAGCTGAGTATCTTGTAATTTCCATAAATCTTTCTAGAATCGTGAACAAGGAAATGTGGCACCGATGCCGCAAAATTGTACCGGGTGGCTAATCATTTCCGCAAACCAACATTACCAGTCATTACATTGTTAACGAAATTGTTCCGACCTTAGACCGACACTTGAACGGTTTCTTTTTTTTCGTCGAAATGGATCACTTATCGCGTTTCGGTGACGCAGTCGCCGCTACGTAGTACTGCACTATTAAAAACAAATTGCTCCGAGTGACATTACTGTTCTTTCGATCGAATATGCTCGCTTGAACGCGCTCACGTTATGGCGCGGTAATCCGCATTGTTCTTTTTTTTAAATCTCGTATCACTACGATTTCATAATTACGAGCAATTGACTTTATTACCGCATTGTGTTCCCCGGAAAATCGTAAAAATGTTTTCGTACTCGCAAACATGTTTTCTTGTTCTTATATTTACCACAAGCTACAGGAAACATTGATAACAGGGATTGTACAGGGTGGCCGAGAAGTCAGTGGACTCTTTAAAATTCGAATTTGTCGAGCTATTTCATTTTGAGATGGTCTAGTCACTTTTGGGCCACCCTGTATTACATTCCATGAACAGCGATTACCTGAAAAACAGCTAAGAAAAAACAGTCGAATTGAAAGTGCAGTAGAGTTTCACATATTTGGCCATGCTCGGACTACTATTATTTGTATAATTATTATCGTAGCAGGCTTGGTAAAAATTATAGGGGTCTAGAATTTTTAAAAATTGATTTTGAAAAGATAGAAACTTTGAAGCTTAAAATGAATGGTGTGGCTAGAGCACTAGTGAATTGAATGGCGGTCTAAATGCAAAAATAATTAATTTGGGGTTATCTGTTGTGTTTTAGGATACTCTTGTGCACGCACTGCCGTCGGACAGGCCTGGATTCGCGAAGGGAATCCGCAAAAACATCGGGGGGCGCTGGCGTCGCCTGGTTAAGCGGAAGCCGGAAACGGAGACTTGTGCCATTCCTCCTGAGCTGAAGGACCAGCTGAAGACGATTTACGTCTACTGATCATGAAACCGTTCATTAAACCGTTGTCGATTTCGTCAGACGTGACTTCCACTCAATCAATGTTTTCCTGTTCGTATACCAAGAAGGAGGGCGAAGATGTACAATAATAAGAGGATCGGAGTACGCGACGATACGAAGCAGAATACGACACCCGAGCGACGTTATGGGATATCGACATCATAAAGAAGAAGAGGGCGAATATAAAACGAAAGAGAACGTGTGGAGCTTTAACGCGAAAACATATCACAAAGTGCCTAAAAACTGATAAACCATCTGACACATTGCATATTTTTGCATAGACATATATTCGTAGGCATAGGGTGCGGATTATTGACAGTTTAACTGTCGCCGAGGTGATCAAAAGAGAGAAAACGACACGCATAAAAGATTCCGATCAATTGACAACCGTTTTCGTTTGGATTGTAACCGTTTGAGTTTAAATTGTCGCTCGATGCCTCGTATGCAAACCAATTGGAGATTTGTTTTATGCGAGAGAGGAGGCAGGGTTGTTTGTATAGAGGTTGTTTTGTATCTGCGCGTGCGCGCTCGATTAAAGAGTTTTGTTTAGAGAAGCAGGACGACGGCGTCGAGAACCCCATGAGACTGAAATGTAAAATGTACGACTAGACAAGTTACCCTAGTTGCTTTTGTGTACGTTTTTACATGATTAATAGGAGAAGAAAGTCGCTTTTCAATCGTTAGTATTAATGTATACCTGAGACAATGAGCGACCGTCGGAGCTGCCCTAAGCTGCTGTGTCCTGTATGCCCGTTATGGCAGCTCTGTGCTGAGACCGTAGCCGTACGCGCTCCCCCATGGTTGTTCGCGGTTACGCGAATAACCGACGGAAACCAGGCTTGAGCATTGCTTTAATAGTTTATTTAGAAAATAGAGACTCACATTATTTTATCTAGTTGGATATTTTTAAACTAATTCTATATCGATTCACTTCGCATGAAAATGGTTTTACTGTGGACTATTTCATTGCTTACTCAATGAAATAATTTATTTGTTGACAGAACTTTTCGTTTTATTCCATGCACAATGTGCCCAAGCCTGTACAGAAACTAACCGAACGGTACAATGGAGTAATTAGGTCCAAACAGTAGCGAACAATGTTCTACAATCCTACCATTAATAATTATAATATAATTTTCTTGAAATTTCAAGATGATCCATTTGAAAGTCGCGAAGCAAAAGTAATGAAACTGGAAAGGATCATGCTACAGTACGTCTCTAATCGTCAATGAAGAACCTATAAAAAGAATACTGAATTGGACTAGCTTCTATAGCTTTTTGGACTGAAATACCCCACAGTGCAACACCTGGCCCCCGAAACTCGCATGTGCCGGTTACGCAGTGGCGGATTAAGCTTTTCAAGGGCTCGCAACTCGACATTTCATGTAAAATAATTTTTTAAAAATAATACGTCACTGTTAGCGTAACCAGTAGGGGAGCGTGAGACGGCAGCGACGCAGCATTTTGTAGATATTGTAACATAGACCGATCTAAGATTTGTTAATAATTATTCGACGGCTCATATTGAGCCTGTACTACAGCGCTGATTATGGTATTTTACTTGTATTGTTGTATGAAGCAATACCGTGTGCTGGAACGCGGCCATTCGATAGTGGCAGCGGCGGACCGTGCAGTCAGAATACGTAAAATTTTATATTTCTAAAAAACAAAAAAAATAAATACCTAAAATAATATCCTATTCATATTGAAATTTGAGTAAGTTCGTAATAGTAAAATCGTCATCTCGGGTCCCAATACACTAAATTTTCGGGGCCTCAGAATTTGTATATTTCTAGAAACAAAGTAAATACCTCGGACGATCTTTTATTTATATTCGAGTCTCGTTGATTGCAAAATTGTAATTTGTTGTCACGGGGCCTCCGCTGTGCATAGGTCCGTCGCTGGGTAGTCAAGCTATTCGTTTCTGTGTTAAGCATACCCTCGCACGCGTGGCTTTTGCGCAATATCGATAATTTATGCGGATCGAACCGTCGAAAAGACAAACGTGCGCATTACCCAGCGCCAATTCGCGCAATCTTCGCGCGTGACATTTGAATTTCGTGCGTTGCAACGCTGTAGAGTGTACATAATGTCGTAGCATCACTTCGTTCGGCGGAACGGATACTTTAAGGATCAATGACGTGCCTACATCCGTGTATGATAAAATGTTGTTTTTTTTTGTAAGGATGAAACTCAGGTGGAATTCCGTATCCATCAGCTAGTCACACGATACTAATTGTTCGAGATGAGAGATAACGTGTATTGTATACCTTTCGGAGCAGCTTGAAGTTTTCCTCGCGAATACCTGTCTGAATACAACAATATCAAATAAAGTATTCAAAAGGACATACGGGCTTTTATTTCATGCCATTGTGTTCTGTATGATTTCAGTGAAATTTTTAATTCTATGCACTCGAATATCTTCGAACTCTTGATGGGGCTAAAATATATTTTAGATTGAGGTCGAAGGTTTTTAGGGGAGTCATGGGAAGATCGTTTTCTCAAATGGAGTAATATATAAATCAAAAGTATTACATCATTTTCAAGTTGAAATATCTCCTGGACTTTTTAAACACAAGTACCTGTCTCTTTGTACAAAATCGCAGACTCCACCAACAAACAAAGTTCCTTCATATCAAAGGACCTTCAGATGTCCTCTGCGTGACCGTAGAAGATACGCGTCAGATAATGTGCCTCGTGGAATCATTTATCTGAAACATTTTTTAGTTTCGAAGATATTCGACAGGATCGGTTTAAATGGATCCCCTGTATACGCATATAATTTCAATGAAATTTTCGTGTATATAGTATACATATATATCGGTATTAGTTTACACAATTGGACTTGAAAAGTTATTTTGGAAATAATTTTCGATGCAACTATTTTGATATTAATATATATTGTAGATTTGTAAAGACAGTTCAAACTTTTCAAATCGAATTGACACCCAAACAAATGAAGTTGATTATTTTTAAGAAATTGAGACAACCTACGCCATCTTTACCTAGTTCAAATTAGATTATACTATAATATAGTTATACTAAATTGTTATTTTAGTGAAGAAATGTTTAATTTTCTACGTTAATAAAGTTTACAGGAGTTAAGTTTTGATTCTGTGCATTTTTCTTAAGATTGTTTGACAAACAAGACATCGAGAGACACTAGTGTATAATTATATATATAAATAATTAGAAAACCAGTTTCAGTAAACTAGTATACATTCAGATGTCAAACGGCTTCTTCATGGGGAAACAGTAATGGTGCACAGTGCACAGCCCTTTTACAGGTTAAAAGTTGTGAAGAACGTAAAAAGCTTTTAGGAATAAAGGATTTTAGGAAATAAGGAATCAAATATATAAAACCGTATGTCATTGGAAATCTTGATTCCGTGACGTAAGCAGCAAATCGATATTTGTTTTCAATAAAAATTAAAAAATTAATATAATGAAATATAGTTGAAGTAACTTGTTATTTCAACTAATATATACTTTTGACTTTACTGGAGCCCCTTGCCTCTATGACAAGAAGTCACAATTGTACGTGCTTTATATGTTTGTTGTTTCTAAAACATTCTAATATAGATGAAGTATACAAAATACTCGATTCTTACTAATATGAGTAATATGCACAAATTCAGACTATATATGTATATACGGACTGTTCGCAGATAAGTCTGCAGACAATTGTCTGTTAGTCTGGACGGGGCTTAAGATTTGCTAGATGTTCTATTTTTTCTGAAGGACTTTAGTGAGAGTGTCCTCTACTTGGGCATGATATATCGCAATGACTGGACAATCTCGTTCTACAACACCAGATACTTCTTTTTCAAAATAAAATGTTTAATCTTTTAATACCGAGTGCAATTATTCGATTACAGAGGCCGTTCTCGCGATTATCTGCGATACTATATCATCGGTACAAAAAAATTGTTAAAATTAAGGTCTAATGGTTTCGATCAAAGCAATTTTTTCATAGACTCGTAGATAGGGGCAGATAGGGGTCATAGTATTTCTTTTAATGCAATCGTACATTTTCGAATACGCTAAAATGTAACAAAGCCATTTATAGTAAAATATAATTATATATAGTTGATGAAATATTTTAAACGACACTATTTGACTAAATAAAAGATAAAATCGAGTTTCACTTTCAATTAGCCCTTTATTTTTTAAATTTCAAAATTTGTTGACACATGTGTGAATTTATAAATATAGTTAATACCTATAATGTTTGTAACACGTTCTCAGTATAATTATTAATTAACAATAATTCTTTAATAGCTTACGTTTTTAAAAATAAATTAAATTTTGATTTGAGCAAAATTTAAAATTTGAGTTTATTGCAATGTCTGTTTACTTTGTAATAGGTAGACAAAATTATGTACAATAATACAATGAACCTGAACATTTTTTGTTTTTAATATTTATGTTGTTTAAAAATTGTCTCCGTTCAATACGTCGCCACGATACGGTATCACGTGATTATATATTACATGTATACAGAAATCATCTGCGGCGTAAAAAATAGAATTTTACATACTATAAAATTCATACAGATTATTATATTGATAAATGTATAAAACAATTGTAAAAAGTAAGTGACTATATTGCACAACTTTCATTTCAAGAATTTATTTGAAATTGTCAATGTATGATGTATTAACCGAAAAATATAGGTTAGGTTACTTCTTTTCCTTCTTATGTAAATACGCACCAGTTCAGTCGTTACTGCCGTTACGCACTATACTATGCTACTTTACTATGGCAAAGCGAAATATGAACGATAAGCACGTTTTCATGAGCATACATTATTGTTTCTTTGTTATACACTCATTAGTACTTATTACAATTACAACCACGAGACAATTTTAATCTGACAAAATTTTAGGTCAATTTTAAGTTTTTTAAATTTATGAAAGTATGAATTCCCATGAACACTTACAAAGCAGTTAATAATACTGTGTTGTAAATAGTATATAGATTTTAGAAAAACATTGTTTTAAGTTATATTACTAGTCACTTGACAATTGAAAATGAAAAAGCCCTTATAAATATTCTATCAAAATTTAGGAAAAATTTATCAAATTTCCAATTTTTGGAAAATTTGAAATTGACATTCATATCTCAAAAAATCGAATTATTGCATTATGTGACTCTCTCATACGAAGTTTGTCTAAAACTTATATTTGACTGTTTTAAAAACGTATTATAAAATATAAAACATATTTAAAATAGTCATTTACTGTTGCATCTTTATGTTGTTCATAAGCATTATCAAGCAACCTTGAAATAACCTTGGAAATGTTGACTTTACAGATATCTACAGACAATCATCCTACACAAGGTATAAGAGCGCATTTGTTACCCTACGAAACATGGGTACCGTTGCACAGGATAATCCAGTAAAGTCTTCGATACAGAAGAAGTTGGTAGATTCATTCGATCCATCTCATCTCGAAGTGATTAATGAATCCTACATGCATAATGTTCCTAAAGGGGCTGAGACACATTTCAAAGTAGTTGTTGTGTCCGATAAATTTGTTAACCAACCGCTTCTCAAGGTGAGGATTTAAAATGCAGTCTTTTGCACAGTTTCGTGCAAAGTTATTTTTAGGTATAAGTCAGGAAGACTTGAGTTGTAATAAAAAATATATTCGGACGTGTACTACGATATGATCTTCAAATGATATAATTCTTTCTAAATAGCGTCATCAAATGATAAATAATTTGCTGCAAGCTGAATTAGAGGGCGGAGTGCACGCGCTATCGATAGTAGTAAGTACTTTCGAATTTTAACTAAAATTTATGCTACTATAGTTGAATAATATTACCTCTTTTTAAAGGCAAAAACACCTGATCAATGGGAAGACAACAATAAAGTCTCTCCAAGTCCAGCTTGTAGGGGTGGTTTCGGAAGATGAGATTCTTTGGTAAAGATCTTTCAATTTAGCTAATTAAAGATAAGAAACTGAGCTAATTCTCAGACAAAAACTCTCAAAAGAAACTTAGCAAGTGTTGTTAAAAAACATTTAATCGGAATCGTAAATCAAGAGTAAAAAAGAAAATAAAAGATTACATTAATGTCATAAAGCAAAAGTGTCCAGTCTTAGCTTTCCCTCATTCTCTGTGAAATAGAGTACATCCGCGAGAGATTGCTCTGCTATTGCCTCTTCTGCTCTGTCGTACATCTGCAAAGTACAATTATTTATAACTTACACAGTGTCACTTCAACCAGGCTTAAGTATCATCTGCGTAATATATTTAAAGAACAAAGATTCGAACAACATATTATCTTGAATTATTTGAATATTCTACACAATAATAATAATTCATTTGCTTCTATTATAATGAAATGTGCTCAAGCCTGATATTAGATCCTTTCCTTTTCGATTTGTATTTTACATACCCCTCTGAAAGTAACTTCTGTGGGTGGGCATTTGAAATTAGGTCCAAAATTAACAGAAACTGTAGCACTTTTGTGGATAGAGACTGTAGGATAATACGCTCCTTTGTTGACATCCAGAAATGCTTCACCTTGACTGACGCCATTTCTATAAAATACAATCTTGCTGCCTTCTAGAGGCTTCAGAGCTTTCAGTGCTTCAGGTACTTGGTCCTTTTCTTCATAGTATAGATGACTTTTGAACTTCACTAGAGGCTGAGAAAAAATTCCTTGCATAATGTTTGCTCTTTCAAATCTAATCATCCTTTCTTCCGACATATTTTTCTATCAACAACTTTACTTACTCGATCTTTATATGTATTAGGTAAGTGTGAAGCATCATGCGTGTCAGGTAGAACAATTAGGAACCCTAAAGTATCACCTTCCCCATAACTATGACTGTAATGTTTGCCTCTACTCTCATGGAATCGTGTTCCTTTCCTGTAAACAAATACCTTCAGCAATTATTCATTTGTTTTTTAAATATACATTTGGTTACATTTTCAGTCACACGCTATCAAAGCAAATTATTCGAACAGTAAAAGTGAGACACGTTTATACCTAGATCTCCAAGAATATCCAAACTTGTCATAACCAAGCGGAGCTTGAAGGTTAGCGTACTCTTGACCCCATCCTAATCTAGTAGCTGACCCCTCTGGCATCTCCTCTATGGTGGCCTCCCAGTACCATGCTCCTCTGCTCACATCTAAAAAGCATATTAACATCAATCAAACATAAAATCTACATAGATCGAAGGTTCATAACAATTTACTGAAATAATGGGAGATTTAAAAATTGGATCACAATTCTGACATACTATGAGTGGCTCTGACCATGCAATAGCCCTTTTCACCAGTGACTGCCAGCCTGTCTTCGGACACTCTGAGCTGCGGAGCTCTATCGTGCAGCGCCAGTAACACTGTACTTGGACTGAGACCTCTGTACAGCCATCCTGGGATCGGTTTTCCTGCCCAGTCACTGCTTTCGTCAAATTCCTGCAGATATTACAAATTTATCAATCACTGATCAAGGAAAAATGTAAAATAGTAATATACCTGTCTGAAAGGGGCATGCGGGTCAGGCTCTGCGAGGATGTATCTGTAGCCATCTTTGTTGAAGGGATGTTCTAGGGGATATCCATGCGCAGGTAATTTTGGTGCAGTCATATCCGAGCCTCTGCCTTTCTTGCCCGGGCCACTGCCAGCACCTTCTCCTGGGAACTTGCGCTTCGCATTGCGACCGCGAAGCCCTCCACTAAGAGGCACTAAATGTTCCATAGTTATATTATTGAAGTAGTATACACTCGATGAGACTGTAGTTCGTTGAATTTAGATATATTGATGCAAGAACACAATTAATTAATTTTGAACAGAATTTCACTTGTTCTATTTGTTACGTAACGATTTTTGTAATTGACGTTCTCTGCTACATTTTAATGAGTAAAATATGACACGATTCATTAAAAAGATTATTTGACTGTAAGCATTACGATTAAGCAGGTTGCTGTATGATATCACACCACTGATTATAGTCTTGATAAGATAAGAGCTGATCAAAATAAATAGAACGATTCTGAAAACATACTGAAAAATACATGTATACTAAATGATTTCGGGAAATTAGGTGTTATGATACCACAAATTATATCGGTGTTAGGTTAAATTTAGTATTTTGCAACAAGATGTACTAGTGTAAAAATAGATAATGTATGTGAATATAATACCATCTCTGTAATTGAACATTGTTGAAACGATGTCACTCAAAACGTTTGATATTAATTCTCTAGCAATGTAACACTTGAACTACTTTGTTAATTAAAAACAAAATATTATAGCTCTTGGTAATGATCTGCCATATAGCATGGTATAGTTAGGTTTTGTTTCAGACCATTAATTTTCTAAGAAACATTGATACAGCTTCTACAGTTAAAGCAGAACAAATTCTTACATTTCAGAACTTGGCCCTCTTTCGAAATTAAATTTTTCAGTAATCGAGAAGAAAACTGATCATCTATATTTGGTATAATTAACGTTAACACTCACCAACATGTTGTACACCCATTTCAGTGACTTTCAAGTGGCCTCCTTTAATCATAGCCTCGTAATTTGGTTTAATCATCAGCAAATCGGAACAAACCAGTCCAAACAATTGACCGTCTGAACTACTTTCATCGATAGTGAATAATACTCCAACGTCTTTCAATAGAGCCCTGTGTATCTGCATTAAAACATCATCATTAGAGAAATAATGTACATACGAATTAAACGAACACATCAACTATCACATTAAAAAATCATCAGTAATTTGTTTAGCGAAGCAAAAACTAAAAAGCCAAGATTTATTATAGTCACTGTTAGTTTTACCTTTTTACATCTTATAGGATTGAGTATTATTTATTACACTTAATATTATGGGACAAAAATTAATTTTATGAATGTAATATATGACTTATGCAATAGTTAATGTGTTAGCTGGACAGTGCAAATATTATTTACAGTAGCGTGCCAAGATTGAGTGACTCTGCGAGGCATGGTAGTCATGCTATCCCAATGACACTCGATGAATGGAATAATATCCTTATCCTTATGAAAAATAATCCTCGATTCACTGTCTTTCTGCGCCATTTGTAGCAAATTCGCTATCGCTGTTACACACATTTGTGGGAATGCTAGAAAACGAAATTTCTAGAATACATATGCAAAATGGAAACAACAAACCTAATAAACCCGTATAATCTTAATCACTTCTTCTTACGTGCTTGATTTTTCTTGAAGCTTTCCAAACCGGTTGGAGAACAATTTTTACACATGAATATATAATTCATCATAAACGGTACTAGCTTGCCTAACTGATATCCAATACAGGATTCGTGGAACCATCTGGAACAGCTAGCGCACAGTAGTTCTACGATGTTAAGATTCCTCTCCTTTCCACTGAAAACACAATACAAATAAATTTATGATCGACGTACAAAATTTCTATTGCTCGAGTGAATTTTATGTAAGCTACCAATAACAATTTCCAGATTCGCTGTTTCCAGCTCGACCATTAGGCTTTTCTGATGCCTCCTCTGACTTGTGTTTCTGTTTACTTTTATCATCTGCCTTTACTTTGCTCTTATCTTCTGCAGGTTCGGTTTGAGACTTGTCTGTCTTATCCATCGAGCTGTAGAAATTGTATTTACATATATATATATATATATATATAAAGTAATTTCATATGATTTTGCACCGATGAATTATATTTCTTACATTGTGCAAAGTAAAATTATTTTACTCGATTCGAACGTATTCTATTTCAGAGGTTAGGACCTCTGCTCAATTCTCGTGTAACAATATTGCATAACAATTGTATTAAACGATCGGCAAAATTGAATTGAATGTATTTGTTTACTTTCATGTACATAGTCGCTTTAAATAGTTGCACAGTTCAAGAAACAAACAATTGAACATAACCTCAAAGGTGTTTAACGATAAAATTGTCGTTTTACTTTAAAGAAAAAGTATTTCAGCATTGAACATATTTATCCGATATTTAATAATGGTTTCTTTCTTATAGATTTGTTATATATACAGAAAAACTTGTACATACCTTTCGAACTTCTCTTCTGACATTTTTGGTTATGATCTCGAATAATTCGTTGTTCCTTGTTGATGTCAGTTGTTGTACAGATGCGGAAGTGTTACTGTTGTATAAATGTTTTCGTATTGGTAATAACAGTCGAATATAATTTGTTTAATTCATAACAAAGTGTTCAACTTTGATTCATCGCGTTTTCAAACGTACACGGTCATTGATTGGTTCTGACAAGATTAGCTAACTCAACAATGTGACATGATCGCGACTAACCGTTGCATATTCAAAAAATTAAATTAAATAAATATAAGTTAGGAAAAAATGGAGTGGGGATTGAAAATGTAAAATTTATTTTACGTGAATCTTTATTTCAATTACTCGTTATATAAATGAAATAAATTGCAGAACATTGCTGGGTAACTGATCGCTTACGGTCACCAACCCCAATAGCTACTACCCCTACCCCTACTACTATGCCGACCTTTGACTGTAGATGAGGAATACGTTGTCCTATACTACTGCCCGAACAATAGTCTTAAATTTTAAGTAGTATGAGTACAAGAAGACGCATTCCCCTATGCGGGTCGAGCGAGACAGCATGATAGTAGCGGTTCAAGGGCCTTGTCTCTCTCCGGTGCTCATGAGTAATCAGTAGACTACAGATGTTTATGCAAAATAAAAATTGTCTGCGTCGATTGCAAGAAATATAATTAGAATCCAAATTTAATGCTATTTCCTCCCTTAATGATTTTAATAGATGAGAAATCATATATTGACATCTTTAATTTTCAAAATTTTCTATAAATTTTCTATAAACGCATAAAGATCCGCAGTGTAGTAATCAGCAGATACCGGATTTTATGCAATTATGGCAAAAATGAGTAGTTGTAATTTCAAACAGTAGAATCATTAGAAGAATTTAAAAATACTGTTATATTATTTTCAACCTATTAAACATATTAAAAAAGAAAATAAATTTCTATTTCACTCAAAGATTCACTGTCTAGTAATCAGATGCCCAAACATTTTACAGAATACCGATTCTCTATAAAATATTAGTTAATATAATATTAGATATTTCAAATTTATATTTTGCACACTAGTAAATAGACCGTGGATTTTATGCATTTATAACAAAACTGTGAAAGGATTGGGGTGATTTGGGATAATCGATTTGTTATTTTCATCTTCTCGAAATTACTAAAGGAAGAATGACAGTTTTATTTGGCTCCTGTTCCAAACCCAAATATATTACGCCACCTGTGTACATACACGGCGTGTTCGGATGTACGTATAGACACGTAGTTAGTCAGAATTGGCCTATGCGCGCCAACGTTGGTCATCGCTCGCCTTGTCGGTTTTTGTTCTCTGAATCAAAAGATTTAGGCTAATACGCTAACGTGTGGACGATGACACTCGGATACGTTGGCCGCTGGGTTCATTGGGCCACGTTGGGAAGTTGACCTAGTTGGTATAAAGCCAACTGTTGGACTTCTATTGGACATAGTTGTTTCACAGAAACAAACAACTTCCAGATTCGTAATTGTTCCCACCGCGACCAGGCCGCTGCGGTACTTTATACCAGTTGTTTATTATAGTTATATAGTTCACTGTAAATATCTGTGTTTTATTGTGTTCGGCATTCTATGCTGTTCTGTAACGTTATATGTCACATTATGTATTGTTATACATGTGTTAGGCCAGAGAGTTCCAACATGTGGCTCGTGAGCCACGCGCAGCTCCTTCCCCGCTTAGATACTTCCCCCACTCTTAGATTTCATCGTTGCCGTAGAAGTTCGTCCCTGTTCCCTGTGGGGGGCAGTGGTGCAGTGATGCCAGATCAGGGGAATCGTGGTGAGATGATGTACCCCCTCTCTGATGACCAGACCAGTCTACGGCATGGGCGCCGTGGTTTACTACGGTCTTAGTGGGGGACGTTGGAGTTGGCAGGCAAGAACAGGAGTGGCGAAGGGTCTGAGGATAGAGAGAAATCGGGCGTAATGCGTGTATGAAGCGGGTCCCCTATTTCTTTCTAACTCAGGCGTGGGAATTGTTTGTAGAGGGGCGGTCCATTGACCGTCCCGGGTGTGGAATGTTTTTAGTGGGTATTAGGAGGACCGACCATCCGTCCTTCTGGAGTCCCACACTACCCCCTTCTGGGGTGTGCATAAAAGCATTTTTAAACCACATCTATAAAAAAAAAAGAAAAAGTGGGGGACGTTGGAGTGTACGCATGCTGCTGGAATGGGATAGTGGAAGGGGAAAAGGAGGAGAGTACGTGCAATCCGTTTGGATTGCATCTGGGATCACTGCAATGGTGAGATATTGTGCATGATAAAGATAATTAAAGTCCCTTGCGCACTGCAACCGGCTAACCACGGCGCAATTCGTGCGTCAGCATGTTACCGATAGTTCGCGGATTTAGGCGTATTAGCAAGAATTGAATATTCTATATTGTCTAATATTCTATTTTGTTCTATATTGTTTAGGTTCCGTGGTGGTATGAGAAGATTAGATCCACGACGAGACAGGGGAAGAGGAGTCTTTCACTAGTCACAATGTCTACGTTTGACGTCACACGCTACATAATACTGTCAGCGCTCCAACCAATATTTCGGAGACTAAAATATATGTGGACCGAGGCGTCATCATTCCACTCTGATCCAAACGGCTGCACATTCGTACCTACGTAATCACAATCATGTCAGCGACCTCTTTCTCATCTCACGATGATACACGTTTAATATTGTAATTCTTTTGGTGAAAAATAAAGAATATTAGTTACAACAGTTAATGTGTTATTCTTGCTCCACCCTGTACATGAATATTCTAATATTATAATAAGTAGAATTAGATTAACATCTTCGAAAATTTCGGATAGTTTCCGAATTGTTTGAAAAATTTTCGGACGTCTGGCTTGTCGTTGAGTTGCACTACTGAATTTCGTGCCACCTCCTTCGATATCATGTTCTCCTAATATAAAACTCAATTTTCGAAAATTGTCGCCAATTTTCGATCGTCTGGCTTGTCGTTGACTTATACTACTGAATTTCGTGCCACCTCCTTCGATATCATATTCTCCTAATACAAAACTCAGTTTTCGAGATTTTCGAAAATTTTCGACCGTCTGACTTGTCGTTGAGTTGCACTACTGAATTTCGTGCCACCTCCTTCAATATCATGTTCTCCTAATACAAAACTCAATTTTCGAGATTTTCGAAAATTTTCGCCAATTTTCGACGTCTGACTTGTTGTTGAGTTGCACTACTGAATTTCGTGCCACCTCCTTCGATATCATGTGCTCCTAATACTTTCTCAATTTTCGAGTCTTTCGAAAAATTTCCTCGAAAATTGACGTTTGTATTAGGGGAATATGATATTGAAAGAGGTGGCACGAAATTCAGTAGTGCAACTCAACGACAAGTCAGACGTCGAAAATTGGCGAAAATTTTCGAAAATCTCGAAAAATTGAGAAAGTATTAGGAGCATATGATATCGATGGAGGTGGTACGAAATTCAGTAGTACAACTGAACGACAAGTCAGACAGCCGAAAATTGTTATTTTTCAAAGTTTCTCTATTTTTGCAATTCTGTATTAGTACAGTACCTCAATGACAAGTTAGATGAGTGTACATTTTTGCGAAAATCAGGAGTATAACTCTACGATAAGTCGGACGTTCGGGAAAAATTGGTGGTTCAATAAATACATACGCAGATATGCTTTTCTATTACATTGTCTTTATTTATTCAGTGTTGATTCTTACATAAACTGTTTGTATTGTACATCTATGTATATAAAACAGAAATGTGTGTGTGTGTATGATCCCATCGATCTGATTCGGTGGGTCTGTCGCACATGTTGTCCATCTGTCGGGGTTGAAGTTGTCGGTCGAAATAACAAGAATGTTGACTGCCTCAGAGAGATGCTTTGATCACCATCAGAATTCAACTGCAATACTGCAATATAGGCTTGCTACAGACAATTATATCAGATGATCAGTCCACTTCTTCAAGACTAACTAAGTGCCTCTATGACAAGAAGTCACAATTGTACGTGCCTTATGTATCTATTAATCCTAAATCATATCAAAAATTCGTAATATAAATAAAGTATCCAAGATAATCGATTCTTACTAACGTACCCAGATTCTTGAGTTATCAGTACCGTCGAACGCGACTCGAGATTGGCAATTGTGATCTTATTCACCTGTTAGCTGTCCTATCTGGACACTCTAGAAGCCCCTCGGACGTGAGACAAAAAATTACATTGGATGATTGATCTACTCTAGGCACGCACAACTATGAGCCAAGAATAGGTGTGAGGAGAGCCCGAGCCGAAACCGAGAGAAATGCGAGTAGCGGGGCCTCGGACTTCAACGGCTTGGGCAGTGAGATGAGCAGAGAGGGGCGCCTCATGAGTCGTCTCGGGAGTGGACTGGTTTTTTAGCGGGTATGGGTCGCCGAACATCTGCGACCTAAGCTCCGCACTACGTGCGTAAGGCATTTTTTTTACCACTCCCTTATAAAAAAGGCATGCACAACTCGATGGCTGGCGAGCGCGAGCTCTCGCCTCAGCTCTTGAACCGGTCTCTGAGCTGAACCCTGAACACCGTGTGAACTTGTGGTACACTCACATGCTTAGTGGGTTCCCCTACCATACGTCCCCCAGCTGGTGAGCTGCTCGCGAGCCGCTCTTGGAGCTACGAGTTGTGCATGTTTGGTCTACCCTACTTCTATACCTATTTTTTTTGTCTTAGGGCGATGAGGAAATACTGTTACGTAAACCCCCCAAAGATGGAAGTTGGGGGTAGTGTGGGACTCGGTCTCCCCTAATGAAAGTTGGGGAGAAACGAGACTTAACCCCTAACCCATACCCACTAAAATCCCACCGCCCAATGCCTAGCTGACCCATCTCTCCACTGGGCCCGAAGTAACACTACCCGGGGTTCTACTATTCGCATTTCACCCGTGGTGGTGCTTGACGCATCATATCGGGTCTCACTTGGCCACGCAGGACATATCCTTTTCCATAACACATCCTCTTCCATAACTCTACTTCTATACCTCGTCTGTGCTAATATAACGCGGCAACATTGCACTTGTAAAACTGACAACACTGTAAAATCTAGCTCCGTCAGACACACACATTTGTGTTGCCATCTCATGTAGTTCGCACAGGGGCATTTTCTGCAGAGTCGGTAACTCAGAACCGTGGACAGACAACTAGCATTAGCTCCATGGTCTACACGGTTCTCAAGTTTGTGTCTACAGACCGACGTCGGTAACATCGTTCGCTACCCAAAAGACTCGTCTACCGTAGCGCTACACGCTCACGCGATACTTAAACCACATCGAGTTTTCTCTCTATTCTCTACTCTGCTCATGACTCGAGCTTTCTCGCGCAAGCCTACGGGCTCGCCGGTGTCTCCACCTGTCGTTAAGCTCTCCTATCAGCCTCGGGAAAGTAGTGGGGGTGGCACGGTCGCGAAAGAGCGTGCGTCTACGTCAGGCGAAGAGCTCCGAGCTTATTGGTCCCGGTCCATTGTTGCGTATTGATTGCTGCGGAGCAGTGGTATGGTCGTCCGGACACTCGGCCGTTCTCATCGCCGTTGTGGTCGTCGCCGTCGTCGTCGTTGGCACAGTCGAGCTGGTCGCGAAACGCGGGCACACGCGCGCGGATAGAACCCCCATACATCCGGACGTTCTCCGTGCGGGTTATCCTCCTTTGACATCCGGTTTTATTATACGTGCGCTGCTTCATAACACGATCCTCGGCTACAACTAAACATCTATCTGTCTATCTATCTATATATATATATACATATATATGTATATATCTATGTATATGTATATATATACATAAATATAACCCATACGTATATATATATTTCTCTCTCTCTCAATACATATATATATATATATAAAAATATTAAAACGTGATGTGTGTGCAAGTTGCAAGTCGCCGTCAGCACGCGTGCGTGCGTGCGTATGCGTGAACGGAGAGTGCGGCGGGTTGTTTTCCGATTGTTTCGGGACCGGAAGCGACCTGCAGCATTGGCGGCGGCACGGCCAGCTGCCGCAGAGCGCGCGGTCCCCTGAGAAACGGGGTGTAGTGGGAGGGGGCGGGGGAGGGGGGGGAGATTTGGAGAAAGAAGAAGAAGAGGTGAAGGAGAGTGGAAGAGCAAAAGCAGGAGCAAGAGGAAGAGCAAGAGCAGGTAGGCAGGCAGGCAGGCAGCAGCAGCAGCAGCAGCAGCAGAGCAGCAGCAGTAGCAGCACAAGCCCGCAGGAGACTAGGATCTAGGGATCGAGGGAAGTGGGGGCTGGTGAGTGGATGAGCGAGCGAAAGTGAGAGAAGCTCGCGGGGAGGGGGGTGTCGTTCCGAGGAAAAAGTGGAGCGATAACGATTTAGAGATTGACCGGAGAAGGGTGACGCGAGGGGCTGTGCGGAAGGGGCGCCTGGACCCGGTTACTATAGTGCGTGTAACAGTGAACGGAGATAGTCAAAGGGACGACGACGAAGAAGTTACGTAGGCTAGATCGCTGTATCCCGTACCGTCACCGTACCGTCACCGTACCGTCACCGTACCGTCACCGTATCGTTGCCGTTACCGTCAGCGGGCCGGCCGACGACGAGAGAGAAGCTGCGCTTTCCCCATTATAATTATGAAGCGGATAAAGTGCGCCGCACCGCTGTCCACCGTTTCTGATCGCCGCCGGTGAATGTGTGACCCGGGGGCAGCAGAGATCCGCCGCGATGACGACGACCGAAGAGACGACCGAGCAGCCCCCGGTAGACGACTGCCTGAAGGATCGGAAATGGTGGTGCTTCCTGCTGTCGAGCATATTCACGTTTCTCGCCGGGCTGCTGATCGTGCTCCTCTGGCGCGCGTTCGCCTTCCTCTGCTGTCGCAAGGAGCCCGAGTTCGCACCAAATGACCCGAAGCAGAAGGAGCAGAAGACCAGCCGTCAGGGCAAGGAGTTCGAGGGGACTTTCATGACCGAGGCCAAGGACTGGGCCGGCGAACTTATCTCCGGACAGACCACCACTGGACGAATCCTGGTGAGTTGCGGATATTCGCTTTTATACTACTGCGGCCAACTGACCGATACACCGACGAACCCCGGAGTCGGTCGATCCTTCAATTTCTACCGAACGATTCCGAAGAGTCGAATGAATTCGATGCTGGTGTATGGTCTTCGAAGGTTATCGATGTTTGGAGACGTTTGAAGGACGTCCGAAGTCGGGCGGAAAATTCGTGCCGTTTCACCCCAGAGACCTCGACTTTATCGAACCTCTAAACTCATGAATTTTTTCGCCCCTAATTCTGGAAGCTATCACTATGCTTTTTGCCCGAAACTGTTCGACAGACTCTATCTAGTGATACACCATTTTGTACGGTTATTCGAGTATCTTTTCGATTGCATCGAAGCTACTCCAGTAGGAGTTACGTTAGGTATTTTTTAATAACATTGCAGCACTTATACATATTTAAAATGGTATACGACCCTCCAAACGCAATGGTGTCGTTTTGTACGACATTGTAAACAGCTGGGCATGTATAAACGACGTTTAAAGTTAAACATTCTGTTAGGTACTGTCGTACTGATCATCTTCAACTTGAAGGATTTGTTGTGCTGTAACTATGAAGGTTAGCTTAATGAACTAATACCTTCAGGGACATTACTTTTATTTCTAACTTATACAAAAATCTACTTTCGGGATAATTAAATTTAAGTTTTCACAATAAATTGAAAAGTATCCGAGAGACTTTAAACATTATTTAAACATATGTAAACGTTAATAATAGTACTGCAAACGAACCAGTTTATGCAAGAAACATTCATATAGCTTTCACAGTTGAAGCAGGAAAAATCTCAAATTTTTCTCTTCAAATTATATGGTCAAATTAAATTTAAGCATCCTCAAGCTCCATAAATGTTATATGAAAATATACGGGCGTGTTTGTCAGAGTTTTCATAATATCCGCACAATTTTTATGGCTGATGCAAAATTTGTTAAACGAAATGGAAAATTGGATTCGGACAATTTCGCAAAAGCAAGGACGAGGGTGATATTTCATTTGCTAACTAGGCAATTCTGTGCCTAGTAATAACAGAAATACGATTTACGTTTGTTAGTATGCATATTATTTTATGCTTGTAAGGTTTATGAATTCAATGTAAACGTACAGAAATGCACAGTTGTTGCCAAGCGGTTTTAATCGGTTTTGGGGGTTGAATAAACGTAGATGGATTTCTGGAATGTGGAAAATTGACGGGAAGGTTGAACCCCCGTGCTTCGATATAGATTGTATATATGTAGAGATACCTTCCGAAGCGAGACACGCTGACCTAGTAAACTGTTGACGGTTCGTGTCATCGTTTTTTTTTCTCGCGATTTATTATATTTGTTTCGTTGGTAGCTGCTTAATGTCCCCTAACGATAAGGAATTTATTACCTCTCGATTTCCAGACTTTCGCGTATTCCAGACATTTTCGAGTCGGTTTTTTATTATTGATTGACGGTTTGAGCGAACGATTTGTTTGCCAGATAAACTTTTAATAACAGTATTCGTTTGTAAATTTATTTATTGTCAGATTTATTTTTCACTGAGAAACTATTATTTTGATGGTAATCAGAAATGGTTTAAATAAACTCTCGATAACTGACGCCAGTTTTTATGTGGCAAACAGTTGTTTTGATCGTAGAGGATTAAAGTCTCGATAAATAATGCCAGCAGGCAGTTATAACCATATATATTTCATAACTTACCGCCGTTATAAGTTTATTACTTAGTAAATTTATGGAGTGATATAACGATTCTGATAAACGATTATTTTGTCCGATGAAACACAATTTGGATAAGCGAAGCTGCCAGGCAGTTATAAAACACGTGCGGCGACATTATGTTTTTATTCGTTTGCACATTTATCGATTGACTGAACGATTTATGTCCAACGATCAACGAGAATTTTGTTGGTAACGATGACATTGATTTAAATGTTCGATAACTAAAGTTAGTTATAAATATGATCACGTTTTTCTTAGTAAATAAAGTTTTGTCTCGCATAAACAATTATTGCAATAGTAACAGGAGGTAAAAAATATAAAGCGACCTTCCTATATATGTAAAAATTGTTGATAAATATTCTCAAACAAATCAAGAAGATTTTCAAACAGATAAATATTCTCAAGATAAATGTTTGATACATATTTTCTCCTTACATGCTGGATAGGTAGAACTACCAAAGACCAGATCGCCAAGAGGATTTCAATTATTTGTTGCTCGGCTCGTTAATGAATAAACTGGAGCTTCAAGGCATGCGATATTTTCCGCGACGTCCTGACGCTCATTTATTATTAGACTTCGGGTTTTATGCGTGTACAACGTGTTTGACCGTACAAGACGCAATAAAGCGGGGACTTTAAGAATATTTAATAAGGTCAGAGGAATGTAAAAAAGGAAATTATTCTTGTAAATCCAAGTAAATAAAGGTAAACGAAAGTGAACACAGAGAAACTTAGGTAAATTTAATTCTATTTAACTGAATTTTATTGATGATATACTGAAATTTAGATTCAATTTAACTAAATAAAGATAAACGAAAGTGAACACAGGGGAACTTAGGTAAATTTAATTCACTTTAACTGAATTTTATTGAACTTTATTCAAATTGATCGAACTTTATTCAACTTTATCGAACTTTACTCAACTTGATCGAACTTTATTCAACTTGGCCGAACTTTATTCGACTTGATCAACCTTGATTCAATTCAAGTAAATTCAAATAGACCAAAGTTAATTCAAATAAATGAAGATAACTTAAGTAAAATAAACAAATCCACGAGGACCAACATATATGGATTAAATTCAAATAACAATAAGCTCAAATGAATTCAAGTAGATTCAAATGTATTCAAGTATATTCAAGTCTATTCAAGTCTATTCAAGCATATTCAAGATTATTCAATATTTCAAGATGGACAGCCATTAAAACGTCCCCGAAATCCGCCACCTGGTACTTACTTCGTTCCGTAGAACCCTCACCGCGCCATTTGCCCCGAAAACAAGCGATCCTCGAGAGAGAGGGAGAGAGAGAGAGAGTGACGAGAGACAGCGCGGGGGGTGGTAAGTTAGCATTACTGACTTGTGGTAACGTAGTTGTCGGCTCGATCGAGTTACAGGACGCTCTCGCGAGCACGTTCCGGATGCGTGGAAAGGTGAAAATGATTAGAGGACCTAAGCGCGCGCGGGGAAGAACGAGTTGCCACGAGTATCCTATACAGCTGTGCAGCCGGTGACCTAGTTTTCGTTCGTGGAACCAGACACGTCGTCGGCTGAAGTAGGGGGTGGTTTCTACGCAGTGCGTGTTCCTATGGGGCGTGTGCCTCTAGTTCCCTTCCACGAAGGTCAACCGAGTCAGCTTTTCTTTCTTTGCTTTATCTCTTGAACAGAAAATGTCAGTTTGATTTGTAACAGAAGCAGGAAAGATTCTTCGCTACCCTGGATACACCACTAGGAAACAGCCCTAATCGTTTCAGTAGTCAGCCATTTAAGGGGGTGTGCAACCCTGTAAGCCTAATGGAATAAATCAAAGATATTTGTTTTCTCATATAAAGATACCGTGAAAAAAAAAGATTTTTTCAGGGAACATTGAGTAACATTATAGCTTTATTTTCATATATTTTTTTATTATTGTACATACATACAAAATGGTGGAGTTGGATAACATTATATTAAATGAAATGTTGCTCAATGTTCGCTCAAAAAATCTTTTTCTTGCGGTATTTTTATATTAAAACGATAAGAACGATCTCGTGAAAATCGAGCATCTCATCAAACTATTTCACCCCAATTGATCGCAAGTTTGAACCTCGCAGGGTATAGCACAGATCAATTTCGAGACTTAGAGTGTCGTTACAGTCGGCGATCGCATAACATGCACGCCGAGTTCGGTCGGTCTGCGTCATTTTTCTGCCTGCAGTTAATTTCTATAGTTCGCTCCAATTCGATGGGAGATACATGCGCGAGCAAGTGTGTTTCTGGGTTAAACGATGCCAGGGAATTCGTATAAATTAGATATACGAGCCTCCTTCTCTCATAGTATTCCACTACCAACCTCTTCTTCGTCTTCCCGAAACTTTTCCTTTACGATCGTTAGCGGTTTACTTGCGAGATTCGTGATACCGTGCGATAACTCATGCCGAAGAGAGAAAGCTACCAGTCGATCCCTTGTCCAGAACTGCGCCAAAAATGTGCGACACGATTTTTTTACACGAACCTTCGTTTTCGGCAAAATCAAAAACTAATCCGACACCTTCGTGGCCAACACTTTTTCTGGAAAACGGAGCCTCGTATGGAAAAATTATGTTGTACATTTTCTATATAGCTTCTCACGAGAAATTACCTTGCGATAAGTTAATTTAAAATTTAAAATAAATGTAAATTTATTTTTATTTAAAATAAAATAATTTAAGTACTCACTTAAATTATTTCCACTGCTATTTAAAGTACGAAAAACGACTAAATAGGGTGTATATGGTTTTAAGGCGTGCCTCTGATGGTGTTAAGAAAGGTCATTGCACTTTTTTGCAATATGGTAGCTAAAATGAGTTCAACGATCTACGCACCATGACCTTGGAGTGACCTCGAAGGCAAACATTTTCTGGGAGAACTTCTTTGGAAACGAATAATTATAAATTCTGCAAGAAAAATTATTTTCATGGAGATTGTTTTTAGTATTGTTGTACTATTTGTGTCTTTCGATAAATTCTTTGGCAAGGAGAAAAATAGGTTGATAGAAACGGGAACGCGCAGCCTTCTTTGTCGAAATAATGACCAAGTAGCTAGCATTTATATAATGCTACGTGTCTTCTGAAGAACGGGTTAGGTTTCTCTTTAATCTAATCCGACTGTGATTTTCCGATAGCAACTACTGTGAACAAGCTACTATGTCCTTCCCTGAAGTAGGTGACGTGTGTCTTGCACCACTGCAAGTCTTATCGAGCAGGAGAGGAAACCTTTGGCTAGTATTCTCCTCGATCTACTACACTTTCGAGTACGTTTCTTAACGATAAGATAAACTTTATGTTTATGCGGTTTCTCAGAGTATTATAACAATGCAAAAAGTAAAATATTTTATTTCGTGCTTCTGATCGTTAAAATAGAAATATTTTATTTTGAGGATCACATTGTTGAAATAGAAATATTTTATTTTGAGGTTCAGATTGTTAAAATAGAAATATTTTATTTCCGAAATTCTATATCTTATTTAAAATACTATTTTCGTTAAGCAAAATCAAATCTAAAATATTAAATAGTATTTGAAATATTTGTTTCGTCAAATAATGCCCACCTCAGCTTGAAACTATGTGATTCTATAGAGAACAAAACACTCTTGGCCTTTCTGTAACCTCTAAGTAAGAACTCGCGAAAAAACGATTTTCATAAAATGATTCACCCCTTGGAACCATTCAATTTGTGTCTGAAACATGACTGTACTTAAGTTAGTTTTGTTTCTGGTAATTTTGCCGTTCGCGATGGTACCGGGATGGTCTGGAATGGAAATAATAAAGAAGGAGGACGAGGGTAGGAAAACGGGTAGTATAAACGTAGTTCATTCGCGCCGAGCAGTGCACCGACAATGAGCGGTGGTCCGCGTGGTCCTCGGTGAAAACTGGGTTACAAGTGTTGTATGTCATATCCGTCGTATCACGAAACTGGCTTTCCATATCCTTTTTGTTATCCATGCGCATTGGCTTTAAGAATCCAACTAATGGCTAGAAATCGCGCACATTCTCCGATCGTATTTACACCAGCTTTCCTAATTATGCAGACACCTACTCTACGTCCCCACAGAATATTAACTAAATAATTTTATATCGGTAAATGATACATTAAATATTCAACGAAATGGATGTTCATTGGATTTGTAATTAAACGAATCTTTCATTTAATCCGAATTAACGTTACATTCATATCTTTGATATTCATGAGATAATTAGAGTGATTGTTTTACATTTAGCTCGTGATTAATAGAGACGACTTAATTAATCTTGAATTTATAAACGTTACACTAATGCTCATAAAAGTCACACGAAATTGAAATAACTTATTTAATATGGCGAAATTGATCGCAATGATAAAATAAAATATGTAAAATATGATAATATAAAGTGGTAGTCAAAGTGATAATTAATGTAAATTGTGATTTGCATTTTAATTTCATTCTCGAATCTTGTCCTTCCATTTTGTCCCCATCTTTTAACCTCTCATCAAATCATAAAATATATTGTATACCGGGTGTCTCACCGAATTAGAGCAAATTACATCTCTGTTATTATTTATATTAAAAGAATGTAGAATGAAAACTGAACTTGTGGTAAGTTGAAATTTTTCTTAAGATCAAATGCAGTAGCAAGGATAATAAGAATCTACCGAAGTGTAATATCTCGACCTTCACGAGACCTTGGGTATTTCTTATTCTTGTATCTATTTTTATTTATTTTTAATAGTTACACAATTACTATTGTGTATAATAGATGGTCCGCGGATTTGATGCATTTGTAACAAAAATATTTGTTACAGAAATGGATACAATTAAGAATAAGAAATACCCAAGGCCAATGTAACAAAAATATTTGTTACTTTTAATAAATTAAAAGAATTGAAGAGTAGTTATATATTACTTTGCATCCACTAAAATTGTTAAAGAATTTTACAATTAAGATCCGCAGGCTAACAATAACCGAAATATTTTAAGGTGCTCGAGTTACAAGGTAAACCGGTTGTAAAATAACGAAACACGTTCGCTAATAATTATTTCAACGTAAAAATTCACCGTCTGGTTACCTCGATTCCGGGTTTATAGCGTCCAATCGGGATTCAGAGCGACAGTTTGCCGATTGTTCGCTTTTACAGCGTTTTCTTGCCAGCGAGAGACGAATGGACGCCGCGCGACGCCATTGGCATCCCGCCTACTTTGTTACGCGGGCGTTTTATCCGTTTACACGGAGCGGATTTTTGTATGGTGAACGTGTGTCACGTACGCCGGTTCGAGCTCATTTGATTCGTGTTCCGCGTTTATACAAACGGAGGCGATACACAAACGCGTCAATCAGAAGTCGCAGGCCGGCTGGAATCCTTTCATACTGCCGCCGGAATTAGAGAACGAATCAGAACCGTATTCTCGTTGCCATTACCGGGAGAAACGTTATCCTTATACACCTGAAAGATGAATATAGTTTTTCTTCGAGACTTCGGGGTGCACCGATCGCGACTCACCTTGTCATTTCCTTGAGAAAAGTACTGGAGTATTCATGAGGAAAAATTGGTAGTTCGAGAGATATACTCGACCCATGGTTTCGATACAACACGGTTTTCATGTAACGTGGTTTCGATATAACATGGTAGACTGGAAACACGGCTTCTACATATACAACACGGTAATCTGAAAATACGAGTTCGATACAACACGATTTCTACATACAGGGTATTTCGTTTATCTGATAACGAAACATCTTGTGACGCACTGAAGTTACGAAAATAATTTGTTTACAAAAATTGTTCGGTGTGCAGAAGATTTCAAAGTCCGATTAAGTTTTTTAAATGGAATGTCCTATTTTTTATACCATAGATCGATAGAGTATCAAATTCTGAGTAAAATAGCGTTGACCCTCATATGTCCTAAACCTATTAGTTAACGAGATATTATTGAAACAATTTTCTTTCTTCTTTGGACCTTACAACCCTAGGCACATTTTACGTCATTCTTGAGACTTAATTTCTGACTCAATAATCTCATAGGCACTACGTGACAATAAATATTGGTAAAAATGTATTTGCAATTGAATAAAAATAATTAAATTTTTACTAATTATTGTTTAGTTATGTTAATAACTAGTTAAGTAACAACAAATAAAAACAGTCTTGACCATGTAGGATTTTTATTAAATGAGTTATTTGAATAAAAGCGAAAAGTTGGGGGATGTAAAGTAAAAGGATGTCAAAATTGTTTCGTGGACACCCAGGGGTCCGCGGACCACAGTTTAAGAACCTCTGTACTATACGATTTGAACTTTTTTGGGAAGCTAGAGCAATTAGTTTACTACGAATTGTAGAAAAAATACTAAAATTTGTCTTTTACAACTTTTTTATGTGGGCCTATATTGAAAATTCAAAAAATACGTTCTGTAGATCTGTGTCAATTATATGCACTGTGAAAGTTTCATCGAAATCGGTTGATGCGGGAAAAAACGACAGGCATTGAAAGCTGTAAGAAAGTTTATTGCAGTTAGAGACCTATAATCGTGAAAATCTGCAATTTTTACTATCTTTAAGCGTTTGCAGCTCATTGTAACGTCGACCGATTTTGACGAAATTTTCAGAATATGTTAATTGACACAGATCTACAAAACGTATTTTTAAAAATTTTCAATACAGGCCCAAAAAAAGTTTCTTTTCACATCCTGTAGTAAACTAATTGCTCTAGCTTCTCAAAAAAAGAGCTCAAATCGTGTAGTACAATATTAAAAAAGTTATCGTCTTTGTTAGAGCGTCCGAATATTAATTCGGGTCACTGTAACACGGTTTCGATATAACACAGTAGTAATAGACATCGGATCTTTATGCAAAATAACAATGTTCTACCTGAATCGCAACAAACTGGAGTGAACCAGAAATTTATTTTCTTTCTTAATATATTTACTAGGTTGAAAATAATATAACAGTATTTCTAAATTCTTCTAATATTGTCACTGTTTCAAATTAAATTTTTCGGTTTAAAATAATATAACAGTATTTTCAAATTCTTCTAATATTTTCACTGTTTAAAATTAAATTTTTCGGTTGAAAATAACATAACAGTATTTTTAAATTCTTCGAATATTTTCACACTGTTTCAAATTAAATTTTTCGGTTGAAAATAACATAACAGTATTTTTATATTCTTCTAATATTTCCACTGTTTCAAATTGCACCTACTCAGTTTTGTAGTAAATTCATAAAACCCGCTGTCTAGTAATGAATCAGGTGTGTACATTTTTTGGCTAGAGTGGTAGGAGCATCGGTCCCCAAACTCACGACCTGTACTACTTTGCCGACTCCTCATTCGACCCGTAGAAGAGTCATACGTTGATCTATACTACTGTCCGACCGATAACATTACTGGTATAAGAAACATACATATTTCCCTGCGTGTTCCAAGTGAGCTAGCTCTTAGACATCAATGCTCAACAATAAATTGCCCAGATCTAACACAAGGTATCTTATTTGGTTTTCGAAGTTAAGGTACGTTTTCATATATCAGGCAATGGACTCAATCTTTGCGTTAAACTGTCCAATGAAATTTTTCACGAAACGTTCGATTTAACATTTGATTCGTATTGGATTCCAATCCATTCGCTTGTGAATATTACATGCATTTATTTTTATCTTTCGTACTATTTCAATTTAACAAAATGTCGGTGTAGAGTAGGAAAGGGTGCAAGTCGAATAGTGAGTGGTTCCTTTCTTTTCCCCAGGACAAAGATAACACAAGGCTATAATCCCAATTGGAAGTTGATATAAACAATAGTTGCAACAATTACATACTCGGTGAGTAATTTCCGTTATTCTTCCAATACTGTCATGCAATTTCTTCGAGAAGATAGGTGATACTTCAGTAGTCAGGATTCTCCCTTATCGAAGAGTTCTTAGCAATTTCGAAAATGTTACAAATTCAAATCTGGGTTATACAGGAGATATTATACTATACAAAATTCATAATTTTATTGACATAATGTGACTCTAATCTTTTATGTTTCTAATCTCTATGTTTCTGTCGTAATAATGGGTTTTCAGATTTTGTTACGTTATCGAATTATTTCGATTAATGATCGTATTTGGTTGGCAAGAAAGTAATTTCGGTATTTTAGGTGAAATAAAACCGAATTTCTTTATTCAAACGATGAACTCTAAGCAATAAAATATTTTCTTATTTATCCTTTTTGGCAAAAGATCATCGAACAAAAGGGAAAATATCTTAAAATTTTATTCATTAAATTACAATATAAATATTATAACATAAAATTAAAATTCATTAAAATTCATTGCTTAAATAAAAAAACTGGGCTCTCTATTTCACCTTAAAATACCGAAATGTATTTCTTGCCAACCGAATAAAAGATCGTAGGAAATCTTATCAAATATTTTACGTTTTTGATGTTTACCAGAACGGTGTGCAAAAATTGATTTTCGGTGAATGTAAACTGTTTTGGAATTTCAGGGAAGTTTCCGTCAAATATTTAACGACGCGTCGAAAGTTGTAACATTGTTAAGCAAAGTTTACGTGTACAGCAACGTGTGCACGAGTTCCAATCAAGGAAGAGGCTTGTTTGTTTAAACTCCGATGATAAACATCGACGCGGCTGCGCGTAATTCGTTGTTAAATTGCGGATCTAATAAAAGAATGTTGCTACGCTTCTTGTGGATCTAGAGATCTTGAGAACAATTGCTTAGGTGACTAGTTCAACTTAATATTCACAAGGTTAGATCAATGACGATCTAGATTAACCTTTTAACTGGGGATGACGAGTTAACTTGTCATTGGAGTATCACCTTTCAGAATTTTTTCTTCATTTTTTCCCTGACTCACGAGTTGCTCTTTGACTTAAATGTGTCATCGTATCCATTTCGGCGTAAACTTTTTTTTACGTACATAAAATGAAATAAAATCTTGTCTAGTAACTCCCAATCAATTCTTCTTGCGTCTGGGTCAGATTTTCGTTGACCAAATCCCCTAACTGACCGTCATCAAACTTTCTCGGTGCACCTAAAGGATCGTCGTCTTCCAAATACAAATTTCCGACTTTAAATCTTTGGTACCACTTTCTGCATGTTCTGTAAGATACAGCGGTCTCTCCCAGTGCCTTACAAACCATTTCAGTAGCTTCAACAGCTGATTTCCTAAGCTGCAATGCAAAGAGTAGCAGTGATGCAAATGATGCTTCTCGCCATATTTCTTGAAATTGTTGCATAGAACTGGAAACTCTTAGAGCGCTCATCATGACTCTTTTCAAAACTAAAAGAACGCTCTTTCGGATGGCACCAAAATCGTGAAGTAATTCAAAAAAGGGAAGGAACTTATTTGCACACATAATATGTACGTGATCAGTTATTTTTTACTTGTCTTTATTCGGGAAATGAAAATTTTGTCTCGATAACTTGATTAGGTATGCAGAAGTATGCACTGGACGTTTCCCGAGCAAGCTCTAAGCGCGTACACGATTCCCACGAGCGTTTTGCTGGATATAGCTTTAATAGCTCGGCTGGGGCTAATAACGGTTTAAGTAATCAGCGATGCACTGATCGACGGAAGTTCAGGCTGGTTATTAGCGTTCACTTGTACACGATACCTGCTTTCGAATAAAATGGACGTGGCAGATCCCCTGCAGATTCTTTGCAGATCTCTAAAGTAATTTTATGTTTGTTTCCGAATAAAAGTTGCTCGAAAGTTTAAAGGGCAAGGCTATTTAAACAAATTCGAAATTGGCCAACTGATGACGTAAACCTCCCCTACCTTCATTTGTGCTTCGCTGAAGCACATTTCACTTCAAAATGGCTGACGTCAATGTGAAATTTCGTAATGCTCTGTGAAACGAACGTGCAAATAAACAAAAGCGGTATATTTCGCGTGAAGGGTTGTCTAAACCAATTCGAAATCAGTAAACTTAAATCCCTCTTAATCCCGGGTGCACTGCATTATAGCGCTCCGAATTTTCCTGCTGCGTCTCGCTAAATCGATGGCTTCGTTATGAAACCGGACGTTTCATATGCAACCTAATAAATATGCTGCTTGCTGCATTCAATATGGCGGCGGCTGGAACGTAATTTTGGGAATGTGCATCTAACTTAAGCGACTTAATCCGTTTCGATTGCGGTCTACTGAATTGCTGACAGGCCGAATCCGACGCATTCACTGTCTTCGTTGAATGGTTATTGGCATGTGGCATAATCTCCGCGTTGTTAATGACGGAAATCAATTGTTATAACAACTTCTATCGCAATAATTATTTTCTTTCGTAAACGGACCTTAATTTTTATGAAAAATTTCCTTTTTTTCATTCGAGAAATGCAGAATAATGGAAAATTGTAAATGGTATTTTGTTTATTAGAGATCATGCAGATGTGTACATTGTGTGGTTTGTATAATTTTATATAAATCTCGGTAAAATGAAAACTTATGAGTCAATTTTTAGTGAGAAAATAGAAAAAGATATCAGCCTAATTTCGTCGCGATATTCGATACACCCAGTATAGCCTATCTTTTGTATAATCAATAACTCTAGCCCAGATCTAACCTAGATACGATCACCACACTTCTTTCCATACTTCCAGTTTACTAGACTTGCTATAGTCATGTTACACGTTAAAGGCCTGCAGTGTCTTTCCATCTCTTAATTATCTAGTTTACTTGTGATATATAGAGGGTGTACCACTTAACTCGGGCATTTCAATGTTCCTTCCAGCTATTTCTAATTGTACGGAAAAATGTCCGAGGAAAACATAATTTCTGACAATTATGCTGAACATACTGTTCGAAAGGTAATTTCCTATTACATCCTAATTAAATTAAAACTATTCCTACAATTTTTAAATTATAACTCAATTCGAATATCATTAATGTGAGGATTTTATACAATTTCAATATAATCATTTTGATACAATAATCATAACGCAGTAATAAATTGTATGTAACTCAGAATATTGTACAATGTTTTTGAATAATTATGTATGAAATTGAAAATATTTTTAATTTTAACGATTTCAGTCAAATAAAATTGTAAATACATCTTTAATCAAGTTAGGATGTAAGTAGTGTGTAATTTTGAAGAATTCAGGTTGCTTTTCATTATGATAAAGTGCGTTATTCAAATTTCATTTCAAGTATTTGGAGACGTTGGAATTCCAACATGAAGAATTTTTTGCGTTCCAACCAACGCTATGCGCTAAATGCGCGAAACGCGCCAAATGGAACTGCGTCATGTAAAACGCGAACGAGTCGGAATTTTCCTTACGCGACTCCACCGGCATCACTTAACATTTTTTTTCTTCACGCGATCAATTAAATCAGCAGCGCGCGCCTAACGCCAAGACCTCGGAAATCATGAAAGTGAGATCATGCACTATCGACCGGGCAAATGATGTGCTATGTCAAACGCGAGCCAACTGCTGTTTTATTCTCATTTAAGAAATATGAGACGATTCCTCAGCCTTTCGTAATGCTCCGTCGACGCCTCGATTGCCGGTGACGCCATGTTGCGTTATGCACGAGTTGCGCAATTTTCTGCAAATTCTCATTTTTCTGGCATCAATATAACCTTGGAAGCGATTCAATTAGGCTAAAAAGTATGTAATAATTCTCCCAAAGATTCAACGACTTTTTTAGAAAAAAAAACGAGCACACGTGACTAACCAGAAAATCATCAAATTGATACTAGCTGATGTCGACGCGTTTTCAATATGATACAGATCTCGGAAAATATTCTACAATATTTTTTATTTATCTAGAATCACGGTTAAAAAGTACAACAGTTAGGGGATGCAAAATCTAAAACTAGAAAAATATTTCAAAATGGGAATTGCGTATTTTCCAGAAGACAAACATTTGTAAATAATTTTTAGATGTTTATAAAGTTACCTATCCCACAGAAAATTTTTTTATTGGACCTGAAGGCTTAAAGTATACATTTTTGGAAATATTTTAAAAGTTATAACTAGACTGCGGATTATGCATTATGCTTTATGCATTCAGAGCAAAATTGAGTAGATGCAATTCAAAATTGTTGAAAAATTTTACAATTTGAATATGTCAATATATGACTTCTCCTACTCTATTAAAATCATTAAGGGAAGAAATAAACTTGAATTTAGTTTCTATTGTAATCGATGAAGACAATTTTTGTTTTGCATGAAAATTCACAGCCTAGTTATAACTATTAAATGAAAACTATGCTATATTGTAATTTACTCAATCTGCATATAACTTTTTCGTATTCTTGTTCTGTTTTGAAATTTGGAAAATTGAGAAAGGTTGCTTTTTTCAAGGAAATCACTAGCAGTGTATTTTATGCACATTAAAAAATAAGTAGGTATAATTTAAAACATTAGAAAAATTTCATTGGACATAATAATTTCAATTCAGGTAGAAAACTTACAAGTTGCAACCGCAGTTTAATTATAACGAAGGCAAACATTTTCTCATTACTATGAAAATCTGTGCTCCGTTAGGGGTTAAACCATGATCATACGATATTTAGTAATGGCAGGCGCCGTTATAGGGTAACGCAAACTGTCAACCGGTCCGTCAGGTCGTCTCAGAAAGTTCCCGCGAAATCTGCTGAGTCTTCGAAGATGAATCTTAACCGGTGAACGCCTGGAGACTGTTTACTAGACGAATTTAGATTCTCGGTCGTTTCCGTGTCATTAAGAATCAGTTTAGAAACCTTTCGCAGAAGATTGGACTCGCGGAGCCGATTGCAATGAAATTTGCATATGACGTAGTTGAAAAACTTGCTTTTTCAACATTTTTTCACGTTACTTTTTTTTAGTAATTAGAATATACTACATCAAGTATTAACTTTTTTATTTTGCATAAAGATCCGCAGATTAGTAATGATTGAATCAACGATTTCCCGAGATCTTGTACAAAAACAGATAGATCTCTATGCAAAATAAAAGGACTTGGAGTTAACGTTAAGAAACGGAAGTACAAGATAAAAATAACAAAGTCTAAATGATTCTGAAGTCTAAATATAGTATTACAACAGACAAAAATCAATGAAACCCAGTACGGTTTTAGGTCTCGCGGTCAATACACGGAAATATTTTCACAAAACCTGGAGTTTGTTCGATTATTCGCAGTCTGAAAATCGCGGAGACTTTTCAAAATTATGAATAGACTGCGGATTTTATGCATTTATGACAAAAATAGGAAAACACAATTTAAAGCAGTGGACATATTAAAAAGATTCAAAGACATCAGCGTATAGGCTTCAGCTTAATCAGATAATTAAAAGAAGAAAAAATTTTTTATTTGGCTCCTGTGTCTTGCGATCAATGCAAACATTTCTTATTTTGCATAAAGATCCGCATTCTAACTATGAATCAAACAATCCTATAAAATCCAGTGCGGCGCCGCTTAATTTCCAATCGACCATAATCGCGAATGAAAAAGGAGAAGTTTCTCAACAAATATCTCACGGATCTTCGCGAATGCTTTCATGTCCACACGTTATTTCACCGGGACCGGGACAGGCCAAACAATCGTGTCGCCGACTAGACGTTAGCTTATTCCAAAGCCGAAGTAGAAACGTCACGAAGGTTTCCAATCGCCCGCGTCTGCTCGCGTGTCGCGAAGTAGCAACCGGCACGGACGCGCGAAGATTCTCGGTGCAACAGCAACAAATTCGCCGGGAAGATCTTCGCGAGCTCTGTTGCGTTAGAAGCCGTTGCTTCATTATCCGAACGCCCGTATCCCCCGTCAGTTCCAATGCCAGAGGTTGCACCGTGCAACGAGCGCGAGCTTATCGAGCAAAGCTAAAGCACAAAGCACGGCTCAGCGAAGACGAACGCGAGGAAGAGAGCCAGCATGGTCGGGGATCAACGAAACTGTAAAACGCCGCGTCGGTCCGGGAGGCTGAATGAAGCTGTAAAATTGTTTCGGCGGTATTTATTGCCGCGTACTCGACCGGCCTACCATAATTGAAACGCTTATGCGCTTATTTCGACGCTGTATAATCAAGCGGACCGTTTAACACAACGCGCGGTAGAATTATTGGAAATTTAAAGTGCTGCTATCTGGAACAGAGCCAACCACTGAAATCGATCGATAGCTAAAATACACAAGCCATGCTCCTTTATTTATTTATGCTACTTGTGCTATACGTTTTCAGGAGTGGTTGTACACTCGAGGAGCACCGTTACCTATATTTCTGTACGTGTACGCGTGTGTGTCTTCCAACCTGTGTGCCGACTATCGTGTATCAACGTGTGGGCGCGCATGTGCTCACTCGATACATTGACACATGCGCCGTATTTTTGCCGTTCGACAAACGAACCGAAAACGGCAACACTCGAACGAGACAAAACATTTTTCATGCCCGACATGAAATGCTCGCTGTTTCTTTGATTTCGAGTCACGTGCTCGCAATTCGCCAAATAAACGCACACAGAGTCACGTAACTGGGAATTCACCAGTGGAACGGACGCTTGCACCGACGGTTCGGGTCGCCATTTTTCTAATGGGACTCGAGCTCTTTCACCTGTGCTCGATTCGTCATTAAAATCTGCCGTTTAGTTACTTTTCGGTTGATACGGTTTTTACCGACTTTTTCGGTAGAACGTGTTTATGTGCTCGGAAGTGGGGGCTGTTTTTCATGGATGTTCAAGATTCTTTCAAAAGTAAAACGATTGTACAATACTGTGCTTTAAACTCGTCATTTAAATCCGTTTAAATATTTATAGTGTTCAAAAAAATCGCATTCAGCAGAGTCTACAAAATTTTTTTCTGCGAAAAACATTTGCAGAACTTGTGGAACTATCTCTGAGATGATTAATTCGACACACATACGAATAAGAAAACAAAAATGTTTCCATTTTAAAAAATGAAGGTGATCTCGAAATTTCCGATACTTTTTACGTGAAAAAAACTTTGATGAACAATTTTTTTCATATCTCCAAAAATAGCGGAGATAATGACGTGCTGATATGTACATTGAAACAGCCTGTACTGATGGAATGACTGAGAAAATAGGCGCAGTGGATTATTAAAACCGCGAAACCTCCGAAACTCTGTCGCTTAAAAAAAAACAGTTGCCGCCATATTGTAGCGCTCTTCGTATTAAAAAACTTTGGTTGACAAATTTCATTCACATTTTCGAAAACATCGGAGAGAATATTTACGGTGGAACACCCTGTACCAATCAAATGACTAATAATAAAATAGGCGCAGTGAATTATTAAAACGTGCAACCGTAATTGCACTCCGCGACGAGTCGAATTAATTCGACGTGCCGAGAATAGCCGAGGCTAGTGTCAATGTCAGGAAGCTAGTGCCAAACTGAGGGAAATACTTAAGAAGAAGAGGAGGCAGCATGGGCCCCTCGCTATGAAATCGCTTTTATATTCCTGATTAAATAGGATTCCAAGCGGCGATAGTTTATCAGAACTTTTAGAAAATTCCTCGGTACTCCATAGAAACGCGTCGCGAGCATCTCTCTCGGGCGGCGACCATTAACGTGAATCCTAATAAACTACAGTTGCCAAGACACGCCCACTGCCTTCAATTGCATTGAATGCAGGGACCTCTCCCGTGACGAGTGAAACGTGTATATAATCGCGCACAAATAGGCATGTATTATGTACACGCCGGTTTTGTCTCGGCAACACCATTATGATGGCGTTTCCATTTGCGACGTTCTCTCAACTACCCTAACGCGCCCCGCCCGCCTAACGTCGTCGTGTCGTCGGTGGATGCTTTTGGAAAAAGCCCAGCCGTGTCTCCGCGTAAAAATAGAACCTTTGATACGCTTACAAGCTGATTTTCATGAAACCTCTCGCTTGCGAAAATATTCGAGACGTGTTTCTTTTCTGCGCGACCCACATTTCAGAAACTACCCTCGGCTGCAGGGGTGACAGAGCCCCCGGCAGGCTCTTTACCAAAACAGCGTTCGCACAATCCAAACTTTCCGTTCCAGATAGTGGCACTTCGAATGTCCGATAATTCCACCGGGCGCTGTGTTAAACGGCTCGCTTGATTATGCAGCGTCGGAATAAGCGCATGAGCGTTTCAATTATGGTAGGCCGGTCGAGTACGCGGCAATAAATACCGCCGAAACAATTTTACAGCTTCATTCAGCCTCCCGGACCGACGCGGCGTTTTACAGTTTCGTTGATCCCCGACCATGCGTGGCTCTCTTCCTCTCGTTCGTCTTCGCTGCGCCGTGCTCTGTGCTTTAGCTTTGCTCGATAAGCTCGCGCTCGTTGCACGGTGCAACCTCTGGCATTGGAACTGACGTGGGATACGGGCGTTCGGATAATGAAGCAACGGCTTTTAACGCAACAGAGCTCGCGAAGATCTTCCCGGCGAATTTGTTGCTGTTGCACCGAGAATCTTCGCGCGTCCGTGCCGGTTGCTACTTCGCGACACGCGAGCAGACGCGGGCGATTGGAAACCTTCGTGACGTTTCTACTTCGGCTTTGGAATAAGCTAACGTCTAGTCGGCGACACGATTGTTTGGCCTGTCCCGGTCCCGGTGAAATAACGTGTGGACATGAAAGCATTCGCGAAGATCCGTGAGATATTTGTTGAGAAACTTCTCCTTTTTCATTAGCGATTATGGTCGATTGGAAATGAAGCGGCGCCGCACTGGATTTTATAGGATTGTTTGATTCATAGTTAGACTGCGGATCTTACAGGAGCCAAATAAAAATTTCTTTCTTCTTTTAATTATCTGATTAAGCTGAAGCCAATACGCTGATGTCTTTAAATCTTTTTAATATGTGCACTGCTTTAAATTGTGCTTACCTATTTTTGTCGTAAATGCATAAAATCCGCAGTCTGTTCATAATTTTGAATGGTATCCGCGATTTTCGAACTGCGAATAATCGAACAAATTCCTGGTGTTGTGGATTGATTTCGGGGAGGAGAAATTTTGCAGAATTTGATCTCCTGTGGAAGTATTTCCGTGTGTCGAACGCGAGACCTAAAACCGTACTGGGTTCCATTGATTTTTGTATTTTAGCGTCTTTTGAAAACTTTCCGTAGCTGCAGATGCACACAACAGTAGGTTCAGGCAGTACAGTATTTACGAGGCGAATAAAAATTGCTGATGTGAAGGAAATAGATTGAATCACGCGTCTATGAATACATGGATAAAATAAATCAATAACGAATCAATTTTGCAGTATTAATTATAATATTGATGAACGGAATCGATGAGCGTGCGTCGAGCCTTCTTTCAGAATAAAACTGTTTTTCATACATCATTTATGAAAGAAGTATCTATTTATAAACTGAGCGATTACCAGACTGTGGATGCTTATGCGAACACTCGTTTCCATTGATTGTGTCATAGAAAAATCGATGGTGGCGAACATGAATGTGAAATAATATTAATTCGCGTTTGAACGATCTATGTGTGTCATAAACTAAGGATATGCAGGCCAATGATTACAAAGTCCGATTACTATATGTCAGAGCATATAAATAACAGTTTATCATGAAATGTGTATATTAATTTATACATAATAATAGTATTTAGCCTTAAACGTGCCACATTCTGATAATAGAGATTTCACTCCAGTTGCAAAATTTAGATGGATATAGAGGCTTTGAAATTTTGCAATTTTTATATATTCTTAGACACAAAAAATGGGGCACATAAAAATTAGGGGGATAAATACTGGTTTATAATTTAGATAAGTTGACTTTAACTTTACCTGTGATTTGATGAAGGATGTATCTGTATAATGTATACGAGAGATTAGGCGTGGAGGGGGTACAAAACATCGGACTGCTGATTCTGAAATTGTTTATAAAATACAAACCTTTGAATTTCAATCCAATTTATACTATAAAGTAGGGTTAAAGTTGGGTGAAAAATATCTCAACCTACAGTGAGATAAAATAAAAAATGTAAGATATAATAAAATGCAACCGATACTTTTGGAACACCCTATATGATTCTATTTTCTCGTGTCGCAAGCGCTCAAAACGGAGTCACAACGCTCTCGAATGAGTCAGCTGTGCATTACTGATTCACTATGAGCAACGCTTTTTCCCCGAAGACGAGCCTAACTTCTTGAACTTTTAAACACGTGAAATGCATTCTTTATAGAAAACAGTAAAACGTCACCCGAAGAGCTCGGTTGCTATTGGTGATAGAAAAAAATGGCGTCAGACGAAACTTGCTTTCGAAGATGGCATGATCTCGTGTTAATCATTTTTTGTAGGTGGACTCGTAGAAGACATGTGAAAAATATATCATTCTGTTTAAAAAGAAACAAAGTTGACCTTCACATGACCTCTACGTGTTCACTTTCAGAAAAAATGTTAACAGGAGGTTAGGCCACCCTCGAAACCAAGCAGTTTTGTGTGGCACATTCTTTCTATCACCAATAGCCTTTCGAGAAAACATACAATGTCTTTTTTCTACGAAATTCAATATATTCATTCATATATATAATTCATACATGTATTCCGAGGAATTAGTATATCAATGTTTCGCTATTTAACTGGTTAAATCATTTGTTCGAAATTTCAGGGAGTAGGTGCGTGAGCCTAACGTCGTCAGTATAATGACATGCGTACTCAAAGGGTTGAAACTCTTTTGCATCTCAGTCGTTCAATAGACGGGACAAGTAGAGTGAGCGTTTAAAGGAACATAGACAGAGACAGTACAAGTCGCATTATGCGAGGAGGCCACTCTTGCCTCTTGCTTTATCTTGTGCCACTCCTATTCTCTGTCTCTCTCTCTCTTACTCCTCTCTCGAGTAGAGTCTCGGCCCTTCATGCTTAATGGGATCCTAGTCGAACGAGTGGCTTGTTTTGCTGTAGCGTTGCACTGTTCATTTAATTATACAAGCAAACGGTGTTTCGCTCTTTCTCTTTATTTTGTCTTTCTCGCTCGGAAAGCAAACAACGCAAACTGAAAACATCTCGAGGAACGCGAACTAGGTCGTTTGGATGGTCATCCCCTGGCCTAATTTTCTATGGCTATACTTAGAAAAATTGTAGGTGTCCAGGCAGGCTCGCTAAAACATCGCCAGAACGAGCGATTGTAATAAAAATTGCCCGATTATACCGGGTGTGACTAACATTTTTTTTGTGGTTCTGTTGAAATCGAGCTTCAACATTAAATGTACCGTTTAACTTTAAGTTTTGTTTATTTCAGTACTATTAAAATTGTAAAGTTGCGTTCACGTTAAGTATGTCTTTCACTGACGAATACCTTTGTGATTATTAATTTTTGACTGCATATAATTTAACAGTTTTTTACTCAGTATTTAATAATCCTTCCCAACTCGAAGTTGAACATTACAGGTTATTGAACAAAAACTCAAACTCACCTTCACATCTTGGTGAAAAATCGAATAACAAATAATCTAATTACTACATTACATGTCTCGTTCAATATCGAACAACTTTCGTTTGGAACATTTTTTGTACATCAAGTAGTAGAGTTAGGTGGCATAGTCAAGTGACTCACCCTGTAGAAAGCACAAACTATAGGTCAACTTCGCGAGAAGTAGAAACGGTAAATCATGGACAGACACGTAACCCGGTACCTATTGAATGTTATATTTGTTTTACGAACTCTAAGTCTCGTTTTAGAGAAAAAGCAATTTTTTTCCACGTCTTCTGCTCACGTTTTAACGAAGTCTCGCCAGCAGACTAATTACGCTAGGAATACCGGGACACCCTGTGCACGATAAGGTCTATCTCAACGATTCCAATGGCCTTGAAAGATATATGTTAGGAAGGTGAACGTCCTGGGTAATTTCGCTTCTATATATTTAAGTGCCGCTTATCGTTAGTTTCAGGCCGGCTACTTTAGGCCGCTGAATCAACGCTGGATAGTCGCGTTCTCGTTTTAGACTATAGTGTCGCATCATCGATATAACAGAATTAAAACTAAATACGCTGGTGCAGTAAGCTACGGATCTTTATGCAAGTTAAAAGATGGTCTGTATCAAAGGCAAAAAAAGAAATTTGTTTCTCGCTCTAATAATTCTAATCAGTTGAAAATAACGTATAGTCAGTGTAGGAAGTATTCGTACAGCCTTCAAAAACAGATAACTTTTTCAAGTATGGACTAACACGGTTTTTTTGTAATTTTTGTTTTAAATTATAATCTTATTTAAATTTATATTATAGTACGAATACTTTTTACACTGACTATACATTTCTGAATCCTTTTAATGTTCGCTACGTTTCATATTGTATTTCACGTCAAAACCACAGTCGCCAGAATAAGTACTCTTCCCCTTCCACGACGCTAGTCCCCCACGCTTCCGCCCGATCACGTGACGCGTTTCGTCTGTGTCGTGCATACGTCACAATGTCACGTAACTGATCCGGTACTGGTGGAGAGAGGGTAACTACTCCCCTCAATTCGAGTCTGATCGAAAGATCTGCACTCTTCTTATAAGCAATAGCTTCGTCGATTAAATAAATGATATCAGACATTTTTAATCGATGCAAAAGTAAAAGATTTACTTGGTTTACTAGTTTAATACTAGTTTAATACTAAAATGATTTAAAAAATGAATGAATTGGATACATTTGGTGCGTCTTCCATTTTGTGTTCCGCCTACCTCATTTTTCCCATAAATGCATAAAACCCGCAGTCAAGTTATTAAAAATTGTTGGACTCATTGAAAATGTAATTCCAAACCTATGTGGCCATAAAAAAGTTGATTAAAAAAGACAGTGTACATGTATCTTTCGTGGTAGCAAGTGCACAGTCTTTTTAAACAATTCTGTGTACATTTGCTGGCCGATAAAATGTTTAAACAGTTTTATGATCGTGTTATACGGTAGGGTCTTACTCGGAGCCATTGAAAAATCAATTTGAAGCAACCTAGTACCATCAGTTTATACTTCGTAGCGGAAAAAAGCACGGCATATCAAATATTCGGTTTGTGTCCATGCTAAAAGCTGATTGAAGTCTAGGATCCACATTTAAAAATGGTTTCCTGGTTGCATTCGGTGACGCGACGTCACGTATTTTTCCGAAACGAGATTCACCTGTGCCAAGAGACACACAAAGGCTTACGAAATGACCTAATATTCGATCCGAATACTATTTTCCCGGACACTGGTTTCATATAATCGCAACAATGGCCTGGGCCATCCTTTTCTGGTAAAAACAGGTTGCCGTGTACTATCGGCAGATACTCGGCTCTGACGTTAGCAGCATCCAAAGACTCTCTCTCTCACTCTCTCTCTCTCCCGGCGTGGGGCATAGCAACAAAGATGTAGGTTACTGGGTTATCACCACCATTCGTGGCTCATCCTTCTTCATTGCCGGAAGCTTTTCCAACCAATTGCTCCTTCGAAAGGACAACGGTGCCGTCGATCCAACGGTCGCTCGTCCATATAATTCCTCGAGCAAGCAACCGGCAGCTAGGCCCTCGATATTGCCAATTTTATTCATACTAATCGCTAGACTGCGGACCTCTATGCGAAAATTGTCTGCATCAATTGCGAGAAACGAGAACCGAATCTACTCCTCTTCAGCTAATCACTTCACGTAATCTAGAAATTATACATTTTTAAATTTCTTAAATTGCGCCTACAAATTTTTGTCATAAATACATAAAATCTACTAATCACCAACAACAATTGTTTAACCTGTTCACTCTCGTGGAACATCGTAGTTTTGAAAGCTGTTGATGGGACATTACTTCAATATTTTATTGTTAATTAATTGCTAATTTATTGATACGCATCGGTACACATAGTGAGTCGGCTAATAATTAAAAAGAATTTTCTTTAATTTAAGAAAAGATTTATTCTAATATTGGAAAGAGATTATTGGCTTCAGTCTTAAAAATGTTTTCATATTAAGAAAGATCTGGTTGAATTTTATTTCGCGACTCGATAAATAATTTAAAAAATAATTCATTTAAATTAAAAAAATGTTACGCGTAAGATTCAATTCAGTTCGGAAAAATACTTACTTCGATATTAAAACAGTTTGTTTAACCCCTTGCCGTACCATTGTCTTTCCAGTTACAGTGATTAAAACGTCTTTATCCCCAAAAATGTCGTAGAAGGCAAAAGAAAATTTATATTTTCTGTATGGCTACATTTATTTAAATACTGAAATATTAATTAAAAAACAAATCATGTTTGATTTCATCTAAAAAGAAACGCCTAACAATTATATTTGTTGGACTTTGTTAAAACCTTCATCACGAGTCGGACTCGTTAAAATACGGCAAGGGGTTAATCTAAGTAACTTTTACAATATTTCGCCAGATTCAATAATAAAGAAATTTTGAGGCTACCGCTATTGTTAATGAAACGTGAATTTTAAATTTTAATTGAATGGAGACTCACTGTACCATCGGTTAACGTGTCTATCAACAACGGGAACGGGTAAAAGCTTGTTTGGACTGTACGAACGTGTATGCTAATTAGTGCTGACCAACACGATCAGGTATCAGGTTGTTTGCGTAATTGTGGTTTCCCTTCGCATGCAACAATATCATTCATTTATTATTAGCATACTGAGTGGCAGTGTATGATATCACTGCATATCGTCTAAATTGGGAATCGACGACTAACAAGTAGTAGGCTTTCCAACAATGGTAACGTATGAATAGGTCGTGGATTTTTATGCAAAATAACAGTTGCTTGCATTCGTTGCGTGGTGCAGCAGCTGCATAATCGTTTATTCCTTTCCTAAATCATTAAAATTTTCTATCTGAATTGTAACAAACTGGAATGCAATATAAATTAACCCTTCGCACAGAAATATGAACTTTAAATATGAACTTTTCATTTTGTTGAAGATTTATAAACTTGAACTTGTTTTATATAATGTAGCTGTGGAATAAATATTTTGTTTTATTGCAGCAACCGTATTTTTTTATACACTTTTTTTTTTACATACACTTGTAACTAATATAGCGCTGCAGTTGTTGGTGTACTACATATATGAGTAGACTGCGGGTCTTTATGCAAAATAAAAAATGTTTGCATTGATTGCAAGACACAGGAGTGAAATAAAAATTTCTTTCTGCTTTTAATTAAGTTGTGCTTACACGTTTTTGTCATAAATGCATAAAATCCGCAGTCTATATACGAGTCATTAGGCTGGAGTGCAAAGGGCTAATTTTGTTTTTTAATATGTTTAAAAAAAAATAGGTTGAAAATAATATAATCATATTTTTAAAGTATTCTAATCTTTTAACTGTTCTAAAGTATATCTGCTAATCTTGTATGCATAAAAATCAATAAAGTTTAAAGATCGATATTTTTTGTTATAAAAATTTCTGAAGCTGTTATTATTTTTCTTTGATTTTACCAACGCGTATATTGAGCTTCCGGTAAACACACAAAAGTCAACGTTCGAGTATTTTCATGCTAAATGCATCGGAATTCGAGTGTTGCACTGCGATACCGTCTCTACAACGGAAACTATGTCTGTTAGCTAGTTAAAGTAGCTTTCAGACTGTGCAATAAAATTGAAATACGATCCATTCCGCGGTTTCTGTACACGCTCTACCGTCCGCTTATGCGAATTTCGAATTATAAGAATTGTAATAAATGTTTCCATCATTTCAGTCATATCCGTAACCCGATGTTTAGTGTAAAAGGAATGTACACTACTGTGCAAAAGTAAGAAGCACCTAGTATAATTATAAGATATAATGACAAACAATATCTTTATGTAGAAATTGTATTGTACAATGATTGATTTATTGCATTTAAAGTATTAGATAATCCGCAATAACACATATTCTCAGAACTATTCAATCGAACAGCGGAATCCTTTTTCAAAACTTGCTGTACTCTTATTTAATTTTTTACGCTTTTCTATTATATATGACCGGGCGCTTCTTCCTTTTGCACTGTAGTGTATATGTACTGTGAATATCAACATCCACAGTGAATATTAATATTTACGTAAACATAAACTGTGATTAATATTTACGTAAACTATTAGGTGAATATTTATATACACATATACTTCATGATTAATATTCAACTGCAAATATTAACATCTATATTTATACGATTGTTCTTTCTGCATTTACATAATTATTAACAATTAATAATTAACATTTACTACGAACATTAATTTAATGCATATCGTAAAATATGAATAAGGAAGATCAATTGTTTTGTAATTGTACGAACGTTCGAAGTAATCAAATACAGAAATATGAAAGTTGCAAATTCCGTAGTTTTACAACTTGACGGTCGCTCGAGCGCATTGTGTGCACGGATAATCTGAATGTAAACATCTGCGTGCATAATATACACATTGCCAGCACGCACAATTGGACCACGGTTGGAATGAGCATTCGAGCCAAACGAAAAATGCTTAAACACAGCCTTGTAGCGGGCACACAGCGAGCCGAACCTCTGCAATTAGCAAGTTCACCGCTTCATAACTCGAAACAATAATTTTTATTCGCTGGAGAACACCGTTCTAATTATTATTCCCTGAAGAGGAATGGTTTCAAGATTTTTTTCAATTTTATTCCGGCAACAATTTTCAATTCGTTCTACGCTCGAATAAATTTTACACTCGCGTCTGACTCTTGTTCGCTAGTTCTACTTGTACCGATGCATTGGCGGAGGCGGATCGATTGCTTTTACTGCGTCAGTCACTGAATCATCGTTTTGAGTTTGTTTATCGAGTACGGAGTTATTAAGTTTCTCAATTGTCGTTTATTTCGCGAATAAAATAAACACTATGAACATCTATGAATTTCGATCTGTCGTAACAATGTTTGTTTATAGAAATCTGCCATAAATGCACGTAGAACTTATTTATCACTCGACGTCATTATTATTCTTGTCAATTCATCACTAGACTGCGGACATTAATAACAAAAACTTAATAGACGAAATACAAAATAAGGAACACATTATTATTATTATTATCATGATTATCACTAGACCGAGGACATTTATAACAAAAAAATTTAATAGACGAATTACAAAACAATGAAGAATTTAAAAGAACTATTATTTTCGACTTATTAAAATGTTTAGAAGGAAAAATTCATTTCTCATTTAACTTCTGTACAATTTAGAAAATGTTTATTTTGCATAATTTCACATAAAGACAGGTCCAGCAAGCTAACTATGAAGACAGAAAAATTTGAGAACATTGTTACCGTATTGTCGAGACTAATTAAAAGAGATTTTCACCTAACTTTCGTCTACCGATTTTGATCGTTTTTATCATGCGTAAAGATGTGCAGCCTAATGATGATATAACAATTAATAACAATGGGATAACTGTTTTCTCTGTTCGAGTAACGTTCGAAACGGTTCGATATGCTCGATATTGATCGGAAATGTTTGATAGCGTCGCCTAGACACTTTGACTGCACTGTATAGGCGCGTCGCTACGAAAATAGCGAGGGCAACTCGTGATGAGTCTCCTCGAGACCCCACGCTAATTCGCACGCTAAAATAAGATCGCCGGTCTTTATTTATACCGAGATGCGATAGGTCACATTGTCGGTTTTGGGGCAAATGGTATAACGCCACGATGCAATGGCGACGTACCGAAAACTGCATTCCTAGAGACGATGAACGATATAAATCGTGCGCGCGTGCACTCGAATGCAATCCGAAGTAACCGTACAAAAATATTCGCACCACGGTTGCAGCTTTTACCAATTAATTTAACGAAACGCACGTGCTCCGAACGATCTGTAGCACTGCGTTTGAAGATTTTCTTAATAAAATTAGAGAATGATTCAATCGCGAATCTATATAATTTCTCTGGAAGCTTGACAACGTTTACCAATTTATTTAACAAAACACGCAAGTGAAACTAAAGATTCAATAGTATATATAGCAACAGTGACGTCTTGAGATCATCATAGTAAAATTAGAAAATAATTGAAGGTGCAAAAGAGTTTATATAATTTTTCTGGAAGCTTGTCGAGGGCAACGTTTGCCAATTAATTTAACGCGGCGCGTACGTTAAACTGAAAATTTAGTAGAGTAGGGGTGATTCCCGAGGTCATTTGAAGTAACTTTTTCCTTTGTGAAAATGTTCTCCCTGGCTTCATTAAGGAGTTATTAACGAAAAATACGGATGGCTCGGCAGCAGGTTTCACTGAGCGTAGCGTTGGGTCGCGTCGCGGTGAAGCAGTGAACAAGAGAAGAGCAAAAATGGATGCTCTTTTTCTTGCGTAATCCAAGTTACAGTGCAGCCAACTGATTTAATTACAACTTACTTAATCAGCCGTAAAAACAGTTGCAGCTTCGAAATGTGTCTCACTGAGCCATTCGGAGACGAACTGTATAGCTGATTTCAGGTACACAGCAGCGTCGAAAGCTGAGGGACGTAGGTCAGGTCACTGAACTTCGAATCGACACGTTTTTAGAGATGTTCTCTCTACCGCGGTTCGAACAACACTGACTCTACGCAAGATTTTTCGGAAAAATTTAGGGAGGGGATTAGCATTATTATGATAGGCAAAAAACAGGACACGAGAGGAACCGCTGTAAGACTAGAATTTATGCCGATCACTTAGATCACGATCAATTAGACTCGACAGGTAACTGTTCGAAAAAAGTCTGTTCTTTTACCCAGCAAGAGGTAGAAATGTCAGGTACGCGTGGAATTTATGAGTCTCTATTGTTCTATACGTCCCTTAAGAAATTTTCTAAAAGAAAGACAGACGATATTTTGCCGTGTGATTGCCGTAAATTCTAGTCTTACAGCGGTCCCTCTCGTGTCTCGTTTTTTGTCTGACCTCCTCTTCTTGTTTACTGCTCCACCACGGCGTGACACCAACGCTTCGCTCAGTGAAACCTGCCACCGAACTGGACTCTCCCCGCTATTGCGCGCCGAAGCCGGTGTGTTTTTCGTTAATAACTCCTTAACCCCTTGCCCTACAATATCGTGTCAGACTCGTGATGAAGATTTTACACAGATTCTAACCAATGTGTACAGTTATTAATTTCCTTTAAACCGAGATGAAATTCTATTTTGATTTTGCGTAATAACAATATTTTGTACAATACAATATAGTGATTTTTACAATACAGTAATTAAATTTTATATAATAATGTATAGTTATTGGAGAACATGTAGGCATACACAATAGATATAAATTTACTCTTTTTCCAGGAAACTACGAACTACAAAAAACGTTGTAACCACTGAAACCGTACAATAAATCGTAGGGCAAGGGGTTAACAAAGTCGAGGCGGACATTTTTCAAATGACAATGATCATTTCAAAAATAACTCGAACATTTTTGGGACACAGACTATAATTGTAATATGTCATAATGTCGATAACAAGATACACGAAGGGTTACGTCAGTCAAATTAGAAATTAATTAAATATCTTCTCCAGTTCTCTCCGAATATATTTCGTGAATGTTCCTGTTAGTTTCGATAACGAGAGTTAGGGATTCAAGTGTGTATGGACCGCTCGGCAAGTTTACGGTTAGGGCGCGCAGTGGCTCAGTGGTTAGAGCGCCGCGCGCCTGCGAATCCGTGGTCGCGGGTTCGATCCCCGACGCCGGGCACCTCTGGAAATATTCCATGTGCCATTTAAACTGTGGTGCCCAAGGTGGTTCGGAACCCACCTTATAAAAAAAACAGTAGGTCCCGTCGCGAAATAACCCTGAATAGGAGTTCCGAAAGCGACGTAAAATAAACAAAAAAAAAAGTTTACGGTTAATGTTAAACTGTTAATGTTAGTACGGGGTAAACGTTCGTTAGGTCTGCATGGTCCCGCAGCCGCAGTAAATCGGCCAGCATAATAACGAAGCGAATTAAAGCACACTAACAGTATTTTAAGTGGGAAAAAGTAGAAAGACGACTCGTTGCCAGGGAAGTTTTACATCCCGCGATGGCAAACTCTCAAGTTTCCGTCGTTTCACGCCAGCGGCAGATTTGACCAAGTTTTTCTAACTCCGCTATTTATAGGTATGAACGCGAAATTAAGATCCGCGAGTCCTATTGGTAATGAAGTGACAGTGTCACGCTGTGCCACAGATTGCATTTGCCATTCACACATACAAACACATATTTTCGTGCGAATAGACGCGACTGAGGGTGTTGGAGCAATTAAAAAAATTTAATGGTCGTGTGACCGGCTCGTAAAAAATTATTCTGGGAAATAGCCATCGCGAAGTATAGATTATTGTTTGGAATTTTATTTCTTTTTTAAATCTATGGTAATATAAACCATAACATAAAAATATTTGCGAAACAAACAACATACAAACAGACAAATTGAAATTGTTCGTAAACTTTTTGATAAAATTATTGACAAAATAAAATTCCTCACAGAATTACTGATGAGATAAAATTGTTAACAACAGTGCAGTACTTCCAATTACTAATAGACACAACAGTAAAATAAAATTACTGGTACAATTAACAATAAAGTAATCGACAATGTTATGGACAAAATTGCCGATTAGATAAACATTTAAATAAAATAGTTGATGTGAAAAACATAAAATAAAATGGCCACTAACATACTCAGTGAAACAGATAAGACAAAATTACTCATTCAAATATTTGACGTATAAATTAAATAAATAATGCAACCAGAGTTGGGCAAAAATTTTATTGAAATAAAAATTTCGAATCAAGTTTAAGGGTAAACCCACTTTATACGAAATTTTTATTTAAATAAAATTTTTGCCCAACTCTAAATGCAACTACACTCGAACCTTAAAAATTCGTTTTTAGAACCGTAAAAATAATTTGGTAACATTTTTTAAAATATCAGATTTTTTTGCTTGAAAGCTCGACAGGAGAAAGGAGGAAGACGGTTCGGAAAGTATCAGATTCCAATCAGCATGATTTCCTCGCACTTGGTACACATTTCGCGGAGAGTCTCGCGTCACGGAATGAGATCCTTTGCAACATAAAGTGGTTCGCCGGGTGAACGGCTTGGTCACATGAAATTCCTATATTTTCTTTCTTTTTTTTTTTTTTAACGAGTCAGAGCGCTTGACCCAAATCGTTTGTAACCACGTCGCATAGGAAGATAGAGATAAAGACAAAGGTAGCGGAAAAATAAAACACTGGCAAAGAGACCGGGCAGGAAGAGGTGGAATTACAGAGGCAGAGTGATTGTCGACGTATTTATAGTGGAAACCACTTTCGCCGGTGGAAATGTTGACATTGTGTACCTGGAATTAGCTTCCTATCTTAGAACTAGTATTAATTTGTCGTCGGCATGCATTGGGAAATGAGACGCTCCATGGAATGGGGAAACTTCTTAGCCGGGAAATGCTTTTCTTTTCAAATTTTCCACGGAGAAAGTCTCGACAAGCTTGCGAAAATGTATTATGCAAGATAATAATTGTCTACATTTGTTACAAATAATAGAAGTGACTTTGGAATTTCATTCTTTCTTTTAGCAGGTCAGAAAACTAATTTTCGTATTGTTTAATAAAATAATAATACACCAAATTTCTAATTTCCTCAATAATAATACAAAAATTCGCATTTTCAACAACAATAGTAGAACAAATTTTCTATTTCAGCAATAAGAATGTAATAATAAAAATTTGAACAACAATGATGCAATAATAAGAATGCCAATGATAATAAAAATTTTCAATTTCGAATAACGATAATCCATAGTTCTCGATTTGAACAAAAAGAATATAATTAATTGTCAATATTCAACAACAATTACATCTGCAATTCCCATAATAATAATACAACAAATTTTCAATTTCAACAACAAATTCTCAAGTTAAACTATAATGACAGTTGAACACAGTAAGAAAAAGTTGAACAACAGTGACGCAATAATTAGAATTGCATAAACAATGATGGAACTTTTCGATTGCACGAATGCTAAAAATTTGAAAGCCTCGGTGTGCCTGTGTATCATTCTCGAAAGTTGCTTACGAGGACCGTGCGAATGCTGAAGCACGCTGCAACAGCTGGTTCGCGGCTCTTCTAATTCAAATCGGAAAACATACGGTTGTACACAAGCGGCGCTTACAAAAGAAGTGTCTGATATCGTTCACCCACACACTAGGCTCGACTCTCTTCACTGCTAGCCGACTCGGTGTCAGGCAGTATATACTCCACGTTTGCATTGAGAGTCTTTCAAGTTTTTGACACTGTTTGTACCACGACCATGAATTCACACATCACTTACCTATCTATTATTTCACCCTACCGAAAAATGTTTGCACAACTCTATCAATATTATCCATCATCTGATATTTTAAACAAATATATAAAATTCAAGCACAATCACACCGAAATAATAAATTGTGCACTACCTAAAGTAGAATGTTGATAGATTTTTATTTCGCTAAATTATAATTTGATAATTATGATCATATTTACTTTTTTTAATTCACGGTGTGGTAGAACCTCGATTATCCGAAGCGATGATATCTGAATCCTCCATTATACGAATATTAAACAGTTTATTTGAAAGCGATCCGAATACAAATTTAAATAACGCAATTATTTCGAGTAAATAAATGCGTCCGATTTGCTGGTCTGAGAAAAGTCTCCGATTGCACAGAGTTTAATAATAAATTATTATGAATAAATATTTACGAGTAGTAAAAAATGAAATTGATTTTTTAAAACGAAGTGGAAGAGGGGGGTCGTTCCACGAGAGAAATGGCCGAATTTGGAAAATGGATCGTATCTGGAAGAAAGGTGATTAGCAGCCGATTGGCAACCGTCCAGACGAGGTTTCCAAGAATATAACGAATTTGTCTTGACGCCGTTGGTGGAGGGAATAATCGTCATTGGCCGAATGCAAGTAAAACGTTAGGTCTGACACCAGCGCGCGCCCTTCTTCGTTTGACTGACACGGTTTCGATGTGCCAAGGCCTATTACCCATAATCCACTTTCCAAGCTAAGAATGAAACACATGTACAAACATCAATGCTCTTCGTTCATTCTTCTCTTGTCAGTTGCAATCAGTTGATGACAGTTCTACACATATGTATAAACTACAGTTTTTGTAGTTAAAGCACGAACAATTGTTATTATTGAAAATTTCAAATTTTTGCCAGAAATATGAGAATTTATCGGAGATTTATCATCAAAATTGGTGTCTCGCTCTATTCAATCAATCCTCAAACCTGTTTAAAATGTCCACAATGTTATAAAATTATATATCACTTTAGAATAATGCAAAAAATATCTCTACAGCTTTAATTGAAAATTAAATATCTCAGAAACTGAAAATAATAGAATAAAACGGTTCCCATTGTTGTATTCAGTGAAACAAAATTTACCAGAGCTCACTATTATTTACTGTCATACTAAAATGTATTATTGACAAATTTATTTCGAATATCAACCGCAGCCAATATTCTTTTGAATTTTGTCAGGGGGGGATAGTTCGCCTTTCTATTACGATTTTGTCATTTGATCCTGTTTGCTTGAATAAATCTCAGAATCAGGGTAGAGTCAAAAGCTCACGGTCAGCTCCTCGACTTATGAATCACGCCCGGTATGACTCCCTACCTTTGCATCATGCCAACTTGTCTCTCTCAGCTCGAGAGACGTTGCAGCGGTGGTACGGTTTCATCGGCAGTGACTTTCAGCTGCCACTTAGGGGTTACGTGCACCTGAGAACGATGCAAGTCGTACTCGAGAATTTTCTTCATATGTCAAACTATATTTGCCCTTTTATATATTCTATTCTATGTATTCGATTTTACATATTTTATTTCCATATTCTATTCTTTACATTTCATTGTCCATTTTGTATTTTAAATGTTTCATTTTTCATATTCTCTTTATAATAACGTATATTATATATTCTGTTTCATATATCTTATTGTCTATATTTTATTTTATATATTCTATTTTATACGTATTTTAATTTCTATAATTTATTTTACATGTCTATAATACTATAGTTTTTAAAAATAAGTAGGTGTAATTTAAAACATTAAAAACATTAAACGAATTTAAGAATACTTTTATATTATTTTCCGCCCATTGAACATATTAAGAGAAAATAAATTTCAATGTCACTCCGGTTTGTTGCAATTCAGGTGGAAAATTTTTATTTTGAATAAAACTCACAGTATAACTAACGTTACACCATTGTATGATGATATGTTAGTTTTTGATAATGTTATACTATTTTATGATATATAATATAATATTATAGACGGGTATGGTAATATCATATCATCATATTTATCTATTATTATATTATTGTTACGTCAGTCGAGCCAAAGACATGGAAGGATTAAATAATTCATTAAACAGATGCAACCCAACCCGACACATGTTCGACAGAAAAATAGGTGGAACGAAGAGATTGGATAGGTTATGTAGGTCGGCTGGGTCACCACTTTGGCCTGTGACTAAACCCTCCAATTAAAGCGTGCAGATGAATAGTCGATTATCGTCCTCCGCGAAATAATTCCTGTGCCCGGGGCAACAGTTTTCCTCGTGTCATTGTCATTCCTCTTATTAAATATATATCGTATCTGGAATGGCTGAGGTAAATGTCCCAATCCATATTCCGTTAAGAATATTCCGTTAACTAGCTGTACATTTTTATACAGTTTAATTTCTCTATCACTATCAGCTCTTTGAGAAATTTAATTTTGAGTCACATTTTTACCATTGAAAACATTTGGAAATTTTTTTACATATCTTCCCTGAAGACTACAATGCACGTTATGTTAAATAACGAAACAATAAAAGCAACTGTTATTTTTGCTTTCTAAAAAGTAATGATTTATTGATGCTACTCGCCATTGTTGATTATTGCTTCATAATCCCTGTTAAGATCAGTTACGTTTCTAATTCAAATGCTTCAATAACAAGGTTTTGTCTATTTATAGCGGAAAGTAAAGGTTCTCTATGATCTCATATCTAAAAATCATTCGGAGCAAGATGCAATGATCGTCGATGCCAACATAATACTTCACGGCTATAAATTTAAAAGTCGAGACTGTAATGAAATTTAAATCTCTCATCACACACTTTCCAGGCGAACACTGGGTCCGTTCAGACCCAGATCAATACGTGTATGCAACAATAAATATTTAGAAATGCATTAACGATAGTACATAATTCGAAACGTTAAAAGTAAAATGAATGATCCGCGTAGTTTTTATTCTTTTTTATGTACCTTGCAGGTTTCAAAAAAAATCTGAAAAAATTCAGAGACAACAGTAATGGCGATATATTGGTACTAAAAAAATATAAATTTTGTAACATTTATGCTTCAATGGGAAATTTACTTTTCAAGACTATTTCGAGTTTTTCACGACCATGATTTTCGACCCCAAAATTTCAGAAAATTCTCCAACATGTATTTTGATAGCTACCACGTGTCAGATTATTGTGCATCGAGTTAACGCGTTGGATGGGCAGCAACGTGATGTGTCAATCGGACTGATGAGTCCGAATTGATGACAAGGGGGAAGTTCGTTGGCTAGCCAAGAGACAGTCCGGCATCTTATTACGGTTTTCAGTACACAACAACCTTGAACTTTAAGGTCTGTTTGCACGGACCAACACGGAAACGTTTAAGCTTGGTCTGCCCGACTTGGTCCCAGCACTATCAGTCCGTTTAAAAATATATCGAACTCAAAATGGCGCGTGGGACTCTAATTCTCGGTCTGGCGTACGCGAAACTCTTTTACACATTCATATTATTAGACCATCATTTTGTAATAGATTTTTAATAATTTCTGTTTACGAATATATGTGTATAAATTTTTCTAATCACTGTATTTTCATTATTCTTAGTTTACATTTTTAACTAATATTGAATAATATTGTGATTCAGTAATTATTATCTTTTTTGTTTATAGTGGACAAATGAACTAAACAAGCCGTTTGTTTTCTGTTTCAGGTGGTGCTAGTTTTCATTCTCAGTATAGCGTCGCTTATAATATATTTCATCGATGCCTCCAGGTGAGCAGTCTAAGCAACAATTATCTTACCAATTTTTTAAATACGTTCTTATTTCATTAATTTCAAACGGTAACAGTGTCTGAGCATTATCAATCGAACAGTTGAAGCATGCAGGCAGCAGTTGTAGCTCTACCAAAATTAGAGCATAGAATATACTCACGTGAAAAATGTCGTTTTCTCGAAAATTAATTAATTGGTCTTTTGTCAGCAATGTCCTGCAGCTCCATAATTTATTTCAAATATTAAAAATTAATTAATTTAATTTTTCAAGAAGTTAAGATATTGTTCGCACGACACGAGAGGGACACGATTATTATCGATCGATACGATCGAGCACACCGTAACCTAGTATCTCATTCTTTGTAAATATTCATAGAAATTGTAACTGCAATATATATTTAATTTTATTACACTTATTATTTTAAATAGTGCTATATAACTCATTTTGTCAATTATAATTTGGAAAAAGTTAAATTTTAATGTAGACGTTGATAATATGAAATCTGTATTCGTTTTCTCACAACTTACTTTATTTAAACAAGAGAATTTGAATATATTTGAATCACTGTGTCGGGTCCATAGGTATACATATATGGTCTAAGGTCTACAGTGTTAAATATCGTCATATTATTATATTCTTGTAATATGTAACTGAATATATGTATATAAATTACATTAACTCATGAAGGTGATTATTATCTTTTACGGACCCACAGTAATAATGCCAGAAAAAAGAGTGTGCAAGTTTTTAGGTCGCGACCGTTTTACTACGAATTCCTGCAGTGGCACAGAACCAAGTTATCGAGAGCGGCATGAATATCTGAGTACTTCAAAAACTTTTAATGGCGAACGCTATACTTTCAGAAAAATATCTGCTCGGATAGATTCTATGTTCCGTATGTTATTTGTTTACATCGATCCGTGATATTCCACTTCTATGTATACGTCCGTGAAATAAAGAAACACCGCGAGATCTAGAAAAGCTTGTTCTACGTAAAAACCTGCGAGTCTACAATCGATATGAAAATGCAAGTGACTGTTACCGGAATTAATTAATATCCGGATTAATTAACGGTTTGTCATCATTTTTGTTACAGCGAAGAGGTGGAACGTTGCCAAACGTGGAACGACAACATTACTCAGCAGATAGACTTAGCTTTCAATATATTTTTTATGGTCTACTTTTTTATACGCGTAAGTGTCCACAGTTTTACCATATAATTGTTCTTGCACTCGTCTCAACGCATGCGGAAATCTTGAAAGAATCTAGCACATGTCAATTCAGATTTTTCTAAATTTAAGAATTCTGGTCATTAAGAAATGATTAAGATAATTAGATTTTTCTGAAAATGTATTTTTCTAAATTACGTTGCACCCTGCCGAAAAATCTGAAAGGATTCAAGAATTTTGTGACAATACAGGACGGGTGGTACAACCGAGCAGGGGGTGATACTATTACATGTAAAAATAAGTCGAAAAAAAAGGAATAACATTTTTTTGTTCGACGCTTCGTTTTCGAGAAAACCGAGTTTGAAAATGCAGCGAATACACGTGCTATTGCATGGGAATCGTCTGACGCGTCTGACCATGGTCAACCAATTCTACTTTGTGCATATACTAAAGCACGCGAACCTGGCGGAACTTCAAACTCGTTTTCTCGAGAACGAAGCGTCAAACAAAAAATGTAGTATCACCCCCTGCTCGGTTGTACCACCCGTCCGGCCACACCCTGTATATCGTTACTGTGTTTTGATTGACAATAGAAGATAAATGAAAACAATTTGCCTTTCTGTCCGACAGTTTATCGCCGCCAGTGACAAGCTGTGGTTCATGCTGGAGATGTATTCGTTCGTGGACTACTTTACGATACCACCGTCCTTCGTGTCGATATACCTCGATCGGACGTGGATCGGACTGAGGTTCCTCCGAGCCCTACGACTGATGACGGTCCCTGACATCCTCCAGTACTTAAACATTCTAAAGACATCGAGCTCCATTCGTCTCGCCCAACTCGTATCAATCTTCATCTCCGTCTGGTTGACAGCTGCTGGCATCATTCATTTGGTAGGATATTAGAATCATCCCACCAAAATCATACAACCGCTGCACTACCCCTGGAAAAGATGATTCGGGCAACTCTCCCTACTCCTGGCTCCCCCCCATCAAACTCCTGTGAAGGAGGTGGGGGAGATTACGAGTGTGCATACAAGGTGTCCCAAAATTCCTTCAACAGCCGGAAATGGGAGGTTCCTGACGTCATTTGAAGCGACATTTTCCTTAGCAAAAATGTTATCCGCGGCTTTGTTTAGGAGTTATCAACGAAAAACACGGACCAATCAGAGCTCGACCTAGACCCGAGTTGGTACAGTCGGCTCAGCGCATCAACTGTCTATTGGCCGACTGTGCCAACTCGGGTCTAGGTCGAGCTCTGATTGGTCCGTGTTTTTCGTTGATAACTCCTAAACAAAGCCGCGGATAACATTTTTGCTAAGGAAAATGTCGCTTCGAATGACGTCAGGAACCTCCCATTTCCGGCTGTTGAAGGAATTTTGGGACACCCTGTATAGGAGAGGTCGTACCAGTGCCGCCAGATCGAGGAAATCGAGGGGAATACAGATTACCCCCTCTTTGATGACCAGATTAATACGTGACCAGTCTACGGACTTAGTGGGGGATGTTGGGATGAAAGGGAAAAGGAGGAAAAAATCGATCAGTTTTGTTCGATTCTGGCGGCAATGGGTCGTACTCTCGCAGTCACTTGAGGCAAACCACGGTAGTGGTGGGAGTCGTGAAGCGACAGCAGGGAAGTTGCCCGGGCCTGCTATACCCTATTCGTCAAATTGAATCTATGTAGGAAACATCCCCTAACTCCCACACTTGTTCCGAAAATTTCCCATCCACCTTCCTGTCGATTGATCAAACAAACAACCTGTCAGCATATCTTGAGAATTAATTATTCCTAATTGTTCGCAGCTTGAAAACTCAGGGGACCCATTCGAGTTCACGAACCCGCAACAGCTCTCGTACTGGACTTGCGTTTACTTTCTGATCGTAACGATGTCCACGGTAGGATATGGCGACGTTTACTGCCAGACGATCCTCGGCCGAACATTCCTAGTATTTTTTCTACTCGTCGGTTTGGTAAGCCTTCTTTCTGTCATCTTCTGTTTTCTATATAGCTAACAAGTATCGATACATATATATAGATACTATATATATTGATATATATATCTATCAATTACCAAAGAAATATAAACCGCCCTTTGTAGATCACTATAGGAATCTCGCGCGAAAGACTGAATGGCCTGGGCTAAACAATGAACATTTTCTTGTATCCAATAATCTTTCGAACAGGCAATTTCGTTTTTTCCCCCGAGAGAAACACCGGACTCTGCGCTCCGAACTCAATTTTCAATTTTATCACTTCGAAAGGCACTTTTTTATATTTTTTTAATTTTGCCACAATGTGATAAGACTGAAAAATTGACCAAAACTGTTCTGGAAACTTTGAGCCCACTATAGCAATTGGCGCAATTCGCGAGAAAGCAATAATTGGTATACGATTGTGGATTGGACATTCAAGGTCGCAGAGTTCGTTAGAGTAGAATTGTCATGATCGCAGCCTTGTCAATGGTCGTATTGTTAGTGCAAAACGTGATGAAACGTTTATTGTTGATTTATCGGTAATAAAGTATCGTTTAATGGCACTGTGAATATTTCGTTTTGATATTCTTTTTGCTTGAAGTTTTGGATAGTTGATTTTTTGGCAGACACATTGGTGGTTTGTTTTGAGGTACTCCGAAGTTTGTTAGTCTGTTTGTTCTTTAGAGCTGTACTAATAATACGTCTGTAGATGAAATTGGCAAGGTGAGCGATGAACAAGAGAATTACTCTTCCCCAAAACACACAAGACGGTGAGCATTCCGAATGCACAGTGTCCTCTGGTTCGTTGAGACTGATTTTTCTGGGGATTTTCAAAGAATCCATTGTTTTGAGGCAATTTGGCGAAATTGGTTGGGTTCGTGGGAAAGAGTCTTAAGAGCTGTGCAAATTTCCTTAATAATTCTTCATTCTTCTTTGTTGTATTTTCAAACTTATTCTTTTTCTATAGGAATTCTTTCTATTCTTTCTATAGGAACACCTGAGAAATTATCAGCATCAGAACTTTACAATTCACACATTGACAGTTCTATGATCGAGTGATCGAGCCTCAAGGTCAAAAGTAATCCATTACGAGCTCTGACTAAAACATTATGATCAGATGTACTTTTTATGCTGCTCCGAATACTGTATGTGCCATTTTCGACCAGTCTACAAAAGTTCAAACTGTAGGTACTGAAATCGAAATTGTTGGCAGCACAGTGTCGAGAGTAAATCTTTTGAGAAACAGTTTTACAAGCAAAATGTGCTGGAATAGAATAGTTCGGGGCTCTTTTGTCGGACATAAGGTTCGTTAAGGAAAGGTTGCGTCAGCCATGGGACTCGATGAATTTTTTCTGCCAGAGGACAGTGTCATTCGTCGTGGAATCGATCGCTTCATTTGAACGACGATGCGCAGTGTCTGCGACAAGCATGTCTGGCGCGCGTGTGTGCGTGCATACGCGAGCATGTGTGCCGTGTTATCGATCGCGGCCTAACACTCGGCCGAGCAACGCGATTCGATTCGATTATTCGCCTCGATGTTAATCGAGGTGAGAGAGCCTAGTTTCCTTTTTCCCCCCCGAGCCTGAGCATCGTCGTTTAAACGTGGCCACGTCTAGCGTAACATTTGTCTATGAATGTCATTAGCGTAACAGAGAGATTCCACCACCGTAGTTCACGCTGTTTTACCGACGGGAACTGCTACTTTCGTTCGAGATGCACATGTACCGTCACTCGTTGGAACATGGCATACTCGACAAACCTTACGCGGGTACACTATGGCCGTGTACTGTTTTCATACGCCTCGACGAACTAAGGCTCGACTCGTTTCATTCGAATATATGTACGACGCTCTAATTTCACTCGCGGAGACGAATCTTTTCAATTTATATACTCCTCGGTCAGGAAATATTCTATGGGATGTTGACGTGCGTTGCCCGGGTCAGTCGAGACCCAGAAGCGGGCGTAAAGAATGATCAATTTGAAAGATTAATAGTTCCACTCACGCTGGAAACATTCAGGAAAAAACACTTACTAATTTGATAGAAGTAAAATTTTGTATGGGAAACGTTTTTTTTGGATGCTGATGTGCGATGCCCGGGTCAGTTGGGACCCAAGAGCGGGCGTAAAGAATAATCAGTTTCTAAGATTAATAGCATTCACAGTGGAAATACTCGAGGAACGAACTAGTTTAAATGAAGTAAAATTTGGTATAGAATATGTTCAATGGCGGGTCAGTTGAGACGCAAAAAGAAATGGACATCAAAAGTTATTAATTTTCAAGACCGATAACGTTCAAAAACATCCTCGTCTTCAAAGCGTTGAATGAAATGGATATCTAATTTCTATTTTTAAATCGGCTTTTAATGTCACGATGTCAGAAATCTGTCTATGTATAATAATTCTCAGAGATGATACAATAAAAATATAAATGGTTGCACGTGTGGAGTGAGACATAAAATCAGCGTACGTGTAAATACCAATATTTACATTTATCAAGTGATGAATATTTTTATAACTGGCAAACGTGTTTTCCGATATTGTCCGTGTTGATTAACCTTCCGGCGTGCGCCTCTTTTTTAGTAACACAAGCAACCGTAGACTCCACATTCATACGCATACGCGGCATTAATGATTCTATATTTCAATTTGTTTGTTTGCTAATCAACATCTTATAAAATACAACCTGTAGAAGAAGCACACGAGTCGAGTCTTCGCGAAGCGTCGAGGCCCGAAATGGTGAAAAAAGCCTTCTGTGGTCACCGAGCCAGCTTTACACCTCTCTTTAAATCTGTTGAGACTCGTATCTGTTCAAAACTTTGTGTCCTAATCCCCGAAAAATCGCATATACTTGGTACATGCCACGAGAGAAAAACCGAAAAGAGAAAAAAGAAAGAATATAAACAGAAAAAAAGAAAAAAAAAATAGCAAAACATTTCTCCATCGGCTTAAGCAGGTTGGTCCACCTGCACGCCAGTTTGGACCGTGTCCCGTGTCTTGCTTGCGGGACGCGAAACAAAAGGCAACTGAGAAAAGACAGTCGAAAGATAAGAATGGAAAAAGAAAAACCGATGATATTCGTTCCGATGACGTGAACCGAGCGCCGAGTCGGAGCTTGGAAGTTTTCTATAGCGATACTGGCTACCTGTGCCTTATGCCTATACCTCTATGTGTGGCCGTAGTCGGAGCTGGACTAGCGTTTCGTGCGGTTAGGCGACCCTCGTTTCCGTTTTCGTTTTCATTCGGACACGAACGCGAGATTAATGGGCTGTGTCCCTCCCTAATCTCGTTCTATACGATTAGCTGATCGTGATTGTAAAGTTTGTTGGCCTAATAGAGTGGTAACAGTCACACAGCACTTTTCATCTTGCATTTGAACTCGTACAATTATCGTCACAAATGTGCTAAATTATCCCACAAGTGTACTAGTTTATAAATTACTTCTAAAATATAAAAGCTTGAGAAATGAACCTCACAAAGTAGCCCATGGTCAGTGACCGCGAATTAACATGGGCATTGCCCATGACTTTCAGTTACGTTACATGACTTACGAATGACCACGGTTACGATACTACATGATCATGCTCATTGACATCAGCTCGAAAAGGCTAATAGTTCGATTAGAACAAATGGAAATGACATTAATTCTTGGCGATCCTCCTCTAGGGAGGAATACTGTACCTCGGCTTTCGCCATACCAGTTGCGCCGACCGGATGTTCGGGCCCATTCCAACTTTTTATATTTTTGGACCTACTTTTTATTAAGGTGGACTCCGAACCACCTATATGTCAACAACACACGAAAAACAGCACATGGGCCACCCCCGGCTTTTTCACCGAGCGGTCACCCATCCTAGCTGTGCTCCGTGCGCCCGTCGTTTAACTTCGGTGATCGGACGAGAACCGGTGCTAGCAACGGGACCATGGTCGTTGACAAATGGAAATGACAATGAATCGGTGGTTTTATTCTAAATGAATTTTGAAAGTAATTTGTGAAGTAACTATGGCGACAGAATACTGAAACAACACGAAACGCCGACAACCGGCTCCGACGGCGAGCTTCTATCGTCCTCGTACCTACACGCCTCACTCTGTCGTAAAGCGAAACGCGAACAAATAAGGGGAAAGAGAAAAGAACGCAGAAAAAAAAACGAGAAAAAAAGCGTATGAAAGGTCTATCAATGCGGATCGCGACTGCACCTTGCGCTTCAGAGTCTCTCGGGGCAAGGTGATTAGAAGAAGAGACTTTCCCGTGACACACGTAGTCGCTCGCAGTTCTTTTTTCCTGTATGATGTCTCTTGACTGCGCAGGCTTCCGGGGAGCTGGCTTTCGTTCAGCGCCCACTCACGCCAGGTCATTGTTCAAGATGGCACAGAATCGCCCAAGCCGCCCCACTTTTTTTGGCTCTTTGCGATCGGGCGCTGCGCGAGACAGGTTATACGAACACGTCGAACGCGATTTTCGGCCTTACGACCGTAAAAAAATTCAGTTATGCAGACGGACGACTCCCGGAGCGTGTCGGGTCGCTGGGGTTAGGCTTCTCTGAGACGAAAGATGTAGGAGACGATCGGCAATTCGAGTGTCTCTTGTTCCGCACGTTTGGCGATGAATGAGGAAAAATCAGTTTTGATTTGGGGACTAATTTTGAGGGAATTTTGGACATTGCGGGAACGAGGATGTAGGGAGATACATTTATTTTCTTTGATGTTCTTAGGATTATTTCACTAGTCTTTGAAAGCTACATTAGGAATGTATGCTTTACCCTGATGATCAAAATTTCAGAATTCATAAATTGGGAGTGGGGGGAGAATATCCCCCCAAAAATACCCAAACCGAAACTAACTTTACGAAAGCTAAAATTCCAAATAAAATGGAAAGTGACCTCACTTTTTATAATTAATCTAGAAACGATATCGCTAACTCTGCCTAACTCCCGCAGACCCGCCTTTCAACGCTTCGGGGTTGTCTACGTGCAAAAGAACTTTCGGGTAGAAACCTTGAGTTGACTAATCTCGGTACAGCCTCGCTAGTAGACCGTCTCCGCCAAGCCCTGATCCCATGAAACCCGCTACCCTCTCGCGGAGACTCGCGTAATCAGGTAATCGACGCCGTATTGGCAATAATGTGAGTCAGATTCTGTTGCAGCCGCGACACTGACTATCGCTGACATTAACAAGACAGAGAAAATGGCTGAGTATGATCTTCATTGTATTCTAAACGACACGTCTCTCAACCTCATATCTGTCTACTGTCTGTTTTCTGTGTTCGCTCTCCACGAAATCTCGTCACGCTCATCGCAGACGAGGCATGGGAATAGACTAATTACCATATGGGATTTCGTGTCACGTGATGTGGAATACCGACACCGCAAGAGAAAAAACACTGATTTTGTTAAGCCCTCCAGATAGGTAGCTTGGACCTAAAAGATCCCTGCAGGTGTCGCATCTATTGGCTTTTAAAGACCATTGTACCATTTTAGTGTCGCGACCTACGTTACTGACAATTCATGAATGGAGGAGTGTTAGCAAGAACCGAGTGTCCGTATACCTCATTTGTGCTATGAACGTTCAACACGTTTTGGGAGCAATAAATGCATAAGGCGCGTATATTTAAACGGTCAAAATATTATTTATAACATACGTATTTCAGGAATAGGAAATATAGAATAATTATTTCAATTTTTATACGCGTGCAGTTATTTGTAGATTTTTGCACATTTTAAATCAATGCATTACTTTTTTGTGTGTATACCAATATGAATATTATGATTTTCGCTAACTAGCATAAATTCATAAATTGCCGGTAACAAATGCGACACGAAAATGCTGACGGATACATACTGATCAAATCGAAAATGCCCTTCTTTTTCGGTGAAAAATATAGGCGATTGGTCTACGGCTATACCTCGTCTGTGAACTCATTATCTGCCATTTACCATACTTCACGTATGCTTCTTTAGCATACTGACCTCGCAACAACTAACCGACCTCTGCGCTAGAGGGCCCCAAGGCCCTCGAGTCCCAATGAACTTTTACGAAATGTTGATTTTGAGAAAGATCAAAAGACATTACTGAGAAAAATAATAGCAGGAAGTCTGACGATTTTGAACCGTAACGGTTGTTGGTGTCTGTGCGAGCTTGATATTTCTGACTGTTCATTCTATCTGTATGTCTGTCTGTTTTCTCTGCGAACGCTAACATGCTGCTAACCCCGCCCCCATTTTACACACTCACACGTATGGCCGCTTTCATTCTTGGTTTTGTCCCGGACCGTTGCCGTTCCGAGCCGTTTCTCGAGTCTTCTGTAACCCTAACCTCGAAACGATGACCTGACCTCGAGCTTGATGTGTGTTGACTGAATAACTGCCCTGCCGAAGTAGAAGGAATACGCGAATCTATTTTTCTTTTACTTATGAATCGTTGGTCACGCGTAGAGTATGTTTTTGTAATGGCTGTTTCTACGATTTTTTCGATCTGGTCGAAACGACCCATACTTTTTCAGAGTACACGATTTTTTTCGATATTAAAGGGATATTATATTTGTTACACTTTTCTTTTGAATTATACTCTTATATTGCCACGATATAATATACATAACTCATTCCACTTAATATATACTTTAATTATAATAATATAATTATATCTTGCTTCATTTTGAATGCTATTTTAATTATATTATTATATTATGATGATACAATATATGCTATATATTTTATTGAATATATCAATATCATTGTATTTTGATCCATTTTTTATACACATTTTATATAATAGTTACATAGAAAAATAAATATTTCATTTAATGGATTTTTCTTGTAATAATATTGTATTTGTTTAAATGCGTTAGAAATATTTTTGTATTATATCTTCTACTGCTATTTATAATATATTGTTTATTTCATTTCGTCTTAATCTTTGTAACGCCATTGACACCATTTTTTTTCTTTCAAAACTGCAAGAGATAGTATATTATCAAAATATCCTTTACGCGGTATTTAATGTTTCATAATATAATAAAAATCTATAGAATTTCAATGTAAGTTTATTAGAAAAATTTCTTGATAAGCATCTTCGAATCGAAGATAGAAATTTTGTTTCTAAATCTCGTCTACTTAGTGTAACGAAGTGTATAGAGTGTCCCTAAACGAACAGAGAAATAATTTAATTGCAAATCAATATACAAAAATTTTGTATTTAGATTACAAGCTATCAAATTCAAGTTGAATCAATAAAAACAATCTGAAAAAATATATTTGGATTTGTTAACTGTCGAAATGTGGCAACCGATATTTACAATATAAAATTACTTGCAAAATATTTACAATCTATAAGTGATATACTATGGATTTGCAAAAGGAATATTTTATTAAGCACTTTATTATTTTCTGTTCGACGTTCTATATAAAAATCAAATTCACGGCGACCTCGAAACATATTTTATAGGTATTTTTTAATTGATATAAGAACTTCTGTTCTGTACAAAAAAAAACAGCTCCTCCTACTACACTTCTTTGTATCGTGATTTTGTTTAATCGCAGTGTCTTTAGTTGCCTAACATGTCTAACAATAGCAAAAGAGTGTATATCTGCGGATGATACATTACAAGACTCAAAATTGACGGGAGCACTACGAAGCATGGATTCTGAGATCCAGAAATCCACGGAAGTATCATTTCTAAGATCCAGTAACAAAATTTTGGCGAATCGTTTACAGTGGGTTGTTGACTTTCGTAGTATTGCGGTAGTCGCATTAGATCAGGGATGTTTAACTGTGGCTTCATTGGCTCTTGAATGAAATCCGGGGCCAAACTGATGTTATCAGGCCACGCCCTACAATGATAGGTGTACCCCTCCCCCCTTACGTGCACGATCATGCTCCAAGAGCGTGAATAGTAACTGAGCAACGACCAATCTCAACTTCTATAAAGTTAGGTCAAAGCTCCACGGGGCATTCCGCGACCATACTTAATTTATACTAATCTGATAAATATATCAGTTTGTGACCATTAGAACACACTCGAAAAATCTTTCGTTTGTCCCTCTGTGCAGGGTGTCTAGGAGGCGTGGTTATCCCTCCACAACGTGGGCGTTATTTAGTACTCATTATGTGCAGAGCTGTACACATTGTAAAGGTGTAGTTTCTATACTCCCCTGTGCAGAGAATGATAAGTAGGCGTGGCTTGATTGTTCGGGGGCGTGGTCTCGATGCCCCTTCTGTATAGAATGGCACAAAGGAGCGCGGTTTCAATACCCCTGCTGTGTAAAATGTCCCAAACGGGCGTGGCCATGATGCTCACTAGTGCCCTACGAGGCAATCTTGGCCCTTGGAGCCACAAGTTGAACATACTTGCATTAGACAGTAGTGAAATTTTGCAAATCAAGTAGAGCTTTCCTCGCTGCAGCCCTTTTCAAGTACCAACAACACAATAGAAAAGATATAACTAGATACAACATAGAATATAGCCAATTTTCTGCGCAATGCCTAGTACTATACTTTCAGCCTCGGTTTAGGGGTCCGTTTCGGCCCAAATCTGCACGAAGAACAATGTTTGTCCTTCTAGATGTATTAGAATGCTTCGTTTCTTAACATTAGTCGAACTGGACTGCTCAAAGCCTTCTTACTTTCCGTTTTCCGCTTTTAATGATCAAACCACATAATTCTCTGACCGTTTCTCCTCCTCTATGTGTTTCACTTCTGCCATCTACGTAACTTTAAACGCACCTACGCCTTCGTTGTCATTTCTCCTTCAGTCTCATCACGTTTCCTACATCGAACTCACCGACTAACTACGTTTATTAACTATTTTCGTCTACAGCGAAATGGAGCAGGCTGTCTTGGAAAAGAATCGAATTTTTATTCGAAAAACCCATGTTTGTTTTTGTATATAATAATTTGAATCGAGAAAATTATTTTGAGAAATATTGACAAATTTTTTCACAAAACTTGTATTTCTCGACTATTTATGATGAATGTTTTTCTTTATTTTTTAAACAGAATATAAAGAATTCTAAAACGCGAAGATTGGGTAAACTTTGTGTACGGTGTCTCTATTCATATAACAAGAATTTGAAAATTAGGTCGGATTTTAGTTTAATTAAATTTTACTAATTCAAAAACAGTTTAATAAACTCTACTGAAGCAAATCGGTTCTTTTCCTGGACAGCCTGTGCTTATTATACAGGGTATTAAAATAAAAGTTTGTTGTATTGTTTACAAATAACGAATAAAAATGGTCTGAAGTAAGTAAGAAGTATTATTGTATGCAAATGTTACTTTTTATTTTAGTACTGCAAATGACGCGTATTATTATATATAAGTTTCCTATAGAATTATAAATAATAACGTAAAATTATGAAAGTCAAAAAGAATTAAATAATTACATGATATAAAAATCAATTTCTTGTAAAATAAACAATGTAAAATTACAGGAATTAGATTAGTATGAAACTATAGAAAAGGAAAATTAAAAGAAGCTGTCGCAAATAAAGATATTATAAAATTGTCAATATCGTAAAAAATAAAATATGAAAAGTTTTGAAACATATTGTATTTTGAAACGCTTACTATATTAAATGCACAGTCTAGTAATAACCACCGAGTCAAAGATGAAACCGTTCCACTGATTTACTATAATATTTCGGCGAATGTTAGTCACCGGTTCCTTGATAGTTTAGTGACTCACAAGGGAGTAACTTTGGTTCTTAAAATACATCAAAAATCCGCAGATGGTGGCCATTATGGTTGAGAGTATTCTGAAGTTATTTTACTGGATCGATAGTTCTGCTTATCAAAATCTTATAAAAATCAATAATGACAAATCGGATGGATATTAATAACATTTATACTTTATACGAATGAATTAACTTAATTATCATGAATTACGTTCCTAATAATACAATTACTAAGAATTAACCAAATCGATAATACTGAAGTTAAAAATAACGAATTAAATTATTAATTTGTGAAATATAAGAAAGTATAACTGTGTTGTTAAAAAGCGAGTCATTTGTAGTACAGAAATAAAATTTTTTTATGAAATTTTTTAATAAATTCTTCCCTATGCAATATTTTAAATAGAAATAGCGGAATAATTGTTTAATACTCTGTCAAATCAAAAAGAGCAAGAAAGAAATAGCACAAATGAATTTCTGACTTCTATATATATTTTTCTTGGTGTCACAACACAACTGCTTAAAGATCTATTAACTTGCTTGCCACTGCACTCTACTAACATCGAGTTCGATCGTACCATCGAGTTTAATGTTTTTTCTCTACGATACTAAATCTGACTAAATTCATCTGGAAATTTTGAGAGCGCTTTTTTCCTTGTGGATATATACTACTCTCAATGAATTCTATTCATTATCATTCTAAAATTTATCTGTTACGAAATATAGCTGTGAATGTGAGTCTAAGAAATCTCTTTGCAACATCGCTTCACTAACATTTCCGGTGTCGAATGCATCATACACCCCCACCATGAGTTTTAGAACACTCGATCATTTTTCGAAAGTTCTTTTACGATGACAAAATTGAAATATAAAAATGTTTCAAAATTAGTACCGACTATTTCTGGGTTTATTACAATGAAATTGAAAATGGAGATTCTGTGCTTTTGATTCATTCCAGTGTATTAACACTGGAACTACTGTCAAAATGAAAAAATGTTTGGTTTTAGTATTGTTGAGTCTATAAAAACGACTTTGTATAAAATTATAGAACTAAAATATATAACATGAAGAGAAATTTGATTTTCAGTTTAATCAATAATAATGTTTACAACTTTTTCTCTGAATGTTTAGCCAATTTTTGCAATTGACAGATTCCATTAAACCAAGCAACTTTTGTCTGGAAAGTGGTTCTATCACTCACAGTTTAATTGTAAAAATATATATATGGGTTATAAAACTTGAAAAGGTTCATAATTTTCTAACTTTTGAGGATGTTTTCATGTCAGGAAATTCCCTAAATTGCTAAAGTTTCTTAAAAATTTCACCTACTAAACAGTTACCAGAAGTCAAACGCAAAAACCAGCACAAGTTGCTGAAAATTGACTAGATGTCACTAGGACCAGCAGGTGTCCTAAAACTTATAGCAGGGGTGTGCATGGCAGCGAATTTCGATGAAAGATCGCGGCCATTAAAAAAGCTAATTACGAACTCAAAAATTGTCGCAGTCCTCGTAAAAGTGTATCGATCGAGGGCTACAGTCACATTTCCGATATAACTTGTAGAACCGTAACGATGCAGGGATTAGCTACAGTTCTCAAGGAAGCACCGAAAAAGAAAAACAGAAACGAAAAGGAAAAACGAAAAGATAGGAAAATTAGAAAAGATAAGGAAAACGTAGGTCGTCGCTCCCGAACCGCTATGTCTCTTTTATTATCCCTTCCCTCTCTCCGATTTTGTTGACCTGGCGACAGATATCCGAGGATCCGAACGGATCTGTGCGCGAGCCGAGGAAAACTCGAAAATTCCAACTGTACCGTAGACGAGCCAGTTTGTTTCCGAACGGTCCGTAGTCGCATAGTGTTTTGCAGTTATGATTTCTATTTGCAGGCAATTTTTGCTAGTAGCATACCCGAGATAATAGAGCTCGTAGGCAGTAGGTCCAAGTACAGCGGCGAATACAAGCGGGAACACGGAAAGAGGTATTATAAAAATTACATCTTTCAATCCTGTCTCTACTTTGCCTATATTAACTTTTATTACTTTCATTTTTTATACATATCTATCTATCTCTCTTTATATATATATATATTTACATACTATGTATACATATACTTTGTAACCCTGTATCTGTTGACGACACTCGCGAGATACACGCGCGTTACTCACACACACAAACACAACGTGCAGATTTATGCGTGCGAGTGTACAGGGTGACTAGAAAGCAGTGGTCATGAATGCTAGGGGTTCGAATGTGCGCAAAATGTTGCATGAATTTTCATAGAAAAAGACAAAAGAATTGTTTACACTAATGAAGGTTTATAGTTTCTCTTTGTTAACGTGTTCTACTCGTTGAGAAAGTAATAAGTTGTCGAGGAACCATGTACCGAAAATAAACCGTTTACTCAGAATTAACGGTTACAATTTTCAAAGATTGCATGTGAAACCTTTCTGTGGATCTGCACTTGGTCACTGACCGCGGTATTCCCAATAGGTCACTGACCGCGGTATTCCCAATAGGTCACTGACCGCGGTATCCTCATTAGGTCGCTGACCGCGGCATCTCCTCCAGGTCAGTGACCGCACTTCTACCTATCCCCACTAGAGATGATCGATTGCAGTGTCAACTGTTCTTAACACGTCAGTAACCGTACTTCTCACTGTCTTCGCTAGAGGTCACTGACCGTACCTTCTACTACCTTCGATAGAAAATGCCGACAGTAATTCTCAGTGCTTTCACCAGGTTACCGACCTTATCTCTAGCTGTTTTCTTCAGAGAACAGTAACAGTACTTCCCACTATGTATTCCTATTGGAAGTTACATTAGACATATTAGGATGAATGAGCGTATGGTTCTTTCGCATATTTTTAACTTCTTGACGAGTAGATCATGAAGACGTTAAACGAAATTTAACTATCATTGTTGTAAACAATGTTACGAAGCATGCAATGTATTGTGGTGAATCACTTCTAGTACGACTGACCATTTCTTTTTTCACACCTTGTATAGAATCAGACGGAAGAAGCGGAACAATTAAATGTTTCTACAGGTTCTCGGGTAACGGAGCTACAGTCCAACAAATACATGCACATTACACAATTAATAACATCATTCCCTCGAAAATCTTTTATCAAATTAGGTATACTTTTTTAATTTTTCTTTCTTTATGTATAATATGTTCCTCTAATATACTCTCGGACTTTGTATGTACTTATTGTTGGGTCTGGATTAGTTTGGTTGAGAATGGATACTTATGAATCCAAAATTATAAATTTATTAAATACTGCAAAATATTATATGATTATATTATTATAAAAATACAAAACGAGGACTTCTCAAATTGTTGGGTGAAGGAATAAATTCCATTCCGCTCCTGGCTCTCACAATAGAAGTTTAACAATTTTCTTTCATCTTATCACTTCTAGAAATAATGTTTATTCTGTTTTATGTTTTTTGTAAACAATACTCAAATGACACAAATGTAATAAACGAAGATTGTAAACGTAATTGAGGATTTGTATACACTTGGATTTATGAGTACATATTGAACTTGGCCAATTACTAATTTACCATAAATTGATAGTATTAATTGCAATCTATTTTATAATTCTTGATCCAAAATTATGCAAAAATTGTGCAATACAAAATTTTCTATATAAACATTCATCACAACATTAACAGTAGTATTGTGTATTAGTTACAATATTCTCCAAATAATTGTAAAAAATTCAAATTCTGAGTTTATTGAAGACTACAAAGACGAGATTTTCGAGGGACTACAATAAAAGAGTTTCCCCGATTGTACTAGGAATGCAGTAGTATAAAACGAGTGAGAAATGTTGGAGTCATTGTTAGTCATCTAATATGTTAATGTAACGATAGATTGAGAGTTTGTTTAGAAATGATTAGAACATTTTAACAGATGTGGTTTGATCATAGTACGTTAGTAATTATTGATGATAATTATTTTACTCACAATTAGTCTGAATGAATATTAACAGTCGACCAGATAAGTAAAAATATAAAATTGAGCTATTAACAGGAAAACAAACGGTATTCACGTGAAATACGTTATTATTAATAAATTTATTTGCAATCGCCAATCATCTATTCAACCACATTTTCGGCTAGCTTTTTAATTAAACAGAAAATTCCACACGATTGCGGTAAAAGATCCAATATTTAATGATTTCTTAAAATTTTCAAAAATTAACGAATTATTTGCAAAATGAGAAGTATGAAGTTTCTTAAAACTTTACCATAGAGCGTGGATATAAAATTTAAAATTAGTTCATATTACGTAAAAATAAATTTAGAGTGCAATAAATTTCTATTACTAAAAGGGTAATTTTGCTTGAAAATTAAATTTCTCAAAAGTTAAGAGTGCTGAAGTAAAACGATTTTAAGTGTGCAATTTATTATTGGATCAGCGAACATTTTTGAACTATTAGATATAATAGTTAAATTAATTCTTCTCAATTTTTACAACATTTAATAAGTATTAGATTCGAAAGTGATGGTTTGCTATCATTTTATTATTATCTAGAAAACAGGATATCATAAAATTTCCAAGATCACCAGACGACTACAATTATTTAACATTTTTTCTAATAGCACATGTTAACATAATTTCACTGAAAAACTAGATTATAATTTTTTTTTAAATTGACATGACATTTATAATCCGGCAAGTTTTAGTTACCTTCATAAGTTCTAAATTGTAACCTCCTCATAAAGAATTTGATTTTTCAAGTTTTTGATTGTTTTAATGTTTACAATGTTACATAAATAAGATATTTGTATGTACTCGAGAGAATTTACATTTTTACCGGCAGTGTGCTATTGAAAAAAATTGTTTATTAACAGTAATAATAATAAAAAAATCAAAGTGCTTGGATCTTTTACCGGACCACGATCCCACCACACATTTCATTAACACAAAAAGTTGGTTGATAATTATTTAAATCATGATAAAGTAACTAACTCTTTGCATGAACTGTATATGATCGATAGGATTCTGACCCAGATAAATCGAGGAGATAATAAGGATCGATTGTCATATTTCGCTGCGGTTACACCGCGGTGATTACGAATTAATCAAGATTCATTCAAGTACAACACTGTCATTAATAATAATCATTATTTTCAATTAAAGCAAGGAGAAATTTCAAACTGTCTTCCAGAGCAATAGCACTCGTAGGTATAGTTATGGCTGATCTATGACCTGTCCGAGAATTCTCGAGGATCTCTTAGATCAAGGTCACGCTGTATCACCGAGTATTGCACGACTTGCCACTTTAGTCTGCTACCTATAGCGTACGTCCACTTACATTACACGAAAATATTTTCGGCACTCTAAGCTCATTAGTATCACTGGATCCATGCATGGGACAAATTTTGAACCGCAGCACCCGAAGTATTTCGATTATTATTGACGATAGGAAAAACCGTCAGAGACAACATTGTTTTTTTCTCAAGGTCATGCTCTTCAAGATTTCGAGGTTATGCTTTTCAAAATAGATTAATAGCATTTTTTTTATTAGTGGTGGTTAAAAGAAACTGTACCAATTTTCCCTCTTTCATTTGTACATCAAACATACGGTTTATGAGAATAATATTAATTTGAAAATAGGCGAATGTGTGATCTCCATGCGTGGATCCACCATTTTGGTTTTCTCGGAGATAATGCAAGCGCAGCTACCTTCACTTTGCTTCTCCCTTTATCTCTCGTTTAGTAGCCACGATAGAATGTACTTTCAGAATTTCATTTGATACGTTTTCTATCTCGCAAATTCAAATGTTGGATTACGTATTGTTTGGTACAATTTTTCCTCTTCGGTGCTCGACAGATTAGTCAAGTGCTTTCTGTGCAAACATTTCTGTTAAAAAAATTCTCGAGTTAAACGAATATTCAAGCGATTACTACAAGGCTGTATGAAAGTGGGTTTCCACGGACTTTCAAAGTTTTCCAAACCAGATACAAAATAATTTTTGACATTTTCAAGGAGTCCTTGAAAAACTGGACAACTTTTGTTTGGAGCGCTTTTTGAAATTTTGAGTGCTGCAACTTCTGACACAGGCAAAATTTTGAGAAACCTTCCAAATAAAAGATTCTCAACTCTACGTGGACTATAAGAATACGTGCGCCGTACAAATATATTTAATAAATTATTTTTAATCGATTACAATTCGTACAGCTTGAAATTAGAGGGGTCTAAGTCATTATTTTGCTGATTTTTATATAATTTATATAAAAAGTCAAGTGTATAAATGAAATTTCGTGAGATAAAATGAAATATGTCTTTTATAAACAAATTCGAGAAAAGTGGCGACTGAAACCACTCTTCAAATTTCGTATGCGCTACGTCACATCCGATTTTTTAAAAAATCCCACGACAATTATTCCAGATTTCGTTTATTTTCCACCACACCTCCACATATGGCAACACAGTTACGTTTCGATTTGCATATGAGCACCCTTGGTGGCCAATGACGTCACCGCAGAAACGTTGACCACACTATACGCTATACAATAGTGCCTGCATGCCCGTTTTTCACGAAGGAACACCGCACTGTAACCGCGAGTCGATTTACGCTAACTAACGGCACTGTGTCCGAGCGTCGCGTTTCACCTAAAGTTTTCGCATTTTTTCTCGTAAACGTATATTTAAAAAGGGCCGCAGGAACAAATGACTATATTATACCTAAACACCACGCTAACGTACACAATTTTTTACATTGTTACAATTGTTCGAAAAACAAAGACAAGCCTGAAATTATTTAATTTCATGCGGAACATGTGCACCATAATGACTTCAAGGTCACGCAAGGTCAGAAATGAAACATTTTGAATACCTCTTATTTGCATTCGTTTTTCGAAAAATTATGCAGTTATTTTACGTACATTAGCAAGTTGTTCACATAAAATAGGATAAGTTTGTTCTCTTTCGTTTTTTTGTGAGCTTTGTAGTTTCCGAGAAAAAATGTGTTTAGTGCCGAGGTAACTTTGTTCAATCATTGCAAAAATGGAGGCACGTGCGGTACAATGTTCTATTTCCTATAATTCCAGGTCGACTCGATCAAACAACTTCTAATAATTTACAATAATTAATCAAGATAGTGATTAGCACACATGATAGAATGAATTTTCTTTTGTTAGATTTGTCATCTTTTTTTCTACTTTCCTGAGTGCAAGTTATGTATGTATGTCTTTGTGTGCGTGTCCAGTGTGTCGATTGTTATCATTACTGATACGTAAGTTTGTAGGTTGGGAACTCGAAGGGGAGATTTTTGAGTTAATTGAGTGATTTCTGAGCGAGATCTGAATCGAATTATTATATTACAGAATGTGTTAATTGAAAAAATTTTTCATTTTGTGAAGAGCATCTCGATGCAAATATCGAATTCATGATTGGAGTTCTAGATATACAGAATTACCCAAAACACACAGTTTACTTTCAACAGTTACAAGGACTTTCTTCCTAAATTAATTTTCAACTCAGCTCAACCGTTGTGTTATCTCGGATTATTACTTTTCATAAACTCTTCGAAGATGCTTTATATAGAAATTAGTTCAAGTGTAATAAAACAGCACGTTATGATTTTTCAAAATCTTATAAAAATCCCAAGCCTTGTGATCATTTGGGGTGGAGTAGCCATTACTGTTGAGGCAAAAGACGATTAAAGTCTTAATCAGGCTTTCTGAAATTTGTTAACATCAGAACGAAATTGTTACAACATAAACATTTGCAAAACAGAAGTCATTCAAGTCCAGTAAAAGTAAGTTCAATCAAATTGTGCAAACAATTCGAATCAGATCGCAATCAGGAAGCTTTGCCAGTTATCAAAGACAGTTGGTACCTCTCCTATTTTCATTGAAGTCAGCGTCCTGTTCCAATCGAAATTCTCGACTTATCCACGGCCAACGTGTTACTTCCAGATCCAAAATCCAATTTTTCTGATATACACACTAAAAAATCCCGTAGTCCGATGGAAATTCTTCCAGCGCGAAGGTTGGTAGAACTGCGTCTAAGGGTGGCAGCATCGGTACAAGATGATTAAGAAAATCGGGTCCCCGATGAGTGAAGCGAGTGATCTCGATAAAACATTAGTACGCGAGCAATTTAATCGTTTGTATCGTCAGCAACTTGATTTGAGGATAAAGTTACTCTCTTCCTTACCGTCACGGCTGGTCTAGCCATTGACGAGATGCGGGAGTAGACTAACAAACACATAGAATTGCGTGGCACATTATCTGCAATACCGACAGGGTTAAAAATGGGTTTAAAAGTTTCATCTGCAATACCGACGGAATTAACGGGCGGGTGTGCAACGCCCTCTGCATTAAAAGGCGGGAAATTTCAAAAAAGGTCAATCAAAGTCGTATCCGACATTACCGATAATTCACGAACATTTATCCCTTTTGATTTAGAAGCAACGAATTCATAAAGCGCGTAATTCATACAATAGAAATAATGTTTGTGAAATACACTATTGTAAAAATGCAGTTATATTCAAAATTTTGTAGGTTTAATAAAATTTAAGATTTTCATACGAATAATTACTTTACGAGAAGTACTTCCCTCCACAATTCCGAAGCAATCACAACACGAATTATGTTTATATACAGGGTGGGTCACCTCATTTTGCCACCTCAAATATATTTCTTGTTTGTAAGTTTGTTGTACTAAGACGTTAGCATTTACTTACTTGTGTAACGTCTTATTGTTAGTACGAGAGTAATGGTGTTTTAGAGTTATTTAAATTGAAATATCTCCTGAACTACTATCTTTTCGACATACGTAGGTTAGTACTTTTGTATAACGAATGTCCAGCTGCATCGATTGATGTATTAAAAAATACCTCATTCCATTTAAAAAAAAATGAAGGTGACCTCCATATCTCTAAAAAAAAATTACGTGAAAACAAAAATTTTTTTGGTATCGTATGAGCCCCATTTTACCATCCAACTTTGTCCTTCAGACATTTGTTTGAAAACAACAAAGATACTTGAGGTGAGCCACCCTGTATAATTACGATAAATTGTCGTTTATTAATCATGTTGGACGCGACAAGAAAACATTGGAATGTTCTGGCATTTTATAATGTGTTACTATGTATTCAAGGCACGTACGTGCATATGTATTATTCAGTGATCGTAAGTCGCCGAGCACCTATAAACTGAACGGTATCGGGGCAAGGGGACTAGGTCGCTTGGCTTCCCCTAATTCTTTCCAGGGATCACATATTTAGGTGCTAGCCGGGCTGCATAGGAATAGATTTTTCGTATCCGTGGTGAATTGAAACGAAATTACGATGCAACTTATGTTCACTCTCCATTATGCGTTGCGTCAATATTGCGATCACGCTTTACTGTTGTGACCAATATAAAGTAATGGGCGATCGTTATCGTCACGTTATTGTCGCGACCTGCATTCGTCACGACGTGAAACGTAACGACATAATTTTGCTTCGGAACTGATGCAAAAATTGTTATACGTACGTTCCGCGAATAGAAGTCGATCATATCGGATTCTGGCGCGTACAGATTTTCTAAAAACTGTGACGAATGAAATATTTATAATTGAGATCACTGTTCCATAGGTGTATTAATACACACTCGTGTAGCGTGCATTGGGGAACCAAAAGTTCGTGTCCCTGTTGCACAAACAATTTTGCATGTCAAATCGGTAATATAATGTTCATTACATGAAAACAACGATCACTTACTCTACTATATGATACACTTACTACTTACTTTAATATTTTGCTACTGTATATAGAAGACAAAAAGTAATTAGCGAATTGTGCAATAGGAAAATATGTTCGTAGCGGATTGGCAACATATATGTTTATAAATTTAACAATACGATTACAATATTTAATATTCTTGTTCTTCTATTTCTTGTTGCATGTATATATGTTCGTATGTATGTATGTAGACAGAGGGAAGGAAATTTTACACAAAAATTTATTAACGCTTTCAGTAGGATTGGTTTTACTTCTTGATTTTTATACATTCCGACAAATTTTTGATACACACAGATCCAAACAGATCTGGCATTCCATTAAAATTATCGGAATTCCATATCATTAAAAATTTTAGTAACAACCTAATATGGCAACAGTGCACTTTTAGATCCGACAACTCTGTAAACTACGTGTGTTGTCTCACGTAGTACATAGATGGTGCTGAAAACCATTCACCTTTTTACACTGTCGGTATTGCAGACTACGTAACACGAAATCTTATGTGGTGACTTTCCACTCCCATGGCTCGTCTGTGCTAGAACGATTTGTTTAATTGCATTTCAATCATGAATGACGTCGTGATGTAACGTCACCCGCGGTCGATAAGGTAGGGCGCGACAAGAAAATGGTAAAACGAAGGGTCCAGGCCCCGCGAGCGCGACTGGTCTGCCGTCAGGCCCTGTCTGTGGTTTTATCCGCGAACGATCCGAGCAGAGAGTGAAGCGTTGCAAGCGTGTATCCTCCCAGACGTAGCAAAGAGGCAGAATTGCCACATTTATATAGACAGTAAAACCAACCGACAGCGAATCTAACGACATACACATATACAGACACTCGCATACACGTACACGTTCACAGATCCACATCCATACGACAAACAGTACACCAGATATACGTCCATACAATGAATCACAAGCATACGCACACACACACACACACTTGAAACTAAAAAGAAAAAAACACAAAAATACAATAAAAAAGAAACTCACGTTAGGGCTCTGTTCTGACGGCAACGGATGATTGTGGGTGTGTAGGCGGTGTTCGCCAGCTGGATCCCAGAGATCACGGAGCTCGCCGCGAACCGCTGCAAGTACGGTGGCCAGTACAAGCGTGAGCGTGGACGCAGGTACCCCATAAATCCACCTACGTGGAAGCCAGCCAAAGATACCCCTTGAAACTAGCCCCCCAAACTATTGTCCTTGTAGTCGCATAGATGCGAGGAGGAGCGAAGTCGACCTGGATAGCAAAGTGACCCGTTTACACCCTCCTCCTGTTTTACACGTGTTTTTTCAAAGATCTCGACTATTTTCCGACTTTTCTTCGTTGCGTCGCAGTTTTCGTTTTATCAAAATCTAGGAGGGTGTTCCAGGATTTTCAACGATCCAAGGACCATTTTTGCGGTTTTTCGAGCGGACGATTATCGTGTTATTGTTTTCATCGTTCGTGAGAAATTTTTCAAGGGTACCGATCGTTTCGTAATACTTTTTCTCCCCCCAATGTTTTCGACGAGAAACGGGTTTCTGCTATCCACACTTACTCTCTGACTGGCGTAAATGTTCCTGAACCCTCACCCCCCAATCCGTAACTGTTAGAGAAACTCGCATCCCCGAATTCTGGAATCTCACCACACCCCACCCTACCCCGACTCCGTTTTTTAAACCATTTCGCTCTCACTGTTTATTTTTGACGTACCTTGTGCTGACTCTCACCGCTTTTCTTACCCACCATTTTTTGAAACCAGTTTAGTAACTATATATCTCGGTAACACGTGCTGGTATGCTTGAACTCTTGTGAAAAAAAGAAATATATACACACACGTGTTTTATTCTTATATATCTACACACATGTTCTATACACACTATATAGTAGATCAGATATCAATATGTGTATATATATACACACAGACTATACATATGTATATATATATACATATTCGTTGTTGCATATCTCTCTCTATTCTATATCTCTTTCTCTATTTCAATCTTTCGATCTATTTATCTGTTTGCCTATTTATTCATTTCTATCTTTCTCTGTCTCTATCTCTATCTTTCTGTCTATCTCTCTGTCTCTCTCTCTATCTCCTCTGTCTTTTTGTTTGTCTGGTCACAAAGCCATCTACCAACCAGCCACTTGTTTATCTGTCTGTTTATTTGTATTATATCTGTACATCTGTCTTGATCAATCCTTGAAACAATTGTTGGTAATTAACAGAGAAGGGTACACGTCACCGATTTCGATAACGTTGATATATGTTGTCCAGGTCATTATTCTGAACAACTTTTCCTTATACATGCCTCCGCTGCTCGACCTCAGTTTTAGGAATTCGCAAAATCTGATAGGATCTCTATACCGAACCTCATCTTTTACCAGTGACCGAATTCGTCCCTTAGGGCGGGGAAGGGGCTCCACCCCTCTCCCTGCACCTTGCCCAGAAGAAATCGCACCCAGACGTAACCCAGATCTGACCAAAATTCATTTAAAAGCTGTACAAACCTAACTCTCCGTGGGATAACAATCTAGAAACGGAGTTCCCTACCGATTTTGACGAGCTCCGAATATATTATCTGGGGCGTGATTCTAAGTAACTTTTTTAACTTCGCCATTTTAAATGAATTTTGATTGCGTCTGGGATAGGTTTGTTGGAGTAGGGGTGCAGAGGATGGGGCTTCGCCCTAAAACACGAAAGGGTAGACTTCGCCATAGCGGGTGTCTGTCCTTTTTGCGAATATCGAAGAAGCTAATGCCGAGCGGCGGTTACATGTGTAGGGAAAAGTTGTTCAGAATGATAACTTTGGCAACATATTTCAAGGTCATCAAAATCGGTGAAGTGTACCCTTTTCTGTGTAATTACCCAATTTTATATAGAAAGTACACGTATACATCGCGACGTGTATATGACTGCCTTACCGCACGGTTTCTTCTTGGAATCGACCGCATAATCGACGCCGCGAGATGTTGCGAGAGACTTTCGCCCGCTTCCCGCCTAAACGCTCTCTTTTCGCCTCTCTCTCTTCCACGATTTTTCGAATTCACAGCCTGTCTCCTCCTAGAGAGCAACTCTTCCGCTCTTCTTCAAGCGAGCGATTGCCAATCTGCTTCGGCACGGAGCAAACATGCGCGCGAATCTTGCCCGTTGACTTGCTTCGAGACCGGCTGGTTACGCGAGACCTGCTTTACGGACCTATCCCCGCCACGCGCGTGCGAATCTCTCACGAAAGTCTCTATACATACTCTCTAATAACTAATAGATTCAACTAGAGAACTGCTGTGTATGATTTATGGTTTAAATACTCTCGCCGATTGTTTCTGGAGAATTGGAAGGTTTCCGTAGCGAAAAACTCTGTGTAAGGATGGAATGACGCCATCATCTGGGTGATTTTAAAGCGAAGGTAGGCTATAGTTCCTTTTTGAGTAAGTATCACACCGGGAGAACACTGAATAGCTTAATGAAAATGATCTTCCGAATTCCTGTTCAGTTTATTCTTCTGTCTTCCTGTTTTCTTTGTTTTTCTTTTTTTTTTATCGACATTTTCTCTCTACGCCCACTGATTATTTCTATCTTTCCTGCAGAGAGCGACAAGTTTAGATCAAAAGTTAGCTGTTAAATTTTTCACTGCACACAGCGTTCCGGAGAAAAATGAATTTTCTTAGGAACCCTGTGGAGAAGGTCGTTACGTTAATGAGACGACGGTCATCTTGATGGTTACACTCGTGGCCTAAACTGTTCTTAACCTTACTTCTAACAACTGCTGTTCTTCTCAAGATCACTCTGTATAGAGTCACTGCAAGTGTCTTAGGCTTATGCCAAAATACGACTGTTTAATTCTCTCGATACTAAATATTGTAAACGCCTCAGCAAACGGTTACGTTACCGTGTGATGGCAATCTATAAACATATACTAACTTTTCTAAATAATTTATGTTCGAATTGCGCTTAAACGTGGAATTATATTTTTCAAGGATTTGCAAAAACGATAGCACACTACAAATCAATGTTTAATTGTTACTCATTCGGGTGGCAATTTTGTTCATCACAATGCTATTTCTCATATTTTTTCAAGGTCATCCATACCTTACTACACATAATTTGACCTTTGAATGATCTTGAAGCCTGAAAATTTGTAATTACTGCGGAACTTCTTGAGACATCACTGACTATGACTTTTGTTCATTAATTTCGCGATTATTGAAGTAGTGCAACTTTTTTAAAGCGTTGATTAAACAAATATTCGGAATTTAGCAAATATACGTAGATTTTTGTGAACAACTGTAGATTTACAAAGTGTGCTATCATTTTGTCCCAAAGGAAATATTCGTCACAAGATGATGATGAAGGTAATAGTAGTTACACATATAATACTTTTCATTTCACATTTGGGTTTCCAACTTCGAGTAGGCGTTTTTGATAGATTTTCATGTGCCGATTATGAATCAGCAAATTTTTTAAATTTCCATGTATACTTTTCACGAAAATAACTCTTTGAAAGAAAATGCAAATTTTCAACTTTGAAACTTTGTACATGTTTTGTAATTGAACGGTAATAGTTACATAGTTCTAACTAGCGTTGTAGTATTACATGAACTCCCTTGCACAAGATAACATAATTAAACGTTACACTGTATCACCCGGTGCTATTATATTTTTGGAAAATAAATTGGAAAATATTCACCACAATTTACTAATTTCAGATGTTCTTATTGTAACCATTTTTTAAACAGATATTGTGTACTGTTATATTGTTCTAAATACTATTTATTATATTGTTCTGAAATACTTCTACACTAGTTAAAATTCCATAACTGTCACCGTTGAAGCGTAAAAGTTGAAAATGTACATTTTTTAAAAATTGATTTGCTTGAGAATTACACATGGCATTCGAAAAAAATGTACAGACTCAAACTCAGCTCACGAGAATCTATCCGATAGGTGTCTGATCGAAGTTAGGAACTTAAGACAAAACAAAAAATCTTTCTAGAACACAATCATTTCGAGATCATGTCGTTTATATATCATCAACCACCATACTTTTTCAATCACCTCGCTTTTCTCCGTTTCACCATTTATATCTACTGTCCCCTGTCACCTGACATTTTAGAAGATCCCTCGCGTGTCCCATTCCGTTCGAAAAGTTCGATTGCATAATACATATACATGCGAATGAGTGCAGATAAATAATAGATGTGTTCTTCGATCTTACCGTTTGGTCCAGAGGTCAGCGAGCTTTTTCTGGAAAATACGGCGGACGGTGCAGGTCAAGATACAAAATCGAGGATATTCTGCGTGCACATGGACATGCACCCGATAGAACAGAATATGCATTTCGAAAATTTCCCTATTGGTACAATCCAGAATATGACAATTGAGAAACAATTTGTCAGTAGACTGCGGATTTTATGCAGTTGCGCTATCCACGAGTGCATCGCGCTGCATCGGATAAAATTCAGTTTTGAGTTTTATTCGATGTAGCATTCAATTGTTATATAGTTTTTGTGGATCAGTCGTAGTTCATACATGCATAAGTATCCGCAGTCTATCAGTGGTCAGGTCTGCTATGGAACATGATACGATAAACTTGGGATCAAAGTGTCAAGATATATTTTTATTCCCTTAGAATGAAAATATCTTGAACACAAAAATGACATCCAGACTAAAGAATGATTTAGAGATCGGTGTTCGAGACGTTAAGGAAGTACTTAGTAATTACCCAATCAACTCAGATTCCACGTAACCAATCTAGATACTATTTAAATGACGATTATCATTAGTAACCATAAATAATTACACAGAGTGCCCTACCTGAAGCAGTCAGCCTTATTCTACACTGTTGTTAGGGAGGAAGTTGTTGTATTTTAAAGGGGAAAGTAACCTATCAGTACGAAGGGCATCTTTTAAGGTTAAAGTTGAGCACATTAATGTACCGTTAGTAATACCAAGGTGTAAACGATTTCTACAAAAATATTCAATCTTTCCCACAGTTTTACATATTCATTCTGAAGCAAAAAATATAAAAAATTAAACTAGTATCGTAATACCTATGCTAGACTACAGTCCACTAAAGTAATCTATAGCGTTCAGAGACTCGAAAATTTGATATTGCGGTGTGTCATGGTACAACTAGATTCCCCAGTGGAAACACAATAATTTCCCCCAAAAGAGATTTCTTTCCCAATTAAGGGTGACAGAGTCAGGTGGTGCATCCTGAGACCCGAAAACCGAAATGGCGAGGGTGCAGCGCGTGCGTAAAGCCCGAACCTGAACGATGTGATCCCAAAGACCAAGACGTCCTCTACAGAACCGGTAGCACTCGATTACACACGTTCGACACGCGTCCAGAGGTGATTTTCATTAAGTTGATCAGCAGCGTTAGCAGAGAGCGTTGTAAAAAGAGCTATAGCCGATGCCATATTTTAAAATCACCGTTCACGACAGCAGACGCGCTGTCGAGAATGTCCGTCGTTCGAACGACCTTGATCGGAGCTCGACGATACCGACGATTGCTGCGTCCCCTCCCCGAGGGACGCAGGCCCCACCCCCGCGAGACGGCAACCGGGCCAACCGAGCCGCGGCTAGGTCGTCCGACGATCATGGCGAATCGCTGGCCGGTAGATGTGGCCAGTAGAAATACGCGAAAGGAGGAGTCGCGGCATAGCGGGTCGCGACCGTCGTCGATACTTTCGGGGCAGCCATAGGCGGCGAACCAGTGGGGGGTAGAGGAAAGTATTGGCGACCCGTGCGGACAGCGATTTTTGTTTTCTCTCTTTCTCTCTCTATCTCTGTTCCCTCTCTATCTCTCTCTATCTCTTCACGAATTGAGTTTCTTGGTGGCATGCGATAGTGCTCTGGCTAGCCTGTAGACTACTGTAACGACCGAAGGCGAGATCCATCCGCGCGGATTGGCCTATCTCTCTCTCCCTCCCTCTCTTTCTCTCTCTAGGGGAGTGACTTCTGATTTGTTCATGAGTGAAAGAGGGGAGAAAACGCCTCCCGTCGTTCTATCGAAACCACACACACACACGATTTTCTCTTGCTTGATATATAAGGTTACTTGGCACTTAAGAACTAGAAGCGCAGCAGTAGAGGGGGTGCAGGCGGTAGGCACATACGGCTGCTCTTTCCTAGGGGATTTTGATCAGTAGAAATTGCACGTATTATTAAGAGACCAGATTTTTGCTGCATCTACCTTCAGCGTCGAGCGGGCCGAACGCGGAGAAGGCGGACGCGTGAACAAGCCGGTTCGGGACGGGTCTTACCGGTAGGACCCGCCCCGCCCACACTACGTTCGCCCGGTCTCCTGTTTCCTCCCACTTTTTCGTTTCCGATCGTACTTTTGTTTCTTGGCATGATGGAACAAATAGCGAAACCAGTTGAGCATGACTTGTCACTTGTTCCGTTTCAACGTTTGCCGGGCTAGCGATACCACTGCCAACCCTACGTCGGATATTTTGGTTCATCTGTTTTTTATATTCTTGTTCAGTTATCTCCCCGTTCGGTTCGCGAATTTAGAATTTTGAAACTGAGTGTCGGTGGAATTAGAATATATTTTGAGCGCATGCGTACTATCCGTTAGTGTTGTACAGGGTGTCCCTACATCATATAAAAATAATAACACACCTATGACGAATTAATGAATTTCCTTATTTTATTTTTCTTAATCAAGATCTTTTCAAAAGCAGATATGAATTTTTTTTAGAAAAGTTTGTGCTAGTCGGATTTCCCAATATTTGAATAGCCGTGGCAGTAATTTGAACGCACGATACAAGCGAGACACCCTGTATACTATTTTGTAGGGTCGCGAAGTCGTAAGTGAAAATTTGTTAGCATTCAACATAACATAATTCGGTGAAAAAAAATCGGAGAACTATGCACCTACGCATATTTTAAGGTGCGAAACTTCTGCTTTTGACACGCCAAAGTTATTTTCTTGAGGATAATTTTTCACTATAAATAAAAAGTTTTGAAATTCGAATGCCTTCGTGGAATTTGGAAAATTTTTCCACTCAATATTATCGTTGACATGAGGATTGGTGTCCGTTCATTTTAATTCTCTTCAAAACTAAATTTTAAAAAAAAACATCACAATCAAGATTTCCTGTGGACAAGTGTTCGCAAAAAATAATTCAGCGTGTCGAAAGTGGAAGCTTCATTCCTTAAAACAAGCCGACGTACAACCTTCGCCGATGTTTCTCCACGAAGCTTTTCAACAATGTTTCACCAAAATCTCAACGATCTGATTCTATGAAATTTTGCACAGACACTTTGTGCGCTATTGAATCATTTTCTAATTCCACTAACATTATCTCGAGTCGATGCCTTCGCTGTGGACTCGGTGCGTCCAGCTAGATGCATACTGAACGTTCCTAAACGCTCTCGCGAGTCGCCATGTCGAGGAAGCAGGAGAAACGCGCGTGAAAATTTGAACGGTGCTCCATTCCCGCGCTTTCACGAAATATAATACGTGACTCAATCTCATGATTGCACGTGACCCGTAGCTTGGCGCATGCGCCTGGATCTCGCGGCCTCACATGACTCGTGAATCTACACATGCGCCTCGGTCCCGCGTGATTCGTGAGACTGCGCCTCGGTCTCGCGATCTCACGTGACCCTCGAATTTGCCTGTGCGCCTGAATTTTGCGGTATCATGTGACTCATAGATCTCGGTCTATGGTCTCAATCTCGTGGTCTCGCGTCATCAGGCGTCGCATATCATAAGAAACAGAGATTGCCTCCCATCGATCCGTTTTCAACCGCGCGGATTTCGATAAAAACGGAACGCGAGTGATGCTTATCGATCGCCGTGCACAGCCTTCTCATCGTTTCCCGCGAAACGCTCGTTCGTCACCCCATTCTTCGCTCAAACACACAGATAGTCTAGCTTCAGCCACACCGAGAACAGTATCTCTCTATCTCCGACCCTCTGTTTCAACATTTACCACACAACCACACACGCACACGTGCACATAGGATCTACGGTCACTTCCGGGGAACGGGCGCCATTCTTTCGCTTTCTGGATAAACAAACGAGCGCGAATGTTCGATTCTGTACAGATACCTGTGTATATATTTTGTACATACGTACGCGTGCGCACATACTGGATGTCCATCTTGTACAATCACTCGTCGGTGTTCGCACACACGTGTATGTGCATGCATGTACGTATCACTCGAATTGGCACTCGTCGACCGCCCCACAGACCTCGAAGAAAAAGTCCTGTGGGATTTGTTTTTGAAAATAATTGAAATGAATGGGGGAAGAAGTTAGTGCTGTTGTTTTGCGCTCTCTTAGTGTGATGTAGAATCAGAAAAAATTCGAAGTGTTTTTTTAATCAACCAAATTTCATGTAGAAGGGACGAAAAACACTATTAAACCTAAAAAATTCAAAATATTCGGACTGAGCGTTTTCAACGATACATTTTTGCAAATTTGTGATTTGAAATATTTCTCCATTGAAAGTAGATGGCGGCTAAAAATAATAACAAGACTTCTTCTATTCATCTTAATTGTTTATAAGGATGATGTTCTGCAAGAGGTTATACTATTCGAGGTACAACTCCGCGTTTCGAGAGTGGCTGTGGGCTCTCCTTGACGAAAAATAAGAAAACTGTACATGCGTAGATCGACACTAGCCCATGTCCCAAGAAACACTTTTCTTCGATTGTTTATCGCCGAAATATCAGTCATGTTACTAACGCGATTACGCTCACAGACTTCGTTGCCGCAGACGCACCGCTTTTTCACCGTGAACAATCATATTATAGTTCCGGATCAATAGTGTGCCACGAATAAGATAATACTAAATTCACAATGACAATTATTTTATTTTTCAACCGTACAGGGTGTTCCACACTTTGCGAATGTCTCTACGAATATTTAAAAAAAGTAGTTTGGCTAAAAAGTTTAATTTTCGAAGACAAATTCAGATTTAAAAATTTATATAAATATAACTATAATTTGTAATGTATCTATAATTTTTTAAATAGTTATGGTTATACAAGATGTCTGATACGAAAGTAACATCCAATATATGTCTAAATTATTCCTAAAAAAAATAAGATAGAGGAATAAATTTTCTTTTAAGATAGTTTTTAAAATCTTTCTAATAAGAAAATTGGAATTTTTCATTAAAGGAGACAACCCGTAGAATACCTTCTGTATACATGGATTACACTTTAGAATACTCTGTATAAACTTATTTGTATCACCAAAGAAAAAAACTAGGTCTATATCTTGGTTATTTTGGGTCTCATGATTTTTGAAAATTCCTCGAGTTAAAGCATCATCTTAAATGACATGTATAGCGCGAAAAACATAACTAAAATATTTCAGTTATCTTAGATGGTACAAAATAATTTTAAAAAGTAAAGAAACCTTTTGATCATCATACCTATTGAGAATAGACACTTTGACTTTTAAACCTGATGAATGTTAGTAAAAAATGTCCTCCTCCATTACACGGGTCATCCACAATGGCATAAATTCGTATCGAGGAATTTTATTCTAGGACCAAAAACAATGAAGATAATTATCTAATTCGTGGCAAACGTGCTAGTCGGTAACAAACCTGACGGTTCATTTACCGACCAAGGACAGGGCCGATTGGCGACAAAAGCATCGCATTGATCGGTATATAGGGGGCAGCTCCGGTGCGTTCCCTCGGAGAGGAGGAAGAAAGAGATCGGCGCATAACGATACTCGCGATCGCTAAAACAGAGAGACAGTTCTCAGCTGTTCCTACCAATCTACAGACCCGCGTACGTTAGCTTGAACACAGACGAGCGGCTCACCACCAACTAGACGCTACTATCGCTCGCTAACTGCTCTCTAACGGTCAGTCGACGCCATCTACCGGTAATATTACATTCTTTGCGCAGGGGCATCTGCCCTTCTCCCTGTCATTAAACTCCACGCGGGACAGCCTTGCGGCTTTTTGACCTTGAGTACGTTCCCTGGAACAAGGTCCGGTCAGGCAAATGTCCATGCGCAGTACTGAGAGGCAGAAGTGGTGCACGACACTCAGATATTAAAGGATCTAGCCAGTTACACGATATAGAGAAAAAGAATGGAAATATGTGTAAACAGCAAAAAACAAAACGGTTGAGAAGCGTACGCGTGATGTTCAGTGAATATACATATATGACCTACCTGCCAATGGACTAGGTAGACGTGTCGGCACGTGTAGTTGTCGTTAGGCCTAGGTGTAGGAGTGTAGGACCTAGGTGTAGGTAGCCTACCTACCCCGCCCTTTATTTGGAACGTGTTCGTTTTATACTATTTCTACATAACCGTTAACTATTTGGGCCGTGGCACTTATAGTGGTACAGCACTGCTAATCGTGTCTCTATGGGTAGCCGCGCCGCCCGGTAGCTGAGCCAAAACTTACTTATTCCGTTCATAAATGCAAAGTCTCCCCCACCCCCTCGCCACCAAACCACGCCCCCACCCCCACCGGATGATGAGCAAATTATGGTATACAGACCGGCTGATTGGACGCGAGTATTAGCAAATCCACTCTATCGACACAACGAGACGATACCGATTATCCACATAGCACGACCAAGACCTATTAAAAAAAAAGAAAAACTAAAAAAAGTATAAAAGAAAATAATTGCCAACCCTGTCACACAAGTGTATTGATGCGAATGTTGTGTTTTGTTCTATTCACGTGGTGTAGGCCATATTCGCCAGTTGTATCCCCGAGATAATTGACCTGATCGGGACGCGAAACAAGTATGGCGGCACTTTGAAGAACGAGCGAGGTCGCAGGTGAGAGACACAACCAACCAACTAGCTTTCCCGAGTTGAGCCACCTTTCACAACCCCCAATTACTGTCAACCACCCGATATATACTTTCTCGTATGATAACATTCTTGTACATTATTTAAGTCTGAATCCTCCCACACAACCCTTTCCCCCGCCCTCACACGCACACAACCACGCCTCCATAGCACGATACCATCGTGTGTAACACCTTTTCTGACCGTATGCACTTGGTCACACCAGACACTTACAGAAACACTGTGTCTTGACGTTAGTTCCCTCTGTACACAACTCTGTTTTTGATCACGGATATACAGTACACTACCCCCACTCCTCATCACTGACCACGCATACCAGAGAACACATACGGACAAACACACACACACACACATCCTGAGGTGCCCGTTATTTCTTGTTATATATACATTTATATTTAGAGTACAGTGTTAGAACCGCCAAAGCGACTGCAGCTCCATACCTGCTCTTCGTATTAGTTGTCAGTCGACGGTCGCCAATCCCGACACAGTTCCCGCCCACAACAACATCCTCGCCTCCAAGCAACGCCCCCCCAACCAACCAGCTAGTCCAATTGTCACCACAGTTTACCGATCCCAGCAACTGGTGTTAGCTTGTTTGTTCACACTGACTGCACTTGGGACAAATACGGCTTCAGTTTGTTAGAAGAAGAACGAGGAATTGCGATGATTAATGATCCCCTGGGCAAAGAAAAGAACACGCGGTATCTCGCAGGTGACACATGGACTGAGATATTGGCACTTCGTGGCACTGACCAGCATTGGCTGAAGCTAGATAACTAATAGCTGCCTCAAATTCCTCGTTTCTTTGTTCTTCTACTTTGAGTTGTAGCTGATTCAAAGGTCTGTCGATGATTATTTGCATAGTTACCAGGTAACTCAGTTGCCTATTGCATCTTTGACATAGTTGTTGCTAGATCAAGACCTCCACGTAGTGGATCTGCCAGTAAAATGTGTGTTGCGTCTTAAGGACTTTAGTTATTCAGTATTTATTTACTGTAACTTCATATGTACACATTGATAAGTTACATGTTCACTTATTGCTCCTGGGTCTAATCTTAATTTGATGGGTTTTGTAAAACACAGAATAGATTAAAATAAGAGCTGTATTTTTCTCCGAGTGCAAAGGGTCAATGTCCAGCATGTACCCTGCATATCCAACAGTGAATGCATATGTTGCACACATAAATATATACAAACATGTACAACTACCTACATATATATATATATGTGTGTGTGTAAGTATGCGTATGTGAGTTAGGTCGTATTTCCATATATGTATATATGTTCAGTTCCATATGGCGTATCATATTATATATCATGGTATATATAATATTATTCGATATACATGTATATATATTTATACATATGACCTAACACGACCCTTGTGTGTAATAACCTTGATGTCTTAGACAGCATTGATTATCGTTTTTACGTGTATTCTTGAAGAAAGGAAAGTGGACAAGTTAACTTCTGCCTTGGGTTGTACTATACAGGGTGGGCTGCTGTTACATTGCTGTGCATTAATGCATAATCTATATATATTATCAGACCATTCTCTGCGCTACAGATATGATTTTCGTTTTGACTGTCGCTAACTTTTATTTTCCCATCTTAGGTCATCTTCAACTTCCTATCAATATTTAAACTGTACAACCAAGAAACTAGTCATACCATTCATTCAATCGACTATAATAGCTTGTCAAAACTTTATAAGATGTTTATTAAGTGAAGGTACGAAGAAACATGATAAGTCACAGCTGATCACTAGACTGTGGATGTGTATGCAAATGCATATTTTTATAGAAGATAGGTAGACTGATGGGACCTGGACAGAAGTTTATATCATGATTAGGTAATGCATACTTTTTTCAAATTCTGGATATTGTTTGTATTTCTCTCATATATTTATAATCAGACATATAATAATTTCTAATGTATACATGTATACTATATGTATACATATACTAATGTATACAATAAATTGTCTGCTTTCCTAATTACTACAACAAAAGTAAAATAAAATACGTTAGCATGAAAGAATTCCGTATCCGACAATAATTATAGTATACTATTTTCAATAAAGTGTTTCCAGTTTGTTTGTACTTTGCATACATTTTGTATATTTTAACATATAAAATTTGCATAAACATCTGGAGTCTATTTATCACTTCACTTAGCTACCGTTAACAGGCCAAACATTTCATAGCGTAACAAAAATTGGTTAGAATTACACTAACGATTTAAAATAATTAGAAGATACTCTTTGTAACAGTTCAAATGACCCACCCTGTATACGCTTTATATATGTACGTGTTTGTACGCATATATAAAGCTGTATGTATACGCATATGTATATTGCTAACCATGACATGTTATGCGTAGTTTAGGTTTGATGAAGGGATTATCAGTGAGCCAGCAAACGAGTTAGATTAGGGAAGAGTGATGTAATTACATCGTCCAACAAATTTTAACTTCAACGAAGTTTTTCAACTTTGGAAGCTAAGATTCGTTGGATGGTGCTATGTATACGTTCGTTACGAATGGATCATCATTCATGGCTTTGTGTCGGTGCAAATATATTTTCTGTGAAATAACCAGAACACCACAAACACTGATTAAACGTGAACCGAGTCATCGATGATAGAACTGTCAGTATTTCCTTTGGCCTTGAAACGTTGAGAAGTATATATTCTATCAAGACAATGACTTTAATAAATGAAATTTCATCAATTTTTACCAAATGGTGATAGAAGAAAATGGAGAAACAATGTTTCATCAAAATACGCTATAATCTTTCATGATTATTTCTTGATTATAAATGTATGATCTCTTGTCGGTGGTAATTTTTTTTCAAATTTACATTTCATTCGTTAAACGTTTTCAAATATATAAAAAGTTCCCGCCAAAGTCAAACAACCTCGTCCCACTGCAAATCTATATAGCAGTGCGTAGTGCGTACATAGGTATTTAAGGAAAAAAAGGAAACAAGCTAGCTTTTACGTAATGTTTAAATAGATAATTGTAACAATACTTATTTAGCCTTATTTAACTATTTAATTTATCACTTTAACCCTCACTTTCACTGCATTCAACTGCCACTAAACCGAACATAACCTCTTATTGCATCAATGGACACTGAAATGAAACTGAATGAAACTTACCTTATTTGTTTGTGACATTATTCACTATCTTCTAAAGTCACTGGGAACGGGAACGGGAACGGGAATTGAGAACTGGGAAGCGTCATTCACTGTCAAGGACGGTTGCCAGTTGCCAGGGCACAATTTTCTCAAAAGAACCGGAAATTCGACACCATTCGGTAACCAAGTGCTTCTGCGCCGTGAATAAGTCCCAAGTAAACATGGCCGCCGAAACCCGCATTCAAATTTGAATTTCAAATGCGCATGCGCACACGCGTACCTACGAATGCGTTTTCATACATTTAATTACGTGACAAAATAAAGTTAACTTTTTCAGTGAATCCAATGCATAATATTACATTTGATAAATTTCGTTTTCCGTTGTGTTATGTTTCAAATAACACAAGCTTTTCAAAACTTGTCATTTCTCGAAATGGCGGGAATTCACATATTAAAATATTAACACGAACACAAGGACGATCGTCTTCGTCCTTTAACACGCGAAATTCAAAAACACTAAGAACGAAGTCGTCAATTAAGACAAAACAAATGATCATAAAAGAGCGAAATTATTAGCATACACGCTTCTCCGGTTTCAAGCCAAAGGTGCCGGCCGTTCTATTGACAACGACTCATTGTTTGCGGCCATCTTGATTTTCTACACACACTCGAAAATTGCCTCTGACGTGACCGTTGGTCGTAGCAGCCGAAGCGCAACAGGGTGTCACTAATCGGACGTGTTTTACCGACCGTTGCCATGAAAATTTTTCGAGGCGAAACTTCTCATCCAGTTGCGTGGCATTGCGTGGCTTTTTTTGACGATGCGTACACCGGCCTGTGGTCTCACGTAGAGGATAAACGACACGCGACACGTGAGACCTGTAACGAGTGTTCTCGGGGTTGATTGTTCCACGAACGAGACGTATTTTGATTAATCGACAAGCTTAAATCACACACAACGTCCAAGCATATTCGACGGTCGGTACCCATTTCTCTCTCTCTCTCTCTCTCTTTCGCTCTTTCTACATCTCCTCTCTATCTCTGTCTCTCTATCTGTCACTCTCTCTTTCTCTCTCTATACATGGGCAACTAGGTCCACCGGATCACACCGTGAACCCTCTCCGTCGATTGGGTAGACTCATCGAGTAGATTTCTACGTGACATCGATATCATACACACACTACACGATCATTGACATTTCTATATCACTGCCCAACACTTACCTTTATATTCCGTAATCAAGGGACGGTCCCCGTGGATCTCGACGCGCCGATCGCGAATCTGAGAATTGTTACTACCTAAGCTCAATTCTTGAGAAATTCGATTTCGAAGAAATACATATTTTCAAATTACATAGTGATTTTGTGATTTTGTTTGTATGCTGTAACTGTGAAAGGTAAACGAATGTGGCTTATATCGAACGATTCTGTACCCCCGTCCCCCCACCCCCAACATACAATACTATTTTTTAAATAATATTATAGATATGCGCCATTAATACATGAACTTTTTCGGATATTTTTAAATATATTGTGAAAAACAAGGATCTCAGGCAGAATCTATAAAAATACCATCGTGTTCAGGAAAGTCTGCAGAATCGTTTCCCGCGAAATACGTTCCCATAACCTAAAACAGCGAAAACGCGACGGATTCTCGATTGCGAAAATACAATCTTCTCAAAATTAGATTTCTCTAAAACCGAGGGCGATAGAAGGAAACGGTTTTCAGATTCGGGTTTAGCATATCGAACTCCACGGGAGTTGCCCATTGTTTATGGGAATAGAATAAAAGAAGTTGAGATTTGTTGGACATTGTGTTCAGAGAAACGTCAGTCCCGTATGATAGAGTAAAAGTAAAGAACCTTTTGTAACGTAGGGCTTCCATGTCGTAAATTGTATATGTGTTTAGGCCTATGTTGGATTCAGTGGCACGTGAGCTCACGTTGCACGCCCTTGATTTGCCAGGTGCAATCAAAATGCGAAAAGAAAAACAGAAAAAGAAAACAAAAAAGAAATAAGAAAGAAACAACCGAAAACAGACGCAATCAGTGCAAACAGAGGGTGTCTGCTGAGTTCATGATGAGCCTCGCATTAAATATAATATTTACAGAGTAGAAGGAAGTGGAGCATGGAATGGTCATGGTGAAGTTTTTGTTGACGCAATAACACAATTTCTCACCTTTAGGCACTGTTTATCTGACTCGCTTGTAACAGTAAGAACCATAATTTTAATTAATGTAATACGATACATATATATATATATATATTTATATAAATCGCACGTAGAATTAACATCAGTTTAGAAAACGAGATTTTGTGCTTGTATTTGACTGCAAGGATCGAGTACACGAACGAGCCTGCACTCTACTGTAATTTTTTCTATTTATCTAATTCTTATCACCTTTCGTTGTTCGAACCTATATATATACTCCTGTTATTTTATTTTATTTTTTTTTATCTTGTCTCCACTCTTTTCTGTTTCTACATTTTATTTGTATAGTGCAGATATATTTCTTGTCTGTGTGTGTGTGTATGTGTGTGTGTGCGCGGCGCTTGTGTGTAGTTGTTCGATCACACTAGTTGGTTAAAACGACTTACACACCAAATCCTATCTCGCAATTCCGGTAAGTTTAGCTCATTAATTATGTAATTATATATATATACATTAACAATATGTAAATTTATATACACACAGAATGTATATGAATATACAGGCGAATACGACGCGAAATTTTTCGTAGATAAATGTTCCTTCAAATTGCCAGAGGATTCTCCTGTTGTATTGTTCTTTCGCTTTGTCGTCTTTTTTTTTGTCAATATACATCCTCATCATTCGAGAAATTCGAACAACTGACACAGAACTTCCATACTCGATTATACTGTTATTGTGGCAGCAGACTAAATTGGCATAAAAGAGAGCTAAAATTTCGATCTTTTAACGATATTCACGTGTTTCTCTCTCTCTCTCTCTCTGTGTCTCTCTCTGTCTCTCTCTCTCTCTCTCTGTCTGTCTCTCTCTGTCTCTCTCTGTCTCTGTCTCTCACTCTTTCACATTCTCTCTCTCTCTCTCTTTCTTTCTCGTCGATTCGCAGCCGTGCTTACACCCTCGAGTTGCATATCGCGACGACACAAGTGCTCGCTCTCAAGGACCGGGCGTTCAAAGTAAAGAACAAGCGAAAAACGGAAAGCGGTGAAAAAAAGAGAAAATAAAAAAATGAGCGGTAGCATCGGCACACGGAGAGAGAAGAACGTAGCGAAATCGTTAATTGGTTCAGAACATGTGTAATTACATATATAGAGCGTGTACATGGTAGTTGCTTGTAAGGTTCTCTCTATACTTTTTTTTTTGTTCCTTTTGTTCGACACGCCGACCGAGCATCGGCCCGGGAGCGGAATCTAATTCGTCCGTTGTGTTGGCAGACATATTGTCGTGTGTGGCCACATCACCTACGAATCAGTCTCGCACTTTCTCAAGGACTTTTTGCACGAGGACCGCGAGGACGTTGACGTGGAGGTTGTCTTCTTGCATAGGTATGAACAACCATACTATTTTTGCCATCCGACCCCCACCCTCGGGTCCATGGGGCTCTGCGCGATTTATTTTTCGCGTTGGAACAATTTTAAACACCAACGGTATAAAAGATCAGTGGCCGGGTCAATTATGACCTACGCTGACGATACTGTATTCTGCAAGCAGATCTGCCCTCGACGCGATCGCGCAGAGTTCCCGTGGCATCCTAACGTCAATTTTCGCTATCTGAGTCCAATCCGAAATTAATAATCTCCACATAATTTTGTTTTTTGAAATAGTAACATATTTCCGCCAATGTTTACGTTAAGTGTGTAATGTTACTCGTGTACCGTTATGAAATTAAGTAAGTCTACTACTGTAATGATGTACGCAGTCATTGGTTTGAACAACACCGTTAGAGGGAGATATATGAGAGTAATTTTTGGTTTTTTTTTTCTGTGGTAGTCAGGCGAGCATAGGTCCGTGTAGGTGTCCCATTTGAACATTTGTTCCGTGAATGAGTGCGCAATGGCGATCAGATTTTCATAAACTTTTTGTATTGGAGCCTATCTAGAATTTTATTAACACTTTACCTACCAGGAGACTATTAAAGATTCTCAAAGACTGAATTACGTTAAAAAGAAGATTAAAAATAATTCCGAAAGAAAATATATATTACTACACAGAAAAATTAATTAAAAAATCCTTGAACATGAATCATAAACTTTTAGACACTGACTCCTTAGACGACAATGTGTGGGCCCATTTTGACACCGCCCTTTAAAAAAGTACTTGAGTACTTTGTTTAGCTTCTCAGTATGTTTTTAAAAACGAAATCGACGTCTCAAAGAATTCCTATTTTCTGAGGGCCGGTCACCGGTAGGTAAAGCGCAAACGTAACCAGAAGGTCGTGCGAAAGCAGTCAACGTACCCACGAAGATGAAATTTCGTCTAGATATTGCAAACGGGGGATAAATACAGGGTTGCCAAATGCGAATGGCGGGAACAACAGGGAGTCTCATCGACGAGGAAGAGAAGTGGGGATATCCGGTCGCTATGGTTAGGTCTGATCGCCATCGTCGTAAGGAGTGATCTATGTTTTCAGGAAAGAACCAGATCTCGAATTGGAGGGTCTCCTGAAGAGGCATTACACGACCGTGGAGTTTTTTCAGGGCACCATGATGAATGCAGTGGATCTGGAACGCGTCAAGGTACCCCCACGCCCTAGACCACCCACTATAACACCCCACCAACCTCAAAGAACCCACCAATCAAATCGCTCCGCGCGTGGTCGCCCGCGCTTCTCATTTTCTTGCAGTATTTTAGGTTATATCGCGGTTTTCCCTCCAGGACGCGACCAATATACATAAACGATATATACGACACATGCGAAATTGGTCGCAGACAGCGGCAAACATAAGCATCAGCGTGTCATACTCATCGTCGTGCCGTGTCGTGTAAATTCACTGGAACAACCGCCATTTTGTCGTAGACTTACAACTTCGCCTAGATGTACATGTACACGTGCATACACACACGCACACACGTACTGGCGACTCGAATACTGTGAAGTTAGGCGCATACTACCTCAACGTTGGGATATTATTATCTCTCTCTCTTTCTCTCTCTCTCACTCTCCCTTTTTCTCTCTCGTAACTACTCTGTTTTTATATTTCTCTTTCTTTTCCACTGCTCTCTTTCAAGGTCATAGTGGAACCGCGCGTGCCACGCCGCGGTCACCTAGTAGAACTAGTCGCGTTGGCGCGTTTGAATTTCAATAGTGCATCATGTGATTATCGCAGTTCTTTCGAAGAGTAGATGACTGCGTGGCACCGTGTAGCGTTGTTTCATGCAGTTTTCGGCTATGAGGCGTTCTTTTGAAGTGACCGATTCGGTTCAAGTGTGACAAATGGGAAAATTCTCTGGTGGAAATAGAGTTAATATTTAATATTCCAATAGTACATTCCTGTCGCTACTAGTTTTTGAAAGATTTTATTTTGAAGATGCATTTTGATTGTTGGCTACGAGAATACAGTAAAGTCGCGATTCTTGTCAAACAGCCTGTGTTCTGCACGGACAACTATCGCAAACCGACATTATTTTTTATGACTGCGTCTACCGCGCCGATCGCGCCGAGAGTTCAAACGAAAGCCGAACGTAGAGAAGGACAGCATGAAATATGGCTAGCGTGGCCGAAGCGTATCGGTGTGAACCACTACTAATCGAATGTACAAAAACTTCTTTATTTTTCGTTATTTTTTATGGGACTTTCACCAACTTATTTCTGGCATTTCACTGATTAAAATAACACCAAACACGATATAATTTCAACTGTATTTAGTGGTGCAATCGACGATGAAAGTTTCAGGCGCAAGGAAGGACAGCGTATGGGAAAGAAAGAGACGCGGACAGTTGCCGTCGCCGGCACAGTTCAAAGGCCCGCGTGTTCGCTGTCCTTCCTTGCGCCCGAAACTTTCATCGTCGATTAAACCACTAAATACAGTTGAAATTATATCGTGTTCGGTGCTATTTTAATAAGAAAAATGCCAGAAATAAGTTGGTGAAAGTCCCATAAAAAAATAATGAAAAATAAACGCCCTGCGACGTTGGCCGGCAGTGGATTGGGTAGGAACCTGACAACTATCGCGTACATGGTCGTTGATAAATATCGCGACTTTACTGTATATAAAATATTTTCCAATTTATTATGAAAATTACGAGTTTGGTGATTCTTAAAGCAAAAATCTATTAGAATTCAGTAAATCATTGGAATAATTAAATTGGTATCAATAGTATTAAATAATGTGTATAAAAATGTGATTTCTTAAAACTACAGTCGATTAGACAGAATACTTGTTGGTATATTAAAATACTTATTTTTGGTACTCACTATTTCCGTATTTAAAAAAACAGCAAAGAGTGACTTTAAAAACGAAGAATGATTAAAGACATGACTTCAAACATTCGCAAACAATATTATAAAACAATAGTGCAAACAATGTCAGACATCATTCCAACAGAACAGTAACAACCATCCGTCCACACACAGTCGCAACCACAGACATCAGTCACTTCAAAAGCTCACCCTCAAATTTTTGGGGTATGTATATAGTACAGTCATGAGTGTACATATTTCTCTCTTACATATGCGTAGGTTCGCACATAGGTACGCGCGTGGGTACGTACATATGTACGGATCTTCTGACAGAAGTACAGCGAATTAATTACAAAGTAGAAAGCAAACGCCTGCGACTGCATGGTATGCTGGTAATGAGCTATGAGCCAACTCAGCGTGCAGTAGAGACTTACTTAGACCTGTTTACCATTTATACTTTTTCCCATGTCCTATGGCCTACGAGGGAGGCCGGTCCCCAATAGCCCCTAGAAATCTAACAGAATCGCGAATTTTACTGAAAAATTCAATCAGCACTGCGTCAAGGTGCCATTTCTCCCTTTCTCCCCCGAGAAGGGGGGAGCCGGGGTGATAAGGGATGTCCGGCGACCTTGACAATTTCTTCAAGGGCGCAGTCCGGTCAGTCAGAGGTGAACCTTTTTCATAAAATATACCATATCGGTGCCACTTAGGAAACCACCAGATCTCGAGCTAGAGGGACTGTTCAAGCGGCACTTCACCACCGTGGAGTTCTTTCGGGGGACTATCATGAACCCCATTGATCTGCAGCGAGTCAAGGTGAGCCTCAAGGACACAGATATCCAGAACCCCTTGTCCTGTCCACGAAGTAAGTGTACCGTACGAGACACCGACAGATATCTGTGTATCGTGCCGACCAACCCCGCAGGTCACCCGTCCTCCGTACGGCCGCTCGTGTGTACCCCCCTACCGTATTGTTCGCGTGGCCACGGCAGCCATGACAGTAATTTTCAGGTGAAATTTCTTCCCCCCCGGTTGTAATGTCTCTCCAACTAATCCTGGGGGGATGCTGTGGGAGGAGGAATAAAAAAAGGTGAAATTTGTTCCGGGACTATTTGTTGAATTTTTGTAACCATTTGTTATTGCAGCTTTACGTTTTAATCCTCTATAGCTCTGTGTAGCTTTGAAGTCACATACTATAGATATGTCAATATTTTTGATCTAACGCAATAGTCTAACGCAATGATACAAAAGTATTTTGTGCTTTTGTCACTCTTGTTTAACCAGAGCGCATGTTTCAATGTTATGCATCGCTATTATCAATACTTATTTCACATGTCGGAGTAAATTCAATTTTTTGTTAAACGGTGAAGTCATTGTTGATTTGTATCTAGAGGGTGATATTTGCTGTTGTCAAGTTACAGCCATTTTGTTACGTTCGTGATGAAGAAAACATTTACTTAAAAATGGTTTAATTGGGTAAGATCCGAAATCTAATTCATTCATTGCTTATTGTAATATTGAAGTTCTATACTAAGAATATTCACTATTTTATAGTAATATAGGAGGTAAAAACTTAAGATTACATAGAAGCATGGTTTCCAGATTCGAGTTCAACGTATCAAAATTTATCAGGGGCACTCGGTTAAAATATCTCTTGAAATGTTAGATTTCACAAAAACTAATTCCCTAGTTCAATATCTTGTTTGCAAGTGTAGCCACAGGGAAAAATTAAAGAACAAATTTTTGCTGCATTTGTTCAATCTTATTATGCGATTCTTCAATTGTAAAATCTGGCTGTGAACATTGAAAAACATGAAAAAATACAAAATGGAATTTTAAAAGTGACGCCTTTACATTCCTTCGGAAATCTCAGTATTTATTATTATTTATTATATTTTCCCACGATTTTCCAACTGCTTCAAACAATCGGGCGAAAAAATGTTGCAAAAGTCGCATTTCAATCGTCTACTTGCAACATTAAGAATTTACTTCAATGGAAAATCAATGTTCCACTTTTTCCAACGGTACCACATATTTTCGACTGTATAGTTCTATAGGTGACGTCAAGACGAATTTATTGACCTAACATGCTATGATCTCCACGTGACCTTGAACCGAAAAATCGTCACGAACCTGTCGCCATAATATTTGACCTAGTTCACTGGTATTCAGTAGCAAATTTACTTGTGCAAACAATTTTTGAATTCATTTCTTCTATAAAAAAGTAATTTTTGAGTTAACAATAAATAGAAAAGTTAATTGGAAAACAACAATTTTTTTATTCTCATTTTTTTACTTGTTATTATTCTTATACTTTACTGTATGATAAACATATGAAAAATTCTTTCACTAACTTTCAGCATTAATTTTTGTCAGGTAGCCATAGGCAAGTAGAATTTTCAATTTCTGCAGGCCATTTTGTCACACATACTATACTGTAATAATTAATAACGATGGAAAAGATCGATACAATTATATTGAGTAGACTTTTTTGGACCAGTGTATACGTTGAATTCGGAGAGACTGTCATAGCTGCTGCTGCGAACGATCGGTAGTCGGCCCGATTGCGCAAACACAACGGACGCTGTTATTCCAGGATGGTTGTTGCTTGTGCGTTACCTTCTATGCACATTGAGGATGTCTCACGGAACCCCTTTGACGCATTTCCTATGCTGTCATACGCTTTCGTGTCTCATCAGTCCGAAACGAATCATTCGTGTCGAATCGATTACACGCGACCCATTGTGAGCGGTCGGGATCAAACGATTACGCTATTTGGTGCACCCGAAGATACCCAGGAGTGCCTCCGCAAGACGGGTTATTTCGCAACTGCCAAATCGACCAACTTTTGCAATCGATGTCAAGGACTTTGTCCAAAATTAAATTTTTAACGATACGCTCCTTTTCTCCATTTTTACTTATCAGTTGAACAGCGCAACAATTTAGCAGTTTTAAAAAAAGAATATTTGGTCGTAATATAAATATACGTTCGATTATGTTCGGTTTTTATTTATTAATGAAGTACAGTATTATATTCAATCATCTATTTTCAATCACAGTCTTCCATATTTACAACGAATCAGTAATGTAATGCGCAGAAAAGAAATAAATAAAACAAGAAATAAAATGTGTAAAATTAGAACGGATTTATATCACCACTTTGCTGGTTCTGAATTTGTTTAAGAAATACAAGCCTTGGAATTATTTAATATACAATAGTTTATACAAATTAACAAAAATCACATTCATATGTACATACAAGTACATTCCAAGATCTTTGAAGAAGTAATTTTTTAATAACCCTCTAACTCGATTCAAGTATAGATTGTTAGTATTTTATAACTTCATTATAGTAACAAAAATAATTTTGACTATAGACCAAGACATCTGCATAATACAACAAATTTTCAGCAAAAATTGTTTTACGTTTTTGTAAAAATAAACAAAGATTGCAAATGTCGCCTGCATGTTAAAAATAAATTAGAAACCATTGAAATGATGATATAAACCCTACTCGATTCGCATGTGCTACATCCGAATGAATTTTGGACAAAACGCCCGTAACGTGCACTGCGAAAATCGATCGATTTGGCACAGTTTAGTCAACTGCAGTCGCAAAACTTTGAGACCCGTCGCAGTGAGAAACACATTCCCAGTCTCTACCAACACGTGTCGACATAGATACACGTGTGTACGTATTCTGGTATGGTAACTCCGTGTTAAAGAACGCCCCTTATAGGTTGTTTGTACTTTTCGGATAGATCCATGCCTGCTGTCGATCCAGGTGGGTATGTGCTTGCTGAAGGACTAGTTTGAACGATTAGTCGTTCGTAGCAATTTTCCTTCGGTAGAGACCTAGAGTATTATGCGACAGTGAGCAATGGTCCCCTGTTATGTACAAGGTGCCCCTGAAAATCATGAGAATTCCTTTTACGAAAGTATAATGTCTCGACAACGAAGACACAAACATCAAAGTTCCCCCACAGGGTTTCATATTTGTGACACAATTGAATAATTAGATTGAAATAAAATTTGCTGCTGCACTTTCTCAGAATAATAATAATAATTTGTCATGTACGTTCAGGAAAAGAGGTAGGGTGAATTTTAACAATTTCGTAAGTTTCGTTTGAAAATCAATAACAGTAAAAATGAGGCAGCCAAATTTTTAGATTAGTTCCCACGGTAGCTGCAATATCTATAATTTTATAGAGCACAAAGAATACTTCCCTTAAATAAAATAAAAGAGGAAATTGTTACATACATATACACATTTTCATCGACAATTTCCGTAAGTTTCACTAAAAGATAAGTTAGAGTAAACATGTGGCGAATTTTTCATAATTTTTCATGATAGTTACGACTTCTCCAATTTTATACTTAAAAAATTGATTTTGGAAAAAAAGAAAAGGGGAAATTAATTATATACATATTAAACGACACATATTCATAAACCCAATAAGGATCATTAAAGAATCAATGACATTAAAGTTGTGACAGTGAATTTTCTTAAACAGTCTCACTGGTAACTACAACATCTCCAATTTTTGTATGAAATTAAAGAAAAAGAAAACATCTTTTACAGAAAACAAACAGAGAAATTGTTCAGTGATTTTCTTAAAAAACGAATTAGTTGGTGTCTTTGACAACAAAATTTTGCTAACTTTCGCTCGAGAAGTTGCCAGTGAAATGATAGTTGCACCATTTCCGGTATACCCTGTACATACAAGGCGTCATTTAATAGAGGATGTAACGAGGAAACAAGAAAAATTCTGCCTGAAAAAATTAGTCGAAAGCCCAAGCGGTTCTAGTCAATCATTTTAGAAAAGAAATCTCGTGTAAAATAGGAACGTTATTTTTCGACTGATTTTTGCATGTGGAATTAATTTTAGTTAAGTATTATAGACGCCTCGCGAAACCTGCGTTGAAACGTGTAAACGGTATGTTGTTTTGGCTGTTTACGTAGAACACTCTCTTTCGCATTAATTAAACGTAGGTCTGATTAGAAGACAGTTGATGGGCATGTTAGCAGAGCTTCGAGATTCTCCAGTTCCGCGTTTAGCTGGCGTTTGCCTATTTAAGGAATGCCAATAGAACTCGCTTTTACATTTTGTTGTTGTTGGGAAGACATTCTGGCAGCGCTTGTCGTAGGAACCCATAAAATAACGACAAAAATTTTTTTACCACCAATAAAGAAAAAATATTTGCTTGATTAGTTGAAAATGATGAGGTTGAATTTTAATTTGAAAATTGACAGAGAAACGAATGTTTTTTCAAAGTTCTGTATTTCCAGTGACATGCGTCGCCATTTTGTTTCTGCATACCCGCAAAGCCTACTAAAAATGGCCTAGTAATAACGCTTTTTAACAAATCTTGACACGTAGCTCGTATTCCCCAGAATATTCGATTTCCGTCGAGTCTTTCATACATTAGCGTCATTACATTGAAACGTCATTGTTATTGCTCCGTTATATCGTTTAGAGTCGAATCTCCCGCCGTAATCGTGACGCCGTTTAGGGCAGACCAAGCTTCGAAAGTCCCGCCATAATGAAATGTACACTGTACTGTCCCAAAATATCTCGATGCTGATCAATTGAAATGTGTTTCCGATCGTTATCAGCGATTTTATGTAGTGTGTTAGTGTCGTCACTTCATTGAATTTATTTAAAAAATACGGACTGTAGTGTCTTGGAGATTGCAGAATTCAGTATTTTCTAACTCACTACTAAACTGTCTAGATTGAGTTTGCAGACGTTGCAATTCAATCTGACAAATGGTTATTGCTAAAAGAACTTATGAACACGTTCTCGTCGAAATGCGCGGGCAGTCTGTATTTTATAAATAAATTAGAAAATGATGACTTCAACAAGCTCCAAATGTTATTCGACACGTTACATGTTTGAAATTGCAAAGTGCGAGGTGCTAAGTGCGAGACGACACAGTGTACTTTCATCAGTTTCAAAACGATTCTTCCGTCACTTTGTTTTCCGACATTTGCCCGAGAAAAACGATTTCGGTTTCGCCGCTGCTTTCTGACTCCCGTCCCGATCCAGACTACATTTTTGACACTCCGTTAATTAATTGTCGTGCGCGACACATGGAACAAAGGCTACTGATCGGTTTTAGGTCCACGAAGCGGACGCGTGTTTGGTGCTGGCGAACAAGTACTGTCAAGATCCAGACGCAGAGGACGCGGCGAACATCATGCGCGTCATCTCCATCAAGAACTACTCGGACGACATTCGCGTTATCATTCAATTAATGCAATATCACAACAAGGTATTATCAACAAGATTATGTTATTATTATTCGGCTGTAGAAAATTGTACAAATTAATTCGTACCTCCTCTTTGCCGGTTTGCCAAAATGTTCAAGTCACCGCTTCCTCATTCTCCAATTCATTTTCAAAACGCAAACATATTTCCATCTTTCATGCGTTTCATAAATAAAACTTCTAAAAGAATTCTTCACGGCGAAAAATGCCTTCCTCGCGTGACGTCGCACAAAGAAACCCGTCGTCCTCGAGGTTCTCCGCGCTCGAGCAAGTTTTATCAGCGCGAGGTAACTTTGTTGCAGGCCTACTTATTAAACATTCCATCATGGGACTGGAAACAGGGCGACGATGTAATCTGCCTCGCCGAGTTGAAGCTAGGTTTCATCGCGCAGTCCTGCCTGGCGCCGGGTTTCAGCACGATGATGGCGAACCTGTTCGCGATGCGCTCGTTCAAGACGGTCAGTAAAATGGCGGCCATCGATCCGCCCCCACCTCTCATCTATGCATGTGTGAACAATGTTTCCTTAGGGTTTTTTCATGGTCGAGCAGTTCACAGTGATCGCGTGCGATATTTTTCCTCCGACATTTTGAAACGTCGAGGACCTCGCCAGGGTCCTCCCCATAGCGTCCCCTCGCCCACGGATTTTTCTCCGTTCAGTCTCGTTCCGAGAAATTTTCGAACGGTTTTTGATCTTTTGATGATGGGGTAATTCCGTACTTTTCCCGCGCAAATGGACGAGGCGCGGCCGTTCTCACTGTGGACAATGAAACGCGAGTACCGTACATGCATAGGAGCGCGTGTGATTTAGAAATGGTTGGTTGATTGGTACCAGTCGCCCAATATGCAGGCTTGGCAGAATGACTACCTACGTGGAACTGGAATGGAGATGTACACCGAAACACTGAGCCCTACCTTCATTGGAATGCCCTTTGCCAAAGCCACTGAGTAAGTCGGTTCATGACCAATCCAACAACACCAACCTGTGGTTCTGGTTCAAGAGACTGACCCGTGGTCCCGTTGTCTATCGTACCCTAACATCAAGTCCCAGTAAAAAAAAGACTGAACGCATTGTTTCATAGATAGGTTCAACTATAGGTTACCGATGTTGACGACACTTTCATGAGACTTAGATCACATAAAACTAGGCATTTCTTTAACGCCATCATTTTTGTGAAAGAGAAGATAGCTAAGTATCATTGAGGACACAAGAGCTTCTATGCTGAATGACTGGGGAGCTATTACAGATAGAAGAATCGTGTACCAGATAAATTGTACACTTTTGAACTAGGGTTTGACTGTGTTAGTAGATTTGCAAAACGTCTGGTCAAGCGGGTATTTATTTAATAAATATTTGTTTAGAATTTTGATTGTCCATTCTGAAGAAGCTTTTCAGGAATACGGATCTCATAAACATCTTTCATGCCCGCGTAAACAACGGCGGAATCACCAAAGAGGGGTCTTAGTCTCTTGAATCAGAATAAAAATAAAAGGATGAAGCTTCGCCTCGCCTATGTCTCTCACTACGCTCCACTCTGCTATATACATTATATGGACTATATATGTATATCTGTATATATACATATATTATATATACATATATATCTATACTCGATATATGTATACTTCGTATATGTACATATAAAAATATTCACATCTATAAATATAAAATATTATATAATATAATACCAAATAATATCATTATTCTATATGGAATACTCCGTTTAATATTATATGTTTATTTGTTATATTCCATTATATTGCCTCGTATTAATATAATAAATATTTATACAAACTTTATATAACATACAATTGCACGTACATATAGGTAGTGAATACTAAATGGTATCGTTTAATATTTGACATTTAATATTACATTATATAATATTAATATTGAATTATTACAATATATTAATATTTTATTAAGTCAACCTAAGTATCAGGTATTAAATCAAATCGTATATTTATTAATATATTATTATATCGGAGGAATAAAACATAATAAATATGGAGTATGCAATACCCTATACATGTGCAATTATATAATTGTATAATATAATATTATATGGCAGAACGCCAAACAATAATGATTATCATTGAATATTATATAATATTAAATACACGATATATACGTGTTTGTGTGTATATATTTGTATATGTATATATACAATATGAACGTGTCAATGATACTATACAGTACCGTATCTGTGCTCCACACATAATCGATGTAAGCCACCCCCTCATCGCTTTGGTAACGTCTCAGTAATTTCACAGAATTTCTTGCAAGTTTTCTTTTTCCATGTACCGTTCAAGTTCAATCGTACGTACATAAAATCGCGGATTGCACGGTCATGGACGAGTTTCGATATCTCGCTGGAGAACTCACACTCGACGGCCATCGAGACGCTGTAAGCTTCGCCTCTGCCTACCGTTTGTCAGAGAATGTTTACGAATCCGGTCACAACAATGGCGTCGGTTCACAATAATATCTTCATAGGAAATGCTTCGTCGGCGACTGCATGTGAAATTTATTATCTCAGTGTACATGGTGTCTTTAACAACCCTGTGCATCCCCACCATCGTTATTTCAATCGAATATTTTACGCATAGAATTTTTATAATTAATGTTTATTTTTATTTCTAGACATTCTGAAAAATGTCTTATATTTTTATATATTATGTTGTAGTATGATTATTCTACTAGATTTTTTTATTTTCATTGATTTCTTTTCAATATTTGTTATACGTATAATACTTGTACTACCAGATCGGTCTCACCCTGTATTTTTAGTATTATTTGTTTTTTTTTATTGTTTATATTTTTAGCATTAAGCATATTTTTATTCTTAGTATTTACATTTATAAGTTTTGATTAATACTAGTAAAAAATCCTGTGCTGGACATAACGATGATGGAGTGATGTACACAGTTGTCTAGACACTTGTTACACCGATATATCGGGTATTAGAACAATGCATACAACGTGTACATATGTTTAACGAAGTAACATGTCTTCATTTGCTGAAGGATCCTATGCTTTAGTAATTGACAAATTACTAAACAGTCGAATGACATTGTTCGTTGCCATGAAGAATAATGGACGACTCACGAAATCAGGCTGATCATAGTTTCTCCTTTCATAAATTAATTGAAAATTATGTAATTATTAAATTTTCATAAATTAATTAGTATACTCCGGGTGTTCGTGGATATTTAGACCTTTATAGATAAATTCTGACAATAACATCTTATTATTTATTTTCATATAATAACAGATTAATATGAAAGTACGGATTAGGTTCCATTCTATTGACTTTTTGAAATTATTATGGAGTATAAACACACAAAGCCCGCAGTTAACTAATTAAGAATTATATTCCCAGTACATCATAAATTCCAAAAATTCGCCAAAAGATAACAATTTTTTTATAGAAAAACTGATGCTGCTTTGCCAACCGTGTGTGACCTTCCTTAATTTTGGAATTTGTTCTCCCAATAACGATACTCATTTTTACGAAATTCGTCGGAAAACGAAAAATAGTAAACATTTTCATGAAATATTTATTCCGGTATATTAATGTGATTTTCTGAGAAAATTTTTTAACACCTTTGGTACTTCATTTTATATAAATGCTATTCGTATTTTATATATTTTTTTATGTATATTTTGTGTGTTTTACATATTTTACAGTTTGTATTATATTATTTTGTCAAATAACCGCATAGTATCACATTTTCAATAATTACATTTTAGTTTTACAATTCAATAATATCTATAATTATATTTACATTTGTAATTTACAATTACAATATATTTATAAACTGATACTTTGAATAAGATATCTGTTCCTTCTTTGAATAAGAAAGCCGTGCTCCAAACGGGTCATCAGAAATCATTACATGATCATTTTGTCAGTTTATGATTAAAAAGATTGTATACTAAAAAATAATTTACCACACTACATTTTGAGATGGGTGTGTGGTTGAATGATTCATAGGACTGATAGGATTTAGATCAGGCGTGAGTACTAATTGCTCCGTATGGCACTTCTCTGGCTTCGTTAAGAGCGATTAGACCACACCCCACTTAGGACACGCCTACCCAGACCACACCCACACCAGCTACGCCTAATCAGGGCACATCTCACTGAGAGTACGCCCGCTTAAGGCACAATCTATTCAGTATAGGCCCATTCAGGAAACTGTTATAGGGAAATCGCTTGTGATTCAAACAAGGGTTCAAACATCTTCGAACATCTTCAACCATCTTCCAACATTTCCAAACATCACGTGGACTTAGTTATTAGATGAAAATCATCTTCAAAGGGCAAGCTAAAAAAAGACAGTCATGCAACAAATTCCCAGCACATATTTCAATTCTTTCTATCGTCGTTTGCGAGTCTGCGAAAATGAGTGTTTATTCCACCGATTCCCGAAACTGTACTATTGCGTGGCGGCAAATTGGATGACCTTGAATTGTCCGTGGCGCAAAGATCAAAGATCAAGGACCCTTGAAATGCTCATCTCTAGATCAACGATACACTAATCTAAGTTATCTCCGCAACAGAGTCATCGAAGGTAATTTATTTCAACGAGACGGAAACGTCAGGAAGAAACATTGAAAATTGTTTAAACAATCGACATGCACCACCAAACTCTATCATCCGAAATGTTTTGCAATTCGAAAAAATGTTTCCCATGGAAATTGTACAGGTTTATAGGTTACAGTGTACAACAACGATCATGTTACTTATGATTATTATTTAGCAAGAAGTTAATTTTGTTTTTCCATGCTGTACTGTTTTTATTTTTATATTAGTCATAAGTTATAAGTGCTCTTCAAGATCGATGAAGGTCATGTACATAAATGGTATACATAAATTTGATAAATTATTAAACAAACAGAACAAAATTTACATTAAAGAAAATAAAGTTGTGAACATTTTAGTACCATTATAAATGTTGTTATACGCTGACCTATATACATAAGAGTTCACGATTTTTATGGACAATATTTTTAGGAAAATCAAATTGCTATATTTTGGATGAAAATGTTAGAGGGCACATCTTATAGCAGGCATGGACAATGTCGAGGGTATCGAAGCCACGCCCACTTATGAAGAAGTATAGTAATCCCAGGGGAGATTGAGAGTGCTCCCGGGGCCCGAGAACGCCCCCGGGGCCATACAGCGCTCTTTGCCCATGCTTGCAGAAATGTTTCCGATTTGTCGTTGGCGCGACCATACGGAGGAACCATGCCAATTTCATTGAATACGACCGCCAGTGTTGAAAGGTTTGATGATGTACGGCCCGATTGGTTGGTGTTTCAGTCGCCGGATACTCAGGCGTGGCAGAATGATTACCTGCAGGGCACGGGCTGCGAGATGTACACGGAAACACTCTCCCCGTCCTTTACCGGGATGACATTTCCCCAAGCCAGCGAGTAAGTCCTCGCTGCCATTGGTTGCCACACTTGCCAATTTTTCAATAACATCGTATTGACAGTTTTTGACAATGTACACACTGACATGCAGACATATGTACCCGGAAACACTGTGCAGGAACGTTTGGACGGTTTTCCCTCCTTAACGTAGCACGACTCGGGCTAAACAAAACGTTGGTTCTTATTGGCTGGTCGCTCGGCACGTAACACGTGACGTAGTAGGGAACTATTGGAACTATGTGGTGGTGGGGATGAAACCGAGACGCTAAGGAGGGAATAGTGTACATTACAACAGTGACACAGGTTGGAAGTTGCGGACCAGTCGAATAATATTTATTATATATAAAGAATGTGTCATTTCAAATTCTTGAACAATGAACTTTTAATCTTTATATTCATTTCAAATTTTGATATATCCATTTTTGAATATACGTGCGTAGATTTTATTATAGTTTAGTTACATTTTTTAAAATGTATACTATAATACAAATAATATAATTATAACTGTAACTTTATTGGGAAAATATGTTACAATATTACATTAAATACAATATTTAGGTGAAAGGTTATACATATTTAATGTAATATTAAGTGATATTGAATATGAAATATGTTAAATATAATATGAAATGTCATAATCACAATCAAATAATATAAATGTGGTTCTAATTGAAATTAAAAGGATTTCAACACTTAAAATTTGTATTCAAAATGTTTTTAAGCAATACATACGGTATGCAATGTACTGTAAATACATCTGCAATATACAAATAGCAGTATTTAAATATAAACACTGTGCAAAATGTATAGCATATGAAATCAAGTATTGAAGATTAATTGTTAAAAATGGTTTTATACTTTTGACCTGTGCTGCATCACAGATTTGAACAGACCACGTGACACAAACCAAAATACACAAGGGGAACACGAAAGATTATTTTTTTTTGTCTCTGTCAACGTAAATACTACTTGGGACCAGCACACGTTTTATCGATTTTTTTTAGTCTTTTCTGAATTTCTCACATCGTGTTATGAGGCGTGTAAATACACTCGTGCCTCGGTTTTTTTCTTTTACTCCTTTTTGAACGTTCCTTCTCTTACCAGACTCTATTGTTAGTTAGAGTAGTTTTGGATTCTTTTTTATACTTTTCGTAATTTTGGTACTTTGGTATTTTGAATGTACTATGAGATTTTTCTACTACACATTATTATCGACGTTTTACTAGTGACGTTTGTTTTCAGTTTTTTAACGAACTCTTTGCTTTTTCAGTCGACTCTGCTGGGTTATTATACCATTATTTTTTTGCTACATAGAAGTAGATATAACGGGACGCATGCAGATCTCAACGTTGTAAAATTTAATTTTGTAAAATTGGATTTCACCAAATCTAATAAAATTATAAAAAATATTCAAATATTTTAATAAATATAAATTGATAATTCGATTGCCATAAAAATTGACCGAAATTAAAAAATAGTTTCTAATAAACATTGTAAATTTAATCGAATCCAGGGGTAGTATTGAAGTAATGAAATTGAAAAACAATCTCAAAAATAAAATGTGTAATAAATAAAATAAATTTAATAAAATTAAAAAATGGATTGTAATGATTGGACTAAATATATAAAAATATAAAAATATATAAAATATAATAAAATTGCAAAATAGTTCTTAATTTATTCAATGAATTGAAAAAAATAAAAGGGGGTTCCTGAGGACATTTGAAAAATATCCGCCTTGGTTTTATTAAAGAGTTATTATCGAAGTACACGGACCAATCAGAGAGCGGCCTTAGCGTGTGATGTGGCGGGGTGAGTTCGGCTCGGCGTCAAGTTTCAGTGGTCAGTGCAGTCATCGCTGGTCATGGGGTGAAGCAGTGAAAAGGGAAGGAGCGGAAATATTTTAATTACAATTCACTTGTGTAGCCGTAAATGCAATTATTGCTTCGAAATGTGTGTTACTATGGGCTATTCGGAGACGAACTTCACAGGTCACAGGAGCGACCGCTGTAAAACTAGAATTCGTGGTAATCACATGTCAAAACATCGTCTGTCCTTCTTCTAGAAAAGGACAATAGAGAGTCATAAACGCCACGCGTGCCTGTCGTTTCTACACTTTGCTGGGTAAAAGGACAGACCTTTTTTTTTATAGCAACCCTTTTTTGGTTGCCATAAATTCTAGTCTTACTGCGGTCCCTCTCGTGTCTCTTTTTTTTGTCTGACCACCTCGTCGTTCGGTATGCATAATGCCTCCCTGAACTCTTGAGAAAAATCTTGCGTAAAGTCAGTGTCGTTCGAACCGCGGTAGAGAGTGTATCTTCAAAGACGTTAATAAGTGAGTTCTAATTAAATCAATTTTTGCTCCTTCTCATATTCATTGCTTCACCGCGGCGTGACCCAACGCTACGTTCAGGGATACCTGCCTCCGAACCGGACTCTCCTCGCCATCGCGTGTAAGTAAAATTAATGGTTAGTGTTGGCTGCTCTTTTTCTTGCGAAGCCAGAAATTTTTGCCTTTCTGCTATACATTTTTACCTTCTTCCTATGTTATCCAGTAGAAGTTGAGTCATTTCCAGTGTCATTGACAGGTTAACACCGCCGTGTTGTGTGTATATATATAGTGATTTAGTGACAGTTGTGTGCCGCTTACCGAGCCGAGTCGCTAGGTGGCAGTACAAGTAGTACGCGTTAATGTTGATCACGTATTTACTTATTACACACAACATGGCGGCGCTAACCTGTCAGAAACGCTGGAAATTGCTCATCTTTAAACGTTTATAGTGAACTGTTACTAGTGAACCATAGATCCTGCATGATCCTGCAGGACCGAAACTTGGGTTTCTCATATCTTCTCGTCTAAATCTACTGGATAGCATAGAAAGAAGGTAAAAATTTACAGTAGAAAGGCAAATATTTCTGGCTACCGAAGGAAAAGTTTACCCATAATGTTCAATTTGATAACATTGAAAAATAGTTCCGAAATAATTTAATCGAAAGATATTTCTGGACAAATACAAGAACACTTTAAAAATAATTGGATTACTAAAATTACGATAATACATGTACAATTTAATTAGCAACAAATTGAAAGTGGTCGATGAAATCTGCATGCCTCTTCCAAAAACGTGTCATGTATTTTTGTACCGACGTCTTTACGGCATTGTGCAACACCGGACAAAGATAAATTTTGGGGGTGGAATTTTCGAACGTGGTTCAGCGTGTTCCTTTTTTCGATTTTTTCCAAAATAAAATTCAACGAGGATACTCGGCAAACGAATTTCCTTTCCGTTTTCTCCTCGTCATCGTCAGTGTTCGTCGCCTATTATCGACGAAAAGTGTTCATTGTACACGCATGCCTGCTGCTCTTTACATAATTATGTAAAATTTTAATTACAACCAGTTATGAAATTACACCAATTATAAAAATAATATGGAAATACTGTTAGGTGAGTTTGCTGTCGCGAGTAATTATGCTATAATTATATCGTTTTATCTGTTTTCTAATAAAATTTCTTTGCCATTTCACAAATTAACAATAAATGATATTCGTATAGAAATTTGATTTCTTTCTTTTTGACAGGCTTTTTCTAATAAAGATTTTTCGGTATAACGTGAGTTTAGATTTTTGTAATTGTTGGGTTAAGTCGCTGAATATTAATAAAACATTGATATTTATTTATAATAATAAATGAAATCTTTCACCGTCGGAATAATAAAAAATTCAAGACCCATGTTTTATTTCGTTTTATTCAAATATTTTTATAGATTTTCAGATGTTATATTAAATTAGATGTTATAGGAAACGTATCAAAACTTAACCTAATAATTATAAATACAAGTAATTAAACATTAGTCGTATTAATCAATGTTGAGTTCAGCACTGATTCAATTTTCATTTTTTATCTGTCACTACACGCGTTTAAATATTCGGAAAACTCGATTTCAAGAATTTTAATTTTCATCATACGTAAGCTGATACAATTCATTGAGAAACGATTAATCAAAATCGAATGACCGTTTTTGGAGTCCTTGGAGACGTCTGTTTTGCTACTTTAACATAGACGCCCTCTTCGACTTGATTTCTGCACCGTAATTATTGCATGCACTACTATATCTGTCAATGCTGGGCATTACCAAGTTTAGAACTGTTTAAACAAACAAATCTTCAAAAAATACGACAACAACAATAAACTCGAAAGTTCCACTAACAATCAAACAACTGTATACAGTGAGTATCAAGAGAAAGTTTAAACAAAAATGGCAATCTACAGCATCAGAACACTAGAAAACAGCAATGAAACTTGTGGCTCTTTTGCGAACATTTTTCTCGACTCTCATGCGAGCGAATCGCATGAAACAAAAAGCAAAATGGTGACCGTAAACAGCCGTGTCTGTCATAATTTTTTCAAAATTTTCGAATTGCTGCCAAGTATCGAAAAAATTCTTTTTTTGGGGAGCACCTTGAAAATTGCGTTAAGTTATGAATCAAAATTATGAAATTTTGAACTTTCTTTTGATGAAAAAAAAATGTTGAACATGTCAGAAGTCAACGCTGAGTAGTTGACGAGTGTAATGTGTTTGGATAAGTTGCGAGTCCAGAACTTTTTTAGACAGATTCCCCAAGATCGTAGCAGCTCAAACGAATCTATTTGTTTCTTCCGAATTTGATTGGCGAGCGAAAAAGTTTTCGATATCTACCGCATTGGCGCAAGCTATTTTGACCATTGAATTATGCAAGCGCACCGTTCTTTCATTCTGGATTACCCAGCACTGCTATTTAATTACGTAGGGGTAGATCGTTTCTTCGATTAATTGCACTGTTCAACATACGCTTCAATTTCTATCTTTGGCAGATGTCTCTAAAAGATTTCCGTTTGCTGAATTAAAGTCTGTCAATTTTTTCCAAATTCTAATGTTCAATTTTTCTGGAAGTCGATTTTGAAAACAAAACGCCAACTTTGAGCGCAATTTAACAATCACATACAATCCAGTTCATCCATAAGAAAAAAGTATTTAAGATGTCTTTCCACTAAGAAAATAGTCAGAAAAAATAAAATCCTCAGAAATTTGTTGTAGTTCATATGTTCTATCATGTTTAAAAAATATTTCCATGCTAATATCGCAACATTAAACTGTATCATAATACTCAGGAGAGTCCACGGAATTTTATATTGCAAATTACATCTCAGTAGCTATTACAGTGTTCAAAATTGAGAATCTGCGTCTTCGAAATTGATTTTCTCCAAAACTGCACATCAGAATCGGAAAAATTTCCGAATTTGTGTTCAGCAGTTGGAAATCTGCCAGATGCGTCTATTCAATGGTAGAAATTCGAGAAGAAGTATCAATTTGTTGTACAGTACTATTTATTGATTTTCGACACGTTGGATAGTGGCTACCGTTCAGTAGGACTCCTTGCTCGTTAGCCCTCTTTATTAATTATTATAAATGCCTGCAGCTGTCGCCGCGTTCTCTTTTGGAAATGATTCACCGATTTTGTTAGTGTGTCGATCTTTTCCCTTGGATTCTGAAGTGGCGTAGGATTAGCGTTAGCATAGCACCAAATTTCGACTATTTTCAGCATGAACGGAATTATTGCGCACTGACGAATTCTGTTATGCAAACTCTCCCGCTTCGCTACTCCCACGAATATCCTCTGCATGTTTGTTAACTATTGTGTGTAGTGTTTTTGATATACTTGTAGTCACACCTCCATTTTGTATAACTAATTCTTGTTTGCGAAGGAACTCAATTCAGTAGAGCAGGCCTGTTTCCTCACTGTTTTATCTCCCACTTCTCTCACGTTCCCCCACCGCTAAGGTGGGCGGTGGCGATCCCCCACTATTTGACTTAAGTAGTGGGGGATCGGCTTGAATATAAATATGAAAAATATATATTTAAGGGGGGGGGGGATCTTAAACACAAAATATTGAAATTTTTTGAAACCTGAGTTCCTTCATCAATTTTAATGGAATCATACTTAGTGAAAGATTGTAGACAGATTGTGAATCTACACCTCTTTAAATGTTTTTGGTATTGCGCACGCTTTAATTAATTATAATAGTTTGTATGATTCGATCAAGGTTCGTCAGTGGAACGGATACTTCTATTATCAATCTACATAAATCTAGATTTTGTCGTATCTGAATAATATGCATTCTGAGAGATATTTATTAATATTGACATATTCTTAAAAATAAAGATATCGACATGCTCTTTTTTTTGTTCTAAAAAAGAAAGAATAAATTATGTCTATTTAAGATATAGAAGAATATTACAAATATATTTTTAATTACAATTATATATACAAATCTAACAGTTTTTTGTCATAATATTTTCCACTGCAAATGTGACGAGTCACACAGACACGCATGGACAAACGAATTCATTTGATGTTATGTATGTATACGTATGTATGTTACACCTGATTGTAAAAAATTACGTAATAGAAAGGAACGAACATACTCGCTTTTGGTTTCGGACGTATTACAGACAGTATACGCTCTCGTAATTCACAGATCACAATCCCATAGCTTATTAATACAAAATCGAACCAATTTACATAATAATTAGGTTATAATTATTATTAATTATTATATTAATTATCGTCGAAACTTACACGCTTTCGAGTCAACAGCTATCGTTACGAACTTCGGTGATAGAATAGTATCCAACCCAACGATTTCAATAACCTTGAAGTATTTTCTCAAGGTCAATTGAAGTAAATTAATTATCCTGATTATTTATGAAACTGACTTAAACTCAACTGTCCTTTTTATGATGAATCATAGTTTTAAGATGCACTGGTCGATGTAGTTTTTAATTCTTTGCAGAAATGTATTGTCCAGGTCATTCGTGGGATGGATCCTGTTCTATATACAGTCAGTGTAAAAAGTATTTGTACACCACTTTAAAATATAGAACTTTTTAAAATGTAGACCAAACGGCTTGCGTTTTTTTTTGAGATGGTAGAAGGATTGGCTTACTAGGCGATGTCTAAATAATTGAAAAAAAAATTGTAATGAAAATTTAAAAATCTTTTGAAAATAAAATGATTTTTAATGGGGGTGTACGAGTACTTTTTACACTGACTGTGGTTGCCCGAAACTGTTATTTAATATTTGTCGAGCACTCGCTTCAAACACGTAAGAATTTCCGAATAAATGTCCTTTGATTCGTGAATGTGAGTAACGATGTTGAAGCAACATGCTGCCACGTAGTGCCGAATACTATGCGATCACTTGTCCTAGGTTGTGCTTTACGAAACTGAAGCTGTTGCTGCTGGCGATCGAGATAAAGGGCGAAGGAGGCGGTGACAGCAAGATCTCGATCAATCCACGTGGTGCCAAGATCGTTGCAAATACTCAGGGATTCTTCATTGCTCAATCTGCTGACGAAGTGAAGCGGTAAGAACTCAAATTTCCGCCTTCTTTAATTTCATTAACATATGATTTCATTTATTATGAAATATAAATATTAAATTAAATGGTTTAATTTAAGGTTGAATTGGAATATTGATTTTAATAATTTTCACTTTAACTTTCAACTGCAATATTAAATATAGTGATTTAATTTAGCATTGAACTGGCATATTGACTTTAATAACGTAATTTAATATTGCATTTAAATATTAAATTTAATCATTTAACTTAACGTTGAACTGAAATAATCGCCATGAACTGAAGTAATAATGTTAAACTTAACATTGTCGATAATAATCTAATTTAATATGGAATTAAAATATTTAATAGCTATATTTAATATTGAAAACCTTGATCTTTCTCGACGTTACCAACTATTCTGCTCTGTTAGTCTCTCGATAAAAACATTCGATAATTCCGTAATTTGTTCACGCATGTTAACGGGGTACAGAAATAACTCGAACTCGGAAACATCGACTTGTACAAGTCGATACACCTTGTACAAGTAATTAATAATCGTTAGCTTGAATGATGAAAATACTTAACTCACAACATTTAAGTTGCACATATTATTGAAAAAATGTAAGTTGCTAATAAATTGTGGACCAGAATTGTGGATTAATTATTGATTATCTGTTCGCAGGGCGTGGTTTTATTGCAAAGCATGCCACGAGGATATAAAAGACGAAACTCTGATCAAGAAATGCAAGTGCAAAAATTGTAAGTTTTTCTAGTCTAGTGACACCCCTTAACAGTTTCAATTTTCAATCTCTCGTTCAGTTTCTACCGGGTCTGTAAACTAATTGACCTCCAGCTCTTTCGGGAATACTTAACCAAATGTAATAAGTATATATAAATACATATATGTATTCACGTACATGCAATATATGTATACATATACATATGTATATGTATACATATATACCTGGGTACATATGCATATACATATACATATATATCAAAACCCTTAAGAATCGATATTCTAGCCTCCGAGAGTAACGTGATGTAGCGGGCGGTTTACCACTTTGCGTTTTCGGGAACGAACTCTGATTTACCCTTCTCTCTCTCTCTCTCGCCCTACCCACCCAACCCCGCCCCCTAAAAAACCCTGACGTCCTTACGCTACGGGAAGCCGTAGCGGTAAATAACTGCTACGATTAACGAAGTGACATGGTTATGACCATCCTGTTGTGATATATTGTGATCTAGTGGGGCAGCAGCAGCGCTCTTGGGGCCGGGACTTAGGTAACGTCTCACACTCGTTCGCTTAGTCTTTAACTACCGTCGCTAACTATTCTCTCCTTAAAAACTTTTGTTCTTGTGTATATCTCTTCTTCTCTCTCGTTGCTCTTTTTCTGTTCAGTTACACACGTTTCGAATCCCATCCACTTGAAACACTGAACGATCTTTCTAGCTGTCTATATATATATATACTATATAATATCTGTCACAATTTATGGTGGATCGTTCACGAACCTCCATTTTGTTTTCAATTCCAGCCTTCAACCCTTTCTGGTTTCTCTATTTCTGACCTTTTCTATCTGTCTATATCTATCTCTGTCTCTTTGCATATTTCTATCTCTCTGTGTCTTACTTATGTGTACATACAATATGCCTCGATTTTTTAACCATTATATCTTGCATACATGTATGCGAAACAACCGTTACGACCATCAGTCATTGCGTTGATGATATATCACGATGATTATGGATCACGGCACCATTGATTTTCATTGAGCGACATTTTTCGAGGCGTTCGCGCCGTCATTGACTCGGCACTTTCGTTCTTCATGCTCCCCGTGATTATTTTGCATATAGACATTCGTTGGAATAATAAAACTCGGGTCACTGTCCAATATGATCACACTTCTGGTCACTGACCGAACTGTCAACCTCAGATACCTGATTCGTATCTTTTGTCATTAAATACTACGATCAGTGTGTGGTCATTGGCCAGAATAATCTGAGCTTGGTCACAAAGTAGAACCATGAGACCCTTAGTCACTGATCACAGATCACAGCATTCTGATCCCTGGTCACTGACTAGAACGATCAGGGTTTGGTCACTGACCAGTACAATCAAGGTTTAGTCATTGATCCCAACTGTTAAACTGATTACATGTAGTCAGATCAGCTATGATCCAAGCTTGATTATTAACAAATATTATCAAAGTTTGGTCAGTGACTAGTACGATCACAGATGGGCCATTCATCAAAATTAGTGATTGTTTTTAAAGTTAGTAATACAAACTCTAATAAGAGTTTGGTCACTGACCATAACGATCAAAGATTGACCACTGACCAGAGATATTCAAATCTAGAACTTTCACGAACAGAGTGATCTTAGCTAATTTGTCTGAAAAAAATCTAGTACCTATCGACGTGAAGAACGAAGTGCCACATGAATACATGACACCTGACATGTAATAAATCCAAAATAGTTCAGTCAGTTGGCGCATGTCCACCTGGCCAATCAAGAACTTAGCCTGCACTCTAGTGTGTGCCCTTCTCGCTCGTCTTGCATGCCTACTTAGATATCTCGATCCGGGTATTTTTGATGCCTCGACGGCATGAGAGCTTCGTACTATCTTTCTCTATCTTTCTATCTATCTATCTCCGTCTCTCTGTCTCTCTCTGTCTCTCTCTCTCTCTTTTTCTGTCTCTCTATCTCTGTTTTTCTTACTCTATTTCTCTCACCAGTTTCTGTGGCTGTCTAAAAATCAACCCAAAAAAGACCTTTCTTCGATCGCGTGAGAACTCTCAGCGTGTTAGCTGTCATTGATGAGACTTCCGCCGGTCCGATCGACCGCGAATCTATATCCGCGCGTCTTCTGCACCCCGCCCCCCGCTCTAGCTCCGCCCATCCGCGTTCGGTTCCCGCGTGACCGCACCACTTCAACGGTAAGAGGAGCTATAATTCGGTTCCGGAACGAGCGAGGGCGCCGCGACAGACCTTCCAGCGGGGGCCCACGGTCCACCGCCCATGTTACACAACATCTACATACACATCCACGCATACAGCTCACCCGAACCCAGCTCATCGATAGATAAAACGCTGCCGCGTCCCATCACGACAGTCTTAAACCCTGGGCAGTCAAAGTTACCCCTCTCCCCCTCCCCGGAAACAGGCTTCGCGGCGCGCGTTTAGCTCTCGGCTACTTAGCGGACACCCGGCAGCTTCACTTACGAGCTTCCAGGTCAATGTGGCTGCGCTCAGCGTAGTTAGTGACGAGCATCTCATCGCTATACGCTTGTCCGAGACTAACCTCCACTGGGAAAGCCCTTAACGCAACTAACCTTGACCTAGAGCAACGATTAGGACACCTGCTAACTCGAATTTTTCAAAAAAAGTTCGATCTTTTAATTGGAAAGCCTGATGGATCCCACGATTTGCAGTGTCTATTACCTTATCTCTAAGATATCCCCCGACTCTCCAGTCCCGGTTAGATACTACCTGACCTCCTATGTGTTTATTTACAAACGTGTGTCCGGGCCGACCGCTCGATTTTTCCAGATGTGGGGATGATGATGATGCAGACCGGCATGGTGAAAGGGAACACTGCCTACAGCAGTTACCTGGACGGTACGCGTTTTTACGCCTCCCTATCCTGTTCATCCCGTTGCGTTTCCTATCTTCGAGTTACTCTCTGAATCTCGTCGGAATAATAATTTAATTAACTAAATCACTATCTTTGAAGTGCTAGTAGTTGGTAGAACTAATATTGGTTGAATCGTTTAAAAATCGAATTCCCATAATCGTAATTTATTATTCCGACTAGGTCTCTCTGTTTGAGTCAAAGTGTGCGATTAGGCATGCATAGTTTGGCCAATCGGGTCCGAAAACGTTGTAAAAAGTTTAGATAGGTCGAATTCTCGCGTGAAACCGTCTAATCGTGTCTTCCTGCGATAATTAACTGCATGTGACGTGGCAGGGAGGAGCTTGCTCATGCACGTGACCGGTCACGTGCCTTCAGCGCGGGTATGCCACGTCATGTGATTGACCACGTGACTCCTCGGCGCCTGCATGTAGCGTCACGTGACGCGGAGGTGACCACATGACACCTCAACGTATGCGCACTGCGCCGCGATAGCGGGAGGACCTACTGGTCTACGTGAATGTCCACGTGATCGTCTACGTGACCGTCCACGTGGCCATGCACGTGACATTCAGTACCTAAGCCTCGCGGAGGTTCTCAGTCCCGGTTGGCCAAGCTATCAATTCTGGTTTGTTGCATACTGTGTATCTGTGTTCGTATTCGACAGTTCGGTATTCGACAGCGATTGACTCAAGCAGAGGTTGATTAGTTTTCACGTTTCGAACGAGGTAAGGTAACATAAGTGGCGCAAACAGGTGCAAATCGAAGTTTAGCATTTGTATTCCGTATTCACCTGCACTTACTTCACAGTAACTTTGAACTTTTCTGCTCTTTGACATTGTTCAGTTCGTGACTGTTCTCGTTGGGCTTACGCTAGAGCTGAAGTTGCCGAGCATCGTTCTCCGATTAATCGAGACCGAGCCGAATGTGAACGGTTGGACGATAGCGGATTGTTTGTACCTTGTAATTTTTTTAGTTTCAACGCCTGTGTTACTGAAAAAATGAAAAATTTTTAGATTTTACTGCAAACTACAGTTGCAATTGGATTTTTCACCGAAACAGAACTAGTAAAAAATATTTGATACATGCATTAAAATAATTTTAATTTAGCAATTTGTGTCTTTGGGAAATCAAATATAATATGTGCTGTTTGAGTAATTGAAAATTTTTGCATCAAAATGTAATACTAATTCGTTTTTCCACAGAACTGCTTTACTTTTTACAAAATCGTTTTTGTGTCACTTAATTAATTGTGTCTTTTGTCTCAATTTCATTATATCGACAATTTTTTATAAGAAATTACAACACTAGTGTTTTAAATAAATAAAAATTCGGAATATTTCAAATTTCTATAATTGTTGAGAACAAATGGATTACAATAATAATATAATGGTATGAATAATAGACTTTTAAATGTAAAACGTAATTTACATTAATTGTTTACATATTCAAAAATAGAACTTTTTAATAATTCTTTTCTGTAACATAAATCTCGTCGAAAATAAAAAAATTATTTGGTACGAATACTTTTTAAACTCGCTGTACACCTACAGTGTGCGAGGGATTATTTGTCATTCTTTTCATTGACGAAATCATTCATCGATACCAACGAAAAAACAAGTTGCAAAATTCGTTCTAATCTATAATCGAAGTTGAATAAATTAATTTTCATTTTTAAGAAAATTAAATTTATGTTTAAGTTTGTTAAATTTTTCTCATTACTTATTAAACCTCAAAATTTACCCTTAATGTTCACAAATACAATCGTTTAAAAAAATTGTTTCAAATAAAATAGTAACTAGTTTCTTTATTTCATATATACGGTGATTTTCCAGGTGTGCATAAACTATTATAATGGTCTCTACATACCGTGTTCATGCAATTAAAGTTTTCAAATTAAAAAGATTGAAATGGTTCAAAATTGACGTAGACAAAGATCGAATATGCTATAAATAAGTATAGAAACTACAAAAATGCTACACATTTAATTACGTTACATACAAAGTCAACAAACAATCTTTAAATTAAAAATTTGCTGATTAGAGTGAATTTTGCTGTCAGATTTCCGCGAAAAAATGGCAAATACTTTTCTTGCTGCTATGTAGGGTATTAAAAAAATTAATGGTCACTTCTAGTGGTGATTCTCCACATTATTTATAACGATAAAAATGGCTGGTAAACTTTTTATTACATCATCGTGATCAGCTGATCGGTAGGATAAAAAGATGTCAAGGAACCATCTGTTGAAAATGCACCGTTTTCTTATAAATACATGTAATCAAAGTTTCGCTTGATTTTGAAGGTGCTCAACCAACAGTTTCATAGTGCTATAAGCCGATAAAAGAAGGAAACTGCCTTACCACTTTATCGCTTGCCGACGACAAATCTCTTACGTCACTGCAACACTGTAAACGCAGAGCAGGGTTGAGAACCCTCAAAATCCAATGTAACTACGATTGCATATTTTTTAAAAGCGTAGTATTTCTACCACATAGTTCCTGAATTATTTGTCATACTTTGAACAAGCTGAACACAATGACGCAATAAGAAAAGTAATAACAATTCTTATAGTTATAAACAATTTCACGAAATGTGGGGAACCAGCTGTAAAATGAATGTCTGTCACTTTGGTATCATTCGACAGACATCTCGCTTCAGTTACCACTTGAAAGACCGGCGCGTCGCTTCCGCAGATACGCATTTTCCGCTACGCACGTAATTCAAATCGTATATTCTGTGTCTACACGTTCATGGCTGTTACGTTTCACTAATTAAACAAACTTGCTCGTTCCAGGCTTGGCAATAATTGAACGTTGTTTCGTTGTGCTAACACCAAAGCCCCATTGACTCATTTCTCCCGCGTGTTGGTCCGAGAGCGTTACTCAATCCGCTGATAAATCGGTTGACCGACGAATCCGTTGTTGATGGTGATCACTGTTTTCTGTAACTGTGTGCTCCGTTTGGAGAACTGATGAACAGTTTGATAGGCTTGTTTAGGGTAGAGGAGTGTGATTCTCACGAGTAGGTTTACCTTGACGCTGGTGGGGCCAAGGTATGTGCTACAATTTCCAAAATGTTAAAATAAACAAAAGAATTGACAAAATGTTTGATATACTCGGCGAATGTCTTGGTCAGCCACTGTGTTTTCCGGAAGATGGAAAAGCAACGAAAATCTTTACTGAAAGTTTTCTTTTCGATCCAGAACTGCTCTTATAAAGGATAAAGGGCAAAGTTCTACACTTTTATGGGATTCTGTTAAGAATCGCTATCGATATTAGTATTCGGTATCTGTGAAGGGTTTTGGTAGGTAAGGCAGCTTTGTGGTGATCCTCGTCCCGACTCGTGCCCTTAACGATCTAATATGGCCGATTTCATGCATGCGTGGGAAAGATTCCCAAATTGCAAACCATCCAGGCAATGTTGATAACAAATCCTGAAAGTTTGAAGTCTACACCAATGATGATGATCGATGCCCAGGGTTTATCAAACATGCCGGCCAAATAAACTCCGTTTCCCCCCTCCACACGTCACATACACCCACATCATTCATCAATATCACCATGTGTGTTGTTCTTAACATTAATTTTGGGGGAAAGGCGACCTTTGGATTACAGTAACCGCATACGCGGTGGAAAATCGTTTATTTGTGTGCTCCGCCCTCGTAGACCAAAACAATTAACCAATTATCACCGGTGTTAACAGCGATATCTACTCTATCGACCGTCGCGCTGCAGTGATATATAAAAGGATTTGTTTAACAACATATTGAAAACGTCAGTAACAATTATCATCGCGTGAAATTTAGCAGATTGCAAATTGTTTGTGATTTTTGGATGTTTCGTGGGGATTGTTGGGTTTGTAGAGAATTGGCGGGAAATTCGTTGGAGTTTGAAATTACTGCAGCGTATAACTGGTCGACGGAGACTGGATCTGCAGATAGACCCTCTCCACCTGTTGCCACCTCCTGCATCTAGGTTGACATTATTTTGGTATGACAACTAACAGCTCTGGTTCTCCTCCCTTCGGGCAGTGGCCACATTCCGGAAAGGCGTGCGAGCTGTTCAGATGGTTGGAAGAGCAAGTATGTATCCCCGCGTGTAGATCAGATTCCACGTGTAACACCCTTTGTTTTCCTTTTTTTCATTCGTGTATCCCGGAGGACTAGCCGAAAAATTCTGAACATAATGTGGGACCTTTAATTCGACGCCGTCTTTCGAAAGCCGTGTGTTACAACAAACACCAATGCTTGAAAAAAAGACACACTCGATTTGAAGGTCATGCGTATTTATTTGCCTTCTTTCATCGTTTCGTCGAGACATATTGCTCGTGACCAGGGATGCCAGATCGGCCCAGATGCGAGTCTCGCCAGGCCCCTTACGTCTCCGTCCCTCGCCTAGATGCATGCCTCCGCTATCCCCACTCTTACCGCTACCGCTGGCGCGACCGAGTGCTAGAATGAGAGCGGTAGCATGCTACCGACTCGGTCGCGCCAGCGGTAGTGGTAAGAGTGGGGATAGCGGAGGCACCATCTAGGCGAGGGACGGAGACGTAAGGGGCCTGGCGAGACTCGCATCTGGCATTCCTGCTCGTGACACAGGCGTGGGCATAATCTGAACTTTTTGTTCGACCATAATACAGTGTTTTTAGTATTTATATAGTATTGATAAATAAATAATTTTCAGTTGGTTTCATTTGATTTTTTAAATAAATTATTACAGTTTCTTGTTATTCTATTGTCTTTTATTCTATCTTGGGATATTAAAAGCTGTTCTCATTGATCATTTTTCAAATGTCTCAAATAAAACCGAAGATAAAGTGTTTGAGAAATATGAAACTAAGCATAAATTATTCAGATGTATCTTAATATTTATATGAAATAATAGTATAATTTAATGTTGTTTTATTTGGATGGATTAATTCTAAGAGAAAATGAGAACATAAGATATATATTTCTCTAGTACGTCATTTTTAGAAATAAAGTTAATATGATTACATTAAAGTAATGACACATAATTTATTGTTTTCAATTTTAATTTTAAATGAAATTTGCCCAAGCCTGGTATGCAATTGATGTTGTTACTTGTAAAATGTTGTGAACAGTTGCAAACTGTTGTTTCGTCGGTATTTTAGAGAAGTCGTGTCTTGAAAGCTGTACCGGAAGTGGATTGATAAACTCGATACAGACTAGCTTTTATTAAATCGAAGATTACACGAAAAAATATTGAGCGACGCTTTAGGTCGTTGACAAACTTGCAATTTTTTTTTATTTATATAATTTCCAAACTTCCAATTTCGAAAGATGAATTTGTATCCAAGTTCTTATGCTAGAATCAAGTTTTTATTACTAATTTTTGAATTTAATTAATAACGAAATTTATTGAAATTCTTGTTCGTATGATATTTAATTAAAACGAATGGAACATTGAAGTTTATATTGCATGCATCACTCATTTCTCTAAATAAATAATTTTATTAAAATCAATTTAATTTGTGTCTCAAATTTGTTGAAATTACCAATTTTAATATTGAATTTCAATATTTATTTAAAAATTTCATGTAACAATTACTAGTGTTTCTACTTTACTTCTACTAAATTTCGAATTCTATTAAGGTACAAAATAAGCTCTATAAACTAGAATATCTTCAAGTTATAATCAGTAGGATTAAGCATTGTTTGTGGATGACCGGAAGCGTCTCTTATGCGAACCGCCTGAAATTAAACTTTGAAATTCGTCACGATCGATTTTTTAGAACATTATGGTTTAACAATAAGTACTCTTTTAAATTTGTACTCGAGATTAGATCTGCGTACAGAGCATAGATATACATATTTGTGATGCTAGTCGGTGTAACTTCGTTTAAATTGATATGTACAGGGTGTCCCACTTAACGCGATCATCTTGAACATCACACCTATTATTAACAAAATCAGAAAGGGGAAAATATAGCAGTTAATAATATCAAAAAAAGGAAAGCATGATTAGATTCGAAGGAAAAAAGTATTTTTTTCAAGGTCATGTTTTTCAAAATTTCGAGGTCATTGATGTTTTCTTAAACGAAGCCTGAAAGCCATTTTATGTTGTTCCGTTTAAAAAAACATTGGCGACCGTGAAATTTCGGAAGTGTAACTTTGAGAAAAATTGTTTCTGTAACGCAATGTTTTCTCCTTCGAACCTAATCATATTCTTCTCTGATATTGTTTGATATTGTCGATAATAGTTGAGATTTTTGGGTTACAGTCAGGTGGGACACCCAATATATACATATTATAACCACACGATTGATTTCAGAGTAGACTGTACCTACTATTAGTGTTTTGAGATATCCTATTGGTGTGATGTTTTTCCATTTCTTTTCCTTTATTTTCTTGCATAAAGAGACTCTACACATATTTCTGTCAGTGTCGTCTGGAATGTAACTCCATTTTTCATGGAGGTCTGTGTCTTTTTTGATCGATGGTTATCGCGCGGGTTGCGAGCATCCTTTTCAATCTTGATCTTGCATCGATGTTCGATATACATATATATATCTAATTTATTATCGACGTATTCTTTAGAGTACATATTTATATAATATTTAGAGGTAGTAAACGTACTTATTTGCGTGGTTTTTTACTCGTCTTGTAACTAAATCAACGACCATAACGAAGATGCTCTATCATGATCCGGTACTCGCTTCGAATCCTCCAATCTCTATTTTTCCGTGTATAATTCTAACACGTTGCAAAATACAAAGTTTTGAAATTTTCATTTAAAAAATCTTGATTTAAAGTTTATACTATTTAAATATTATTTCAGTTAAGTGCTTGTGTATAGTCTGTTTTATCTGGAATTTTTATTTATACTTCATTTTATCATTTCGATTACGAAATTTCCGTTCACCGTGTATAGAGTCCGTCACGTGACCCATGTGTGTGTACACGGTAGCAAGAAAGCAATTATCATCCGTGCTGGTTTCCATGAAATCATCTGTGGAGTTTAAACGACTGAGATTGTTTATAACGGTGAATATTAAATTGTGTTTACATACACGTATTCTATTTGGCAAGGGGGTAAAAGACTTCCTTTGAAATCTGCAATGTTAAATGCTGTATGCCGTTGAGGACACTGCGGTCAGTGATCTAGGTAGGCAGAATCTGTGGTTAGTGACCTAATGCGGCGCAATTCACGGTCAGTGACCTAGTGACGGTAGAAGAATATGTGGTCAGTGACCCATTTAGGGAAGACGACAGAATTCATGACCAGTGACCTAGTGACCGTAGCAGGACCTACAAGTCAGTGACCCATATAGAAAAGTGGACAGACTTCGTGATAAGTGACTCAGTGAGGACGGCATTGATTTATGATCTAACGAGGAAACTCGAATCTACAGTTAGGATAGATGTAGAAGATGAAATATAGGATCGTTGACTTAGCAGAGACGAAGGAATTTATGACTATTGACCAAATATAGATAGCAAAATCTAGTGACTTATTGAAGACGATAGATCATTGACCCGGTGATTGAAACTTTCGCGAAACTTCAAGAATTTCTTTTTACCCTCGTGATGAAAAGAATGCGTTACCATAAAAAATTTAATCATCACTATTACAAAACAGTGCTGGCGGTTATTCGATCACAGATGTTTCTTTAATAGCTCTAACACGGATTTGCTTTCCTGGCAACTGATACAGTCGAACAGAAAAATGTACATCAACTGTTCTGCCCGCATCTAGTTACCTTTTTTTGTCTTACTCATTCGTAGTTCACCTGTGACCCACATACACGTGTCCCTGTGTGATCGTGAATACCTGTGACACGTACGCGCATACACTTTGTCACTTTCTCGCCACATGCATTGCCAAACATACATGGTCACACATAGACACACATATCTATACGCGTACAAACACGCGCGCGCACATTTACAACGTATACCAAATGTCAACGACAATTAACCCTTTTAACTAACTTTCTATGTGTCTATCTGTTCGAACTTTCTTCTCTTCGCCCTCTACTACCACATAGGTGAAGACTTCTCGTATCCAAGTAAGTCTACCACGGAGCGGGTGTATCGTAACAATAATAATAATCATAATAATAATAATAACGTAACTGTGTAATATATATTATGCGTAATATATAATACATCACACTGCCGCTAGATTTTTGCGATAATGAGAAGACGCATATATTATAGATCACAGAACGTAGGTTACTATGTGGCCATCATCAATTACAGAGCAACGCTGTATTATTTTGTGCGATACTGCTGAAAGAAGAGTTCTTCCACACCTATGCACACCTATTCTTTTTTTACCTTGATTTATTTCCACCGTCTCTTCGGCTGAACCGCCAGTTGTCTTGCGAGGGGAAATTTGTCCGACATCGTGATCCAAAAGACGATCAAACGCCTGTCAAAAATATTTAAAAATTAATTATACTTTTTCTATTAAACCAGTACCCTTAATTGTTCATCATACCACAATATCAAAAATCTCGTTCCGACCTGACGTGTTCAGTTTGTTAGACGGAGTGCCCAAGGTCTTCGAGTGTCACGGTACGTCTCTGAGTCAGGGATTGATCCAGACCTGTTCCGCTATGCTATCTTTATCAAGGGAGGACAGCGACTTTGCCGACCTCTAACTGTAGCGAAATGTAACTGCAAACGGTCAATTATTTCTACTCAAAATCTTGTTAATCCTTGATCTTAAACAAAATCTCTCTCTGTCTTTGACTTCGGATGCTAAAAATGTTTGCTGTCACTTTTCTTCTAACATAATAAATTTTTATTCACATAATTTTTTAATTATGACCAGGTACTAAGGACCTAGGAAATCAAAATTGCATCGCTATATTAGCATCGTACGAAAAGCATCCAAAGAAAATGTACCCAAACATTCTAGTCCCCCTGCCCCTCTAGGCGTTCGACGGTTTTCGGATTCATTCCGCGATTTCCCCTCGAGGATACAAAACTGTACGATACCGTTGCATGTGATAGGACATTAGACCTCGTAGAATCCTCGGCATAAGTCGATCAGGTACTTTAGCAGGCTAACAGCCACCTCGAGTGACTTCTTTACAGTCCCTTAAACCGAGACTATACGTTCGGTTGACAACCGTCTTTTGTTTGATAATAACGAGTTTTATATCAACCCTCTACTCCAGCCCCTTCTTCTATCACGCTGTCAAGGAGTCCCTCTGTTGACCCTGCTTCTGACACACAGTAGAACTCTATGATCTTCCGAGCACTCTTTCGAATCTCCCAATGTGTCGCACAAGTTTTCTATGTACGAGACGTGCACTTGCAATGTCGAGTAAATATCCACACCGTAACAGTTACTGCTGCATGATGGACGTCTAGGTGCTAGTACTTTTGCCAGAGGCGAGGACGTGTCGCCTACACAATTATTTTACTCGAACAAGATCAGCAAAGTCTTCGGAGACATTGGTCCTCGCCTCTAGGGACTTCAGCATGATTATAGCTGTGCACGCCGCTTGACAGTGGGGACGCATCATCTGGCGTTCCGTTAGGCTACGTTTGTACAACGCGGAGGAGGCTCGCGGTTCTAAAATCCTTAGGAACGTATGTATAACCTCGGCGATCTCCAGACTCGTCCGCGTTGCCACGAGCAGCACTGGGATCGGTAGCGTTCGACATAGTGTTTGTACGAGTACGCATTAGTGTCTAGACTTTTGTAGACCAAGAAGCGCTCCGGCCTCGATTCTCTACCTTACTTGAGTTGAAATTGCCGACATCTCCGTTCAATAACAGCAGGAAGTCCCAGACACCTTGGGTGAAGCTGGACAAAGGGAGGTCGCGACCTTATCCAACTTGCTTGGGACCAAACCACTGATAAGCTATAGAGATCGATCAGTCGCCCAATCTATTTTTCTGCTGCACACTGAGAACCGAGTATTCTCAGAAAGACGTTTGCAATCTATTCTAGATGTCCATTATGATAATATTAATTATAAACGCAATTTGATTTAAGAAACCATCGAGAGATCTCAAGCTCGACTAGCAACATTGGGTTTTTCGAACCGGCAACGCTGTGAAGTCTCCCTGGAAACTAGGGAGTAAACTAGTAGATCGCATGACACGAGACACCATATGGCGACTGACCTACTCTTATTCCTTGTTTGTGGTTTATCAGAGGAAGATCGTGACTTTACCGACCGTGCTTGGGCCCAAACTATAAAGACCAATAAATGTAGGGTATTGTTTTAATTCTTGGGAAAGTAACTTGTAATTTGAGTTTCGGGGATCATTAATAGTGATGTGGGTGAGAGCATCGAGGACTGGAACGTAGCTTCGTAGACTGTTGAGACGTATAGCACTGGCCAGTGGCAGTTTAAAGTAGCGACTAAGCCTTAGCCGACTAGTTAGGGTAGCTAACATGTGTAGTGGTTTGTTACAGACGACCACCATCCTCCCCCCACATTCACTCCGCCAGAACTGCCCAAGATGGTTCACGTGAGAGGTACAGGTACACCTCAATCAAAACCATGCTACAATCTCGCAAGCTGACCTTCCTTGTTTCGATAATTCACCACGATGTACATTGTGACCAATTATAACGCGCCACTGACGACGCCGGACTCGTTGAGCTGCTTTGTCGATTGATACAGTCCGCGACAAAAATTTGGCACACCGTATATTTATATTACGTATAAATATATTCACACGCGATTAAACATAATCTGTATAATGGAATTTTTCTCTTGAACGGGGTAGTTCTTGTGAAAATGTTAGCTACAGATTTGTCTACTGTTGATACTGAAAGGGTGAAAAAAATCTTCAAGGGGTGAAAAGAATATTTACTGGAATATCTTGGAAACAATTAGAGCTAGAAGAATAATTCGCACAGAAAAATGGTGTGTTTTATATAAGGAATCTAGCGATGTACTCTGATTTTTTGGGCATTGATTGTTTAAATATTTTATGTCTTCTTGGGTATTTATGTGTAGTTTGAGTATTTTTGAGGATTTTTCTACTCAAATATTCACTTCTCTGTTCATTTCAGAGAAAATAGTAAAAATTATAAAAATATATCAGGTGTGTTATTTTTTTGTCGTGTAATTACATCGTTAATTAGAGTTGGGCAATGTTTAATACACTTACAATTAATGATTAATCTTTGAAACATTTGAATATCAAATGGTATTAACGATGAAGTTTTCAAATTAACTGATCTTCAATTTAATTATGGTTACCTGAAATAACTATTTTATCATCGATTAAAATAATAATTAAATTGATTATTTTATTGTCAATTCGATTAATAATTACATTAATTTTTTAACTCTCAATTGACATTAATGGTTGCATTAATTATTTAACCGTCAATTTGCAATTATTTTAATTATTTGATTATTATTTGGGTCTAGAATAATCTATTAAAATTACACACGTGTGTTCATTGATCTAAATTATTATGTATCAATTTGTTTATTTATTTTCGTTACATTGTACCCTACAATTCGTCCATGATGTAATTTTTTTGTTTCAGTCATTACGTCGTTATATTAAATTAAAATAAATTTTAATTAAATTCAAGATTTTAATCCATCATTGCTCAACTCGGTTGACGATCCATTTGCACTCGATCGCTAATCACAATAACCGAGATTTTTTCGACATCGGTTGATCTCGGTTCCTTTAGAATTTTAAATTTATTTATTTTTTAACAGTGCTGGGTTTAGAAGTTTGTTTTCAAATTTTTAAAAACACTACAAGCGTATTGGTTGAAATTGATCAGTGAATTTATTTACATTCCATGATTTCCCATGAAATTACATTTATGGCTTTTGTAACTGCAAAATAGGAGCTTTGCAGCTTTGTAACTTATCACTGTGACATATCTGGTATTTTCTGTATTACGTATCCTGAGTAGGCGTCTATTTAATTGCTTGTTAATTATTATTCCAAATAATGTTAATAGTTAAATTAGTGGTGAAAAGTTGTTACTAAAAATTCGAATTTCAGTAAGTATGATATACGGGTATCTACAATAATTTATACTTCGATCTTTCTTATCCTTTGCTATCATGTTTTCTTATCATTTGTTAGTATATTAATTAGCAATAATTTTACCAACGCTGCAATATGCATTCACTCTTCTAAGTTGTCTTCCAGATTCGCAATTTGAATGGCAAAAAGATTTCTTCAATTCCGTAGAGTCTTTCGAATTTGGAAAGGCCTGGGCAACTTGCGGCTCCGCTCCCTACTCCTGGGTCCTCCCCACCAAACGACTGTAGAATGTAAGAGGAGTGGGGAGATTAGGAGTATAGATATACTAGTTGCCCGGACCTAATTTACACATTTTGTTTTTAATTTATTTTTAACAAAGTTACAGTAGAAGAAAGATTAACTTCATTCAGAATGACTTTCGCATTCATATTTAGTTCGTACAATGGCAGTTTCTCACTGGTTATTAAAGCGCAAAAAGAAAATTCGTGGGACAGTGATATTACATAATGATTTCAATTAACTAGTTACATTCCAACCAAGCTATTTAAATTTTGAAAAAATCCAGCACTGTCCAAGTCAATCGCGAAGTGTCTTTTAATAGCATAAAATTTAGAAAATTAGGTGAAACATTAGAAAGAAACATAAATTTTATTATCATTATATTTGTTAACTACTTTATCCGGTCTCGACGAGTGCATGCAGCTAAAGTAGACACATTCTATAGTTTATACGTTCAGTTATCGATTCTATTGATTTACTTATGCGTTGTAGACTCTTCGTTCAGTTTGTTCTTTTCGTTTGTACAGTAATTGGTAGAAATTGTTTTCTCATTTCGATAGAATCACTAGACATCACATTGTTTTCTTTCTGATTATTAACAATCTATTTTTTCACGTTATTATACAATTCATCGATAGCATTAGCACTTAGAGATCACCATAGAAGTCGCCATAAAATCTCGTAGCTTCACGTCAATATCGATGTCATTTATACAGGGTGTCCCAGCTGACTATAACACCTTCAGTATTTCGCTCGCCATTGACGATATCACAAAATGTCAGAGGAAAACATTGTGGTAGGCAAAGTATTTTTTTCAAAGTCTTCAAATCGAAATTAATTAACATAATTCATGAGATTTATAAAAAATACAAGAAAAAACAGAAACATGAACAGAGTAAAAACTCTTTTATTAGAAAATATTAAAAATCATCAATGATCTTGAAACCTCTAAAACCTCTATAACCTTGAAAAAAATTTCTTGTTCGCCACAATAGCAATTTTTTACGCTGTCAATGATAAGAGAAATATCAGAGGTGCTTGAGTCAGATGGTACACGCTGGATAAAGTTGTAGATTTCATTATTAATTATTAATTAATTCATCTTAGACGAGTGGTTACACTAACTCATCGAGTAGCCTTCGAAATTCCGGCTACTCGAGGGAATAATTGAATAAGCGATAATTGGTCCTTACGATTGGTAACACCGTTGCTGGGAAAGAAATTCTAATTAAAACGTTTAATTGTGTCCGTCACGAATTACGAGAACCGAAATTTATTGTGGTGTTCGTCTGCGTAAGTAGTGTAGCGAGAACGAGTCAAAATCAGTGTTTCTCACTCCACGACTTAGAAAGGATTTTGCAAAGAAGAAATAAGTGCAAAATAGATTATGAGAAAATTATAAAATTAAATCATTTCACTTGGGTTTAATTTCAACGCTTTCATCTTCCAACCCCTCAGAGGACAGACATTTTTCAAAACACTGTAGTTCATAGACTTTCGAAAAGAAGTTTATAAAATTGATGAAATTTTTCCTGGATCAAGTCATTTGAGGGTCAATATCAAATTAATGGTTTGAGGAATGCTGTTTCGATGCAAACGTTTCCAGTGATTCAGTATTTTCTATTTTCTGTGTCCTGAAGTATATACATATACATATATTTCATACCGGGTGAGGCAGAACTATGTCCACCTTGAATATTTCCATTATTTGTAGTAATATGACAAACTGTTATACACTAAGCTTGCACAGTATTGTGATGCAAACATTTATGTGTGGATAGAAGCTTAGAGGACACATTTCAAGGTGATATTTATTTTAAAAAAATGAAGTGCTGGTTTTTTAATCGTGAAGTGATAGTCAGCGTTCGGACAACTTCAGGATCAAGGTCAAATATGGTAGCCAAATAAACTTTCTTACGTTGCAGAAAATATTCAAAGTAGTGACATAAAACATTTTGTTTTATATTACTACAAATAACGCGAATATTCAAGATGGACACAGTTGTTGTCCCACCCTGTACATACAATCATTATATGAATATGTATGTATAATGTACATACATTTGATTTAGGATGTTTAGAGTACGATTTTTCAGTATATATATACTTATATACATTTTTTTCTCGATGTGTGTCACTTGTACGTGTTCTATAAGTATACATTATACATATAATATACATTGATCGGTTATTATTATATAATCGTACGTTCTTTGTGTCATTTTATATATTATCGATTGCAGAAGGATAATATATACTATAGTTTGTAGAGAGCACGGTAGCATTCGACACATTTATTATTACAATTTCTTTCCATGGTAACACTAGACAGGGCACATTTCCATATAATTCTATTTTCATGCGAATTTCTCGTGTTTCTTTTTCACATTTTTTTATCGATGGTTTTTTTATACTTACGTATAGGTGGTGTTTCATCTGATTATCGTGACAGGTGCCTAACCGCTTGATAACTGTCCGCTGCGGACGCTTAGCGCGCGCGTCAAAGATGGCCGACGTGGTTAGGTTTCCGCGAACTATGCCGGGCTCCAATTACGCATTTATTACTAGTACACTCGATTTTTTGAAACCTAAATAAGAAAAATGATACTTATTCCGTATATTACACTTATTGTATTATGCTAATAAAATTTTAATAACAATACATAGTGCTTTGGGTATTCATAAAATACTCTATCCACCTTGACAAGAAATTAAAGTTAGTATAAACTGTAATTGTTACTTAATTATTACATAAAATTTGGTATAGTTCGAGATATTAACACACTATTATACTTGATTAATTTATAATGATTATAGAAAATAAAATCGATTAAAAAAGAATAAAATTAAATATTTGCAACGTAGAATAGAGATAAACATTTTCATGAATCCTGGATGTATTTTTGGAGAACGCATAATTCGAAGACTACGCTGGCAACGTTGGCCATCCGAAAACATTATGGCGGCACGTGCAAGGGATAAAGTATGCGTGCCTGTAAGCATGGGGCTGTAGGCTCTTGCTGATAACAAGTATAATACGCTATAAAGGGGGGAGTTAGGTCACGATCAGTGTGACACTCTGTCTTAACCATTGTTGCTTTGTCTATTAGCGGGCGCCGGGCCACGTGTCCAGATACCGATTAATACTGGTCTATTAATTGTAGGTGAAGTCAGTCGTGATCGAGACGACCCTAACGGTGAGTTTCGAACGAACCTAATTTCACCTATCCTACATCACACTATCTAATCAATGTTGCACTGTACAACGGACACGGTGACTCGTCTGAGTGACTAAACAATGATTTTTCAAATCTGAACCATCGTGATGTTAATTTACAATCTACTCCAAAAGTCCTGTCCATAGAGGACGATTGGAGGTGAAGTTTGTTTTCTCTTTTTTTATTGGAAACATATATTTTTAGTGCAACTTCTGTATGCAACCTGTTAAAGAGGTATCATGGCTAAACCATTATCTCCGAACATATTTGGACATCACCAGTTTCAAATAAAAATGTCTCCCGAATTAAGGGTTTCTAGCCAGAAATTGTTTAATACTTTTTTGTAAAGGATTGCGCATTGCATCAACTAATGCATTCAGAAATATATGTTACCTTTACAGAAACAAACTTGACCTTCAAATGTCCTCTATGACACCAACTACCAAAAAGCTACCAAGGTCGATTTATACACCCCTCACAACCGTTTGACTTTTGTTTGAAATATTTGTCTATACCATCGACAGTTTCGGAAATATTCCAGCACCACGTCTTCAGTGACTTATTCTGTGTATTTACCTATGTGTATAAGCACGAATGTGATTATGTCGTTTCGAATATGTCGCTTGCTTTCAACAGTAGAAAAAAAATGTCATAGGAAAGCATTGTTTGACCCTAATGGACAAATATTAAGGCAGACAAGAAATTTTTTTCAAGGTCATATTTTTTAAAATTTCTAGATCATCGAATCTACAGGGACTATCAGTTAAGTGTGCCACCTAAATTACTTGTAAACTATTGGGTATGTGAAAAAATGGTTGAAACGAAAGTTGTATGGTCTTAAGATGTTCTGGCAACCACAAGATCAAAATTGTTCAAAACCCTTCACATTGAACAAATTCGAGGTGACTGTCATATCTAGATAAAACAGCAAAATATAAAACACTAATTATTACATTGTATGCTAGCCTTAAGACCATACAACTTTCGTTCCAACCATTTTTTCATATACCAAATGGTTTACATATAATTTAGGTGTTATACATAGCTGAATCAGCCTGTACAATTGAAATCTCAAAAACTATGGCCTTCTGAACATTTCTTCAGTTATCATAATACATACGGTTTCAAACCAAACAGTATTGTCCCTCGACATCTTTTTTTATCGTTAAGGGTAAGAGAGATATTCAAGGTCACGAAGTTACGAAGTTCATTTTATAATTGTATATTGATGTAATTTATTGTTGTTTTGCAGCCATGAGGAACCATCGGAACTCCGTCGGGATGACCATGATGAACTCGACGAAGCAGGTAAACAAGGTGAAACCAAACGTGAACCGAGCGCCGAGCGATTCCTTGACAAGTCCGACTCAACCGTACAATCAAAGGTACCTAATTAGTGTTAAACACTCGATTCGATGTATCGCGCATTTCAAGTGTGCGTGCTCCACGAGAGAGACCTGATTAATTATGCAGAAATAATGTTGTACAAAAGTTGGTGCAGATGAGACCCATTTTGCGTGTAGATCTCACCGCATCAGTTACTTAACACTTACCTGCAGTAGATCACAAAAATCCACATACTTGTCAAATATTGAATATCTTTCACTTTTGGTAACAATGATTCCGATGGACGCGTGATTTCACGTGACTGGTGGTTTCCTTTGTAAGTCGACGCGTAGAAGTCGTGTGAAGATCAAGTTTGTTTTTTGAAATGAAATCAATCATTCTACTTGTAATTTCATATGAAAAAGGTACTAAGGTACTACTCGTGGCTGTAAATTATTAGTTCAGGAGACATTTTCAATTTGAAAATGCCACATTAACATCAAAACATTTTCTGAACTAATGGTTTTCAGGTATAAGTGGTTTAGTACTTTTTCTATATCTACAGAGAATTACAAGCTTGATCGACAAGTGAATTCAAGAATATACAACTTAAGAAAAAAACGGAGTTGACGAACAATGCGTATGTGAAATTGAAGAACAATACGTATGTAGAATTTTGTGGTCAACTGTACATATACATACGTATGTATATGTCCACGCGTTATTGATGAAACCAGTAATTGTCCATCGCTTTCGTCGAACATCCAGTGAATAATTCACTAATTATGGCTTTCAGGTCTTTGATTGGTAAATTCGTTGAGCTTCAAGAATTTTTTCTGCATTGATCACAAAAGCTATGGAGAGGTCTTTTGAACAAAAAAAGTTCAAACGCAGTGACCCAGTAAGCAAACATGCTCGATTTTTTGGACAGTAGGCTGTGCCAGAACAACATACTTCTGCGTCCGAATAAATATCGCTATATGCTGGCACGGTGCGCCGGCACAAGCTGAGGGTAGAAGTAGAGCAGAACGAAGGCAACTCGGTCCTTCGTTTAAGAGGGCAGCACGGTCGCACTAACGTGGCGGAAGTCGAATAATATCCCTTGTGTAGTTAACCTAAATGTACAGATTATTTAAAACATTTCTATATTTAACATGTTTGCACAAATTCTCATTATAAGACTATAAATTAAAAAATTAGCGAGTAAAGAATGGGCATTCAGAGAAATTTTGTAATATATTTTAAAGGAACATTAACAAATTGTTGAAATAAATACAGTAAATGCGTACGTGGGTACCCGGTTGACTACACAAGGAATATACATGATCGACATCCGCCATATTAGAGTGACCGTGCTGTCCTCTTGAACGGAGGACCTAACCCATATCGGGCCTGCATAAAATGATACTTCTGCGTCCGAATAAGTATCTCTTTATGCTAACAAAGTGTGCTGTCCTAAATCGAGCAGATTCCGAGCATCCTCAGCTTGGAGCGCGTTGTCACAGTTTAAAGCTCGCCATCTGCTGTCATCGTACGATTGCAAGCTGTGCTTGATGTCTGCTCGAGGCAGGCCTGGCTGACTGGGGATATACAATATATTTCATAACATTATAGATATTTGAAAATAACAATCATAAGGCCTGGAAATCGCCATATCGCATTACATGGTTAAGTGTTACAGTATAATACATCCCATATCTTAAAACCATTAATCGTGCGATCAAATATTAATAGAAAGTAATATTTGGAAACGTAACAATACACGAATTCACCTTTGGGTCGGTAATACAGAGCTCCACTTATCTGAATTCTTATATTCTAAATTGATTTCTTTTTAAGTATGGCGTAGGACCTATTGTAGTAGGTCTGAGTTAGGTCTGGATTAGATCTAAGTCTACAATAGTAGGTCCTACGCCCTACTTAAGTAGGATACTATAACACATAAATGCTGTTAATTTGGTTAATCGAGGGTCTACTGTAAAGATAGTTGCACAAGTCTTGAAACGTTCTTCGACTTCCTGTCACTCTTCTCTGTCTTCGATTATGGTACTTGTCTGCAATAGCTGCACGATTAGAACTGTCCAAGCTCTCGATTACACAATGATATTTCTCGTAAGCTGCACAAACAAAAAACGGTTATTCCAACTGCAAGTGATCTAATTTTTAGTAAAACACGTATCCTTCTCTAATCTCTCTGAGAAACGATCTACGCGAAATTTCTGCATCGTATCACTTTGAATAACCACATAGATATCTCCACAGCATTCACGTCTACAGATCTCTGCTACGGAATATACAAACTTTAAATGAGGAACCTCTGAACGAACAAGTTTGCACATTATTGAATGCACTGAAGTTTATTTCATAGATCCTCTTCCGACGAAATGTTTTAATTAGCATGTTACTTTAATTCTACGTACAATGGCGGACAAAAGTTAGCGACGTCCTAATCTCCACAACCTCGCCCTACACTCCACAGGAGTTTGGTGGGGAGGAGCCAGGAGTAGGGAGCCTTGCTAAATTATTGTATGACATTTTTTACGAAGATATAACATGTTGAAAATTTAAAATCTTTTTTTTCAGCCTTTGCTGTAAATTAAGATGCATTACTTAAAAGAATGTCCACCCTTCAAGATGAGTTAAGATAATTTATTGTCACGGTCTAGAATGTTTCCCATCTATCTGAACTAGACAGGACAATAAAAAAATCATATTCAACTAAAAAAATTCTGTTAGAGATTGCAAATACTTTTGTCCGCCACAGTAAGTACACGAACCATCTAACTCAACGGTTTTCATTCGAGAACTTCCATGCGATCCAGAATCATTCCCACGACAATCGGACTTAATTTTTTTCATAGTCAGTTCATCTTTAGAATAGTCATTATCGTTCATATTTTACCGAAACTGACCGCTTTAATTATCCTATCGAATTTCGACTCTGTGTCTCAGCCGGAAGTGTAGGTACAGGCAAAAATCATCTGTGACCGTGAATCGTCGAAAAAAGTCGGTTTTCAATTTTCTAATTGCGACATGGATAAACAAAATTTGGGAACAATTCTTATGTTTGACGATCTCATTGTTTTTATTGTCACGTGCGTTCACCGTAGACTGAAATTTCGACGTGAATCAATGAAGCCCAAGGTTCCGTGCGAATATAAATCCAACGTTGCAAAATCCTTCTGATTCCAGATCGCAAGAGGAGTCCGCATACCCTGGCTACCATCTCGCCTACGAAGTCAAAAAACTCATGTATGCTTCTTTCGTTAACATTGTCTTACGTTGTGCGGGTGTTCATTCTCGGAAATATCGGATTTTCAATGCTGCTTGCACGCTTGCTATAAAATTGCATGTGGATAACGGCTATTTTTTATACAAACCTGCCATTATTTCCTAATAACCGTTTCACTTTGAAACTGACCTCCAGGTGTGCGAATCATTGATCCACAGATTTCCGACTGATTTTTCGAATGTTTTACTGATTAAAATCACTTATTAGTTTAATGATTTTCTGGTTGTCTACTGAATTTTAAAGTAGCATGTGGTGAAAGGAATTTGTTATGGTTGAGAAGGCAGTGGATTAATCATTGGGACACCTAATTGTATAATAATTCACAGCTTTGCACGTATCTTTCTCTGCATGGAGAGCTCTGAAAGTGAGAATGTGAAATATTTATCGAATTATGTTAATAAAAGTATCTGCTATCAAAGTAAACTACTATCGAAAATCTGACAAAGTGGAGGATTGTTTTTGCAAGTTTTATTGATACAATGTTTATCGTGTAATGTATCAAATAATATAAGATAATAATTATAATTTATCTTATGATATTATCATATTCATTGTTTCCATGTGAAGAGAATTATGGTTCTGATACATAAAAAGTCATCTTTCCGGAGAACATTGGGGGGAATCCCCTTTTGGGGGTTTGTTATAGTGCTGAGTGCTATAGTTGTTATTTGGTAGAGATTTGTTTATTGTTTTTCTAAATCTGGTATAACAGGTAAATATGTTTCTTCTGTATGGAATAAAAACAATATATGCTACTGGAAATGTTTGTTGTTAAAATGGTTTGACTGATTATAAGTATAAATACAGTTCTGTAATAAATAATTGATTTAATTAACTGTAGGGATCTCATAATATACGGGATTGAATTAACATATTGGTTAATGCTAGAATTAAAATAGATTAATAAATGTTTCCAGTAGTATAGTAGGGACTACATACATATTAGGCATACTAGTGTAAGGATATACCCATTCAAGTTTAATGTGTGAAGGTGACGTGTCAAAGCAACAAATACTACCTTAAATATATTTTTCATATTTTTGTTTCTGCGAAATGCTCACTTATATTTTAAATCAAATCATTTCCATATCGTTAGTCGCCATATTTTCATTTTCACACTGTTGCTCTCTCTGTAAAGATGCAATCAACAATTTATTACAGCGTAACCTTCACGTGACCTTGACATTCAGATCATTTATATTCTATAACTAGTGAAGAAAAGAGTAGCGTAAAGAAGCTGGTTGTTAGTTGATAGCTTATTGTTAGTTTGGGGCATATTGAATGCAAGATGTAGCTACCCAAAACTTGTCCTATACAAACGTACCCTTATTTTTTGGCTTAGAAACTATACTAGCCACAGTATTGTCCAACTCAGACATTCAATATGCACCCACCTAATATCTTCGATGTTAAATGTTGGAATACAATCGAGAATGTGTCGATTAAGGTTGGTGAGACTGTGGAAATGATTTTAGGCCAACGAGCAGAGCATCAGGGGGCACGAACGTGAACAACAACGGCGGCCTGCAGGTCGGAATCGCTGACGACCAGGCGAAGGACTTTGACTTCGAGAAAACCGAAATGAAATACGACTCGACGGGCATGTTCCACTGGAGCCCGTCCCGCAACCTCGAAGACTGTATACTGGATCGGAACCAGGCAGCCATGACGGTCCTCAACGGGCATGTCGTCGTCTGCCTATTCGCCGATCCCGACTCGCCCCTCATCGGACTGAGAAACCTTGTCATGCCATTACGAGCTTCCAATTTCCATTACCACGAGCTTAAACACGTAGTGATAGTTGGGTCTGTGGACTACATCCGCCGCGAGTGGAAAATGTTGCAGAATCTACCAAAGATATCAGTGCTAAACGTAAACAACGTTTTTACCTTCAGTCGTCCAAGCGCCTTCACTGCCGCTAAAAGTCTACTTTGAAACTGGAATCTTCCCTTTCACGCTGCTCAAAATTCTCTCTCTCTCTGTTTCTCTCTCTCTCTTTCTCTATCTCTCCATTGCCCAATTTCTTTTCTCTTTCGGTGAAAGTTGACCAGGGTTGGACAGCATCGCTGGACTGCATGATGTAGATTCCGGAAAATTAGCTATAATAATATAGTTTTTCGATAACCTTCAGATCAACTATCTAAATGAAGTTATTTACTAACGTGGCTCCCGCCCCGTGTTCGCTTCGCTTACCAACCCCCACGCGGCGCCTCGTGTGGCTTCGCGACTCGGAGGTTTTGCGTGACAGAACTATTTTATATAATAGGAAGATTGCGATTATTTGAAGGGGCACATGTAAACTGGAAAAGAATTTTTTCTCAAGGTTATTCTATAACAAAGTTTCAAGGACATCAGTATCCTTTTTAAATGGAGTTTCTGGAAAAAATGACATCACGTGATTCCTCGTAGTCAAAACTTTTGTAAAAACATATTTTTGTTCAATAACTGCGTAAAACACTACTACATTTTATGTTTTATTGTTTTTTTTAATAATTGTATCGAGATCTGCAGTCTAGTGATCATTTTCATCTTGTCTCTGTCACTTCTTGAGATACGGGAGAACTTTGCTTATAGTTTAGAAAGGTATCGAGGGCGCTGTTAGTGTCACTAATACCATACAGATGTCTTATAAGAAGTCCTAATTTATTTAGATCCTGAAATACCTCCGTAATTGTTTGCTATTTGAGATGCTAGCCTAGCTGAATTTAATTTTCTCAGTCAGATAGCAAAGACTGTTGACCCTTATTCAAATCTGGTTTTTTTTGTAAGTGTAGAGACTAGAACCCTAATCCTTTTGTATATTAATCAGGTCACCGACAGAAAATTTAGAGACTCTTTTTCTTTTCTTATCTTTGCTTTTTATAAACGCAGTTCTCTTACATTTCCGAAAGTACAGAGATGATCGATAAGTTATTGTCTCACCCTGTATGTCTGCTTTCATTGAAACAGATCATAGTATCAGCAAAGGATAGCAATTCTTAAAATGAAGCCAACTCTAGTTCATTCCAAGAACTGCTATTCGGTGACTAATAAATTGAAAATGTAACATTCTCAATTCAGAAATCAAAAGTACTTTCCTTTCATAATGTTCTTTGAGAAGTCACACAAGTATTACAGAGAATATTTTCCTGAAATATTGGAAACCAAGATTTGCAATAATTTGAATCGTTTGGCGTAATGTCTAAACGGTAGTAGGAGTAACATTCATTCCCCTGCGTAAAATTTAGTAAAAAATGTGTACTATAATAATGCTTCTGTGTTCTAAGATTACACCAAGGTCCGTCCAATATTCCATAAATTGTTAAATTCAATTAAAACCATGAATCAAGAAACTTTATTTAATAGTTTCACATACGTAAACGTGAATGAAATGGAACTTGAAATAATCTTATATCAGAAGTGTATAATGCTTAAAATTTAAACTGTTTTCCTAAATAGTTTTAGTCTCTCACAAATCCAGTAGATCAGGAATTAATTCCAGTTGTACTTCTCCCTAGACAGCCTGTGTATACAATCTAGAAAATTCTACCCTCTTCTCCTTCACGTAGGGTGTCATCAAACTGGCGATGTAATAAAACATTAATTGAAAATATGGAACATAATATTAAATATCGTTATTAGCAACGATTGCATTAAAAAATACCAACTTTTGAATTGATAAAAATCGCATTCTTTCTTTTAAATAATTTTTAATTATTTACTGCAATAATATTCCCAAATTTTTTAGCTATAATTTCGACAAGTGGAGTGCAGAAAATATAGCAGAAACGTTTAGTTTATTATAATTACCTGCTTCTTAACACAGCGTTAAACATAATTTTATTTGTAGGCACAGGAAAACTATTGTTCTACATTTTCAATTAATTTCCGTATATAACATAATCGGATCGACAGCAGATGATGATCCTAAGTAAACACTTCCCTTTATCCTATAGTCTCCATCTCCGATCATCATTTGTACTTGATCAGATAACATTTCTCAAATTATACCTCTAAATTGGTGACATCCTGTTCTGGGTGTTCTATTTAATTGGAACTTACGAAATAATTTGTTGACTATGAACAATATTAAAGAATTACTATTATAAGTTGCTTGGTATACACCTGGACATTGCGTGGCACAAACAATTTTTGGTACTGAAATTTTGAAAGGTATTTCAAGATCAACAATTTGTGCAGCCAAGGGTACAATATTCCATACAAAAAAATTCAATTGATCTTGAAAGTTCCTCTAAATGTCATACAAAAAAAACATCTTGCAATGCAATGTGTCACTTTAAACCAAACAACCTTTCTGATAATAATTGTTCTTGATATCTTCAATAGTATATAAAACACTATCTGTTTTTCAGCTAAAAAGAACACCCAGTAGTAACCTTTCAAAAGAGTCAGAAATAAAAGTTGTGACCTATATTATGAATGACACATGGTTCTTACAGGGTTCACCATTAAGCAGAGCAGATTTACGCGCCGTGAATGTGAATCTGTGCGATATGTGTTGCATCCTGTCGGCTAAAGTGCCTAGCAATGATGACCCCACCCTCGCCGACAAGGAGGCTATCCTCGCGTCCCTTAATATCAAGGCCATGACCTTTGATGATACGATTGGAGTACTCAGCCAAGGTATGCACAGCGTTCCGCTGCTCTTCGTGGAGAGGATATAGTGCAGTCTTGAAAGTACAATGAATACCTTGACAAATTTAGTACATGGAGTAAAAATAACATTAGAGTATCTTTACTGACACGTGCATTGATCAAATTAGTATCGCTTACTAGTATCGCTTTCTAGTATGAACACACCACACACAATGACAAGTTACAATTTTTTGATTCGTGAAGAAACTCTTAGACTAGTGTTATAATTATAAGTGCATCGCTGTAATTGGAACTATACACCGACACTTGTAACTCTATACTAAAGCATCGCCTTACACGATACGCTGCATTTATACGCTGCACGCATTAGTATGTATTTACTGAGAAGCACTCGTTTTGCCTTCACCTCTAACAATAACGAAAGCACTGTTAAATAAGAGAAATTTTGAGACACTGGCGTAATTAATAGCTAACATAGTGTCTAGTCAGCTTAAAATCACACTACATCTTGCCCGCAAAGAGTAATCTCTAAAAACATCGAGCTTTGGTTTGGTTACGTTTCACGGTTCAAACTTTCCCCAACATGTAATTAAATATTAAGTGGCAATTGCAGCAAATAATAAGCAAGGTAATTTAACCGCAGTTGGCAGCCCGATCGTTTTACAGCGACGAGGATCCGTTTATGGAGCTAACGTGCCAATGATAACAGGTATCAAAGCTTAATTCAATGTAGAGATCAGCAATAGTCTTGATGTATCGAATCGGTTTCTCTTCCCTAGAACTTGTAAATGATAGCAACGTGCAGTTCCTTGACCAGGATGACGACGACGATCCGGACACGGAACTCTACCTCACCCAACCCTTCGCCTGCGGTACTGCCTTTGCCGTCAGTGTGTTAGACTCGTTAATGTCAACGGTTAGTAGTCGTTTCAGGATCAAACATTAATCAGTGAGTTTTCCTGCAAGGTTTCATTGTCGTGCATGTTTCTATTGCAGACGTATTTTAACCAAAATGCGCTGACTTTGATCCGGTCGCTGATCACTGGTGGAGCAACGCCTGAACTAGAATTAATACTGGCTGAAGGAGCAGGTTTAAGAGGTGGTTATAGGTAAGTTGCAACAAACATTGATACTTTGTCCTAGGAAGAGTGCCCAGTAAGCAAAATGCTCGGTTTTGACCGGGCATCTGCGTCAGCATGGTATTCTGCTCGCAGCGTCTGCCCGGCAGGAGCTGTCAGGAAGATGGAAGGCAGCTCGGTCCTGGATTCTGCCTGCGTTGCACTAACACAGACGAGGTATTCTTGTCTAACATTAGTGCGACCGTGCTACCCTCTTACAGCGAGGCAGAATCCAGGACCGAGCTGCCTTCCATCTGCCTGGAAACTTCTGCCGGGCAGACGCTGCCAGGAGAATACCATGCAGCTGCGTCAGTAGAACTAGCGCTTTACGCTGGCAGGGTGTACCCGGCAGAATCGAGCAGATTCCGAGCATCCTATGCTTCGAGCAGCTTTGAGCGTCGTTCTCACAGGATAAAGCCCGCCATCTGTTCGCTAGGCTGTGCTCGATATCTGCTCGAGGCAGGCCTGGCTGACTGGGTATGTTTATGTTGGCTTGAAACTAATGATGTTCATTATTTACAGCACGGCTGATAGCCTGGCCAACAGAGATCGGTGTCGAGTTGGTCAGATTGCACTGTACGATGGGCCCCTGGCTCAGTATGGCGAAGGAGGCAAGTACGGTGACCTCTTTGTCGCAGCATTAAAGTCGTATGGAATGCTGTGCATTGGTCTGTACAGGTACAGGTACCGGACTTTTTTCCTTCTCTCGATGGTATTTATTGGATTACTGTACACATGATACATTTATCTTACGTCTCTAAAAGATGTCTCATCTGGCTGCTGCGATTGTTACACTGCCGTTAATTATCTTTTTACTGTACCATTCTCGTACTTACTATGTGATTTATGATTTTTTGCCGCATACTTTTACATTTTCCGTTTTTGCATCATGAAAAAAAAAAGAAACGTCAACCGTAAGTTGCCTTCATCCAACAAATACCTATCATTTTTTACAATTCTCTGTCTCTCTTTCTCTCTCTCTCTCTCTCTCTCTCTCTCTCTCTCTCTCTCTCTCTCTCTCTCTCTCTCTCTTTCTCTATTTCTCTATTTCTCACCTCCACTCTCTTCTCTCTCGCTCTCTCCTTTCTCTCTCTTTCTCTCTCTCTCTCTCTCTCTCTCTCTCTCAATTTCTCTCTTCCTATTTCTCTTTGGTGTCATCTATTTGTTTAGTGCTTAGTTACTGTTTGCCTACGTTTAATTTAGTTTAGTTTAGTTCCGATATTAAACATGGTGTGTTTAGTTCAAGTCGTACATCTTGCTTGACATCCTCCTCGTCGTTCAGAGAATAACAGTGTGTTTGAACTTTTAGGTTTCGGGACACGAGCTCATCGTGCGATGCCTCATCCAAGCGATACGTCATCACAAATCCCCCGGATGATTTTACGTTACTACCAACAGACCAGGTAAATACGTTTCTGAGACACCACAATTAAATTTCATATAACCACTAGGGGTGGGCGGGCACCCGAAAATTTATATTGTTCGGCGACCTGAATATCATAGACTAATTTTTGGGTCCCGACTCGAACCCGAATTTCCGGGTACCCGTCTACTTGTAATAGCCACCCAGTGGCAATTCTGTTAATTACGAAATAGAATTATGTAATGATAATGATATCGCTTTGTCGGCAGGTTTTCGTGTTAATGCAGTTCGATCCAGGTCTCGAGTACAAGCCAAGCAGAGGTGCTAGAGGAAAGGACGATGCCTCCTGACTGTTGCTGTGTAGCGCCCTCACCGATGGACCTTATTCCTACATCTAATCGTACAAAGGAAGCCACCATCATGCCGTCCGTCATCCCTACGGATCCATCATACCTTCGTTGGCTGGCGTATTGGTACGACATCGCGTGTCCTCAACGAATATTATCGCAGACCCCGTCCATAGAGCAAGTCATCGCAACACGTCCGTTGTTTCGCTGGTCATACAGCGTTGTCAGCTATGGTTTCCTCGACTATCTCGCAGCCGGATCAGTTTCCCTTTAAATAGTGTGTCCGCAGTAATTCTTCGTTTGTTCTTAATTACACTTGTACCGCTGTGTGAGATTCGTTTTCTACAATTTCTGCGTTGAGACGTGGTCGTAGCAAAGATGGAGGCGAACATCGTGACAAGCTGATTCAACCAGGAGATGGAGATGGAGAGCAAGAGGAAGAACAGGATAAGAAGCAAGAAGAGGAAGAAGGGAAACGGGAAGCGGCATGGTGAACTATGGTCCGAGGGTAGCTACACGTTACACTATACAAATATCTCAGTAAGATACAAAGTGTATCGTCTTCCCTGGAAGGCAATATATGGACTGAACGGCTTACCGTCAAGAGTAACAAACTGTGTGATTAAATCCCCCCTCCCCATCCCTTCAGAAGTACAGGAAAACAGGAGAAGAGAGAGAGAGAGAGAAAGAGAGAACTGTAACCCTAAAGAACAATGTGAAGCAAGCAGCTTAAGAAAAGTTCACGCGCTTAAGAACATCATCAAGGCTGATCGCTGAGGAATTGTAATCGCCTTCGCGACTTAATTGTATACCATCGCTGTAGGTCATTCAGGATATGTAAATAGGCACAGAAGAGATGCATCGCTGTACCACAGTATACTGTAAAAAAATGGAGAACAAAGAGAATCGCAGAGGAGAAGCCAAAGAAACATGGGACTTTATCGAGATCAACCTCATCGTGACAACTTTTTGTCCTTAAACATAGAAACATTGTTCACTTCGCCGGACAGAAGCGTGTGTTCGTCTCTCATATCGTGATTTTGTACCTTGCCTTGTCTGCAATAGTACATATGCATATATGTACATGTATATGTATACATGCATGTGCAGAGTGGCCCGTAATGTTGCAGCAAACTGTATTTCTCTGCTCAGAGCTGGAAAATGATTGGTCAAAAATATTTACGCATGGTTTGATAAGTTTTGTTGCATATAGGAAAGAATTTTATGGTGATTTGAAAGTTTGTCGCATAGAGAAAAGAACCTCACAATGATTTGAAAATTAAAATTGCAACATTTTATCTACCAGTACTTTCGACATTATTACTTAAAAGAAAACGATTATGTTTCATTAAGATGTAAGGTGGTCACTAAAAAGCTTATTAGATCTTTGGTAATTAAAGTGTTAATTAATTCTACAGTTGAATGGTTTATATCAAAAGCTTTACTTTACGATAAGGGTTTGGAATATGGTTTGTTATGTTTCCTAATAAGATTGTTATTGTCGTTTCGTCATCAGAATTTTGACCATTTTGTCATTCAACAAGACTGGTTCGATTTATTAAACCTTGAGCACCATTTTGGACATCAGTGTCTAAAAAGAAAGTGATCGAAAAATGTATGAATTAATTTACAAACTTGTACTGTGCAGAAAACCAAAATTTAACATTGGAACCACCAGACAAGTAAAAATACTGGGTTACAAAGTTTTTAGTTTAGAATTATTGAGGGTGTAAATGGTTTCGTAAAAAGTTATTGAATAATGTAATCTTGTTATGCCATAAGGCAATATGAACAAAGTAGTTACTTTTAGTGTTACACTTTTCTGAATAATCGTACAAAAAATACAAAAAAAAAACAACAGATGTTACATGGAAGGAACATAAGTATTAGGTACCATGATTCTGTTCTGGTGCAGCTGTTAGGCGAAAGCAACAAAGTCATTGGGTAATATTACTTTTTTTGTTGTGCAATACTACTTAAGGCGAGAATATTCGATAAAGATGCAACTCAAAAGTGATAAGTTACGAAGTTGTGGTATGTTTTTCAGCTTGAGTAGGGGTGTGAAGTTTTGCTTTAGCAAAAGGGCCGCCCTGTGTAAATAGTAATAGATCAGTTGTAAACGATGTGCCGAGACCCACAAAATAATAGAGTGTGTGTGAACAAGAGTGCGGGGCTTCGTGTAAACCTTTTCCTCGTGTCTCGCGTCGTACACGAACAAAAAAGAGAAAAGAGAAGAGAAAAATCTCAATCAAGCACTTTGTACAGGTTCTATACATAAACGTATATATATGTATTTATACGGACGCGTGTGTACATATATCTATACATGGCCAGGCGACATCTATGCATACATATATGCACGCATGAAGAAGAAGACGATGAAGAAACCGAAAACGAAAAAAAAAATCGAGAAAAACACCCTTTTCCACACGGTTTTGATTATAAATCGACTATATATGAATTATAGGTATATATGCACATATGTGTGTATACATAGACACTCTCTCTTTTATATATTTTTGTGAAACTCACGTATGTGTGTATACGAATGTACATATATACATACATTCATACACCCACGCAGATATGTATGTATGCATGTGTGTCGGCACGTGTGTGTATACATACATGAATGTGTATATACATAGAAGGATGAATGGAGTAAATATACTTAATTAAGGACACCGATACACCTGTACACGAGATACATCCTGATCAACTGTTTTCAACCCCCTACCCAAATTTTTTCCTACATTTTCGTTTGTTCTCGATTCTTTCCAATTTTTTTTGGCTCCTCCCACTCCTTGTCCTAGAAACGCGCGCGCGCGAGCGCGCGACACTTTGCGATACGCACACACAATCATACGACACACAGATCTTTGCGAGGATCCTCGGGGGCTGATGGCTAGGGGTGGGTTCGAGTGACTCGCGAACCGAAATAAATTCGAGAAAAAATTAATCGTGATTTTCGGAAATCGGAAATATTTGACGGTGATACAAGAGCGAAACAATTAACAGTCTTAAAAGGATTGGGTTGTAAGTTGACCAAACTGAGTTTTTTTGGTGAATTCTGGTTTAAAATTTGGTGAGTTTATTCTTCAAAGATCACGTTTCAAAATTCCGCAAGAGAAGTCGATCTTCCCATATCGTCAGTTTGAACAACATAATTCATATTCTCCAGAAATATTTTGGGTTTGAATAATGATGCAAGAAGCAGATCAGATCAGTCAAAACTTTATTCGTACGAATGTGGTTCATTTGAACTTTTCTAAGTACACTCGACGAACATAGTACTTCGAAATGTCGTGAAAAAAATCCATACCACCAGGTTGTCTTCTTTCAAAGAGTTGATCGAATAAGAAATAACGCGAACTATAAGTCTGAGAATTGATAAAGCAGTCTGACGTTATTTATACCAAGTGTTTCTGTCACATAATTTTTCTTGTATTTCCAAATCTGAAGAAAATGGCAGCACGAAACGATCTTTAAAGTCACACCACCAATTCCTTTCATTTTCCACTGTGATATAAACGGAATTTCTGATAAAATCGGAGACAAAAATTGTAGGAAGACCTCGAGATACAGCACCTTGCAAGAAAACAATTGCAACCAAATTAAGCTTCGTGGAGAACCCCGTTTTTCCCACAAGCTCCAGCAGACAAGAAAAGTGTTTGCTGGCAATCTACTAATCCCGTGAACGATATAGTTTCTAACTTGGCACAGAGGACCAAGTTGACCTTCATACTAAGTATCCATCGACCCTATCGCAGCCATCAGCAGCCCTAAAACTGACACGTTCCCACAACGACGGAGCTTATGAGCGTAAGGAAAGCAACCCCGGAGCAAAAAAAAGACAAAAGCAGTCGCATCAAATAGAGATCGACAGTAAAACAAGGGAACCGGAAGGGGGAAGGTGAGGGGGTGGACGAGTCGCGTGTGGCCGAGCGAAACTCCAAGCACGGGACAGTGTCGAGTGAACCGGAAGTGAACCGGAAGAAGCATCGAAAGCGATCGTCGTAGCATTCTCGAAGAAGAAAAAGGAGAAGCAGAAGAAGAGGAGGAGGAGGAGGAGAAGAAGAAGAAGAAAAGAAGAGAAGAAGAAGTAGCTGTGGTAGACGCTGCCGTGTAACGCGATAAACGAGTCGCCGCCGCCATCGCTGCTGTTTACAATATTCATGTGCACTATTCACTGCCACTGCAGTTCGTGTTTTATCGTTGTATATAACTTTCTATGTACGGGCTCGACCGAAAAATGAGACGAAACAGAGGGGGGCGGGGGCGGGAGAGGCTCCGTCTTGCACAAAACGCTTCTTCGAGTTCGCCCCTACCCCCACGATGGCCACCATAGAAATGGCCAGGAAAAAACGGACCTCTCTCGGAAGCGGCGCCCGCGAGTTTTATACAGACTGAATTCTAATCGCGATCGATTGTAAACAATAGCCACCATAGAGGACTTTTTCATACATCCGCGACCGGGCGAGGAGTCTGCTCTGATCGCGCACCGATCGTAGCTGAGTTTTTCCTTGTTGTGGCCGATTTTTCGAGTTGCTAGCACACAAGCCTGACCTGATCGAGCCAGAGACGTTCCGAAAGGAAATCGGTAACGAGACGTTCGATTTCCGTGCGGTCCTGGATGCTCGTAGTATTGCTGGGTTATTCGAGTGTTAATGATACGTAGGGATATGTGCATCGAGGCTGAATTTTTCCGGATGCATCGGCAAAACATTGGAAATATTTATTTGCGAGGCGCCCACTCTCTTCTATGTTTCAGAGCTTCGCATCGAAATGGTTTCGACTATTTGTTTGTACTGGCTTCGAAAATATTTTGAGAATTTTGGAAAAGTTTCGTTGGGGGCTGGACTTTCTATTGCTGCGCTATTAAAACCTCGCAGCAAGGTATATACGTATGATTGTTGTAATGTTGTTGTTGAAATCTGTGTGAGTTTCTGGTCAAAATTAGTGTGGCGTATTTCACGTGAAATTAAGAAAGGAAATGTTTAATTTTTGATCGAGTATTGTGTGGCGTAGTATACGGAAAATTAGGGGGAGTTTTAGTCACCAATTTGCCGAATTCGAATTTGTTTACAAACCATAAGCCTTTCAATATTTATCTGTTTTAACGAAGACTGAGTTTGTACTTTTGCTAATGTGTCATTAACAATCGACCTTTCCAATTCATATAAGAGTTTCCAATCAAAATTAACTATTGTATGGGGTAGTAGACAGAAAATTATAGGGAGGGTTTTAGTCATCGCTTTGCTCAATTCGGGTTTGCATGTCTGCCGTTTGGTTCTCGAACGAACGATTGTATAACCAAGTCATCATGATGCAATTTTTACGACTCCAATGAAATTTTTCGAAACTTCATCCATCACGCAACCCTAACCGAAGCAATAAAGTCTCTTGCATCCTCATTTCGAACTCTGAAATATTAGGAAAACACGGGCGATGCTAAAGTTGTAGATTTTCGTTGCCCATTACGTTCTCCAACGAGGAATCATAGCTGAAAATGGTGAACGGTCGTAGCTGTGTGTATTGTGCACATGTGTATAAAGTAATTTCTCGGTACCTAACTGTTAAGTCAATTAATTGAACTGTTACGTTGCATTGTGTACATTATCGCAAAATTACAAGCAAACGTTCTCCGTTCGTGACTCGAATATCATTCGAACGATACTGATCGTTTTTACAATACGAAGCTTCTAGCCGATGCTCAACTTTATTGTCGAGCCGCAATGTCAAATAAATATTTCGAGACTAATTTCTATTCACACTGTACAGAGAAAAAAGTGCGATGTTTTGTTAAGCGTGAACGAAATTGCATTATAAACAAATTCTTTGTCCAGCACTGCTACCGCACTGGAACACAAACAATCGAAAGAAACCGGAAGCAGATCACGAGCGACGATGGAAATCGAGACTCGTTTCCGGTGACGGAGCACTTGTTCGAGACGTTTACTTTTCGATTATCAGATACTCATTTTTTATTAATCTTCAAGCAATTTTCTAATGGTAGATAATTTTCCTTAGCGTCGCGTGATCCGGGTACGCAGCGAGGCACTATCCTATTCCTATTGGCTGGCGGTTCGCTGACGTCACGAACAGTAGCGCTATTGTAGAAACTTTATGGTGGTGGGGATAGACACGTGACGCTAACGGAGATCACGTGTTAAGTGTCTCGTTTTGCAAAAATATTGAGGAGCCATTCCGGTGAGACGTTAGAGAGATTCGACAAACTTTGGGACTTTTTTTAGTCACTTTATTGGCTTTTTAACATTTTGTGAAGGGGTATTAACGGTTTAATGCTGGCATAATTTTTATTTCTAATCTTTAAACAATAAGGCCACATATTTACTATAGTTGCATGGCTCGCTGACACTTTTAACAAAGTTTATACACTTTTGTTAATTATTATCTAATTTATTGTGTAAATTCTTTATATAGTTAGTCCAAACGTCCCGTGGTTATACCTTTTCGAGTCTCGACAAAAAGTAACCTGACTTTGTTATTGATACAAATTTCGGTCTGAAATTTGGTGAGCATATTTCGTAATGATCGTGTTTTGAAATTCTGCAAAAAAAGGTCAATTTCTCCATCTCGGTTCAGTATTATTTCTTCTTCCGTTTAAAAAATTCAGATTTCTCCCATTCACGTTTCCCTGCGTTCAGTGATGTGAACCCCGAATAAACAACCTGTTTTCATGCAAATAACTTAGCATACTCTCTAATATCTCTACGTTATCGATCCAAATCGCAAATAAAACGAGACAATTTCTACAAAACGTTACAGCAACCTAAAAAGAAATTCAGTTTCTTCTTGAAAACGACGAATTTATCTGCAACGATCTCTAGAAAGCAACTAGCACATAGTATCTCTTCTGCCAAAGGCGTCGTCCCGGAAACGGTTCTTAGTTCGAAACTCGCCGAAAACCCGTCGGAGCCTTGCGTTGCACTGTAAACGATCTTCGGAGCTCTGCTCGCATTTAAGATAGAAAATTTTCCGTTTAATGGCGGGCCACGGGAGGAGGAGAGGCATGAATGTTCCTAAATCTCCGGCGTGTCTCCCCGTGGTCGCTGTTCTTTCGTTTCTCTGGTGAGTCGAACGATTTCGAACGACACTTCCATGCGATTTCGAGCGATTTTCGGCGATTTCCAGCGATTTCGAGCGGTTGCTTTCGCTCTCTGGACGGTAAACTCGTGCCTAGCTGCTCGCGAGACTACAAATTACTCGTGCACTATCTCTCTATCTTAAATAATTACAGTCGCGCACCGTTTCGATCGATATCATTCACCCCCGTAATCGTAATCTCTCTCGCCGCGCCTTTAACGGCGCGTTCGTGTGCGTGCATGTGGACCGTGTGTGTATCCAAACGATATATACATATATACATACATATATACGTTCTCGATATACATATATATATACGCATACGTGTACATGTGTATATATGTATATAAATATATATGTATGTATATATATTTATATATGTATGTATTTACTAAACGCTACATATATATAACGACGAAGAAACCCACGCAGAAAAAAAAACGAAAACACTGAAACATGTAATTCGAAGTATATATATATATATATACATATATACATATATAATATATATATTAATATATATATGTATATGAGCACGATGAGATGGTGTGTATATATATGTATATATATGTATACATACATATATATGTGTATATGAGAATTATAAGACACTGTATAAAGCGAAAAAAATGTGAAAAAAAAAGTGAGATGAAGATGAAAATTAAGGCGCGCTGAGCGTTCGCCACCTTCGATGCCTCATTGACCTCATCTAATGCTTTTTTATCTGTACATTTACAATTTGTGTACCAATGAGGAACGTTGTTTAATCATGTTGTTGATGTTATTGTTAAAGAATGAGATTCAATATTGTACATAACTATATATTCATTATAATTGATGATATAAATAATTATATACATAAAACTTAAATAACAGAGCCCCCTTATGCCTCACACTTCAACGAGCGGATTCACGTCATTTTTTAAATAAAAAAGAGGTACTTTATAAAACATGGCTCGAGATTTTCAATTCCACGCGCGGTTGCCACTTCTTCGAATTCCCAATCATTCCAATGTAACGAGCGTATGGGTAAGTCAGAACGCTGTTTTATCAACCGCCTGTGACGTCATTTGCCCAGAAGAGCTGCCAATTTGGACTGCCACGGCCATTGGGAGCACCGGACAGACTAAATTGGTTCGTTTTAATTTTTGTTTGACGCCAATTTTCAATTTTCTTGTGGATTAGCCTGTCTGTTTTATTTGAATTTTTGCAAAATAATATATTTGTAAGAATTTTATTTTTGTTTTACAGCTTCTGAAATTTCATTTACGAGTCATGTTGTATTTTGAGGAATCTGTATACAATATGAAAGACGGTTTTTTTCTTTCACTTTTGAAAATGTGAAATTTATTTTTAATTATATTTATAATCAGCTATAAAAATATGAAGTATATTTAAATATATTAAATTAATAAAATAACTAGAACTAATAAAGAACAGGTAACACCATTTTTCTCGATATTTACTGTAAGTAGAATCAGTGCGCTATGGTCAGCCGCGCTCTACTGCCGTGGCCTAATCCCACTCCGACTTCCCACATTTTTAATATTTACTATCTCAGAAACAAAATTATTGACTTCAGTACAAAATATTATTTTTTTACCTATAATTTCCCCATCTTTACACGTAGCAAGGTAATTTCTTGTCGTCCCAGTGATTCCATTATTCTTTTTCCAGAAATTTCGTTCGACGATGATTAATTAATTCAGCGTGTGAATTAGCGTAAAGTGTTCGTCCTTCTTTGGATGCGGAAAGGTCGGATTAATAGACACACGTGTGGATGGTTAACGGAATAAAGGGTGCCTGCCGATGAATTCAAGTAAGACTAACTACCAATGAACAGTTCAGAGTAAAAAACTGTGAATAATTCCTCACTTATAGAATATTAATCAATAATATTTTGTTTTTTATTTTATATGCCTATAGAAAATGTACTGTTGATTTTTCTCTAGCTGTTTATTATATTAGTGCATATGATATGAAGTTTAATTCTACTCAGTATACCCGAGTGCATGAACTCAGAATATTTATGAATATTCACATTTTCAAAAATGATTATATCCTATGTAAAAATAAGTATATAAATCGATTTTGCAAATGATTTGTGGAAAACAAATGTAATGAAAAACTATTCTCCACAATTTGTGGTTCGAAATAAAATAAACGAAAAATAGTAAACATATTAAATATGAAATAAAGTAAACTAGAAATAATAAGGATAATGAAAAAGGATATGGGATACAATAAACTAAAAATACTGAGGATATAAAATAGAAAATAGTAAGGATATAAAATAGAAAATAAAATAAAGGATATAAAATGTGAAATAAAATAAACTAAAAATGGTAAGGATATAAAATATGAAATTAAATAAACTAAAAATAGTAAGGACATAAATAGCACTAATTCGGAATAAAACGAGCGAAAAATATAAAAGATGTAAATTAGATTAATCACAGCGAATCACGGGTCTGCGATCGTTTCGCGTGACCGATTTAGCCAGCGCGCCGCTAAGGGTGTTTGAACGTCGCCGTCACGTTTCGCACGTGACCGTCTCATAACGTCGTGGAAGCTCGTGTTAACGACGCTCCGTCATATCTATTTAATAATCAGAACGAGACCCGTGCAGCGCACTGTCTCATCGTAATCTCGAAGCGTTATCTCGCACACAGGTCCACGCTGGTTCGTGTGCGTGTGTCCTCTATCAATCACACACGACCCGGTGTCAATAAGGAGCCATCAGATCCGTTTATGCAGGACCAGTCTCGTGTCTAATATTAGCCCCAATCAGAGCCAATCAAGAAGAAAATAGCGCCACACGAGTACGCGCCATTACTTATCGCGTTCGTAACGTACACGTGACGGGTACCATCGACCGATATATAAAGGTATCTTGATCTTGAAGAGAACTCCAGACTGGCTAAGACCTCTTCTGTGGCGCGTTCGCTGCTCAGGATCCTCTGAAAACCATCATTTCGTCGTGCGTCGTCCTTCTCCAACTTGATCGTCTGCAATCGCATCGTTTTTACTGTGTGGAACAAGTAAAATCGCAGAATCCGTTCAGGAGAATTCGAAAAGCGCGCCGAATCTGACAGACGCGGGAAGTTTGAAAGTACATTCGGAAGATCGCAAGATCTCGAGTACCATTCCATTGTATATTCTATTATTTTGCGTCTGTCGTTGGCATTTACATCGCTCCTCCAGTGTGGAGTTCGTAGACTCACGGAACTTCTTCAAGATTTGAACAGCACGCCAAATCTGAAGAGCGCAAGAAGAGATTTGAAAGGCGATTCGAAGATCCCGCCGAGACTGGAGAACGCGGGAGATTTGAAAGTGTATTCACAGAAATACGGGATTCCCCAAGTTCGAGAGTCGATTGCGGACATTCATTCAGAGCAAGAAGATCTCGATCAATTTCGGAATCTGCCACGGAGAATTTAAAGTCCCTCAAACTCTGAGAACCTTTGAAAAGGGATCCCAAAGAAAGTTTGAATTAGAGGCATCATCGAAGACCCCAAGATGCGGAATCCGAGCACCGATCAAATCCTGAAGGACGAGGAGTGTTTCGAGATAATCCGGAAGAAACTGCACCGCGACGCTATGGAGGACTTCTCTCTCATCACGTACGAGGTGGTGCCGATCGACGAGGTGAACGGCTTCATGGGCCAATACTTCAGTTTGAGGGCTACGGTGGCTTGCCCGCAGTCGCCGTTGGAGACGAAGAGCATCAACTTCTTCACGAAGCTGCCGCCGCCGTTGTCGAGCCCGCAGTACGACTTCATGCGGGAGTACGGCAGCTTCAAGAAGGAGGTTGACCTGTACACGACGGTCTTCCCGGAAGTGCTGGACGGCCTCGATAAAAGGTTCATCCCCGAGTGCTTTCTGGGATTGGAGAACGACGTGATCGTTCTGGAGGACATGGCGCACAGTGGCTACGGGATGACTAACAAGCTGAAGCCGTTCGACTTCGAGCACTGCAAGATCCTGATGAAGACGGTCGCCAAGTTCCACGCGAAGTCGCTCATCTTCGAAGAGGTGTACCAGAAGAACCTGCACGACGAGTTCTCGCATTGTATGCAGGAGACCCTCTGGCCACTCAAGGACGGACGAGCCAAGGCCATGTTCGACGCTGCCGTCAAAGGCGTTGTTTCTACCATTGATATGATACCTGAGCTGGAAGACGAGCAAAAAGCCAAGTTCAAGGCCAAAGTTGAAGAGCTGTGCGCTGATCATGCGGGGAAACTGCTGCCCTCGACGAGACACAAGAACGTGCTATGCCACGGGGACTTGTGGGCGAATAATATCTTGTTCAAGTATGATGACAATGAGAAGCCTGTCGAGTGCTGTCTGATCGATTTTCAGCTCGCTAGGTAAGTAATTTTTGGAATTTTCATGGTTCTGGGGACGGTGTATCTGAACTTCTAATCTTGGGATTGTAACTTTTCAGATACAACCCACCAGCGCACGACGTCCTCTGCTTCCTCCAGTTCACAACGAATAGCAAACTTCGCGAGGATCATGGTGACGAGCTCTTCAGGGTCTACCACGACACGGTGGCCGAAGTACTGAAGGAAGCAAACTTGGACATCGAGAAGTTGCTGCCTTGGGACGAGTTCATCCAATCCATCGACGACTTGAGATTGATGTGCATCACCCACGGTGTCCTCAACATCCCCATCATGCTTCTAGAACCAGAAGCAGCTAGCAAATATTTTTTCAAAGAGCCAGAGCTGTTGGAGAGCATCCTCTATGTCGATAGAACGCCGTTGATCCGCGAACAGCTGAGAGACGTCCCCAGCTACAGAGAGAGGCTGATGGATGCTCTCCTAGAGCTACATGATCACGTAGCCGGCTAAAGGCCACTGTACCACCGGGTGCATTCAATTTTAATAACGGATTTTTAGTCTTCTTTACTTTGCTGACTTGAAAAGTGAGCGATGAGCACAGCGTGCCGGGAGATGGTCTCAGGTAGTCACCAGAAGTACGAGGAATATGATCAATCATGGTTCGAATGATTCACGACTGGGAAATAGCACACATTTTTCAGGAATGAAACCTGGAGGTCACATTCATCTTCCTTTTTGTTGCAAGAATTTTTTGGTTTCTGTTTCTATGGCATTCTAGCATAGTCTGTCGCTAATTCATATCGATTAGATGACGAGAAATTTTGAATTTGTTTGTAAAATGGTCTCAGTGAGACCTAACGCAGCCTCTTTCCTTTTTGATCTTTCTTTGTTTCGAATCCGGGATTCTTCTTTTTCATGTCTGCATTAAGTCTTCAGGACGCTTGTACTTGCATGGATTGATTCATCGGAACTGTTGGGAAATGGGTTATTAAGATTGAGAGTTGCTGCACCGAGTATTAGACGACGAGAAATTTTCAATTAAAGGTGGTTTTAACGAGAGAATTTAGAAATAATTCACACGAAGTGTTATTATATTAGTTGAAGTATTATTTAGAAATAATTTCGTATTGTTCTCAATGCTTTTCAACTTTATATATCGATTATTTTGTATTCTTTAGAAATACATTCCATATATATTTTTCCTTTGTTATCATATCTGGTATTAATAAAGGTATTATGGATTTACAAATAACTTCATGCTTCATCTACAACTACCATAAAATCATGAAACAGCGATTATTATATATAAAATCATTAACTATCATAAAATAAAATATTGTTCAGAAGTATTTGTTGTTATTTACGAAACATTTCGAGAGAAACAGTACAACAACTAACATAATAAAAGCGTAGAAAAATTTTAATGGGTTACGTCTATGAAAGACGTTGATGAAAAACGTTGATGATTAATTCACTGATCACATTATAAAAGTGCAAGACTACCGAAATATTCTTAATGAACAAAAATAAACTGCGGCAATATAACCTTCATAATGAAAGGATAAGTTATCAACATTGGATGTATAATAGTGCGCCTCGAAAATTTGTATCCGCGTCTTCTCAAAAATACAACACTGCGCTATCTTCTAATTGTTATTATATTAAGTAGACTGTGGATTTGATCAGCAGGAGAAACACAAAACTTTAACACAAAAATTTAACAAATTTCTTAGAAAAGAAAATAAATTTCAATTCAGGTAGGAAATTGTTATTTGATAACTTGTATATATTCGTGCAAATTTTCCTTTCGATATGGTTATTGGTTATATGCGTATTGATCAAAATGGCGGCCGAGAGAGGTCAAAGGGAAAGTTCCGTTCCAGATGAAATGTGTGTATTGAACATTTGTACTTTCAGGCATATGATGGATCCGAAAATATCGGATATTGTTTTGACTAATGAAATTTATTTCTCGCAGATTTAGGTGTCCTATCGTATTGTTGTGCGTGAGGCTATACCTGCGTGGCGTTATAGGTCGCTGGTGACTACATAGAGAAAAAGAGAGAAAAGCGTGTAGGTGTATGTCTTATGTATTTACCGAAATATTGAGCCCCAAAAAACTTTATGGTCGTATCCGAGGTTTGCCTGAGGGGCACAAAATCGTAAACGGAAGAAAAAAGGGTGACGATCGCGAAGTTCGCCGCGATGCCATGTGGAAGGGTTGGAGGGGCGGGGGGGGGGGGGGGGGGGGGGGACCGTATCCCCTGCCGGAATTGACAGTTGAGTTCTCGCGGTGGTCGGACGCGCTTGTTTAGTGTCTTACAAACGTAGTGAAGTGTCTTATTTACGTATTTACTCCCAAAAACAGTGTCGGGGAAATTAGTTAATGTTTTACCGAGTTACGAATAATTACAAATGAAAATCGTAAGAAGATTTTATTTCCGTTTCTTCAACATTGGACCAAGATTGAAGACCTCGTCGAAGATTCCAAGGACCTACAGCTAGGACCAAGGTCGTACATTTTCATCCACATTCATTCAGATTACCTTGATTTGTGATGTTCATTATCTTGACAATTTTTTATTCTTAATTGTTGTAGTATGCAAAGTTAGCGACAACTGCTCCGCAAGAACTGGAGGACAGCAGAGTATCGCTTGCTAATTGAGCAAAGTGGATACAAAAGTATTAGACGGTCGTAGTTTGCCGACGTTTTCTCCAATCGCCATTTTCAAAAACTTGCGTGAAGCGTCCATTGACCGTGACTGCGTTACTCGTGATAACTCGTTGGCTGCGGTGCGTGATTGTAATGGTTCTGCTGTGGACCCAGGTCAAGCACCGCTTTGAAATCATCCGGTTTGCCAGCTATGATCATCGCGAGTCTCGTCTGCGGAGGAATCATCAACAATTAACAATTGGCTCATAGTAAAAGGGTGTAAAAAAGGGGTGCATGATATTTGGGGGAAAGTAATAACGCGATAGCAGATTAAATGTATCAGTGTCACAATACTCATTTTTATATTCAATCATCTTTTTATAAAACTTTTACCACCACATTCGGGACGGATTTCTGATTAAGATGTGGCTCAGTTCGGATAATCGAGATTCAACTGTTTCGTGGATTAAAAGAGTAAATATAAACCAAATTTTGTCGTGTTTGGTATCATTCTAATCAGAAAAATGTACCGAATGTGTGGCAGTGAACGTTTCAAAAGTCTAACTCGAAACAAAAATTCTTTTGTCATTGACTTAGCATGTGCAAACGTCGTGCACATTTCGCGTACATAATATCGAGACATTACTGTAATTGAATAGTGAAATTCGAAAAGGGCTCATCTTGGCATTTTTTTAATGTTGATGTTTTTAGCTCCTGAACGTATCACATTTTCAGAGTTGAGCCCTTTTCGAATTTCACTATCCAATTAGCGTTCACGTACCAGTAACTTTTGTATCGCCGCGTTGAGCCACTCTATGGGATTTTTAGGCGGAGGATCTTTCAGATCGTCGCCGGACTCGCTGAGGAAGAGCTTGATGAAACTGTAGAGCATGTAGTATCTCAGGGAAATGATCGTCTCCACCCACAAGCGGAAAATCTCGATCATATCGTCGTTGAGTTTCCAATTAGCCTTGACGAATGCTGTCAAGTCGTTCACGCTGTGCACGAACCAGCGGGAAATCTCGCGCAGAAGCAGAACCAACGATTCCTCCACTGTACTCGGTCGAACCTGGTTCTCTGGCTCTGGCAGGCTCAGAGCTTTCCACATGCTGGACGCCAGTTGCATCGCTAGCTTCGGGTCCGTCAACACCTGCAACACGTCTCATCAACGACTTTCCCATCTGCCTTAGAACACAATTCTATCAATATTTGATGGTAACAAGATAAAAACAAAATTTTGTAAAACCACAGATTCGCTTAAAAATAGATTGTTTTACGTAAACTCATGAATAGACTCTGAACTTTCTGCATTTATAACAAAAATGAGTAAATTGAACACAGCAAAGACATTTAAAGAAATAGTTGATGAAATCAATCGGGATTTTTGTCGATCAATTCTTGTTCATCAACCGATTGACATTAAAATTTTAAACGGCTAAGGATGAGTGAAATTGTATTATAGTTGGATTTGTTTTTGTATCGTTGGTATAAAAGCAACCAACCAGCTTTATTATATCTGCAAATTTTTTTCCAAGAAGCATCAGGGCACGAGTCTCTGCTATCGTCTGACGGGTCAGTCCCCTTTGCAGTTTCCTCGAGCACCTGACACCGTGTATAACCGTCAACTTAGTTTTGCTTATGTTCTTCGTTGTGTCAGGATCTGAAAAGTTAGTTGGTTAATCAGCCTTTTTCATTTTACACGATTAACAATGTTCTAAGTCATGGCAATTAATCATGTTCTTTCCAAGTCACTCAGCGAACCAAGTTGAAACTGTTCTAGGACTTTATCGATCATCGGAGAATATAATTTCTCACTGCAACCACTTACAATCTACTTCGTCGACGGGATCGGCAGGCAAATAGTGATCGATGCGTTTCTCCAGGTTGGTAAGTGCATCGTTCAATCTCTCGGCCGTGGCGTTCGCAACTATCTGCGTCATGCTTTCGGCCCGCGTTAAGACGGGCTTGATTTTGCTGGCCATGTAATCTTTCGCGCTGCTGTATATCTTAACGAGACGCAAAATTAAAATTCACCGCCGAACGTGAAGCAGTCTGCCTCTTGAGAAACGAGTGACCGACGACCGTTCGTTTCTATGCAGCATTCCAATTTCATCGAGCGTGCGTAAACGGGTCGAAGTACTCCCCGCGAAAATGTATTTCAATTCTACAAGATCTGTTTCTTCCCACGCTGAGGAAATAGTGGATAATTGTTTGCGCGTTCGAGCGGTCGCTCGTGTCCCAGGAGTTTGACTAAACGCACGTGAAAACTTACTTGGCTGGGGGGCAGATGCACCGCAGGCACCTTCTCTTCGACCACGTCGATGCCTTTGCATAGCAAGTTGTCGATCGCCGAAATTGGACCGTTGAAAACGGTGAACGCCGGTGTCGCCAACGTCGTCGCCACCAACAACGATCGTTCGGCCGTGTCCAAACCCCAGTTCATCAAAGAGTTCGCACGCTGAATTGGATTAGAAATAGCGGAAGTGAATTACTCGCGGAATTTCGGACACCGACAGGAGCACGTTGTCGGATCCAAGCGCGCAAATGTGGGAGAAATATGTGCCGAGGGCTAAATCGGCGCCCGCGTGAGACGTCCAAGTTCGCGAATGACCGATTAACTTCCTTCAATTTGATTCCCTATTTCGTCAGCTATGGATGAGGTTACGGAAATTTCGAGACACTAATGGTACTGGATCCAAAATTATTCATTCCACGAGGGAAACTGCTTTTCTTGAAGAAATTGTCGAAAGCGACATATTCAGATTATTGTCGTCTTGAAATGGAAGTTGTGCTTGGAGGAGGAAACTGATTAGTACGCTGCGTATTTTATGCATTTATGACAAAAATGGGCACCTACAGTTTAAAACAGTGGACATGTTAAAAATATATCAGGACATCCATGTATTCGTTTCAGCTTAATAGGATAATTAAAAGAAGAATACAATTTTTATATGGCTCCAGTGTCCTGCAATCAATGCGAACATTTTTTATTTTGCATAAAGATCCGCAGTCTACTGATTAGTGAGGGTATTATTTTAATTATTAGAACGTCTTTATCCCGAAAAATGTCGTAGAAGAGAAGAGAAAATTTATATTTTTTGTATGGCTACATTTATTTTAATGCTTAAATATTGATTACTCGACTCGATTTTATGTATTTATGACAAAATGGGTGGATGTAATTTAGTATAGTAAAAACATTAAGACAATTTAGGGAACATCCATATGTTATTTTCAATTTATTACAATTATTAAAGGTAGGACGAAATTTTTATATGGTTCCTGCATCTTGTTAGTGACGAAGAAAATTTTTATTTGCATAAAAAGATCCGCAGTCTATATTGATTACAAACGAATCATTTCATCTAGAATGAAACGCGTAACATTCATATTTGTTAGACTTTGTTAAAAACCTTCATCACGGGTCTGGCTCGTCAAAATACGGTAATTTAAAGTGTATCAATTGGAATGAATAAGTAGATCGTTTCTGTAAGCTAATACAATTGGTGCAAGGTGATAAAATATTATAATTGTCTTTTGATAACGATTTTCGTGTAGCTGTACAGAAATTACAAAGTTGTTTTCACTGGAAATTATTGAATCAATTTTATCGTTCAAGCATACATTATTGTAAAAATCGCGCAATATTTAAACAAGTTTAATCTTGTTGTTTTTAGAAGGCAATACACATAGCAGTCGCTTTTAGTTCTAACATTTAGCATATGTAGATCTTACCTTTATCCTGCTGTACACATTGCCAGCAATCTGTGTGCCATCCTCCACGATGGGTAGCTTCAGTATCCTGTTGATGGACTCGACGTGCGGCAAATCGGAGTGCCGCCGTCTCACAGTCTGCGCCGACATTTAGATAGTCCTCGAGCTGCGAAAAGATCAACACGTGTGTGTGCAAAAAAGCCTCCTAATTGGTAGATTTAAAAAAATAATACAGTCCAATTATCCAAGCTCACCTGGGATAATGACTCTGAATATTAGAACAGTTACACAACTATACAGGGTGTTCTCAAAATTTTGCTCTGCCTTGAAAGGGGTTCTTAAGGTCATTTCAAGTAACTTTTTCCTTTGCCAAAATGTTCTCCGCGGCTTCGTTAAGGAGATATTAACTAAAAACCACGGATCACTCATCATTGGCCGAGTCGGATCCGCCTGCTATAGCCGTGCTCTGATTGGTCCGTGTTTTCCGTTAATAACTCGTTAACCAAGTCACGTAGATCATTTTCGCAAAGGAAAAAGTCGCTGTGAATTACCTCGGTCATAACTCCTTTTAAGTACAATATTTTTGGGACACGTTGTACAATTAAAGGGGTGGATGGATAAAAGTGTCAAGTAACACATTGTTTGTTTTCTGTAAAAGAGTTTTTAATAAAATATGTCTTCCTTTTTTGATGAATGAAGATAATAACACAAATCAATTACAAATATATATATTGTTATGGTTAATCTTTAATACAAAAAAAGATAATTATTTGTTGACCTCCCGGTCCAGTACAGGCGAAGTGCAAAGTAATTAGCTCCTTCTTCCTTACAAATGACACCTTCATCCATCCACCCCTTCAATTAGAACACGGATTTTATGGCTGGATTAGGTATGTGTTAAATATATCCAAGTGCATCCGCACGCTAATTTAAGTCGCGTAGTGGGTGCAGACGGAATTATCTGCAGATGCGACGATAACGCTAACGCGCGATTGTAATTGTAAACATGAGGGAATGATGTAACACTGCGGGAGCAGAGATTGGAAGCGTAAATCGGAAACTGTAGTGGAAATTTCTAACGCGCTGCACTAGGAGATAATTATTCGATTAGACAGCAGTGTTGACAACACTATATTAACTAATTGACTATTTAGATACTATATTAGATGCAGTAGTATATATAATGTATTTCTCGATAATTGTACAACAAGTATAAATTGTTCAAAAATACAACTTGCTGCCACAGAAGATACATATGTATATTTTGTCTTTTTAAACAATTTTTAGAATGTTGAAAATAAATATGCTACTACAATTGCACGATGAGACACACGAATAATTCAGTAATCTTAGAGAGTATTTTCAAAAATGGTTTATTCACATCGCCCCATTAAACGTGAAATTCTGAAAAAAATTCGCAATTAATTAGCACAACAACTTCCATAATTACTCCTCCAGCAGTTAATTGATCGTGAGTCATGCTTTCTGATTTATCGAAATCGGAGGGGAAATTATTTCAAAGTGATTTTTGTGTATTGTTCAAAATTGTTCATGAGTTCGATTTAGCCATTATTTTTCTGTGACTTAGAAAAATAATTGCTAAATTTTGTTTGTATACAATTTCTATGTTTATGTCGTTAGTTAGATCAGGCCTGGGCAATTTGCGGCTCACGAGCTACGGACTCCTCTCTCTGCTCTCTTGTGTCCTCCCCACCACACTCTTGTGGAGTGTAGGAGGAGGTGGGGAGACTAGGAATGGATGCACAGGAGGCCGCATCCTCGCTGTCACGCGATGACGCGGGTAATAAGTGTGGGGGAACCGGTATACTGGTAGTGGGAGCAGTGTCGCCAGAGAGGCGCCGAAAGGAGCGCCTCTTACTCTCCTCCTTTCCCCCTTCCACTAACCCATTCCACCACCATGATCATACTCCAACGTCCCCCACTGAAACCGTAGACTGAACTATATCCCCGTCGCGCACGCGCACGCGCAACGTGCCACGGTCATCAGAGAGAGGGTATTTACCTGTATTCCCCTCGATTTTCTCGATCTGGCGACACTGAGTGGGAGTCGTGAACCGACAGTGGGGAGAGAAATTGTTCAAGCCTGCGTTAGACTGATTTTGTTTTGGTTCGAGTGCGCGATAACCTGTGTCAATACATAGTAAATATATTATTTTTACGCCGACAGTTCCTCGTTGATGACTAATTCCAAATGATTAGACAGTCAGGTGACTATCACTATCTTTCTGAATAACAAATTCTAATGTGTCAGCATCAGTGTGACCCACAATGTTGCAAAAATTGACGAATTTCAAGTTCATAGTTGCAACAACACTTCAAGGATTCTAAAAGCAGTGTTATATTTTATCCACCTTATTAGAATCATTATGAGATGTATTCATGTTTTATCTCGATGCAGAACATTTTTATTTTGGAAAACATATCGACAGGTTGCGAAAGAACTAACAGTCGTACGATGTTTAGCTGAAATTGGCAAACAAAGCAAAATATGCAGTCACGGACATAATTGATCACACACATTTCAGATCAGAATAACTTTTTTATGAATGGACCAAACGACTTCAATTTCTCTGTAAGGCTAAAAGGATTAGTTTAGTAAATGACGTCTAAAAAATATGTTGAAAAAATGCATTTGATCGGAATTATGAAAAACAATAGTAAAAATTGATGTTTACAACTTTTTTAGCTGAGCCAACAACGAAATTTTTTAAAAATGTGTTTTGTAAACTCGTACAAATTGTATGTATACATTCTGAAAATTTAATTGAAATTGGTTAATTAGTTTACGAGTTATAATAAGAAAATCATGAAAAATTGCAACTTTTACTACATTTGATCGTTCATAACTCGTAAACCAATTTCAATGAAATTTTCAGATCGTATATAATTTATACGAGTTTACCAAACACATCTTTTAAATTTTTGTTATTGACTCAGCTAAAAATGTTGTAAAAATCAATTTTTACTATTGTTTTTCACAATACCGACCAAATGCATTTATCCAACATATTTATTTATTATTTTAGTAAAGTATTTACTAAACTAATTCTTCCAGCCTTACAGAGAAATTGAAGTTGTACAATCCCTTTAAAATTAAATTTGTTATAAGAATTCCTTCAAATTAGATTTTCCAATTTTTTCAAAATTAACTAAATTTAAATTTAAACTTGGTTTGAAAATTCCAAAAGAAAACCGCAATTATTTTTGCATCGACCTAATTTTCGAAAATGAAGCTCGCTTACCACAGTGCTCCTGTAGATGATTGAATGCTTGAACGCGTGGTTAGTCGTACGGGTAGCTGTACGGGTACTCTAACACGGCGAAATTCTCGGAAGGCAGCGAAATGTACGATTTTATGGACTGTCGGAAACGATTGACTTTCGCAGAAGAACTGGCAGCCGACTGCATGTCGGGAGTATGAAACAGTATCTCATCGGTGTGACCTATGACACGCCGATAGAGCTCCTGCGGCCATGATGGTTTGCGGAACCAGCAGACAGCAATGCTTACTGCCCTGGCCCAATGTTGTCGATAAAACTGTCTGCAAAAAATCACCGGTATTATTGTTCGATTACGGTCGGTATAGAACTCTGTTAATATTGTCAATGATATTTATTAATCTTTATTTATTTTTGAATGACAAAATATGCCATTCCTAGTACTGACTATCTTGTTCGGAATTGCATTTACCATTTTGAAAATGAGTATTTTCTTCTGTGGCCAAAATTAAGATAGCGTTTTCATTAGGGTTGATCTAGAAGTAGCTGATCTCTAATTAATTTATATTTATTTATCTCTGGTTTATTTATAACGAAAATTTTCAAATTCTCAATTCGAGAAACTATAAGTAGTTGATCACTATTTAATTTCATTGAATTTTGGTTGATTTTTAACGAAGACACTTCTTTCTGCAAACAATGGACATTGCAAATGTAAATGGCGCTTTTCTTATCTGACGCGCGAATTTATTGGTAAAGATTGTCGTTTTGTCAACATTGTTAATTTACGAGCAATAAACATACACCCGGTGTAATCGGACACTTGTCAGAACGTAAATTTTCCTCTCGTTATTATGTATACTTTGTTATTATGTATACAATCGATCGAAATGGCGGATGAGAGGGGTCAAAGGAGTATTTCCATTTCAGACACATTGCGTTTATTGTGTAATTATATCCAGGCACGTAAGAAACTGATGACATCTACAGTATGTAATTGTCTTTACTTATTAATATGTAATTGGGTAAACGATGTACCAACGTTGCAACGAACCACTCAACAACTGTCGCCGACTTTCCCCGATAGTATCGCGACTGTTGACTTCCCGTTGTCGAGTTTCTTGGCGCAAATCAATTATTTCTAACAGATACTTAATTGTAGAAGCCTTTACATATACTCTATAATATTTCGATTTTCGATTCGTCATTGTCCACAATTATTACCAGAGATTAATGGCTATCGAGCTCGAACAAAGACTAATATATAAATGAGTTCGTTCATAAATTTAATTATAATCAATAGAACAAGACGCATCCTTATCGCCACAGGTTCTTATTTCTAATTGTTACATATATAGCTTGTTAGCGGTGCAAAGCATCGCTCACTTATTGAGCAGAAAGGGTACAAAAGTATTAAACGTTCGCAATCGCCGGCGTTTCTTCGAATTGTCACTGGCGTCGTCAACGAAAGCAACAGGTAGCATGAAGCATCCATTGCCTATGACGCCATTACTCGATGCCATTTTGTTGACGATGCGGTTCTTGCATTTGTTTACAAATATACCGTTCTCCGACTAGTTTCACCGTAAACCATTTCTGCAAAAGAACCATCAATAATTATCATTTGATAAACGACACCAGCTTATCTGCTGAAGAAAAGTGGAAAGAAAATTTTTAATTTAAATTGTGAATTAGTTTGTAACAAAATCTTAACCAAGATATCGGCGACTCTTTTCCCATTAAAATGATACCAAACACGACGCAATTCGGATCGCATTTACACGTGTAATGCACGATACAGTGGAGCCTCGATTATCCGAACTTGAGGAATTTGGACCGTTGTAACTTCGCGGAGAGAAGTCGGAGGATATTCTATGTGGGCTCATTTTAAAGCTTGGGAATTCTACTCTCGACGTCCCCGTTCAGATAGTCGAGGTTCTACTTGATCGTGGATTAAACGTGTAAATATCGCCCAAAGTGTGTCGTGCCTGGTGTCAAGGAAAACGCTGGCTGGGTAATAGCACGAAGATCCTGTATACCGAGACATTACGCGCTCGCAGAAGGTGGACAGTGGTTATGGCAACGGGTTAGGCGGCGAAGCGATCATTAATGGTGTGAATAGATTAACGTCCACGTACCAGCCGTTCGTTCATCTTCTTTTTGAGATCCTTCGATATTGCGATGATCTTGGGATCCTTGTTCGGATTCACTTTGTATGGGATGTGAAGAAGGTTCATCAGACCTCTCGGACAAATGTACGTCAAGAATACGATAATTTCCAAGAATCGGCTAATCCAAATGTAGAGAACATCGTGGATCTTCCATGTCACGGTGTTAGCCAAACGCGATAAATAAATGGAGATGCGGTCTATGAGTTTCTTCACGATCAAGATGATACGTTTCGATTGAAGGATCATCGGGTGGATCTTAGCGTAGATGAACACTGGGAACATGAACATTGTGTCGACGATCTCCTTCGATCTATGGCCGGCGTATACTCTTGCGTCGTTCACAAGCAGCACGAACGACTGCGCCGCTGTGTCCGCTTTGATCAGGTCTCCCGGGAACATCATGTTCCTCTCCCAGTCGAAAAGCTTCTGCAACGCCTTCTCCGGGTCCGTTAGTATCTGCAAAACATCTCAATGACGCAAAAGGCGTTCTCAATTTCTCCCTTCGTTTACGGGAGCTTCGATCAAACAGATAGAGTGAGGGTACACAGTTGCGAGTTATAACTAGTTGGGGCCTTGGGCAAAGTAGAATTTCGGGGCCCCTAATCTCAACTAAATAATTTTATGAGAAAAACGTAGTATTTGGATCTTGGATCTTGGTTTGTGTTCGGGGCCCCCTTTTGCTTGGGGTCCCCTTTTGTTTGGGGCCCCCGAGAATTTGTCCAAGTTGCCCATAGGGTAACGCGCCACTGGGGGTACGTCCTAGATTCTGTAGAGACACAGGGGGTTGTAACTCTTCGTTACTCAGGTGGGAAATGTGTACTTACAAGCTAGATCTTAACCCTCTGCACTCTTTTGTCGAGTGTGACTCGAATCAGGGAAAGAACAATGTAAATACAACGGGTTCTCTTATATGTATTTGGTTCTTCCTTTATTTATTTTTTAGTTAAAAACAAATATAAGTTCCACAACTATAAATTACAACAAAGCTTGAGAGCTATATCTAATATAATTAGTGAACAAAATTGTTTAAAATTGAGCAGTCGAGGAACTGTTGTTTGAATTAATTTCAAATAAACCACTTCACACAAACAGTAGGAAGTTGTTGGCAACAAAATTGACAAATAATTCGGAGTGCAAAGGATTAAAGTCAGTACCGAAACCGAAATAAATACCGGTATTTTTTAAATCAACGATTAAATTAATGAATGTTGTTAATGTATTATTAAGAAATTAATTAAAGTGGAGAGAGAGAGAGAGAGAGAGAGAGAGAGATGTCTTTTGATGTTTACCAGTTTTATAATAGCTTCGAACTTCTCCCCCATATGTACCAGCACTTTCAAAAGTTTCCTGATACACCTGTCGCTTAAAATAATAGTCAGCGTTGTATTGTTCACGCCCGTGGTCGCGTCAACAGCTGGAAAAATTAGTTTATTGTAATATTTGTAAATACGAACAATCGGTCAGCTAAGCTTCGAATAATTAGCCTAAGAAAGCATGATTATTGTTCACGCTTGTACTACAACATAACAAACATATTCATTACAAACCGATAATTTAAAACAAACATTAGAGTTCATTAGAATACTACAAGGTCAAAGAAGTCGCATTGAAATAAGTTTGAGAACAAGTTCAACGGATATTCAGCGGATTGAGGTTAGCTTTATACTGAAATCACTTACTATCAACTTTATTAGAAGGATCGTCAGGTAAATAATAATCCATACGTTTCTCCACATTGGTCAACGCGTCGTTCAATCTCTCGGCCGTGGCGTTCGCAACGACGGATCCTATCTGCGTCATGCTTTCGGCCCGCGTTAGAACTGGCTTGATTTTGCCGGCCATGTAATCCTTCGCGCTGCTGTACATCTTAACGAAACGCAAAAATAAAATTCACCGCCGAACGTGAAGCAGTCTGGCTCTTGAGAAACGAGTGACCGACGACCGTTCGTTTCTATGCAGCATTCCAATTTCATCGAGCGTGCGTAAACGGGTCGAAGTACTCCCCGCGAAAATGTATTTCAATTCTACATGATCTGGTTCTTTCCACGCTGAGGAAATAGTGGATAATTGTTTGCGCGTTCGAGCGGTCGCTCGTTTTCCAGGAGTTTGACTAAACGCACGTGAAAACTTACTTGGCTGGGGGGCAGATGCACCGCAGGCACCTTCTCTTCGACCACGTCGATGCCTTTGCATAGCAAGTTGTCGATCGCCGAAATTGGACCGTTGAAAACGTTGATCGCCGGGGTCGCCAGCGTCGTCGCTACCATCAACGATCGTTCGGCCGTGCCGAAACCCCAGTTCATTAAAGAGTTCGCACGCTGAATTGGATTAGAAATAGCGGAAGTGAATTACTCGCGGAATTTCGGACACCGACAGGAGTATGTTGTTCGCATCCAAGCGCGCAAATGTGGGAGAAATATGTGTCAAGGGTTAAATCGGAGCACGCGAGACGTCCAAGTTCGCGATTGACCGATTAACTTCCTTCAATTTGATTCCCCATTTCGTCAGCTATGGATGAGGTTACGGAAATTTCGAGACACTAATGGTACTGGATCCAAAATTATTCATTCTACGAGGGAAACTGATGTTCTTGAAGAAATCAAGAATTCAAGTATACAGTTAGGATCATAACTGATCACATACACTTTATATCAGAATAACTTTTTTATGAATGGACTTTAATTCTCTGTAAGGCTAGATGAATTAGTTTAGTAAATGACGTATAAAGAATATGTTGAAAAAATGCATTCAGTCAGAATTGTGAAAAACAATAGTAAAAATTGATTTTTACGACCTTTTTAGCTGCGCCAATATCGAAAATTTAAAAAATGTGTTTGGTCAACTTGTACAAACCATATACGCTCCGAAAATTTCATTGAAATTTTTCATAACGTGTATAATTTATACGAGTTGACCAAACAAATCTTTTAAATTTTCGTAATTGGCCCAGCTAAAAAAGTTGTACAAATTTACTTTTGTTTTCCACAATTCAAAGAAAGAACACAATTAAAAGAAGTTTGGTCCTTTCACAAAAAAGTTATTTTGATTTCAAGTGTGTGTGGTCAATTATGCTCCTAACTGTATATTATTGTAAAAATCGCGGAAAGTTTAAACAAGTTTATACTTGTTGTTTTTAGAGGGCAAGACATAGCAGTCACTTTACGTAAAGATGTTTCCGGAATCCGCAGTGATCAGCGAGTGAAAGGTGAGGGAAAGCGGTGCTGTTTGCAGAAAGATCGAACCGTGCAAACAATGTGTATAGCAAGATCTTACCTTTATTCTGTTGTACACATTGCCGGCAATGTGTGTGCCGTCCTCCACAATGGGCAGCTTTAGTATTCTGCTGATGGACTCAACGTGCGGTAAATCAGGGTGAAACTGATACACAGTTGATGGCGCCATTTGCAGAATCCTTGCTGCGAAAGGTTCAATACAAGTACACTACTGTGCAAAAGAAAGAAGCACCCAGTATAATTATAAGATATAATGACAAACAATATCTTTATGTAGAGATTCTATTGTACAATGATTGATTTATTGCATTTAAAGTATTAGATAATCCGCAATAACACTCGGAACTATTCAATTAAACAGCGGAATCCTTTTTCAAAACTTACTGTGTTCGTATTTGATTTTTTACGTTTTATGTAGCACTGCCTTTTGATTCAGTCATTATTTTTTCACATAGAATTATCGCGTTAGTTGATCTGATTTTAATTTGGTTAATCGTTCGAACCTTCGATAACCTGTGTCGTTTCCAGCCACATTATTTTTAGATCAACTGTTCTATGCCCGCTTGATGACTAATTACAAACGATAACGCTAGACTATCACTCTCTTTCTTTACGATGACATTGATGAATGAATTATCGATTCGGTATAACAAATTCTAATTCGTCAGCACTATTATGACTCATAATGTCTGCAAAAATTGACGTTCATAGTTCGAAAATTTCTAAACACCATGCAGACACGTTCGTCGATCGAAAGAATCGAGTCAAAGCAAAGGAATTAACAAAATGAATACGTAACATTGTAATCTCAGCAGAAGGAAGATAAAAGTAATATATTTTTATTCTGTCTTGCGAGTAATAAATCAGAAAAAATTTATTTAAGTACCTAAGTACATTTTTGGAACATCCGGTATGTATTATCACTCGAAGAAGCATTTAAAGTGGAATAATTTTCATAGCAGTCTACAAAGGCGAAAGGGAAGAGATGCAAACCGAGATAAATATGTGGGTAACATTTTCGTGACTGACTATATCACGGTCCCAGTTGATATAGTGTACAGTCGATGCCCGTATCACTATCATTTTTCCCTCGGCTCGCCTGCGTCAAACTTCGCTGGCAGATACATTGGTCGAAAGGTCACAGCGATTGAAAAATCCGCCACAATGTTCTGTATTTTTTCGTTCAAATCACCGACAGTGTTCCTAAATCGTGAGTGCGTTCGAGAACAAACACTTGGCACCGGAAGTGCGGGAATAATAAAATCGGCATTCCTCGTAAAATATTAGGTTGTGCCATAAGTTTCTTTCGCAACGTGTATGTTCAATATTGTTAAATAACACGAACATATGTAAACAACGTGATGATGTGTCCGTTAACGTTTTTATTACTTCCTTTTACACAGCCACGACATTTAGATTGAATTTGCATTATGCACATTAAGCGGTATGGCCACGGTAACGGGCCTGAAGACAGTAATAAATTAATCAGTTTTTTCCCCAGTACTGAAACATAATTTAATATAAAATTGAGATGAAGGTCTGAACATATCTCCGGCTAGTTAAATAAATTTTTTTTCAAACCAAAGTAGCGGCGTTACAACTCGTTGAAATTCCTGGAGAAGTTCTTTCGTTCTAGGTGTCAAAAAACGTATTAGGTAAGCGGTAGCGCCTCCATTTTAAATGGAGGAGGTATAAAAAAAATTTGTCAAATACCTTAAGAAATGTTGTAAACAGTGCTTCAATTCTTTTCTTATATTAAATTATTTTTTCGTACTGAAAAAAATTATTTTGGGCCCGCTACTGTGACTATACGCCTCAATCCTCGGACTCCTTCGAGTTCTACACCCGTGTTATTTCTGACACGCACCGATATTTCACTAATACAGTTTTATTCCGATAGAAAGGTCAGGAATGACTCCGCCATAGCGCACGGAAAGTTAACCCTCGAATGGCTGACCATTCTTGCAACTGATCAGCTAATTTTATACTCCAAAATGAGTCAAAAGATTCAGCCATTGGTGGGAACTTTTGGGACAACTTGGTCAAATGTTTTGGTACCCAAAGACAGTCGTAAAAATATACCGTGTATATTTCACCTAACTTGACCACCTTGAATATCTTTGTTGTTTTTAAAGATACGTCAAATGTCTGAAAGACAAAGTTCAATGGTAAAATGGGGCTCACACGATACCAAAAAAATGGTTGTTTTTGTGTAATTTTTTTTAGAGATATGAAGGTCATCTTCATTTTTTTAAATGGAATGAGGTATTTTTTGATACATCAATCGATGCAGCTGGACATTCGTTATAAAAAAGTACGAACCTATGTATGTCGAAAAGTTAGTAGTTCAGGAGATATTTCAATTTAAATAACTCTAAAACGCTAACATCTTTGTACGACAGTAATGGTGTTTTAGAGTTATTTAAATTGAAATATCTTCTGAACTACTAACTTTTCGACATACATAGGTTAGTACTTTTTTATAACGAATGTCCAGCTGCATCGATTGATGTATTAAGAAATACCTCATTCCATTTAAAAAAATGAAGGTGACCTTTATATCTCTAAAAAAAATTACACAAAAACAAAAATTTTTTTGGTATCGTATGAGCCCCATTTTACCATTCAACTTTGTCCTTCAGACATTTGACGTATCTTTAAAAAAAACAAAGATATTCAAGGTGGTCAAGTTAGATGAAATATACACGGTATATTTATTTTTCCCAGTTTGTTTTCGACTCCAAAATGGAGCCCGCTTACCTGCGACTCGTAGTGCTTTTGTTGAGGAGTGAAGATTTACCTGGGCGCTTGGAGGGTTGTAGAGGGTTGTTGACGGTTGTACGGCGTTGCTGACTTGAGCCCGGTGAGATCGGCGGAAGGATCGATTGGATGGATCGTCGGAGAAGTTTGCGTTTCGCAGGAGAATCAGCCGCTGACTGCGACCCGGGGCTGCTGCCTGAATCTCGTTGGTGTGACCTATGACACGTCGATAGGAGGGCGGCTGGTGTCTACCTCGCAGTGTTCCGACTTTGGCGTAAATTGAAAAATATCTGCGGAGATTAACGCATTTCAAACGTCCTTTCCAACCGTTCTCCAAACGTGTTTCCGCACTCGACGCTTAATATTAATATGTATCACCTTATTCGGAAGAGTCTCCAAGGATTATCCGAAGAGTTCAAACTGTCCAACTGTTTCGTATAAAAGCGCGTCTTTCGAAGTCGTTTCGCGTGTTTTCGAAATGCACGTCGCAAAGCACAAAATCGAATGTTTAATCTGCAGACTTTTTCATTCGGTGAGATGTTGCAAACAATGTAATCGGAGGAAGATGTTGCAGCAGTCGCGCCAAGAACTTATATGGGGCTATCGAAGCGGCTCCGTTGCGTATAAATCAATTATTTCAGAAGATATTCGCCGGGCCTATTATCAGCGGTTATTTTTTTATTTATCACCGTCACAGCCTCCTATTGGAGGAAGACCGTGCGGAAACGTTCCACTTCTTTTTTTTCAGCAGCTTGGTAACACGAACCTCGCGATAAAAACACGACTCTAGCAGCGAAGTGTTGTTGCTCGGTGGCAAGACTCATTTGCATGGCGTTCTGAAGTAATTAAAACATTTGTTAACCGTTTTGTTTAATTTTTAAATATATTCCATTGTATTTATTTTTGCTGCAGAAAGTCGCGTCACTATCATGGTACAGTTGCATTCGTCTTGACCTTGGTTATCACATCGTTCATTCTTGTATTAACTAATTTTCAGTAAAACATTTCTGAAAAATGCAACAATTATTCTTGAGTATTGGAAGACACGATTGAGTGACGTGCAAATTAGTGCAAAGTAGTAAGAGTGTGCAAATTCCGAAAACGTTATATAAAACAGGTGTGCCACTATTTTTGTCGGAGAGTGTACTTATCAGTATTACGGATTTCGCTGCAGACGGCTGCCATTTTTGCGAGGGAGACAATGTATCTGGAATGAGATAAAATGCAGCTGATGCATTCTCATTACTAGACTGCCGATCTTTATGCAAAATAAAAAATGTTCGCAGTGATAGCAGGACACAGGAGCCGAATAAAAATGGTATTCTTCTTTTAATTATCTTATTAAGCTGAAAGTAATAAATTGGTGTCGTTAAATATTTTTAACATGTCCACTGCTATAAATTGTACGTACCCTTTTTTGTCATAAATGCATCAAATCCGCAGTCTACTCGTTACACACTCCCAATGTAAAATCGTGTTACATGCATGTGCACCGGAAAGTGCATATGCACCGTAAAGTGCATGAGCACCGTAAAGTGCATGTGCACCGTAAAGTGCATGTGCACCGTAAAGTGCATGTGTACTCGACTGTTTTTCGAATACATGTTTCTCGAAAACGAACCCCCCCCCCCCACGCAAGTTCATTATTTTTTATTTTAGTTTTAATTTAAGCCACAGAATCTCCCTGAACTCATTGCCAGATTTCGGATCACCCTGTATAGTCATAACAATTTTCTACAATTGTATCCCAATATTTTATAAGGTATACGACCTCAGGAATTGCCCCTTTCAAGAAAGTACAACATTTTTGGTACATCCTGTGCAGGTTCTAAAATTTTAGTGGTGGGGAGTAGCAATCGCAAGGGCTAGTATAATGAGGTGTGAGTTTGAGGATGACGTAGTTGGAATAAGGTTCGAGTATGACGCGGCAAGAACAGAGGTCGAGGATGAGACGTGGATGAGTAAGTTAAAATTGAAGTCATCGATCTTTGCGAGATTTTTGGATTTTTTAATTGACTGGAATACACCCACTTTTATTTGTGCTATAACTAGACTGCGGATTTTTTTGCGTCTATAGCAAAAATGAATAGACGCATTTCCAAACAGTAGAGAGATTAACATTAACCCTACCACTGCCGGTCAAATGACCGGTTTTATATTTTTTGATTCGGTAAATTTCTTTCTCCAAGCATATACTGTAATCAAAATTGCAGAGAATAGAAATAGATAGAGTTCTGTTAAATTTCAACCATAAACATGAAACAGCGTTACGTATTATGAACGAAGACGGGAAATAGAAACAAGTAAATGGAAGAAAAACATAAACATATATCGCACTTCTTCAAAGTTCTGGGTTATAATTGGGGGGGCTGTATTTTCAATTATATTGTATTTCAATTACACATCTGATTAAAATACTTAGTAATTGAATTAATTGTAAGGTTAGAATTACGTAATTCCGTTACGACGCAATTGAATTACTATATAATTGAAATACAATGTAATTCAAATACAACTTTTAGTATTTTCTCTATAATTCCGACAACTAGCAGTTTTTTTCAAAAATTTTTGTCACGTTGTGTAGCAAACCAATTGTTCTAACTTTTCCAAAAATTTCAAGTCGTATATTCCAATATTTAAAAAGTTATGGTGTTTTTAAAAGTGTCCGAATATTAGTGGGAGTCACTGTATGAGCTTGAAATGAGTACATAGTTTAGGTGTCTTCGGTTTAATACATTTATTAACGCTGTTGGCGCAATGAAATTTAGTTTCTACATTCAAAAGAATTTGAGTACGACCGATTTGCTTGTAAGAAAAACATTCTATAACTTGCGTGATGTAATTTGTATGCTTTATTGTAATAAGTCACCATAGCATAGAGAACAAACATTTTTATTTGTCTAACATCCTTTATTTATATATTATATTATCCTTTATTTCAACCTTTATTTATATATTTTTTTTATACAGGGTGTTTGCGAAATCGTAGTGCATACAACCGGGCAGTGGGTGATTCTACATGCAAAAATTAGTCGAGAAAGAAGGAATAACATTTTTTCGTTTGGCAGCTTGTTTTCGAGAAAATCGAGTTTGAAAATGCAGCGAATACGCGTGCTATTACATAGGAATCGTCCGGCGCGTCTGACCATGATCATCCAATTCTACTTTGTGCATATACTAAAGCACGCGAACCTGGCGGAACTTTATTTCCGTAATTTGCTAATAGAATTTATATTTAATATTTTGGCGTCATAACAAAAAATTATCGAAATCGATAGCTTCCATCAGATATCGATTTTCTCGAGCTCCCCTTAAAGCTTACTTTTGCGCAAAGTCTGTAAAAATCGTCTGCGCTTAATCTGTACGATCTGTCTCGTTACGGTATGGATCTATGGATCGCTATGATAAGACAGCGGGTTCATAGATTCCCACTCGGTCGCGCAAGACGTCCCGAGTCAGCCGATAACGTAGTTAGCCTAGACGGACTTTGGATCCGTTGGCACATGTTCGAACTCACCGGATGCCGTGCGGTGTCGGTGAATCCTTATTGGCCAATTCCAAGCACAGCGGACAGACGTTAAGTTATAAGTACGGGGATAGCAGTCGGCGAGTCGCATTTGTGCTCGTGTTTCATTTGTGGCGAACTCTGCGCGATTAAGTGACCGAACCGGCCGAATAAATACAACAACGTAAGTGAATTTTATTTAGAGATATCAATTCTCATTGAACTTTATAATCGCTCTCTAATAACAAAAATATAAAACGGATCAAAAGGTTTAGAATTTTATCAGTAGTGTCTATGTATAGGACAATATAATTTTCTACCAGGAAACATATTATAGTTTTCTATAGAAACGGTTTTTATTGGGATGTCGTACCAATTGTAACGTACTGTATCATGACGTACAGATTGCAAAATTAATCCTCCACCTAGGGTAATAAATCAATTTTGCATAGATTTGTAACTTTCCAAATGAACAGTCTATTCAGATCAATTTTCCTTATGAATGCTTTAGTTTATTTAATTATGGTTCATAATTAAATACATTAATTTCTTTCATTATTATGTATAAAATAAATTAGTTTATCTTGCTACAGGTTATACATGAAATACAATAAATTAGTTTATATTATTACAGCTTATACACGAAGTAAAATTAATCAATTTATATTACTACAGCTTATACATGAAATACGATAAATTAGTTTATATTATTACAGCTTATACACGAAGTAAAATTAATCAATTTATATTACTACAGCTTATACATGCAATACAATAAATTAGCTTCTTGTACTACAGCTTATAAAAATGAGATAAAATAAATTAGCTTCTTGTACTACAGCTTATAAAAATGAGATAAAATAAATTAGTTTCTTGTACTACAGCTTATAAATGAGATAAAATAAATTAGTTTATCTTACTACAGCTCATATATAGAAGAAATTAGTTTATCCTACTACAGCTCATACATAGAAGAAAATAAATTAGATCATTTGGTTGGAGTTCGTGTATAAAATCAATTTTCATTCGATATAGATATTCATTTTCCTTTCTAATAACAAATTCAGTTTAATACATAAGATGGGCAAAATGCTATCATCGCCACTTGTGATGACTATTTACAGTAATAATTAAATGAACGGCTTTTGACAAAAATATTTGTAGAATCTCGGTGCTGATAAACCGACTAGTTTGATCTTCCTCATGGATCTTGGGATCAATCAAACACAAACATTATCATATAAACAGTGTACGAAGGTAATTCAAGGTCTGGTCTCACCTCGGCGTAAACACAGTCGGTGACAAAAGTCGACGAATTTCAGATATTTGATACAACAATCAAGAGATTTTATCGTTTTATTAATCGTTTACTATTATCAAAATCGTTTACTATTAATATTTCGTATTACGACATTATATTACTAACAGAAAAATTAATAATTATATTTTACAACAATCAAGAGATTTTATCGATTTATTTACGACATTATATTACTAACAGAAAAATTAATAATTATATTTTTATGGCCAATATTAGATTAAATCTATAGTAATAAATATATTAAGAAACAATCAGATATATATATATATATATATAAAATTTAAAAATTCGAGCAAGAACAGAAAATCAAAAAAGTGTTATTCCGAGTTCCACGAAAATGAAATAAAAATTTAATTAAAATATCTATTTGCTCAATGAAATTTCTTGTAGACGCTTCAAATTTATATCTCACCATTTCTTAGTATGTTTGTTTGCGCGTCTGCGTATCTTTCCGCGAGAAATCTGGTATAACTATAAACGGATGGTCGCTGCATTTATTTGTAAAAGGACAGGCGTGCGAGAAAGTTGTTTTGTCTCGAAACAGCTCGGTAACAGCTTTCAGTTTCAAACGCGTGAACCATCGTTTCCTCTCTGTCAGCACTTCGTGCGAAGCGGCGCGGCGCCTAAGATTATAATTTTAGCGAAAGCCGTGAAAGTAAGGTGTATGTAATATCTACAGTGCTATACGTGTAAATGTAGAAGTGATATCCGTGTATCTTATATCCTTGAAGTCCATTGACCCTCGCGATATCACCGACGCAGATGTTTTCCTTGATACTGGCTCACCACAATAATAACGACAAACAATAATAGCGTCAATCAAAACCACATTTAATTTCTCATTTTCACAAATTAAAATGTTCAACAACAGTTATGAAAAAGAGACGGGAGAAATCGAGTTCCAAAATTTGCGGTGTTTTCAAAAATTGGTAAAATAAAATATATAATTCTTTCACCGAAAAATACAAGTCTTTGTAGATTACAAAATTTTTTTCCGTACTGGTCCTCGGATAAAAACATTTGTATTCCATACTTTCTATCCATTTTTTAATGCAAAATAGCATGAACTCTATTTTCCTCGCCGTTGTTTCTCTTGCTGATGACGTAACGAATTTTTGAACTCGATTTTCTCTAAAACGAAGATTCTTAGAATGAGTGACGAACATTTCCAATGGAAAATTTTTTTTCTAGATTGTCGAACCGCATTATATTTTGCAAAATGACAGCCGACGTCGCAACGATGCCTCATTTGGAGATTGTCTACCGTATTTTGGAGCTACCGGTGGTGGAAAGCGCGCTTTCCATATCTGCCGAACAGTATACTCGCGTGAAAGATAGCAACCAACTGATCCATTGGATTCTATCCACCGCGGAAACCTCTTTGAGCACCGCGACGAACAAAGCGGTGGTTCCCATAGCAGCGCCTATCGCTAAGAAACTCGAGAACCCCATACACTTCGTCGACCACACGTTGTGCCTTGGTCTTGACAAAATCGAAGAAAAGGTGCCGATGGTTAAAGAGACACCTGAGCAGGTCAGGAATATGACATTTTTACCCCTACCATTTTACAGCAATCTTCTTCCATCATCCTCGAACATTAGAAATATTTTGCGATATATTTTCTTTGTTATTACTTCCTGATTTTAATCCATTTATTATCCATGGCCCCTTTGATATTCTATTGATGTAAAAATATTAACAAAAATTATTTATAACAACGTTTTAGTAAATAATACATAGATTCTGTCAGCACAAAATTCGCTATATTACGTCTTTGTTCCATTATTAATTGGAGAAAAAATTGACCCAGGCAAATGGGATGGATTTTTTTAATTTGAAATTCTCTTATTAATATCAATTTTATTTATTATTTTTTATCGAACAAATATGAATTGATAATGACAAATTTTTATTAACAAATATGAAATTACATCTTTGTTCCATTATTATTAGAGAAAAAATAGACCAGGGCAAATGGGATGGATTTATTGAATTCGAAGTTCACTGATTAATATCAATTTTATTTATTATTTTATTAAACAAATATGAGTAGCGTCTAATTTACTGCCTAACGTTGTCTTTTTAATTTTTTATCTACTACTGTTAATTTTGTTTATCACTACAGATACTGGAAAACGCATACATGTTGGCAGTGCAAACTGTTCAACAAGCCTCCAATTTGAAGGACATTAGCTGGAACAAGGCAAATCAGATCTTGGCGACACATTATGGTAGCGCAGCTGTCAAGGGTTTGGATAACACAGCTGTCGTTGTCGACAAGCTAATTGATAAATATTTTCCCGCGACCGGAGATGAAGAGTTGATCGGTATGTAAAAACTTGCAGAATTATACCTTACATAAAAATAGTCCTCAACGTCACTATTGAAGATCTTTGAATTTCTAATACTATCGCACTATGATTACACCAGCTGTCGTTCTCATCATCAATGACCTTGAACCTCGATAACGTAACCTTGCGAAAAATACTCCACAATGTGTGTCTCGCAAATCATATTTTCCCATCGTCAATCATAACTGAAATATTTAACTATTACTATCACTATTTAAATATCTAACTTAAATATTAGAAAAATGTAATATGCGTAAGAAAAAAATATAATAAAGTGTTCATTTGTTTTAGAAATTAAATCCGCGGAGGAGGACAAATTATTGCACACTTTGCAGACAGTGGGACATTTATCAAACAAGGCAGCGAGACGCGTGTACACGAACATAATGCGCCACGTGAACACTATCAAAACAGAGAACATAAAGTCTTATATCGGATCTGTGCTACAGTTTTTGCAGCTCACGCGATATCTATCCTCGATAAACGTGGAACAGCAGGCTTCCACGTCGAAAGAGAATGCCACGAATGAAGAAAAAAAGGAAAATTAATTTTTCGGTATTAGTTTCCTTGAGGAAAAAAATTTTTGCTCGGGGAAATGTCTGATGACTATTGATAGTTCCAAACTTACTGTTTAAGCACGTCGTGTTACTGCCTCTATAGTTTCCAACTAGTTTTACAATGTTATTTTTGATATAATTAGGCTAGACCGGTCGTAGTGGCATTACAGAAGCTTCTAGAAAAATTCATTAATCGATTAATCCTATCAGAAAGTAAAGTCGAGTTGCAATGTGTGCTTGAATTTTCTCTTGACTGACTGTTTTTAGCGAAAATTTAATCTGTACAGAATTTTTGCGAAACTTAAAGTGCTCTTCTACTTATTGCAACAGTGCATAAACATTCATCCTTGCATTTAACACTAGAACTACCGAATGGGTAAAAATGATTGATTCCTGATTTGTTTTTTTAGAAATATTAAAATTACAATCTTTTTCTGAGAAATTTTTTCAGTGAACTTATTTACTGAAGCACATATTTAAACAAAACTCAAACGAAATCTAAATAAATGCAATTTTGCCATTAATATACGGCAATGTATGCAAATTGCTTTTAGTTAATCATTACAACTTTGAAAATGGAATTTTTTAGCACGCGGAAAATTTGGAGAAGTCGACGGACAAAGATTCGTTTCAGAGAAATTACTATACTATACTCGCAGTTGTGTCGGCTATTCGGTGGTAACACATTCTCATAAATATTCGTATTTCTAATGATAATTATTTTTTTATGAAATCATTTAAATAACGTACATACAAGAGTATTCATACTAACATATCTATTGTGCATTCATCACGTGTACATAACATGAAACTGTACATTACTTTTGTAATGTTTTTATATTTACTATATACAGTAAATAAAATATAATAAAATATAATTGTCTTTCCTAACAACCTGATTTTTTAATTAGTGTAGGTGTACGTAGGAGTTACATTTTATTATTCTGCTTACTTCTTTTTCTTATATCTGCAATTTACTAATCAATAGTTTTGTTAATATACAGTTGAAAAATATTGCATCAGAGCAGCAGAAATATAAAACTCGCCAACTCACGATTTTCTGAATGACCACAATGCCATGCGAACGTAGTCTCTGTAAACTCTAGAACCGGGAATGAGTAGAGACGCCTCAAAGCCACGTCATGATCAATGACACACACGTGCGTGTGTGTTGGAGCGCATACGAGGCCATAGTCGTCGATACACGATAAAGAACCCTGAACGCGATGAATTCTTTTCATAGGAATCTTATTTCTCTCGAGAAAATGTGTGATTACATTTACCTACTACACTTCCTTCTTTCGAAAGACATTTATTTGTGGCCTCGCCTTTGATCCCTGATTATGTCTGTATCTGGAAAAAATTCACATTCTCGTACACAATTATAGCAAATACAGATTGTGCTGTTAATCTTAACAACTTCTGTCGAGCCAATTCAATTAGTTATTTAAAAAGATTCTTTTGTAATACATTCTTGTGCGGATTTCAGATCATTTTTATTCATTATCATTCCATTTATATGAAATCTCATTGATTCTATTTATTTTATAAAATCATTTTTAGTTTGCTTTGATTATTGAATTTATATAAAATTTTCTACATTGTGTGTAAACTACTAGTAAATGTTATTACAACAATGTTTTAGTAGGAAATAATTAAACGTCAACTTAAATCTCTTTCCGAAGAGATATATTTAAAAATAAAGACAAACTTTAAACACTTTTTAAATAATTTGGAAAATGAATGCAGCCAGTTCTTCTATCACATAAAAATTTCGTGTAGTTGGTACTTTAAATTATATTGGGTGGGCAAGAAAGTAATTTCGGTATTTTAAGGTGAAATAAAACCGAACTTCTTTATTCAAGCGATGAACTTTAACCAATAAGATATTTTCTGATTTATTCTTTTTGGCGAAAGATCATCGAAGAAAGGAAAAATATCTTATTCATTAAAGTTCGTTGCTTGAATAAAAAAATTGGGCTCTATTTCACATTCACAATCTCATTAACGTTATTATTTGATATTATATTCTTATTAAAATCATTGGCATTTTACTGCATTTTTATTAGCTTGCTTTCTTGTCCGTCTGTCTGTCTGTCTGTTCGGTACAGACAAATTTTGCAATTGATTTTAAACTAACTTCCCGATGTTATTTGCGAAGAAATTGTATTTGATGTTGTGTATGGCGTATATCTGTTCAGGATATTTGTAATTGGGTAAACAAAGCTTGCTATTCGTTGGCACGAAGATCTGCGTACTGTGTGCCCTTGCCATTGCGATACTCGATGATACTCGTACGATGCGCAAAGTCGACTCTTTTGTGAGCAGAACGAGTAAAAGAAACCTGACGGAACCGCACACTTTTTACGGGCCTGGTGAGCGTCTGCTCCCCACCTAACCTCGAGCGCTCCTACTTATAACTTTCAGCATGAACGTATCATCAGTACCGCTGAATCTATCGTGCAAATCGGTCAATGAAAATTGTTGTGTTCCCGTTACGGTGTACTGCTAACTGTTGCATCACGCATTGTGAGTATACCAAACATTTCTTCTCAGACGCATAATCTCGACATCTACAATTTTTCCAATGTAACTAACATTTTATCGTTTAATCAATTTATTCACACCGCTACCATCAGTTGGATTATTCTATGAAGTAAATCGACTTTGCAATTATTTTATAGTCGCATACAGCAACTACTTTTTCTTTCATTAGAATTGATCGAAAATATTGGTTAACGCGACATATAGGATGCTACGCCATACACATATCGGGTGTTCGAGTTGGAAATGAGTAACTGTCGGAGGTCGGAATGGCGGGAAAATTCTGTGACGTGGAATTCGGGGAATTTTGAATGTCATTACTAGACTCCGGATTGTATGCATTCATAACAAAGATGAATAGATGAAATTTAAAACGGTGAACAGATTAAAATACTCTGAGAGTATTAATATATTATTTTCACTACATTATAATTATTAATAGAAAATATAAATTGATATATAGTCCCTGTGCCTTGCAATTTATGCACAAATTTTTTATTTTGCATAGAAATCCGGAGTCTAGTCATTACTAGACAGTGGATCTCTATGCAAAATAAAAATTTTGTACCTGAATTGCAACAAACTGGAGTGAAATGGAAATTTATTTTCTTTGTTAATATGTATAGTAGGTTGAAAATAATATGATAGCATTTTTAAATTCCTCTAATATTTTTACTGTTTTAAATTACGACTATTAAATTGAGTAATGACTGTCTTCTAGTCATTACCTATAGAGTATACAAGTATGTACCAACTGTGGGAACTGATTAAATTATGTATCAACAGTGCTTCTGATTTATTGATTATATTGGGATGTCCAACAATTTTGAGTATTTTCGTGTATGAAATAAACAATGTCAGTAATTAATGGAGTGTTCTGGAAACGTTTTGAGATTCGTATTCATTCGTCTATTGGTTATTGAAACACAGAATACGTGTTAGACAGTGCAATTAGTTAGGCTCATTCAGTTAAGTATGTACGTCACTTGAACCATTTATGTTATAATTACTTAGTTGACATTCCACTCTAACTTTGTTTTTGATTCCATTGACTTTTTGTACCCAAGGTCACCTCCACAGTACTTTTTCAGTATACTTGAATACTGTGAAGAAACGAAACAGATGAATATAATATATTAAATAAAATATAATATGTAACATGAGAGAAAACGTTTTCGTTAAACAAATTATAAACCATGAAAGAACACAGGGAACAAATGTAATTCGAAAGTATTTTATATTATATTTGTAAATACAAAATAAATATGAACAATGTAAAAGAATATTACATTATGTTTTGAATACTAAATTAATTAATAAAAATTAGAAAAATGATACAACTCGAAGGACAAATCATTTTGAACAATCAGTTTCTCAATTGTTATTGATTTGTATACATAAAAAATGCTACAATATTATCTTTAGAAATACGCGCACTAACATATTAATCACTGATTAAAATATTGATTGTGACACAGGACAATATTTAGAACAGAGTTCACAAGCCGAACAAAGTCTAACGGTACAGATTTTAACATACTGTTTTTTTGCAGTGGATGAGTCATGTATTACGCTTTTAATCTTGCAACAAGTTGAGTACTATGCTACAGTCTAACTAACGTTACACACTGTTTATTCACTTAATTTCATTTTTAACTGTTTCAATTTTAATTTAACAAAATCAGTGCAATTTTCTGTTCGTTTCTCACAGCAACTTGTTTAGTATTGTACACTTGAAACGCTCGTTTCATTACTATTATTAATTGCAACTTATAGTTGTTGTGTGTCACCTTCAGGCGGATGTAAGATTCCTGCTTTATCGATAATCAATTTCTGTTTTACCGCTTTTTTAAAAATTTCTTTTATATTTTTATAAAATAGATACTCCTGTTTTTAAATATCAAAGATGATTATTTTTCCAATAATATTTAACGTTCATGTATCGCATCAAAAGATGCTATGAAATTGAAAAGTTAAAATTGTATAGACATTTAAATTATTTGTTTTTATTGTTTATTTATCATTTATGTTTAAGAACACTCTTAAAGAAAACTTGGAAATAGAGTTCAGTGACGAGAGTTCTACAACGTTAAAAATTTCAAATGACAGTTGTTATCTTACATTCCATACAACGTGTTATCACACGAGAAAGATAATTCGAGTCCGTTGACGATTTTAGGCGTGGTACCTCACGAAATGAAACGTGAATCTCGACACGACCGTAATTATGTAATTATTCAAGGTACAAAGATCCTCTGGGTAGTCCTATTTTAAATCTGCTTAAAATGACAGCCAGTTGATTGGAATTCTGGTAAAGCCGGAGGTTAATGCACTTAAATATTCTTATATAACCACTGCTTGAACAATGACTTTAATTTGCGTATCCTTTGTCGTGCACTGTATATGTATACCCTAGCCACGAGTATCAGGAAATTTATATTTTATTAAAGCACATACAGTTACGAGCATAACTGATCACGAATGGACCAAACGACTTCAATTTCTTTGTAAGGCTAGAAGAATTAGTTTAGTAAAATTTCATTGAAATTGGTTAATTGATTTACGAGTTATAAACGATCAAAAGTGGTAAAATGGCCGAAAATCATTAAATTGCAATTTTTACCACTTTTGATCGTTTATAACTCGTAAACCAATTAACCAATTTCAATGATATTTTCGGAGCGTATATAGTTTATACAAGTTGACCAAACACATGTTTTAAATTTTCGTTACTGGCCCAGCTAAAAAAGTTGTAGAACTCAATTTTTACTACTGTTTTTCACAATTCCGACCGAATGAATTTTTTTCACATTTTATTTATACGTCATTTACTAAACTAATTCATTTAACCTTACAGAGTTTCCTTAAGTTGTTTGGTCATTTATGAAAAAATTATTCTGATTCAAAGTATGTGTGATCAGTTATGCTCCTAACTGTATTTCTATGTTTTAGTGAGGTATTTTTTATTTTTATCTTTTCTTATATATTACATTTATATCTCTTTTTATATTTATATCTCGTCTTATTCACACACAGTCTCGAACGGTTTTCTCAGTCTTAGTTTTCGAGACATACAGATAAATATGTTCAAGGCGTTACGTATATATTTAAAGATTTGTAAATTACTACGTTTGTGAGACATCTACTGTAAGATGTACACATTATCATAGTCCATCTAACTCAAATTTACCTTAAAAGTACGAAAACAAAAGACAATAAAAAGTGAGAAGAGTGTATTTTTTATTTCCAATAAATATATTGAACATATTTAGAAGGGAATTTCCTTTCCACTAAAAAGACAAGGACGGAAGTCCAAAATATAAAAATACGAGACTAGAAGAACTCCGGTTCAGTCCGAGTCAGTCTAGGACACGTCCCCTGTAGTGTTTAAATACTTTTTGGATCCACTGTGTATATTCCTAGTGAAACATATCGCCTGACCTTCCACTAACGAAGCAATCAATTTTCAGGAAAAATGGCAGAAGCCAAAAATACAACAAACACCCCTGCGGACGAGTCTGCACCCCATATGGAGGTGTTCGAGCGCGTGAAGAACATCCCTGTAATCCACTCGGCCATCGAGAAGACTGGGTCCACATACTCCTACTTGAAGGACTCCAACCATTTAATTCACTGGGCCCTAACACAAGCCGAAGCTGGACTGAATTACGCGACTGCTACTGCTGCACCGATCGCTGTACCATTGTCGAAAAAGTTCAAGGGACCAATCTCGGCTGTCGACCAGAAATTATGCGAGGGCTTGGACATGGTTGAAGAGAAAGTGCCCATCGTGAAGCAGCCGCCGCAACAGGTAGATTACCAGTAGAGGAACTCTAACTAAAAAACAATTCCACGTTCAACAAAAGATGGCAGAGATTTTAACTGAGGGGTGCAGGGGGATTTGCGAAACCCCACTCTTGACGCTAGGCTGCGGATCTATTAATTGCGGATAAGTACAGTAATGTCTCTATCGACGCAAAAGCCTCGGGGGGATTCGTTTGCGTTTATCGTAGACGGGTAGCTACAGTGGTGCCAGATGAGAAACAAACGGCGCCCACATTCTCGGAAATACTCTTCTCCTTTTCCCCTTCCACTATCCTATTCCATCACCATCCAACGTCCCCCACCAAAACCGTAGACACGTTGCGCGTGCGCGATGGGGACGCAACAATGAGAGAGAGGGTACATCATATCACCGTGATTCCCCTCGTCTGGTAGCACTGGGTACATAGCTATTTTTTGAGCTTCAAAGCCCGAGCCGAACGTAGACAAGGACAGCGCGTGTAAAGAGAGACCACGCGCGGGCCTTTGAACTGTGCCGACGACTACGACTCTCCGCGTCGCATTAGTAGTGGTTCACACCAATATACCCGAGCCGAGATCAGATTAGTAAAGTGGAGGGGATATCTTTTTTTGTTTATCGCCTACAGCCTTTTTGCGTCGATAGAGTCATTACTGTATCACTATCACGTGGTACCTATAAGTTTCTCTGTGCCATCTTTCGTTAGACGAATAATACAGCTGACAAAAATGTGTACATACTTTCCAAATTTTCTGTACATCAAATTTGATTGGCGTTAATTTCTTTTATTTAGAATTAAATAACTTCTGAACGAGTCACGGTGCTTTCATATTTATTTTCAAGAAAATATTGATACAGTAATTGAATGAAAATAAATATAAAAAGTAACGAAAATAAATAAATATTTATATTTATCAAACAATTAATTTTTTCTCCTTACAGATTTACGATGCAGCAAAAGCAGTAATGGGCAGTTCATTACAGCCAACAATAGAGAAATTGCACGCCGCGAAGGAGTCTGCTACACAACAGGCTTCTACACTGAAAGAAGTTAGTATAGTGAAGGCTAATGAATTGTTGAACACACAGTATGGCAGTATGGCTGTGCAAGGGGTAGACAACACCAGTGTCCTCATTAATGGTTTATTGGACCGCTATTTCCCACCAGTTGAGGGAGAAGAAAGTGCTCCAGGTACAATTATAATAATTCGTAGATTTAATACGCAAATTAATCAGTGTCCAGATATGTGTACTTACTTTGTACAATTTGTTGTATAGCGCCAGTATCAGCGGATGAAAATAAAGTATTGCACGCAGTGCAAACAATAGGCCAATTGTCATCAAAGACGGCAAACCGTGTGTACCATTCAGTAGTGGCGCAGTTGAGGACAATCAGCAAAGAGGATGTGACGTCATACATGAATAGCGTTATATCCATCCTTCATTTAACACATTTCTTGAGTTTAAACGAAAAACCGGTTGAAACTACAGAAATGCAATGCCCAGTACGAGAGAAAAAATGATAGAGTAGAGGCGATAGAATCTGTCCAAAACAGCTGTGACTATTATTTTTATACAAATTTCATGCAATTTGAATATACTATTGTACACTTGTCGGCATATCAATTTAACAAATTTTTATATGATGTATATTTAGTGTAGTAAATAAAATGATTCGACGGCGTATCTTTATATTTATACACCTTTACAGAATATTTGTCCTCTGCTATTAACAAATCAACAAACATACAAGGAATTAACGTTGAACGTGCCGTCATAAATTAACATTCTCCAAGAACTAGCCGGACTTTTCGTTCAGTTGTATGTACTACTGAATTCGTGCCACCTCCTTCGACATCGTGTACTCCTAATACAAAAGTCGATTTATCCAGGTTTCCGAAAATTTTCGATAGTCTGTCTTGTCGTTGACTTGTACTACTGAATTTCGTGCCACCTTCTTCAATATCATGTTCTCCTAATAAAAATTTCAATTTTCGGGGTTTTCGAAAAATTTCCTACTATTTTCACCGTCTGGCTTGTTGCTGATTCCCACTACTGAATTTCCAGCCACCTCCACCGACATCATGTGCTCCTAATACTTTCTCAATTTTCGAGATTTTCGAAAATTTTCGCACAATTTTCGTCCGTCTGACTTGTCGTTGAGTTGCACTACTGAATTTCGTGCCACCTCCTTCGATACCATGTTCTCCTAATACAAAACTCAATTTTCGAGATTTTCGAAAATTTTCGCCAATTTTCGACCGTCTGACTTATCGTTGACTTGTACTACTGAATTTCGTGCCACCTCCTCCGACATCATGTGCTCCTAATACTCTCTCAATTTTCGAAAGTTGAATTTTGTATTAGGAGAACATGATATCGAAGAAGGTGGCACGAAATTCAGTAGTGCAAGTCAACGACATGTCAGACGGTCGAAAATTGGCGAAAATTTTCGAAAATCTCGAAAATTGAGAAGGTATTAGGAGAACATGATATCGAAGGAGGTGGCACGAAATTCAGTAGTGCAACTCAACGACAAGTCAGACGGTCGAAAATTGGCGAAAATTTTCGAAAATCTCGAAAATTGTATTTTGTATTAGGAGAACATGATATCGAAGGAGGTGGCACGAAATTCAGTAGTGCAACTCAACGACAAGTCAGACGGTCGAAAATTGGCGAAAATTTTCGAAAATCTCGAAAATTGTATTTTGTATTAGGAGAACATGATATCGAAGGAGGTGGCACGAAATTCAGTAGTGCAAGTCAACGACAAGTCAGACGGTCGAAAATTGGCCAAAATTTTCGAAAATCTCGAAAATTTAGAAAGTATTAGGAGCACATGATGTCGGAGGAGGTGGCACGAAATTCAGTAGTGCAACTCAACGACAAGTCAGACGGTCGAAAATTGGCGAAAATTTTCGAAAATCTCGAAAATTGTATTTTGTATTAGGAGAACATGATATCGAAGGAGGTGGCACGAAATTCAGTAGTGCAAGTCAACGACAAGTCAGACGGTCGAAAATTGGCGAAAATTTTTGAAAATCTCGAAAATTTAGAAAGTATTAGGAGCACATGATGTCGGAGGAGGTGGCACGAAATTCAGTAGTGCAAGTCAACGACAAGTCAGACGGTCGAAAATTGGCGAAAATTGAAATTTGTATTAGGAGAACATGATATCGAAGGAAGTGGCACGTAATTCAGTAGCACAACTGAACGGCAAGTCAGACATCCGATAATTTTTGTTTTTGGAAGTTTCGGGAAGGGATGTTTATGGTGGTTCAATAAATATATACACAGATACGTTTTTTAATTACATTTATCTTTATTTATTCATTGCAAATTCATACATGAAATGTTTATATTTTACCTGACAAACTTATATTCTAGATATTCACAAGAATGTAGACGGGCTGAGAGGAACTCGGCATACCGTCAGACTTCTACTGCAAATATAGCTGTGGTCGCTGGAAATTCGCCGCCGGGGAATAGGCGAATGGTAAATGTAGAATGGCGTCGTAGAAGAGGTGTAAGATAAAGTAGGATACCAGTCTTGATCTGGCGAACGACTTGTATACTAGGCATGAAATTTTACATTTAACCACCGACTAAGGACAGACCTATCATCCAATGTATTCTTGCAGCCCACGAGTCGTTGTTTCGCGTGCTGGATCACCTCATTTGCATGGAAATGGGTTAAGTCAACATGGTAATTGGTTACGTGAGCCCACAAAAGCGGGCCGCAAAGATACATTGGATGATAGGTCTATCTTTATACCTCGACGGTGATTTAACTGCTCGATCTGAGACTTTTTCAAATGTTAGACCCATTCTAGACAAGAACAGGAGTGGCCGAAGGTCCGGGGTAGCGAGCTGCGTTGTAATGCGAACAGTAGGTCGCGCAAATCACGATAGCCCCGAACGTCTTCGAGGCGACGCGCCGGGTCCTTCGGACCTTGGAGTAGGTTTTAGAGGGTTTGGGTAGTGTTGTCAAGAACAGGTGTGGATTAGGACCGGTGGAAATACCTCCGCTGAATGCTGAATGCGAAAAGTGGAACAGCGGAGGTATATAATCGCCGTTTACGGGAGGTGCAAAAGGTTCCGTGGGTCTTGGGGGGTGGGGTTTCAGTGGGTATAGGCGGAGGCATTAGGACATATGATTCTTCCAAATTCCATCTTAGGAGGAAGCCGAGTCCCACACTACCTTTTCCGACCATCATCGGAGGAGGGGGTGTGCGTAATAGCATTTTCCCACCGCTCTTAAAAAAAAAGAAAGGCCCCCTTGACCAAGCCGCGCATCTCGGTCTCCCTGGCAATCGTAGTTCTCGAACCTCAGGCCCGTACCCCATGAATTGCGCGTGGCGCATTAGGGCGCTTCTGGTATCAATAGATTTCCACACTTATCATGAGGTACTATTGCCAATGCGTTTTTTTTTGTCAGTGGTATCCCCTGTAGGCCTATTCCACTGCGTCGCATGATCAATTCGGAAATAGTTTTTAATTATTATTCTCAAAGTTTTACTGACATTTAGCAACATGGCGCTGGCCATTCATATCGTGTTTGCCATGACAAATGTATTATTTGTATTATTTGTAGGACAAAGGTTCGTCGAAATAAAAAGAACAATAGATGTTTTGCAAATCTTGTGTATTAAATATCATAACACTGTCTCGCTCAATGCCTGACAGATTGATAGCGTGCACGGTACACGCGTGCACGCGAAACGACATTCTCCTCGCGATCTGTAACGAAAATTCGAAGTACAAAAGCGGCGAAACGGTATCTGCGTGTCTGTCTGTCTGTATCTCGTTTTCCATATAAGAACAATTTTCAAAAAGTGGTGTTTGTTCTTCAAGATTCTCCGTTCACGAGTTCAAATCATCGTACGATACTGATACGAACGATTATCGTCGTGGACAACCGAAAAGAACGGACGAGTACAGAAAAATAGTGAAACACGGATGGATGCTTGGCAAAAATTTCAAATTTTCATAAAACTATGGGCTTCGATTTTCATTGAAACCACCTGCTCATCGGTCGCGTATCCTTAAATCCCGCTAGAGGAAAGAACCAAGGCACTGAATTCCGTTATGAGCGCGCAGAGTCCCTAGACATGTGTCCCTAGATGATCAAAACAGATCAAAGAATTATGTAGAAAGTCTCTCAAATATATTGCAAATTAATTACTTTATTTAACTCCAAAATATACGTTCCTGGGAATTACATTTTTTACAAAATTAATAATGTATTTCTTCGAAGTAAGTTGATCATCTTATTTTAATACGTATCGACAAGTTCGTCGTAATAGGCAAAATTTAATATTGATTTTTAACGAATTTTCATTTACGTGTTATATATTTGACGAAAATTTGATGAGACACATGTTTATAGTTGGTTTTTCGTTATTTGCGACTCGCACGCCACCAAACTCCTCGTTTCAACACTAGAACTACCTCACCATACGAGCCACCTAATTCAAAATTTTTAATTTCACTATTATTGCAATTTTATACGTCTTAAATTCGAGATTACCAAAAAAACCAATGCGTTTATAATAAAAATCTTGCAAAATCTGGACAAATGCAGTCTTATTACTTAGCTAGGTAGTTCTAGGTTTAATCTATATAAGAATCGATCTTAATTAGTTTTGTACTATTTCGCAATCTTAGAATTTTCGTTTGCATTCCAACAATTCTATTGTTTCGCTTTGTATTATTATTGTCAATGAGCAACAGTCGTCGGTTTTCTAATAGAATGCAAAGTAAATAGTGTCGGCTGGTGAACAGTTTCACCTTTTTCGTCCATGAAATTCGTGTTTAACTTCCCCGGTGTCGAATAGCGTTCGAATTTCGCGCGCTGACGCACATGTCGCGTCACGTGGGTCTCGCTACACTCCTTACAGACTAGCAAGCATGCATCCCGGTATTATCACACCTACGCGCCATTCTGCCTCTTATTACTCTTAATTAGTAACCATTTTTGTACGTTTTTTTGCTTTTGTGCAGCAAGGCACTAGGAACAGATCGGTGGCTCCGGTCGGTCGTGTCACGTGATTCGATGTTGCGTCACCATCTTGGAATGTTCATCACTTCAAAGAAATAATGTTCCATAATTTGAAACTTCATTGTTTAATATTTGTTTCGTCGTGAGAAATATTATTTTCGATAGTGAATTTAATGAATGCATACACATTTGAGTCAGAATTATTTAATGGAAATTCTTTTTAAAGTGTCGAGGTCTATGGAGTGATTAATAATAATCTTTTTTAGCTCGAGTTGTATGCCTGAAACATCATTTCTATTTATGACTGGATGTTACACCAACGGATTCAAGTCTATTAGGATGCAACGATCATAGACCATCATTATATAGTTAATTTTGTGGATGGTATACATATATATGGCCGGAATAACTAATTAAAGTATACAATACAGTTTTAAGGCATTCAATTGTAACATTGTAACCTACGTCAAATGATGACAATAATAAATACTGTGTTCAAGTTAATAAAAGCTACTTCTTGGACGCTGCCCATATGTCTAAATTAAATTACGACTGTCCAATTAATCGTGTATATCAGGCTGAGTCAAATCATCTACTTTTTATTTAACATCCGTGTTTTGCAATTGGTTCAAAATATTTTCATTTTTCAGAAAGTGGAACATCATTTTCAATTATTTCCTAATCAATGTCGCTTATTCGCTTGTGACTCAACCTACAATGGTTCATAAAAATCGCGATTTATTGTCATATTTTGATCACATGATCCAAGCAGACGAAAAACCGTTCAACGCTCGTCCGCCGGAGCCTCTTATCTTACAAATCGTTCTCTTGTCACAGTAAATCGAACGAACGCACACACGTTTAAAGCCGAAAACGCAAACGGTTCCAGCTCTTAGGTAAAAACGACGCTTAAGTATAATTTACATATCTATAACCGTATCGCGTGTACGTAAGCAACTAGAGAAAAAAAAGAGAAACAAAGAAAAAAAACCGTCCCGCAGTTGTCTATGAATTCGATGGAAAAAAGCGTTTGTCGTTCGTGCGCACGGCCGTCGCACCGCGAATAAATAATAAAAATGAGGAGAGAGAGAGAGAGAGAGAGAAGAGACAGAGAGAGAGAGAAATAGGAGGCCCAGGCGTCAGGGCCTATGCCCCTGCCGTTACTCGTTATAAGATTTCACACGATCCACAGTCACGTGGATCCGGGTACTCCGAGCCACGATGTGTCGTTGACTTTGCTCGGTTAATCGCTCGAACGTATAATCGCGCACGCTGACGATCATTAACATCCCGTAGCTTTTGTTTAATTTTAGTCTTGTCCAATTAGTGAAAAATATCGCGAGGATTTGGTACATTCAACCGGTCAGTGACCACTGACGGTACCATTAAGCGAACACACGTAGGTCAGTGACCACTGATGACCCCATTAAGGCGTCAGGCATTGATCAGTGACCATGTTGATCAATATACGTAATGTGTGCTTTCTGGATGATTCTTATACCAGGCAGTAAGTTTTTACCAAATGTCATCAAATAAAATTTTACAAAAAAACATTACGATTAAAATAAAGTTAAGATTACGATTAAATTAAGAATGTGCGACATTTGCGCGAAGACAATATGCCTTCGTGTAATCGAAAATATAGAATGTTCAGCGCAACATCTTTTTTTATGACTTCATATTTAGACTTATCCGTTTCCTTTTATTCCAACCCCTTGCCCTGTACTTCAGACTTTATTGTTAACAGTTTGATATCAGAAGAACTTTGAAAAATTTACCATAATATTAGCAAACTTGCATTCGTTGTTACTATACGCGTTTAAACGTGTACAAAATGTATAAAATCTCGTAGAATTCAAAACCTGCTGGAATTGAATAAAATTTTCGTCCACAGCAAAACGGTACAGTTCGTTGAAAAATTGTTGCTTGTTGTTACTCCTCAAACATTTATAACGTTGAAATGTCCAGATCAAGCAATGTCAGAGCAAGGGGTTAACACTCACTATCATCGATCGACGTCGCCGTACTCTGATGACCACGCTTCACGCGCGACGTTAATGACTCTCAGCGCGCCTACACGTGGCGTACGGCATTGTACAGCGCGACGTCAGCAGCGACGACTCTGACGTAGATAGGCGAAGGTTGTTCATGCTTTCTAACGTATAGACATCGCATTCTACGACGACGCAGAACTCGAGTACACGAGTCGTCGGAGGGGGGGAGAAGTGATGGCGAAGTCTTCTCGAAAAGAGTTCGTGCACGCGCGTTTTCAACCAATTTTGTAAACGATCTTTATAAAAATATTATTTTTGAAATTGCAAACTGTTGTTTGCATGTACTTCGATATTTCTTTCAAGGCAGTCGCTAGTATTGTGAATTTTCGTATTCTGCGAATAAAAAGTTGAATAACTGAATGATATAAAAACATTGAGTAGTTGTACAATTGAAATATTCAAAAGTTTGTAGGCTATACAAGAACTGCCTAAAACTGCAGCAGAAAATTTAAAATATCCCGTCTCTCTATCCAGCTCGGAGCTCGTGAAAAATTCAATTTTCAATTGTAAATTTCGGCGTGAAAATCGTTGATTATTTAAAGATTTGTACTCCTGTCGATTTCTTATAAAAACAAACGTGTGTACAATACACAGTAGAAAAACAGGTCACGCGAATCTATCAAACAGCGTTACAAATGTCCAGTCTAATAAAAATGTTAGAAAAATATTTTTTATCAAAGCTGCTTTTGTGGGAGCCCAGTCTCCACCAGTTCCAGCAGTCTCTAGTACACGAACTCGTTTCGGTACAACTATATGGATTGTTTTTCAAAAGAAAGCGACCTGAGGCACATCAACCCTTAGGACAATGTTTTCGAAAAGCCTGACCATTCAAAAGACAAAGCAAAGATTGACAATCGAATTTTTAATATTTTGTAGAGGATGATCTTTTCAGATCGACCAGCCAGTTTAGAAATAAAATTCCACCGATCTGTAAGATTGACAGTCACAACTGTTGTCTGCTCTACTACAGTAACCCCGCAGCATAAGCTTAAAGTGTCTACTGCAGGCTAGGCAGCTGTTATAACTATCAGTGTACCTAAGGTATCTACTTTCAAAAAACATACTACGATTCTACGATCTGAGAGAATATGCGGCTGAGGGACAAGACAATGAGAAACTGAGTGTGCGCTACAGGCTCGTGTCTACGCGACGTCACAGACGAGGTATAGCAGTAGACCAATCACGCAACGCTCATCTTGGAGTTGTTATCATCTCGACGTTGCCAGTAATTCACGAATATAAAAACGTATTTATTATTTGTTTTTTCAGAAATTCGGACTATAGAGAGTTCATTAGGAATGATCTTATAAAAAAGCAAGATATCACTTGAACATTTTTCACGTGACAACAAGTTGCGTCTAAACCCGGCAACGCTGTATCTCGGCGGTCGTTGAATTTGGATAGATGGCGCGAGGTGTTGGACAACGTCGATAATGCAGATCGCGCGCGCGAGTGGTAATGGTCTAGTGCTGTGCCTGGCTTGTGGCGACGTCTTCGTCGTCGGTGTAGTCGTCGTGCTACCGATACGAAAAGAGAAGCAGCGAGACGAAGCTGGTAGTTCGGAGCTCGCGTGGCCGCGTAACTCGTCCTGGATGCTTCAGCGGCGACGGCGGCCTCACCGTCCTGGAGACCGTCGGCCATATTGGGCGACGGGGCAGCTCGCTTGGAGCGCGGTCGGTGTCGAGCCCGCCGGCATCTATGGTACGCACTGAGCGATTATTCCGTCGCACCGCAGCTCCTTCGAACCCGGCGCTTCATTTCGTCTCGAGGATCTCCTGGATGCTGACGTAGGTGCCGGTCAGGAATCCGAGCACGCCGAACGCGATGATCGCCAGGTTCTTCCAGAGCCTCCAGTAGCAGGCGCCGAGCCCGTTCTCTTGATCCCAGACGGTGACCAGCTCGATCACCGACGGGAACATCAGACCCAGCGTCGACAGGCATACCGCGCCGACCAGCGAGATGAACGGACCCAGGTTCGGTATGGCGATCGCCACACCGACCGTGAACACCACGAAGCATATACGCATCACGTACTCCGCCGCCAGCTTCCGTGAACCAAAGTACTGCTTCAGGTTGTTCCAGATGATCTCCATCGGCACATAGAACTGCAGGCCGTATGTCAGGAAGATCGCCACCGCGATCATCAGCTTTGTGGATTGAGCCAGGATCTCGCTCTCGTTCAGGTTCAACGTGATCGACGCCTTCGTATTCTCCCCGTAGCGCCAATACCCGAAGAAACCCACCGTGCTGTACAACAGCACCACAAAGAACATGCCAGTGTTCAGAACACCCGGGCAGCCGATGAAGTGGGTCGGGGTTTTCATGTTGTTCTCGAGGGGCATCACCTGGAAGCACGGAGTTGTTATGGTTATGAGTTAGAGTATCATCAGAGAGAATTGCTATTCTTTGGGGAGCCTATCGAATGGTATATTAGGGCTTGTGTCGGAACGATCTTAGCTTTTAACGGATTTAGGATAGGGTCTTAGCCGTACGGAACAGCATATACCCTCAGTGGAGGATGGACCCGGTGTTGACGCGTCAGGGCGAATCGTAGGCGGTGATACGTATTAGTGGGTCCCTACGATCGTCTCACACCGGGCTAGGGAGACAATGGGGTTGTGAGTCCCCTGGCGGTGGCGGTTTAGCGGGTCCATGGGTAGGGATATAGTCCCGCTCCCTTAAATTCCACCTGAGAGGAACCGAGTCCTACACTACCCCCTTGAACTTTATCTCAAGGGGGTGTGCGTAAATGCATTCCCCCACCGCCCCGCAACAAAAAAAGGATAGGGTATTAGCCAGCGTGTGGTCCCGGAAAAGGGTGATTGGGACTAAATACACCTGCTATCGAACAGTGGCTGACAGCCGCCAGGGGTCATTGTACTAAGTCAAATTATCCACTTAATCCCAACAGACCCTCGCTTCTTCAGGAAGACTCTCGACGGATCTGGCCATGGATTGGGGAAAGTGACGAACATCCTAGCAAAAGGACCACGATGAACCACGTGTCACTTACCCCAGAACCTCTGAAGAGGACGCAAAGGGTCTCACTGCAAATCTTTGACAGTGCACTGACAAATTGTTTTAGTAATGCAGGCTAATGTAGGCTAGTGAGAACTTTGACCGTCTCGCACTATCCCGAAAACCATTAAGTGATGAAGCTGGCAATCCTCTACTAGAAGGGTAAGAGCCGCTACTCTGTTCTTCAAGAAAGTGTTACGATGTCGGGACGCCTGCCACACACAAAGATCCCCGACTTTCTAAACATGATGTCAGCGGATGCATCACATCCGATGTCTGCGCGCAACTTCGAGTTGTCAGCCGTCATCTGGGGTTTTGCGTTGGAGAAACTACGCCTAAAGAGGCTATACTCAAGCCCTGGCGCTCTCATAAAGCGAAAGCGACATAGCATCGGGCTATTTGCCTAATTTATAACAATTATGTCTTAAACTGAATTGAACTGCCCTTATTTGATCCCCCTACCTCGATGAACACATTTATACTTTTATTTGTAGGAGAGATTAAAAGAGTGTCAATAAAGCGGTTAGGTTCAACGTTCGTCTCATGTTCAGATGTGTTGTATCTGTCCACGTTGGAATTTCTGATTCGACACCTAGCGGCTCTTCTCTAGTGAAGAGAATTCAATGAAGTCTTATCGCATGATCGAAATACTAAACGCGATTCAACGGGTACGTCTACGCCCGATCCGATCAGGTATCGGTTCGAATACAAATGGCGTGTCCGTTTTGCTTTGTATGCATATGCTGCTAGATATTATTACAGCAGAACTATTGTTATCAGAATCAACTGGAATTTGTAAGTGTATCAACGATTGAACGGTAGCTATCCTAGCGCCAACAGACTTCTGATATCCACGAAACAGCATCAGTACAAACGGATAGTTGTAAAGGCCTGGGTTAGGTTTTGACGATGACTATACTTACCACACCGATGCCTTCGAGTGCGAAGATGGCCGTGCCGAAGAACAGAGGTAGCTGAGACCAGCTCGAAAAATTCGGCACATCGCGGATAGTGGGCAGGTCGCTGAAGATGTAGTAGAACGTGATCCCCATTCCCGTAGCGATCAGGATGTTGGCAACCATGGAGAACGGCGCCAGGTACTTCAGGTTCCTCACCAGGGAGAAAATGATCAACAGGGGTAGCAGAGCAGCCATGTATAGCCTGACATCTCGATCGGAGTCAGTATAAAAGTCGGCCACCTCCTTTACGTTCGTTGAGATGAACACTATGTAGACGCAACAGCAGCCTATGAGATCAATCACCAGGAACGAATTGATCGTCGCTCTGAAAAGTAATAATGTGGAATTTAGTAAACATTCAGTATTCCTAATTGGTAATCCCTATTTGTCAAAGAGGGGGAGGAAGCGAACGTAACAAAGTTTCTCGAAGGAGCATTCTCCACGTAAGACTTCGCTATTACGTATGCAAAGCTGACTGAAAGAGGGAAGCCATTTTTGGCATCGGTCGCCGACCACAGAACTGACGCCCACTGCCGGTCACTGCTAGACCTGGTGGAGATAAGTCGCTATAATAAGTCAAACCTATGCGCAGTCCTATTATCGATGCTTCAGCTTCCGTTATCTCGATTACTTTAACCTCCGCAACTTATCGGACAATTTCAACAAGGAAAGTCGGGAATTTGTAAGCAAATTGAAATATTGAAAACTGATGGCGTGGTTGAAGTTGGTATAAAAATATTTACAATTCTTCTGCGAAGAACAGATTTTACAAAAAAAAATAATTTTGAAAAATAGTTTCACTATTACATGTACTGATCGTCCATCAAGAGATGGCAGTGAGACACTTGGAGGGACCAAGTTGATATCCCTACTCCGCGCTACACGGAGCGTGACGTGTGATGACGCTGAGCTCCTATGTCGACCGTTCCCGCCAGAACCTAAGAGTGGGATCAGCAGCCTAACGCAGGCATGGCCTAGCGTTAAGAGTAGGGTACCTACGATTGTCCTACCACCCGGGGCGGGTGGGATTTTGATCCCCAAATGTGACTATAGTCTTTCAGCAACCTTTAAACCACGTCATTACGCACCCCCACAAGAAGAACTTGAAGAGGAAAGTGATACTCACTTGGCTAGGCGAGCGTATTTCTGCACAGGTTCTGGGCCGACAAGAAATGCAGCTTCGGCAACATCCGCGAACCCTAGGCTAGGCGTCTGTGTCCGCCTGCAGAGGTTGTGGGCGCACTTAACGAGGATGTGCACGCAGTAGGTGCACACCGCGCCTATGAAAAAGGTAGCAAAGAGGCCAAATAGCAGTCCAGCATTGCGGAAGGCCATTGGCATGGCCAGAATCCCTGTCCCTAAGCTACCCTTCAGCAGATGAATCAGCGTGTCCATATCCGATGTAGGGTGAGCCAGCTTCCGGTGCTCGAAGGGATTGTAGAGCGCCGCTTCCTCGTCGTTAGGCCGCTCCACGAGCGGCAACGTCGAGCCGTTCGTGACGGTAATCGGTACGTCATTTTTCTCGCACTTGTATCTGCAAAACCGATGTCGTTAGCGATGTGTTCTTGTCAGCGGTGGTAGAGGGTTGCTGCGGGGTAAGAGCGCGCGGGGACCATATGGGGGTCGCTCAGTGTTGTGGGTCTGTGACACGGTGTGCCGCGGTTTGTAACCTAGTGTGACTCGTTTTGCGCAAGAGGAAATGTGGAAGACACTTGGAATCCCGTTAGATGGCCACTCCAATCGGTCGTTGCTAGCTTTGAGCGATGATCATAACACCACATGTCCACGACACGCTAGTACTAGCTTAGAATGATGGGAGTAGAGTGGACAGCTATTATGACTATCAGTGTATTTCACGTTTCTTCTTTTGGGAAGATGTGGTGGAGCTTTGGAGTAATGGCGTCGGGGTGGACTGTGAATGAGTTGTTTCTTTCAGAGAACTGATTGCTAGGTTGGATCATGACAGTCGGGGATAGTTGGCAGTTGTCGGGTAGAGGATACCCTAGTTCTGATGATCCTTGCATCGTTGGGACATGGTCTTCAAGTCAAGTACTATTGCTAGTGGTGTGCACCTAACTTTATCAGGCTAGGACGATATTGTATATTGTGTTCCCTGATTATTTTAGCTACTGGACACAATGTACAGGATGGGTCATCCAAGACAAGACAATTTCCTTCAGTTTTCGAGAGGCAGGAATAAATGTTTGATATCGAGGTTAATTCAATGATTAAGACAAAATTTAATAAAATGTTGTTTTTCACCAGATTTTGGGTCGGTGATCTTGATTGACTTTGAACCATTATGGACATTGAGAAGAGTTTTGAGAAGAGTCTTGCTGAAGAAGGGAGGAAAGACTGTGATCCTGACTTAGTTAGATTTAAACCAGTTACATATAACACATAGGACAAATTTGGAAATAGTGAAAATGACTTTGCTAAACAATTTTCCCTTCCTCTGGAACTATAGAAGTCATTTGAATACTCTGTCTTTGGTAACTGAAATTGTCTTGGGTGATTTGGGGTATGCTAAACTGTTTCAGTTATTTGTTAGGTTATGTAAGGTTGTCCGTACACGGTTGGTACTGACGTACTAATTCGTTGAAGGGTTTTTTGATGACCTCTGTCACAAGCATGTTAAGTCACATGTGCTTTTAATGGCTCGTTCATGGTGCTAGCTGGATTGCCTTTTTCGCGATGCATGCATGCCATTGGAGGAAGATGGGGAACAGGGATGATCGAAGTATTTTGATTTTTCTGAAGATCTAGATCTAGAGCAGGGGTGGGCACGGTAGGGGCACCTCAATCTTCTGCTTCCCCCACCAACGGACGAAGCGAGTAACTTCCTCCATGGTAACGAGGGATGCTGGTGGGGGACACTGGGCGCTATGGTGGGGACGGTCTTGTCTCAATTGAGACAAAAATGCCCACTCCTGATCTAGAGCAATGGGAGCCTTGCAAGCTTGCGAAGCAGTGTAGGCGGATTTTTGAAAGCGTCATTTTCTTCTGTTTCAACAACGAATAATAATCTCTTTCGAATTAAAAATTTGATGAAAAATTATCAGAGTAGAGTATCTTGTTTGTTTCTAATAAAAAAATTTTCGTAATCATTTCTTCATTTGTTACTAGGTCAGAAATTGTTAAATGATAAGCAGCACAGACAAACAAGTCGTATTAAAAACATAAATTAATTCTTGTTCGCTACTACGCTGTCGTTAATCATTGTTAATCTAATTAGAAAATAATTTTATAAAAGTAATCTTTATCAGAAATGATTTATAAAAATTGGTAGTGCTCCACAAATGACAAAGCACTAATAACAATAAATTTCTGAGAGAAATGATTTACGAAACACTGCATTGGCATAAAGATAGAGTGTCAACCATTGGCAAAGGCAGAGGAGGAAGAATGAAGTCCGCCTACGCCACTGCACGTGCGCTTATGAATTAAACGTTACTCTGAGCGAGCACGATGCACGATAAGGCTGTGATCCACGCGTTTTGATCAAGCGAAAGCTGGACACTTATTACAGGCAGAAATCTAGTGGGGATGGAGTTGGCAGTGAGTGATGCGCGATCTCTCATCGTTGACAGCGAGGATTTACCAACGTTATTTAACTGTCACGGAAAACAAAAAACATGTCGTTTTATTTTATGTACGTCAATAATTTTATTTGAGAAACAGAGCTGAAAATATAGGATAAAATTTCTTCATACAAGGCCTTATTAAGACAAAAACGATTTCAAAAATTTATAAGAAAAATTATGAGATACAATAGCATTAGACGAGTCTTTATACAATACTGAACAAATATAATTTTTTGGTAAGATGATTTGAGATCGAATTTGAAATTAATTGAAATTTTGGAAACCAATTTACTCGAAAACTGAGCCTAGTAATCAAAAACTTTGTTTCACATTTTCGATTAAGTTTCACACGAGGAATCAGCCAATATACAAGTTTTTCTGTTAAAAATGAAATCGGAGAAAAACGTGTTTTTTGGTAGTAGACATTCTTATCGATACAGCCTTCGATTTCTTCCCTGTTATCCAGCTCCCGGCCATGAGCAAGCATGCTGAGGGAACGTCGAGCAAAATCGCCCACAAGCGAGCACTCGATCGACCTCGAAATTTTCGACGCGATGCTTTCGATCCTACGTCGCGCCGGTTTTCGTCAAGTCAGTACAATTATGTTTCTCGATCACGGAAAAAGTGCATGGGCGCGACGTGTTTCGCGAGCCGACGATTCGCATTTGGCAGAGACCAGTTCCGTCAAGAGCAGAATTAGAAATTCGAACTTCCGGGATAATTTCTGGCAAAATTCTCCACGGAATCCACCGGGCCTCGGTTATTTTAATTCCTCACGAGATGATCGCTGACGCGGGATCCCAGAAACAATTGAACTGATTGTCAACCACTTTTGGAATATTTTCAAAATTATCAGGATATTCCAACGATACGATTAAAAATAATTTAAGTTAATGTTGTAACTTGGGTGAAACACTTTTTTCTAATTTGGAGTACAAGTGTTCATTGAATTATAAGCTTGTAACAAAATTGAGTTGAAATATAGGGCAATGAGAGATAATTTAATGACGATATTAATTATATGTGCTCGATCCTTCTGATATCATTACGAAAGAAAAGTGGATTAAACATATATTGCTCTCTGGGGTACCGCGCCCTGGCTCCTTTGGGAGCTGCGAAACCACGCCCTCTGAGACCACTATACAGAAATGAGTGAAACCATGACTATTTAGATACTTCATGTATCGCTCTGTCGAAAAAAAATATATTTTTGTATCAAGACTGTGACAATATTTTCAAAAATTCAGTTCCTTCACCCATTACTCTGTGAGGCACTGGTCTGGCTCCGTGGAGGTCGAGAGCAATTAAGCCACGCCCACTCGGGGACTTGCATAGTAAATGGAATATGTAGGTACATATATGAAGCAGTTTCCCAGGGGCCAATTCCTGTACTAAATATTAAATAACTAATTTAAATTTTAATACTTTTTGTGACTTGTTCAATAGATATTTACCAGATTTACAAAATGTAAAATGACTATTGTCACGCCCATGCACCTATGTTCACCATTATGTACCGATGTTCGGCGCCTAACTATAGGGACCCTAGCATCCTAGTATTATAACTACTGTAGGGCCCTAGCACCCTAGTACTATAGGAACCCGTGGGATCCTAGGAACCTCGTTCATTCGTTTGAGTCTCCAGTGTGTTGTGTACGTGTATGTTCGTGTGCCTGTGTGTTCGAAGGGGGGTGGGGGACAAATAGGTCGACGATCAATAGTGTGATAAAAAATCGTTAAAAAGTTAGGTGTGTAGGCATATAGGTACCCATTTAGGTGCGGTAGTTCTCTCCGTAGTCGTGCGAAGCTTTCTGTCGAGAAAGCTCCGTCATAGAGTCTGTGTGTGTCACGTGACACGTGACAATAGTTCACGCGCCGCGATCAGGCTTAGAGGCCGCTGCAACCACCGCACTGCATCACCGCGACGGCCAGCGCCACGACGCAGTACGACGACTAACAAGCCTTCGTTTTTCATTTTGCACTTCTCGCCGAACGTGTATTTTTTTTTGTTTTGTTTTAACATATATATATAGATGTATATATCGATATACATATAATTCGTATCGAATTCGAACGATCGACGTTTTTACTCGATGACCAATTTGGTTTTCTGGTATTTCTACATTTTTTGGAAGCTTTGCCTCGATTTTGGTTTGTTTGAAAAAATCGTACGTTGTCCAAACAAATTTTTGTCGCAATACTAAAACGGAATTTCGAGAACGTGCGTCGGCGTTTGCGTCACGGTTACGTCCGATCAGAGGTTCTCGCACGATTTTTTTTTTTGGAATTTTGTTTCGTGAAATGAGATCCGGACCGTTTTGTTTTGTCTAAACCCGCGATTGTCCATCGGAGACTGTTTGACATTTTTTTTGCGTCACTTTCATGTTATTCGCAGAGCACTTTCATAGAGCCCGAATCTATGCCTGCAGTTTATACGCAAGTCTGGAATCATATAAATGCACATATTATATGGTAAAGACAATTGTCATCTTTATATCCTTCAAAACGATAGCAGTCCGCCCGCGCACACCGCTTGCCCCCAGGGGCGAAGCATCCTCAACCAATGACGAAGAAACCGTCGCGGGACTCCCCCTTCTTACACCTTTTGTTTCTCTTGAATATCCCAAATGTCAAACATTTCCATACAAAACTTCTCCCTCCATAACGTCGCGTTTACATCCCCACTGTGCTGCGGTGTGCCGATGGCGCCCTTTTGTTGTCTCACATTAGATTTTTACTTTACACACCGTACAATTTATATTTCCTTTTTTCTAGTTAGTAATTCTCTCGATTCTGTCGCGAAATAGGTTTTTGCCTCGATAATGTCGCGTCGGTTCCTCTCGTCCAGCTCTCACGTCGCGCTGAGCCATTGTTTGACGGTAGATTCCCATTTATTGGTTTTTCGACTCCTGTTTTACCGACTTCAGTTAAATTTCTTTTTATACTTCCGCTTTATTAGTTAACACTGAGTAATCTGAATGTGGAACATTTTTTCTAATTTGACAACCAAGAACTAAATCACGTGGACGTGGGTGAACAGAATTTTAAGTTACATAAAAGAGTAATTCAATAAAATTATGTCAACAGTTTAATAATATTATATGACCAATTTGATGAAGTCTTGTAAATAATTTCATAAAAGTGTTAAATGCTTACAATATAACACCAAAAAAAAAAATAAAATATGAAAAATACATAACGTCATAAATTGTAACGAAAAATTGAAGTCAATCGTGTTTGAGGTTTCAGATATGTACTAACATGAAAGAAAAGAAACATTTTTTTCCACGTTTTCTAACACGGTCGCCATACTAATTACCGGCGGTTTGTCGAAAATTCGCGGAAACAAATTAACAAAGAGCACACGTTTTCCAGAACGGTAATTAACCTTGTCAAACTAATTACTTCGACGCGAAATTACCAAGCCGATTACACGGTTGGCGATCACGCAGATGATCGAGTAACAGGTGTTCCGCGGATAGATGCGCGCCTAATTAGCAATTAGCAATTAACTGGCTGAACATGGGGTTCCGTTGAACGGCGCGTTTAAAGGAAACCGAACTCGCAATTACAATTAACTTTGCACAATGTTGTTATCCCGTGAAAAATGAATTCTTACGTAACTAGATGTCGCGTCGGAGAAGACAAAATGGCGCACGAATTGTCTCTAGTACAGGTCGGAACAAGGTAAATTTGGCAACGCTGTTTCAGTCAGATTTGAAGTGATCTGAAGTTGGTCGCATTACATCAGGGCCGTCTCTATATGGTACTGCGCGTGTGCAGTTGATCGGACTGATGTTCTGTCTGTATGCGGTGTTGCCACATCTCCTATTCCGGCCTGTACTAGAAACATGGAAGAGCACAAACTGGTTGGAAGTGGATAACTTGATTCGAAAATCGGTTCGAAGTGGACAAATTGTTTCGGAAGCAAAAAAAAATGATTAAAAGGTGCAGCAAGGGGGAATTCCATTTTCTGCGCAAATTCTATCGAGTTGTCTCGGCTTCGCGACGTTGCCGCTATATCGACGATCGAGAGAATCGCTTGTTTGTGCGGGAAATCGATAGTCTTAGGTGCATGGTTCATCTATATTGTATCCTCTCATGTCAATTTGCTTGTCTGCAGCGCTGCCACCTTTGACAGAAAGTAGCAGAGACCATGGTTTAGGTATCTTTCACTGTTATTCTTCAAAGGACTACTTGTTTTGAATTATATGAATTATATTTTTTAGTTGAAAATAAACGACACTGCCTGCTCTAAACGTATACGATTTTTAATTTTTAATTCTTATTCTTATAATCGGGAAAGCATTTATCACGAGACCGCTTACGAAGAGTCGCACCTGCTTGCATTCAAAATGGCGGATTCTGACGATTTCTAGGAACCTCTTAACAAGTTGTAACAAGTTGTGCCTTACAAATATTTATAAAAATTTATTTATGGAAATAAATGGAAAACTTTAAAAACATTTTTAGATTTTTGTTAAAATCCACCATCTCATGTGCAAGAGAATCTAATTAGTTTGGCGTTGAAGAACCAAATTTATTGCTGCGGTTGGATTTCGAAAGCCATAATTTGTTATAGTTAACGATTGGACATTTCGGTCGTAGTATATGACACTCATATCTGTCATAGTCAGCATCTCTGATGCTGTCACGTGAGGAATGTTTGTAAAATGCGCGACAGTAAGCGAAACGGTAGCCGACTGTAGATTAAACTGGATTGCGAAGTTTGCACAACGAGGGAGTCGCTAAAGCCATTCTAGCGTTCAGGGAATTTTGTGATGTATAGTCGCGGTTAATATAGTCTCGAACTACAATTGAAATCAACACGAATACGTTCATTTATTATATAAATGTGAGAAGCTACGAAGTCACACCCACTTTTGGAATTTTAATATATAATATATAAAGACTATGACAATTTGGCATGATCATAGATTGCTCTCTTGGAAATTCACTTGGCTTCATTGGAGCCGGGAGTTACGAAGCTACGCCCACACCAACCAATAAAAAGAGAAAGGAAGATTAAACAATAAGTGGAAAAGTATATTGTGCAATACTAAATTAAACTTAGGCAAAGATTACAAAAATACCTCTATGTGGGTTACTTAATATAGGAAAATAACAATAAACAATTTTCTATCAGAGCTTGGACAAATTTTTTTCCAGGTTGTTTTAAATGATGCATGTGTACAAATTGTGCAGTGGAGTACTATTCTCATCCTGTAAAAGTTCCGAGCAACGAAGCCACGCCCAGTTAAGCTGCGCTCACTTTGTAAATAAAAAGAATATTATAGCTTTCTACATAAAGAGAACAATGGGCTTGTGAAAAGTAAGATTATAATCTCTAATGTGGATATGAAGACAGAGTGTCTTATGGAGCACTGGTCTGGCTTCGTAGAAGTTGGGAGCATCGAAACCACGCCCACATGGGACACTTAAAAGCAAAGAAGCCGCGCCCCTTCACATAGAAGGAGTAACGAAAGTGTATTATTATAATGTGTATGTAATAGACTGTGGATTGTATGCAAATTGCCATTTCCCGTGAAACATTTCAAAAATTAATTTAATAAAATAAAGTGTAAATATTTTGTTAGTTACTATCTCAAGTACATTCGTGCTTATTTTTAAAATTGATATGTTATAAATACAATTCTTCATTTCGTGGGCGTGACATGATTAAAAAGGGGCGGAGCAAACAGGGTCTGAAACTATACAGCCGGAGCGTGAATAAAGACAGTGAACAAAATGGAAGCGCAAACTAGCAATGGAATCGTCACGATTCAGCGGTCAATCGTCAAGCATCTTTGGTGGCAGCTATACTACGAATTCTACGTCAGCGGTCAGGCGATATGCGTGATTGTATTAGTAGTGATTTATGTATAAATATAATAATAAAAAATATATATATGTATGTTTATAAACAATACATATACGTATGTAACAAAATAGATAACAGAGCATATAAAATGAGAGAATACACATATATACGATGGAATGCACAATATATGATCCTCGGGTTATCACTCACGTTTGCTTGAGCACGGAGCATTTGAGATTTGGCAAGAAAGCAATGGTGATGATTGGTCGTGGTAGCAGATTGTGAATTGCTCAACTATCGTTGAACTGTTCGTTCGCGTCGGTTTCGCTAAACCATGTGTCGCACTTACTTGACAAGAACCATGTCTGAAAGTTCTGTTTTCACACCGTGCTTCTTTGGGTCGTATTCCGCTATCATCGGGCGCATTGGTGTTCTCTGTAACAAAGAAAATATACATTATTATTATATAATGCTTGCCGTAATATGGTTCACATGAAACTGTACAACATATAATTTTTTTTAAATTAATCGATCACAAATATGATTTTTTTCCCAAATGAAATTTCTGGAAAATTATAATTGGTGGACAAAATGGTTTTCAGATTTGTATGCCCCAAAAACTATAAAGTAGCTTATTAGATATCAAAATGCAGGAGAGATTAAAATTTATAAATTTTAAAACTTTTAATCAGATTAATTTTGAAACTGTACTATCATTTTAATTTTTATTAAATTTTAAAGCTTAAAATCAGTTTAATTTTAATTATTATTAAATTTGGAAACGAAGTTTAGCTTTAATTTCAGTTAAATTTAAAAATAAAGGACCTTATTAATAATGTGTAAAAAAAATTACAATTAATTTCGTAAACGGGTATAAACTGCGCACGCTGCATTGTATCGTGTGTCAAGTAAGTGTACACTGCATATCGTATATTTACTGGCGCCTATGCCCGGCATATACGTCGTGGTCTGCTTTTACAACCTGTTCGACCTGTCAATGGTGGTCTTTCGTAATTCTTACGCGATCGGAGCCAATTTTTCTTACTCTAATGTTGTCGGTTGTCGAATCGCGTAGTAACGCGCCGACCTATGCTCGATTTAGAAATCTGATAAAGACACGTTTCGAAACCGCCAACTATTCTCACGTTTCTGCGACACAATTATTTATTACTCACGAGGAAACGTGTTCAAGTTACGCTAACCGATTTTGATGAAACTTTGTTAGAATGTACTTTGTAGAAAAATGTACAAAATATGTTTATTGTGGATGAATTTCAGGAAAATTCGCGTTTGAGCAACATGTCGAAAATTGAAATTTGTAGAATTGTAATATAACATCAAAAGGCACAATAAAATAAATTTGATAACGATATTGAATTATAATAAATCAATGTTGAACTAAATATTTTCGTTTTCATAAAATGAAGTTCCTAAAATGAAAGTTGATGTTCGCATAAAGGAGTTTCTGCCCGCGCGAACACACGTTATGTCAGAATATGTTATCTTGTGATTTGTCGTTTGACTACACAGTAAATACGAGTTTAAACGGCGTGTCACAATGGAAATATGAAAATTTATTTTTTAATTTAGCACGAACTACTCCTGATAACGGTATGAAAGTTTACTAACTTACTTGCTCAGTTTTGTGTATGCTCTTTATTGCGTACTAAATTTTCAACGTGACAAGTATAACTATTGCATCTACAGTGATTTCATTCTAGATCAAATAAGAATTTATATTACTAAAAAATTTCAATGTTAATGACGAGGAAGTACTGTCAATAATATTGAGATAGTTTCTTTTATTTGAAAGTATTATTAATTTTTAAAATTTTCATTTAGTTATGCTTTCGAACATTTATTATATTTTATTAATTTAATAGTGTGTACTCATTTTGAAGTACTACTAAAAAAATTTTATTACATTTCAGAAGTTTAAACATTTTTACCAGATTTTATTTATCTAAGAAAAGTACAATATTTCACATTTTCAATTCAGAAAATCATTGTTTGTTACATCATCCAAAACACCCCATGATAATATGAGATGTCACCTATAAAACATGAATGATATCCCCCAAACAAACAAGATTCAACATCAACAACACCAGTCTATTTACCACAATGTGAGGCCGGTCATTGTCAACGTGCGACAGGGAGCTCATCTCCACATCGTGCACACTGTCGGTGTTCCCCATGTTCACTATCCCCGTTCACTCTCTCCACATTCCACCGAATCACTTTCCAAAATTCTTCCTCTCTCTTCGAAAAAGTCCTCTCTGAGTCCAAGCCCCCACGTGCTTTATTTATCTCCGATCGGTGCCAGCTGGTAGTGTTCCGTTCGGCCCAGTTCGCTGCCAGCAGCGACGATACTTGCCCGAAATAACGGGAGAATTACTTGAACAGGGTCGCGAGCACGTGTGTCGGGTTCAAAACACGGGAGACCGCGTCACCGGCCACTAGTGGACTCTATCCGATCCAGACAGTGATCTTGGACAAGCTGACAGCGACGCATGGACATTACGCATCTACCATTCAGTCAACACTGTTACAAGACGGTTGACTGAAAGAAAAAGGCAAAATTTTGTCTTCGTTTGGTGGTTATAGGATTTTTGTGAGCTAGAGACCGCCCACCGGGGGGTAGGGACTGCCCACTAGGGTCTGCCCGTCGCGTCGCGGCAGTCGCAGCGCTGTACACCGGCGCGTAGGTTCCGCCCACTTGCGTGTAGGGCCAGCCACCGGCGAATGCCGCCGCCTACTGCTGCCCTAGGGAGCAAACGCGTTCACTTGACGCCGTAACCGCGCTGAAGCCGGAGCACTGCGACAGTTTCCGCGTCTCGCACACCACCGGATCGGCTCCGCTAGCCGAACTATGGCCCTGGTCGGCTTCACTAGCGGCTCTATCTACGGCGCCGAGAGCTGCGGCGCAGAAAATCGCGGAGCGCTGCCAAATCTTTCGGCAACGTCCCGAGGACGGGTTCTTTATATACCGACACGACTACGAAAATAGGAAGAGCAAATAGACGCGGGCGGCTCTCACGTGAATCGTGTGAGCCGTGCTGCTGTTGAGCTGACTAGTCGACCGCTAACCAGGCTTAATCGAATCCCCTCGGCGACGCGCGACAGATGGACGGGCGTCACCTTGCGCGGAGATTGCACGCCGTGTTAGAGGATGATAATTGACGCGCGTACGTATTTTCCGAAGAAAATCATATCGCGTGCTCTTCGCGACTTCTTTTTTTAGACTTGTCGGCTGGATCTGTGACTGCGACAGCGGCTGAACACGGTAGCTTTGTGTTTGTGTTGTGAGAGATCTTTGAGAGCTGGAAGTGACAGGGTGGAGCATATTCGTGGCAGAAGAGCTCCGAATAGTTTTCTGACATAACGAATTGGAGTTCGAAGTTTTAACGAGTTTCAGGTGATGTTTGTGAGGCTTCGTTGGATAAGAGAGATTCTTGGTTGAAACGAATTCAATCTTCGCTGTGAATCATGCCAATTTGGTTTTTCACTTGCTTACCTCTACAGGACGAGGGACAGAATCTGTCAAAATTGAGAGCCACAATACCACGCCTACTGAGTGCTGTGTGAACAAAAGTAGCAAAAACCACGCCCTTTCGGAGCTCTCTGCACACGGAGGGCAATAATGCCCCGCCTATTTGAAGCACATGGCAAGCCACACCTATTTAAAGCACTTTGCAAGACACACTCTTTCCGAGCCTTCCATAAACAGTGATCATCGAAACCACGCCCATTAAGTGCGCATTACACCAGGGTGTTTACAGTTGTCTTCCGGGAGACAAACGCCATCCCTAGAGGCGTGTCCGACGTCCAATTAAAAACAATTTGCACAGGAAGCACACGATTGACTTCTTTTTCATTACACCAAATTAGACTCAGTCTTCTAACAAAACATTTCTTGGGGGCGTGTCTTCGATGCTCTCACGTTCATCACAGGAAAATTTTCTAGAAGAAATCTAGAAGAAGATAGATCACAAATCTAGCTGAAGTTCTGATAGAAGACTGGCCCTATCTTCTTCTAGACAGTTCCAAGTTGTGAAAGAAAATTTCCCTGTGTAGCACTTGAGAGCAAGAAAGCCACGCCCTCTCGGAGCTCTCTACTAGTAGCAACGAAACCACGCCTATCCAACGCACTGTAGAAGAACAATAATCCTAATCCAGGATTACCTAACTGAAATTCAAAGTGTCCTCAGTAAAAAGACTACGAAAATTTTAATTATACGGGTGTATACACATCGCAAGTGGGAAAATTCTTCTGAAATTTCACTTAAGCTTCAGCCTTGTAGATTGGCTCAACCCGAGCGTGCACAGGTTGTAGACGGAAGTGGTGCCAAACATAGCTATCGTGCATTATGCCAGCAAAAGTCTGATATACGGTTCGCGAATGTAGAATGCCTTTCACGATTCGTTCAGAACGAATTCAATTGGCAAGAGCGCGGAACAGTATTTTGACGCGATTGTTGTACGGCGCGGCGTCGCGCCGGAGTCCAATCATGCTCTATTTTGAGTGAGACACCGTATAGACGCGTCTAAAAATATTGTCTGTCCGGTAAAAGCGCCTCCTTCGATCAGTGCTTTGCATAATATTATAAATAAATATACGCTTTCTCAAATTTCGTCCGAATATATACCAATGAAACTAAATAAGTAGAGATAATTATACTATTGGCCGACAACTATGAAATTAAATTTTTGTACTGCAAAAAATGTATAAAATTGCAGGTACGATAATGAAATTAGATTATTATTAAGAACTTTTAAAACTGGTGTTAATTGTGTGTATATAACAACTCATCTTCAAAAATATATAAATTGCATAATTTTTTAAGGTTTAAAAATTGATTTAAATCAGTTTAAATCGGTTTAATCGGTTAAATCGGTTTAAATCAGAAACATTTTATGATGTTTTACTAGACGGCGGGTGTTTATGCAAATTTACAACTGGCGTAACTTGTTCGTTCTATTAGGAATTTAAACATCGAATAAAAATCACTAAAACTCAATTAATATTTTATGTTCTCTGCCATAAATTTCGCAGGTTAGTTGTCAGTATCTCATATCAGAACGTGTTATGGTTATTTCAGGAAACCTGCTCCGGTCCGTGGTTTCCGCTAAAAAGTAAAGAGACCACAGAGACGATCGAAAAATATGGCTTTTCAAATATTTTGCACTGAAACGAAATAAAAAAGAATAAAAATATTTCACCGAGATTATAGTCGATTTCTTCCACCTTTCTTGATTGTGATTATCTTATAATTTTAAAATCAATGGTGAGAAATAATAATAATTTTCCGTTTTCCTATAATAAATCTACATAAACTTTTAATTTCAATTTTCAATCAAGAAGAATTGGAAATTGTAGGCTTGCGATTCGACTATAGTAAACATGAATTGCTCTGCGAAAGCATGTAGAATTATTTTCATCAGGAGTTGGGAATGCCGCGTTTCAAAGGTATTCGAGGAAGCTTCGTACCGAGGCGGCACGGAAATAGAATTTCCATCGTGGCTACAGCACGCGTTGAGTCTGTTCGGCTGGACCCACAAACTCCGAGTAGTCACAATTTGCCTTAGGGGATCATCCAGTACGGAAACAAGAATTTAACATTATCGGTAAAGTATTAGCAACATATTAAAATTATTACGAGAAGAAATCACAATTTTTCTGGGACTTCTCATCATTGATACAGACAATTTTTATTCTCCATCTACACAGATAGGACACGATGTCTTAAAGACGTCCATTTTTCGTCTATTTTAGATCTGAAAGTCTTACATCCTAAAAAGACGTCTTTAAGACCATAAACATTATTTGTTTGAGTTAGTGTTTTTGCTTCAAATTCAATTTCAATTTCCATTTTGATTTCGATATTTCGGTTTCAATTTCAATTTTTATTGTGATTTTAATTGTAACAGTAATTTTTATTTTTATTGTGATTTCAATTTCAATTGTTATTTTTATTACACTTTTTCTGATAAAGCTATTTATTGGTTTAACTTTAAACTCGTTTTTGTCGAAATCTATTTTTACTCTTCCCTTCTTCCAATTTAATTAATATTTATGGACCTTTAAGATTTCTTAGGGACGTCTTAAAGACCTCCCGAATGTCATACGACGTCCTAAGATGTACTGTTTTCTAACACAAGACGTTCGGAAGACGTTCGTCGGACATTCGGGACACCTTTAAGAGGTCTGAATGTCCAACTGCAGACGTATTAAACACGTCTTCAAGACGTCTTGTGCTATCTGGGTAGTCATTAGAATTTCAATTATCTCCCAGCAAACAATTACAGGAAACTGTTTTTACAAGATCTATTTCAGAAATCAGCTTATGCAATCGATGGATTGTAGAAGCGTGCGCGGACTGATAATTGTTTAACGCGTTAATATGTTGTTGAATGACAATTCTATTTTCGAAAACGCACCCGTTGTTGTCGGAACCAGTTATTACTAAGCGAACTCGTTTATCATCGGTCTGGGTTTTGTAAACATTTCTCGGCGAGGATCGGTGTCATTCTCTTACACCTTTAGTGTTTCGAGATTCGATTACGTCGGGAGAATCACTGGCACGCATCCCCCGGCTATTTCCGTTGCGGCGCCTCGGCGAAAGCTTCGCGACCCGCCGTCGTGCATCATCTCGGAGCGAGTCGCCAGATTAAGACTTGTCCCCCCACTCTACCTCCCCCTTTTACAGGCTGTTCCCACACGCTTGCGCAGCGTCACGGTCATGTGTCTGGTCCGGTACTGGCAGAGAGGGGGTAACTGTATTCCCCTCAATTCTCTGTATTGTATTCCCCTCACTTTCCATCTCAATTATTCTGGAAATGTGGCAAATGTTAGCCAGTTAACTATGTCGAATATACTCGTCACGAAAAGCTTGCATTTTTTATCTAATGTAATAAAAAAAATTGCATTTACTACTAGATACAATTTAAGTGTGAATAAATTACATAAAAACAAAAATTTGTTTGGTATTGTATGAGCCCCATTTTACCATTCAACTTTGTCCTTCAGACATTGGACGTATCTTTAAAAACAACAAAGATATTCAAGGTGGTCAAGTTAGGTGAAATACCCTGTACGTATACCCAAACTTTACCAAAAAATATCATTCTCTCCATAGTCTTTATCATTCGCTCCATAGAATACTGCAATACACTCGAAGTTAAAACTCTCTAACAGCCAACGACAGAAAGGGAACGCGTCACGTGAGCGGGACGTGGCGGTCGCGTGGGGAAGCAGCGCCGTAGAAAGGGATGGTAGTAGAGTGGGGACACAGACTCTGGTCCCGTGGCGGGGACAATGAGGAGTATATTAAATTCGTTGATAAGTGTTTAGCATTGCAGGCACGCACCGTTAAGTCGACGGAAACGTGGCGGGCAATTCAGCGATCACGTGTTCAAATGACTCCAATAGGTGGAGACTCGCGCAAATCGTTTAGGGTATTACGGTGCAGGAAGCTGAAGATCACCGACGGGAAACATGGAAATGTTGATCGAGAAGGGTGTTGTTAGCTTAATGACCATCTATGGAGATAGAGAGGCCAGCCTATTCAGCCGTCGCGAGATTTGCGGACCAGGGGTCCGATATGTGACCAAGGCCTTGAAGCCTAATCAACCACGGCCATTCTGTCGTTAACGTTAGAACATGCTCTGCGCGACGAGTAATGCCACGATAATGTTACGATGTTAATAGCTTTTTTCGACAACTAAACCGCTGGATATTTATGCAAAATAAAATCAGTCTGAGACAAATTACTTGCCCATGTTGGACTCTAAAAATAAATAAAATTCGGGTTTGTTGTAGTCGATATAGTGTTCCTTCGATATAAGACGTCGGGCTCGGAGCGGGTTTCGACATATTATGAGTCCTAATTCTAAAGTCTAGTTATGTTATTATAGTGCATTCTAACGGACTAAGTAGTTAGGTGATTATTGGTCACTTAAAAAATAAGTAACAATTGTCTGTAAAATGTTAAAATTATTTCGAAATATTTCAAGCTTTACGAGAAATTATTAATTGATTTTAAGAAAATTATTGTTACGTTAGTTGACAAAACTTAACCGGTTATCTGCGTAAACTATTGTCGCATAATTGCACGAATTGCGGGCTGCGAGCGATTAGGGGTTTCCGTGCTGCACGCCACATCTGTTTACACGGAAGTGTTAGCTGTCACGCCGCATTATGTTCGCTATTAAACCAGCGTCGAATTATGTCACTCCGTGTTTAGATATTTACGTTTCCGTAACACATAAAAATATTTCAAAATAACAGTACATTTGGCACAGTCTCGGTTTCCGAAATTTTCCACTGGGTAAAACACTTGCGCAGGAAAGGAACTTAATTCTCTCGTTACAATTAACAATTGCATCAACATAATATCGGAGTGTGCACTCAAAAATTTGTAGTGAATACTAACCTACATGCAACAGTAATTAAAAATCGAATAATCATGAGAACTGAAATCGTAAAATAGGAAATCATTGTAAAAATTTAAGTGACAATTTAATTTTTTAATGAAATCGCCTACGGTGATATATTGTTATTCTCAGTGCAAAATCTGAATAGCAAATTATTTAAAACAGTTTACTTATAGATATATAATTTTATTGTACTTCTGCTTTCAATTTACATGTGATTTTAATTTATTTGCACCTGTAATTTATTTATAATTTTTCTGCATTTGCAATCGTAATTTATTACCAATTTATTTATAATATTTATTCAATTGTAATTGTAATTTATTTATGATTTTATTTTAGTTATGCTGGGACGTTATTACTGTTATTACTGATTATTATTTTCAAATAGTTCAATTCGCACAATACTCGTGCTAACATACTGAACACTGACATTTACGAGCCCGGTGATCGAGAAAGTACAGTCCACCGAGAAATCAAACAATCAACTGCTTCATTGCAGACCAATTCGTCCCGTGCCGTTTATTTAAACAAATTCCCGATTAAGCGCATAATAGCACACTTATGGACCAATTGCAGTGAAAGGGATGCCGCCATTCTAAAGCCTAATTTACGCTAACGATTCCGCGGCGGCAGCAATATACTCATGACCCAATCATATTAATTATTGAAATTTATTCACTGTTCTGGAGCGTGGGCAATGCAGAACTACTTACTTTACGAGCGCTATACTAATATTTAGCAATAATGTATCTGAATGTTTATTCTGGCGATTAAATTTTGCAACTTTCTATCGTTTAATAAATAACGCTCGAGGGAACATTAATTTGGTGTCTTAAAATAGAGAGCTGACCTTAAGAAGTGAAGCAGAAACCTAAGCGAAGTTAGAATCATGGTTATAATATTAATTATTTTGCTGTTTTAACAGAAGGGTCGATTTCACCCTTCTACGATACACCTTAATATTGGGTTGGAAAGAAAGTAAGTAGCATTTTCAAATTAAGAATCGAAGATAAAATGAAGTTATTAATTGAAAATGGCAAAAAGTAATAGAACAGAATGAAAAATATGTTATTGAATAAATATATGAATAAATATCTGAATTTTAGCTTTCAATTTTAATTTGCAAACGCTACGAACTTTCGTTCCAACCCAATATTATCTATATTAGTAAAATACAAAAATTTTCAATAATTTTAACATTGTTTTAGAACTCTGATCTTAACACGTATGTAACCCAACCACACGATATACTTAAAATTAGTTGCTATTATTACTAACTATTGTACTATAAAGTTTCATTTAAAAAAACAAAAATTAGAAAAGTTGCAATCTTTTGCTTCGGTTGTTGATAAAAATAAATGTAATTATTTTTATAATCACATTAAAATAAAAATAAATATAAAGATAGTGTTCGAAAAATTTCTTCATTAAAGAAAGCCCAGATTAAGGAGGTGATATTGAAGATGATTGATGAGTATTGGCGAAAGGCCTTGTTCGACGAACAAAAATGTATAACACTTGTTTCTGTCCAAATTGTAATAAATAATTTTGAATCTATAAGACAACGATAGAACTTTCCCTTGTAGCTAATAGATACTCGAGATCGTGGCACAATCTCTCCCGGTGCCCACGCAAGATTCTTGAATGCGCGAATCAACGGGTGCCAGCGCAATAGCAAATTAACAAATCTGAGAGAGTCACGTCACATCCTCATCTCGAGGCTCGCAGTGCGTAACACGCACACCCGACACGCGTGGATCCTGCGTGGGAGGGCAGTATCAGCTTCTGCCCCTGAATTACCACCGGTTGCGTTACGCGTAACAGTATTGACCTTCATTTGACCGCGCGGATTCCCCGGCAGCTATTGTTCACTTTTATTTCACCGGACACTGCTGAATATTCAGCGATTTGCCTTCTACAGTGGCTCCAAAAAGTTTCTGAACACCAAATCTACGATGCTGGAAAAATTGTCTATATTCAACTTGTATGTTTAATCGCAAAATTCGAAAAATTAAAAAAAATACACATCACCAACGTGGTACTCTGGAAACTTTAATAAAAAAATCGGCAATGTTATGATACTGAATTTTTTTATAGATCGATTTTGCAACAAAGTTTTGAAATAATTCTCTGTGTGTGCTATTAGGTGAAATATTCATGAATTTTTTTCGTAATTTTTTGTCGAGTTATATAGCTGTAATCAGCCATTTAATTTGAAAAAATTGAAAGATGCCTATGGAATCTAAGTGACTTGATGTTTCGTAGTAAAGTATTTTCCTGACAACGACAAGAACGTTATTTGTTGCGTCAGAATACGACATTAAGATTTCCCGCACTCTATAACATGATTATGCAACTGTTGCACATCTGCTGTACAAGTGCTTACGATTTTAAAATACGTCGAATCGCCTGTAAAACACAAACTGCAAGATAACGTGTGTCACCACTAGTTGAAGTTGCGTATTTTCGCAGAGTTTTCCTGTAAAACTAAAATGCCACAGAGATAATTGACAGTGAATCATGAAAAAATGTGAGTCATTAGTAAAAGTCTATTCTGAGGATTAGAGGATTAGATTATTATAAACAGAACTAAAGGAAATATTTTTTTTTTAATTCAGTGTCTACAGACGTTGCGAAAATGTTTGAAAAATCTTCATAAAATGGTTTCCACTTGAGAAATATATCAAAAGAGTCGAGCAAAAATTAAACAAATGAATTTTTTCAATTTTTCAATTTTTGCAGGAATCAAAAAAGAATAAAATAGTGAAATCAAAACTGAATTTTATGTAATGGTAATAGCAAGTTAACGGAGACGAATAGATCGCGGAGATTGTTGCGAAATTATTAATGTCAAACCACCGGGAACACGCGTTTCACGGCGTCGATTCGAGTGTTTGAGTGCGTGATAACGTTCGAACTTATCTGTCATGGGAAAACGAACTTATCTAATCACGAATAAACTATAATACAAGCCCGTGTGTCTGACTTCTATAAATCTTTTGTCATTTTCCCAACGAGAACATCTTTTTTACCTAGCACAGTGATCTAGGAGCGAGTACAACTGTCTCTGTTATCTGACAATGATACAAATTTTGTATTAAGACTGACAGTCATTTCTGTATCAGTGCCAGTCGCACAGAACGATCTATAGTTGCTAGTTAAAATATAAAAGTCATAAAATACTGTCAGCAGTACACTCCAAAAATGTTGAAAGTGGTACACATCGCTTTGTTAAAAGCAAAAACTATTTCGCCTATTTCTATCACAAAAGTTTAAAATCCGCAGTCTAGTTACCAGTTATTATACCGTCTCGTTACTCAATTTTTTCGTTTTGTTGATACAAGTCTGTCGGCCAGATTTCCCTGAAAGCGAAAAAATTTGTCCGCCGGCAAGGATAACGCGTATACAGCTCCCTGCACCGGTCGATTGTGCACAGAATGTGGTAATAATAAACGTTATCCGATACAACACGGTTTTTGTTGCGGTCTGAAAATGATCTAAACCAGTATCAACATTACATGGTCGACTTTTTGCGCGAAAACCAGGTATGCGTGAAAATACTTTGTTGGAGCCGAGATAATACGCCTTGAACAATGCGGTCAGCTACCAAACATGAAGCCACAGATGCGAATCGGATCTGCGTTTAATTCGCATCCTTTCTTCCCTCCATGTCCAGACGGAAATCTCATTTATATCACTCAGACTTTGCGACTAACTTTTACGAAAATGTCCAACGTCTTTATACTAAACTAAAAGGTCCAATAATATTTGAGTCAACTAAACATTACTTTTTTTTTCTAGTCATATAATATTCATTGTTAAAATACTGGAATTAAATTTTTCTGTCGATGCATTGAATGATTGCAAATATATACAGGGTGGTTCACGCAACTTGCACACCTATATAACTTCCAAAGTATGCGTTGCACGAAAAAGTTTTGTATACAGAAGTTGCATGGTCTGAAGGGGTACATTATGTAGTATTTATTTTTTTAGGTGGAAGCGTTTCGGAGATTTGAAGGTCGACTTTGTTTTTTTAAATGGAATACTATATTTTTTATACGAAAATATGGAAGAATGTCGAATTCTGAGTAAAAAAGTATTGACCTTCATTAGCCCTAAACCTAATAATTAAAGAGTAATTTCACTTTATTTCCTGAAAATTTTAAAACCACCCTGTATAATTGCCTAATTTTCAAAGAGAGCTTAAAACGAATATTTTATAAAACGTAAAATATTGGAATACAATTGTAGAACATAGTGCTGACTATACAGGGTATTCCAAATATGTCGGAGAACCTTGACAAGGGTGGTTCCTTGGTTTATTTGAAGCAACTTTTATTCCTTTTTCCACTCATTTCAAAATATAAGGTAGACATAGGGTAGACTTGGAGTAAATCTGTTAACATTAGTTTTACACATTAATTAATGTACAACAGACAATAAACATAGATTGTCTACAACATTGTCTAATAAAATCGTCTAATAAACTTCCTGAAACATATCGATAATATAAACGCAAGAAAGGAGTCAAGAACCGGCATCAACAACATCTAAACTCGGACCGAAACATGCAATTCTGTTTCCCCGATCGACAGCAGAGCCGAGCCACGTGACGAGGTAAGTATAGCACTCGTTATCGATCTAAGGCGGTTCAGTTGGCAACGGGAAACAACCGGCTGAATCGATGATATTTACGGAGCCACTGTATATGTAAAGCGGCAAGGATATCCGAACGGTCTCGAGACACGTTCGCGTGACTTCTACTTCTAGGAGACCAGTGAACTCGGTGGCCGGCGATTGCCGGCGATCGAACAGTCTGCCGGTGATTACCCGGCCTCGGGTTCAACCGGCGGCGCATGCGCATAACCTCTCTCTCTCTTCCCTCACCCCCCTCTCGCCGCTCTTCCCTCTCTTGCTCTCTCTCGCGCGTCGCTGCTCCTATTCACACAGTCCGCGTGTAGACTGGTTAGCATTGAACTTTTCAACTTGATTTCACCACGAGATAATCCCCGCTGGACCCGTGCAGTCACCGAGACTGTATCCAGAGTGCATTATGCGACGATCGAGCGTCATTCATCTTCCTCGATCCATGAAAGACTTTCGTTTTCATGTATCGTGGCACCTAGTCGAGTCTCCAAGTGTTTCTAATTGAAAGGGATTAATCATTGGATGGGCGGAGATTGCCCTGTGGGGCCATCCATTGGCTCCGACACGAGCGACGAGGCCATGGGGTCGCTGTGCCTTATTCCAGTTCATACTTCAGATGGGAAGTTGAAGATAGATTTTGAAAGGATGTTGTAGAGTCGAGATACTAGCCTGACTATGAAAAAAGCAAGGGCAATAACGCCACATGCCCCTTAAATTATGTTGTATTTTAAGCTTCAGATTGTTCTCTATTAATACTGAGGGGCCATCGAATCACACCCACTTTGGAGCATTGTATAGGTCCAGATTTCCAGAAGATACATACAGAGTCTACTTTGCATTAATTCTCGTTAGGATCGTTGTCCTGCCTCCACGAATGTCAGGGGCCACTAAACCACGCCCAGCACTACACACAGAAATATTAGGACAAATAGTCTCTTCTATCACGAATTCAATAAAAAAAGAATAACGGTGTAAGTTCTTCTAGATTATTTAAATTAGATACAAATGGGAATTGTCCTGTGGTACATTTGAGAGCAGTGAAGCCACGCCTATTCGAAGTTAACTACATAGAGGGGATAACGAAACCACGCCCATCCCAGCATTCTATATAAGCAGATCAAGAACTTGCATAGACAGGGCGTTGTAGAATGAAATTTCTGTATAAAATGTAAAATCTAAATTGACCGTGAACACTGAAATCCCGCCCACTGAAACAATTTATTATTATTGATTCATCAAAATAATCCAGATTCTTTTATACCGTTCTAGAATAGAAGCACTTGAGAGCAACAAAACGCCGCCCCTTTGGAGTTCTATGCTAGAGGGGGCAAAGATACAATATCTATTCTGGGTGTTTGTAGTTTTAGGAGATATAGAAACTGTGCTCTGATGTATCGAGTTAGAACTAGATTTCAGAGGATATTAAATCTGTCACTGGGAACTAGAGAGTCAGTGCAAAAATGGTAAATTAACTTATATATGGTAAACAACAAAAATCTCGAATTATTCATCCCTAAAAAGTGTGACCAATCACAGACTATGCCAATTCCCTAACTCCACCAATAGTCGAGCATAAGTAGATTGCCCTGTGGACTCCACTAAGTGGAGTATTATCTTGGCTCCCCCAAAAATTGAGATTAATTTGAAGTAAAAAATTGCTGCTAGATTTTTAAAAGATACAAATATCCAATATTCTAAATACAATAAAAAATTATCCTTAGTTATCAACTGTCACACCCCTGTTTACCTCACATTTCGCGCTGTCCGAACAGCAGTATTCCAGTTCTACGAGACACGTCAATCATTGGTGACTCAATCTGAAGATTAAATTACGAGTCTAATGTACTATCAAATCCAGCTGTTATATCATCGCTTCGTTACACCAGCACGATAATGTTTGCTTTTCAAGCATTTCTCGTTCGGTTTCCCAATAATTGACGATTTTGCGTTAGGAATTGCGAGGGCTAGGGTAGACCTTGGACTAATCGATTGCGAATACATTTTTCCAAGGAGCCTGATAAATTCATTGCCAAACAAGTCATATGCGCAGTAGAGTCTTAAATTCGTCGGCTAGTAAGTACCTTCTTATTTGGGCTCAAGTATAGAGGATGTTCTAGTGTATATATCTAGTGGATATACCTAGTGGATATACCTAGTGGATATACCTAGTGGATGTACCTAGTGGATATACCCCTAGTGGATATATGTATATAACGGATATACCTAGTAAATATATCTAGTGGATATACCTAGTGGATATATCTAGTGGATATACCTAGTGGATATACCTAGAGGATATACCTAGGGGATATACCTAGGGGATATACCTAGTGGATATACCTAGTGGATATACTTAGTGGATATATCTAGCGGATATACCTAATGGATTGTATGGCTCGCGTTTCCCTCAAAGTAGCCTACAAGTCGATCTTCTTCAAAAAATAGGAAATAACTAGCTCGAATCGAAATTTGATTTCTGCTGGATCCAGTAGAAACTTTCTAGACATCCGGTACATATCGCGTCGCTCGCATGCTAGACGAACGAACTCCAGACGCGTTCGCGTGACTTCGACTACTTTGCGACCGCTGACCTCTCCCCAATCCTGGATCGAACATCCTTCTTTCCCTGCCCAACTGCCAACGCAATGTTTTCCACCCTTTACACAAGCCAGACTTGGGAATTATTATCCAAATAAATTATCAGCAGTCCTAATAAATAATTTCGTATTCCAGCAAATGAAATCGTTCATATGAGGTCTCAAATCATCTAACAGAGAAGGTTGCAACAGGATTACTTATGATTTTCTAGGATTACTTATTATTTATTGTTGATAGAAATTTTGTTGTGTTAATAGAGTTGTATCGAGAAAATTTTGTCTAGATCTGAAGCTTTCTACCGTGTTGCTCTTTTATCGCACGTGTCGGCTGACAATTTCTCTTTGTTCTTCGTATCCGGATGTAACAGTCCCGTGTACCGTTGCGTGTCACGGTTCCCCCTTTTTTTCTAGGTAGTCGTACTTTTACCCGATCTATTTTCGTTCGAATTTCTATAAATTGAACACGCAATCAATTGAAATGTATAGAGTAGGACCTCGATTAACCGACTTGATCGGGAGACAAACAGCCCGGATAAATTAAGGCCCGATGGATAATTGTAATTGAGACCCGAGCAAATAATTAAAATGCACGTTACATTTCAAAATAAATTTTTTATTTTCGAAAATTGATTTCCCTTTATAATATAATCACATTTAAACTCGTATTTGCTTATCGGGATCCGGTTAATCGAGGTCCTACTGTATTTCAAAATTTATTTCGATTTTCTGTACACTGAATACAAATTTCTCTCTCTCTCTCTAATTTTTCTGTTGTTGCAATACTAAAAATTTTACCATCTTTCTGTTAATTGATTTAGATAAATTGTTTTACATCTCTTCTATTTTTGTTCGGCAGCATCAGTGCCACAGTCATTGCCATTGTCTAACCAGCGCATTAGGCTCTCCGAAGTGCGAACAAATCGGCGAGCAAATAAGCCACACCTTCTCATCCCGCTTCATAAATGGTGACATTACTCTAACCCGCGACTTTGCCCCCACAGACATGGGCGAGTGCCCTCGGCCAGATCAAGTCTCCCACTCCACGCGCATATGTCACAATGTCACGTGACTATCCGGTACTGGGAGGGGGTAACCTTCTCCCCTCCATTCGAGTAAATTCCCCTCTTCTGGCAACACTGCCCTTGCGCGTAGAGATCCGCTGGACGACACTGATCCAGAATAATCTACATAATCCTTCAGCGGAAATTCTAATCTAAATTACTTGCAAGGTGTATCATACTAAATGCATTCCGAGATTAACTGGTTTCGGGTTCTAAGAAGATAGTAGTTTACGATTTCATAGAAAAAACATTTTCCTCATTTTTCCTTAGGATTTACATATGGACAATGACGCTTGTGTTCAATATCCCTCCATCTGCACAACTTAGTCTGATGTACCTAAACACGTTCTAAATGCTGGCATAACTGTCTGAGTCATACGGCGCTATTAATACGTCACAACGAAGTAAAACGTTAGTCATTTTTAGCGCTAAATGTCTGGTCTAATAACAACTGTCTGCATTAGCTATGCAAATATCATATATCACATTTTTTAATACTTTCCGATAGACTCTTGCACAACGTGATCACAAAATTGTTTGCAAAGACTATGTATATACATATGTGACGTAATTTACAGCGTCTTTAAATAATTTCTGGTGCATTTATTATACATTTACTGTCATAAAAATATATATATGTATATACAGCCTTTTTAAACAATTTTTTGATCGTGCTATATATTCTATTGTATTCAATAAAATTCAATGTTGACACTAGAACACGGGTGGGACAAAATTAATTGGATCTGATTTTTTCAATCATAATTATCGAAGCTACAAGAAGCTACAAGAGTTTATGAGAAATTCTTTAATAAACCTTTTTCGCCTTTTCTGACTTGTGTGATTTTTAAGAGCAATTTTTTTATACGATCTTCACAAACGCAGCAGTATCATTTTACAGAAAAAATGATACATATCGTTCCCAACGCCCGGTAGATTGTCCCCCTATTGTTCATCATCGCGAAACTTAGCCGCCGAAATAATCCTGCTCCAATCCTGCCCAACAAGTAACCCGTGTCCGTAAGCAATTTCCGACGACTATGGATGTCGCTACGTCATGGAAATTTCCTCGTTCAACACCTTTCCTCTATACCCCCACCAGTAGGGCTCGTGTTCTTTTTGTCTTGGCCCCCTCCTCCTCTCTCTCTCCTCTCCCATAACAGAACGCATGGTACCCCCACAACGCCGACTACCACCACCACAAACCCTTTTTCTACTGATCCCGAGCGCTGAATGGCGGTTTAACACTAGACTACACGTGCACGGTTCTCTCCCACCCCAACGCACTCGATGGACATACAGTTCCGTACAAAAGTATCAGGCCGACCACGTTGTGCTGCCTACCGGGACAAATTTTTAATGGCTCCTATTCAAATTCTACATTGCACTTATTGAATAAAACATATTTAACTTTTGCATCTTCCTTTTAATATTATTTGATAAAATATTTACCGATGTAATCTGCAGTTTTGTAACCTGCAGTTATTTAATCTGTGTTCTTTTAGGCCACCCTGTATTTAAGTGGTATGTTTTTTTGAACACATTTCAATTGGCATGTTTTTTTTCTTTTACATAACTAGGAAATTTTATTGACGTATACGAACAGGTCCATTCTTGGAAAAATTTATTTGTTTGAGAATTTTAAAAACGTTTTTCTCTCGAGAGTGGCCGTCGTGGCCGTCTTCCGGAAACGTGATTACCAAAGATACACACAAAACGCACGTGTACTCGCGCGAGACCGTTCGTTTCTGTTCTCTCGAGACAGGAAACGCTCGCAAGCGTAACGTCCTTGCAACGAGGACCTTCATGGGAGGAGTTCAACGGCAATCGTGCCGATTGCGTGCGAATATCGAGGCAAAGTACCGTTTTCGAGGACAGGCTGTTGAAACGTAATCCATTTTATCGTAATTCGAAAATTACAATAATATTCAATGCAGCCGATGAGTTAAATTAAAATTTCACTAATCGTTAGAAACGATCTACAGACGTGAACAACAATAAATTATAATACTAAAAGCGATTCGATAAAAAATTTTATCTCTCATTTACTTTTATTAAATTTTTTATCAAACAGATATATCGATGAAAAAAATTTAATATTATTTATATACCATTAGACATTTTTGGAGACTATAATAAATTCATGAATACATGTCAATGCAGAAAAAGTTGAATCCAAATTACCATTAAGAATGATTAAAAATGATCTACCTATGGATATACAATTATTCCGCAGGCCAGTAAACAAAAAGATCTAAGTTCACTTTATAATTACAAAAACACCGCCATGCTGCCAATGATAAATCTTCGGGTAGACCTCATGTCAGTTTCGATTAGGAAAGAAAAAGGTCCGTTGCGATCATCCGATTTTGCGAAAGTTCGGGGGTGGGGGGATCTTCCCATCGAACAACGAAAAAACTGGCTCGAATAGGGGGCCCCCTCTGAAAGGCTGTTTTGCGTGCTGCCGGTTTCTCGAAACTTCGCTAGAGAAATCTCTCCACGCAAGGTCCTTTGTCCCGCCCCTCCATTCGCTATTACATAGGAAGTGTAACCGGCTGTGGGCTTTGGCGAATTCACCCCCCACCCCACCGCAAAAGTTTGTTCGACCTGAAGACTTCTGGTGCGACTACCTTCCATTGTCAACGTCTGTAATGGGGAGGTTGGTTCGCTTCTTTCTAGGTCTCTGGCTCTCTTTCGTGGACTATCTACCGGGTGTCTAATTTGCAACCAATCCTTTACCTCGAATATCTGCAGAATTGTTGGTGGTAGCGACGAATCTTGTGAATGAAAGTTCAATGGTTTCTAGGGATACATACATGGAGATACAAAATTTCAGATCTTGTATTTCCGTGACCTCTCGTGAAAGTCATCCGATATTTGAACTAGAATACCTCCTAAATTAATAATTTCTAACAAAATGTCTCAAGAAATATAAAATATTTAAACAAAAAGTGACTTCTTTCCATGTCTACACAACTGTTCATGAATCATTTATGAACGTCGTTACTTCGAGTAACCCCCACCATAAAATATTTATTGCACGATTCTTATGTGATTAATTAATGCATCCGATAAATAAAAGATTGACGTACCTAACCCTGACCTAATCAGGACACTGTATCCCCAGCAAATTCTCAGCACATTGTGTTCTGATAAGAGGATGTGATTGATCGTACAGATAATTGATTTTCCATTTTTTTTTTCGCCAATCAGTGACTTGCAGAAATTCTTGAATAGACGACTCATGAGAATGAAGTCATCATTGACACCAGCTCGGTTCGTTTCTGGGTACTGAGAGTCATTCAAGTGGTGCAATTGTGTCAGTACAACTTGTTGCATTGCAACGGATTCGATCACTTTTATCACGATTACTTATCAAATGTATCGTCTTCTCCACGAATGAACTACTCATCTTTAACCTATTCGAGTTGAGAAACCATTTCCTGTGCGTTCGAAATAAACTGCACAGTTTATTGACTTAGAAACATGTTTTTTGACGGAACATACTAAAATTTTTAATTTCTTGGAAAATATAATATAAGAGTTATGATTTTTAGAAAATTATAAGGACGTTTCAGGTCTACACGAACTATGATTTCCATATGTTTCATGTACTAAAAATTTACTGTTCAAAGCGTTATGAATACTACAATTTTCAATTTAAAAAATTCAAACTGTGGATTTTATGAATTTCTGAAAAGTTGTGTTTTAAGAGTTCGTGAATTTCTGAAAAAATTTTATGAAAAGTTGTGTCCCCACTCTACCTCCTCCTTCTACGACGCTAATCCCCACGCTTCCGCCTGGCTCGTATTTCTTGCAGTCAGTACAAACAATTTTGCATGAAGATCCGCAGTCCACTAATAATTATAATTTTTTAAAAATTGCGACAATTAACTAATCGACATTTTACAATTTTGAGTTGGCAAAAATGATGTAGTTTATCAGGAAAAATGCGTGCAGCTGACTGTAGAATGCTTAAAAAATTCCAATTTGGGTCAAAAGTGGACTGTGATCGGTCTGTGGAATTGACAACTCCACGGTTGAGTAACAATGCAAAGCAGCCGAAGCACGTGTGGTGAAAAGGAATGAAAAAGCGATAACAACGACAAGATAGCGCAACGCTCAGCGACACGCGTCGAAACGTACTTTTCGCGGCTGCTTTCGCATCATGACCTCCTTTTATCAATTCCACGTAACATTTAATTCAGGTTGGAATGACTCCTTGCTGAGTCAACGCTCGATGTGCGTCGCGATTGCGGCGCGGCGTTTGGTACATGCGACGGCGGAAACCTGTGGCCAGGTACCACAAACACCAAAATTTCAATCCGAAATTAACTATAAATCAACATTTAATGGCGTTTGTTCACAAAAATGTTGTAGCCTTTAGCAAATCCTTTTCAAAAATCGACTTTTCAGAAATCTATTTACACTCGGAAATTTTGTCACTAGAAAATGCAAAATTTATCATTTCGCACAATCTTTGTATTTGCGATAGTGATCGATCTACCGCGATTTTAATTTTCCATTCAGCTTCTATTTCTTGCGGACGGCGTGTAAACATTTTGTTTCTGACCGAGATGCTGTCCGTTTGACATACAACTTTAAACTAAAATTTATTAAATATTGTCTGATAATTTATATGATTCCATTCAAATTTAAATAAATCAATAATCTCAATAAATATTTATACCAGTTATTCTTGGTTCTGATTTAGCATTTAATATTTTGCCGATTATTAGAAAATGATATAAACTGGTCAATTATTCATTTTCATTTACGCTTGGATAATTTGTCAATATTTAAATGATGAAACGGATTTGCCAATTTCGCAATAAACTTTTCACCCGTGCTGTACATGCAAATGTTGAGCGCGCGCTCTTCAAACATGGCGATATGTAAAACATGCATGAATTGTGCGCCGGTTCCCAGGCTTTCTAGAGTTTGCACCCAAAAGTGCAACACCTTTTAAACAAATGCAACATTTACAACACTCCACAATTGTTTAACTGTGCCGCGATGGATCTGGCCGTCGGAGTTTGCACGCTGAGATATGCTCGCACCGTAAATATTTAGTTCTGCAATTGCTCTTTGCTTCTCAGGTGGTTTACGTAACCTTCGAGCACCCGTGTTTCATTATTTGCGATAACGTATGCATGATTATTCTCTAGAATGAAAGCGTTACCGCGGTCGAGCAGCTATTACAATAATTGCAGTATTCTTTTACTGATTAGATAAGGATACAATTCTTTTTTTAATAGACCATTATAACAAAAATATGTACTAAAAAAGTGATCCATTATCAATCGTAGCATCATGATTTTTTATTGGAGTCACAAGACATGAAACTTCAGTTTTTGTAATGCTCAGTGTAAATCATTGTCGTGTATACTACCTCACAAATATCCTTCAGTGTTCAGAAGAAGATTTGGTATATTCATTGAAGATTCATTGGTATACTCCCGGCAAAAAGTGAGCATTTTCTAACGTTTCCAAACAGTATATATCGTTAAGTAGCAATTGTATATTTAAAATTCAGTTCAACATTTAAAAATAAATGTCGTATTGAACAACTATGTACTTTGACAGAATTCGAAACTTTTGGAAGAGACTGTACATCGTGCGATAATTGTAAGCCTACGCGAATTCGTTATAATCCTATTTACGACCGGATTAGAAGCTGGAATAATTAGCTTAAAAAAAAGTAAGAAAAAGAATGATTAAGAAATCGACGCTCTTGGAGAGTACTGTACATGGTCGCGTGATAATTGCAAATGTGTTCGAATTCATTACGATTTAAAAGAGCTCATAGAACATGATAATAGTCACCGACGGAAAACACGTTCGATAGTTCGAAATCTCCAGAAAACAGTGTAACATCAACAATTGCGAATTCGTTCAAACACATTACAACACTAAGTAAACCAACAAGGCTAGCCGATAAACAAGTTCAATAAGTCGATCGAAAATACCAAATACTAAAAATAAATGTTCATTCTGTCGAGAAAACTATACTAATCGAGCTTCGGTATGTCCATTATTCCTGTTCAACCACCCTCGAGACTGTACCCGCATTCCCCAGCCGCAATTCCAAAAACTCCCTGAATCTCCGTTGCGTCCCTAAAAGCGCGCGGAAAATTTCAAATTTGAACGTCGGCCCTGAACGCGAAGAAAAAAAAAAGCGCGGGCGCGTTCGTATAAAAGAAACCCACCCCCACCACCGCGTTTCCGAGAACCCGACAGCCTGTACCGACAACGATACTCCGATCCGATTCGCTGGATTCTACTGGCGCACCGTCTATGTGACCGTTAATCTGCGGCGAACCTGTTTCGTCAGAGATTCGCCGCGAATTTTTAAGGAGAAGTGTCGCGTCATTACGCAACGCGGTCGTTCTCGCGACCGACGATCAGCACAAAGAAGCGCGCAAGGAGGGAAAAAGAGAAACGTGGACTCACCTGAAATTTGCCCCCGTGAACCGGCGGCGCTCCTTGGTCGTGCATCTTATGCGACATTCTCGACAGAGTGTACCTTTCGCAAGTCTGCTCTCCGATTCACTTTTGCCCAGGAGACAAAGAGAAAGAGAGAGAGAGAGAGAGGGTAGAAGTAGAGGGAGAGAGAGAGAGATTCGAAAAGAAAGAGTATATAGATACACACGCGAGCACACACGAATATATTTTCGACGAAACTTTTGAATGAACCGGCTCGCTCAATGGACACGCTCGCACTGATCCTTCTGCTTTCCTTCCTCGCGACTTTCTTCCGCGCTTTCTCCCTGCCTCGCAGAAACCGTTTGGAGGGAGCTTGTGTACGTCCGGAGAGTGGGAGCAATAGGTGAAGGGAGGGGGCAGAATTTAGGGATAACCTGCGTACAGGGCAGCGTGGACGGAAGAAAGAGAAAGAAGAGGAGCGAGTCTCTGGAGTGGCGCTGCGAGCGTCGGTGAAACTCGACTAGGAATGACGGGCCTCGTGTGCGAGGTTCGCTACACTCTAACCCCCCACCCCGCGCAGCTTTGTGTCCCTTTCCGAGAGACTCTGACAGACGTAGGCTCGTAGGCTGCTCCCCCACATCGTGGCAGACAACCTCGAACCCCCACTTGCAACCCGATCACGGTCAACGCTCAATAAGATGGGTTTTCGGACGATGCTCGACACCTCTTGCTTATACACTTGGTTCTGACTTTATGGGGCTACTCTGGTTTCCGACTTTTGAAAAATCGATCTTTTTTTGCTGTCTCTTTAACCTTAGGCCACGTGGTTGAGTCGATCTATGAGTCAACCCCCCCAGTCACCCTTGAACGTTCATAATATTGTTGTTTCCATCGCCATTTTTTAAATATGTTATTAATATTTAGAAAGATAATACACATTTAGATTTCGTTAAAAACTTATTGTGAAGAAAAGTTTAAATAAAAGTGGGTGGCTTAAAAATTTTTGGAGCATTGTGAAAACTTTAAATGGATTCTTTTATTTTAAAAGAATCCACGCTTATCCCTTTACGAGTGATCTTCGAATTTTATACGGTCCAGTGATTTTGTGGGCCACCCTGTACATAATTTCCTGCACAATGTTCAATGTTACGTATCATGGGCATACGTATGCATATGTATGTGTTATGAAGGAAAAGCGTGGGTGGCGGAAGGGCACGGCTCTCCCCCTTGCACCGCTACCCTATGTAAAATACCACCCGAATCAAACTCGTTCCTGGTTAAATTAGAATTAGATTTGGTTTCTTTCGAAGTTATACAAATATCTATTATTGACAATTTTTTTTTATAAAAAATCAAACGATAGGTACGACCTCTTGGAGTTTGCTCGGGTAATGTCCTTGACAACATGTGCGGAGGAGTGCCCTAAACGAGTTTTCCAAAAAATAAATTGAAGAAGAACTGTTTAACATGACTATGTCTATTTTATCCCAAGGTTACAGATGTGCCATGTAAATTCTAATTTTCCAGCAACCAGTTGAACCATTAGATATTTATGAATTGTTATGAAATAAAATAATATTCCAAATAATGTAATTTCAGAGGTGCTCAGGTCTGGGTGCTACATTGACTCGTCTCGTTCGATCGAGTACGAATTAATCAACATTTGAAAAGCATTTAAACAAAGAATGATTTCTCTCAGGCGTTATACAATAGTACAAGATAATATTTGTTTGATAACAATTGAGCGTTTGTAACAGGATGTTTTGTCCGACTTCGCGTCACAGTTGTGTCGTCAGCAACGAGCGTTTCATCGCTCGTAATCTTCTACTTCTCCGTAATCGTCCCCATCGTTTCCAGCTTTCTCTGTCCCCTTGGAACCTCGCTCGCTCTCAGGCGTAGCCTTCTTCCTCTCCCTTTCTTAGCAGACTGTCCTTTTCCGACGGGCAGACACTCGCCGCTCCCATCGCACATGCCAAATCCATTTACGTCGAACGCGTTTCTGCATCGTTATCCAGCTATGTATCGGGTTTATAATCGCCTCGCGTCGACGCTCGTCGCAGGATCAAGGTTAGCACCACCGTTAGCCTCCGGCGCCGCGCCGGTTCCTAGCGATTCAGGATTTTTCTGCGATCAGAGGAATCGTTGCCACCCAGATCCGAGTTAATATTGTTTGGTATCCGAGTCTTTCGAAACCGTAAAAATCCGTTCTGAGGGCGAGGGGGCAGTGTCCCAGAGCATTTGACTCTCTGGGAAGATCTATAGACCTCTATTAGATCGTTCGCATCACATGTAAAATGTGATAATTAGATTGCGGATTTTATATAATTATGATCAAAATTACCAGACCAAATGCTAAATAGTAAAACCATTTAGAAAATCTAAAAATACTACACAGTAAAAGTGATATTATGTTTATTACTAAAATTGTAAAATTGTCATCATTACTAATATGTAACATTTTTATGTGTAAAAATATTACAATTAAGTCAATGTAAATGGATGACCAGGTTATGTAACCGTATTGTAACATGACTTCTATCTCTGTCACATATATTATCCAGCTACAACTGCACAACGTACAACAAAAGTTTACAAACGCAGTTTAATTGCGCAGTTTATTTGTGGTTATCTCTTACAATTTTGAGAATCCTTACAATTCTTTCGATTCCTTCATTTTCTGGAATTCCTTTAACTCTTTCAATTCGATCAATTCTCTTTCAATTGTTTAAATTTCTTCAATTTTTTCGGTGCTTTCAGTTCCAGAAATTTTTCAACTCACTCGAGTCCTCCATTCCCATCAATTCGTCCAGTTCTTTCATATATGGAAAAGAATTCAGGCGATTGATCAGTAGAATTGCGGCCTGCATTCCATAGGCGTTATCTCGCTTAATTAAGCTCATTTATAAATCGGAATGGATTTTTCTATTTTAACAAAGAATAGTCCATTGTCGAAACTTTTCAGCGTGACTCACGCATTGCGCAACCGTCATTGCTCTTCTAATCATTTTCCAAGATCACTGATTGAATTGGTGTAGCGCGACACTCAACGTAACGTGTGCGCGCAAGTGCGACAACTTTCGATAACGTTCGTTGATTAAAAATGTCCGTTCCACTGCAGCGAAACGGGAGACCATTGTTCTGGTATGCGCGTCACATCGAGATCACATATGCAGTCGCTTCTGAATAATTGCACGATAATTGAACACGTGAATTTTTGTGAAGTACAATCCATCGGTAAACTTTTTTTCTTTATTTAGAAATACATATATAGTAATTTATATACATCGTAAACTGTGTGTGGTTTTGACTATACAGAGTGTCAGAAAAATGTTGGATTTTCATGAAAGGGGTGATTCTCCAGGTAATTTAAAGTAACTTGTTCCTTTGCGAAAATGTTCTCCGCGGCTTTGTTAAGGAGTTATTTAAGAAAAACAGGGACCAATCAGAGCGCGGCTACAGCTGACGAATTCCAGCTCAGCCAATGCTTACGCTACACCCAGCGGGGCGTGTCGCTAACTCGGAATCCGTCTGCGCTCCGATTCGGCCATGTTTTTTGTTAATAACTTCTTAAGAAAGCCACTGAGAAATTTTCGCAAAGGAAAAAGTTACTTCAAATCACCTCAGAAATCACCCCTCTCAAGAAAGTACATTTTTGGAGGATTCTGTATAGTCTGCGACTTTAATTGTGAAGTTCTTACCGTATGTAGGAAGCATTTTTGTCCGAAATATTGTTTGCATATATCTAAAACCGTATATTTTTCTGTAACATATGTTAATATATTTTGAACAGAAGTTGTAAAATCGATTCACTGGAAAATATAAATTTTATCAATAAATTATTATGTGCATTCTAAACTGTATAATTTTTTATGTTATTCACCCATTCGAATTGTAGTTACTGATAATAAATCAAAAAGATACGAGCAGCAAAAACATGGGTGTTTTATTATCATTATTTTTTAACCATTGCAAGTGAGATGTAGATAAGTATAGTACAACCAACGAAGAAGTGTAGTAATAGGTAATAGTGTGTAAAATTCCAAAAAATTTACTGTAATAATAAAAACGTAGGAAAAAATATATAAGTTATATCAAATATAGAAAATATAAAGTTTGATCGTTGAGATTTCATGACTATCAACTAATACATATGTAGATACGAGAATATCAAAACTCGTCATGACTATTTTTAGAAACTACCTAGATGAATAATTATTTATTTTCCACTTGTGACTTTATTGTATCGAAGTTCTGAATATTATCTTAAAAGTTAAGCCTCGAGCCTGAATTTTGCGGATATAGATTAAACATCGGTGTTATTATCGAAAACCGGAAAATCCATATACTCATACTAATACTGTCAAAAGTTGCCATATAAGTCCTAACAGCAAAATTATAAAACTGATTTAGGAGCATGTTGCAGCAGGATAAAGTAAGAGGAAAAATCATTTATGCAAATCGGTACTGGCATACCAAGAGTTAAAATTAAAACGAGAAAGTTATCCTATGTCGATGACAGAGTAAATTATGGTAATGACTAGCGGAATACGAATGATTCATTCTACTATAAAAACGTGTTGGATCGGGAAAATGCAGATTTCATATTATTCTGATAAATACTTCTATGGAATCGATTATAGATAACAACACAGCTTTCAATTTCGAAATCGTTTCCACTGAACAGAGTACCCTCATCCCCAATATGTCGAATGCTGTAGGTAACGATGAAACCTACTTTGAATAAAATATTTCCTATTTTTTTATTCAAGCAAAGGACTTTTATTTACGTCGAAGACGTACATTTAAGAACGACAGAAATGTATACAGATGCCTGCTGCATTAAGGTACACCATTTTCCGAACAATGGTTCGCGTAACGCGTTATCAACTTCCCGTTTCGTTGACACCGTCGAATCAGTATGTACACTGACGCGTCGCGAGACAAGATTACACGATTTCATGATCTCATCGGTATTTATTTCCAGCCCATTACAATTGGTTCGGGATCAGGGTTAATAACATCGTTGAAACTTTGTCGCATCGAAATGCACGTCAATTCTAATTCCCTCCACTCTTCTTTCGTCCTCTTCATCGGCCCGGAGCTGACGAGACGCGTTCTTTCCCCCACTCGGATCGGTTTAGAATTGTTTTACGCATAATAAGCAGCTCCTTGTCGACGATATTGATAAACGTATCGTATCGTCAGCGATATCGTATCGTCTCGCTTTTATAACGCGGATTAAAATCGATTAGTGACTGAGAAATCCTTACAGTTCTTTATCTTCCTATCTTTATTTATTTTTTCTAATTCGTAAATCTCCGGGGACCCATAAAAATATTTGATTTAGGCTCACGTTTCCTCGGTTTGGCGGGCGGCCATTTTGGAGGCGTTGGAACGGACCTGATTGAGAAATCCGTTTCAGTAAAGAAATATTTAAAAGTGCATTTCGTGTGGTTTCTATAGTGCAGTTGTGCTGTCTATAGTATGATAAAAACATATTGGTACTTTATTTTATTACTATGACGCACGCTATCAAGATATCTGAGAAGTACAAGATACTGTAAAAATATAAATGATTGTTGCTCTTTATCTTTAATATGAAATCTGCATTTTATCGAGTTTTCAATATATTTTTAATTTTTTTGCTACCAGGATTATCAATTTAAAAATCGAAAACGAAATGTAAAGTATGCACCTGAGTAATTGACATGTATTTTTTACAAAAATTAATGTTTTCTATTTTTTGCTGCTAGGGTATCTAATTAAAAAAGAAAACTTGCCATTTTAATCCTCAAGTTAAAAAGTACTGCTTTCAATAGTATAATAAAAATATAATATGATTAATAAAATATAATCAATCTTAAGAACGACTGATATAATTGTTATATAATTGACATGTATTTTTTCGAGAAATGTTTTTATTTTTTACTGGCAATCTAATTAAAAAAATAAAACTTGTAATTTTAATCCTCAAGTTAAAAAGTACTGCTGTCAATAGTATAATAAAAATATATTATGATTAATAAAATATAATCAATCTTAAGAACGACTGATATAATTGTTATGTAAGATGGGTAGCTGTCGTGCACACAAACCCTTCAGCAAAATCAATTGTCGCGACTCGGTATCACTTTCCGCAGCTACCCTCGTGACACAGTTAACCCTGCTCGACACTGCCAATTCCAGTCCCATAAAAACTTCTCTGTGATCGTTGCGACCTTGGTTACGTAACGGTGTAATAATTTATTATCCGTACCATTCTCAGAATCCGAATCTCGATCCAGAAGAATAATCTGGATCTTATCACTAGACAGCGGGTATCATGTACATATGTATACATATGCCGGAAATGCATAGGTGTAATTTGAGACAGTAAAAACATTAGAAGAATTTACAAACATTGTTACAGTAGAGCGTCAAATATCCTAGTCCGAACCTTGTTGAATGTAAATGTTTAAAGAGATCAGTCAAATCTTATTTAGTTACGTTTACCCTATCTCTTTCGTCAGCACCGGATAAACCCACCCCAGCCTGCCCTATCTCTAAAAAGTATTTGTTTATTGGAATTCTTCAGCGGAGAGACATTGTTCGGAGCCTTCGAGGCGCCACGCCGTCGCAATCGATGTTTGTGGCGTGCCTATATAGGTCACAACAAGATAGATGGACGAGGATGACGCAGATGCATGCAAAAAGTCCCAGTCGTATTGGTCCGGCACCCACGCGTCGACGGGAAGCTGTAAGCGTGCATCCTTCGGCCCAGATTCGGTTGAATTGTAATCCAAGGGTAGCAGAGCGGGTAGGAGAGCGTCGAAGAAGGTTAGAGAGGGTTGGAGCTACCCTCCCCCGGTTGTCCTTGAGCCATGAACTTTGTTTTCGTGACCGATCCAAGCGGAGTATGGCCATTCAGTTCGCTGTTTGTCACTGATGTTTGCGTCGCCAGAAATATTTTCGAGACTTTCACGGAGGGGATGATGGCACCGAAGACGTAACCTTGCAAGTTTATCGATAAGTTGTAGGATAAACATCCTCAACACAATCTCGCGGGTATAGTGAGCTAGTAAACCCAGTTTGGCTATAAATAGAGGAACTTCGGGTCCGACCCAGCCGAGGACCTTGTGTCCAGGACCTACGTAACCGTTGGTGGTAGCGAAAAATACGTCAGAGAAAAGTTGAAGTTGGATTTAGAAGAGGTTTTAATCTCTTGCGTTGGTGAAAGTGCAGGTTAAACATTTTTGGAGCCCAAATATGGTTTTGAATACACATTGTTTTGTAAGTGGCGTAGTATACATATACATACATACAGGGTGAGTCTCGTAACGTGGCGATCTCAAATAACTCGTAAGTTATTTATTGTACAAAAAAAAGTTATTTGTTTTTAAAAGGTGTACGAATACTTTGTACACTCACTGTACGTTTTAGTAAAAAATTAAAAACTGAATTGACCAGCACATTTCCATTAAAAAATATATGATTCGATCTAAGTAAATACATTTTCTCCTCGTCCGGCGTAAAAGCCTGCGACACTTTCCACAGGAGTGTGAACAGCACGTGTTATCTACTGCGAGGTGTCGATAATTAATGATATACGTCCCTAATGGACAGCAGAAAACACGTAGATCCTAATGCTGAATGTTCGTTCCAAGAAACAGTTCATTCTTGTGTCGGTTCGTCATAGACTAGTCGCAGTGTTCGGGCGAGAGCATTCGCCCATAGAATTTTTACCGAAGAGATTTACGACACGAGGGACTGCAATCCGGGGGTTTTGTGGAGTTTTAGTACACACGGAATTTTCAGCCTTCTTTTCAATTAGCATTGGAGTCAGGCCTCTAGGAGTTGTGAACACGTGCACTTTTAGGGCTCGGCCTTCAACACAATAGCGATTAGGCTTAGGCGTGCGACTCGCGGGCCCAGTGCAGCCCGTGACCACTTCCTTCGAGGTAGTTTCAACTACGCCATAGCGAAAAGGGCGGTAATCCAATTTTGGAAGTAACCCTCAAGTAAAAACAAATTACAGTAGGACCTCGATTAACCGGCTTGATCGGCAGACAAACAACCCGGATAAATTAAGGCCCGATGGATAATCGTGACCCGAGGAAACAATTAAAATGTACATTGTATTCCAAAATAAATTTTTTATTTTTGAAAATTCATTTCCCTTCATAATATAATCATATTTATACGCGTATTTGTTTATAAACGGGATCCGGTTAATCGAGGACCTACTGTATGACGAATTATGATTTCAGGGAGGGGGAAAGAGAGGTTACCCCGTAACTGACGGTTCTTGAATCAACCTCAGTAACTTGAATATTATAAGTCGTTCTAATATTAAACTGAACGAGATCGACGCATTTGCGTCCATCGTTTCGGACAAGGTATTTATCCGACAATGTCACGTTTGCAACTGCATTCTAAGCACGTGCAACGTGGCGCGTGCTGATAACGCACAAAGATACGCAGAAACAACGCCGAACGAACCAGTTGTTACAACAACGAGTTAATAATAACCTCGGGGTACTTAGTCAATTTTTGAAAAATTTATATTTTCAAAATTGGTTTTCACCAGGGCTAGATGTTTCTGTTTTAAATGTTTTAAATTTGTACTAGTTAAAACTGCTATCGCGTGCTGCTTAAGAGAACATTTTTTTCAAGACCTTCAGCCATTTTCCAATTTTTCACGAGGCTCATAAATAAAGTTATAAAATGATAATGACCTACTTATTGAATGTGTTGTAAACGAATGTGCCACAAGGTCGAATAGATGCTAATGTACTTCAGTTCTTCGAAGCAGGACCATATTATTCATCAAGTATGATAATAATAGGCATTATTGGCCATGCTTAATGGCGGGCACGGTCCAATGACATATTCATTAATTCTATTACGTTTCAATAATATCTCTGATCGTTAAAAGCCACTCCAATAAACCAATGTATTTTGATAAATCAACACAAATTAGGACGACTGTCTCGAGCACATTCTGTTTCAAATAAATAAAATAAATAATACAGTGGATTAACCGAATCCCGATTATAAACAAATATGCGTTTAAATACGATTATATTATGAAGGGAAATAAATTTTCGCAAATAAAGAATTTATTTTGGAATATAAAGTACATTTTAATTATGTCCCTCGGGTCTCGATTATAATTATCCATCGGGCATTAATTTATCCGGGCTGTTTATCCCTCGATCAAGCCGGTTAATCGAGGTCCTACTATTTTTAAATTACTAAAATAATAAACTATTAAACAATAGTATTTTTATTTTAGAAAAAAACAAAGAAAGGAACTATATTTTCTAATAATTCCTTCTTTGAGTGGATTGAATTAATGAAATAATAGTATAAATTATTATAATGAACAATAATGTCGGTTACCTGACTTTTGGCGTCGGTGAGGCAACCATCAGCGTCAATTACCAATAGAAGATAATGAAGAGCGTGTACATTGTCGTCAACGTCCGCTGCGAACCAGTATCGATTTATTTTCCCAGGTTGATGGTATCGTTGACTTCCCGATTTGATTGATCTGCCGCCGCCATCTCACCTTCGACAATTGCCCAAACAACTACTGACAAGACTTTCAGAAAAACAAAATTTTACACTTTTAAAAAAGAGTATTAAAGACGTTTAAATGTGGGAAATAACACAGTTAATTGATCTTTTGTTATTAGAAAAATCATCCGTGCTATTTATTATAAACTTTGTTTGAAAAATTGTCCAAAATCTTGAAAAGTTTTGCTGCTGTGAACATTCACACTACTTTTGAGTCCGAAGAGTTCATACAATTATAATTGTTAGCACATGCAAAAATTAAAATAATTTCCCAAACAAAAGTTGCTCAACTTCGCGAGTATGGCGAGTATGACCGGCATTGTTGTACACTTGGATTGGGACAAAATTTTTTTGTTCATTTATCGTAAAAATTGAAACAAAATAATTTTGATATCATAATTTGGGACACCTTGTACATCATATTTACCATACCCTCATGTGCTGACATTGCCTCAGCGCTACACAAGCTAGAAAATGGTCGACATTGGCCCCTTCATATGCAAAAAGCGCAACCATTCTTCTAAAAAACACAATTGCAGGCCATTGATGTACGGGATCACCGACAGATGAACGCGTCGTGTCTGTGTTCCATACTACAAACGCGCTTTTTGTGGTTGGTTTATTCGTATGCAAATTAGGGGACGAATTGCATTGACCTTGTTCACCTCGCTTGATATTTCCGTATCTATTGTTTTATTACCGTGTCAAATACAAATAGCTTTTTCATAAAATAATTCCTGTAACAGTTATGAAAACTATTTTACGTCGTAAAAGAACTGGATCTCTCTTTATTATAAAACACTTTTTAAAACTCGTAAAAAAAGACATTTGTAACTAACTCGGACATCAATATTTAATAAAAGTTATAGTGATCGAAAGATTGAAAGAAGTTACAAAACGATCTAACAAAGTTATATAAGTGCGCAGTTCCGTAAAATTCCTCTAGATCGACTATGAATGGCAAGGTTTCTCCTGTGTCAATACGTTGCGAAACGGAGCTAACCGAGTTTAATGTTACCTACGATATCAGCGTCGCAAACTTCGAGTCTTCAACCCAATATCGTATTGCCGTGACAAAGCTCTGCTCCGCCACTATACCGGGTGTATCATCGATCTTTGTCATTTAAAACATTCCACTGTTGTCGATACCAGAAACTGTCAGAGGAAAACGTAACTACTGCACTGCAGATCTTTATGCGAATCAAACATTTTCTGCAAACCACATTTTTTGAAACTATTGTCAAAATGAGTTCAACGACCACAACTACACGACCTCTATGTAACCTTGAGTATAACTAATTATTATATTATTTTTTTCTAATTTTGATACAATATTGGATTATACTGAACAATATTACTATACTAAGGTTATACGTACACTCTATACAGTACTACACTGTATCATACACTGTGGGGTCTTATCCACCCTTTCCCAAATCAAATTCATTATTCACAAAAAATTTTTTTAAAGTATTAAAAAAAACATGTATCATGAAATTTCGAAAACTGTAACCCCGAGAAAAATTTGTCAAATATAATTCTGATTTCCCCGACATTTTTTTTTACTGTTCAAAGTATACAGTGGCCCACAAAAGTGCTCGTACGCCCTTTAAAACAGAATAACTTTTTATAATTCTACCAAACGACCTGATGTTTTGTAAGCAATTAGAAGCATTGGTATACTAAATGATGTGAAAAAGGAAATTTTCCAAAAATTATAATTTACAAGGTTAAATGCAAAAATAAAAAAGGGTTACACACATGCTGAAAATTTCATCGGTTGACGCAGGAAAAAACGACACGCATCGAAAGATGTAGGATTTTAAGCAGAAACTGATCGAAAGTCGTGAAAAATTTTCACAATTTTTAACCGCTTGTAGCTCGTGTGTATCTCAATCGATTTCGATGAAATTTTCAGTATGTGTATAACTAACATAGATCTGCAAGACATATATTTTAAATTTTCATTAAGGGCCCAAATGAAAGTTTTAAAAAATGCCTTTTTTATTTTTGCGTGTAACCTTGTAAATTATAATTTTTGGAAAATTTTTCAATGGTTCTAATTGCTTACAAAACATCAGGTCGTTTGGTAGAATTAGAAAAAAGTTATTCCATTTTCAAGGGCGTACGAACACTTTTATGGGCCACTGTAAGTGGAACACCCGGTATATTAGACGTTTGGTATCTCGCGGCGGCTTTTGTGTGGTGTCACGCGAAAATGTGCGTCGCCTCAACATTATATTTCCTACGATGACGCGTGGACGTTGACGGTATTGTTCTTTACAGCTGTCACGTGTTTCAGTGTTCCAATTGTACAAATTATGAATTGTTCACTAAATATTGCATCATTCTGCAACATACCACTCGGCTCAGTATTCAGTCTTTGCTCAAACATACATATAGTGAGTCATTTATCGCTAAAGCCCATTAGTTCAGAAGATATTTCAGTTTGAACATCAACACTACCGGGTGTCCTATTTGTACCAAATCAATGTGTATCTACGAAATCGTTGACGATAGTACAAAATGTTTCGAACGGACGTCGAATGGTTTCATGGTAAATGTGACTTGGCCTAACTATTTTTTGCCATAAATGGACGTGTAAAGGACACACGAAGGTTAACGAGGTTTACCGAAATGGGAGGGTGTATCGAATGCACCGGTTGATACGGTTTATGATTCTCTGTTTAAAAAAAAAGTGTTAAAACACTCCGAGTTGAATTATCTCGGTTTGTGGTATACCAGTACAAATAATTTATTCTTTAAGTGTAAGCGTTCTTAAACACGTGTACAAACTTGTTATGGGCGGCTGAAGGCCGGAGAATATATTTTTCTAGAAACGATCTATAAAAAAATATGTAATTTCGTTTGTTTGCATTTTGAAAGAAGAATGCATGTACCTGACAGATAAATATGTGTGCAGAATCCCAAGGCAACGAGTTTGATGGTTCCTCCGGAAGAAATTCCTAAAAATTGGTAACAAGATGGCGTTCAAAGTCGGAAGATACCCGGTGAAAAAGTGGTCGGAATTTTTGCCGCGTTTGACTGAACGGGGCACAGGCACACGCACACATTCTAATAGCAGGAGAGGCGCGTAAGTCCTGCAAATGCTATGGCAAACGTCCAACAAGGGCCCTCAAGCCTTCTTATCTTGGGAGAGGACCAGGCCACGCGAGGCCCCTCGATCCTCGATGTACATTTCCTTTCAAAAGTATTGGATGTCCTGCGATGCCCACTCAGGCGAATTATTTTCCCAACCTCATAGCCGAGCTAGAACGGAAAATTTTCTAGAGACTCCTGTGAACAAACAGCATCCCGTTTCCTTACTAATTAGTAGACTGCGGATGCTTATGCAATTTTCAATTTTTGTAGGCAAATTTGAAGAAAGTGGAATCACGTGAAATGTTATTTTCTGTGGTAGTAGTTTTTGTAGATCTGAAATAAATAAAAATCGTACTAAATTCTGTGGTTTTTTTATTTTACAGCACTTTTTGAACATTTTTTTAAGCCATTAATGCATAAAGATTCGCGGTCTAGTAATTAGTCATTAGTGCGGATGTTTATGCAATTTTTAATTTTTGCAGGCAAACTTCGAGAAAGTGAGAACAAACAAAATCTTATTTTCAGTGGTAGTAGCTTTTATAGATCTGCAATAAATAAAAATCGAATTGAATTCTGTGGAATTTTATATTCTAGCATTGTTTGAAAATTTTTAGAAGCCATAAATGCATAAAGATCCGCAGTTTAGTAATTAGTAATATAGTTAATATTGCACAGGATTTATGAACCTCTAAAACTGACTATTTTCCAGTACTTCTTTGAAATATTTATACACATTTTTAACGATTTTTATTAGAATATACAGTAGAACCTCGATTATCTGTACCATCCATTATCCCAACCCAACATGCTTGAAATTTTAATAAGCTCTATCTACAGCGATCCATATACAACACTATTTGTAACACTATAGTTAACAATTAGTTATAGATTAATTAATCTCTTTTAACTCTTGTATGAACTATCATTTTATTAACTATTTTTCAAAAAATTTGCAATTTGTCGGAATAGAAAAAATAGTGGTGGTTGCTTTCTTATCAATTTTTTATCTTGTTATGTGTGCATACACAATATATATACAGTAACATTGGTTTATATTACAATAATTTTCCACGACGTTGTTATTAAGGATTAAGGCACACTAATAAATTTTAGTTTGATGCTATTGAATAAAAATTTATTTTATTATTTTATTATGCAAATTATTGCTGTGGTGTACTTTGAATAGAGAAAGTAAATCCTTTTCTGGTGAAAGCAAGCAACTTTGTAGCTCGAGTATATCGACCTTAACACTTTTATTTTGTTTGCAATTCCAATGTTCAATGGAATTTCCAATCCAGTTTTCAATGCAATTACGTTCAACTATTTTGGATTACACCTTGCTGTATAATTTATAATAATTTTCTGGAAATCCTATAAAAATCCAGTTCGAATTGTTTATCTATTTTTTACCTAAAAAATGTGTCTAACTACATAATAAAGTTTTATCTATAAAATAAATCAATCCCATCTGAACAGAGTTTCGAACCATAATCAAGACTGCATTGATTGATGCATGGCCACTTACGTGTAAATTACATAATCGGAACAATCGACGATTATCGAACGACGCGTCAGAAATCACTGAAGCGGATAATATAGGTATTCTACAAAACAAAATGGCCGTCGCTCCTTTCGAGTACTATTCAGTGCTTGGATCCACAAGATGGCTGATAAGATTTTGCCGCAACTATACCGCTGTTATCAGTATGCAATATTTCCATTTGTGGAATTTTTCATAGCTAGCATTACTGTTATCAAAGCATTATTCTTTTCAGTATTGTTGTAATCTTTTTCCTGGAAGAATGGATCAAAGCCACGCCCATAATCGCTGCAATGCCCCTCTTCTAAGTATTATTACAACGGTATAACATAGTCTTGTTCAAAAAAAGAATTTCTATGACATTGAGGTTCTGCAAAAATTATTAATAGTTTATTTAGTTGAATTAGTATTAAATAACAAAATTAGTTATATTAGCTGTACTAATGCTTTGTTAGTTGTAAATTTGTTAATTAGCTTGACAATTCTACAAAATTAACAAAAAAAATTGGACATATCTAATTCCATAGATATTTTGAAAACACATTTTTAGTAATAAACAATATTGTATTGTAACAAAGCCAATTACATTATTATTGTAAAATGAAATAATTTTGTGCTAGGTAAGGTTTTACTGCACGTTTAAAAATATAAATTTATTTTTGTACTGTTATTTCTCGATATTGTCACCAGAGATATATTCAATTGAGATTTAAAAGTGCACTTCTTAGAAAACGATGCGGATTAATGTAAACACAACTGCAGCATTAGATTAGCTCTAATATTAGCACCGAATCTTGTCCGCATAATTTAGCAGGGAATTAATTTGTCGGAGATAAACGCACATGACGTTCAGTTGTATTTTCGCGACATATAATTATAGACATCAATCACGATTGTGTAATGCAAATGCGCGTTCCGAAGAAAATCTACCGTGGCCATTTAAACAAAATGTACCGAGTCACTGATACGACTGAGGCAGTGATAGCCGAAGCAAAAATTATTCTATGCTTCGGCACACTATGCTTTAACATGCCGTTTCGAAACGCGTGTTGTCCACTTAACGTTTTTCTATCCTGTCACATGTTTATAATTTTATAGGATTTGATAGACAGTGTATGTGCCGTTTTATGAATATGACATTTGTATTCCACAACATATGTGTGCGTTTGAATATCCCGCGTGTATGACGGGTGACTGGTAACGCCCACTTTAGCGTAATGGCGTTTGAATATTCGAAAATCGATATTACGGTATCAAAGTTAATATAATAATAACTTAAAAGAATGATTTAATATACAGCATTAATTTACATTAATACTGTGGTATAAAATTTCATATAATCAGAAAATTAGCATAAAATAATGATTCAGCATGCAGTATTAATTTAGAGTATAAAATTATATGCATAATTAATGTGCATACACATCGTAATATAAAAATTGCATGTGCATACAATTTATATAATTTATAAAATTTCATATAAACATAATTAGCATAAAATAATGATTCAATATAGAGTATTAAATCAGAGTATAAAATTGTATGCATAATTTTACTTACGGATACATACAATTTTAATTTTAATGATTATAAGAAATCTTAGAATTCTGAAAAATGACCATCGTATACCGAGATAAATAAATAAATTTTGAATAGTGATAGTCGAGTCCAGAGATGAATGAATTGATTTTTAAGAATGGCGGCCATGTCCAAAGATAGATAGGGAATTTCGAAAAATTGATGAGAGGGGGGGATCAATTAAAATGACCGGGTGACCCGGAAAATTTGACCAAAGCGGATCGATTGAAAAGGGTAGGAATGGCCTTTGATTTAGCCTCCTGGGTGGACGCAACCTGGTTTTTAGGCGCGGCTACGAAGCGTCTACAAGACGGTGGCAACCGATTGCTTCAGTGGAAATTTCCATTGCAGTTGGCATGCCGTGTGGTATGACTGTACAGTCCACCATAAAAGTATCGACGCGCTTATTCTCGTTTTAAGAACCGGTAAACGAAACTTGCCCATAATTACCATAATCGTTAACCGCGATTACAACTAACAACCACACATAAACCACCCAAAATAAACAACAATAAAATATATAATTTAATTTTTTTATTGATAACTGTACGCATCTGTGGTCACCATACGTTGTCATGTTTTAAATAAATGAGAAAAAGGATGTATTTGAAAAATGATTTAAAGATTGATTTTGTTAATATTTAGTATACAACGTTCTGATTACCGTTTTTCCTTTTTGAATAGTGGCGTAAGGATCACGTGGTAGATCACGTGTCACGGTTACGTAAGAGGCAATTTATATGTAATGATCAATAAAAGGTTTGATTGTTGTATCAGCTTCAATTATCTCTTCAATTACATTCGCCATCTCATCCCCACCACTATACTTCACGTTCTAATTTTCTGTGTCGCAATGGAATTGAATTAATTAATACAATTGGCATGCAGTAATGGCCGTAATTACTTGAACGTACAGAATTATTGATTGAATATTTCGAAGAAAATTTATTCTGTGCAATCCAATGTTTTAGTTAGGTACATACCTCAAAATTGAATTCGTAGTTATTAAGTGGTGGCTAACTACCAACAAAAGATGCAACGTGAAATAATTGAATAAATAAAGAAAATTATAGCTGATTAAATAACTTGAGTAAAAATTAGTAAATAATATTTTAATCACTATGAATGTTACTAATGTTTTCCTATTCATGAACTGGATCGAAGACGAGACATTGTATAGTTTTCTACAAAATAAAAACGTTTCCAATAAATATAATCGACTAAGAAATTCGTGGAACAAAAAGGAAGAAGAAATCGGTGACAAAAATTATAATTCAAAATTTAAATCATTTGCTATGTTCGCGCCATTACTCGGCAGGCAAAGTCGATAAAAAGTGCTTATCACGCTACCTACGGGAAAATACCTGAACTACTTGACAAAATGCAGTTTTCTACTTACAATTCTGAATTACCGACTCTGTATAAAATAACAGATTACAGATTATAGACAAGGTTTGCTGATAAAACAATCAACAATAAACAAATCGATAAATAAAGTTTAAAAAATAAGTTCGAAATCATGTCGAAGAATTGTTTAATTATCACAGCATTGGGTCTATGTGATCGTCGATTTTTAATATTTATTATCTTTGCGGAAGAAAATATTATAAATTGAGAATTACACCGATTGCCCCCCTCCCGAGGTCTAGAATGTCTATATGGAAAAGCCCATAAGTTGCAATGTCTGTACGCAATTCTAAGGAGAAAGCAGTGGCTGCTAGTATTCAGGGGCCGCCACGCCGGCTGTGAGTATCAAGGGGCATGTATACCGGCTGCGAATATTCAGGGGCAGCTACACCGGCTGCGAGTATTCGGGGGCAGCCACACCGGCTGCAATCTCTACACAACCATCAAAGAATAAAATTAATTAAAATTCTGTAAAGAATACAGTCACAACTACCCCTTAACTCGGTAAATATTACAGGTTGCCTTCAAGCCTTCACTTTCCTAAAGGAACATTATATACAGACATGTAATTATTGAAGCTTGGGAACTGCGATAAGGTTAATAAATGTACTTAAATGTAATGTAAGCAGAAATAAACCTCCACACAGGTTCCAGAAATGAAAAAGAAAAGGTCGAACCCCATTTTCCCGTCGCAGCGTCCGCAAAACGGAGTCGGTTAGAGCGGAATAAATTAACACCTGACATCGCATTGAATCGCAGACCGCAATTACAATGTGTCCAGCCGATCTAATGGCTCTTAACTCATTGTCCAGGTAGGTGGTTTCCAGGGCTCGTTGACGGGGCCCTTCGTGAAAGTCCGCGAGGAGAGACACCTGTGACGTGGCCGGGCATTGTGTCCACATTTCACAGGTGAGTCCACCTACTGCGTGCCGGGTTTATGCTGCTACTTTGGACAGTGACCGCGTTTTATTGTCTTTCCGCCAACTCGTAGATCCTTCGACAAGATACCCATTGTCCGAAAAGGTTGCTACACTGCCCACACCGAGCTTATATCATGCGCGTTCTCCCATATCCGTACGTCCTCTTGAACGACCGCCTGTCAGACCTACTCTTCCGGGATTTCTTTTCAGGAAACTCGCAGAGACTTTTCAAAAACGGCTCCAGGATTCGAAAGTACACTTGTCGAAGTACTGGTTTCAATTTTTCCGAAAGCAGAATATCGATAATAGGGTGGCTCGTATCATATAGGAGTCCATCTGACTATGATGTTTGCTTCATTTAATAGAAGTTCCACTGTAAGTAGTCAACTATTGAAGGCCTTTTGTTCTGTGCACATTCTAAATATCTCTTTCCTCCCCAACGAGTCAGTTGATATCACGGTCGATGATGCGGTGAAAACCGTAGCAGCAGCTCCGTATCTTTATCTGTCCGTGTCCGGTGAAAATGGAGCCGGGAGTGGCGAGGAGGAGGAGGTGGCGAAGGGGAAGGGGGTGGAATAGCAGAGGGTTTGAGGACAAGATAAATTACCGAGGTGGACGGTAGCGCATCCCGGTCAGCAACTGGTACCGCGTTTGATGGAATCGTGCACGACGCTACGCTGGCTAGCATCGAATCTAACAGCGAGCGTCGCACCACCGAGGCGAGAGGGCCCGAATGCTAATGGCAGATGCGATGCTCGATCCCAGACGGGACATTCCAGCCGTGCTGAGATCGTCTATCGGCCCCGACCCTGTTCGTTAGCGCGGCCACAAAGAGCGCCAGGCCTTGCTGCGCCGAGGCTTTGTCTAAACCGGACATTTTCACTGGTCGGTCACTTCCTACAAGCGCAGTGATTCATTCGTCGGTATTATGTCGCCCGGCGTGTATCTGGCTGGTATCTGCGCTTAGGGGACCGCCCGCGCTCCCGCTGGAATGCGCTGTAACGGTAGCCCAACGCTCCTTCCTGTTTCCACTACTTTTTCGCCATTATCCTTAATCGCGTGCCACGAAATCCTCATAATTTGCCAATCTTCAGAAAGTTCCATTCTTACGTTGCGCATCGTGCCAAGGCCATTCTGGTTATGCGAGTTATTATAAATAATAAAGATTGAAATTTTTCATTTAAATATAATTCAAATATAATATAACGTTCGCGTCGAATTTAAATAAATTCAAGCTTGTCATTGTCCTAAGGCAACGCGTGCCGCTTTGAACGCTCGGTGGGTTGAAAAAGCATTCCGAATATTTTCCTTCTCGATTTTGCATGTCGGCTATCGCGTCGGATTGTTCGTAGCAATCGCGGTTTCGTAATCGTATTGAGGCCGGTATTTACGAGGACATTTTCGCGTTATGAAAATTCTTAATGAGCCGCGTTGCACTCGCGCGCTGATAGAAACGTTCGTTTTCGTAATGGAAACTGCGCGGAGTGTCGCTGACAATGACTTAGCTACTATACGGAAAGATACGGGAGGTATGCATGCGGCAAGGTGCGCCGATAAAAATGAAGGTGAAGGATATAATCCGAAACTTATTGGCGGCCGCCGCGAAATGTGTATATGTGTGCCACCCGTCGTTCTCCATTAGCCGGGTCACTCGTAGAAAAACGCGTTACTGCAACCGGGATCGCATTCCGAGATCTCGGATCGATACGATCCGACGATTTGTAAACAATATATGGTCAATACATTTTTGTTGGGTCGCGATATCGTCGATGACAGCCGCCATTTTTCTGTACCTGTATAGTAGGACATCGGTTATGCAAACGATCCGTTCTCTAAATGCTTTGGTATCTGCGTGCTCCCTTACCGGTGTGCGAATGTTTATTATTCGAGCGTTTTGTTATTCCAATTATAAATTAGGTTCTAGATTACACGTAGTAGGATGAAGACTAAGAATTAGGTAGGTAACAGACAGAATAGTTAGGGGCGAAGAGAGACTAAGAGGAAAAGATAAAAAAATAGATCAGTTGCTGAAGACAGGCTAGCATGACGACAAATTTACGCGAGGTCGCCATTGCGCAATAAACGCATACCTCTGTTGCTACCGCATATGCAAAATCTGGTACTTGAAACACGATAACCCAGTATTCAGAATTATTAACTCTACGACGTTCCGTTCAAATAATAGAGTTGTTGATAAGCATACTCCGAATGCATTGTCCGAGTTTGGTATAGCGTAGCACTCGCTGCGCCGTAAGTGCATTGCGCAATCGGCGCCATTCGCAGGTCACTAGTGTCCCCTAAAACGATTTAGCACAGCAATATATGGGCTGACATCACCAAACCGAGAAACGATCCCGAACATTCGAAATCAGGTTTACAACCTGGTCAAAGGGAACTGAGACATTTTTTTGTCACGACCGACAGATAGCTGTGGGGACAGGTTTACAACACGAGATAGTTTATTAGTTGTTTTATCAAATGGAATCTTTACAGCGCACTCTAGTCTATAAAATATGCAATTTTAGTAGATCAATTCAGACACACAAGTTGTTCGATGATAACATTTTCTACTGCAATTGCAGGTAACACGAGCTAAATAAAAATGTCTTCCCTTTGTGATTTTAATAATTCAACAACGATCTATCGATATTCTTAAATCCTTTTAGTTTTTCTAACATAGAAAAGCCACTAAACTTGAAAATGTAGACACAATTTTTTAAAATATTGACAATACATGCTGTCATATAAAATAATAATAAAAGAAACCAAAGATGATTCATGTTTTTCAAAAATAATTTTCACATACATACTAAAGGAAATTTCTTTGTTGATGCGGTACACACAATAAGTAGAAAGAATTCGCTGTCTCATGAAAATATTCTATACATTTCCCATAGAAGATGTTCTATGGGGGATACACTATGCACTTCCACATTACCAGCCTCGCTCTTATGGGTTTTACGGCGAAAAAACGAAACTTCGAAATTCTCGTAAAACTTTTTACTGAACGGCGCGCAACGGGACATAAATATGTAATAAAATGGCGGTGCTCGGGGAACACAATGACGCGTCCTCACTTTCTTTCCCGGTTTTTGCTCCGGGGATCCCTGCAAGAACTCTATAGCAAGAATTACCCAGAAACTTTAACAGGGATGGAACGGTGTATTTATTCGAACTATAGCGAGTTCTTTTTCCCGAGGAGATCTCGTTTCATTTTGTTTCGGATCCCCGCGTAGCTGCGAGCGCGTGCCATTAAAGGTTCACCGGCAATTCCCTTTGGTTTATGGTGTATTTAGTACTGCCGCTATGATCGTTTCATAGGCCATACGTTGACGGGGCCGTAAACCATGGAACAAGAGGCTTCGCTCTGCTTTTTTCCAGATGGAAGACACATATATTGTACAACAAATGCTGCGGGTAATGGGTTTCTACCGAGCAAGACTGGTACCACTGTTGCCATTGTTGCAATTGAATTTTATAGGAAAAGAGAAATTTTTCACTTTGCAAAGCATAGATTCCATGGGTTTTTACAATATTATGATCATTTCATCATGCTTATTGTTAGACAAAATTTAAAGTGTCGCTTTCGTCATAAATTGATTTATGGAATGATATCCAAAAATGATTTTCCAAGTATTATAATTTTACAAGGTTTCATGCAAAAATAAAAAAGACATCTTTTAAAACTTTTTTATTTGGGCTCTTATCGAAAACTTAAAATATATGTTGGTTATACAAATGCTGAAAATATCTTGGAAATTTTAATTAATTTTAAAAATGGAGAATCGTGGTTTTACAGGACTTTTGATCAGTTTCTGCTTAAAATCCACAGAATCGTACATCTTTCGATGCATATTGTTTTTTTCTGTGTCAACCAATTTCGATGAAATTTTCAATATGTGCATAACTCGCATAGATCTACGAAACATATATCTTAAATTTTTATTGAGAGCCCAAAAAAAGTTTTAAAAATTGCCTTTTTCATTTTTACATGAAACCTTGTGAACTATAATTTATGGAAAATCTTTTTTGCATATCATTTCATAAACCAATGCTTCTAATTGATTATAAAAAATCAGATTATCAAAAAACTAATTATTTTTATAATAGTGATATCTTGTAGACCTCTGACCTCGATTTTGAAAACCGTTCTTCGAAAAATCAGAGATTTACTAGAAAAATTGGAAACATCTTTAACTTTTGCATAAAACGACTTTATAATTTTCTTCAAATGCAATGGTGTATATTTTTACAATGTAATGGACACTCAAATGGAAATTATCTCAGAAATTTTTTAAATTCAGTTTAATGTATTGCACTAGTCAAAAACGTTGATACCAATTATTGTTTGAGTTTCTTGGGCTGCTAATGCTGTAAGAACAGATACTCTTCAATCTCCACGAAATCCACTAAATTACAAAAAAGTTTTTACTAAAGCAAAATAACAGTAGATGAAGTTAAGTTTGAATTCAACTTCACGTTTTACTTTCGTTACTTTCCACCGGGAGAATCGGAAATTGCGCAAGCTGGCAACTGTTGCAAATTATAAGCCTGCTGGGCACCTAATGACGCGTGAAGGTAATTAAGTGATACAATTAGTGCAATTGATTACACGCTACTATAAAATACGTCGTAAACTGCGAAATAATTTTGCGAGTTATTACGGCATTACACTCGTAATACTTTTTTACAATCTTTAATATCTGTTATCCATTTTCATCGTCGTCTGCGTTGGTGCTTCGACAGCTGCGTGTGTACAGTGCCGTCCAAAACGTAGAAGATGCTAAATATTTATTGCGAACAACATTTTCATCAAAATTTATCCTTCTCAATTCTCTAACAATTTGCGAAAATCTTTTTCCTTCACGATCCACCGATAATTCTTAGTCAGGGTGTATAAAAGATTAATCGTAAACTAATAATAGTTTCTTAAAATTAATAATCTTCTTCTTTATGATTTTCAACAAGCAACTTCGATTATCGACTGATAACATATGTCACGTGTTGCGTATAAATAAAATAAAATTGTAAAAAAGACAAATAGTATAAGTTTTAAATTTATCGACTCTAAACAATGTTTTCGAAAGGATGCTACAGAAAGAAAATATGTTTTTGGCCTGTTGGCGACCAGAAAAGTGGTATGTGGGACGCGGGACAAGTAGAAAGTGGTGTTGAGAGTGTTGACAAGCCGAATTGAATTTTCCCAAGCGTGTTCGGGGCTGTTCGAACGTTTCTCGAAGTTGCACTTGCATACCTGTTATTACTTTCCGTTGTTTTTCAAGTAAATAGCTGTTTATCGCTCTCAGCGACAACTGAACCTTTCTCTGGAACGTGTTTCGGAAATCGTTGCACGAGCCGCCTTCCAGGCAGACATATCCCGGAGTTAAGAACATTACGTTCTCATAAATCAGCCTCGATTCGATTCGGCATAAATCATAATCGTGTCGTCGGGCGTATGCAGACATCTTTGCCCTACAGCATAGAACTCCGTGAGAAAGATCCTCCGCGACGCTGAGTCGCTCTCTCTTCTCATGATACCCCGTTAACTGCTTTTAACTCGCTTTTCATCTCAGCCCGACGCGTTTCTTTCGATCGGTCCTCGCTTATCAATTCGATAGCATCGCACCAGGTGATTACATCGAAATCTTCATTGTATCGTGCAGACGAAATTAGGGAACGTTATGTCATTGCTTTCGTTCGTTCGAATTTCTTTATAAAATACAGCTATCCAAAGTTTCCAATTTTTATATATCTCTACCGAAATAGAAATTTAATAGTTCATTCAAAATCGAGGCTATGCAGGTGATTTGTTTTCAGTTTAACAAAACCAGGTTGCAGTTATGAAATTCAGTTTTTCATTTGAATAAGAAAATTAATTTTGTAATATGAAGAATTGCAAGTGAAAGAGAATGCTTGCTACTTGAATGATTATTCTATTACGAAATGCATTAGTTATATGACGTAGAAGTGTGCTGGTTACATACTTGTGTAAGTAGAGAATCAGTCTCCTTTATTTCTTTTTGCCCTTCTTGCCCTTCTTCTTTTTGCCTTTCGCAGCTCTCGGATCAACCAATGGTTCACGCGGTGGCCGAGGTGGTGGACATCCGCGAGCGAGATATCCAGCCAATGGAGAAACGCCACTGACATCTCTGATTAGGCCAGCTGATAAAATTTGAAAAAGGCAACCATTTCAAAATACTATCGTATTTAGTTAATTATTATTCATTTTATATTTTGATTCGAAAGTTGACAGAAACATTTCACGATAAAGTTTAGTTGTTATCGATATCTTCCAATTGAAATTGTTTAACATGTTTACCTAGCTTTTCAGGTGAATCGTCGTCAGCCTTCGTGGTGCGGAATCCATTGGACGTTTGCATCTTTGCTTTCAAACTGCATTTATACTCGCTCTCTTCAGGGTCAGTTTTGAAAATAAAAGCGTTGTTCACGAGAGCAAAATGCCTTGTTATACACCTAATAAGAGAATTTTCAATCATTGCTATTGGAAAATAGATGGAACACATAGATATAAAGACACATGATTAAAATATTTTTATTTTTTCCAAATGTTATATTCCTAGTCAAGCTTTAATAACTACTATATATTAGACGTGAAACATTAGAAAAGCATTGAAGATTAGAAGTGTATTGATGTGGATGGAAATTATTTTGATTAATGGAATATGAATAAAGCTTGTAAAATAAAACTTTTATGTTAAAGATTCGAAACGGCCATTTCATTTGCAACAACCTAATAGTGAACAGAATTTTATCTTACTTTCCCAAGTTTGTGAAGGTAATGGTAGCATCTAACTGTCCCGCGAAACTGCCACCAGAATCTGCTAGGTCGAATGGTCCTCTAAATATGAACGACTGTTTTTTATGCACGTTCAATGTGTTCTGCAAGTAATGAATTCTGTTACTATCAAAAATTGAAATCAGTTTCATTAGAATGATGAATTAATATGTATTCTGCATCCACGTGGAATGAGTAGACTGCGGATTTGTATGGAAAATTAAAATTGATTGCATTAATTAATAAATAATCTCTTACTAAATCGCAAGCGCAGCCAGAAAGGTATGTGCGGATGCCACAAATAGGAAATTCGTCGTCGACTCGAAAAACGCCGATATGCACCGGCAATCGCTTCATCGTTTTGACCAGCTGTTCGCATGGCGCCGAAAAATGACAGATCCGGCCACCTGTGAACCGGTACACGTGGACGTCGTCGTTTTTGGGAAATCGTTTGCGCTCTTCGACTTCCGTCACCGGCAAATCGACGATGGCCGCTTTCACTGTGAGCGATGACTCCGCCACGTCATCGTTCGCGTTCTTGTTTAATAGCAGCTCCGATATGAAAACATCCAGGAGGTATAAACCGTACATGATGCTGTGGTGTATTCTTCTATTTCGAAGGTTACGGTACACTTGTTAATTTGAGGAAGTGAAGTTGCAGCAGCGGTTTGACGAGCTTCATTTTTAAGCGAACGTGGTGAAGTTGTCCTGATGGAGGAAGTGCAACATACACCTTGGAATACTAATTTGTTTAACATATGTGAAAAATTGCATGGGAACGAATTAAAGTGTATAATATCGTAGGGTAATAATGTATATTGCCCTTGCATAATGAAAAAAATAAACGCAGTGCTTTCAATGTTGGGAACAAAAGTGTTGGCACAGCTAACTTTAAATTATACAAACAGAATATTAGGTTAATGCGAATTAGGTCATGCACATTGATGGCTTTCAATTTAATTGATTACGATCTTTTGGTGTTCCCACAAGAAAGCAAAAAATTCAAAGATTAGCATGAATCTTAGAGTCTAAGGTCATGCGTTCTCAAAGTTGGGCGACCTCGGCGTCAATTAATTACATTTCCCTCTTCTCGCTTTTCTGATGAGTCGCCGAGGATTGCGAGCTGTCTGGTGATCTCTGCGGACGGCGAGAGTAGATCTCGGATCTCTTAACAGCAAGATTATCATCCCCTAAGTCCCGGGGTCGGTCGTGCTTAGTCTCTGAAGTGGCAGAAGCAGTTGCAACCGCGGCCGCGCCGCAATCAACAGCTCATACAAGGAGTGTATAAGAGTCTCGAGACGCGTTGTTTCTAATTGCCGCGATTCAAAGTAGTCCGTGGTATCTAGACGGTGCCTTTAGCAGCGAGGATCGCGTTCTAGAAAGGCGGTTGCGAGCCGAATGGAGCTTTGTTGGCGTCGTTTCCCCGGAGCAAGCCGGCGTAAAAACTCTAACAAGCGAGCGACACGGTTGAATTACGAGAAGCGTTACGTTACTGTTACCGTTCTCACTTTTCCCCCGGTGCATTGCTGCGTCATTTTCTCGTTAACACTCCTCTCGTTAACGCCGCAGTTTCCGAGCCTAATGCAATGCAAATCCAACAACCGTCATTGAGATATCATATCGGGCCGCGTGGCAAAGGCTAACGGCCTCGGCCGAACGCGCCTGAAAATTAACAGTGTTGTTTATAGGCGTTGTAACCTACGAATGATCGCGCAATCACGTTACTCAGCCGCTGGACGCTCTTCCTAGTTGCCCACGGTGTCCCCTCTACGATGTTGCAGCGGATGATTAGACGATCAGGGGCACATCCTATAAATATTGTAACGTTAATGGAAAGTTTGTCCCGTGATTATTTGTAATAATTCCGTTGTATTTACTTCAAACCTGTTTAGCTTCCACGGCTGGAACATAAAAAGTACCCAAAGTCGAAGAACAGACAAAGCAACTGACGAGTAAGGAGGCATAAAATCGGCACATTGGTCCCTAGAAAATAAACAGTTACGCCGGTATAAACAATAAATAATTCACGTCGTTTGTGCAAGCGATATATCATAGTAACCAAAGCACGTATGGAAAAACGAATGATTAACTGAACATTTAACTGTTTAAGTTTCGTCCGAGTTTTACGATCCGAGATAACAACATATCGTTCACAATGTTATTAATGGCGTGGCCATATAAAGGGGCTTTAAACACTAGAGTGTAATCGTATATCACTTCTAATATGCAATTATTGGGGTGCATGTGCCCACATTGAAGTGCAGTAAAGTGACAACCTCGAGCACCAGGACTACTTTACGATTGCTCCACTTTCCCCTTGTTACGATTCAATTAGGAAATTGTAACCGGCCGCTAAATTCTCATTCATGCTCCACATTAATTGAAGACTATTGCGGCGCGGCAGTTCCGCTTTTCAGGAATGCAGCTGCGAACTGTCCACCAAGATCTGTGGACTTGACGCCATTAGTCTTGTGGGGTCATGTTATGTCTCTCGTTCGTTCCAACGAACTACAAACTGTCGAGGACCTGAAAGTAAACATTATTCGTGTTATCGATGAAAGGCGACCCGATATATGTGCCAGACCGGATTATGTTCAAGGTTTCGTGAATTTAGGTTTGCTGGAGTCTGCACCAACCTAGCTCCGATCAATGCTTCATCAATCTACGACGATACGGAGCCTCCTTCCGGTTTCCCGTGATCCCGATTATCTGGGCCAATGATCACAGCAACCGTCAGCGATGACCAGTCACATAAATCAAAACTGGTAGCAATGGTACCGCAAGGATGGTCCGTTTCTCGGTACAGGAAAGGGCAGGGAAGGCAGAAGGTCGCAGAGGAGTTCGTAGCACGGTTCGTGCGAAGGTGTACGGATCGTGTCAACGATACCATGGATTTACGGCGGTCACCAAGCGAATCCATTTGTTTCATCTGCATCTGCTTAGCACGCTAATGCTGCCTCCACTGAACGACTCGGTCTCTGACCGAGAAGTGTTTCAAGATTAAGGTGGACCGTCCTCGCGGCTAACTTCCGTTTCAAACCCGAGCATTTGCAAAACTTGGAAACCGACAGCGCACTAGGCTAACTTCGATTACAGCGTCACGTTGTCGCAGATGAGATGTCGGATTTTTGACAGTAACATTAGACAAACACAACTTTTCTTGAATAATCAACAGTCCTATCCTTCTCCAACTTCCCACAAGAAAGAAGTCAGGTCAGTGTCGGCGAATGAAAAATTCGTCGATTTTATTGGGCAACCGTGGAAACGCAATCGCCTATGCAATACTCGGAAGAAAACAATGCCCGTAATATCAGAACAAAGGCGACTATGTCTTTTTTCGAGGAAACCGGTCTGGAGGAAGCCCGCGGCTGCGTAATTCTGCGAGAGCGGTTGCCAGAGCGTGTGCAACGCGCGAGCATTTGACGGCCTTTGCGCGTATTGTTCCGGCCATTCTATCGGCATTAGCCGCTGCTGCGATTCTTGCGACCGAGATTAAAACGCAGAAATCGTTTAACAAGAGGCATTCACGCCCCGGATGAATACTCCCACGCCGTCGGATTACACCTAACGTACTCCGCCGCGGCGAAAAAGTGCTGTAAAGGCCAGCCGTGTATTGTTTACTGCTCTTGTAGCTGAGAATTAGTTCTTGATCGTCTAAAAACAAATAACAACTAATTTCATCTAAAATAAATTGGAACTAATTTTTGCCAGATTAAGACTCTACCTTCCCCTTCCGCCACGGGCCGGTCACGTGACGCGTTCCGTCTCTGTCGTACGTGTGTCGCAACGTCACGTGGCTAATCCGGAGAGCGGGTAACTTTTTCCCCTGGATTCGAGTTAATTCCCCTGATCCGGCGGCTCTGCAACAGACGCGTTCGTTAAAATAAGGGGTTAGGAAACGAATGGTGTGCATTCAGTTGAAATTGACGAACGGTACGCGCGAGAGCCATGCGTCCCATAAATACCATTCGCGGAGATTCGAATGGGGCCGCGCCGGGACAGTCATTGAAATGCAAAATATCTGGTCCGGGTAGAAGATAACAGCCCGTTTCGAAAAACCGGTGGGAAACGGGAAAGGACGCCGATGATTTAACGGACGTGGCGGCGCGTCTTATTCTGCCTCGGCTACGTAAATCAGGGATTCTTCGGGCCGCGGACCGCTACGAGGAGCGAGAGCAATTAATAGCGCGTTCGTAATGCGTTGTTGGCATGCGAGAGCGGACGTGCCGCCTTTATTTACCGATGCGATGAAATATTGGGTCGCTGTTCGCCGGCGGACTCACGGGATTCCTGCAGTTCTTGGAATGAGGAAACTGCCGGCTCGAAACGTCCGCGTCCGTGTCGCATTCGAATCCTCGCGCGCCTCGATGACGCCGCGATTTCCTCCTTCGGGATTTTTCAGCTCGTCGTTCGGCCGATTCGAATGCGAAAAACCTCTACAACATTGCAAACCTTTTAATTACCATGCTGATTTATCGCTGCAAGGTCAAGTATACTCTCGGACAAAAAGATAGCACATATTACATTTTTCTAAAGTTTCGTAGCAGAAATTGATGGCAATTTCTATGACATTTTTATGTTAGAGTTTCGTGACGCCTGCAGGCAGTTTCTGATACGTGTGAAAGATCTGAATCAGATTCTGCGATCCCAAAAACTCTTGAAACCTCCACAGGGAACTTTTTCGCGAATGACGGTGCTCGGACACGCGAGCGTAAATATAGAGTATAGTTTATTGAGTTAGACACGAATGGGTCACGACCTCAAGTGGCCATTCCCGAACCCAAACTATGAGAAAATTTTCGTATTTTCTGTACAGGGTGAGACGGAACATGTCGGAAACACAGCAGAGATTGGTTCAGGACACCAAAATAAAACAGGCTCGTGTAAACACACGTCCGATACGGCGACGTTGGTTTTGAGTTACAGCTTAGTTTGTGTTGCAACAATATTTCGCAGATGCGACGGAATTAAATGTTAGTATATTGTTCATCTGCATGGGCAAGTGTCCTTTTCGCAGTAGAAGAATGGAGAATAATTTAGGAATTGGCGTGCGCTGGTTCGCGGATTGAAAAATTGAATGAATTCGAAGGATGGACGATCCAGTAGTCGGACTGGTAAAATATTGGCGTGCTCGTTCGACGGGGAGCAGCCGAAAGAAAAAGAGGTGGAGGCGCACTCAATTATTTGTGAAAGCTGCGATGCATGAATGGACGAATAGATTCCGGGGACGCGCGCGGCTGATAAATGCGTGCCGGCCTCACCGTTATTTTCTATAAACGGTCATTACTGGAATTTATAGCACCGCGTCGCGTGTTCCGAAGCGTGTACGCCGCCTGAAACGTGGGACTCCAGTTTAAGCGTAATAAGTCGGACGCGCTTTTAACTTGAACGTTTCCAAGCGACAACAAGAACGCACACGCCCACCTCCCTTGCATGACATACCGAGCCGCTCTCGCTTAAATCGAAATTGGCGGTACCGCATAAACACCGATCGCTCGAGTCTACAGTCTACGGTTTTCTTATCCGCATAATTCCATCGCCGTCTTGTAACCCTCGGCTGAACTTTCGAAGTTCAGCTACACTCCCGAACAAGATAGCACGCGCGAGTTCTGGAATCGAAAAACATCCGTGAACAATACTTATACCTACACACTCTAAAACAGGCGAAAATAATAAAATGTTACTGTTACCGACCGCCGTTCGCGTCAGTTTAGAGGAAGACGCGATTAGATTTAATAACACGGAAGGTCAGCGTGATTTCACAGGTGGTCGGTCAGTTCGCTGCAGGAGAGGGCCCAGCTGAAACCTCAACCAGTTGTAACTCAAGTCAAGAGGCTACGCACTCGGCCGGCACAAAGCTATCTTGAGATCTTCGTTGCGTTCTGCTGAAGAATAGACTCCTAACCGGTGTGAGATACACGCCGGGCGAAGATCGCGATCAAGGGCCCGGGCTATTCTCTCGGCTTGCTCTCGAGGTGTGCACGCCGTTGCATAAACTGCGGAGGCTAGTGTCCAGGATCAAGATGCAAGCCTGTCGATGAGTGTTTCGTTTTTGTTTCGCCGCGAGTGAATTGTCGCTTGATTGGATCCAGCGGAAGCCCGTCCTCTGGACAAAATTTCATATCCTAAAAAGTACAAGCGGTATAAAAAAAAGTGTCTCGGATAAAAGTAATAGGCTGTAGAGAAGAGGATAATGATGATCGTATTTGTGAAGGTCACTTTTAAAATTTCATGTGCAATATTTCTGCGCTATCTGATATTCCTACCCTCTCCTCTGCGTGCATAAAAAGAATGATCAAAGCTTCCCGTCCATTCCCGTCGTCGGTGTCCACGCAGATATTCACAGCTAATCTCGATGGGGGCAGACAACGTACGATGACAACCGATTGGAAAGTGTTGATACGCCAGCGACAGATAGTGAGAGCGCAGAATCGTTTGGTAGGCTTGCCCGGGCTGGATCAGAACAAGGGATCAGTAAACCGACCTTCCGGAATCATACAGGCCCCGTCCGATTTGATCACGAAGCGACGTTGTTAATTATCTAATGATCGGTAATTGCTAATTTCGCTCGCTCGGCCGGTTACTTCCTCGTTCTTCCGTTAATCGACTAATACCGAACCATATCGAAGGACAAAAAACCGAGCGCAAAAGTAATCTGCCAATTGAACAGCTTGCACAGTCACTCGGTTGGGCAATTACCGGCGACCGCGTTCAGCGGGACCGCATACTTCGATTGAAATATGATAAGCATTAATCGCCGGCATGTCATTCGAGCGTGTTCGCGGAACCATCGGCGAACATCAAAAAAGATTTCCTGGTGGCCAACCTTTTAGCCACTCCAGCTACTGACTTAGTCATTACCCTCGATTTTTATCATTTGCCTTCCATTTGTTGTTTTAATGGGAAATTTGTCCGGACGTTAATCCCTTTCACTATGACTCGGCTCTTTTGCAATCTTTTTTTCTCTATACTCGTTAATAGACTGCAATTGCTGCTTGTTAATAGATCCGTATGCACTTGTGATGCGAGCAATCGTAGAGTACAAGAGGCGAAACATGCAGAAAAATGTTCGATACGGTTTCTCTGTTAATTATACTCTTGAAAATTGTCCGTTTCCAGCTGGTGTAAAGAAATGACTTCTCTTCGTATGATGAATATTTCTCCCAATTAATTCTCCGATATTAATAGTACAAGCGCGTACAATGATGATGCAATACGATTTTCATTTCGCAGAGTAACGAAAGGTCTTTCTCGGCGCTTTCTCGCGACGTGACGTAGGCCGAGGAACTCTCGTTCGTCGTATCGGCACATTGTTGCACGCGCGCGTCCCCGTACGTTGTAAAACAGGATACATTTGATCTTTGCGACAAGTGCACAGTCATTCGTTGACATTTCCTGGCCATCCCGTTTGTCGCATCGTACACGCAGATGGCGGATACCCGGCAGCGATATTATCATACGTTCAAGCCGCTATATATGTAGCAGGACGAGGACATTTTCCTTTTTACAAGCCGCCCCTCGACAAAGATCACCGAGAAGGTAACAAAACGAGTAGCTTTGCAATTTTATAACGACATAAATTCAACAGACAAGATCTTATCTTGCTGCAACAGAATTCTTCTAATAGTGTCCTGAATTTAGACAGGATCGTCGAAACTGAAACCATGAATTATGTTTTTTTAGCTTCAGTGTTTCCAGTAGCTAGTTTTGAAATGAAATGACTGACTTCGGAGAAAGATAATTCAGGCGGTGGAGACTGTGGAGTGTTTGGTGGATCAGGCTGTCCCTCGTTAGCTTCAAAATCTCCGGACAATTGAAAGACCGGCTCTCCGGATCAGCCTCCCGCATCTCGGTGCGCCTAGCGTCGCGTATTCGCTCTGGTTTTTCGCGATGTCAGCCGTCCGGGGAATCGACTTCCTGGAGGCATTCCTGTGTACCTATATGGGGCCCTATATCCTCGGACCGATGTCCACGTCCCGTGGATGGTGGCAATGGTTGCTGAGTACATTGGCGCAGGTGTGGCGGCGCGGGCCCCACAAAGGGGCCCCGTAGATGGTACAACCTCTGCTCTCTGTTGGCGCGCCGGACCACGGTGGATTCGACTTTTTCAGAGAGACCCGCGTCTGCCAGGTCGCCGGAAGAGCCGTGTCGGCACAGGCCACCTGGGAGCCCTCGACAACCCTCCCTGCCCCTCCCAAGCCCCGGAAGAATTAATTATGCCAGCGACCGACCCGTTACTTCTCCGACCGCCGGAAAAATCCCCGAAGGAATGCGAGCCGATCCTGCGAAATGTCCAATCCCTCTCGATGCCCACTCGGCTCCTTCGCTGGATCGTACTTCAGCAATTTCACCCGCGAAATTCAAATATCCACGCTGCACACAGAGATCACATTCAGGGATATTTTTTTGCTGTATTCAGCTTTCAAATAATCAACGTTGTTAGTAATAGCCACGGATCTTGCCAAGTAGAATTGTTTATTGTTTCCAATTGAGCCGGAAACGGGCCGCAGTCTTTTTTCCTTGTAGTCTGTAATTAAAAAGGAATTAATCAGGAAGCCAAAAGTAGCTCCCACCGGGAAGAGTCGCGAGATATCCGCGCTGGGAGTCACGAATTTGATGGTAGCGGTACACGGGACAACGTAGGTGGACGTCCTTGATCTCGAGATAGCGATCAGGACCTCGCCGCTAGTTGTAGTCCTGTTGTTCGACGATTTACCCTAAGCGCCGCAGCTTGATTGGGCCAGGACGGTGACCTGGGGATCACTGGAGTAGGATTAGGCGTGTAAGACAGGCTCTCTCTCATCCGAACACTTACTTGGCTACTTGTCGTAATCTATAATCTTGAATGTTAGAATTAAAAATAGACAGAAAACAAAAAGCGACAATGCTCCGATGCACGAAGCCAAGCATGAAGTGGAAAACAGCTTGATTCGGAGGAGGATCTCCGCGGCACGTGTTTCAGAGCGCGGCGTTGCTCGCGACCGATCGATCAGCGGACAATAATGCGAGCCTCGATGGGGTATCTTGAGCACCGTGACTCGAATCCTAATCCCGAAGCTCGTTGCCGGTACCGAAGGGTCGACGGGAAGATTAGTTGCCCGAGTGGCACATAATATGCGCGCGATAAAGAACGAACGAGCAGATGGTATCCACATTCCGGCGCCCCGACCCCGGCCGCCTCGTTTGCAACCACCTTGCGCGATTTTGTATTCAGACGTACAACACTGTCCCGCACTTTCGTTGCCCCGGTTGATAAATGCTGGATCGCGTGCCGACCGGGATTTATGGCACGCGGAATCGCCCGCCAGATCTATCGATCGCCTTAGCCACGCTCTCGGAACTGATCGCAAATCTCGGATCCGTTTCAAATTCATTTCTCTCAATGACTTCAGATTTTTTTCACTTTCGTGTGCTGGCGAGATGAACGCAGTTCATCACACAGATCCGTTAAAATTTTGGAGAGATTGGAAAGCTAGACAATTTTTACTTTTATTAAATTTCCTGGAAACTGAAGGTGTATAATAGTTACAGAGACTGTTAATGTTGATATTATGTACTCGCAATTTCATGTTGGCAATTGGCGTACGGGGAGTACACGCGTGAGCAGAATATACATGCAGCTAATAATCTTTTGTAAGTTTTGAGTTGACGTACGTCGGTTAAGACTTTCAGCGATTGACACGATTGATCCCTGCAATAGATTATGATACATTCTCCGTGATATTTTTTACAGTAAATAAACGGGACAGATAATATTCCGTATAATGTTGCTGAGATTACACGGTTGCAAAGCTTATGATTGATTGCCACGGTCAAAGTAGTCGTTGCGGAGCATTCCATCTGCGTACCTTCATAAATATTTATAATTGAGGCTTATCGAACGGGATTCTTAAAGATTTAAATCTTGAGAATTGTTGCAACGTTTTCCGTTAATATTCCAATGGAAAAGCGTTTAAAATGGGAAACGACAATACAGGACAAAATTGGACTAATTTCGGAGCTTCTTTTTTCGAAAGACATTGCTCATTTTCTCCTAAGATATTTTCGCATAATGTCGCGGATGGAAACTCAAGGCCCATTTTTCCACGAAAATGATTGAAACCTCAGTAAAAACATGCGAAATTGTTTTTCACGCTGCACGAAGCACGTCCAGTTAGGGAAACAGAGTAAATTTTATTCGAAATATATTTTACAACGAGCTAAAGTTTAGAGAATTGTGAAACCACAAATGGAACACCCTGTATACTATCATATTATTGTAAACGCCACATATGTGTGAAAAATCTTCGAACTGTCTCACAATCAGATATTTCTCAATTCAGTACCACAAATCTTGCAATGTGCCTATGATTAATTACCTTCCTCCAAGAAGTCGTAATAAATTATTCGATTCTCACACCTCATCAATATTAATAATCACGTCTTATTAGTCAGACTTCTCAAAGGCTAATGTTCGTTCTGAAAATAAACAAAAAATGTTATCAATAGATGAAATAAATATGAGCATTTTAACTTCTGAATATAATTAATCATTTTATTAAAAGAGACACGTGTAATCCCTTCAAAGTCACAGCCCGTAACTCCGTTTACATCCAGTTCTATAACTTCTGTGATTATGCGAATATTTACTTCAACTTTTTTTTTAATTGTCCGTAAACGATTATCAATAATTAAAAAATCGATTTTTGAACTTTTAATATCGCTGTGAACAGAAGCCTGTCTTCTTGAAGGATTTCGTTGTCTGACAACAGATACAATATGGCGTCGAATGCTGAGGAATGTGGTCGGAATCGCGGTTACGTTAAATATTATGGTTCAGCAAAGTTGCCGGCCGGACGAAGGTAACTTGTTCACGTCTCCGCGATCTCGTTCACTACTTTTACGCCGGAGCTTCCCGCGCCAGCTTCAACATAATAAATATTGAGAATATCGAAGAGACTTCAACGACAAGTGTAACCACGCATGAAATGATAAAATCTGAATTCCTCCTGTGGAAATGTATAGTGAGACTGCGCGGTTTCTGCGATACCATTTCTATGCGTCACTACTACTCCTACTCGGAATATCAGCCTTGTTTAATCGACGTTGCTCACTGGAGCAGAGAAATTCGAGAGAATTCGAAAAAGTTGCTGGTATGATTGATAACAAAATAATTTCGAGACATTGACAGTCTGCCAAAATCGATAACAGAGACCTCGATCGAAGCGAAGTATTGCAAGACGTAATGCTTGAGAAGCTGGAATGGGGTTCAGTCATTGTTTTGTCCGTTTCGAATTTGATTATAACCAGGGACCATAACTGTTATAACCAAAAAGAAAAATAGTCATAGAATAACAAGTATTTCATCGACTAAAATCGTATTGGTTATAAATGAGGATTATAAGAAACCGAAAATGTTGATAAATGTTATTGTTGACAGAAATTCATTTCGATCGTTCATAACAGTTATCGATAAGAGAAATTTATTTCAATCGCTCATAACAGTTATCAATGGGAGAAGTTCATCTCGATCGCTCATAACAGTTATCAATGGGAGAAGTTCATCTCGATCGCTTATAACAGTTATTGATGAAGGAAATTTGTAACAGTCATTATTAAGTAGTACAACTTTCAAATGGTAGGCAATCAATTATTTCATAAATGTTTTATTCGTAAAATTAATTGCTACAATCAAAATTTAAGGTGACAAACAAAAACAGATTTTGTGTTGTTCTTATGGTTGTTGATTCGTCTTGTTGTACGAAACCTTCTCAATAAATTTCACAGGCTTGCTCCATCCGAAAAAGTAGACAACTCAATAATTAAGTAAGCAACCGAAATGAATTTTCTGATAATTAATTATTATGAACAAGTGCAAAGAAATTTGATCATCGATAACTGTTATGAGCAATCGAGATAAATTTCTCTCATCGATAACTGTTATGAGTGATCGAAATAAATTTCGCTCATTGATAACTGCTTTGAGCAATCTAAACAGTTTTTCTTCATCGATAACAGTTATCGAGGAGCATCCAATTTTGTGGACACTAATAACTGTTACTTGTAACCAAAAAGTATACAAATCGATATTTTTAAATTATTTTATCCTTCGAATTTTTTTCTTTATATTTTCTGTAGTTTATCTTAAATTTCAATAATAATCAACTTTTTATTAATGATTTCTATCGTAGAAAATTTTTGAATAACTGTTATTTTTGGTGCCTGATTATAACTAGACAGCGGATTTTTATGCAAAACATAATTATCAATAATCATTTCATTATTGCAGTACCAGTTTCTTTCTTAAATAATTTTATTTAGCTTCATCTGCTCATTGAATTAATTTTATCTTGCACGAGCAACATGAAAAGAATCAAATGCTTCGAAATCTCCTAAAACAAACGACCTCGGTAAAATAGCTGCGTTTATTCCCGGGCGGAAAAATCGCCCGAGCGAAAAATCATTAGATACGCTAAAAACATTTCTGTAGGAAATCGGGTGTCGCGGTTTCGATTGGGAAAAATCGAAATTATACATGCGCCGATACGAAAACTGATAGAGGGAGCAGAAAGTCTGGAGCTTAGGGTAGAGCAAGCAATGCGTGAAACATCAACTATGGTTCTATGCTTCTCGCGGTCACATATATCCTCTCGCCATCTGGCTGGCCGATTGAAATATTCGGAATTGTAAAACATTGCTGGCGATTAACGTTCGAACTGACTCGTTCGGATACACGTGCAGGTAACCCGGTGTCGATGCCGCACCTAAGGCGGTTTCTCATTACCGCTAGAAAGATATCGCATGCGCCTCCACGATCGCGGTGAAACTTTATTTCAGCCCGGAGCAACGGGCGAGGATCGCGATAAATTCTCGGATTAATCGCGCCGTGCGGAATATCCACTTTGAATCATGACGTTGTCTCACCTCCTTCTGGATCAAACTGCGCTTCGGCTATCGTATCTCGCCACTGGTATCGTACCGGTAACGTTTTGTTCTGCCGCGCGGAGCGAAGTAACTATTCAGCTGATCGACTTCGCCAAAATAAAACGACAGAATAGTCGCATTTGGGCATTTTTTAATGCCCACAGTACGTCACACCGTGTACAGCTGTGACATACACGTGGTTGCGGCTAGAAACCAGTAGTGGTTACGACAGGAAGTCGTTACGGGATACCGGTATCCAAGTTAAATCGATGCACGCGAGGTGCTTTCGAAACTCGCTCGCTCCTCCCACTAACAGAATAACTAATAACGCGAAAGTAATAGCAACTGTTTCGCAGGGAAGCCGTAAGAAAGCAATTCCAGCGATCTCGCCCGCAATGTAGGAATTCATCCTTTCTTACCTCGTCCGTCGCACGGTGGCCGGAAGAGCCGCTCGTGAGCCTTTCAGCATAACTTCATTATGCTCGCAGGCGATAATAGCCATTTGAACGTTACGAAAGGTCGGTCCTTCCTGCTGTTGGGTTTTCGTGATTCTGGCGGCACACTTTTCCTTCAACGACAATGCGCAATTCTACAGTTCTTATAAGATCACTATAATTAACTATGGATAGTTGATGGTCCGAATCCGCGGTGGTTCATGGGAATAATTTTTATTACGTTAATGCGATCGTTGCGTCCTCATACCGATCTCCGATCGTGTACTTGGCCCAGAGTAGGGCAATAATCAACTAATATTTAAAAATGACTAATAGCCTTTTTGAATGTTAGTCATAGCAAAATAGTCATCAGTCAAAACTTTTTGATTAGTTAGTGGTAACTAATTGATAATATTAATCTATGTTAATCGCACAATAGTGACTGATGACTAAATATTGACGACTGATCATCAACTACTAATTCACTAATAAGTAGACTGCGGATCTTTATGCATTTATGAAGAAATTGGTCGAGTGAAATATGAAACAGTAAAGGACTAGAAGGCACAACCTATTCACCTCACAGTAATTTTGTCCACCTGTGCATTCACTCGGACAGTTATCGGAACCCACACACTGGATTGCTGGAAAAGAGAAACGACGACAGGTCCGCGAGCAGCAAGGATCAAACGCGCATTCCTTTCTGGTTGCACCTCGCGAGTAAATTAATGGATGAATGTTGACTGCATGCCGTACCACTAATTGTGAAAAAAATCAGCGGGGAGGCAAAAAAAAACGTGCGCGCCGCGCGTCGCCTCATTAAGCATGACAGATTGGCCCATAAACTTCCCCGCGCTATAATTAATAATTTAGCGTTAATTTGTTAGTTTTAATTATGATATCCGTTCGTGCACGGAGCATGGATATATCGGCCCAGCCACCGGGTCTAGTCCCGGCATAAATCGCGAAGATTTTTGCGTTTTGACGTTTCTTAATCACCCGTTACACGGCGTCAAAGTGGACTCATTGCGGCCAGCAATGACGCCAACTGGCCCGGGCCATTTACAGAGACCAACAAATTACAAGGCGACGCATATATAATCGTTAATTAAAATATACCGAGTGAAAAGAACGCGTCGTTAATGAGTCGAGCTTGTTCGGAGAAATATTACGCAGTCCGCTGAATCTTGCTACCTGTGAACTAGCATTAGCTTTAATAAAATGCGGACGTCGTAAACAAACGAAACGAACTTGGCTCAAAAGCGACTACTAGCTGCTCTTCCAGCTGTATGTAATATACTGGGTGTGCCGATTGAGACAATCAAATCGAAAAAATTATTTTAGGGGCTGCTGGTAACTTTGGAAAATTTTTGAGAGGTGAATGGACTCGGGATGTGTATGATATTTTATCTTATACATTAACTGTTATATATACAAAAGTGGTTCAGTACTTTTATTATAAAATTATAATCTGCATTGCCTGATGCAATAAAAAGTTCATGATTGCATAAACTAGCATTAGCTTTAATAAAATGCGGATGTCGTAAGCAAACAAAACGAACTTGGCTCAAAAGCGACTACATAGCTGCTCTTCCAGCTGTATGTAATATACTGGGTGTGCCGATTGAGTCAATCAATTCGAAAAAATTATTTTAGGGGCTGCTGGTAACTCTGGAAAATTCTTGGGAGGTGAATGGACTCGGGATGTGTATGATATTTTATCTTATACATTAACTGTTATATATACAAAAGTGGTTCAGTACTTTTATTATAAAATTATAATCTGCATTGCCTGATGCAATAAAAAGTTCATGATTGCATAAACTAGCCTTAGCTTTAATAAAATGCGGATGTCGTAAGCAAACGAAACGAACTTGGCTCAAAAGCGACTACATAGCTGCTCTTCCAGCTGTATGTAATATACTGGGTGTGCCGATTGAGTCAATCAATTCGAAAAAATTATTTTAGGGGCTGCTGGTCACTTTGGAAAATTTTTGAGAGGTGAATGGACTCGGGATGTGTATGATTTTATCATATACATTAACTTTTATAAAAGTGGCTCAGTACTTTTATTATAAAGTGATAAACTGCACCGGCTGATGCAACAAAAAGTTCATGATTGCATAAGAAAAAAAATAAAGTTGTCCTCTAAAGGCCCTCTGCTGAGTTACCCACAGAAATGCTAATTAGCTTTTCTTTGAACCGTTTCTGCTACAACCATCAGCTCCGATAACATTTGAGGTTGATTCTCCGGTTTTGTTCTTGTGTTCGAATTAATCAATCCGGTGAAACATAATTGAGTACATATTGGCGAGAGAAACGATTTACACAGACACCCGGTTGAGTTAGGGTTTCGATGGACATCGTCCGGGAGATCGATTAGAATCCTGTTCCAGGCGTTTCTCAGCGCATGCACTCGCAGAATGTTTCACAGTGATTCAATTACGGGGACCATGCTCGCAAGAAGCCACCGGTTATGCGAGCCCGGCCGCGTACTCGGGGATGCAGAGGGCGCACGCGAAAAATTATGATGAACGATCGTCTCTAGATTACCCGTTCAGTATTTTAATGAATCGGCCAATGCATTTAAATGGTCTTGAAAAAGGCCGGACGATGTTTATAGAACTACCATCTGAAACTTGTACGCAACTTACACCAGAATTGCAGCTGCACGACGTTTTACATGCGCAACATTACGTTCCAGCTCTGTTCAGTACATAATCTAATAAAATGGCAGATTTAGTTATTTACAGAATTATTATTTTAGCTCTCTGAATGCCGAAGGCGTATACAGGGTGGGTCCAATAACCCTGAATATGTATTTTACGTGTAATAATATTATATGAAAATATTATATACAGAAAATGTGACGTATTTCATAATTATAGGAATAAGTAATACGTAATTATTTGTCGATATTGGTCGTAGAGGTCAGCACTGAGAAAAATGAGATTAGTTCGTGTTCGTTATCATGCAAATTGTAAGAGGCTCAATTACAATTTAGGTCGTATCGGAAAATGTCGACGGGGTAGATTGACAACTCTTATCGCACAGCAATTTGCATAAACGTTTCCGCATAATAGAAGCAACTTTTCTGATGAGCACCGTGATCACGTCTTCGTTATGTATGCATCATTGATACTGAGATAATTATTTTCTGTGCTGTGTGTTGTTAAGTGTTCATTACGTTGGAGTTATAAGCCACCTATACATATCATTCCACTAGCTGAAGGGTCGTTCAACTGCGTTCGACGTTTTTCGAAAAATTAGTATTGTCTCCTGTTTCGTTTGTTAAATCTTCAGCTTAGATTCACATTATAGTATGAAATTGTACGATTTAAGTAGGGCAGCCTCAGAGTGGCCATTCAAGTGCCAAGGATTTTTGCAAGAAACAAAATCTCTACGTTATTAATGAACTGAAAAGACTCGAAAACTGAAATATTTCTTAAAATGAAGTCGATTTCGAGTACCAATGTTCAATTTAATAAATATCGGAACTCGGTAATTTCATAGCCACTCTAACCGCGTGGTTTTGTTAATTACTTTAATTCCTCTCGATGCATTAACTTGCAGGGTAGGTTCTAGCGTTACGCTTGCAACCCGAGATTACTCAAGGAATTACAGTGCCACGTACCAACTTTTAAAGCAGCAATGATATACCGATCCGGGATGAGTTAATTAACTGAATCGCTTCCTCTCGCCGTCCCTGCATCGATCCATCGAGATTTCCCGGCTGGATCCGAAGCTGCACGCCTCAAATCTCGTCCATCTGCAATTTTCCATCGAAATCGTTCGCTCGCTGTGAAAAAGGTCGACGCGAAAAGGTGGAGGACGATAAATACAGGTGTGTAGCAGCGCTGCCAATGAGGCAGGGGGGCGAGCTTAAGAAGAGGTGCAGAGCACGTACTACTTACAATTCGAGATAGTTGGGCCATAAATTAGTGACTAGCTGAAACAGCGAGCAATTAGTTCCTTCCGATGCAATATTTCAGCTCTAACGTCTTAATAATCGAGGCGTGCGCTTTGAGAAATCGCGAGGGAAATACACTCTACGACAATAATATAAGACACAGCATCTACAAAACCATAAATGTCAATTTATTTCTCACGTAAATAATTATATTTGTTTGAAAATAACGTGTTGAATCTCTGAGATTTTTTGTTACTGTTTCAGGGTTTTCCAGAAATGCATAAGATCCGCTGTCTGCTTATGAAAAAAGAAACTTTTTAAACAATCTAATATTCGAAAGTACGTATTTACAATGGGACTCTGTTTATATGGACTAAATTTTGAGCGAAATCCTCTTATATGGAGATAGGTGGACTCATATGTGAACCAGCTTTAATTATTGAAGAATTATTCACAGAATTACTGACAATTTTCAGACAGGGAGGCTTTTTTTTAATCGTTTTAAGTGAAGGGAGGTTTGCATATACTGACAAGCTCCCCGGGGTCATCGTGCCCCAAGGAAGTGAAGGATTCCCCAAATTGGGACTACCCTCTAAAACTCTCTCCACTGGCTCCTCCGGTAACTGTTGAGCATAACCGGAACCGCCCGAAGCCTATACTTCAGCCAGGGAGGCCTATTGTCTAATTCCTGACTATCTCAAAGAGAAATCTGAAGTCGCTCTCCCAGACGCGGGCAGCATTAAATCTGTTCAGGGCACCGTCGACACGAGTCCATTTGTCGCATTTGACCGGCGTTCCGCAAGATCGTGTGCCTCCAAATATCCTGTGACAAATTTCATCTCGAGTAGGTGCAACCACGAGGACAATTAACCGGAATGAGTCCGGGCGATTATCGGCGCGCGTTTCAAATCGCGAATCACGGATCACGAATTGCCATAAAGCCGAGTGTTTTATAATTACCGGACCGAGCCTAGCCGGCCGATTGCCGTGAAACTCCTCGGGCCGGCTTGATCGCTCGATAAATTGCATTTAAATGCTTTTGTTCGCGAGCTGAGGCATTGTATCCTCCACGGATAGAACCGGGGATTGCGCAAGAGGAACGGGCACGCAGCTGCGATCCGCGCAATTGAAACCCCGTGCTCGTTAGGCTCGTCCAGTTTAGCATAGTGCACTCTTTAGTTTTGTCACAGTGCTCCCTTCCAAATCAGATCCACCTACAACTCATGTCCCCCGGTGACATGATTTACGGCGCTTTTAACGGCTACCATGGAACGGGACGTGATTCAGCGGCGTATGCAAAGCGCGCACGCCTCTTTAGGGCCGGCTCGCATATTCGTGTTACCGGCGTGCTATGTTAATCCGCGAATGATTTACACGAGAAAACATTGCTGTGACGAACGCGACCTGCGTGGGACACGCCGCGCCAATTCGAATGGAAATCGAGTTTCGTCGGACGACTGTTTACGTAAACCGGTCGTTCGCGAACAATTGTACCGCTTCTCGCATTCTCTCCAGTTTCTTTCGAACCCGCCATTTCGAAAGTTTCCTACCGTTGGCGCCACCTCTATGATCTTTGTAATTTCGATGAATCATTCGGGGAAACCAACTGCACAAGAAACCATGATAAATAACGAACTTCACAAAGATATCACATCGATAATTATAAGTTATTATAGTGTCCCAAAAATGTTGGACTTCCTTGTAACGGGTGATTCCTGAGGTCACTCGAAGTAACCTTCCTTGTTGAGGAGTTACTAACGAAAAACACGGACACAAACTGTACATTTTCTTTTTCTAATCACTCGAGATATTAGGATATGTCAAGCGTCCTATCATTTTGTACGGCTCTGTATCAAGAATTTGACTTGCGGATGGCAGTTTGCAAATTGAAACGAGCACTACTTGTATTAATTCGGGCCGTGTTACGGTCCCCCGCGAGAGCCCTAGCGTGAGCGTGCAATCAGGCTCGTATTCGCAGCTCGCAGCTCACAGCTCGCAGCTTGAGGATCACGTGGCAAACGGATACCCGCATCAGATCGAAATCAATGCGGAATCTGGCTGAATCTCCATTTACGTCTCACTCACCACACCGTCCGGGTAGTATCTGCACCGAGATTCCCGCGATTATTTATCCGCGGCGCAACGGACACGCGGCCACGGGCCCGCAACAGGGGTCTGCAACCCCACCAACTCGGCTCCCAACCGCCCACGCTCCTTTATAGACGCGTACATGCACAATTTATGCGAAGAATTCCGTCCGCGCAGCTGCACGCCGTCCTTTGCCCGAGTATCCGGATTCCAGCCTGCGGAAATACGAACGGGCCCCGGCGATAGAATCCAATATCTGCTCCGAATTCACCGTATCCTACAACAACACTCGCCGGTTTATGGGACGATCATTCCCGGAAGGAAATTCGAGAACGACAACCTCCAACAATATGGAAACTACGCCTGTAACGAGATCAAAAAATTATTTAAAACGTTTTACACACTGCCGGTCAGCATTACGAACTCACTGTCTCTTCACCGTTATTATGTTCAATAACTACTGAAGCTCTACAAATTCTCAAATATTTATAAAATCATTCTTATAATGTAAACATAAGTCGGATCCATTAAATTGGATGGGACTAAATTGTGAGCATGCTCATGAACTCAAGCTAAAATAACATAAGTTGTAACTTCAATACAAGGTCATATAGGACATACATTTATAGTGTTTTTTTTCGTAGTGTCCCGAATCAATCCCTGCTGTTCCGACCCACCCTGTATAGAAAGTACGAAACTTTTCTCATAGTCTCAGATCGGGCATGATCCTTGGGGTCAGGACCCTTTTGTGACTATGCCCCATTTGTGTCCAACTCTGTACGCCATACTCTGTACTTATGCTCGCATGTCCGGGCACCGTTATTCGCGAAAAAGTTCCGTTTATACGATCCTAGACGAACAAATCATCGCCCGCTGCGATTTGCCACAATTAGCATACAACCCCGCCCACGTGCTGCATGGAGTTCACGGTGGGAATTCTTTTTATTTTCCCTGTCAGTCATCTCGCTACATGGCAAGCTTCGTGCACAAATGCGAATCAACTTCGTCGAGCTTTTCATTGAATAAGTTGCAAGTTTATTCCTTGATGATTGATGACCTCGATGACCTTTCTTCACGTAATCTCGGCATTCTGGAAATTAATTTTCCAATTGTTTCTGGTTTAATATTATTTCATGCTGCTTGTAAATATTTCCAGAGATCGGTGTTGGACGTGCGACAGTTTTCTCTCATTTTTCTATGTATCAGTTTGTCCTTAATTTGTCCTTACATATTGAACCCTTGGCATATCAATCGCATAAACTCAGTTAAATCATTTTTCGAAACAAGCTGTAGAAAATAGAGACACCTTAAGTATATCATTTGAGAAAAAGGACACCAAATGAGTTTGGTTAAATAAAAAAAAGTTTGAGCCGACATTTTTTTTTAAATACACGATACACATTAAGAAATACACGATTCCATTACACGATAACCAGTGCCATCAATATCGAAAAAATCCGATCGTAACTTTTAATTCAGATCACAAATCACGAGCATCCGATTACAAAATGAACGAGTGGAGGGGGGAGAAGGCGGTGCATCGGTTGACACTGCAATTCCCCTCCCCGTCCGAGAGCAAAAAGATAAATAACTAGCAGAGTCTGGTTGGAATCTCCCGGGGTGCAGTGGCAATAATAAATTTCATTCGAGTCGAGGCGAACCGTGATATCGTTTGGATCTAAGCGTGATCATATCTAATAATAATCAGCAACCGTTTTACGAGGGCCGCCGCACCATAAACATAGCATCCAGCTGGCCAATTAACGTTCTGCAACTAACGAAACGTACGTACTCGCGTGTCACGCACTCTTCGAAGGAAACGGCTCTGTCTTTTGTCGTTTCTGTTTTACCGGAGGAGCGCGACATAGCGCGATAACGATCATCGACAGTGGTCATCGGGAGACCGATCATCCGGATTTGCGATCCGGTCACGTCGTTCGAATGGTGATCGATGACCAGTCGACGAAGGATCGAAATTGATTAGTCCTTTGACCTTACTATTACTTGAAGACTACTATTATTATTCATTTTAAGCAATTTTTCACTAATTATATTCAAAGTAGTTTTTGGAGAAGAGGACCTCAGTTCCTCTTTCTTGTGAAATCGCTATTCTCGTCTACGTTCGTCACATCACAAGGAATGTAGCAGCTCGACCAAAACTGTCGCTCGGCAGACCCGACGATGCGACAGTTACGGAGATACTACTGTCGCGCGCGAGTAGTTCCGGCGTGTGTGGATCCGGCATAACGAGCCCCGTCACAAGGTTTTTCATTGAGCGGACCGCGCGTTATTAGCGGCAACCGTGGCATTAGCGTCAGCCATAATACCACGTCTGTTCTAGTTATTTTATGTTCGATAGAGGAAGGGGCTTGAGAGATGAGGACGGTAATTTGAGACCATTAAACGCGTCCTCGCGAATCCGTTTAATCCGGACGAAATCTTGATCTCCGTAACTGTCGGATGCGACGCGACGGGATTCTGCCCCGGAACATGCGCCACGAGGAAAGACGATATTACAAATTTGTTTAACAAGTGACGTTCACTCCTCGTTTAACCAACGTCATTTTGGAAACACGTCATCTGCTAATATTTCATTAAGCTACTTAAGGGCCGCCGGCTTGTTAACATTAACATGTTCCCCGCAACCGGCAAACCTGTATAACGACCATAATTTATCGTACTTCGGTTTTGACCAGTTTCAAGCGATATTTATTGGTTTTTTATGGCAATTGAGGAACATTGCCGATAGACTGATCGGCTTAGTCCAACAATTTCTATTTGACCAAAAAATGATTATAGTCTTGAGCATGTATTGCAGATACACGAGGCTCCCCCCTTGAGTTTCAAGTTTCGTGCCAAAAGTTTATTCGAAGTAAAGTGAGGCTAATGGAAGCATTTAGATAGCATTTCCTATAACTTTGTGAACAGTTTAGCTGGAATCGCCGTATCCCGGGCAGCATTACAGGTAGAGGCCGATACAGAATGGTAATTACGCCATTTGATTAGAGCGGACGCCAACAAATAGCGCCTACCATCGCGTTTCCTCGCGTAATTAGCAATAGCCAAAGGTGGCGAGACGTGAAAATCTCCACAACGATAGTCGATCTAGTCGTTAACAGTACCAGCTGACGACGAGCGTGGCTTATCTTTGCGACGATCAATAAACCTGTTGCGAAAGCGACCATGGAAAATTTCAATTGCGGACGATTCGACCATAATTACCCTAATCGTCGTCATCATTTGGCTAACACCTCACTGAAATCGCCATTTTTGTTCTAGGCGGCTATTTCCTGTAGACTGGTAAAAAAATGCATTTCCATTTCATTGTATTTTTTAAAATATCGTTCATTTCAAAAATTCACTAATTCTTAAATTATTTATCAACAACTTTCTTATTCTATATCAAAATAAGCTCATTTATCTCTAGCAGATAAAATTTTTTTCTTATTTTGCATTTCAATATACAACGCACTGCGTTAACAAAATCAAATTGTTCTAACGTAATACATCATTGTTCACGGTTCTATGAGTAAATAAATAATATAGATACATAAAAACTCTATCGAAGAGCATAAATCGAAAAGTAACAAACAAAATATATAAAATGTGTAAGAAATAACATGTGTAAATATTATAAATCGAAGAACATAACGTTCGAAGAGTTAACAAAATCAAATTGTTATAATGTAACACATCACTGTTCACTGTTCTATGAGTAAATAAATGATGTAGTTACATAAAAACTCTATCAAAGAGCATAAATTGAAAAATAACAAAACACCATATGTAAAATGTGTAAATATAAATTGTAGAATACAACGTTCGAAAATTTAAAAAGAATGAGATGTGTGAAATATTTAACAGCAATCGTGAAGAATAAAAATTTACTTTTTGGTGTTGCCTGGACCTACCGAATAGTATGGTGGATGCTGCTAAAATTTGTGCGTCTCGTGCTCTTTTTGTGATGTTTTTTACAGGTCTGGCGATATTCATATTCGTCACCGAAAAAGTTCCATATAGATAGACACTCCTCATTGTACACAGCTAAAATAGTTAATATTTTTAAAACACAACAGAGAAACAAACGAAAATTAATTGCGAAGGATTATTAAGATTTATGAAGATAAAGTCGTAAAACTCTTTTGGGACGTATTTTTCATAATTTTTATGTGCAATGTCTTCGTTAAGTATTATAATATGAACAAATATTAACAGGTTACTGTGAACAAATATGTAAGTCACTGTACGATCAAGAAACTTTTTACGCACCCAATTGCGAGTGATCAGCGTTCCACATGAGCGCATGTACCTGCAGGGCCTTGGTCAATGGGATCTCGTCGACGACACGATCGAGGCTCGACATAACTGGCATAATCGCAATCTCATTCTCCTCATCTATACAGGTCCATTGGACGACCAACTCTCCACTGATTTTATTCCAAGCCAGTTGGTTTATACTTCCGAAAAAGTCAACGAGACGATAGCTTATTACGTCCTTGGTGGTCATGTCCCATATAGATAGCGAGGCGTCGGATAAGCCGCCACCTATGCACAGCATGTTGCCATTCATGGGGTGCCATGCCAATCCCTGAAATTAGTAGAGGTATAGTTAAACCTCTCAGGACACTTTGCGAATTTAACTGTTATTTATATCAGGTTGTCCGAGAAGTTGCTGATGAAGCTAGAACCCGTTACAACAAAACATCTACATAATGAAAGCAGCTCACGTTAGCAGGATAATTGTACACAATGTCGAACACGGGTAGCAACGCCGGCCATGTGAAGATGCGGACCGCTTTATCCTGCGAGGTCGAGACAATATAACGAGAATTTGATGAAATCGCTATTGCCAATAGGTTTTCACTGTGTGCTCTTACCGTGCTAACTGCGCGAGCTGTTCGAGCACGGTAGACCGTGATCATCTGTTCGCAGCCCCTGTGAACATCACATAACATCAATTTCTAGCTAGATCATTTTCAACGAGAAGTTAACGACAAGTTAAATTGTGTCCCCGACTGAAGTAGTAACTAGAAAGGAACTAGAATCTTACTAGATTTTTGGTGGAGGCCCGTGGTTTGCGGGCCTCGGCTTTTTGTCCTTATTTGAGCAGATTTTGGGCTGGGCGAGGGCTCATTCTAAAAAGGAAGGTTAAATGCAGCGCGCTTAGCTCATGATTTAACGAGATTATGTTTATATCTAATAATATGAGTGCCCAAAGTAAAGAAAAAATCTAGAAAAACACCCGCAGATTTCAATGTAATTTTCTGTCACCAAAAGACTTTTTTGACTGATGTGATGAGCAGAGCGCGCTGCGATGAACCGCCCTCCATCAAATGAACCTTTGTGCAGCTCAAAATATGCTCGTATGAGGACAAAAAACCGAGGCGCGTGATTTCATCCACATAGCAGAGATTTCCCAATATTACGTTCATGAAGACAGAGGTCCTCTCTGATGCAGAGCTAGTTTAGAGAGGACTGTCAACCAGTGCTGCGATATGGTGCAACATTTCGCGCGCATGCGCGGCCAAAACAGTAACGTGTCTATATTAGGATGATGAGGTAGCAGAGCCCTGAGGCTGTTATATTGGTGGGAATGTACCGAAACAATCTGTTCCGGACAAAAAGACACCAGGACGTGTCCTACGAGTTACAAAATATACACACAAATACACATGTTATACATTTATTTTTCAGAATCAAATCATACAATATCAATTTTTTAAAATTCTGTGGGTTGCTCAAGGAAATGTTGCACCATATTGCAGCACTGCTGTCAACGTGGAATCATAGCAAAACGGACACAAACGAGGTATTCTCGTCGGTGGCACTAATATTAGTGCGACCTGCCCTGTATAACGGCACTCGCCACGGGCTGAATAGAATATGGAAATAGCAAACAACTCCATTTCGTGTTCAATAGGCAGTTGCGTGTTTATCAGTGTTACCAAATTGTTTTCGGCACAGAGGTTGGTAACACTGATAAATACCCAAAAATCTGAGGGTATACTTCCCCCGTAAATTTTTACGAAACCCAGGCCTCGTATGAAGAAAATTTATTCCTTATTTTCAGATTAAGTCCCCCAGTCTACCTTCCCCTTCTATGACGCTATTCCCCCACGCCTCCTCCACGGCCATGTCACGTGACTAATCCAGTTCTAGGAGAGAGGATAACTCCCTCCCCTCATCGGGCGCCTCTGGTCCCCATTATCTATCAGTCCGTTCCCCCACTACATAAAGACCGTCCTTAATATTTGGGGTCGATCACAGATTGTACCATATACCGATTTGATACTTACAGAGCAATGCATTTGTCGTCGGGTGACCAGCATAAGCAGCGAACATAATTGTGTGTGCTGGTACTACCGTCCACCGTGTAGCACAGGTTGACCCAGAGGAGTTTATTAATTTCCATGTTATATAATTTGATTTCAGACAAAAATGTACAAATGATTAACTGATCACCTGTTAACAATTTAGCAATTGAATAAGAATTTTCAGTATTTCACGAGATGCATCGTTGCACTTTTTTGTTGTAATATTAATATTAATTAAGGGTAATAAATATTAATAATTATCGATATATCCGAAATTTTTTTTAGTTAATTACGTCGATATCATAAAAAGAATGAGTATTATTTTTTACATGTTCCTACCTGCATAGTTCCATTTCAGGGCGCAAATCCTCTCAGAGCTATGATTGGTTATCTCTTTGGCCAGATGAGGCAGGGTGACATTGAATACAGTCAGCTTCTCGTGGAGCGCCTCCGCAAATATGTTTTTCGAGCTCCAGTCGATTCGGTTGCGAGTTGATACTTAGTCAAATAACAATAATCAATGTAATTTTAGTACAATTCGTATATAAAATTAAAATTGAATAAGACACTATTATATAATAATAATGAAATAAAACTTAAATTTATATTTAATAGTATTGGACGTCATTTTAATCACATCCATTTCTTAAATTTATCGAATCTATATTTAATGGCATTCATTTATTGTTATACTGTCTTAATAGTATTCATTTATAAAATTTATTTAATTTATGTGTGATTTATTAAACTTTTACTGAATCCATTCAATTCATATTATATTTATATTGCATTTATATTTCATTTAATCTTGAAATAATATCGAAATGTAATTATTAAGATGAAATAAAAATTGTTAAAATAAAGATGTAATTGCAAGCATGGATATGATATGAATTGTAATAGCGCTATTAAACATTCCTGTCATTATTAAAATTATATTACGTGTGGGTCTGCCGATATGAGGCATATCCAATACCGTTCCTGCACTAGTAATCGAAGGCCTTTTCCGAGGCCTCGATCTCCACGTTCCCTCTTTATAATAATCCTCCATCGACATCTCTTTAGATTGTGTTATTGGTAAGAGACTCTGACGCAGCACTTTTTTCTGCCCTAGTCCTGGTATCACGTTTTCCTTTACCATTGCACTATGCATGAGCTCCTTCCGCCATTTCACATGCAGCATTTCCACCTACGTAATTCATAGAGACAGTCTCAATTCACAGAAATGACCAATTCAACCATCATCACAGCATCAATATTTTTGAGAGATTTTATTTCAATGAAAGAGTCAATTTTTTTGACTGTGCCAAGTTTTGTACTTCTCACCACAAAAATTTTACGAATGAATATAATACTATGATAGTAATGTCTCGATACATGCGAATGAAATGTTCACGATATATATTTTTTTTTGCGAAAGTTTTATTTATAATTACTTTTTTATAAAGCTATTAACAGTATATTTGTGACATTCTCCCGATTAAAATGAGACCAAACACGGCATAACTAGAAGCATAGTTGCTTGTTCAGTTAACGATGAAGTAGAACCTCGATTATCCGAACCGAAAATATCTGAATTCTCCTTTTCCTAGCTTTAAAATGAGCCCGGATAGAACATCCTTTGACATTTTTTCACGACCCCACAACAGTCCGAATTCCTCAGTTCAGATAATCGAGGCTCCCCTGTATCGTGAATTTAACAAATAAATATGGTCCGAATAGTGTCGTGTTTGGAATCGTTTCAATCAGCAAAGTGTCGCGAATATGTTGGTAACGTTTTCACTGGAGATCAGTGCAGATTATTTACAGAACGTGTAATAATCGCATACCAACGAGAAAAACTTGATTCTACTGTTTCCTACCGGCAATTCCACCCGTGGAACCTTTTACTCTTTTCAGGAATCTAAAGCCACAAGACAGGATTTTTAATTGCTGTTAACGTCCCGAGTACTTGAACAGTAGTTGCAACAACGCGCGCATGGGTCGGGGTATCGAATTAGCATAAAGGCCGTCCGGATGTGGGCGCGAGGTATCTTGTTCGTGTTTATCGATGAAGGCATGTAATCTTCGATAATCGATAGAGATAAGATCGAAATCGCAGCGGTGAAGTGGCTCACTACGCAGAAATTACTGTTGTTAGGCGTCCAGGAAATCGATCGTGTTTCATAGGAAGAAAGAATTTCCAGGTTCCGCGCCCCTAACATGGCGTCGATCGATCATTCACAATTTGCACTGATTTTTGACAGGCAGCCTCGTGAGTAACTGTCCCCTAAAACTGCCTACAAATCACTTGACGACCAATAGAATTGATTATTATTCTGCTAGACAGCGTATTTTAAACATTCTTTAACCATTCCATTGGGTCCAAAATAATGTAATATTGCAGTAATGAAATAATGTCAAGAAAGTCGGACAAGATTAGTATATTAAAAAATAAATTAAAATCTACCAAACCTCTTTTAATACGTCCAGTTCATAATTTTCAACCACTTTAGCTGGCTGCTTCGTGAGAAGATAATTTGCTGCTTCTAAGCTATACTTGCTTCTGGAACTTATGAATCTGTCCTCTGCAGAAATACGTTTGTGGAACAATGGAGGGTGGTGGTTTAGAGCGGTTCCTGCAGCCAACGCTGACGACGGTGATCGGGAGTTGACGATTCCAGAAGTCGCACAAGCTTCCTGAAAGGGTAGAAATGATAATTGTTAGCTTTAGCTTCCAAAATGTTCGAGGAGCACAAAATAAAAGGCAGAAATGTGAAGACCGGCTTTGTTCGAAATATCATAATCGGAATTCAGAATACAGAATTGAGAATTCACGATCAGAATTCCCCTTCGATCGCTGCATTGGGTAACACGAACACATTATAGTCAGACAAAAGATGTCCTAAGACAACACAGTCTCTAAAAAATTGGCTCGCAGAGGCCTGAATTTTCCCATAATTTAAATACACAGGCCACGACAAGGTTACTCCGATCCCTGCCAGAAAGCGATCGTTGCATATTTATGAATAATTCAACCACGCGGAGCGCATATACCAGAGGAACAAATTAATGGCATAAACGCGGCATGCACGCGTTGTACTCCTCACTCCGGGACGTCAAACGCTCTGCATGTGCATCGACGTTGCACCAGACACGGATCACAACTGCACACGCAAACCAGAAACCGCCGATCTGAATATCAAAGACGCCGACAGGGTGATTCCGCCTCTGCTAAACGGTTTTACCTAGACAGCTACGACCAAAAAATGGATACGGTGTACACTAGACTGTCAGCGAGCATGTCAACAGTTTCAGTTCCGTTGAATACGGGTTTCCTCTTCTTCAAGGTGGCTTCATTATAATATTCGACTCACAATTAATCGCGATTTTTAAACTGTAATTTCTGGTACATTCGATTTCTTTTAGAAAATGAAATGTATTTTTCATAATGTGACGCTAATGATCTCCAACAAAATCCAAAAGTGTTATAAATTTTTATAAATCTTTAATTAATATTTATTAATTTTTGAGAAAAGAGATCTGCAATTTACTGGACATTGTACGGAAAAAATATTAGTCCTGCATACAATGTATTAAGGTCGATTTGCACGTGTACTGGCATTGTATCAGCAATGTTGCCAGATTAAGATTTCTCTCCCACTCCACTTTATCCCTTCCTCGACGTCATTCCCCAATTTGCGTTGCATCTGTGTCGAGGCGGAGAGAGGGTAACTACAGTTACATTCCCCTCGATTTCCCCTACCTGGCGACACTGCGTATCAGTGACATCACGGTGCCATTCGTAACGGTGATTCAATGGTTATTCGCATAGAGTGACCGGTCTCTAAACATCTGGGAAATTACAATAGAATTACTTATTTATTTATTAATTTTTCGCTAGCGAATTATGCTCATTCACTGGGAAACGTTCATTCACTGGGAGGTATCCATTCACGGAACAGGTCACCCAACTCACTGTATTCTACCCGTGACTACCGCTCACCCGTTAGAATTTTGCATTGATTCACAACTTTAACCGAACATGTTATTTTCATGATTACGTTCGTGCCATAAATTGGGCCTTGGTGTAATGCCCAAAGGTGGGTGGAGTATCGGATGATTGGCAAAGTTCGTGACCGATCTCCAAAGTCCTGTAGACCTTCTGTGTATACTTTTTTATTCGAATAATGATAAAAATCATACGGACAAATTCGATCCGGGTATTATTATAACAAATATGCATCTTCATCATATGCAGTTTGGTTCAAGGCTCGGCGGTTAAAAATTGTTAATACTTCAGCTACTCCGGTACTACCTCACCACTTTCTTTAGCACCCTCCAGAGAGTGTCACTTGAGATCAATAAATTGAGTTGTCTACCACCGAATTTGCATGGAGCTGGCTCGAGAACGTCTCACACAGCTGCCATAGCTTGATAGAAAATTCAGATAGAGATTCCCACAGGTGTCAGAGCCATAGACCCCCAGCGAACCTGCGACATCCTCGTCAAGGTACAGCCCAGCTAAACCTGCCTGACCTTGCACCCTGCAGGCTCGAGTCGCAAGGGTTGTGCAAGGATTATGAAACTAAATCCTCTTAAATATCAACAATATTGTTTTAAAAACTTGTTCTAACGAATAAAATATTTTTGTTTTCAAAGCTTCTTCTAACCAGAATTTCAAATAAAATAGACTATGTACAATTCGAAATAGTATTTCAACCATCTCGGAGACAGGCCGCCCTGCATTCTCTCGTGTAGTTTAAATCATCCATAACAGTCGTTCGAGCGGTGCGCGTGTAATTTGTGCTCGCGTTCGAAATGCTGTCGATTATCTCGCAATCAACGGCTGGGCGAGACAAGTCCTCGTTAAAATTGTCGACCATGTAATTACCCGAAGCATTAATGATCCCGGGACGGCTCGGCACCGATTGATAAACCTCTGTGACACTTTGTATCGCTGCTGATCGACCCAGTTGCCATAAGAATGCCATCGGGTCGCGTTGTAAAAACGCGACGACTCCGATTGTTGGAAGTATGAAAACATATAAATGTCGTCACGGTTCAGTTGGTGATATATCGCGCCCACGGCCGCGTACGCGCCTCTAATAAGCGTTTAGCCGTTTCCCTTACAATTTTACGATACGATCGGCATAATTTGTCGCGCGCTGCCGCGACCGGTACGATACCGACAGCACTAATTCATTAGCAACCGTTTCTTTCCAGCCGATTTTTCATAGCGCGCCCGGCTATGCGCGCGCTCAATATCTGTATTACCAGCTCGGTATCATGAACCTGTTCCTGCAAATGCACCACGCATCCGTTTTGTGGTTTTTTCTCAACTTTTTCCTTTGGCCTAAGCTGCAGAATTAATGGTGCCCTCGCCACTCCTGTCCGCACGTTTCCAGATTCGTTTTATTTCGCCGGGAAGTCTGAGATAAGAGATCAACGCTCAGCCGTTTCCTAGTGGGGACACTTCGGAAACATTTTTTCCGAATTTTAATCGGACATGAACCCGACGATCGCCTACCAACACAGAACATCCTTGCCGAGTTTCACCCCGATACCTCATCCGTAGGGGTAGTTCCACTGAAAAATCGAGAAACCGGTTTGCAACCCATTTCCCCCACAATTAAAAATTTTCAAAAAAATCTGACGCGTTTGGGGTATCCAGTCACATGTCAGGGAATTTTTTTAAATTTTTCCGTTGAAAATTCTGGTTGTAATAAATAAAAACTGTCCGACTATCTGACGTTCCCCTATGTCATCTATGAGTACTCTTGAATTTTAGTACAATTTTCGGACAACAGAGTGGTCCGAGATTTCGGTCGATCCGAATCTTTCTCACTTCCCACGGTCCTGCGTGATGTCACCTCGAACCGGTTGGCAGATGACATTGTGCACCCATGCTACGAGCATGCACGAACACGCCGAACCACCTTTCCTTCTGTTCAAGGCACACTGCACCACCTGCAGCACCGTTCCTGTAGGTCAACTTCGCTGGGGGTCTCCTTTGAGAAAGGGCTGCGCGAGAAGATCAAACAATGCCGAGGCGTCGGCGATCTTAGATGCGTTAACTATCCAGAGTTGGGTAAAATAGTTTATTTGAAATCGTACACGTGTAGTTTTGAGAATCAAATATTTTACTAGTTAGACATAATTTTTCGGTACTTGCTTTATTAAGGTCAAGGTCAATTTTGCGGCAACTTTTTTTTGCAGATCTCCATCGATCCGGCGATGTAAGATACGCTTATGCGAGCCAAGGCATTTCTTTACCCTGTATAATAATTTTGCACATTATTTTCGGAGAATTAATTGGAAAATTTGCATTTTTATATCTTATTTATTCTCTGATATTTCATTGCAATTACCTCTGACTGCTACCTACACGCTGTCAGTGTAATTGTTTGGATAATATAGGCTCGCAAGCTTCAGTGTCCTATGTAATTATTGGTATTATCTACGTACATATGTACAAGTTGTCCGTGATGTTTCATTTCGTTCCATTTCCCTGTATAATTAGTCCATTTTCCTTTTTCTTTCGGTTCGCTGTCCTTCTCTCGCAGATAATTAGGCTGCAGGTTTTGTTCTCCGGTTATAGTTAGACTGTTAATTTTTTCTGCGGTGTCGTTTATGGTCGTGAATAGCCGCGTCCCGGTAACTCCGATACTAGAGCACCGCGTAAACCGTAACATGTTATTTTGCACACGGGGCAATAAATTTCGCGGCGAATTGAGCAACCGGACACCTTGTCATAAGGTTGCTACGAGGGCAGGAAGGATTTTTACGCTGACCGGTTGCAACAAAGAGATTCCATGATTTATTGTTTAATTTTAGTAGGACAAACAATATGGATAAAATGAAAAGCATTTGAAAAATTATTCAAAAATTTTGTCGGTGCGTTTACCAATTAATTAGTTAATCGATTTGATTTAAAGTTATAATAATATTATTATGACTTTTTAAAACTAAAAGTATAATTATTATTGGATATACATATTATTCTGAAATTTGGTCAGTGTCCATCTATGTTTAGAAAATAAACTTTAGAAAAGAAACAGTAATTTTTATAACCTATTTATAACCCTATATTTGAAGAATATATGGTAATTAAAAAACAATGATGCATTTAATTCAGGGTTACCATCAGAATTAGTATGCATTCGTATTGTTTAGAATCTCGAAACCATAAATTTTTTAAAACGCGTGCTAATTAAAAAAAGAAATTATTGCTCCCATGGTTAACATAAGTTCGTTACGAGCATCGGAGAGCACTGAAAGCGCGCTACAATTAAATACGACGTGCTAAATAAGCAGAACCATAACTTACAAGCGAGCTTGCATTTTCAACCGCGCAAGTCCGAATTTATTGGTCTCAGAACGTCATGGTGCTCCAAGTGGTATCCCGAGAGATTGCTATAGCATGCAAGTGGTCCTTTTTCTGGCCCTTGAACAGCGGCAAAGGATTTCCGGGACGATACTTTAAACGGAAAAGCAGAGAGGTGGTATCCTAATTCCGAGTTACGACGGCGCTGCCCCCGAGGCCGTTCTCGCAGCCATAACGGTGAATAATCGACCATTTAAATCGTCCCTGCTGCGATTTATTACTCCTCGTACTCTGTTTTACTCCTTTTTCGCTCTTCTTTCCGAACCATTGCCAGAGTAACTATCAAAATTAGCATTGGAATTACCATAGTTATCAAAATGGCCATGTTTACAACCCTTAACCACTTGTTCCTAATCGAAAAATTTCACGTACCCTCCACGACAATGCTGCAGGTTATACGACAAAAATGCAGTTTTTTACAATTTACAATTTTTTACAATTTTACTAACCACGTGTCGAAGAGTGACAACTCTCAAAAAATGACACCTCTTAATGGAAGACCCTTTATTATTATTATAAAATTATAAAACCCTCTATAATAAAACAATACAAATCGAAGGTACAAAAAGGAATTTATTTTTCTTGTGTAACTATATGTTATAGTTTACTTGAGAAGACTTTCTTCAACAACACATTGCAATTAATATTCCTGTAACAATTGATGCTAAAATAATTGATAACACTAATGCAATTTGCAATATCTGTAGATGTGTATTAAGAAAGTAAAGTCAAATAAAATATTATTTCCAGTGGTAGTAGCCCTTGCAGATCTGAAAAAAACTGTATTAGATTCTGTCGAGTGGTATTTTTTGAAAATGTTCAGAATCATAAAGATCTGCAGTCTAATCAACACAAATGTCTAGATCAAAGTCCCAAAATAGCGTACCGGCTATGAGCAGGAAGATTAAGGATGATTTGTTTTATTTGGAGACAGTGTTGTATAATTTACTGGGCCTGTTTGTGTGTGTAGAAGGAACGAGGTTCGACACAAGGACGGCATCGATCTCCCTCTACTTTCGACACCGGTTGCACCCGAGACATTAGATCGTACGTTAGACACGACGATTGGCTCCCGTTGGACGCGAAGAGGTTGGGCCCCAGATGGGCCATCAGGTTCGCAGGGGGGACCCAGGATGCGATTGGCAGCAGGGAAAGCGGAGGAGGAAGGGGAACTGAGAGGCAGCTTGGCAGTCGTGTTACGTTCATGCTGCCGTCGGGAATTCGCCGATAGGAAACGATTTCTGTCAACGTAGAATCATTCAGCAGTCCCGTAGCATCAAAACATATTTTCCATTTTTTTCAAAAACTGATTCGGAACGAGATTATGCAAGGCGACCGGTAACTGGCGGTACAACACGAGACAATTCTACATAAAAAAATAAGACGGAAAAGTAGAATAAAATTTTTTAATGCGAGGCTTCGTCTTCGAGAAAATCGATTTTTGAAGTTCTCGAATTTTAAAACTCGATTTTCTCGAGAACAAAGTCTCGTATGAAAAATTGTATTGTAAATTTTCGGCTTATTTTTCATGTAGAATCCCCTTTTTCGGAAAATAAAAATGGTCTACACCAATTACAAGCTACTGGAGCCAAATCAAAATTTGTTATAATAATTTTAATATCAAAGTTCTGAAAATTCTTTCAATCTTTCTATCATTTTCTACTAGGTATCCAGCCCTCTGTGCACTGTAACTCCACCGCACCGCGTCGATCATTATTCAAAAGAGTCCACCGAAATCTTTTCGAAGGTTCGGCAGGCCAGGAGCAAAATGCGCCATCCGAATTCCGGTACGCTCGAGATCCTGACCACAGTCAACGTCAGCAGAAGCGATTCGCAGCCGAAGGGGGCAACGCGATCGAAAGGGGGGCGATCTCTTCGAGTGATGTAAGGAGGGGGTTGCGAGAGAGTAGCGAGCAGCAGTTCCCTGCCAAGGAGGGCGGGGAACCCGAAAGAAGAACGGGGAGAGCCCGAGACAAGAAAAGGGAGAGAAAGAGTGACCCAGTGGAGGAGAGGGAGACGGTAAGGGGGGGAGCGGGTTAGAGGAGCAAACCACGCACGGCATCCTTCCTCCGGAGAGCCAAGTGAAGCGGCCGAACTGGTCCTGGAACACGGTGCAGTTCTCGAGCGGATCGTGGCGTGTCGGGTCCCCGGTTCCGGGGCCCCACGGTCCTAGCCCTCAGTCGTCCGCCGAGGCCCCGACGAGGAGGAACGACGTTGTCCTAGGGCAAGGTCGTCCCTGGCGACCCTCCCGCGCTTCCGGGCCCGCGTTTCCGGCCTCTCTTCCGTGCGACTCTCCAAAAAATCATTCATTCGGTCAAACAACATCAGTGGGAGGATCAATGACCAGGACGAAACCGATTGTCCCTAGGGTCCTGCGGGTTAGAAGGACACCGGTAGACTGGATACCGTCGCAGGGGCACAGTGAACGATAGTAATGCAGTGTCTCCACCATGCAACTCTCCAAAACACATTCGTTCGATCATACCACATCGCCAAGAGGTTCAATGATCAGGACAAGACTGGTCGCCCACTGGGTCCTCTATGTTAGATGGGCATTGGTAGACTGGATGCTCCTAGCAGGAGCACCGTGAGCGATAATAATGCAGTTTCGTTAAAACACATTCGTTTCATCATACATCGCTAAGAGGCCCAATGATCAGGACAAGATCGGAGACCCCTAGGGTCCCTCGGGTTAGGTAGACTGGATACACTAGCAGGGGCATAGTGAGCGATAATAATGCAATTACGGTCTATCAAGATAGCCGAGGATCAGTGAGCAGAAGAACGCGACGAGCATTAAGTGATACGTGTATCGAGATAGCTGAAGAGGAGCAACGGATAGGAGATCTTCGAGAGGCCGTCGTGAGCGATGTGACGCTAATTTAGCCCATCAGTTAGCGAAAGAGAATTGGTAGATCCTTTGGAATATTTTAAGTATGGAGAGTAATGATAATACAAGCAAAGTGTCTTGCGAAAGGGCATCGACTGGCAGGATGTCTTCAGAGGGACATAGTGCAACGAGAATGTATCAGGCTAGACAAGAGGAACAACACACCTTCAAAAGTCATTAGGATATAATGAGCCAGTATAGAGTAGCAATTTGACGTTTCAGCTCCAATGACGCACTCACTGCTGATCGATCAAGCTATGAAACTATGATCTAGAAGCAGACAGCACAATTCCAAAGAAGAGGCACGTAGTAAGCCGAAGTTTCAGCTAATGAGATGACAGTATGCTTTCTGTAGTCTTTGATCGAGTGTCACCTGATTTCGATTAGACCTAATACGGTTCTGGACAGCGAGTTGAGAAGTCAGATGACTTTGATCAAATGTAGTAAGGCAGTCATGCGTGAATTTGATCAATTTAACCTAGACTGGCACATCGATGGTATCAATCAGTGCTCAGAGTGATCTCACGCACTAAGGATTTTAGGGATCAAAGACCAAAAGTTTCGGGTGTTTGTTGATCTGTTGTGTATTCTGGAGTGTGAACAATTAAGTAGCTGTTCTACGGTGCGGACTCTTGGGTAACTATCCTGCAGTCTATACAAGATAGCTATCCTACAAAGTGGACGATTAAGAAGCTACCTTGCAGCTTATAAAAACTACCTGGTCTGCAAAGTACCCGATTAGATAGCTATCGGACAAAGTGGGCGATTAGGGGACTGCCCTGCAAAGTAGACGATTAGGTAGCTATCTTGTAGCCTGGAAAAGATTCTGTACATTCTAGGAGGGGCAACTACCCTGAACAGCATAGAAGAGCTACCTTGCAAAGTGAACACTTAGGCATCTATCCAAAGAGGACCATTTGTTTGCAGTCCAGCAGACTAATTTTCGAGCTGTTCTAGAGTGTAGAAAAGATAGCTATCCTGTAAAACAAATGATTGAGCAAGTATGTAGGTCACATTATTAAATAGTTCCCCTGCAGCCTAGAAAGGGTAACCACCCTACACCTTATTAGAGCTAGGTATCCTAGGGCTATAGAAAGTATCTACACCTAGATATTCTAGGAAGATAGCTATCCTACATTTCATGAAAGCTAGCCATCCTGAACAGTAAAAGTTACTTCCAGAAATGGGTTGCCCAAAGGTAGCTATCCTGCAGCTTACACTACCTATTCTGCAGCCTGTAGACCGTAGCTATCTTGCAACATATAAAAGCTATTTATCTCACAATCTATAGAAAGTAGCTATTCTGCAATCTATAGAACTCAACTACCCTCTGCTCAAAAAGGTAGCAATCTCACCGCCCACAGAAGCTAGCTGTTCCTAGTCTATAACAGGTAGTTATCTAACAGTCATCAGAAGCTGTGTATCCGGAGACTGTAGAAGGCTATCCCCAGAAGCGTTCAAGCTGAGAAAAGAGGAAAGAAAGAACCGAGATAACATTTCTGTTCCTAGAAACGTTGCAAGGAGAAAAAGAGCAGAAAATGGGGAGCAATCAGAAGAAGACCCAGGAACCTGCTGAGCTAGGTTGCTACTTCTCCGAAGCTTTGGTCAAGTTGCTAGGATGTAGCGAACTGGGCCTGATAGTGAGTCTTCGAACTGGCCTGTCTCATAAATTAAAATACATCCTAATATCCTCGTTCCAACGGTCGTAATCAACATCGAGTCCTCCAGTAAAAGAAACAGAGATTCTGAAAAATCGTTGTGCAGTGATAGCAGTCAGTATCCCTTCGAATGACAGGTGCAGGCTTCCGGTTGGAGTCGAGTGTTACCCGAGCAGCGTGTAATGCGGTTTTAATGGCGGAGGTGTCGGGTTTCATAAACGAACCGAACCGGTACGCCGCGGGTCTGTCACGGGTCATTCGCATCGCATCGCATCCTTTTCCGTTTTGTCTTTCCATCCCGTTTTCGGGAGAAGGGATCGGCAGGTGTGCGAGTGTGTGCGCGAGTGTCCGCGGTTATGTGTGCACGCGTCGCGTAATTTCGGATCGCGGACTCGTCGGACACTGACTCTAGATCTTCTGGACCGTGGTTGCACTTTCAGCATGTTAGCCTGTGTTTTGTTGACAGTGGTGACTCTCGGGGGAGAGGCATGTTGATGAGGATTTTTGGTGTTGCTGGTAAGTGTTTGAGGATTTGAAGTTGATTCTTTCCAGGGATTTTTAGGTGGTAATTGATGCACCACTGCATGCGATTATTTGGATTTTTTAAATCTTAGCTGTTTCACCCCTTGCTGTATGATGAGTTTCACTGTTAGGGGTGGTAGGTGTAGCATAGATCGTTTGTAGGGTACGAAATGTCGCGAACTATATTGATATGAATTTTTACTGTTATTTTATTGATTGTTTTTGATAAGGAATTAAATTATGAGTGAACTTTTTGTTATATAGAAAAATGTTTTGAGCAAAAATTGTAGATGAGGTTGGAACGGAATTGGACATGTTTGATATTTTAATGGTGTCCAGATTTGATTTTAAATAGTATTTGATTAAGTAAGACATGAAAGGAAAAATTAGTTGAAATAAATTCCGAGTAATCTAAAGAAAAATTATTTGTCTGTTCAGATAAAATAAAACAAATAATTAAATAATGCCCGAGTCTGGTACATCGCCCAATAAATCAAGTGTTGAATCCAATTTTATGCCCAATAAGGTACACAATAAAATTGGAGTCCACATCAGAGTGGCCAGATTGAGACTTGTGCCCCCATTCTACTTTCCCCTTCTACAACGCTATCCCCCATTTCCACCACGGCCCGACCACGTGACGCGTTCTGTCTGTTGAACACGACTCACAATGTCACGTGACTAATCCGGTACAAGCAGAGAGGGGGTAACCTTTTCGCCTTGTCTACATCAATTCTGTAGAAATATCTCCTATTCGAATCCTGCGAGTGGAGATGCAACAAACAAGTACGAAACTATTTTTACTTTGACGCCCGATAAATAACTCGTACAATAAAACTAACGTCAATATTAACTTGCACAATGGTTCGTGTACCTTGGGTGCAAGGGTAAACGCAACAAATAGACCAGTAGAGAGAACGCAGTAAACATCGGTGGTCGACAGAGGCTCAAAGCGAAATTTCCTTGCATATGTATCTGTTCGTCAGAATAAATGGCCGCTGATAAGATCTCGATAAAAATGGCGGCCCATCCTCCGGGATAGGTCTGTCGACGGTAGTAACGAGTCATCTTTGTTGATCAATCGCTCGCCAGTATGATACAGCATTCCAGCCGCGTCCTTTTCTAGATTATTTTCAATATGATACCCTCGAACAGCTGAACCTTCGTCATCAAGATCTTCAGATTAGCAAAAACTCTTTCTATCCTCCAATCTCTTCCGCTTCTCTTCTCTCTCCTCTCTCGCTCGCTCCCTCTCTCGTAATCAACGAGCGAGGTTGAAACTTCGCGAGAGAGAGAAAGAGAGAAACCACGGGCAAATAACACGAGGTCAATACCTGATCTCGGGTGGAACAGGAAATTAAAGTTTATCGTTATTATTTCCAGTCTATTAAGCAGTTTTTCGCAGCGGGGGCACTCGATGAATTTATCGGCGAAACTTCGATCGAGCGAGGCAAGGTCGCTGATACGCATTCCTTGGCCTAACTGATTCCTGATGTGTGACAATCTGCTCGCCGGTATTTCAGTTTTTATTGCTGCGAGATTCAGTGGTTTTGTTGCCGATACCACAAACTGCCTCCCAGACAGACAGTGCTCCATCGAATTCCTAAATTGCTTTATGGGGATGCTTGCACTATTATTAATTTGTAAGTGGGAGAAAAGCTGTATTTTTTAAAAATTTTTAAATGTGCGAGAGTTGTCCATCAGTTCATTATAGGACTTTGCAACCCCTGTGTATCTACGATCCAATTAAATTTATAAAGTTGATTAAAAGAAGGAAATCAAACCGGAAGCAGTAAACAATATTAAAAAATAGCAACCATAATCCCATTAATTCCGCTTATCAGTTGCATATGAAAAACGATTTTAATCCATTTTTTTCTAACAGCTTTATGAGCATGAACTATCCTAATTTATATGCCAGATCCGATGAAAAATTGTCAGATGCTTTCCCACAGGAAGTGCTTAATAAGAATATCCCACAACATCCTCGGACGTTCGAACTGTTTACCCGTTTCACAACTCTTTTCTCCCGTATCTGCCTGTGCTCCTCCTCTCGGGCAGCTGCTCCTTAATTGAAGTGCCTCCTCAGTCATCTCCTTCTCTCTCTCTCTTCCTTTCCTCTCGTCATCTCTGTTTTTATCCCTCTCTCTGACCGCACGTCCTGCGGGGGCCAGTTTCGACGGTGCAGACCATCCTTTCGCTCCACTATTCAAATGCAGATCTGCTTCCCGTCGCAATTTAGACCTTAGGTTATCCACTTAACTACGCAATAATTTTGTGCCTCGATAGCAGTTTTCTGGTGGCTGCGCCGCGGTGATAACGAGCACCGTTGGGGTCTGAGTCGTTATCAGCGTCTCTACCCCCATCCGGGAGCGTCCCTTCGTTCTCATTTGTCTTTGACCATTTGAGTTTTCCTACGTTTTCTCAGTCAACAGTTCGTTCCGGTCACGTGAAAACAAGTCTCTCATCTTTATTTATCCTTTTATTTATACCATGGACAAAGTAATTCGTTCAAATTCTATTTGACGCGAAAATAAGAAACAATTTAGCACCGTTATTTTCAATACTGGTATTTGGAAATAAAAGTACTAATAGTAATTATTTCAATATTTCTTAATTGCAAATAGGGTTGGGCAAATTTTATTTGGAATGAGAATAAGAAAACTATTTGAGATAATTTATTCCGCACAATTATCTTCAATACTGTTATTTGAGAATAAATAACAAGACTATATACTATTTAGTTATTAATTAATTAATAATTCAATGTACAGTGGTACATATCTCGGTATACGTCTGCTTTGGAGTACGTCCTGTTTGGACGTGACAAATTTTGCTCGGTATACGACAAATTTTTTGTGTAAATTTTGCGTAATTTTAAAATAATTATCTCGGAGGTAAAATTAAATTAATAATTAATTATGTTCGAAGTTGATGTATTACTAACTTTCTGATCATACGAGTAAGGACAGGCAAACCAGCTGAGTCTAGTGAAAAGCGACAGAAGACGGAAAAAGAAAAAACACCCGAATGTCAGGTTTTATTGCAAGGGGACTCTTCTTCCACAGAATAGAATATCATTTGTTTCTTTTTGTATTTTAGCATTAAGCAGAGTTTAAATTTAAAAATCTATTATAAAATCTCATTTTTTATCAATGTGTTTAAACAGTGTTTAAATTATTTTACAACCCCATTAATTTAAGTATAATATCAATAGGAGTTTTTTTTACATGAGAACGGATTAATCATTTTTACATTCTTTACGTCCTATTCGATATAAGTCCAAACATCAGGTCGTATACCGAGGTGCCACTGTATGTCCAAAAATTTTTCATATAAATCTTTTTGTAATTCTAATATAATTTTAAAGCACGTGTTAACATCGGTGTATCTGTAAAGAAATTGCAGTGCCCCAGTAACAAATACGTGGAAAATTGATTAACACTGACGAGGATCAGCAATCGTGACTGATTAGAATTGATAGTTACCATTGCTCCAGGGTCTTAGACTGGCCGATCATCGGAACGGATCATTATGATAGCCGCGTGAGCTAGGAGCGGTCAGCGTGCTCGTTTCTCATCGATCGCTTGTTACGGACACGTGCAGAACGAAGTATGAAAAATTTAACCTATTGTAACATTACACAAAGAAATCCCATGGTAACCAATTTCGCGGTGTTGCGTCTCGAAAAATTGCAAAATTACCTAAAAAATAGAATGTAAAATACCGGTTTACTGTTCTCAGTAATCGACATAATCGATTCTAACAATTGCGATTTGTTATGCTACAAAAATTTCTTGATACAATGAGAACACTAGTTATAATAGTGCATCGAAGACTTCAAGCGCTATTCAGTTCAATGAGAGCTGTCACAATAACAAAAAATTCCCTTTCCTCCCCAAAAGTGTTACCCCAAAAGAATTTAATTCATACTAAAATATTCCTTAACCCTAAAAGCATCCCTTAACCATATAATTTAAAAAAAAAGAAGTCGATATCTTCATTAAATGAACATTATTGAATACCCTGTATATTGTGCAACGAGTTTTCTTTGAAAAGGGTGTGTTCCCTCACTATCAATCTTAATTATAATCTATATTATTAGTATAGTACAGAGCTGTGGAAAATAGTATTTTAAATAGTAAATAATCCTATTTATTTTAAAGTATGTAAATAAAATAAAATATTTTATTTGATGCAGTAATTTTTGAAAATAAAATATTTTATTTGATGTAGTAATTTTTGAAAATAAAATAATTTATTTGAGGCAGTCATTTTTTTGACTGATGGTTTCTCAGAGTATTGTAACAATGCCGAAAGTAAAATATTTTATTTCGTGTTTCTGATAGTTAAAATAGAAATACTTTATTTTGGGGATCAAATTGTTGAAATAGAAATATTTTATTTCGAGGTTCAGATTGTTAAAATAGAAGTATTTTATTTTCGAAATTGTATATCTTATTTAAAATACTATTTTCTTTAAGCAAAATAAAATCTAAAATATTAAATAGTATTTCAAATATTTGTTTCGCCAAATAATGCCCACCTCTGGTATAGTATTATACAGGGTGCAAAGGTGCAGGATAGGGGTGAAAATTTTTTTCACTTCAGACAAATAATGGTCAAATGGTGGAGAAATAATGAATATAAATAATTGGTGGGTGGGTACTTGGATAGCCCGGTCAAGAAACAGTGTTTCCGGTCAAAATAAGAGGATCAATCTGTTATTGGAAAAATGGTGTCGATGAATGAAAGTACCTATCTAGAGGCACAGGAAAGCTGGCCCGATACCGAGACATCGATGCAGAAACATTGATACGGGCAAGCTTAGATAACGCGCTGGTTGAAAGAGAAAAGCCATTTATTTCCGCCGGTCACCGGCAGCTAGGAGATAGATGACAGATGACAGTGGACCGGCGACAGGGGATCGAGAATGGTGTGTACGTCACAGCCTGAAATACAAAGTGCTCGGTGTTCATGTCTATCGGTGCATTCCACCGGGTGGAGCATATCTCTGTATTCGGCGATCGATCATCGTGACGGATCGTCGATCACGTGACCAAAGGTACCCTAGGCATAGTGATCGGATCCGATAGCGGATCGGTCCGGGCCGGGATCTTTTCGCGCTGCGCCAGAAGGTTACTGTGAAAGTGACTCGACCGCGGCAACCTGACGCAAACATGGCAGAATATTTGCGAAACTGTCGCTTGCCCATCGAATGAAAGGTTTAACACAGTAAAGCCTCGATCTAAGAAAATACCACTGCGAAGCATACCCCGGGGCCAAGGATTTAATACTCAGCATGGATACCAGGGTTTTTCTTAAATCAAGGCTTTGTCTAAATTAAAATTCAAAGATAAAATTAAGATTCATACAATGACATGATAAGTCGCCTGAAAAATGGCTGAAAGTAATAAAAATATGTTATTGAATGAATCTATGAATAAATATCTTAATTTTTGAATTTTAATTTCGCGACCATACCAAGAGCGTGCATATCGCGCGAGTCCTTTGCGAAATAATGATTTCGATGGATTGAGATATTTTCCCGTTAAGGGCACGGGAGCCCTCGCAAGTTTTTTTCACCGACGTCCGGAAGCGCTGGCGAAAAGGAAAAAGGAAATTCGAGTCCGGAGGAATGTGCATCGAGCGTGGAGCTGCCAGATGCATCGCACTACCTGTGCCTTAATGCATGGTTTCACGCGTAATGATGCAATGAACTTCTATCAATCTGCTCACGCGAGGTTCCCGCAGCCCTGGCACGAGCATGCAGCCAGCCTTTGCGAACTGCACGATGCAATATGCATTTCGCCAATGCGAGTCAATTTCCGGTCGGTCCTCGATTTTTTACAGGAAAAACACAATATTTGCTATATTAATTTTCTGCTATTTTCACTCATATAATTATTTTGTTGTAAATATGCATATTCAGTTACGTTTCACATTAGGTGAACATTAATATAGTACTACCCTCATGATTCTTGAATAAGCTATATGAGCGAATCGTAAATAAGAATAGCATATACAGGGTGTCCAATATTAAAATTAAGATTATCTCCCAATTTTTATTCAGAATACCGAGATGCATCGAATAGTGCATGCTAAATTATATGAGATATTGAATATGAAATTGAATCTGAATATTAAACGAAAGTATTCCATTTTTTAAATATTAGATTCGATATTTTTCGTTTTCACATTATTTATGTCTGCGAAGATTATTCTCGAGATGACGAATGCTTTTTTGCAATACACAGAAAAGTTTCTAGAGACAGTAGCGTTATCACTTTTATGCTAGTTCACACGCATTCTGGTTTCCCAATGGCAACATCCGTTCTAATTAAACGCACATAATCGACCGCGTGGCATTTAGTTGCGCGGGAAATTGAAAAGTAACTGAACTGGATATGTCAGCCTCGAACCACTGACAGTTCAATTACGAATCGAGTGATCGATTATCATTCTTATCGACGCCGTGACACGATAATTATTCATACAGTTATCTGCGTTATTCACAGTTGTTGAGAGTGTTAAGAGCGACCTTAAAACCACTTGCTAAACAGTGAAACTAATTGAAATATATTAAATGAGAGTTAATTTGTTATAAGAACCACATGAGAGGTACTAACATTAGTACGTAGTACATTATGTGTTCTTCAATATGAAACACCGTCCTCCATTCATAAAGGATTCAACTAAATGTTGAAAAATTTATGCTTATTAACATTATGAAATATTGCTTATTTTATATGTATTGTATAATGAAATGAGATACCTTCAAAGCCAAAAATATTGTTAAAAATAAATTGAAAGGCCGGTTCATGAAAATCGTCAATAAAAAATATATAACGCATTTAATTTTGATTACTTTTTTTTGAAAAAAAATTACAACTGCACCTTCGAATACCAAAAAATGTGTATGCAAAATCCGAGTGCAAAAGGTGCAATAGTTTTCCCGAAAAAAATTCCTAAAAATTCAATATTAAAATTAAAATATCTCCCAAAACGTTATAATAGTTCTTCGACATGAATAAGTTAATACATCTCCATTCAGAAAACCGAATAGTCCATAAAAATTCTATGAAAAAATATAAAGATGACCTCCGCGTGTCCTTCATGGGTAAACTTGCAAACAAAACAGCGCGCGGCATTGGACTACATCCCCCCCATAAACCAAAATACGGACGAAACCTGAATTATTCATTTCTCGATTGATTAAATGTATCGTTCCGATTTAATGGTGTTTTTTTAACGGCGTCTCGGGCACAATGGCGTCGAGAGAAATGCACCAGGAATGGAGAGTCCCCGCCTGATCGTTAATTCTAAGTGGCCGTTTGTAGTTAATTAAACGAAACGGCATAAATGAACCCGTTAAGACAATCGAGACCAGGGTAAAAACGGGCCCGGAACCTCAATCGAGGATCTCTCACCAGTTTAATCATTTTGATCACGCGAGTCGCGCCCTGTTCGCCAAGCTTCCGCGAACGCGCAAACCATCCCCGGCCCCGCCGTTTTAGGAATGATTGCGAACCGAAAAAGTTTACGTGGCGAACGGCCGCCTAATAACGTCCCTTCGACTATAACCGGTTAATTATCGCGTTTCTATTTCGTCCACGCCCCGGCCTTTTTTGGCAGGCATAAAGAAGCGGACCTGGATCCCGTTCCTGCGAACTGTCAATGCATCTCCGTGCAGAGAAGCGGATGCAACCACACTATCACTTGGAAAACAACTTTTTCTCCGAGAAATTGAGAAACATTTTCCCATTGTCTTCACTTCGACGAAAGTGTAATCGATGGAAATGGGCCCATTTATATGGGCCTTAGAGCCAGGGTCTATTAAACTTACATCTTTGAACTTTTCCCATTTTTATATGCAAAATTGTGTGTATTTTTGAAACATCAACAAAAGTACGTGTTATTAAACTTAAATAATATTTCATAAAAAAATTGACATTAGTTAAGATAGGTTAATACCTTTTTATAGAGAATAAAAATCTACATTAATTGGTGATATATTGTAAACTACAGAATTGGAAGAAAATATATGGTTCCATTTAAAAAATCAAAGTTGACCTTCGTAAGTCCTTGACGCGACCTCCTACGAAGGCAAAAGCCTTCAACCTGAATGTCAATGCACAGAGTGGTTTAATACTAGGTTTAAGGAGCACTATCAACAACAATTTTACATTATAAAAATAACAAGAGTATGTGCCTATCTAAATGTTTAGCCATTTTTTATTAATCCAAAGAAATTTGTTTAATAATTCTTCATGGGTGCATCTTCATAATCTCAATATTCGAAAATTAAAAGTATTAATTTTTTGCATTTAATTCCTTCACACCTCCAATTTATTGCTTTAATTTTTAATCAGAAATATATATCTGCACAAGACCCGCTGTAATTAATTTGACAAGCAATTTATTTACTGTCGCGGGAACATCCCTTATCGGAATGGTCAAAACAATCTTTCGTGCATCACTCGTGGCAACAAAAGGAAAACTCGACGTCCGTCAATGGCGGCCAAGAAGAAACGTTCTCACGGCCTATCTCCCTGGTTAACGGTTGATTGATCGATTAAATGTATTTACCTGGTCGGTTCCGCAGCTCGGGAACACGTGTAATAACGCGTGCGCGAAGTGTATAATTAATAAAGAGAACGAAACGCGGGGCTAATTAAAAAGGACACGAGAGGCGAACTGGAGGAAATTGCAACCAGTTCTTCTAGCAGAAGACGATAATTTAGAACACCGCCAGTTTCGTGAACGAACTGTTTTGATACGCTCCTGCGGAGTTAACTATTATTCTACCTAATTTCGTAAATTCCATCTCCACTAGTTTCCTGGACTGCAAACCACATTCTTCAGAAAAAGTGGTGGTTTTTATCTCAAGTTTTTAATTGATTCATTTTCTAAAGATTTTGTAAAGAATGTTTGGGAATGAGAGTTTGTTTGAGAATTTTTTTGAGAATGATGACCTTAGTAATCGGAGAGAAGGTAATGTTTCGACAAGTTTACCATAAAATCTCAGGACTTTCGATCAAGTGTGTACAAATTGGGTGTACACATAAAAAAAACAATAAAAATAAAAAAAATAATGAAGCCTTATTCTTCAGACCTTTAACCCCTTGCCGTACCATTTTCTTTACAGTTAGTGATTAAAACGTATTTATCCCTACAAACGTAGTTGAAGGGAAAAGACAATGTACATTTTTCGTATGGCTACATTTATTTGAATTCTTAAATATTGATCACACACGAATCAAATTTTATTTCATCTGAAAAGGAACACATAACATTCATGTTTGTTAGACTTTGTTCAAATCTTCATGACGAGCCTGACTCGTTAAAATACGGCAAGGGGTTAACTAAGTCGGACACCGAACATTTTACTACTTACGAAAAATTTTGAAATCGACTTTTTTCCAACTTTTCGGGCCAAATACCCCACTGTGCACCGGTAAAACAGTTTCTCCGACGTTGATTGCCGCGCGGGAACAAAGTATCATGGCGGTTCGCGTGTCTCAAAACGAATTCTCGTGGACCGGACTTTTCTCGATCCTCAAAAGGTTTAACGAGGGAATAAATCGTCCGGGGGATCAAACTGTGCGGCTCGGAGAATTCGCTGGACTTCCCCGATCGAGATCCGATCCGCGTTTAATCGTGCGTGAACCCGGCCGGGGCTCGCGTGCGAGCATTAGCCGGCACGCACAAACGCTCGGCGTCGATCGCACGTGGAGAACCAGCCTTCAGTCTCGGCGCGGGGGAAAAAAAATCGAACGAACAAAAGAAACCGTTTTCACGAGGAACCTCTGGGATCGTCGCGTGACGACAATGCTTGCGCAACATCGAGCCGACGAGATCGTTGTCGCCCGAGCGTCGCGTGGGCGTGCTACATAGTTCTGTTTCGTTCCGTGATGTGTGCCGCTTCCGGGGGAAAAGTTCGAAGCTCTCAGGTGCGCGAACTCCTACAATGAAAGCGCGCAAATAGTCCCAGTCAGCGAAATCTGTTCGAGACCAAATGTCTGCGATTATTAATATTTTCCGAGCGGAAGTTGGAACAGGATTTGGTCCTTGTTTGCTCTGAATCTGTCGACCAAAACCTGTCGCCAAATACTGATGATGTTTCTTCCGTAATAATATAACGGGACCATAAACTCGGACAATGTCAATGTCAACCCTCATCATCCGCAATACGACGAATGCCGCCGTCTTATGTCGAAATCAGGAAGCAAATCTACTCGTATTGCATGTAATTACGTTTTATATTATTTTGAATGTTTTTGAGTTTCATTTCTTCGTTGAAAAATTAGTAAAAGTATTGCTTGTATTTATTTCTTTTTTGTGGAATAAGTGAAATGTGAATTTTTTCCCGATTTCTTGAAATGTAATCAAACATATGTTAGCAATTTCAGATTAAGATTAGCAATTTTCAAATAGTGTTAATTGGTGGACCACTACGTTTAGTATATGTATGTACGTGTGACGATCGATTTGTTTATAACAACCCGATGTTCGTCTTGTAAATATCATCTAGTAGCGGGCGTCAGTATGTGTATCGAACCGTTAAACAATAAACATTTAAATAAAGACTCACCGATTTCAAAATCCTGTCCAGCAAGCGTGATTTCGGAAACCTGACCAGGCCTGCGTTGCTCGGTGTATCAGTGGTAGCCTCTGCTTCTTCGATTTCTTGACCTCGAAATTGGAAGTGAGTTCGCTCCATTTTGAACTGTAATTGATTATACCGTGTCAATCTTCAGGAATAAATGTACAAGATTTTATTGAAAACTTCTGAACAGATAAATAAAAATTGGATTAAATTGTATTGTCTCTGTTATCCTTCAATAATATAGAAATTTAATATTTAATAATGTAAATAATAAAAAGAATATCAAAAATTATATTGTATTACGCAATTTTAATTCCTTCAGTTTGAATTTTAATTTATTGAGTCGGTGGAAATTGCAGTTTGATCTTTTGTATATTTAATTATTTTCTGCGAGTTACTGTACATATTGCCACAAATATATATATATACTTAAAAATGTTTATTTCGATACGTAGAAAAAGGGATGCTTGTATGTATAATTCATTTTTCAATAGGAAATGCCCAATTGTAAAATAAAAATCTAATTGCGACAAATGTATAAATCTTATTGTAATTCAATCTTCTTTATACTTATGTATCCATTGATGCATAAATATATGTATATGTATATAAACATTCAAAAATGTACATTTCAGTATGCAGAACGAAAAGAATGTACAGTATAATTAATTTCTCCTAAACCGGAATGCTTAAATACAAAATACTATAAATATATAAATATTTGAAAGCCTACGTTTCAATCCGTAGAATGCAAGAGAATTTGTACAATTATTTTCAACACATTACCATACAATACTATCAATATGTAATCAAATTAATTTGTCAAACTTGCAATTTGCAGGTGTTCTCTTTTATTTAATAATATTTGTGTTACTGAATTACTTACCGTGTTTTATTGGAGTACCGAATCACGAAATGTACTTAGATTTACGTTCAAAATACACAGCACTGTAATCCGAACACCAAATTTAAAATACTCCACTTGTCCAAAACTTGAAACAGTAATTTAAAATGCTTGGAAATATACACGTACACAATGTCGGAAACCAATTCTTGCGCAGGACAACGTTCTACTGAATCCGCAGAGCAGCGGTCGACTGAATCCGAAGGACAATATTCGAAAATGTAAACAGGGACGACTCTTCCGAGAACTGTGTTTATGGTGATGGGCCAACGATTCGAGCACTCGTCGCAATTCGGCCCATTTTTCACTACTAAATTACCAGACATATGCACAATAAAAATTGTTTGCATTGACTGCGACGAACGAGAGTCAAACCAAAATTCCTTTTATCCTTTAAGAATGTTCATTGCGATTAATACATTGCCATTCTTAAATTTTTTAAATCTGTAAGTGCATAAAATAAATGCATAAAATCCACAGTTCGTTTATAATTATTGTCGAAAATTGTGAAGCTGTTCTGTACTCCTTTTGTTAATAACATCGAGGATATTCAAGAGCAAAAATATTTGCAGACTAACAATCTGAATTTTCAATTTTTCATTTCGAACAACTGTCAACGAAATCATCTCCAAAATAGCACATTGTCCTTCAATCTTTTATTGTCCCTATTGTCCTTTGTCGTCTCTTACGTTTTGCGTTCATAATCGCACGAAAACCAGTTCCCATTTTTGATTCGTCGAAAGGAGGGGGGAGTGTAGAACACCCTTGGCAACCCTCGGCCATCATAAATGCTATGGAGGGTTGGACATGGGGTGGCCTATCCAATCCTGAAACTGGCGAGGGTCGAAACTATGGGGGTAACGAAACAAAATACCCTTTGTTAAACGAATCCTGGGTCAATTCACTGGACTGTTGAATTTTCCAGTCACTAAAACATTTTCAATCAATTTCGGTATTGCATTCAGCACTTTTTTTTTATTAAATAATATTAGCTTGCATGAGACAATTATTTTGCAATATTATTCTTTACACAATATGAGTATGTATATGTATGTAGGACAAATAAAATATATAAAAAAAGCTTCTTAAAAACCACGCTTATATTAAAATGCACTAAACAGGAGAAAATAATTTTTTTCCTGGTCCATAGAATACCGAATACGGTTAAATGATTAATAATAGTGTTTTCCCCAAAGTTTTAAGCAATTAGTTCAAAATTTCTTCTGTTATAAAATTAGTGTCGGAATAGATAGAAAAATTTAATATAAATTTAAATAAAATCATGACATTAGTGACTATAAAAATAAAAGCGTGGAGCGCTAAACTATATTGACGTAATTTTCGTGGACGCTCCACGCTTTTATTTACAGTCACTAATGTCATGATTTAATAACAATAATTTTATAACAGAAGAAATTTTGAACTAATTGCTTAAAATTTTGGGGAACAATTTTATTAATCATTTAACTGGATTCGGTATTTTATGGAAAACCAGGAAAAAAATTATTTTCTCCTTTTTAGTGCATTTTAATATCATCGAGGTTTTTAAAAAGTTTTTTTGATATATTTTATTTTCTACTTTTATTGTCACCGGAAGCAAGTGCCTATACAAAATTTCAGCAAGATTGGATTATGGGAAGAGGTTTAAATACAATAAAAAGAAAAAAAGGTTTAAAATTCGATTACAAGATTTGACGCATACAACAACACGACAAGTTAATATAAGCGTGGTAAGAAGCATCGCCTTGTTTTCTTAAATAACCAGTTGTTTCATTACTATCTAGTACCAGTAGGTATTGACAGTGATGAACACTCCAACAGTGATGAACACTAGGTGGAGGAGTGGGGGTTGACCCTCCTCATTCGTAATGTTCTCTGTGCGTACCCTTTATTGTCATAAATGCATAAAATCCGCAGTCTAAATATGACATTTGAAATAATATTAGGTGAAGTAAAAAGTTCTGAGCGTTTTTCGCTTTATTTCGAAAGCGAAAAGCGCTCAGAACTTGTTACTTCACCTAATAATATATCAAACAGTATTATCTCAGAAGTGTCCAGGTCTGCTGCTAAATGAATAACGAACAATGAAAATAATACATAATTGCATTTGATATAATGATCAACACTGGTAGGGACCAGGTAGAAGAGTGGGGGTAGAGACCCCCGCACAGTAGAGCGCGTGCGAAGCGGTTATGGTGTCTAAATCCTGATATCTCATCGCAGAGTCTACAGAGTCGGTGTACAGCTCCGAATGCAAACACACACGGTACTCGCAACCGATTGCAACTGCGTATCATATTATTAGCTCGGCTGAATGCAACGGTTGACTAGCGTTTAGAAGTAAACAGTTCCGTGCGTAACGATGTAATAGACTTCTATCAATTTACTCGTACAAGCCGTCTTTCGCCTTGCTCCTTCATTTTCCCCCTCGGCCGGTAGCTCGCCCGTAATTATTATCCTGTCGTGGCTCTTATGACGGATTGCAACTTTGCCGCATCCGCAACGTACCCGTCAGACGCCATCTACCCAATTCACCTACGTTTGAGCTGTTCATTTTGATCCAGCACACAGGCAACGTCCTGGAAAGAAATCGGCTGAAGCTGCGTGCAACACTAAATTATTTTCGACGATTTCAGTTGTGGTGTCACTCACAATCCTGACTGTGTGTGTAGTTTGACATTATTCTCTTTTTGATTCTTTTTAATTTTGATTTAACCACCTCAAACCCGTTTGGGTTATTTAGCTTTACAAGTTTTACGGTCTAAAACTTTTTATTTGTTATTGTATTGCGAAGTTGCATTTCTAAGAAGTGACTGAATGAATAATTTTACTCAGGCACATGTAATCGCACGAAGGTTAAATTTCTACCTGAATTACAACAGACTGGAGCAAAATAGAAATTTATTCTATTCTACTATATTTTGTAATGTTTTTAGTTTTTTCTATTGCACCTACTCATTTTTGTTACAAATGCATAAAATCCGCTGGCTAATCATCAACGTCATCATATTTATAATCTGAATAATTATGAAATAGAAATATTTTATATACATTTTTAAATGGATTTTATAAAAACTTATTTTGCATGAATATCCGCAGTTATGGGGTGTATCGAATAGAGATTGTCTGGGCAAGATTTGGACAATATTCCTTGCGACTGTGGACGCAGGGTTGCAGAAGGATGGTGTAGCTGCAGCGTGCAGCTAAGAGGACGACGGAATGTAGGGGATCATCGGCCAATTTGAACGTGTCGAAACGTTTCGACGTCGTTCATTAAGGTGGTACGTGGTGCGGCGTGGGTAGAGACGACGAGGAGAACGGAGGAGAACGTGGTGCGCGTCCAAGAATCGCCGTTCACCGAGATTCCATCAATAATCGCAGGTTGCACCGCAATCGGGCGGAGCCCGGAACTGTTCTGCAGTCGCGGTGGCCCGCGACGAACGAGCCCGTGCTCTCAGAACTCGAGGAATTCCTACGGAATTCGCTTGGAAATCCTTTATGGAGCCTTTCCATGAAAGTTGTTCGCGTTCGTAGCATGACAGGTTTCATTTAGCCCATCGACTGACACGAACTGACCAAAACGTGGACTAAAGTCGAATTTTCAACTTTGTATAAATCAATGATTTTTGGGCTATTAATATTTACATGCGCACATTAAACGTTGGTATAAAAATGAATTGAATCGCACTTTTCTCCGATTTGATTGTTCTTGGCATACATTTATTATTATTATTATTATTATTATGTACGGACCGAGGTCCTTTTATACATGGGTTTACAGACGTTTTGTATAACTTATAAAAGAAATAGAAAATAACAAAAATATACAAAAAGAACATAGAAAAGAAAAAGAAAAAAAAAAAGGAAATTTTCTTAACCTAAAAATTTATACATTCGATGGACAAGCGCAGAACTAAACAAATAAAGGTACGATATTAGCGAATAATCACGCGTAATTTTGTTTTGAATGCCTGTAACGTGCCATTAAAAAAATCAATGTTATTGTAAAGTGTGTTTGATCTCGAAATAATCCGATTTATAGGATTCATTACTCCATATGAGGATTTGGATTGCGTTGTTTGAAATCCTGCTCTCATTCTCAAAACACGCTCAGGTACATAAAGATTAATTTGCCTAAGGAGAGCGGAACAATCTATATTATTATTTAACAAATTAAAAATGAGGCTTTGGTCGGCTACTATTCTTCGATCAGATAATGTTTCCACATTTGCGAAGATAACAATTACATCGATATTTTTATACATATTTCGTTTTGTTGTACAACCTCATTCCAATCATCTTTTTTGCCTCCAACACCCATAGCTAGAGTTTGCAACAATATTAATCTTCAGAATTTGGACTTGACACATTACCGACCGGTGATTATTGCATAATTTTGAAAAATCTATGGTACAAGGCTGAACACTTTTTAATGGAACCTTGAATCGCAACAGCAATTTTCATTGTGAACTAACAAGTTAGCCTCAATAACGTTATCTAATAGTTTCACTTAAGATTGCAATGTAAAAGAAAATTTCTATGCTTTCTTCTGGTACATTCCGGTAGGTAAAGTGTTAATTATGATTCTCAGCCCGCCAAATATTATTAGAATGCAACATTTTACCAATGATACAGTCCTCTTATAAGGGTCGATTCATATCTCATCAGTAACGATAAACGGACTGAGATTCTTACCCAGGTTTTAAGTGAAACAGTTCATATCTGCGCGGTAACGACGATTCGGCTACGATACTTTTCTTCGAGTCGATGAGGTTCTAGGAACCCCTGGGCCTAAGGTGGGAACCCATGGGGTTAAAGGTAGCAAATGACACGATCTTCGGCACTTGGCCTTTGTTCGAGCATCTCGAACCTTTCTCAGGTTGCCGTAGAATCGGAACGATAAACTATGAACACGCAAGACCGATCCGATAATCGTTCCGCTGAGATATGAATCGACCCTAAAAATGGCGAATATGGAGAAAATTGTATTGGAAATATGGTTATTCCGAGCACCCTATGAATGAAAACAAAATATCAGTTCGGCCGGTGCACTGACTCGTGCAGCGTCCGGTCGGTCGCGCACCCGACAGGTACTTATTGATGGAGATAAGCCCGAAGGTTTCCGAATGGTGCGTTGTTGCCTCACCACAGCCCCGGCCGAGGTAAATAAGGAGTGGGCCCAGCATGAGGCCCAGCGATCGTGCTCTGATCCGCCGCCAGGGGTTAAGTCGTCTCATAATCGTTACTCGGCCGTTCGGTACCTCATCGTGTCGCGATTAGGCAACGGCAATTATCGATCGTTGTCGCTTGCCTCGATTAATCGGCCCCGATTCAGGAGCGATCGTGACCGTCCGCAGCTGACCGCTGCCGTCATCATTCCGGAGATCACTATTTCGCTACCACAACAACGCGATTCTCTCGCTCTGCCTCCAGCCTTTCGTGCTTATCGTGATTCCTCGACATATTTATACCTTCCACGATTCTTTACAATAAACACTTCATGTTCTAATAAAAATTACTACATCATCTTTTTTTTTTATTAAATGGTTAAGGCTGATAATATTTTTGTATGTGTTAAATTTTTTGCGAGGAAGGGGACCCCCCACCATTTCTAAAAATGGGAAGTCACTTTTTTCTTTGCAACAACGATTTTGGTGGAAATTACGTAAATAAAGTACATCGATGCGAGGAAAACGTCATGAATGACCGGTATGTACATTAGGAGAATCGAGATATCGATCTGCAGTCGATATAATCGTTCAATTTACAACAATTACAATGCACAATGCAACAACGTCCGTTGTATTGCTCCTTCGCTCGATAGGCTTTCCAATGGCAGCGGCGGACCGTTCATTTTGGGGCCCTACCCAATTACCTCAAGTACCAAAAATTTTCGTGTAATTTATTTTGTCTTAAATTCTTAATTTAAATTGATTTTATTTTGTTGACGTGAAAGGGGCCCTATGACTGAACCGGGCACTGGACTGCAACCTATAAGGCCCATGTCTAGATCCGCTATGTTCTTAGCCCTCCAACTGCGAAAAAAAAGGATCTCGGTTTATCAGAGTTCGTTATTCGGTAAACGCGGGGCAATTTTACGCTTTTGCAATACAATGTTGTTGCGGAAACGGGTGCTCGTTAAAGTAACGATGGTGCTAAGTGACCGCGATCGATGTGGGATTGACGTGCCGGCTGATTTCCACTCGCGCATAGGAAATTGCCGACGTCCGAGCACTATAATTTCCGCCGGCTCGCGAAACTACCCGGATTTTTCTTCCTGTACCTCGTTGATCCTGCAACGAAGGCTTCTTTCAGTTTTATTTCCTCATTCGAAGTGACCCGAAAACAATTTTCTGAAGAGCTGTCGCTGTACACAGCGGGTGCTCCCATTTTATGCTGGGTGATCGGTAATTACAACGAGTTCCCATAAAAAATAAGTCGAAAATGTAGAATAAAATTTTTCGTGCGAGGTTTTATTTTTCAGGAAATCAAACTTGAAGAATTTCTAAGTAGAACCGGTAGGTCATGAACAGACGCGGCAGCAGAGTCGTCAGATCAAGACTTGTGTCCCCACTCTAGTCTTTCTATAAAATTTCTATGTTCAGTTTGATTACGTCTGGGAGATTTATTTTTATTTGAGTAATTTCTGTTGTGATTCGCGGATTAAAGCGTTTATTTTCGAAATTGTACCATCAGAATCTGTCAACGATAACCTTGCGGGACCTGATGATGCACGATGACTCTACCGCTTGTAGAGGTGTAACGAAATCGGGATTTCATGCTCAAACCTCGAGAAGAACAGCCGAATCGTGGTAAAACACGGATACACTACGGCAAGTAATTTCCGTCGCGTGAAATCGAACGGTGAAAAACATGTTGCAAGAAGCGAAGAGGTGTTTTTCATCGCGCCGAGTCGCGGAAAAATGATTGCACGCCGTTTCAACGGAAAACCATAGCGAATCCACCATTTTTCTGCTTCGTAGCTTATCAATAGCACTGCGCAACAAGTTTTAATTTACCTTTTGCTCTAACAATAATAGTCGTGCGGTTCTAACGATCCTGAATAATATTTACATGTTGAGTACGGACTAACTAGATGCACTTTGAGTATTGTTTATTGCGAAATGTTAAATATTGTAATGGGACTTCGGATGTTAAAGAACAAAACATCTCCAAAATTGAAAGGTGGCGTTTCTACAATGTGATCGCGCGCTTAAGACACCACAAGGCTGGAATTATGCACCGTGAACGACCTCACGACATCGTAAATAGTGTTGCATTGCGAAACGCTGTCTAAAATAACCGTTGATAGCTCGAGCGCCATTGGGGCTCCTTGAAAGGTCGAACCTTACCGAGAACACGCCAGCTATTTCTGGATAAAGACATACCTTTCGTCGGTTGAACCGTTAAAGATCGGGGTCGTTGTTATTATTTCCGTAATTAAAGACAATCATCGTTATTGTCCAACCATTCTTGATCCCCTGCGGGGACCGACAATGTATCTACGGCGAGCTGGAATCACAAGCTATCTTTAAAACGACTCCCATAAAACGTTACGAACCAGAACAATTTTAACTCACGCATAAAAATTCTCGTCACCGCCATATTTGCAGCCCGTGGTATTTTTAATGAGGTGTACACCGGCATTTCCAAAATTATGCACGCTTCCGGAATTCAAATCTTCCTCTTCAACGAGCTACATATACGTATACGGGGTGTCCAAAGAATGTACTTGATTGCTCAGATTATTTGAAGTGACTTTCTGAAGTGAATCATTTTGAATCCACTGTGCTATTTTCTATTATTCTAACTTTGATTATTTTCTCACAGTTTCTCTAAAAAGAACTTATATTTAGATGCAGTTGAAAAATCGAGTTTTCAGGAGCTCGGAGAAAGCATTTTTGCGCCGGACTGTATCAATGGATGAAACATGGTGAACGGGAACGGTTGACACCTCAATGTAAAATACTGTTTCGACCCGAGCGGACACAATTCGGGAAACGAGCCGGGTTCGATCGTTGCGATACCTCGCCTCGGGGTTATTGCGTATAAACTGTATGAATTTAGTGGCGTTTCGGAGCTGGAATGGCCGCTAAACGCGACACTTTATCGTCAGGAGGCGGAATGCTTTTCCCCTGACATTGTACTCAGAACGGTGTATACCTTGGGACACCTTAAAACTCGCCCGCTGAGAAACGCGCGTATTGCTCCGTTTAGCGAAAATCTATTTACTTGTTTGCGTCCATAGTATGGCGTCTTTTACGGGGCTAGAAGATTACATTGAAATCGAATACTCCCGTGCCGGCTGAATCATATCGTGGGGAAAGTGAATGCGTCTCTTCTGGATCACCTCACAGAGAAGAAATGCTTAATTAGTCATCAGAAATGACGTCGGCGTAGGCGTAGAACTCGCAGGAGTCTGAGGGGTAAAAAAATTATTTTTGTACGTAATCGTTCGCTTTTTAAAAATTCCTGAAGAAGTCGTTCTTCGTCAAACAAGGTTCTACGATTGCAATAAAATTCCAGAAACTTTGAATGCATGAATTGAAAATAAACGGGAACAGTGTCCCGATAAATTCATCGGTTGCCTTCCAATTCTCTCTCGCGCAGGTACACCCGGTACCTTTATTAGCAACACGAGCCTCGCGGATTCAAATTGTCCGAACATTCTCGCAACCGTCTGCATAGAGAACACTCTCGTATCTCGATCGGCGAAAAACCTTTCTTGCATAATTCCCGGACCCGGACAGCTCCACTTCCATCCCTGCCGGCCGCTCAGCATCCTAATCGTCCATCGTTTTCTCTTTGGCCGTCGCGTATCGAGCTCTCTGTGGCAACATGGATCCTGGCATACGGTCAGGAATATTTATGGTATTACTTGGCGAAGCTTGAATAGCAAAGCCGCGGTATGTCCTACAAGTTATCGGAGAGTTTGCTTCTTGGGTGGCTTCCTGGCTCCCCAGGGGGTGCCCGGTCATCCTTTTTCCTCCCCCTACCTCCCATCCACTCCCTTTACCTCCTCCATCGCCCCCCTGCAACAGCCCTGAACGCGGTTTCTTTCCTCCTCGCTCTTCCTAGTACCTGCCACGGGCACCAGAACGAATGGGAATGCCCATTATCACTCTCGTCGGCCACGTGGCACCCCGTTCTTGCGAGCTTCCGGTTCCGGTTGGGTTAATTTCGAGAATTTCCGGGGTTAACTCCCTGATGATCCTTCGAGACTGTTAAGGGGTCACGTAGAATATTACTGTTCTTTAATTGTGAACACCTGGAAGTGATCTTTTCACATTGCTTCGTCAATTTTTGTAGATGTATTTCAAGAAAGCAGAGTCTAATAAAATTTTATCCTCAGTGCCAGTAGCCTTTGTAGACCCGGAATAAATAAAAACTGTACTAAATTTTGTCGAATGTTATGTTCCAGCACTTCTTGAACATTTTCATGAAGATCCGCAGCCACTCCATCGGATGTCTTCGAATTTTTGGAGCCACGAAAAGTTCATCGCTGATTTTTAATAATCGTTTAGTTTACATCAATCCCGTGCTATCTTTTTATCCAGGAAGGGAGAGTGTCCATTCGTATTACGGATCAGGGTATTTATTCGGATGACAATGTTCTCGAGTGGACCGAGAATGTATGGGTCCAATATCTCTTGTCCCGAAGTGTAACTGTTTGACCGAGGCCAGTAGCTAATACGTCCCCTAAACTATACAATTGCAATGGGAGCGATGAGGCCAGCAAACTAGCGACTCGGGCATCCGTCATCGTTGAGCCAGAGCGGCTGCCAGACAGAGCTCGGCTTTTTTTCACGTGACCGAACGATCCTCGGGAACCTGTTCGTCATGTCGGGAGGATCGCATCGATATATTACTGGCGCTATATCCCCCGATGGGAAGCGCGGCGTATTTAATTAGCTCCGGAGAGCCACGAGTGAGCCGGATGATAGAAATTATGAATCGCGCTTTGATTATACGGGATTCTAAAGGAAAAAGGGCCGCCTCGCCGCGGCCGACGCGATCTACAGGCTTATTTTCTGCAAGGATCGCTGGCCGGAGCTTTTTCCCTCCCAGCGATGATTGAGGTCATGAATATCACCGCGGCGCTGCTACATCATAAATTTGACGAACTGCGTCGCGACGGTTTTGTCAATGGGAAAAGAAAACCTTTCAGTGCCTGCCGCTGCCTTTTTTTCCATCGCCGTTCCCATGTCCCGCAGTGATTTATTGCTTGTTAGCTTCTTTAGCGGCGATACGGAAATTAAAAAATGCTGTCGGACCCTTCTATGGAGGGTGAACTATCATCTCCGTGATCCTAACCTCGATCTTCTTTTTAGGACAACGTCATGAAGGTGTGCGATTTTTCGTTGCTTCTTTGTTCCTTCTACTTGCTGCGACTTGTGGCGATGTGTCTCGAAAGTAGACTGCGAATCTTCATGCAAAATTGTCTGCACTAATTTCAAAAGGAACATTTATTCCTGAGAAAATGAATAGCGCAGTATAAATCATTCATGAACAAATAAACGCCACAGGTGTGGCTTTTTAAGAATATATAATTTGTACGTCAGCGAAGAATTTCGCAGGATTCCGTTTATGGGTGTCTGGTCGGTTCGCCGAGGATCTCGTTCCGACGCGGCGGACCGGTTCAACGGGGACCAATAAATTGGACCGTTCATTCATGTTTCACTCGCGCGTGCATCGGCGCATCGTTGCATCGGCGGCGGATCAGTGCATCGGTGCATGAGCGCAGTGCTCGCATTCGGACGCGTCCCTTCCGTTCGATTTCTTTGGCTCGGAGCGGCACACCTTGCTTTAATCGCGAACGATCTCGCCGATCGATCCGGCTGATCTATCGTGTCTCACCGCGAGGAACATAATTATTAGAGCCGAACGGAGGCTCGACGGTGAAAATGGCGCGCGGTCATCGGAGATAAGGCGCCGCGATGAGTGCGAGATCGACGGATAAACCCGCGCCGCGGTCCGATTCGATCCGATCTACCGAATGATTACGGAAAAGTCCGAGTGACGCTTCCAGCCCTCTTCTGATTTTCCTTTTTCGCTTCCAGTCGCCGTCGAAGATCCGATCACGCGTAATGGAGAAACTGTTGGAGCATCGATGGCGACGCATTAAGATGCGTTAATATTAAATGCGTTAAATGGAGACGCATTAAGTTAAGAGATAAGTCTCTAATACTCTTATTCGTGACCGACAGATGTCATACCAGTGATAATTATATAAAATTAGTTACCTCTGACAAGAAAATATAATTTCTGGTTGACAAGAACGTACAGGGTGTATAAAAAGTAATGGTCCCAGGGGTGAATCTACACCTCTGGATCGGTGGACATTTGTAAGAGAAACTTACCGCAAAATTGTTTATAACAAAGAAAATTGTTGTGAAAGTTTTTTTTACATCAACGCCTTCTGCTCATCGAGAAGAGAAAAAGTTTGAAAGGAGAAGGAGGGCAATTTTCTTTGTTATAAACAATTTTGCGGCAAGTTTCTCTTACAGATGTCCACCGATCCAGAGGTGTAGATTCACCCCTAGGACCATTACTTTTTATACACCCTGTACAGTCTCCGAGGCTTCATTAAGGAGCTATTAACGAACAACACGGACCAATCACAGCACGGATTCGGACTTAGCGACACGCGCCCGCTGAGGGTAGCGTCGTCATTGGCCGCGCCGGAATCCGTACGCTGTTGCCCCGCCCTGATTAGTCGATGTTTTTCGTTGAGAACCCCTGAACGAAGCCTCTGAGAACATTTTCGTAACGGGAAAAGTTGCTTGAATTCACCCGAGGAACATTTTGGGGGACATTCTGTATAACTCGAAATGTATTTTACATTAAAATATGAACAAAACTGAGTCTCCAAAAAACACTTTTTAAGAATTGTATGCATTTATGACAAACAGAAGTAGATGAAAAATAAAACTGTGAGGACGGAAAAATTGAAGAATATCGTTACATTATTCTTGACGGATTAAAATTGTTAATTTGTTCCAGTTTCTGCAAATCCGCGAATTACGTTTAATAGTTGTAAATAGCTGCAACAAGTGTTCCACGTACTCCGGCTGACCGTACTCCAACAGACCCTATTGATTTAATCGTTATAAACTCTCGCGTTAACGCTAATTACGTGTAGCAATTTGAAACAACTCTATTCGCGGCAGCATTAAACGTTCGTCAGCGGTTCAGGCGTGCTCTTATGAAGATATAAAATTAATTACGGCTAACTGGCGTCGGTTACAATATCGTTAGACCGTGGAAAATATTATACCAGCCGAGTGTAAATGTTGTCACGCGTTGCTCGGTGTTTAACTCACGAACCCATTAAATCGGGATTTAGTCATTAGGAAATTTATTGTAACCGCGTAGCACATCGCTCGAGCATCACCGACGAGTCATTATATGAATATCCGCATAATCGGATCGGTGATCGCGTACGTTCATGTACGTACGATGGAGCATGTGCTAACGAGCATGTAATTGAGATTCTTTCATTGACCTTATCTATCTGACGTATGAACATTATAGGGAGATGTAGAATCGAACCTCGGTCTCGTACCAGACGGTGCACATAGACTAGCTTCCATTAATATTCAGCCACCGTATGAAGGGAAATGGCGTTTTTCAAAATTGAACCAAACAAGTCGACTTTTTGAGAAGTTAGAAAAATGAGTTTACGAGATAAAGCCTCAACAGAGGAAGAAGTTATTTGAAATGACACGAGTAGACTGCGTCTTACTGCGAACAGTAAAAGATTATAAAAATTCAAGAATGTTGTGATGTTGCTTTTCACGTAACAATGTCATTGAGGGATGAAATCAATTTTTATGTTATTCCTGCTTCCCACAGTCAATGCAAAACATTTTTATTTTGCATAAATATCCGCTGTCTAGACATGAGGAATCGCTCCTTTCAAGTACAACATTTTTGAGACAGCTTGTACATCAATCGTTTATATCGAGTCATGTATTCCCGAATGATCTCCCTTCTCTTGGGTTGTGATTTAATTACACGTACGATTTACTCGAGCAGTCACGATTTCCACACACCGAATGCGATCGAAATAAAACGGATATACATATTAAAACTCTGTTAAAATCGTGGCAAATGGTAGTATATCAATACGGCCGATTTAAAACCAGAAGGGGCGCTTAATAAGCGACTTCCTAATCTTTCGAGAAGGATCTGACAGGAGATCTAAAGCAGCGACAGGGCCGTGGGGGTTTTCGATGCAATCTTGCAAGGTAGGAATAAAAAAGAAAGAATCACGGAGCTTCGGCCGAATGCATTTGCCTCTGATAAATCCAATCAGATCGGCTGTCGACACAGGGAACCTTGGTTTTTTCCTCTTCTCCTTCCTCCTGCTCCACCTCTTCTTCTTTTTCTACGGACTTCAGGATCTTCCTTTCGCTTCTTCCCTTCTTCTTCATATTCTTCTTCTTCTCGCCTGCTTTCTTGCTCGCTCTGCCCTGACGTAAACTAGTTTCGAGGCTGAAAAGAATCAGTGCATCCTCCAGTGATCACATAATCGTCCGTTCACCTCGGGACCGGGCCTACGCGACTCTCTTTCATCTTCTCGAACCCACTCTCTGCAACCTATTCCTATAAAATCCGCTGTCTAATTATTATTGTTAAATTCTGTTGATTTATGTTCATTTTTTGGGGTTAGAGATAGAAAATTTGTGAACTTGACCGTACTTATGATTTCTTATCTTGGAAACTATTTGTCGGAATGAGTTGATCTTTTTCTTGTATTAAGCTAGAAGGTTTGAAACTTACTACACATTTTTTCCCCATTGAAAATATTAGGATTCAACGAAAAATTGTGGTCCAAATCCGCACCCACATGGCACGAAGATACAATTAGTGGACATTGCAGATTGCAATTATTAACGAAAAAGTTAAGTATGTTGTAAATGCAAGATATTGAAATTACTGCAGCTAATGAGAAAGTTCCAGAGCCCTTTGGAGCGCTGAAGTCGGCCATCCAACGCCGGCGTGTCGCTTCGACGAAATCGGTTAATAAATAATTGGAAAAATCGGGAAAAATTCGGAACACGCATTGGAGGGTTTAACGACAGGATGCGTGGGCCATCTTTTTGCCGGCGAGTGTACCTCCTCCGTAATAAATCGTGCATCAAGGGACAGCGGTTTCTCTTTGCTGGCGCGATGGCTGCGGGGGTGCGTCGAGGCCGAGGGCATGCGTGCATGCGCAAAGCGCTGCGGAGCGCTGCAAAGCACTGCAAACGACTGCAAAGCACGACCCGCACGAAATGCATCGCACTATGAGCGACGCTTAGGAAAAAGGCTCGCGTGGGCGACGAGTTAATAACCTTACGCCTCGTCGCATTAACGTCTTCTTACGGGAAATTACGAGCTATGCGAGATTCGTGCGTCGCGCGTCTCGTCTCGTCGCCGTGATCAACACGCCCCTCGAGCCTCTGCAATCGATAATTATCAGCTGTGTTGCGACACAACCCCGGAATCCTACGCCTAATTGCGGTACGCGTGTAGCCAGACACGCGTCCCTCTTCGCCTTTTCATCGACACCCCGCTTTCACTTTTCGAGCCTTTCCGACCTTTTTCCGACCTCCAGTGCCACACTCATGGTAACGTAAGATGATTTATATGGAATCAGATGCTTGCTAATTTTGTGTTTCTATCAGCTAGAAATTATTAATAATTTCGGTTTTTTGATTTGGAAGATAACCACTGCCTTCACTGTTCCAATTATCTCGATGTTTCCCGAATTTATTGGCAAATTAATTTTACTAATTATTTATTATAGAGATTCTCAGAGGCTTGCAACGAAAATCTCATTCTAGATTGATAAACCTAGAAGATAAACCAGTTTCGTTGCAGAAGGCCAAGAAATTACTTCGTTCTCCAGTCATTAACGATTACAAGGAATAATTCGGCAAATCAAACAGCGCCGACTGATAAAAGCCATAACGAGCACCGATTGAGGCGATATCGAAATCTGAGAACTCGTGCTCCTTCATTATCGCCGAGGATCGCTGGGTAACTCTTACAGACGCGGGGAATTTGAAAAGAAATTCAAGCTTTCCAGATCCAGTCGCATTTACATTCCAACAACTCTGCTACCGTAATGCGGAGCGTAAACCATATAAAATTGACAGCGAGGAAGCGAATGAAACGTGCAGGCAGGTTTCGTGCACCGGAGACTTCGGGTACAGCCAGTTCTGTAAATATTCTTCGTGGGCTTCTTTCCCTAACATCCAGGAAAGCTTGCTTCTTTAAATTAAAGTAAATATATTGTCCCTATCTTCGTTGTTAATTGCTCGATTTTGTCAAAATTTGGTGTGAATAAACTTCATTCGTTTGTACATTTATGTAAACAAAATTTATTAGAGAATCTCAGTCGTGTTGTCGGATTTAAAAAAAAATTATAAGCATACTTCTGGAGGCTGACATTTTATATACCAGTTGAAATAACAATATCTCCATTATTGGTTGATCGATATTGTTAAAATATGCATGAACTCTGTATATTTATATAAAAAAATTTATTAGAAAATCTTAGTGAGACTGTTTCATTATTTTTTTAACGAAGATAGTCATACTTTTTAGAGACTGTCATTCGAAACCACGTGAAATAGAATAACAATATCTTCGTTACCGAAGAGAAGAAATATTTATGGAGCTGACTGTACGAAGGTATAGATGGTGCACGTAAGACACGGTGCAGGAGAAACAACTTCATTACAGTCAAAACGGAGTGCTAATTACCGTTGGTTCATTAAGCCTTCCTGAATTGTTGACAGTATTTGCCGTCCGCATAACGATTGAATTGCTGACCTACAAAAATCTCGTAAAAGATTCCGAATATCGATCCCGAGACCATTGGCCACTTGTCCGGTTTGTGGTTCTCGCTGATAGCGGTCATCGAGTTTGCAACTTATCACGGTGAGGAATCCGTAAAACTCTTGCAAAAAGAATTACCTTTATCAATAATTTCGACTGTATGAAGAACTATGTAATTATTTTTGTAAAACAGCGAAATAATTTTTTATAAAATATTACCTGTGTTATTATCGCCATTGTGGACTCAAAAATATGGAAATCTTTCTTACGTAGAGGGGTCCTGTAGATCCTAACAAATATAATTATGATTTTATTGTGAACATTTGAACATGCTTATTACGTTGGTTAAACATTCTTTGCTGTATACTATTCGGAAGATTATTTCTTCTGACAAATGTGAAATGAAAAAGATAAAGAAATAATGTGAAATTATTATTATATTAAATGAATCAATATTATTTTCAAATAACAGTGTTGATAACAGATAATTGTGCGACACAAATTATTTCAAGTAGTTCCTTCTTATTTTCATTTCAATAAAATTTGCCCCAGTAACAAGTATACCAAAACGATTTGCCCCCACTCTACATTTCCCTCTTACGACACTATTCCCCCACGCTTCCGCCAGGTCACGTGAAGCGTCCGTCTCTGTCTTTCATGTATCACAATGTCACGTAATTAATCCGCTACTGGCAGAGAGGGGATAACTTTTTCCCCTGAAATCGTGCTCCCTCCCCTCCCCTGGCAACTTTGGCGCCGCCACCTGTGCCCGGTCGAATTCCGATCGAGCTCCCCGCGAATATCCATTGTGGGGAACGGATCCAGATCGATGCTCGATAAACAGACAGAACAAACGGGTAATTTAGCGAGGAGCATGAGCCTGGAATGTTTACATAGAGAGTAATGACGCGCATGGGCCGTCGTCAAGCCACGATATCCAACCGCAAATCGGTCTCGCTGACTATCGTCCCATCGCCGCCATTATCCAGGATGTTCCGGAGATACACTCGTCGACCGAGGCAAAAACTATTTCGATTACCTTATTCCGACAAGAAAGTCAGAGACCTCGATATTGTCTCTATTTTGTTATTTTATCGGGCTGGCAAAAAAATAATAATCTCCTTATTATACCTATAACTACAGAATACGTATTTCTTTTATCTTCACCCTTTAACATGTGCGTTATTTTTACCGATACAAATAGTTGTTCCAATGTTGTTCGAATCAGAGTAACAAATTATTGGTATTGTTTAAGTTATCGATATTTCTTCAGCTTCTTAACAATGGATTCGCGCGATGAGTCCGACGAACTGTAACACCGTGACCTTCAACCGACCTTGAGCGAAAAACTAGTTTCAAGGAGGCAGAAAAATTCTTTGTGCTTCAGAGGTGTTTCCTCTTGTGTGGCAGAGGATCATAAACAAATTTGTACTAGAACATTTTTTGTATTATCAATATTTTCGAAGAGTGGATCGATTTGAATGGGACACGCTGAATGCCATCTTTTGAAGAAGGTTCTGAATGACATTCAGATTATTTTTGCAATTTCAGATGTATAACAAATCTGTAGATTATAATAATATTTCTTGATCGCAACACTTCATGTACGCATCCTGAAATCGAACATTTCATATGCATCTAATAATAGACCTGACAATAAAAAATATTTTTCTTATTTATTCCAACATTTTTTATAACCTATTGACTGACCTCATGACCTGTCGCGAAGAGCGGAAAGCAACTTTCGCTAATAAAAGTATCGTTCGATCCCGATTAAAAGTGCAACACAACGCACAGCACGTTCTCGGTTCGAAGTCAGTGATCCCACGGGCCGTAAGCATCGCAGCGTCAGAAATCTCGATCTCGCAGGGTCTGCAGGCTCTCTCTCTCTCGATTCCTGTATCTAATTCCGCGGTAAAAATGACGCTCGCATCCGGTCGTCGGACAGGTAAAAATCGGCCGGCGATTCTGAATCCGTAGCGAGTCCGTTTGTAATCCTGATTGGCAATCTTCCAATCGCGGTTCACGGTGTCCGTGGAATGAAAGGCAATGCTATCGAAGAACTGCTGGCGCGTCCAGCCACCGCGATTGATTTATCTCGATTGCGTTTTCTCTCCCTTCTTGGTTCGCTCCCTTGAGTCGCGGGGGAGGGGCAGCGGCACAAGGAAGCCCATTCAACTTTTTCCAAGGTCTCCAGGCCTCCGCGGAGTATCGATATATTCGATATACTCGAGGCGATCTTTTTCGACTGGTAGACGCGCCAACAACAAACCGGTCATCTAATTATTCCGCTCCTTCTATCATTTAACTCGCGTCCAGTTCCCTCCTTCAGCTAATTATCGTTATCAATTGCAGAAATTACCTAGCGTTCGTTTGTTTTCACGACTCTGGCCCTGTAAAAATCGATCAGCAGATGTCCTTGAAGGCTGGTATGCTAATTCCGTACACGGCGGACGTGATTTCATGCGCGAGCAAACGCTATTCAAATTATTTATTGAGGAACCTCCGATAAAATGCGAACCGAAGTTCGCTCACTGTCTGTGTTGTTTGTTTTACAGAGCCGGCGGACTTAATGCTCCGTTCGATGGCAGGGCACTCGTTCCTATTAGTATGCGATGTTACTTGAACGTCGGGAGTGGTACGCTTGTTGCAATTAAAGTATACTCTAGCGATATTGCTGAGAAATTATCGAGGGTTTCGTGCAACCGGTTTGGAAAAAGTTTCTTTCGCTGAAGTCGTACCTTGGAAATACATCGTGCTGAAGATTCGACGCGAAGTTTCACGCATTTACAGAGTTGCGACTGATTTGACAACGTTTTTACAGCAAACGAAGGCACAGTGATCCTGATGAAAAATTAAATATTTAAAATAATTTCAATTAAACTATTACAATTACTTCATTTGATGACTCGGTCACTTCGAGGTCACTGCAAGGTCACCGAAGAGATCATTCGAACAACTCTGATCAACACATCGAGCCAAGTAACTATAGTTGCCGCTTTCCGTCGAAAATGTTCACCGGTGTACTTCGCGACGGGTCACCCTGTACATTAGTTTCTTATTAAATGCAAAGAGGCGGAGGATGGTACCTGCGCAAGATTGATGGACAAAGAAGGCCCGGTGCGCATTTAAAGACGACACGACATCCGGTCGACGTAAAAGCGCACCGTTTCACGCGATAAATGTCTCGCATCGAGACGTATCGATATAGGCGGCCGCGCCGGGCTTAGTCGGGCCGAGCCGGGCCCGGACCGGGGAACACGGGATTTATAGATCTGCCGGGGCCATTAGATCGGATGTTTATTCAGTGAGCCGCTTTTAAATTGAAACGTCCCTCCGTCGACAAAATCGTTCCTCCTGCTGGGCTGACACACGGAGCCGCTCCTGTGCTCCGTTGCATACGAAACTCGCGCGCCAAGCCGAGCCGACGCTGAAGCCTTTCCGGGGATACGATCGATAGCGAGGATGCGCGAGGATCCTTTCAGATCCTTTCAGATGCGATCGCAAGGTCTACCCTCCTGGGAACCTACTACTCAACCCCCTGCGCCGGACGTACCCTTCAAAGGGGAACTTTCCGATATACAGACTCGAATAAGTTTCTGCCGTTTACTGATAGATGTCGGAACTAATAGTACTTGTGCATATAATATGAACTAGCTTTAAGACTTGGTTTATAACGTCCGAGTCTGGCGCAGATAGCAAGTGTCTTCATTTCATTGGAGATCGAAATAGAATGATGGCTAGCCAAGAATGGTACTTCTGTGGCCACAACTGGTGTGAAAGGTCTCGTGCGATGATGCAATAATTTTTTGAAAAATGATTATTTTAAACATTTTATATCTCATAACTTATTACATATAAGCTGTCTTCGAAAACCTGATAATAAAATACCCGAACGAGAAGCGTAAATGAAGCGATCGAACCATTGATGGATGTCCACAGAAACATCGAAAGTTCGGGCGCAACAGCGCGGTGGTACCCCGACATTGTCTGTTGGCAAGTTGCCGTACGTTCGGTTCACCCACCATTACTCAGGGTTAATCTGGCGATGATCTCGATCCGATATTCCAGCGAGCCCGGGCTGCGGACACGTCCCGGCGATTTGCAAGCGATCCTGCTTGTCCATTAGGAAGGACGAAGATCGTCGTGATGAACGACGCCGGCGTGTGTCGCGCGTGGCAAAAACTAAACACGTTGTGGCCGAGCGTCGGTAATGTATCGCCGTCGTTCCGCGTCGTTCTCTGACACTGTAATTGTAATACACATAGCGGATTGCTTATACGTCTCGACTTGATTGCCGTGCATCTGTGAATCGATGAAAGAAATAGGCGACAGTCACTTGATAGAATAGTTGACAGTCCAGGTTTTGGCATAGATCCTTTAGATACTCTAAATAGAAGTAGCAGAGAGCTACGCCCATTAGGAACACTCTAAATACAAGGAAGGAGGGGAGAAGCCACGCCTCTTTTGGGCAATCTAGATAGCGGAAGCAACGAGACCACGCCCCTTTACAATCTGCATGCGGGTGGAGAACGATGCCACAGTACGTTTGATCACTCTAGATAAAGAAAGCTGCGAAACCACGCCCCTTTAGGAGTGGCATACAGAAGCAGGGGCAAAGCCACGCCTAGTTGGGCCCCTACATCAAGGGAACATTGACACCACGCCTCCTCCATGCATAAAGAGAGTATGAAACTAAGTTCACTAATCATCAGTCAAGTTACAATTCCAGCTATATTTCATGGCAATTAGTGCGCACCGTAAAACAAAATGGAGCATGATAAATCGATTGCACCGTTAATGATTCCTCACAAAATTAATTCCATCCGCCGACGGACAACACGAAGTCGCCGTATACGTGTATATTTATTAATCACTATTACCCTGTTCGCAATATCCACGGCCGAGCAAAGCGAGAAAAATAGAAACCGCGTAGATTCCTCCGTGCGTGCAAATTAAGGAATTTCTGTTAATGCCTCGGGGTTTATTCTGTTTTCCGATCGCAAATAGTAAACCTTGTATTTTATGTGTCCGCGCGCGACCGAGCCGGGTAATTCCGTAATTGCGAAGCGGCGATAACTCGCGCTATCGCGAAAGGAAAACGGTGCTATCGTATCGGGTGAAAATTAGAATATCTGCTTCTCTTCGTCCCTTTCTTCGTCGCGAGGCCGTCCGGTCGCGCGATTTACAATATCGCGGCGCACGGCGCGCGGTGCGATTACATTTTTAGCACGGATCCGAACGAACCCGCGGGGAAACCGGTCCAATGACAACATTAAAGTCTTTTCATCGATCCGCTGCGGATCTCAGGCGAGCGCCTTATCGCCGGGCCATAACCAGTTCACCGCGTAAATCGAAATATCACGCCCGGTGGAAGCCGAACCTGGAATGCGTAATGCCGAGACCGTTTCGATATAGGCTCGCTCGCCGTCCCTCCAGAACCGTAATTGAAACAACGATCTCGACAACGAGGTGCTTCGTATCAATTAACATCAGGTTTAAAAGCCACGAAAAACGGAAAGTCGATCTCGTTCAGAGAGAAAGCGGTAGACTATAACTGAGTTTCTGCTGTTCTTTTGGTCAGTAAATGTACTCTGTTTGAACCGACACATAGTTACCTATCACATTCTCCCCGCGTGATAAGTGGATTTGGTAATAGAAGAAACTCGTATGTGGAAGCAAATATGACGGGTGTGGTAGCACATGGCATCCCAAGCAAGTTTCCTCGACTGGTTAAATCGACCAAATGTACTCAACAAAGATTAATAATGTTTCCGACAATTTCGTAACGTCCTCTCTTAGATATTCTAAGTGGAGGGGACAACGAAACTACGCATTTTTGGCAGCTTCGCACACAGAGAGGAATGAAGCTACGCTCTCGATGGGTAATGTAGGTAGCCAGAGCAACGAGACCACGCCCCTTCATGACCTTAGACGTAGAGGGACGAACGAAGCCACTTGGAACACTGTACATACACAGAGAGGGAACAACAAAACTACGTCCCACTGAGACATTTCCATACTGGGTGAAACATAGTCACGCCCCTTATGAGCAATCCAGATAGGAGGAGTAAAGTAACCACGCCCTTTTAGGATCTGCATAGAGTACAAGGAAATGTAAACTTGAAATTAAAAATAGCTTTTAATACAGTGTATTACATTACTTAATGGTTCGAAATGATTAGACTGCGGATTTCATGTATGTACCATAATACCTAGGTGCAATTAAAAAAACGAAAAGCTTGAAAAAATTGAAGAACATCGATATGATATCTCCAACATGACTTGCCTCAGTTTAATTAATGCTAACACATTTTATTGTGCACAAAAGCAATAGTAATGATTCTAGATGTAGATATCCTTAAATAATTCCAGTTTTTTAAATGAATGCGTTAGTTTCAGAAAGATACGTTTCTGCATATAATTCGAGGACAAAAAATAATGAGACATGTTGCGGGTCGAGTTTCTTATCTTGAGAAGACCAGTGTGCAACACTGTGCGACTCAAACTGGATCTGTAACTTCCGTCCGATAGTATGTTATGCTAATTCTCTGCAATGTTTACTTAATGATTAGATCCAGAAGATTCAGTCAGAGAAAATTATGTATCGCTTCAACATGCTTTCCTGTAAACCTATAATTTGTATAGTATCTACCACTTAGACAATTTTTTATAATAGACTCATTTAGTTGTCCTCCTGTATGAAGATCCTAAAGGGGCGTGGTTTCATTGCTCCTTCTATGTATCTAGATTACCGAAAGTGGGCGTAACTTCGTTCTTCCTTCTGCGCGAAGGTCCTAAAGGGGCGTGGCCCCGTCGTTCTGGCTATCTAGATTGCCCATAAGGGGCGTGGCTTCAAGGGGTGAGTTCAGTAAAGCATTGAATTAGCAGTTCTAGAGTTTCTAGGGTAATCGAGGAAAAGTTTCGATCTTCCCAGAAAAAAATGAACGTACAGTTTTATTTCAATGAAAATTTCGACAGGGAAGCAAGCAGTTACCAGTCGGGGAACGCAATAAATTATTGTGTTCGCAAGCGTGTTCGGTGCAATATGATCCTGCGATCAGGGATATTTAAACGAGCCGCAGGATTTTGAACGCGATAAGGTATCCGATACCCGCCACCGTGTCCGCGACTTTCGAAATTCATGGCATACCGGCCTCATCCCGCGGGAACCATTCGCCATAGCTCACAGGACGTCCCCATGAAAAATCGTCACTTTCTCGCGAATCGCGCGGATTTTTCTCCGCCGATGATTATCGCTGCGAAGAGCCTAACCCTTGTCTAGCACGCATGAACCGTTACCAACTGCCAACTGCCTGGTTACTGTCCGGACCGAAAATTATGCTCGAAACTGTTCGGACGCTAAATCATGGTTCTCTTTTTAGACATCTGCGATTTATGCGAAAGTGCCTTCCTCTGCAGGGTAACAGTGTTAAATTCTTTGAAAAACTATTGAATTTACATGATCAATAGACTGTAGATTTTATGCATTTATAAACAAACATTAGAGGGTTCTAAAAAGAGTATTATGACAACTAGATAATATATTATCCCCAACACATTAAACATATTAAGAAAATAAATTTCTAAAATGTGGGGAATGATTCGTTGAACATTTCCCAAACCACCTGGACATGGAGGCAGTGGCATCGCGATAAATTAAGAAAATTCGACGTTCGATTTTCGTCATCAAATTGTCGTAAATAATTAAACAATTTCGCGAGTCGCCCCGTACATATACCACAGAACAGGTGTGATGTATAATATCCAGAGAGGATGGAGAGGAGGATGTATAATCGGCGTGGAAAATCAACGAGCATGCGGCGGGTTCTCGGGTTGCACATACAGTAATTAAAATTCAACGATAGGTGTTCAATCTGGCCAAAGCGCGTTCATCTCCCGTGAAATACGTAATGTTCGTACTCTGGCAACGATATTTCCGGCCTTATCGCCTGATAATCGCGTTATGATTGGTCGCCGGTAAACGGAGAACTTCCAGTTAATGTATCATTATGCGGAATCGTACGAAGGTGCTGCTGGGAACTGTCAGACAGCGGGTTTCCTCGAGTTCTTTTCGTAACTGGACCCGTGACAGTAATGATGTTCTCCAGAAATAATTGAGTGGATAATGATTTTAGTGAAAAGCGGGCCCGATGAGACGCGAATTACTTCGAACGGGTCGTAGTTTTGGCATATGTGATTTCTTTAACACTTTGACTACGAAAGGCGTATATAATATGCTTGTGCAAGGTCCGAAAATGTTGTATTTGAACAGGATGATTCGTAAGGTAATTTTAAACAACTTTTTCCTTAGCGAAAATGTTCTCCGCGACTCCGTTAGGGAGTTATTAACAACAACACTTAGCGACACGCCCCGCTGAGCGTAGCGTTGGCATTGGTCGAGCTGGACTCCGCCCACTGCAGCCGCGCTCTCATTGGTCCGTGTTTTTTGCGAATAACTCCTTAACGAAGTCTCGGAGAACATTTTCGCTAAGAAAAAAGTTACTTTAAATGACCTCAGGTATCACCACCCCTTTCAAGGAAGTATAACATTTTTTTAAATTCTTTTAATTAACATTTAAAAATATAATTGTTCACAACTGTTGAAAATTTCAATGGTGCCATGTCTTTTTTTAAATGTAACATAATTCAAATTCAGTATTAATATCATTTAGAGCTCAATGATACAGCATTATATCACTCGGTAAACACGTAATGGTATCGTTTGAATTTAAGTCGCTCGGTTGGAACGGCGAATTTCTGAGCTCGCGTGTCATCGCGCAGAGAACACAACAAGACAGAGGACGATCTGGTAACAAGTCGGCGGCTCCAGCAAAGCGGACACGATCTCTGATCCTTGATCTTGGATCTCGGTGAGCGGCTTGGTCGCTATAAACGGGCCACAACGTGCCGGATCGTCTAGAAATGCTCTGCCGTCAACGATGACGAGATGAAAGAATGCACTCGCGAAGTTTAAGGTCGATGTCGGCGATTTTGATAAAAATGAAATATGCTGGGCTACAGTATACACAAAATCGAATTTAAACCGTCAGTGTTCCTTCAAAAGTTTTTTTAATTCAATTATTCTATTAAATTATATTTAATATTCATCTCTATCGAAATCGAGAATTTTTTAGCGAGGGAGTTAAATTTCATCAAAATCCACAAATTGCTATATTATTCATTTTATTTTATTTTCTGTTACAGTTGCACTTGCAGCAAGCAGCCGCACTCAGTGGATGGTGAGTTCCGAACTCTTTATTTAAAAATTTCAATAGACAACGACCCCAGGATTGTGTTCGAATTATTAGAAAACAAATTCAAAGCTATGTTAAAATTAATTATAAAATAACTTTTAAAAATTAATTAAAAAGTAAGGTCAGACCCATGTTAAAATCAATCAGAAAATAAATCTAGAACTGCGTTCAGATCAATTATAAAATAATATTATACACATGCCTCCTCCCTTTATCTTATTACAAAGATAAAACGATTCGAAAGTTTGCACTGTTAATGTACAATATAACAAATTATAAATAAATTTAAGAAAAATCCGAGAAAAACAGTTTTTATATTATTTTCTCCTAATCATTTGATCTCCTTGTGATAAATTTCAAAATATTCTACAAATTTATATTAAACATATTGAGGGTGTATGGGAACGTCTTTGACTTACTCTCCCCATTGATAGTTGTAGATAGTCACATGAAATTCAGTATCGCAAAGACATTGAGACTTTGATTCCAGAGGGATCTCGAGATCGATCGATCGTGATTTCGGGGAGGGACGCCGGTTAAGGCGAGAGTTGAGCGTTGTCGGTCGCTCCTCTCCGAGTTTCTTCGAGATTGCGAGCCTTGTACGGCCGCGTCGGGCCCCGACGGGCCCCGACGTGGCAGGTGCAACCTCCACGGGACCGGTGGGTCTCTTCCAGCCCACCCCTCGCCCCCACAGAACCGTTTATTGGTCTTTTTTTGACGGCAACCACCGGTTTTCGTCTCCCCACGAACAGCTGACCGCGGGCCAACCTTGGCCGACTGATTGCGCGCGAATACAAGCATACACTGCGAGATATCGATCCAGAGTATCACACTTCTGAATACTCCTGGCAATGTGCAAGATTAGAGAGGGTTTAAGTTATCATTCCACCAATTCCAATCGAATAAAAAACAAGTAATTTCCAAACCGATTCAACGCTTTGTTCAACCAATGCACAACATTCCAATTAACCGTAAAAATCCAGAATCTAATAACTGAAGAATCTTTTTCATTTTACTGGGAAAGTGTCTCCTATCAAACTGTCACGTGGCCGAACGATTCAAACCAGCCATGAACGGTCAACGTTGACCAGAACGACGGGCAGCGCCGTGTATTATTAATTGAAAATTCGCTGGTAACAAATGAAAACTTTAAAAGCCACGTAATAACAGGTTCCGCGGCTCGGCCGGCTATTATTACATCAACATAATAATCCCGCAGACTTTCAGGGAACGTCAGCTCCTGATTTTTCAGCAGCACGAGGCGGGGTTTCCGGCATTCTACGAGCTCGTAACGCGAAAATAATAAGCTACGTACGTGCTGCGTTAACGTCGCTGCCTGGAAATTAGCCTGGCATTCTTTTTTTGTGCTCGCCGCTATCTGTCGATATCTACCAGTGTTGGGTAAAATCGTATATGAAAAAGGAAATATTTGCAGAGTTACATTGCTTAATTTGAACTAATTATTTACTTCCGTATTAATGGAGATAATCTTTGAACTACATATTTGATTCTAGAATATCCTTGTCATTATTGGTCAATATCAATCTGCCAATGTTAGATAAAATATTTGGAACTACGCATTTGATTCTAGAATATCCTTGTCATTATTGGTCAATATCAATCTGCCAATGTTGGGTAAAATAATATTTGGAAAAAGATACTTGCAGAGATTATTCCTTGATCAGTGTCACGTTGCTTAATATGAAATAATCATTTATTTCCGTATTAATGTAGATACTAGTTGAACTACTTATTTGATTTGTACACGGTATGTGTACAGAAGTTATATGTCGCAAATATCATAGCGAGATTAAAGTTTATAAAATTAAGGTCAGAAATTTAAGGTTCAATTTAATGTCAGAAAGTCAACAATATTTTGCAGAGGGCCCAGGTGTTGTAGCACAGGGCTACAGGTTTCATTTAAAGGGCCCTCTTCGTGGTAAGAAAAAATAAAAACAATTTGACTTAAAAACTCAAGAAAAAATTAATTATACAAAAATGTTTAGTATTCGAGTTAATTTGAGTTAATTGAATAGACCCCCAAACAGTGTCAGCCCAGGGACCCGAAATCGACGGTCGGGCGCTGACGCAAGCGTTCGTGTTTATGCGAGAGACACAGTGTATACAGCGGCAACAACCTGCTCCTTTGAACGTTTATCGAGAATACGAACAAACGACTGCGATTTGTCACTGGAATGAGTTATGCGAGGCGAGATGAAGGAAACGCGGAGGTATTTCGGCCTTGCCCCGTGTCACGTGCCAATTCCGAACGACAAAAAGCGAAGAACGAGGGACAATAATAAAGGAGATAAATTGCAACGGCTGAAACAACCGGCACTCACAATGCAGCCCACGTTATGCTGCATTTATGACTCGACGCAATTAAATCGAACATCTTGCACGTGTACAATCAACCCTAAAAATACACCGTTGCATATATTGCTACAATTCGAATCGTAATTAAATTAATTAACAGATTCACTGCCGACCGACCCCAAAAATCCTGTAAATTCAAAGTATGCAATTTAGTTATTATAATAAAAACTGCATTAAAACTTCTTGGACTGTTTCTCTTTAAATATGTATATTTATATCAAGTTATATGCTAATTATTTTGTAGATATTCGACTCACAAAGTTGCGACACCCTGTATAGATGCATGCGAATTAATTGCGATTTTTGTTGGTTGTAGGTTTAAACTTATTTTAGAATAGATTATATTAGGTTGGTCGATTCTGTATCGGTACTTTATCTCGGTCGCACGGCACTGCATCGTTATCTGAGTTTCGCGATTGATTTATGCGGATGCGCCGCCGGCTGTAATTAATAGAGATTACGGGCCCGTGCTGGGAGAACTCGCATCCCCCTACCCGAGAAAAATTGTAACACGTATACAGGTAAATTCATTATGTGCCCCTACTATCACCATTGCTATCGAGGCATTTGAACACTTCCGCATTTTTTGGTGTTGATAGCAGCGGCAGACCGTTCATTTCGGGGCCCTGGGCTAACACTGTGTGCGGGACTACACAATTTACTCAAGTACTAAAAATTTCTGTATAATTTATTTTTTCTCAAGTTCTTAGAGAAGCTTAGATTGACACTAAAACCACCGAGCACTAAACTTTTGTTCCAACGATATTAGAACAAATGTAATATGATAATTTTAATAATTTCATTGATATTTATATTTATTAAAACCACAATTTCAAGAGAAAATTTCATGTTTCTAGAAGTTCGAAAAACTTTTCGTTATTGCATCCTCAGTTTGGATCGTTTTTTTCGAATTTTTGTTCGGCCCCGCTGAGAAATCTAATAATAGGATTGGGTTTATAATTATTCACAGTACTGCATTAATGGCGAGGAAATGGATATAAAGTTCCGAGTGCGGCGATACGTTAACTTGATTTCACCCGGCTAACGACGTGTAATCAGCACCGGAGAAATTGCAGTTGACTTTACAAATGGCCGCGCAAAGTTATTCCTGATTCGCCTGATTAATGACGCCTAAACAGCATTACGGTCGCTGCAACTGGTTTTACGAAACCCGTAACACGTGCTCCTGCCCACCATAATCAGTTTGTTGTTACAAAGCGCTTGTTTATTACCGATGGGATTGTTTGTCTTGATTCAAATCATTTTACGAAATCATGCAACGCTTGGGTCCTTGTAGAACTTTTTTTTGTAAACAATTTCAAACCCGACAAAATAACAGAACACAAAATAAATTCATAGAGTTATATTTAATTCTTGCTATCAGCTGGAAATTCACTTCAGAATAATAATTTAATGGAAAATTAACTGGCACATCGATTCAGGTTTATGGAGTCCCCATAGGACTCTTATTTATTTGTAAATTAAGTAGTTATTCATTTAAATTTACAAATCAATTATTACTATTTGCATGAAAACCTATAGATTGTTTTATGTCTAAAGTAATGGAAAAATTAATTTCATTAACTGGAAGTTGCTTTGCAAGTGTTTTTACAATACAGAATTTGAATTCAATCTAATTTTAATAGAACAACTTGTCAAAATGAGAATTGGCATAAACAATCTAATCATTCAATGATTTCTTTTTTATTTCACATATTAGCAATAGAAATACAGCTACGTATTTTATAATACAACTATACACGTATAAATGAGCTAATTTGTTCACTTAACTATTAACAGATTGAATAAATGAGACAAACTGCACATCTCACGGTCTCGTTATAATATTAATTAATTTATATTACTTTGTGGTTAAAAAAAACATATTTCAACAATTTTCACTTCAGTTTATACGTTGCAGGAATTTAAAAGTTCACTGACAGTCACTGTAAAACGTCCAAAAATGTTGAGCAGAAACAATGCATTGTCACAACACTGCTTCGACGACACAGGTTGAAAACAACACTAAAAATCGGTCAACAGGAATCGCGATTTGCCGACGTCCACGGAATCCAATGGGTTCGGGTGTTCTGGTCTGGGTTCAAGGGTCGCGGAAAATATCGTGTATCCTTGTTGACTCGCGCAGTCGCGCAACAAGCTGACGCGCGATTCGCAGCGCGCTGCTGCAGTGAATTGCGTTGCACAATGCAGCAGGTTGCAGACCGCGACTGCATGGCCAACGGAGCGGAACGTCGATTATCCGAACCTATCTGTTCTGATTAACGGTATTGGCGAACCGAGGCTGCGAATGGGAAAAGGACTGGAAGTAAAATCAATTTGACTAATTGATGTTAGATACTATTTCATTGCTGTCCTCTGATAAGCATTCGAACTGGAATTAAAATCATTTTTACCGATTGTTTTCAGATAACTATCTCGCCATTCTTTTCGAATAGAACTCGCAACCAGAAACGTTAGTTTTGTTGCTTCTCTCAACTGAAAATCTAATCAAATATACTAATCAAGTTTAGATTTAATGCTCGGCCATGCTCGAATCAATTTGACTGATCAAATTTATTATTTAGTATGAAATATTGGAACTGGAAATAAAGGTGGACTTGTCGGTTAGGCTCCCCCCCTCGGATTTCAATGACACTGAAATACGAGGTTACCATTCTGAACAACATTGTCGTGTAAAGTTTTTGTACAGGGCAGTATTTATTGTAGAGTATCTAAATTATAAAACAGCGTTTTTTATAATTTGAAATAACACTTCTTAATGGACACTCTCTCGTATATCGCTGAATACTGCGGATCTTTATGCAAAATAAAAATTACCTGTATTAATTAGAAGATACGGGAGCTACACAGATATGTACTGAACCCCTTAATAATTTTATCAAGTTCTTTTCTCAAGAAATTTGAACATATTTTTTCCTACGTTGTGTAATAATATTTGCCAGCGCGATAAAGCTGTTATCATGCAACAAGTGGCGAAGCGCCTCTGATTTGGTCTACATTACGGAATCTCCGGGCAAGGATGCAAATCGGAGTCAATAGGAGGATCAACATGGCTCGTCCTGATGCTGAAAGCTGGTCGACGATCACCGAGGAAGGTTTTACAGCCTGGCCGCGGACAAGAATTATTCTCTGGCAAAGCTCGCGACTAGTTGCCGAGGCTCTCGTTCGGCCCACGCATCGCCATTAACATCCGAAAGTGAACGTTCTTCCAGTCTACAAATCTCGAGCGGTGAAGGGAACCAATTTAGCGGCGTTCACCCCCTGCGTATCGTTAACCCTAGGCATCGCTGTCACTGTCCGCGCCGTCTCCCACCAGGAAACCGGCCGGAACCGTAAAAATCCCGGACGATGTCGGTCGTCGTGCACCGATACGTCGTAAGAACGTCGCACGACCTCCTCTGTGGGCGACCCCAGAAGAGTGTGCTCGCAGAAAAAGCTAAAGCGGCTGCCACCGGTCGTTAGGTTGACGTTTACGTTTCGCGCTTAACGAAGCACGCCGGAGCAATGTCGTACCTAACGATCGATAAAGTATAACGTCGTAGAAAGAAAGGGGCATCGACGTGGGCCGCGAGGCTAGAGACGCAGCTGGAGAGAGGAGCGAACTAGCAGGGTGCTCGAGTATCCGCTCTGATACACCGCGTCTGAAAAGTCGGAAAATTTTGTCGGAAAATGCGGCGGCTCCACATTTCGAATCTGGAAACCATAGCACGGAGAGAAACCTCGTATCAGTATCTTATACAGGGTCTCCCAAAAATGTACTTCCTTAATAGGGGCGATTCCTGAGGTAATTGGAAATCTGGAATTCTTGGGGTTATTTGAAGCAACTTTTTCAAATCATTGAAATTCTAATGTGAGCTTTTGCGGAGTGTACCTGAAAAATTAATTTTCAAGATATTTCTGGACGCTGCCCGGAAGACACGTGGGATACTATGTGTCGGATTGTTAGTAGCAATGCGTCAGCCAGAAAGCAAAAATGAATTTCGTTACGTGTGAGAATCACTGGCTAAGGCAATAAACCAGATGTCAGCGGACCCATTGGCCTGTGAGTGTTTCGTATACCTAACTTCCTGGGTAAGAGACAGAGCGCAGCCCTGGTCCTTCATCTCAAGTGGACAACGGACTTTTCCACGTTGCTCTTTTCGTTTTCTCCTCACTTCTATTAGGTGTGCAAATAAGCTCCTTCCCCCTTTTTTCTACGATCGAAACTTCTGACTGAATTCGAATTACTTCCCGATTTTGGTGCCATCTGGAAGAGCGTTCTTTTAGTTTTAACAAGAGTCATGATGAGCGCTCTAAGAGCTTCCAGTCCTATGTAACAATTTCAAGCAATATGGCATGTGAGAAGCTGTTGAAGCTACTGAAATGGTTCTGTATCTCACAGAACATGCAAAAAGTGGTACCAAAGATTTGAAGCCGGAAATTTTTATTTGGAAGAAAGTGCACCGAGAAAGTTCGACGTAGGTGGGTTAGAGGAATTGCTCAACGAAAATCCGACCCAGACGCAAGAAGAATTGGCAGAAAGATTGGGAGTCACCAGACAAGACTTCATTACATTTTATGTAATAAAATCTTGAATTTGGGAAGAAAGGGGAAAGAACTTATTTGCACACCTAATAGTAAAGCCTTCAACGCGATACGTCCTTTCGACCTCAGTAAAATAAACTAGAGTTATTGAATCACCCATTTCCAATACTATGTACTATTAGGGTCAAAGATTCAATATTCGACTAACGATGTAGGCAGGAAATAGCGATCATCGAACACCTCGGTGGATCGTTAGACGCGGCTCGAGACGTCGCATACTTATCGGAACCTTCTAGAATAGATTTACCGAGCTCGGTAAGCGTGCATTACAATTAGTAATTACTACACCTGGGACCGAGTGCACGCAGTGAGAATTCGCGTGGGCGCGCGCGCGCGGCTGCGCATAATCTCTCTCGGGGAGAGAGATGGATCCGGGCCGACCGTAAGTTCACGCGATATCCTGAGAAAAGAGAGGACCCTGGAGAAATGTCACGCAGTCGGGGAAAGTCTCTGTGAGATCGAATCTTCTCACGCAGCCGTAGCGCTCCGAACGCTTGCGGAGTGAGGGAACTGTGAACGAGAGTCGCCGGATCAGAGGAATTTACTCGAATTGAGGGGAAAAAGTTTACCCTTTCTCTGCCGGTACCGGGTTAGTCACGTGACGTTGTGACAAGGCTGTGCCGGAAGGGCGAGACAGGGATAGAACGCGTCACGTGACCGGGCTATGGCGGAAAGGTGGGGGAATAGCGCGTAGAGAGGGAAAGTAGAGTGGGGAGACAAGTCTTGATTTGGCAACTCTGCTGTGAACTTTCTAGCTGAAAACATTTGTCTCGCATGTCAAGCTTTACCATGCACTTCAAGAGTGTATTGAATATTGAATTGAAATCTATTCAGATCTTATCATTATTTAAAATCATTAAAGTCTTGGTTCAATGATTCTATAAAATTCGATTAACAATTTTTCTATTGTTCTGTTACTCCTCGAATGTTAGTCTAATAATTAGATTCCGGACCCTTATGCAAAAGAAAAAGTTTATACATCAATTGCAAGACGCAGGAGGCTTCTATCTTTTAATAATAGTTTTGATGTCGTGGAAATAATGTATTAATACTCCTAAAGTCTTTTAATCACTGTCCGAGATTGCACCTACTCATTTTCGTCATAAATGCTTGAAATCCGGAGTCTACTAATAATAAATAATACAATCTCTACTTGCAAACATTTTCTTCCGCTTGCTTACATAAAGCCAGAACATCAACAGGTTCCTCCTCTCCGCATCGTAACAATTACGATACGGTGTGTTTCATTCGGATGTTGTGTGTAGTTCCTGAGAAACTAAAGATGGCGTATGTGCTATCATTCAGTCGAGGGAGTGTAGGTTGCTGAAATGTTTGAACACAGGGCGGATGTCGCAGTTTGCGTAATAGGTGCGCAGGCCGTGGGCACATAGGCGCAAGATCAATTAGCAATTAAGGAGCCGGGTGACATGATCATTAGTCTATCTGCAGGGAGAAGGGGTGGGGGGTTCCATGCTAATGGGCGCTATTGGCGAACGGACGTCGAGCGTAACACAGCTAACTCTGCCTTCGGAACGGGCACCGATACATGCATTAAAGCTGAGGACGCCCGGCGCTAATGAACAATCATCGCTATTTCGCGCTGTCGAAACCTCGAACGAGCTTCGATAAAGCATCCTGTCTGAGAACGCGGCGACCATAATGCACCGGACGCATCGTCCCCCTTGAGACGGCTCCACGCTCCATGCCGGAACTATGAACTTCCGATAAACAAATTTATTAATAATTTCAGTGTATCGATCTGTGAAAACGTTTGAAAATGTCCCATGTACATTTGCGAATATTCTAAGCTTTTTTTTTAGTGTAGTGTTTGTTAGCGTAATTATTAGACTGCGGACTTGATGCATTTTTAACACAAATGAGTGGGAGTGTCACTTCAAAATATTAGTAATATTTTTTCAATCTATAAAATATATTAAGAAAGAAAATCAATTTTTATTTCACTTTTGTTCCCCTTTTTCAACTTGTTCCCCACAATTCGTGTTCCCTCATCTGATGACTCTGATACCACCGGAAGTGGCATTTGTGGCTGCAGCTTAAAGCTCAAGTAGTGGGGAACGGACTGATTGATGGTGGCGACCGAACGTCCCCTGAATTCGAGTAAATTCCCCTGATCTGGCGACTGTGGATCACAATCGAAAAACAATGAACTCGGAAGCGAACGAGGAGATAAGCGCGGAGCAAGGATCACAACACCTGTCACGGCGAGTTCGCCCGCAATGTTCTCTAGATGTTGCCATAAAAGGAACAAGATCGTAGTGCGAGGGAAAAAGTGAAGAAGAACAAGAGCAAAAAGAGCCCGAAGGACAGGATTTACGCAGGGCCTGGTTTGATGCGTGCGTGTAGCACGATGGCATCGAACATCGAGCCAAGAACACCTTCATCTGTCCCTGGTGGCCGTTCGAGAGGGACTCCTCGAGCGCCGGCCTACCGTCCACGATATTATCTGCAAGATGAATTGGCCGGTGCACCGAGTGCAAGCGGACTGCAACGACCCGCTGCACCGAGGGCACAGGCCTCCACTCGTACCGGCGCGGCGTCGCTGCCGTCTTTTCATTTTTCCGCTCACGCTCGGAAGGCCTTCGGGAATTTGCATCGCTCCACGCGTCTGACACGCGACGGCTGCGAAACGATGCACAGAGGAAAGAGAGAAAGAGGGAGAGATTGAAGAAAGAGAGTTTGCAAGCGTCCTCTCTACGATGGCTCCGCGATTCCGATCGAATTTAATTACTTGCTCGTGACGAGCGGAAATTAATTACCGCGCCACCGCGGACGGTGACGAGGAATGCGGACTCGGAACGAATGTTTTGCTCGCTGGTTTCCCTAGTCGATTTCGAGAACCTCAGACACCACTTTGTTGCCAACCCGTGAACCTGAGACCTGGCTAAAGGATGCTGGAGGAAATGTTCGATTCTCTGAGTTACGATCTTGAAGCTCTTCAGATATTTAATTTAGATGAATACAAGAGGTTTCAAGTTACTCATTTTCAATTCCTTGTGAAAATTGCAATAAAAATATTCTGGAGATAATTTGAATAATTAAAAGCAGTCCTAAGATCGATGCAAAATTGCATCATAATATTGATATTTAATGGGACAATTTGTTCCGAACGACTTCGAACATTTTTCATCGAAATTCGCTGTCTAGTGATAACTGTTGCTGAGACCAAAAGAAAGAGTCCTCTATCCAATCGTCCAATGCTCCCCAGCAGCGCCGGGTTCACGGTTTTCGCTCGGATTTGGTAATCCGTGGCAGCGTGACTAGCCGTCACGTCTCCAATTTTTTCCAATTTGCAAGGTTGCTTGTGCCGTGGTTGCCACATAGTGAGACCCAGATTGCTTCCAACCAGCGGAAACGAAGGTTAATCGAGGTAGCTGCCAACCCATCCTACCAGTCCTTATATTGTACGGCTTACAGGCCTGTAGACATCTACAGGCGATAAATCCGACGGAAAAGCTGATCTGGCTCTCCGCTTTACAGTCATTTTCTCTTGTGTGGGGATACCTACCCTATATACACGGTGTCCGTTTAAACTCGGTATCAACTCTATACGAACAATAAAGTCAACAAAGCAACAACGCGAGAGTTTCAAGAGCAATCGAGGATCAATGGGTCATATGCAAATTTTTTTAAATGTTCAATATAGGCCATAAAAAACAATGGCTTTTAGTATTTTCTCCAATTTTGCCAAAATTCCTAAATTATCCGAATAAAATTCATAACTAATATAAAATTCAATTGTACGATAATATGTATCCCCTATTAAAATGAATTACTATACAAATTAACTTTAATTTAAAATTCACCAATACTATGAAAAATTAACTGTTGGATATGGAAGTATGCCTGTATTATGCTGGGTGCGTGTGCCGACCGCCAGAGTGTGTGCGGATGAGCGACACCTGTGAGAGAGATCTATAGAGCGCAGATCGATGTATGGCTATAGCGAAAGCACACGTGTTTAGAAATGTTCAGTATATCAAATAAATATATTAATATAAGTGTTTTCAAACTAAGAGTATTGATTAATTCTAACATTAACTACATACATTTAAAAATATAGCAAAACTAACCAAAGCTAATGGAAAGGCCAATAATTCACGGATGAAGAATGCTGGGATTAATAACGAGCATTTTCACAGAGAGTGTCGCACATAAATTTTCGCTGTCGCGGACACCTGACTGCAGCCAGGCCACCGAATCATGCCGCATTCCTCCGGACGCGACGCAGTAGTGAATAAACATCCACCTGGTGAACGTCGAACAAAGTTGATCGCGGCTCCCCGAGGTCTTTTCCAATTTAGGCCAACATGCAAATTCGCCCCCGGCGCTCCGCTAAGTCACGCGCGGACATGCCCTGTACATAACGATCCCGGTGTTACGAATGTATTCGAACCGGGACCAACCTCGCTATCTATCGATCGCCTTTACACGCTGTTTTATGGCCCGCTCCTCGCGACATCAATCTGACGTCTTCATTCATCAGAAGTTTGCGCTCGAACCGGGAAATGTTGAGCTCCAGTGATAAATTGTTGAAGTCTCGAGGATTAAGGGGATATTCCCATTTAGAGCCGTCGATATCAGACAATTTATGACATCAGACTTGATTAGGTAATTATTGCTCGAATTTTGCATATATGCTCAGCTATACCTCAAGATAACATAATTTTTATGCAATTTTTCTTATTAATATTTAAATCATGAGTTCTGCAGCATATCTCAATAATGGACCGATCAGTCTTCTTCAAAATAGATAGATATTGTATATACGAATAGATATGTTCCAAAAATGTATTTCTTTGAAAAGGATAATTCACTCTGACATAACCTGTAGATTTCGACTAATATATCCCCATAAAATCCAGCACAAAACCTACCTAAGCTCGCTCTAAACTAACACGGTCTAATTTCCAATAAAAAGCAACACGAAGCAATAAACAGTCGTGAGCACAATATTTGCACAATAAAATGCTGTCCCTGTGTCGAGAGCATCTATTCCGTTGAAGAAATAAATCACAGAACCCATAAAAACCAGATAGAATCATGCTACTTCGAAGGTCCCAAACGCTGCTAATCAGATAACGGAGAAATTTGCAGAAGAAAATGGCGGTCGGCCAGTCCAGCTTCGCCGATACCACGTGTAAACGAGGTCCACTTAATGCCTCTAAAACACCATAATCAACGTTCGAGCACGTTTATAAACAGAACTATTCGGAGTAATCAAACGGAACGATATCGTAAAACGGAAAGGGGCACTCGTTCGCCGGATGGAATGCGTAAGAGACATGTAAAGACTGTGCCGGATATAAAGCAGTCCTCCCGAGAGATCGTGTTCTCACGTCCACCCCACACGATGCACTCCCGCCGCACGGTAACGCATAAAACAAGAGAAGGCCCGGCTGACTTTTACGAGTCGCGAGTTGTTTGTTCATGAAATTATCGAGTCGAGTCGAGTTCCGCGAGCCCCTTTAATTGCGCGCTCGTCCTTTGCCACCGCTTTAACTGCCACCTTTGAACCGGCGGACATCGCAGGCGTGAAACATCGTTTCATTAACGTCAAACTTAGCCGGTGAATGACTCTGCTGCCGCTTGAATTCGTTAACACTTCGAACTGGTCGGTTCTATTAACGGTGACGCCTGATTGCTCGCTTGCTAAATACATGACGCCTTCGACAATTTTTCATTTTTGAACGGCTGGATGGAAATTTGTAAAACTTTTATCATATTCAGACAATATTTCAAAGTACATACAGAAAAATGCTCAGCTCAATAAATTCATTTTTTAAAAAGCTGTTGCTAATTGAATTTGTTACGAATAGAACCTGATCATCTTTGGAAATGCATAAAAATACATTCACTTAGGAATTTCTAATTTTTAAACGGCTGGGTGAATATTTATAAAATTTTCATCATATTGAGACAATATTTCAAAGTACATACAGAAAAATGCTCAGCTCAATAAATTCATTTTTTAAAAAACTGCTGCTAATTGAATTTGTTACGAATAGAACCTAATCATCTTTGGAAATGCATAAAAATACATTCACTTAGGAATTTCTAATTTTTAAACAGCTGGATGTATATTTCTAAAATTTTTATGATATTGAGACAATATTTCAAAGTACATACAGAAAAATGCTCAGCTCAATAAATTCATTTTTTAAAAAGCTGCTGCTAATTGAATTTGTTAAGAATAGAACCTCATCATCTTTGGGGATGCATAAAAATTCATGGACTTAGGAACATTTAATATTTAAACAATTGAACGTAACTTTCTAAAAATGTTGCTACCAAAATGCAATATTTAAAAGATAAAATGTACTACTTTTTAAAAGTAAAACTATAACAAAATTACGTCAAGGTTCACTCTCGTTTTGGAAAATGAAACTGCAGTTGCAAGGTACCATAAACCACTCGAATGCTGGCCGAGTATTATTGATCTCAAGAAAGCCAAGCACACAAATTCCTCTTCAGCCATCATTCCCGATATTTTTGCTGCACATGGCGGATCTCCGGGCATAGTTTCCCCATAAATACAACGGAGGCCGAAATGCAGTTCGCGAGCATTTACATAGGCCACGGAATTGATAAATAATAACGGGGGGACGAATAATCGATGTCGTGGAACAAGTGTACGGCCCTCGGCATGAATATCGACGTATGGGAAAAATGGCTGCCTCGAGTTACGAGGGATCGCTCAGCCATGCTGGCGTTTGTCCTGATCGAAGGTGATTTTATAAAGGAGGCCGCCGTGACGGAAGATATTGTAGAACAAGTTCCCTGTGCCGACTGGGTGGCCCGCCGTGCATACACCAACACAATTTCCCTCTTATTGACTCATACGTTATGCAACTCCGATCCCACCGACGAAAAACTGCAATTCCACTATCCGAGCCGTCGCGGAAACCCATTAAAGACGCAGTCTCATGTAGACAAAAAATGTCTAAAATTCTATTTTTTAAGAGTATAGAACCTAAAAAGTACTTTCTCACATTTCAACTTAAAGTAATTTTTATTAAAAATTTTCCGAGTCGATAAAAATATATTTCTTTTTTCAATAATTTTGTCATGTTGAATTTCATTTGTCATTCATTTTATTTAATATTCCGACAAAATATCTGAAAACCTAGAAAGGGGTAGTTCCCGAGGTCATTTGAAGCAACTTTTTCCTTTACGAAAATAATCTCCACGTAGTAGTCGCGCTCTGATTGGCTCATGTTTTTCGTGAATAACTGACAATGGCTCGAAAACATTTCCGCAAAGGAAAAAGTTGCTTCAAATGACGGGGAGATTACGATTTCTGTGGCCCCTCGTTTTGAGGTTATATTTGACAACAGAAACCACAGGTTTTCCGACATTTTTGGGACACCCTGTATAATTAAATAATAATATCTATTTGAACATGTAGAATTACAAGATATTTTTGCTGTAAAACGCTCTTTATGAATACATCATGCACAGTGTCATTGCTCATTACTAACGTGTTTATTACCACCGACAAGATTACTGTTAATTAAACAATCCAGGCATGGAGCGTGTAACTATCGTATGGAGATTGAGTATGAATTATTCATTGCAATAATTACCGTGATCGACGTAACATTAAACTCTCGATACACCGTTAACAACCTGTCGTTTCGATCAATTATTTTTTGCTCAAATGTCAATAAAGAACGATACTCTGTATTTCAGTTAATGAGTACTTACCGTTTGATGCTCGCTTCACACTCGTGGCTTTTGATCATTTTCCTTTCCAATTGAACTTCCGAGATTATTTCAAAACACCTTCAACACTGAAAACGATAGAAACGAACAGATATTATTTAGATGGCAGACCGAAAAAGGAAATTTGACATAAGTCAAAACACCTTCTAAGAGTTGTCAAAAATAATCATTTTTAATAAATCATCCTTATATATTCAGACATTTGCAAAAATTATTTTGAACCTGTAATTATTTAAGGCATTGATAAAGATCTATCTTCGTAGTATACGAAAACTGCAATTGCTACTTTCAATCGCTTCGGAAAAATTTCACCACCGATTTATGTCAATAAATAATCCTGCGGTTATTGTTTCCACTTACTTACTTATTCTGTTAATAGGATTGCTCAGTTTCCGTTTGATGTTCACTTTACACTCGCAATCATGGCTTTTGGGACGAACCATTTTCCTAATTAAACTTTCGAGATTATTTCAAAACACCTTCAAAATCGACAATGATAGAGACGAACAGAAATTATATGTATAATAGGTGTCAGACCGGAAGAAGAAATTTGACATAAGTCGAAGTACTTTCTAAGAGTTGTTGAAAATAATCATATTTACAGAATCATCTTTATATATTCAGAGAAATTTTCAGAGAAATTTTCAGAAATTATTTTGAACGTATAATTATTCGTAGCATTGTATTATAATATACACAGGTAATCATCAATAGCTTTTTTATTGAATTATTCTTCCAAAAAATGCAAAATCTCAAGAATATAGGTGGCGCCACATTGATACACCGACAGTGTATTTCGCGATTTCTATTACATAACCTCAAAATGTCACTTTAACCACATTGTTGAACCCAGTAAAATTGTAGAAATGTACACTTGGACCACCCAGTACAGGTTGCCGATGACGTCAGTGGTGTGCTCGAGAAGAAGGCATCGGTCAACGTCGTGGCATGAACATGCAAACTGACAGACACGACTCTATCAGAGATCGTAGACAAGATTCAACATCGTAAACCTCGAACCTTTCTCCTCTCCTCGTCTCTCCGTGCTTCGTGCCAGTTAACTGTTTCGCTTTCGTATGATCCAGCAACATAAAGCTCGGTTCCTCCTTTCATGGGCTTGCGTGTACACCATGTACAGAATAGAATATTCACTCCCCTAAGCTATTCCATTCGCATTTTTCATCGTCCTTGCTCCAGTATTCCAGATCCTTCTTACACTGGAGCTTTGATTATCCGAACTGAACGGGGAAACACGACTGTTCGAATATTGGAACAGTAGCTACATTCAATTTTTACTGTATAGTAAACAATGTTGCATATGGATTGCCTTGGGTTAACCTACTTGCGTCTGAGGCATGCTGGGATACTTCCGGCATCAGAAGTTCGGTTAATCGAGGTTCTATTGTGCTTTGAGATCTTTCTGTCAGACAACTTATTTTTATGAAACTGTACAGGTTTGTTTATACCACATCTTGTATTTATTAATATTTATTAGGAATGTTATATTTATCAGTGCTGCTAGAATTTTTATTTATTGTACGGTTCACAACAGGTGAATGATTACGAAATTGGCAAGGAGAACAACGATCGTCATTTGTTTTTGAAGGAGAGAGCGTCATGTCGCCACGAATAGACGGGACACACTTTGCCGGACGCTTGTGAGGAATAAACTGTGTTCGTAAGTTTTTCTATTTTATTCCCGGGTTTTACTTATTTATTCCTAACCTGGTCTTAAATGATTATTATTATTGGAAAAATTATTAGCATCGGAAGTAAGTGGTTGGTAAGACTCTCCTAAACCTTGATCTTCTCTGTCTGTCAATATAAAGTATGTACTTTTAAATACTTCTAATTAGTAAACGCTACGTTTAGGGACCCCATAAACAAAGTTTACGCGGAGCCATTCTCGGCCCACGCCGTGCACCGTGACGCGCTGCAACCTAATTGACGACTATGATGTCCACGTTACCGATATCTCCGAGGCTTCGATACCTACACACCATCCATTACGTCGATTTATCACTGGCCAAAGTTTCCTATCGCAATCTTTCACGGGAAACGACCGTCTCTTGTCCGGCGGCCATCGTTAACGCGTGTCGACAGTGTTGCAACGGTGACATTAATTCGCCGGGTGATTGAATAATTGACAGGCATTATTTCGCGGCTGCTAGACCGTTGAAGTCCTGAACGGAAACGTCCGTCGACTATACGTAGTTCCTGTGTACATCACGCTATGCGATAGCACGATTAAATCAGGATTGTTTTCTCTATTTTCAAAGCGTTAATGAGCGAGAAAAAATTTTGTAATACATACTACAATTTTCTTACAATTGAAGCAAACGAGTTGAGATTTCTTGACATGCTAGAAGACTTAGTTTGATAAGGGTAAACGGAATTTTAAAAAGTTACGGTCAATTTTTTAAACTTTTTTATGTGTGTTTCTCTCTCTCCACACATAATAAAAATTGAAAATATGCATTTAGTAGATCTACGTCAATTGTACATATACCTGTATGCAGGAACAGAGTGTGGGATGTAAGAAACCTCTCGTATTGACGGCACAAATAGACATATGTATATTCATTAAACTCACACACGCTATCGCTGGCGCTTAGATTCGCTGTCGCTATCACCCAAAAAGGACCCTCTCGCATTGTTCTCGCTCCTTATGTACATTTGCTTACATTCACTCTCTCTTTCTCTCGTTATTCCGTTCTCTCACTTTCTCAGACACACTCTTTGTCTCGCGCGTCCCTCGCTCGCATTCGCATCGTCGCGCGTCGTGTTTATACGGTTTTTTCCGGGGTCCACGATCTTAACCATATGATTGGCCTACTCCGGGCATTGCTCCCTACATATACGGTGCCAATTTCATGCAAATCCGTTAAAATTGCTATAAGCAATAAATATTTGAAGACCGGAGTCGCCAGAGTAAGACTCGTGTCCCCATTCTACGGTCACGTAACGCGTTTCGTCTCTCAGGGAGAGAGGGTAACTGTTCCCCCTCAATTCGTAGTCCCTCCTCTCACCTGGCACGACTTACGACTCTAAATTGACGATAAACCTCATTTTGGTTTAAAGCAATAAATAATAATAATATATTCTACTTTGACTTACGAGTCCAAAAAGGCGACTCATAAATTGCAACAAGACCTGCATAAATTGTTCATTTCTCCACATATAAAATATGTAAAACGTATGCAAGATGTATTTGCATAAAAATCGGCAGCCTACTCATCAGCCTCGCGTAACCTATCTTATCAAGCGTCTGGATCATGGTCGATCTGAAATTCATCCCGGTTGATCGAGCTATCGACCGGGTTTTGCTGCCGCGGTCGTCACGCAACGATTAGTCGCGCCTTTCGATTAGGATTTTTCCGTGGAGCCGGCACGCCGGTTTTCAGGATCGTTAAGACGAGTTCGAGGTTTCGCTGATAAATGTAGGTGGCTTGGTCGGGGCCCGTTATCGCTGAATCACGCCGCGGATAGTTTCGGAATTCGCCTGGCATGGCGGTGCAACGCGTTGCGGAGCGTTGCAGCAGCAATGGTGTGCACGTGTTGCAACCGCTTTGATAAAGAAGGAAATCGATGCATGCCGCGATACTGACCGCAACGCGCGCAACGTTCACAGCAAGTAGCAAGGGACGTTTTGACATTTAGCAGCGGCGGCGCGCTCACCGTGCCGGCCGCTCGCTAATTGCGTCGATTAATAATTTCAATAGTTCGACAAGACCGTGGGGCTAATGGGTGTCACCGGGGGCATCTGTCTGGCCCCCCGTGTACACCCCCGGGGAAATTCATGGCTTGTCCGCTGCCACGAGAATTCGTGCTTCCGCGCATTCAGCCAGACTATGGGAGCGTACGCTATCGGTGTGCCTCTCCGAGCGAATAATTCAACGTTTCGTAATCGTTATACGGACCCTCGCGCAACTACTCCCGGCTGCGTTAGCCTTAAAAAGGCTTCTTTGAATTTAGCAGACGGTAGACCTCTGCGGACCTTGCTTCCTCCATTTTCTACCGATCGGATTTCTTTTGGCGTCTCGATCTTCTTATTCTGTACAGTCACTCACAAAATTGTTGTTACTGTACAAGCCTGGTTTGTGAGAAAAACAAACATTTTTATAGATTTGAGGTCTCAGAAAATAATTAACCATTGAACTCGAACAACACATTGTCGTTTTATTAACAAAAATGAAGACATAGTAAACATTTATCACCTTCATTTTTTTAAGTTGCACTACATATTTTTCAGCACATAATATTATTGCTTATGTCAATGTATATGTATATGTTTACCCAATTAGGACCCAATTAGTTTAGATAATTGACGCTCTGCTTTCAAATTTAGCAACTTCAAACTTCTTTGTAGAGCTTCGGACATTTTTCCCAGTTAATAAATTACAAGCTCACCGAATAATTAGTCGAACCCGGGCGGACAAATTAATACCGCGAGCACGATGTCCGTCGCACAATTAAATTTCGTATCGCTATATAACTCTCGAGAATCGGATCGGATCGGATCGGCCTCGAACCGGTCCGAGCCAAGCTCGCCTTTAAGGAGTCCTCGGGGAAAAAAAGAACAAATTAAAAAGCCAAAGGGGAATCCCGCGGTAGGCGTGCAGCTCGCGTATTTGGCGCTCGATCCGAGGGTAAAAACGAGAAGAGCGCTCCTCTCTCCGGCATCTTGCACACCTGAAAAACAGTTTTAGTCGCAGCGGGCAGGTGTCACATTCCATCAGTCGGTCCACCCGAGATCCATTTCGGCCGGCGGCGATTATTGCCCGGAATAAATTAAGTTGTTTCTCGCTCCCCTCCCCCCTCTTTCGCTTCTCAGAAGACTTCGAATCGGAGAATGCGACTGGTTAACTACCAATTGTCGTTTTTGCGCACTGTTCGATGCAACGAGGCGAACTCGGACCTCGAATGAGTCCCGATCGTAGATGTGCAATTTCATTCCGATATAAGACGACAATGAGTGTTTCGGAATAAGAAAATCGCTATCCCCTTCAAACCTAACGTTCTTCGTGTTCACAATGCAAAATGATATGTTCACAAATTATCTGCAAGGAGAAGAAGCTAAATACAAATTTATTTCTTGTGTAAATAATTTTCTTTCTCTATATTTTTATTGTTTTACGTTTCATCTACTCGTTTTTGCCATATATGCTTTAGGTCCCTCCTTGAAGTGTGGTCAGATCAGGGGAATTGACTCGGGGGATTACCCTCTCTCTACCAGTACCGGATCAGTCACGTGACGTTGAGAATTGGAACGCGTCACGTGACCGAGCGGAAGCTTGGGGGGATAACGTCGTAGAAGGGGAAGGTAGAGTGGGGAGACAATTGTGCACAACATGTCTGTCGACTTATCGAATGACATATCGTCGATAGAACTTTGCTCAAGGCTGTTCCCTCGGCGTTTGCGAGTCCCGAGCGCGGTTTCACCCACGCACGAAAAAATCCGCAGCACAGGTTCATGGATTTTCTTCCGGTTGCTAGAACACCGTGTTCCCATAAAGTCCAACTAAGGCTCGCGGTGCACGCCACCCTGGGCCATTGACTTACGTCGGTTCTCGTTAAAGGGACCCCGTAGGAAGATCGACTTGGCATGCATGCAGTCACTCGTTGTTATTCCTATTCTCCGACGTCTCCTTTTCCTCCCATATCTTTATGAGCGCTCGCCGCTCGCCGGGGCCGGGTTTGTTTCACGGTCCCGTTTCTTAATCCCCCGGGTTCATTTTGCTCCAATTGTTCGTTCGACTATCGGTACGCCTTACTTTATCTGCGGCGCGGTCGCACTTTATTGGCAGTAATCCAATCTGCGAGATAGAGATCTATCTACCGCCGGTTTATGTTAATAAACAATCCTGCGTTTATTATTTCCGCGTTGCTGGTGTGTCTGCATGTCCTCGCGAGGCATATTTTTCGGCTTGCCAACCGGTTATCGCCGCGAAGATGATCCGATAATTATTGGTGTGCAATATCTATTGAAGAAGTTGATATGTTGGAAAAAATGAAATTTCATTGGGACTGAGGCTGCAGAAGGGGTAACTTGAAAGATACTGAAAGTATCTTTAAAAACAACATACTCCTGTATAAATTAACTAACAAAGATTCCTGTCCAACAAGAATACGACATAGCATTTCTCGTTTATGTACCGTCGTGTGTGTGGCAACTTGAATATAGTATATTCTTTATTTTTATAAAGATGTTTATTCATAATGGTCGCATTTGCATCGAGGTAAAAAATCTTAAAGTAGTAATGGTTCCAGTGTACAAGTGTTCGCAAACATTAAGAACGATCGAGACGGACCGATTAAGCAAAGCCAATTGGAAAATTCAAATTACGCGCCGTTCAAACAAACGGACATGCCTCTAAGATGGAACGACTGTTCCGGAACGGGGCTCTGCATTTTCATATCGCGTTCCAGCGTTTTAGCTCGGCAGATCGCCTTCAGCGCTCGTAGAGTACCCAGCGCAGGCGATGGACGATGGTATGCTGATGATGAGCGATATTGCTCGTTCGAGCGAGAAATCGTTCGAGTTTCCAGCCCCGCTGGTGGCTTTACGATATTGCCGTTTCGAAATATGCTTTTCTGACGAAGCAATACACCGGAGAACACCGAACACTAAGCTGATCTTTAATCCGCTTTAACTGGCCGTATCTGTTGTTAAAATTTTTCGGTTTTACGAAAAATTGAAAGTTACCAAATTTATTCAACTTGTTTAAACAATTTTGAAAGAGTACCGGACACCCCGGGCAATTTTGATTCGGTCGCAATATAAATTCCATCGTTATGCAAAATACACGAGATAACACCTCCTCCGAAACCATTTAATCCTATCTGAAACATTTTCCGATAAATACTTTCCAAAACGTTTATACATTTCAACACCGAATCCCAGCTGACAAATGCACTCGGAAAGAAAGAAAAACATTAAGTGGTTGTCCGTAGCGGTGTACTTACATACATACAGTCAGCCGCAAAAGTATTCGCTCACTCTTTGAAAACGAATAACTTTTATAAAATTGATTCAAACGAGTTTTTTGAGACGTTAGAAGAAATTACTAGGTAATTTGTACAAAAAATTAATCAAACGCATTAACATTGGTTAAAATTGCCAAGAAAATTAAAAATATAACTTTTGTAGATGTAAATAAGTTATTGCATGCATGAAGTTTCATCGAAATCGGTTAACACAATTTTTGTTAGTTTTAATTATTTACAGCTCAACCATAATCGATTTTGATGAGACTTTATGCACGCATATACCATACTTAGATCCGCGAAAGGCATATCTTAAATTTTTATTATAGGCGCAGATAAAAAAGTCAAAAATTATAACAATTACCTTTTTTTTTAACGTTCATTATCTAGCGTATTATTCCTTCTAACATCTCCAAAAAAACTCACCGTTCGAGCCAGTTTGATGAAAGTTATTAATTTTCCAAATGGTGGAGGAATACTTTTGCGGCCGACTATACATTGCAAAATCTCCGGTGCACTCTAATCCTCGGCGGGAGCGACAAGTCGTTTCATAAATTCATTTCGCCTAGATTTTCTCCTACTTTAGGGCTGCTGGGAGGTGGGAGGAGGGAGGGGGTCTATCGAGCTAGAGTCGAGTATAATTGAGATATCGATTTCCGCGTAGTTCGTAAATTTTCGCGGTCGCGCTGACCGATGCATTATGCATAAACGGCGCGGGCTCACACGTGGCCCGGGAAACTTTCGAATACGGCGACGGCGGCCGTTGTTGGTTATTGGGGACGCGCGAGGCAGTAAATTAGGCGGAACACTTGTCTCGAATTATCGGTGATTGTAACACACCTCCTACAATAAGGATCGGCGATCGTTCTCGCGAGCCGCGGGATAAATATCGTTCGCACGGTTACACCCGTTTTAATTTCAACCAGTAATTCAGCCGGCGCGGCCAGGAAAGAAACGGATCGGAATCGGATCGAGTCGCCTGTGTGCTGGTACACGCGTATGTAAATAGATCGATACGCTTGTAGGAACACGATGTTAATCGGGAATCGCGTCGGCCGATTGACAATTTGTGGCCTGCGTAACGGAGGCTTTATCCCGTGTGCCGGATGTTGCGGCGATTCAACTCCACCCACGGGATCACGGGAAAAATCCGTAGTGATCTACTTCGCGTTCCTGGAAGACCGCCTCGACCGTTTCCACTGGATCCTGACTGCGTTTCCTGCGGCTCCAAAGCCGCCCTAACCGTGTCAACCCCTTATTCTTTTCACAGCTACAATCAACTTTTTTGTCATTTTATAACTTTCTATAGTCCAACAAAAGGATAGGACACCGTATTCATTTGTTATAACAAGTGAAATTTCTTGTATACACACGTCGCTTTACACTGGTCTTAACTAAAATGTTATTTCTCATAATTTTATTTAGAAAAATGAGAATTTTCAAATTAGTAGTACAACCAGTTTCGTTGAATACTCAGCATTTTGCACTGACTCCTTCGATTTTTATCACGGAAATGATAATCGAGCCATACTCGGACCAATACGTTTGGGCACAGACTTGTATCACTCGTGTGCCATTTATGTTCAGCACATTGTTTTAACTCGTCAGAAGTTAAAAATAGTCGGCTCTTCCGAAAATATGTAACAAGTTCGGGAGGAAAGGAGACAGAACGTGTGTTCGCTTGGGAAGATCGTGGAAGCCAGAGAGGAGAACGCATTATGAGCTGGTCTAGTGGTCACTCCGAAGCCCGCGTGGGCGTTCACCTATGATTGCTAGGAGTTTATGCTCCCACACTGTCGGTACTTCCAACTCGTCGATCATGCACGGCGCAGCTGTGCGGATCTGGAAACCATTCTGAGATCGATCTACGAAACTAGACGGTCAGAAGACAGCACGTTTTAGGAGTTACTGAATGTCCATTTGGTGGACATTGTGTGCATGTACCTTGGTAGCACTTTGAAGCGTTGTCACGGATCGAGAAAGATTTATTCATTAAGATGGCTCGGAAAATATTCGAGAAAGCTGATCTGAGGGAGTTGGCATCAATAAGCTCTGGAAGACAACCGACTCTATGAATATTCTCGTGCCTAATATAAAAGTTCGAACTACCTCGCGTTACATAAAACTAGAGACTCGAGTGCATCAAATTCTGTATCGCTGACTCATTATCGGCGCATTAAGATGTCCCAGGTAGAATGTTGGATCTCCGAGAACCACTTGACTGGTTATCGAGGAAAGCGTAGGAAATCTTGAAAAGTTATTGGACAGTGTAATCGCAGGATACATGTGGAAAGCGATCCACCGACTCGCATAATCTCCGCAACCGGCGCTCGTTCACGTTCGTTTTGGTTCTGTTACAGATCGAGAAAATCAGCGAGGCGAGTGACAAGTCGGAGGGCATATAATCGAGGTAAGTTGGTCGCCGGTGAAAACCTCTCGATCCTTTTTGCCAGCTTTCGTCGTTTTTGGCGGACCGTATCAATACGCCGTTCAGGTGGAGCGAACATAAAGGCGCTGGGACGAGCGACTATAATAGCGTAGAGTATCATAGAAATTATAGTAAAGTCTTCGAGGGCATTGCCTGGCCGAAGGCTGCGCAGACCTGTCCACAGAGATGGGCAAGCAATCGAACGCTGTGAACCTCGCGTAATAGGCCAGCGGATTTTCCCCAAAAGATTCCATTCAGGACGCCAAACTTTTTTCCCCACTCTACCCTTCCCCTTCCCTCCTGTAGTGCATGCGTCACAGTGTCACGTGACTACTCCGGTACTGGCAGGGAAAGGGTACTTCCCCTGATCTAGCGACTCAAGAGCTCTAAATGCATGGTTGCCACATCTTTTTATGAGATTTTTGACTCTTGCGACAATAATCAAAACAGATATTGTTGGTCATTGTTTCTGAAAGTTGTCTTTCGAGGAGAAAAAATTGAAAATGGTTTTCCACGTCGATTCCACGTAATTAGACGCCTAAATCGTATGCATTTCTAATCTAAAAAGTGCCCGGAGTTTTTCCATGGAGGAAAGCGGACAGTCTGCGTGGCGAAATGATATTTAAGTCGGCAAAAAGGTGACAGAAGGTCGTACAAAGTGGTACATGCGTTGTCGATTAAGCGAGATTTGTAGGAAGTTAGTGGTAGTTAGGCTTCGTCTAAAGAAACGCGAACGAATTTATTGCACAAGCTAATATTAATCCTCTGGCCGCGAGCGACGTGGAAATCGAGTTCCGGTCGCAATAAGGACCTCGATTATCCGGCTTAATGGGGAGACGAATGGTGCGGATAGATCGAGACTCACCGGATAATCGAGACATGAGTGAATAAACTGCACGGTTTATGTGTGCTGTAGGTATTCTATATCACAGGAAATGCGTTCTCTTTTGGCTCGTTCTACGGCGAATCGATCACTTTCTGCTGAAACGGACTCCACTGTAGTAACAGCGAATTTGGGAGGGGTTTAAGTCATCACTATGATTTCGTTTGAGAAATACATTGGTTAAAATAAAAATAAGAGCTCTACACAGGGTGTCCCAAAAATGTACTTCCTTGGAAGGGGTGATTCCTCAGATCATTTGCAGCAACTTTTCCCTTCGCGAAAATGTTCTGCGAGGCTTTGTTCAGAAGTTATTAACGAAAAACGCGGGCCAATCAGGGCACGGCTACGACGGGCCCCGTTGAACGTGGCGTTCACATTGGCTGAGCCGGGGCCTGTCGTAGACGCGCTATGATTGGTCCGTGTTTTTCGTTAATAATTCCAGAACGAAGCCGCGGACACCATTGCTGTAAAGGAAAAAGTTAGTTCAAGTGAATTGAGGCATCATCTCGTTTAAGTACTACATTTTTGGGACACCCTGTATATTGAAACGGGAAAGTGTATGTATACATAGTGCATTCCGCAATTCTCCATTGAGATGGCCGAATATTTCAAAGGAAAAGACGGCTGTCCAATGGAGTGCTCTGAAGTTGTCGCCAGTTTCTACCGATTTCCCATCTGCACGTATCTTCGGATCCTGATTATGTTTTAATAGGCCAGGAATCCTTACCAGCGCCAATCTTTTATCTAATGGAAAAACAGGTGGAGGAATGCGGTCGTAAACTTTTCTCTGGAATCGACAGTTTCTTCGGCGCCTATGTGCTTTCTTTAAACTAGTAGTCGTAACTTTCGACAGCCGACGAAGTTCTTATTGGATCCCCGAGTCCTCTAATGGGTCTGTTTCGAGGCTACCGGTGTACCGCAACGAGTCAATCAAACGATGATTTTTTCTATAAATCTGTTAACGAGCACCGCAGTGCATTAATTAAATTCCACGAAGACTGTGGAACAGGGAATGACTGAAATGGACTAACGACACTTTGCTTTTATTCGTTGAGGATTTTAGTACCTGTACAACGCAAGATACAGGAAAGTGAGTAACACGAACAAAAGTTTAAATTTATGGCAACTACGGGTATATTAAATGCAAAATGTAAAAATTATTGCAAGCAATTATAGCTGGTGCCACATATTCATCTGATTACAATATTTGAAAAATACACAAATTTCCACATATTGCTTATTAGAGGTTCTCAATCTGCTCATAAGCGACGGAGCTTTCAAATTGAAGCAAAAATTTAAAAACACATATTTTTGATAACTTTTTCAAAATAAAACTTTTTTTTACTTTATTATTTGTTGAAAAATAAAGTATTGTTGCACGTAAAGCACACTTTACCTTCTGCGGCACGATTCCCCCACGCTTCTGTCGCGGCCCGGTCACGTGACGCGTTTCGTCTCTGTCGTGTCATAAATTCGTGCTCCCTCCTCTCATCTGATGATTTTGGTACCGCCAGAAGTGCATGGCATTTGTGGCTGAAGCTTAAGGCTTAAGTAGTCGGGAAACGGACTGATTGATGGTGGGGACCGTGTGTTTCGACGAAGAAGACGTTGGACAGGCATAGCTTAATAAATACAAACCTTTGAAACATCTACTTTCAATTACCATTTGATGAAGCCTTGATTAAGTCGAAGAAGAAGAATGCTGTAAATAAAAGTGATGAGAAAGATATTCGTTGAAGCATTCTATCAATGACTTCACAGTGCTGACGACATATGTCTTCGAGCTGTCTCGTCTCGAAGTGAGCAATGTCTGTCATCATGGCTTGTCTTCAACAATTCAATATAGCATATCTTCGACGAGTAGCAACACGTCCCAGCAATCTTTCTGGCTTGTCTAGCTTGGGCACGTCAATGTGCTGGTGAAAAGATCATCGATCATCATTAGCTGCCGCTCCGGGACTCACTATTACCACCAGCGCTGAAGCTTTAAATAATTTCAGCAGTCACTCTACTGACAAACCTAATTCTCCCATAATTCACCACTTCTGCTTCACAATTCAAATAGCCCAGACATTGGTCAAATATTCGATTGAAAACGAAATTGGATAAATTGAAAATCGTAGTTGTTTTTATACTATCCTTACGATGAATGATGGTTTTATTTTTATTACAATCAAAATTTTAAAAATTCATCCGAGATCTATATTTTTTTTGATTTAAAGAAAACTGTTTTTCCAATTGTATTTTTATGCAAAGTCATTGTTATTCAAATAGCATTTGAACTTATGCCGTTTCTAGCTTTGCTGGTCGAGCTTAAAATTGGAAGTTGTTCGAGCAAAAGCTTTTAATTGACAATTAAACAAATTTATTTTTTTTGCTGTATTACAAAAAATAGCGAAGAAAATTATATAATTGGCCCTTTTAGTGTTCCGTAAACCTAATGTGAATCAAAGATCAAAGAGGTGGAGCGTGACATTTAATAAAAATACTGAACCGCTCGGCTCCGATTGAAAAATTCCAAAAAATGATCTTCCTCGCGCACACACTTCGAGTTTTATGGTGCCCCTAGATCCCCATAGCTACACACATCGTTCCAAGGAGATCTCCGACTTTTTCTCGGCGTATTCTCCGCGCACGGTGGACACATGATCCCCGAACGACACGCGTGTCGTGAGCGCGCACCGTCGCGTATTAATTACGCAATTAATTACCTTCTAATTACCAGCGTCCCCAGGGCACAGCCTCTTCCATCTCGAAGGGGAGAACAGGCTCTCGCGGCTGGATTCTCGGGTTCCTTTCGAATGACTGCAGAGTCTGCTGTATGCGTGTACCACTCGAATTCCGTGGCCGGTGGTTTTGCAAGCGTGACGTGACACGCGAGCTTCCTGTCTGCCAAGAAGAAGAACTTTAAATCTGCCTACCTGCCAGCTCGCATGCCCGCCTCGGTTCTTCGTCTTCCTGCGCGTGTTTCAGATGGTAGAAGGGACTCGAACACGCCAGGTAAAATGCGTCCGAACTAAATTTCGATTCGAACATCGACGCGATTCTCTCTTCGCTTTGTTGCTGTTTAGTCGAAACAAATCTGTTGGAAGAAAATTCGTTTCTGATCACGCTGATTTTATCCTTTCGCACGCTGGTGCAAAAAGGTAGCGCATCTCGGCCAGAATCATATTTAGAATCATAATAATAGGAAAAAATGTCACAGAAAAAAAATGTTCTCAAGGTCATATCTTTCGAAATGTCAAGCTCATCAATGTTCGTTCTTTTTAATGGGACGATAACTGTTATTGCCATGATCATGCCAGACCCAACGACTTGTAATATCATGATTTCAACGTTACCTTGAGCGCGAAGAATGGACTACCGTGGACGTCATTTCAAGTATCATTTTTTATGCTCAAGGTGAACATGAGTGTCATCATAATATATAAGTCGTTATATTCTGATCTTGGTTTTCAGACAACGATGATAAAAATATACAACCACATTCAAGAAGACAGCGATGAAGAAAATGTACAAAAAGATCTTTCCTCCTTTATTGGTACACTTTTTGGAGTTATAATGTGCGAGATATCCAAGGTGGTAAAATCAGGCAGTGCACCCAGCACATACGGGGTGTCCATAAATTTCTAACCTCACTGTCGCAGGATACACAATTCAAACAAATATAACAGTGACCTTCTGTACTTTTCCTTGTGTACATTATTCTGAAAGTCACTTTCGAAGGCTGCTTTGCATTTTTCAGATGAATGAGTTTATATCGTCCCACAAGAAAAAGAATCAATGTGCTGCAAATTAGCAAAGCTATAAGGTGTTTAATATTCTCGCACGAAGAACATTAAAGCGCCATTTTCAATTATCCTTGGGGGACCACGATGTACCCTATTCTGCGAATGAGCAAAGTTGACAGACATACGTTTCTATGGTTTCGGATGATTATACACCAGCAGATAACAATCTCTCCGCAGTTCTCTCCCTGTCGATTGAAATGTAGCCAGTCTCTTGGCTAACGATAATCGAGCCCGGGGTATCGGTACGCAGAAAAATCGGGGGATTAAACGGCCGGCTTGATCGGGATGCTTCGTCACCGTTCAGCACGTCTTGCGTTTGCACTTTTGCGCACTTAGCGACTTAAGTGGCCTCGGCCGAGCTCGAATGCACAAGCGGGTACACAGAGAAAGAGTAAGAGAGAGAGAGAGATGAGTCGGGTAGGTACTTAATGGTCCCGCGTGGCCTGCGGTACCTGTCCGGAATACTGCGCCAATAACGGCAAGCATTACGACTATCGGCCGCCATTAAACCGGGAGCATCGCGCGATTTACTTAGTTATACCGTCCCTCGATCCCTTTCCTGAAAGCTGTGCGTGTGGCAAACCGGCACCTGCCAGCCGGAGAGCCACTCTTGTCCTTCTCCGATCCCCGTCGCGTGAACTCGCCCCGGCTCGGACCCGCCATTTTTACGGACCGGGAAAACGCACCGCGCCATGCCATGCCATTCCGCGCCGCGCCGGTCCCCTGCCTTCGCGATTAAAGCGAAAGTAATATTTCTACGGCCGTGTAATCTTCGACTTCGATGGTCTATTTGCTCCGCGAACGTGGATTAACGTTGATCGTCCCGGGGAGAACGCTCGATGCTCGCGCGGCCTCCTCGACGATCCTCGATCCCGATAACAAGATAGTCTCGGAGGCCATTTTAATTGTACTGCGAGACGGAAAGTTCGGTTTCGATCAGAGTCGGGCGAAAAGTAATCTGATTAACAATTATAACCGACGTGAAATCATGATTACGATTTCCCAGTCACCCACTGATGGGTTATAATTAATAATAATTAGTTCGCTTAATCGAAGCTAATGTAATCATTGGACTGCGGATCTTTATGCATTTATAAAGAAATTGGTTGGGCGAAATATAAAACAGTGAAAGATTTTAAAAATTCGAAAATGCTGTAATGTCGTTTTTAATGTAACAAAGTCCTTAAGGGATGAACTCAATTTTTATTATGCATAAAGATCCGCAGTCTAGTCATGATCAACCGAGTAATCTTGAAATTCTTTGATTATGATTAACTGACTTTGCTATTATGGTTTTTATTATGATTCTATTAGTACGTTGTATTATTCTATTTTATATATATTTTATAGCCTTTTCTTTAATATCAATAAATTGACTACAATGTGCTACACATTTGATAAAAAAATGTTCGATGCTGCTAACAGAGTAGTCTAAACTGATCGGATTCCTTGGTGTCCACCCTGTACATCGACCCGTTTAATCAACCGTCGATGGCAATTTTAAATAGAGGACTACGGTGACGCGCGAACACGACCCGTAGAACGGATCTTCGACGGCGCAATTAGGCTCGTAGCCTAACGACGAGTCCACGGTGACGGGGCAGCAGGACTCTTTGATTCAGAGCGAGCAGGTGTAACGACGCTTGTAAACTCAATTAGGAATGTCACGGAGGAAAAACTGTGTAGCGATGTAAGATGATTTCCCTCAGAAACTGGAATTGATAATGTGGATTATAATGGTCGCTAAGACCGAGGTGGTTCAAAGAGACTGTCGTCGAGAAATAAATTTTTTCGAAATTTTTGCTCTAGCTCGAGAATCCGATTCCAGTTTCCAAGAAAAATCCGACCATCGCTAGACATTTCGCGTATGACGTCCGTAATTGAGTTTACAAGCGTCGTTACACTTGTTCACCCTGAATCAAAGAGCCCTGCTCTGTCGCGTCAGCGGTCTGGTCGTTGGGCTACGAACATAATTGCGCCGCGCCGTCGAAGACTCGTTCTCCGTGGACGGGGTCGCGTCGGCGCAATGCTCTATGTGAAATTGCAATCCGCGGTTAATTAAATGGGCCGATATATTAGCGGGAGCAAGCGCCGTACGGACACGAAAACCTGGAAACGGTCGTGCGGATATCTTAACGGCGTCCGAAGCGTCGCGGATTTATTTAAGTGGCGATTCGTGACGTGGCGATTTAGACGATTCCGCTGGAATAAATCGGGGGCGCGTTTCGTTTAATTGAGCCCGATAGTCTTAATGCCCGGCGCAACCGGTACGGAACCGTGCCGTGTCGGTGGTGCGGACCGTGTTCCGTCGCCTACGGGATTTATGGCAACCGTTACCGGTCGATGATGCTCCACGAAAAAATTTTCGAGTTGCCCGGGATGAGTGATAATGATAATAGTCGACGTAGTATGTCACTGCGAACTGGTTCCTACCCGCGAGCAGGCTCGGGGAGTCGAGCTGGTCTCGAGCGAATTGCTCCGGTTCTTTATTGATTGAATTTCTGACGATTGCCTCGATTTTCTAGGCTATTTTGCTTTTTTAATGCAATTTCGAAATGTTTTTGGAAGAGCGAGTGGACTCGATCAAGTTCTTTTGATTGCATTTTGAGCTTCTGAGTCGAGCAGGTTTCAAGCTGATTTATAATTTTCAACTTTCCGCAAGTTTTCAACTGGCAATTCGAAAGCATACGTTATTTCATCCAATTCAAGTTGATTTTCCCAATATAAAAATGTGAAAATGGTTAATTCAATTCTGTCAATTTAAATGTCAAGAGAAACAAGAGTTATTTTCATATATCACTGAAGTGTAAAAATATCGCTGAAGTATTTTAATTAATTTGCATATATAATCCTCGCTCAATTTCAAAGGAAATTTTTCATCAATATGAAAATTATGATGGAAAGCAGGAGCGCCTGTTGCGGACAGGATGTTGTCAAGCGCGTTATATATTCCGTTCGAAATTAACGCATGATAATATCTTCTCGAGAGTGGGTTTCGTAAAAATGTCGGCCGCGGCGGATACTGGTTCCGAACGAAACCGCCGACGATTGATATATCGCTGAAAGGCAACGTCATCATTAGCATTTGACTCGATTATATGTATTTCTTACGACCGCTATTACTACCTTGCTGCTCGCAATCAATTACGCGACTGACACATCGCGCAGGGATGGATCGAATCATGGCAATCACTGGTAGCCGGATAATCTGAAAATCGAACGATTGTAATGGGTCGATCGATAAAAATGGTTCACGGGCCGTTAACCGAGGGGCGGGGCTCCAGTTATCGATTAATCGACGTACTTCTAATCGATCTCGGTACATCGCGGCGAGTAACAGATTTCCAATTTGCAATAGTCTTTCGTTCGGCTCCTAACTAATACAATAGTTAACCGGCGAGTTGTGCAAGAGACTAATTTAAAATTTTTTTCGGCGTTACCGTTGAAACACAATTCGTTGTTATGGTCCGCTTTGATTGCCGGAATCGTTGAAGAAACAGTTTTACGAGTTTCGATAAGAAGTTTAAATTGTTTGGAACTTAATTTTATTGCCGATAAATGTTAAACGAGATTTCGAAAATAATAGCCCGGCACGTGTTACCATTTTATATTACCTCGTCGGCTTCTGATTTTATTATTCCACTGAATTGCACGATAGTAATTTCCGTGATGAAATTTCGCCACATTATACTTCATGCTATTTCTACGTCATTAAATAAGCCACTAAAATGTAATATTCGATGTATCTAACTATCTACAGCGTTTTCATGTCACTTGGTTTTCCTGAAATATTCTTACAAAATTCAAAAATCTTAAAAATATAAATAATTCGTTAAGATGTCAAAATTGTTAGGAATCTGTGATATCCGCAGTGTATTGACAACGAATTACAATATCACCGGGAGTGGCCCGATGGGTCCTGTTCCACACACAATTACGGAGATAACTGAAATTAAAATATTCACATGTAAGGGACCATAATGTCCATTATACTGTACCGGGAACCGCTCTTGGCGGTGGTGGTTGCGTGTTAGGACTGGTAAGATGTTGGATGCAGATTCTAAAACGGAGGAGTAACTCTTTCTATCTTCCTTCGTCTCTCTTTCGCTCTCTTTCTTTCTCTCCCGAGTGACTCAAGCGTGTTGCAGTCGCAGTTGCAGGGCGTATGCAGCAACTGAGGTTACGGGTCGCCGGAATCACTTCGAAATCGAGCGGTATCGCGTGTTTGCCATTTCGCTCTCCGCTGACTGGCAATTATCATACATTGCAGAAAGATTTTCAGTAGTCGTGATTATAATTACGCCCGCATACCAGCCATAAGCGATCCGCGTGCGCACATTAACACCGAGAAGGCACCGCAAGGGGCGCGGTCCGCCATTACCCCCGGTGATTTAGAGGATCTAGCGGTCATGAAACACGAGGATGTCGGCGTTCCGTGTCGAGTCACGGTCAGTCGCGTTCCAAACAATTTTTCTTTAAATTTTCATAATATAAACGTAATTTTTCAACTTTGAACATGTATTATGCTTAACCAATAATATTTATGTCGTTCTGATAGCGATTAAATTTAATAGAGGTAACATTGTTATTATTATACAGTTTAATGTTATATAAAATATATAATAATGAATAAATAAATGTATAATATATAAATACACATACTAAGGAATTTTATTTAGATTTTTAAATATACTTTTCTTTCTCATACTGTTAGTGAATTTTAGTAGAATATAGTCAATTTGTATAATAATTAAATTTAATAGAGGCAAATATATTATTACACACAGGTAAATTTCATATTAGTATAATGAATATAATATAATAAATAAATATTGGGTTGGGGACAAAGTTTCTTCGTATTTTAATGCAGAAATTAATCAAATTTTTACCATAGTTGAAATGAAGTTTATTAAATCAAGTATGTGCCGCTTTGATCGACCACCTTTTGCCATTTTTTAGGTAAAACCATAATCCCGTCACTGTAGAACTTCTGTGATTTCTGGGCGAAAAACTGCGACACGTGATTTTTCAGGCCTCTTTTGAAGTCAATTTCACACCATTAAGAGAGTTCTTCATATACGGTGGATGCATCGAAACTTCCCAGTCAAACTCTCTTAATTTTTGACGGGTCGCCAAAGATGTCGATCCATTAAATTTTTCAATGTTAACTCATGAAGCACCCTGACAAACAGCTGTTTTTTGTATCCAGCCTTCTTTAAATGGTTTAGAACTGTTTAGTGGTCGATGTTTACTTCTTTACCGATATCACAACTGCTAATGCCCCGTTCTTGCTGAACTGTTTGCATGATTTCATCGACTTTTTCGGTGACTGGTCGACCAGAACGAGAAGTATCTTTGACATCAAAATTTCCAGATTCGAAACGCTTGAACCAACTTTGTGCCACACGTACTGATATTGTATCATGACCATAAACATCACTCTTTTAAGCAGCTTCAGACGCATTCTGTCCTTTTCTGTAATAAAATTTCTAAATGTATCGAATTTCTTCTTTATTTTCACTGATTTTCAAGACGTAATAACTTTTGACTTGATAAACAAATATCACAATTTTTTGTTTGTAATTACTCTATGATATATCACCGTTCAGACGCAGCCAAGTAATACCCGATTCGATTAATATTAACAGAGTTATGACATAGTAAGACCATCTATCGGGAGAATACAAAGAAACTTTGTCCCCAACCCAATATTAATATTATGATTATGGGAATACACTACATTTAAATAATGGTTGAATTGGTTGCACATATCTTTTCGTCTCTGTAATAGCGGAAAGAGAGGGTAACCTTTCCCCTCAATTCGTGCTCCCTCCCCTCAACTCTGACTAAGGGGCAGTCCAGGACTTGAAAATCCGCGTACTTCACGAATTGTTTTTCTGCGCGATGTCCGCCATTTGTTTCGTTTAATGATCTGAGAAGGAAGCTGAAGTTATCTGGCACTGACCACGATAACGACTTGCGACGACCGGTTTGCGAAGGAGAGCGGATCATAATTGAATGAACAGAAATCGTCACTTTTTCTATTCAGGAAATTTATAATTAAACCCCGCCGAAGCTGATCACGGTGCTCTTCGACGATTTCACGCTACAGTAAATAACGATTCCAACTCGCCACCGTTGAATCTTAATGAGATTACGTTGCGTTAATAAACTTCTCGTGCGCCCAGACGGAGCTTTCAATGTACAATAAATAATGTAGAACGTTCAGGGCCAGGCAATTACTCGGATAAACGGATATTAGACGATTTCGTAATCGCTCCGCTACAAATTGACGAATGCCTTCATACACCGCATACTCATTCACTCACATGTAGAGCTCAGGAGCCAATCAGAAAGCCATTGAAAACTGAGGCAATTAAGCCTTTTAAAGCAACCAGAGTAGTTGTAAAAATATAACCAGTGCTTTAAAGGCTTAAAATAATATTGGCAGTATAAAAGTTAACTTGCAAAAATGTAAAATTGTTATGGCCCAAATAAATTGATATCAGAAAATTGAGCTTACACTGATTGGCTTCTGAGTCTTTCATGTACTTACACGTAACTCACTCTACTCTCTTTTACCCTTCGACAAATTAAGTAAATGAAAGATGGAAAATACTAAAATTTGTTCTTTATGCTTTTCTGTTATTCCTGACTGGTTCATTGAACCCCTTCCCTTACAATATCGTGTCTAACTCGTGATGAAGATTCTGAACAGAGTCTAATAAATATATGTGTGCTACTAATTTCCTTTCAACCGAAATAAAATTCTACTTTGGTTTTGTTAATGTCCAGCTATTGGAGAATACACAAGCATGCAGTACATAGATATAAGTTTTCTCCTTTTTTAGGAAATTATACGAACTACAAAAAAGTTCTGATCACTGAAACCGAAAAATAAAACAAGGGGTTAATTAATTTGTCAGAACCTAAACAATTGAAAGGCGATTTTGATGCTGCGAGTCCAGATAGACCCGGACGATAATTTTTTAAATATTAGAGTTTCTCCTTATTATAATAATTATTACTTAAGATTAATAACAAAAACAAAAAAAAAAAAGAAAATAATATTGAGCTGAGGGAAGTATGTTCGGCGCGCGGTCGCCGTGGAAACTCGCATGAATATGTCGTTAGCGGTCCGAGGCCGGGACGAGGAAGGAAGGCAACGGTTGCATTTAGACACATTACGAAACATGTCGTAGAAAAGAGGACCATAAAGTAAGCAACAGTAGAAACGTTCCCCTATTCATGGTCCGGCAATCTTTCTTTCGCGGTGTCGTGTGGGTTTGCTTGGCAAAGGTCGGGCCCGGGTAAACCAGTCGGTGGCAATTTACTTCTTGTGTATGTTTTACGCGGCTCCGATAAAGCCGCGGCGCTTATCAGCCAAAGTGCTTCCCGTGGAATTCACGCGTGCCGCCGGCGCCAGAGACTCGCGGCATCCAGACGCCGAGCATCGGCTCTCTTTTATAAGCTTAATGCTGCTATGATAATGAAACGCGTAATTTCTGCGCGGTGAGCATGCCGAAACGGATTCCTGTCGCGGACTTTTCCCTATACGAGAGCCCACGTACGCAAGTACTTATAGTACGGAACATTGAAATTCTGAACGCCAGATGCGACTCGTAGCATAATGGGAGTAGGCGCGTTGTCACTGCGCGGGCGCCCATTGGTTAATCAATTCTAAGGTGGGGGAGCTGGGAGAACGGCCACAGTAGCCAGTGATAGGGATTGAAACCAATACTACAATAATAGTTTTTTTTTATCTTTCCTGTTAGGTTAAAAAAAGTGGGTCCCATGGAAATCCAAGAAACCCCAGAAACACAGTGAAACCAAACTGAACAGAATGTATCTGTATATTATTGATATGTACTTAAAGATACAATATATTATTCTCAAAATAGTGAAAAGGAAGTCCATTTAACTAATAATGAATATTAACATAAGAAATAACAAAAATTGAAGCTTCCTTCAATTAATTGTATTATTATACAATTAAATTACGATAAAAATAATAGTTGCAAGGAGAATAATATTCCCGTTGTTAATAACTTGCCTAGATCAATATAACAAAGATTTTCAGTACATTCGATAAATTGTGTAACAAAAACATTAATTGCATTCAATTTATTATAATCTAATATTGTGTGCTAATGCCTGCAAGAAACTTGTGGTGGTGTATTGTGTACGATTTCTGAGTATTTGTTGAATATACGCAGTCGGCTAACGTTGTTGTCGAACAATGTTACTGTTGGTTATTACTGTGGTCGTCTCAAGTCGTTGTCGGTCAAATCTGGAGTCGGTGATTTCCATGGGACCCAAAAAAGTCTCGGTAACATCTGAGGGGAGGACTTCAATGATTTAAGTATGTCAATTTCCAATTCATTCACGTCATCAAAGGGAGAAGTTGGGTACCAAAGGGTAGCTATTTCTGTCAAGTTCCAACTTCTATGATCCACACAGTTTGGATTTCCATAAAGACGTCTTTGCATCCGCCAATAGCTCCACACAATTTCGATTTTGCATGAAGATCTGCAATCGGGTAACATGTTCTGAAGGTCAACGCATCCCCCAACAGCTTCAGACAATTTTCTAAAGATTCCTCAACATCAGCATGTAAAGCTTAGCGCACTAAAACAACCAACATGCTAGCAGAGTCTCGGAGGAGTCTAGCCTCTCTGCACAAACAAAAATGAAAGAGAAAAGAGAGCATAGGTAGAGGTAGAAGTCCTCGGCGTGACGCTCGAGAACGATAAAATCGGTGTTTTACGTCCCGCGATCTGCATGCTTGTTTAAAATCGAAATCCCCTTTAATGCCAGCGGCTACCGGGCGCTAGCAGGAATTCCCATCGGCGAAGTGGTTCGATAGATAAGTCCCTTTATCGAGAAATAAACGAAAGTGCTCGGTAGCCGCCGCGCCGCTGCCGCCGCCGCCGCCATTGTCCCGGTTGCTGCGTACGCCCGATAAAAAGGTAGAAACCGATAAAAACCGATCGAAAGAAATCGGCCGCTTATCTGCCACGTCGATCGTCGTTATCCGCGGGAAAGGAAGCTGCGAGATCAGAAACGTACGAGGCGGAGCATCGGCTATCATGAGCTAACCGCACGAGGAGAGAACTATGGCCGCGCACCATTCCGGAAGAGGAAAAAACCGTGTATACTGTAGCCAGGTATCTCGCATTATGTGTGCACGTGCGCGATCCTAGTGTAGTTAGGATTGTGCACGTGGTGCACGGGTACTTACGTGTGGGTTCGCGCGTACGGAAGCGCGGCCGCGCTAAATGAGGGCGAAGCTAATTAGATGGCCCCGCGGTCGATCCCTTTTCCGCCGCACAATGCGATATAATAATTCGTTCCTCTTTAATTGGCACGAACCCATCGCTACCGACCGCTCCAAATCGTAAAGAAAACACGCCGCGAACCAACTCGCGAATTTACATGCAACCGACGCCATTTTATTGTTCCCCGGCCGCATTTTGTTCGAAGGCGATCACGAAAATGTTAGTTGAACTACACAGGACCCTGCGACCAGCGGCGGACCGGTAATTTCGGGCTCTGCGCTGACACTGCCTGGGAAGTTCACCCAATTAACCTTAATTAAGTCAAGTACCGAAAATTTTTGTACAATTTATTTTTTTGAAAATGGTCCACTGTCTGAGAATGCAGGTAGTATTTTCAGGATCATTATCTCCTGTCACAAATAATAACCTTGTTCTGAATTTAATTTCTACGCACTCTTCTCTCTACATTTTGTTTTGAAATATTTAAGTAGCCATACTTGAAAAAATGATATTTGAATTTGAAGAATTTTCATACAGGGAGTAAGCGAGTATTTATTATGTACAACAATGTTGTAAACTCGCCCAAATGCATCGATGTATTTTCTTACAACAATTCGGTTTTTTTTAATTGTAGTTTTATGTCGTTTCAAGTCAGGATCATTTAAACATTTTCCAGTAATTTTCAAAGAGAACGAAAATCTCCCAGACATTTTGCAAGTTATTTATTAAGAATATATAGCCGGGTTGTTTAAGGGTTAATTCTCACTGACTGGTCGATCCCTGAGATGGGTGGAGCAATTTCGCTAGATTCACTTAGTTATACCTGATTGGACAACTTTTAGGCTCACCCTTCTCAGGGGCGGAGAGTACGTAATACCAGGGAAGGGTAGTTGCCAAGGGCTGCAGACACCGGTGCTCCCCTAAGTCGTGGGATCCACGAATCATAATACCGCTGTCCCGTTCTCACGCATAAATTTTTCAAGATCGCTGCTTTCCTTGTAGACCCGTGGAATTATTCATGAAATAATATTTTCAAACCATACATCTTTGCCGTAAGCCGTCGAGCAACACTCGGTTAGGCTCGCGTGTGTTTCACTCTCGTTATTAATCGTTTACCGTAATTACGTCGGCCACATGCGAGCGACATTTCACGCCAAGCTTAGAAATAAATTTTTGTTTGTTTTGCAATTTATTCGATATTCGAATAGTATTATTTTTAAGCTGCAAAGTTTGTTGTACGTCTTCCAAAGCATCGTCTGAATAGAGAAATTGTTTTGAAAAATACTAAATTGTTTATTAAAATTATTCCTGAATTATTCCTGGAAGAGTACGTCTTTATCGAAGGGGAGTAATATTTCAGTGTAAATATTTTCATTATTTCAAATGCTACAAATATACAATAAAGATCAACAGTCTGTTAATAATGAACATAATCGAAATAATGTTCTCAATTCGTTTTATACTTGGTTACCCATTTTACCACGTTTATATTAACTTGTGTTGTTGAATGTGCAAAATCTTGTAATCGAATTTTAAACCTCTACCCATAGTCCAATCTTGTTGAAATTTTATATGTATACACACTTGCTTCCGATGACAATAAAAAAGTAGAAAATAAAATATATAAAACTTATTAAAAATCACGCTTACATTAAAATGCACTGAAAAGGAGAAAATCATTTTTTTCCCTGGTTCTCCATAAAATACAGAATCCAGTTAAATGTTTTGCCCCAAAATTTTAAGCAAATAGTTCAAAATTTCTTGTTATAAAATTAGTGTCGGAATAAATAGAAAAATTTAATATAAATTTCAATAAAATCATGACATTGGTGACTATAAAAATGAAAGCGTGGAGCAGCCACGAAGATTACGCCAATATAATTTAGCGCTCTACGCTTTTATTTTTAGTCACTAATGTCATTATGTTATTTAAATTTATATTAAATTTTATGACAGAAGAAATTTTCAACTAATTGCTTAAAATTTTGGGGAGAAATATTATTAATCATTTAACTGGATTCGGTACTTTATGGAGAACCAGGAAAAAAATTATTTTCTCCTTTTTAGTGCATTCTATTGTAAGCGTGGTTTCTAAAAAGTTTTTTAATATATTTTTTTCATTGGCAGTAAAAAGGTTAAGATTAGAAGATCCTGCAATTTTGTGTGTCGGATGAAGCCGTGTGGGTGCGTTCAAGCAAACAGAGAAACAAATAGCAGGCCAGGTGTATAAGCAGAAGCACGTCCGTTTGATTGCAGCCCATAGTAGTAGGTAGCATTTCATAATAATTATCTCGAGGGGTCCGAGAGAGGCTTCGAAGGCTTGCGCAGCGGCCGCGCCGATCCGCTGAGATCGTTTCTCCTCTATAAGGTCGCCTTATTAAGGAAGCTATCATTAAGCCTCCCTATCTCACCTATTACCGTTTACTGGCCCTTGCCATTCGCTCTGCCTGTTCCGTACCGGTGATCAGACATTCCTTGCTTACTAGATTCGATCGTTCTCTTTAAATTCGTTTGGAAATATTGCACCGAACGTAACATTATAAACAAAGACGGCGCTCAGAGGAATCGGCATATTTGATAAAAAAAGTGAATTTCTTGAGTTGCCATTTTTTCTACATATTCCCCAAGATTCTTGCAATTTCTTCAGGAGTATAAAAATTTGTAAAAGGGTGTATAAATAATAAATAAATCTTTGTAAGTGTACACCAGTCTCCACCATACATTTTTCAATGACCAATTGGTACAAATTATCTTATTAGGTTGTTGCATGAAATGTCCGATTTTAGAATGCGACTCTTATAAAAGGTTTCGATCAAGAAATGCTGTTACATAAAACTTTGAGGTACAAAGTTAATCCTTAAAACTAAACGTTCTCGATTTTTTGATTTCACAATTAATGAAATCGTAAATATACTTTCATAAGAAATGATTTAATAAATTTCTTTAGATTAGAGCACATATTATAATAAGAACCGCGCAAAGTCTAAATAAATCAATTCTTGTCATTTTTATAAGGCAACCACGTGCCTGTTGCTTTGATAGCTCGGTACGTTTAGTGTTAATATCCTATGTTCAATTTTAATTTAGATGTATAATTTTACTTATAATAAAGTTTATTTTTACGTCACCAACGCGACTGTTGTGTATTCCTTTAAAAGTATGTCTAGAAAAATTAACTTTCATATGATTTTCGTTCATGGTAAAAAAGAACTACAAAATCAAGATAACAGTCTTGTAAATGAAAAATTTGAATGACCATATCTTATTTTTACCGTAATACAATCAAGAAACTTGAAATTTCTAGATAGAATACATTGTGTACAAAATGGTGTGTGTTTACTTTTTTGTTTAATTGTTTTACGTCACTTCTTCAACTGCTATGGTTATTAAACGACGAGACCTACAGTTTAAGGTGGGTTCCGAACCACCTTTTGTTTACTGTAATTGCTAAAAATCGGACATTTCTTATGCAACAGCCTAATATAAGTTAAAAAAGAACCGCTTCATAGTCTTTCAGAAGAAATTGAAATTTTTTGTTTTAACTTAAACGGTCAAACTCTCTTCAATGCTTTTTATATGTGAATTTCGTTCTTCATTATACTTTCTCATATCATGCTTGGTTTTCGTGAATTGTTCTCCTAAGATCAACAATCTTAAATAGGTGACGCAATTTATTCTTATTTTTAAGACGGAATTGGACTTACGTGATCAACGGAATAATTAAAAAATAATCAAAGACGGGCAATTGCTTGCGTGGATGTTGTCGGCGCCGAGTAAGGAGCCGATAGATTAGGGGTCGCGAAGCCCCCTCAGCATCACAATGCTCGCGTCCTCCCCAACTCTCACTCCTTTGGCATTATTCATGCATCGGACCGGACTTTCCGAGCTGCAATATGGTACAATGAGAAATGAGAAAAGACATTCCCTAGCTCCTGGCTCGGAACGAAACGATTTTCTTTCTCACAGCATTTCTTTCCGCTGTTCTCTTTATCCCCGGTTGCGTCCGATCTAAAATTCTCCCGTCCACTAGCCGGAATTATGCGTCTCCGTTAGGATTATGTTAAATCGTCTGCATAAAACGAAGATTTTATTCAAATTGTTCGCATAACAGAACAGGTCACTAACGTTAGCCGAGAGATTTAAACTTATTCATCAATTTTCATTAATTCTTTTGTGATCCACAGGTGAAATTCACCCTCTTCGGATAGTCCGTTCCGTTTCTAGATCATGTTAAAGTTAACGTACAAAAGCGAATAGCATTTTCGAGCATAAATAATATTTTCTGTAAGTACTAGTTCTCCGTTTACTCGACCTACTAGCTGAAAAAGTGTACAAATAAGTTCGGTGTCTTTTGAGTATACTTTTGATCTTTATTTATAAAAAAAAGGAATACACGTTACGTTCCGAATCTCCCAAGCTTCTTCAAACGAACAGAAATTGCTTGATGTGTTACACCAAGTTCCTCAGCAAGTTTCTGTTGTGTTTGACAAGGATTTTCATTCAACAATTGCTCTAATTCCTCGTCCTACACTTTTTTCGGCATTCCACTGCGTTCTCTATCACTGACATCAAAATTTCCACTACGAAACCTTCGGAACCTCAGCAGCATTTTTCTTTAACTCAAATGTAAAAAGAATACAGTGTCGAATGTGCTGTTTCTTAACCGCGTTGGCGCTAAGTATTGTTTTTTAAGATTAGGTACCAATTAGCGTAAATTTATGTAGTGCGTTTGGTAGGGTAAGGTTGATGCTTTAAAACACCAAAGCGGCGGGAGAAAATTTTAATTTATAATGCAATCACAATTGAATATATGTAAAGGCACCGAACTTATTTGTACACCTAATACATAAATTATGTCTTGAAAAACTTTTGGCCAAGGTCCGCCACGTGATTGTTCCAGTGCTGGCAGAGAGGGGGTAACTTTTTCCTCTTATCTGTCGACTCCGCCGAGAATCAATCAAATTTTAAACATTCTCGGAAGCGTAGATTAAGCTACGGCATGCAATATCGAGAAATAAAAATATTCCCGTTCCAAGGAAGAGAATATGATCCTCGGAAGGCTTAAGGAGGTGCATTTAAGCTTTTATTGCATAGTTATACTGCCGCGTAATTCTGTTCCGAACCACAGGATCGTACAAAGTCTTCATTTCCGTGATAATGCCGGCATTAATTCCCGAAGTGGCATGCGGAGAGTACTGTGCCGCTCATAAACGGACAGATTACCATCTTTACATCATTCAAGGGAACTTCAATTAGCTGGCAATAAAACTTTAATACTCGACAATCGTCGTCGCGAATTATCCTCGGTGTGCAACATTCATCTATGATATTAGCGACGACTAATTTGCCGGGTCTCTTTCGACGAATAGTATTGGTTATTTAACCCTCGCGCGCCAGAAACGTATTGTTTCAACACGAAGCTAAATTACCAATGGTCGGGAAATGATACTAATCACGTCTACTATAAGTCGTTCACGACGTGGTGTTTACGTTGATGACGACATTCAGCACGCTATGAGAGAGATGCTACAAACTATTTATAAAACACATACAATCTTCAGACATTTATTGAAATGCATACAGATTGCCGTAACATTTTCTTTACAGTTGCAGTGATTAAAACGTCTTCATGCACAAAATTGTCGTCGAAGGGAAAAGAAAAAGTACATTTTTTGTATGGCTACATTTATTTTAATGCTTAAATATTGATTACTAGACTGCGGATCTTTATGCAAAATAAAAAAACGTTTGCATTGATTGCAAGACACAGGAGCCAAATAAAAATTTCATTCTTTTTTTGATTATCTTATCAAGGTGAAACTAATACACTGGTTGCCTTAAATATTTCTTATACGTCCACTCTTCTAAATTGTACGTACCCATTCTTCTCATAAATGCATAAAATCCGCAGTCTATCGATTACAAACGAATCAAATTTTATTTCACCTAAAATAAAACGCGTAACATTCATATTTGTTAGACTTTGTTAGAAACCTTCATCACGAGTCTGGCCTGTCAAAACACGGCAAGGGGTTAATAAATTTATTACGAATAATTGGTTCTGTGATTTTCAAAGAATGGAATTTCGTCTCGAAAACGTACTTTCCAACGTACTGCGCGTTATCTTCGGCGCCACGAGCAAAATGAAAACGACACAATCCTCGCTGCGTCACAATTATCGGGAATCCTATTAATAGTTTTCCGGTAGATAAAGTGTTTAATATCGCCGCGGAGTAAAGTCAGCAAAGAAAGCAGCGAGCTCCCTCCTCTCGGCCATATTTCAGAATCAGCTTGGTCGCCGGCGAACCGAAGATTGCGAACCATGCGAGGAGCTCCGGTAAACCGTAATCCGTTTAACCGTGGCGGGCTGACGCGCAGTATTTCGCGCTGACAACCGGGACGGAGTTTGTCATAATTATTGGCCGGGGTGTCAGCGGGTAGCGTGGCTTCTGCCAGTGGCGGCGCGCATGCTCCGCTAGATCCGCGAATAAATTCGTGGAGCGGTGGGGAAAAAGCGTCGGCTAATTAACGACGATTCAGCCGCTAGATACCCGGCCGGCTTACCGTACAATGCTCCCCGCACGAAATCTCCGCCATTTCTTTGGTCGAACACGCGTGCAGGAATGCCGACTAGAGTCGCATAAATTCCGGCGAGTCTGCCACCAGTCATCCCCTGCTTTACGATATTAACAACGGCCAGCTATTATTGCCGTAACCGCGGCAAACGTACCACCGTTCGACCATATTTTTCTGCTATCTCCGACGCGATCCTCATTTTCTCAGGGACACTTTCAGGGTTTGTCCAAGACCCAAGGTCGTAAACATCATTTTGCCGCAGAAGTAATGGTTGAACGGTGGATGAATTTCTTGAAATATTTATTATTCCCGATTATTGCCGAAATCAATGGTCGACGAATAAATTTCTACTGCAATCATTAATCGCAATTAACGATTAATCTCCTAGTTTAGTCGTTAATTGCGGTTGACGATTAAATACTTATAAATCAATACCGTATAACGGTTTTTCTACTTTGGTCGTTAATTGCGATTAACGATCACATTCCTTTCAATTGTAATCGTCAATCGGATAATTGATTAATGATTAACTACTGAAACTTCGAAATGAGATACGGAATCAAAACTGTATGAATGCTGAAAAAAATGTAAACTGAGTTTTTGTTGAGATATATTTCTGTCAATTCTTCATCTCCGCTCCCCGTCTCTATCTCCCTCCTTATTACAATTTATGGATAAACCGTATGCCGATTAACTTCATCAATCGATTGAATCAATCGCCGATCTTTCGATGATTTCTTCTTTTAATCAACGATTCACGATTAACTTCATCAATCGATTGAATCAATCGCCGATTTTTCAATGATTACTTTTTTAATCGTACACATTAATCAATCAATCTAGATTAAAATTTTAATCGATTAATGCACAACTCTGATGTATACGTATACATTTATTTCTTATCGTAATCATATATCTTTTGATAAGTCAGGAACAATATTTTTAAATTCTAAAAATATTTTCACAGATTTGAATTTTCTCTACTTACCTCTCTCATAAACGCATAAAATACAATATCGGTTTCTTATATTTTACGAAAACGATGATGATGCGATGAATTTCCGATCAACATTTTCAATATAGTCACTGAAGGTCACTGAATTCGATGTAAAATTATATGGGTGATCAAATTAGTATTAGAACCACAGCACGGGAAATTAATTGTTCAACCATGAAATAAATAATAGAACATCATATATAAAAATATTAAAATAGACGGATTTCGTGTAGACATTTATGACAACAATAGATCGAATGCAAACCAATAAAGGCGATTTAAAAAATTGGAACTGACACTTTTCATTTTACATAAAAATCGATAATGATACAAATTCATTACAGCCAGACGTTAAATTCATGTGCAAAATTAAATTATGATTTGCAACTGAAGGAGGAGCACACATTTTCCATTCTTCGGTCGCAGACAGCGAGAAAATAAAGATGCAGAGAACTACTAATTACGATACCCGAAGGTACCCAACGAGAGCAACGATTTCTCTTTCCGTAGGACTGAGTTGGGGTAGCAAACGATTTTCCTGCGGGGCCAGATCGTTGCGACACCGTAAGCATAGACTGCGCGACGATTTACGATCGCGCAATGCCAGGAATCAATCCGGCCTCATAGTTTAGCGAGATTATACGGTTTAGACTAGCTCCGGGAACAACAAGGGGAACCAAGGGGAACCGACGCAGTTATGGCTCTGCCTGGCCGCCATCTTGTCAGGCGTTCCTACCCAGAAACACCCCATCCGATCATCCTCCCTGCGTAAATCGGCGAGGGTTGTTCAAATTTTACCCCCTGTATAAATACAGGCCGGTTTTACCGGTTCGGCCACTGTGTTCCCGTAACACGCCATGCGTAGTTCTTTCTTTCTCGGTCTTTGATATGCAACCGACTGGCGACGCGACGCCACGCAACGTTTCATTGATTCGAGTTCTGCCCTTTGCCCCACCGAATGCCATTTCTCACTGTTTCTTTTCAGAATGTTGCTCGCCCAGCCTGACCTTTCCAGTGGAAACAGTTGTAGCCTGTCTGGAATTATTTTCTTTTATTTTGCATAGTCCTTTTATTTATACACTCTCGGACAACATTGTCAGCTCACCGCCTCTTTGCCGTTATTTTCTTCAGCACTGCGGATGATATACGTTCTCAAATATTGATTACACGCAATATATTTTTGTTGCTCACAGTCTTACTTCGAGTTAGTTGAATTTCAAGGACAAAAGGTCAATAATCCGTCGCAAGGATATAAACTGCAGAAGGAAAACCATCGGTCAAAACTCAATCGTTCTCTTGAAAAATTATGGCGAAGTTATTAACATTATCAAACTGATTTTATTTATATATTTTCATTCCTCAGTCAGATGGAGTTTGTGCGCAGATCAAGCCTCTGGACATTATTTATTCGAAATATGGTATATCGAAAATATAATATAAATAAATCGGTTTGATGATGAAGATATAGTAATACTTTTTTAAGAGAACGGTTGAGTTTTGACCTATGGTTTTTTCTGCACTGTTTATCCTTCTGATGGGTAGAATAAGATGCAATGAAAAGAAATTGTTGACCTTCTGACCTTGAAATTAATTTCAACATCAATTTCCACTAAATCGATAGTGTAGAATCTTTTGTAGTTTCTTTACACCCTATACAATGGTCTGCATTATCTACACTTAACTAAGTCACCACCAAAAAAAGCTGTACCACTGTTCACAATATTGTTCATATTATTAAATATGTTGGTATCTAATCAATTACTGGACACATTTAAGTATTATATGAGGTATTATATCAATTTAATATTTATACACAGGAAAAGATTAATATACAGTGGGTGTACAAAGTATTCTTACACCTTTTAAAAACTAATAACTTTTTTTATAATTGTACTACACGACCTGATTTTTTATAATCAATTAGAAGCATTGGTTTACGAAATGATATGCGCAAAAGATTTCCCAAATAATTATAATTTACAAGGTTACATGCAAAAATAAAAAAGACATTTTTTAAAACTTTTTTATTTGGGTCCTTAATGAAAATTTAAAATATAAGTAGATCTATGCAGATCTGTGTAGTACAGAAAATGTAGATCTATGTTACTTATACACATACTGAAAATTTCATCGAAATCGGTTGACGCAGGAAGATTCTGTGCATTTTAAGCAGAAACTGATCAAAAGTCGTGTAAAATTTAAAAGAGGATTTTCACAATTTTTAATCGCTTGTAGCTCGTATGTATGTTACTCGATTTCGATGAAATTTTCAGCATGTGTATAACTAACATAGATCTACAAAACATATATTTTAAATTTTCGTGGAAGGTCCAAATAAAAAAGTTTAAAAAAATGCCTTTTTTATTTTTACATGTAACCTTGTAAATTATAATTTTCAGAAAATCTTTCTTGCATATCATTTCGTAAATCAATGTTTCTAATTAATTATAAAAAAATCAGGTCGTTTGGTACAATTATAAAAAAGTTATTAGATTTTCAAAGGTCTACGAATACTGTCTACACCCACTGTATCAATAGAATGGAATTATTCAAGGTCGAAAGAGATGTTTAATTTTCAAGTTAAAATAGCACCAAGTGCAAAGGGTTAACATTCAACCCCCCACCGCCAATATCTTTCTCAGAGATGCCTTAGGACTCCCGAGTGACCAACAAAGGCACAAGAATACTGATTGTTGCAACGACTGTGAAATATACTTTTAATTTGAGATACGTGCTCGAACAATCTTCGCATGTCCAGAATGATAATTCCGGATACAAAGCGGCGATTCGGGGCTTAAAGGATGAAAGATGACTCCATGTAAAAGATGCGAGCTCGACACCGTCACCACGTGGTCACCGCTTCATTTACACTTAAAGGAGCCTGCACCGGAGCGAAGGGAGTACCCTGCATATCCGAAGGTCGGTTTAAAAGTTGAACAATGGCGCTGCCATCATACGATGACACTGTATTATACGAGACTCCTTTTTCTTGCCCGTTTCCAGGGACGCCGATATTATGGATGCATGAACTTGTTTTACTAGAGACGGCCGACCGCTTCTCCGGCTATCGTTCACATAATACCATCAAGAACACAGGTCCTTTATCCACGGAGAATACAATTTACCAACCTCTAAACAAAACATACGCCCTAATGGAAATTCTTCTCTCGCATCGAGATTCTTTTGTCACAACAATTCCTTCAGGACCGTTCCCATCAAATCAGTATAACTCCGCATCGAATCTTTCCGCGAAACAAATTCTGTAGATTCCCACGATACGCAAGTTTGTGCACCCACCAGTTTAAAAACAAATATATTTTATTATTTACGAAAGAATTCGAAATTCTTCCAGCCGAACATTTTTCTCCAAGTGTTCTCCGAAAAATTGTTATAACTTTCGATCGGGTTGTTACATCTTCTTGAAAAAAATACTACAAGATCTCGGAACGTTCATCGACAGGCCCACAATGTTTCAAGGTCGCAAGTCCAATAGTTGTCTCTAGAAAAAATTTGAAAATTCAAGGGATGTTTTCATCGTTTCGGAAAGCGTCGTGCAGTGTCCGTTGATCGTCCTCTCCTTAGGTTTCCAGGTTCGTTTAGTTCGGTAGTTGTCCCGCGGTCGTTTTCGTCTCTTTATTAACTCGCACTGACAGTGTAATGAACGCGCTACCGGGCCACCCGCGCACCGAGCAGCTCGGGCAACGGTCCCCATACTCGTGTACTCGTATCCCGCTCGCCGAAGGACTGTGCCTCGGCGAAAAAGGGTGCAGCCAAGGGAGGAGGACTTCTCGAAGGAAGGAATAATCTGCGAGGTCCCATTGTCTCCGGCGTGCCTTACCGTACGGCCATTTTTCTGCGCCACGAGTCGGGGGCACCAAAAAGAACTATATCGCCAACGTGCCTATTGTTTAGGGAGTATATCGAGCGATATGATTTAAGGTCCTCGGTGAAGAGAGAGCGAGAACCATGGCGCTACCTCGCCCCTCGCGACGCTGCACAGTGGTTCTCAAACTGATCTTATCCCTTCGCGAAAATATCCTTTTACAGTGACTCGATTAAATGTTCAAGCACTTTTTTTCTAAATATCAAGGTCATCAATTTTTTTTTTAATGGAACTATATATTTTTTTTATCGCGATGTAATAGTGGGGGTGAAGTCCTCTTCAATGACATATTATACAATGACCTTCGTGTGACCTTGGGTATGAAAAATCCAAAAAGCATTACAGGTGTTATGTATCAGTGATTAATTTACTACACTACAATAAATTATTCTCTGGCTCTTCTAATAGTTTCATTGCTAATATTGGTCATCATTTCGAACATTTATTGAAATAAAGTTGTTCAACCAAATCACTGATAATACCTGTAATGCTTTTTGGATTTTTCATACCCAACGTCACACGAAGGGCATTGTATAATATGTCATTGAAGAGGACTTGACCCTTACTATTACATCGCGATAAAAAAGATATATAGTTCCATTATCGAAAAAAATTCATGACCTTGACATCTAGAAAAAAATGACATTGAAAAAAGTTTTTTCCCAATCATTATATTGCCCCTTCGGTTAGGTTAATATTGTCCTATAACGTTTTTTTCTAGTACTAAAACACGCTTTTATTTTTATAGTCACTAATGTCATGATTTTATTTAAATTTGTATTAAATTTTTCTATCTGTTCCGACACTAATTTTATAACAGAAGAAATTGTGAACTAATTGCTTAAAATTTTGGGGAAAAGTATTATTAATCATGTAACTAGATTCGGTGTTTTATGGAGAACCAGGAAAAAAATTATTTTCTCCTTTTTAGTGCATTTTAATATAAGCGTGGTTTTTAAAAAGTTTTTCTTATACATTTTATTCTCTACTTTTATTGTCATCAGGAGCAAGTGGGGAAGAGATTTAAAATTCGATTACAAGATTTGACGCATACAACAACAACACGGCAAGTTAATACATATAAGCGTGGCAATAAAAATTGTTCCAATACGTCCCCCGTTGAAATCGCAGCCGTAGCTTTCTTGCAACGCCCAGCTCTCCGATCTACGGTTTTTTTTCCATCGGGAGTCACAATTTATCACGATCTATCGCGATATTGCGTTCGCCAGCTGACCGCGCAGTGCCGTCGGACAACAACGAAGGCGCGCGATTTGAATTCGTGCTAACTCGAGGCCGGTTTTTTGCGTAACTAGCCGGTTCGTTATGAGGTATGACGGGACCGTCGTGCTCTGCGCGGCATCATTAGGTGACCGTCGATTTTTTCTCACCGGATCAGCAAGTTTTTACCAACCCTTGCCGCCCCTTATAATAACCGGCGATCGGAGCCGTTTTATTTTGCGAACGCGCAACGTAGAACCGTAAAAAATACACAAATAATTGCGTATTAAACCAATAAAATAATAATCAAATAAAAAAGATGCAAACATAAATAATAAAATATAAAAACATCCCTTGTATTTCGAGATTCGTTCCAAGATCAACCGTTGAACTTGCGAATTTGAAATCAACTAGCTAATGCACGTTTCATGTCGATACTATAAAACAACAAATACACTGAAATTAAAATACTAAGAAAATTCCGAAACGAAGCAAAAACAAGTGACTGAGGCATCAAAAATTGTATAATTTATTTTTCACCGCGAAGGGTGCAGTCCGTAAAGCCCACACTTTATTTTAGAAGTGAAAACTTCTTTAGGCGCATCGCGTGCACAATTGCTGGGCAGTGAACGAGTCGGATCCGTCACGCTCCGAGATGAAACGCGAAGAAGGCCCTCGGCTGCAGCTCGCGAAGCCCGTGCCTAGGCACGCCGCTGGCCTTAAAGGGAAGGATTAGAAATTTTCGAGCAAAAAGGCGATCTGCTCGAACGATAGCCGCTGCCAATATCTGCCACCGGGATTCTGCGTAGTTCTGGTAAAAACCGTTCGTCGGAAGTACGGCTGGAATCTTAACGAAACGGTGAACCGAATATTTGGTCGGAGTCCCAAGATACGTGAGCCGCGGATTCGATGATCGGAACGACCACGCGCGCATCCGTGAGCGATTCTTACAGCTGGTAATCCGTTTAAGTACCTGTTGTGGTACTTGTTGCAGCGGTACGGAGTTTTCGCATTTGTGGGATTACAGTGTCGTGTACTTTTCCTGTCAGCCGCCTCACCGCGTCGCCTTAAGGTGCGTTTACACTTGCTTGGAAATTGAACGACCATTAAAGGCGAGGGCATTCGCCGAGTTTCATTTGATTTGGCTTCTCGAGAGATTTTCATTGGGACCACGTGACGAACATTTCAAAATTACATTGTTTCATCAATGATTATTAGACTATGGGAATCTTCATGCAAAATAAAAATTTCTTATCTGAATTGCAACGAACTGGAGTGAAATAGAAATTTATTTTTTTCCCTATTATGTTTAGTAGGTTGAAAATAATATAATATAGCATGTTTAAATTTGTTTAATATTCTGCTATTTTAAATTACACCTACTCATTTTCGCCATAAATGCATAAAATTCAGAATTCTAATCCATTCTCTTTGTTATCTGGATTAACAAACTGTCAGGTTTAAAATTAGATATGAAATAATCGGATAGAGTGATATAAAGATCATTTTTGTGGTCAGTAATTTGTTTAATAATTCAAAGCGAGATAAGTAACAGATGCATCGATTAAATCAAGCTTAATCTTTATTCCGACATACCATTGATAAGAAATGGATATATATGCAAAGATAGTGACCAGATTTGACTCTCATTACCATTTTATTGCTTAAAGTGAATCTATCCTTAGCACAGTGGAATATTTTTCGGGATATACATAGAAAACTAAACCACATTTGCGTATCGCAATGACATAACATCACACGGTGCGTAATAACAACAATAATGTACAACTTACTGTTATTCAACCATTGAGTTGTAGAATTTAGTTTCTACATTAAATAAATTTTTCACTTTGTTATTTTTCCATTTTTTATTCTTCTTTCGAAGCACAGCACTGATCTCAAATAAGTGCCTAGTTATAATTAAACTTAATATAAATGTTACCAGGTTCTACAGTAAAGAAATTTGTGCAACATGAATGAAAACACTCTCAGCGTTTCACAGCACGTGTTGATTGCCAATGGGGCGAACCATTCTGTGCCAGCCAAGAAACTGCCGCAATATATCGCCAGTTTGTCTTCAACTCTGGGGGCTTTGGCAACTGGTATGGTCTTAGGATGGACTTCTTCTGCTGGCACTGATGGAGTAGACCTAGCAGAGGAGTATGGTTTTCCCATTTCCGACACTGAATTTTCATGGATGGGATCGCTACTACATTCGGTGCTGGATTAATGTGTGTACCTATTGGGATTTTGACTGATTTAATTGGAAGAAAAACTTCGATGCTATTGATGGTGGTTCCTTTTACTATCGGTTGGCTAGTTATGATTTTTTCCAAGTCCGTAGTTATGTTTTACGTTGGTAGATTCATTACTGGTTTTGCATCTGGCGCCTTTGGCGTGGCTGCACCGATGTATACAGCAGAAATATCTGAAAGTTCAATTCGTGGACGGCTCGGATCTTACTTCCAATTGCTTCTTACAGTAGGAATGTTTTTGTCATATACATTGGGTTATTTTGTAAATATGTTTACACTGTCCATCCTGTCTGCCATTGCTCCTCTGGCTTTCTTCGTAATTTTTCTATTCATGCCAGAATCACCAAGATATTATTTGCAAAAGGGAAATGAGGATGCTACTAGAAAAAGTTTAATTAAATTGTACGGCGAGCAGTATGACATAGATGGTGCATTACGCAGTCAATTGGAAGCCATAGAAGAAAATCGAAGAAATAAAATATCTTTTTCGACTATGATCAAATCTAGAGTAACTATGAAAGGTTTTATAATTGGTTACGGTCTCATGATTTTCCAACAATTTAGTGGTGTGAACACCATTGTGCTTTATGGTACTAGCATCTTTGCTCTAGCTGGCAGTGACTTGTCACCTGGCATCTGTATGATTATTATTGGTCTAATACAAGTACTAGCTGTTCTTGTTAGTACTTTATTTGTGGATCGCTTAGGTAGAAGAATATTGCTATTAGCATCAATAATAAGTCTGTTTTTGACAACGTTTGCTCTTGGAGTTTACTTCTACCTTGTGGAAATTAAGGTAGATGTTAGTTCCATTACTTGGTTACCTCTATTATCTATATGTATGTTTGTTATCATGTTTTCTTTCGGTTTTGGCCCACTTCCATGGATGATGATGGGCGAGCTTTTTGCACCAGAAGTGAAAGGTGTAGCTGCAAGTAGTGCTGCCCTTTTAAATTCGTTAATGGCTTTCCTCGTAACTAAATTTTATACAGATTTAAAAGGAGCACTGGGTGCTGGCGGTACTTTTTGGTTATATTCTGGAATATCTGGAATTGGAATTTTCTTTGTATATATATTAGTCCCTGAAACCAAAGGTAAATCTTTAGAAAGTATTTTGAGAGATCTTTAGTAAGTAATAACTAGACTGCGGATTTTATGCATTTATAACAAAAACTGTTGCATAGAGTTTAAAACAGTAGACATATTTAAAAAAATTTAGAAACATCATCGTGTTAGTTTCAGCGTAATAAAATAATTAAAAGAAGAAAGATATTTTTATGTAGCTTCTGTGTCTTGGAATCGACGCGAACAGTTTTTATTTTTCATAAAGATCCGCAGTCTAGTAACAACCAATCTCACAGATCTGTTTAGAACGATTCCCGACGAAACTGATTATAAATTTACAGTTGCTTTGAAATACATTTTATATAATTAACAACAGCGAAACAAACCGTCAAAAATTATAAAAAATATTATAATTAATAGTTTGTGTAAACATTTGTGCATTTAATGTTAATAAAATTTATACAAACCTTATAATAGTAATTCATTTTAACTATGTGTACTGTATTAACTCCAATTTCTCTGCTACAATCTCAAAATTTTTATCGCGTGTACACATTTTTATACGGTTCTTCATATCAGTGGGATCTTTTGGATTTTGATCTTTTACTAAATCCCACCAGAAATAATCTAAAGATGTATAATGGGATTATGATAAAATAATTTATTTTAAAATGATTTATTCACTGACGTCTAAATCCAAGGCCATCCGTTCGGATACAAGAGATAAGGAACAATTTTGTATGACCTTGCAAGCATGAATTCGTGACAAAGTGCATCAGCGTTCATAAATTAAAATTTGAAGATAAAATTAATATGTTTGTTTGATACTGACTATGATCGAAATGAATTAAATTAGTTTGTCAGTTTCGAATGATTGATCATTTTTGACCAGACCGACGAGAATAAGCTGTCTAAAGTCTAAAGTCTCAATCTTGTCTATCACTATACAGAACAATTTTTCCATTCATGTTTGTGTGTACAGTGTATAGTTAATGACTGCACGTTTCCATGTGTATGCAAACGGGTCCATTAAATTCAAATCAGCCGGACCCGTGGAAGAACAGCTGCGCCCTACAATAGACAATGTGATTGATTAAAAAAAGAAAAAAAAACGTGAGAGCGAGAGCAAGCAGAGAGACGCGGAGCGTGCTGGACGCCGCAAGAAGCGTCGGGACGTAGTGGACGTAGCACAACCCGTCGTCTATTCGACGAGAGACTGCAGCGTATGCGCCCAATTAGAAGGAATCCAGGAGGCAGAGGGACAGGGACGACTGGACTCTCACGCTGCTGGAGATTCGTATGCGAGTCGCGTGTCCAGTGTCCTGGTGTTGCTCGGAGGCCTTAAGCTCCGTTCATACCGGACCTCTTACGAAATTTCATTGTGCCTGGACCACCAGGCACGCGCACAGTGCTCATTCACAGTATCGACCCATTCAATCTTCTTGTCCTCTCTCAGTCGCATGAGAATCGTACGTGTGTTTGTGGTGGGATTATCCGAGCTTTTGCTTACCCCACTTTTATTTATGAACCGATCTGCGAATATCGGAGAGTTTCGTCGAAATGAAATACGGTGTAGGGTAATGTATGCAGAATTAGAGGGGGTTTAAGTCATCGTTTTGCTGAGTTCGAATTTTTCTGTAAAATACGAGCTTGTAACAGCAATTTCTTGAAAAAATGTTCTCGCGAACAAGACTGCAGTTTCGAATTTTTATCTTGTCTAGAATATGTGGTCTATCGTAAACAAATTTTGTTACATTCAAAAATTACATTTTTCATATCGCGAATTGTAAGCAGTCTGTATGTTCATACCGATTTAATATAAATATAAAATTGTGAAAATATTAGAAGACTTATATACATGACGTCACTATTGTCAGTATTGAAGATAATTGTATAGGAAATCAATTATTCCAAATAGTTCTTTCTTATTTTCATTACTAGACTGCGGATCTTGATGCAAAATAAAAATTGTCTGCATCGATTGCAGGAAATAGAAACTAGATTGAATGTTATTTTTTCCAGTAATGATTTTAATAGAGGAGAAATTACATATTTACATCTTCAATTTTTGAAATTTTTCAACAATTTTGAATTTCATATACTCAACTTTGCTATAAATGCATAAAGATCCGCAGTCTAGTCACTACAAATAAAATTTTTCCAGGTCTAATACGAAGCATGCAAACAGCACAATGAAAACCATCGAAATCTATAGGTGCAAGAAACAACGACCATTTATACCCACCGTGGCATCACGAGCCATGACTGTCACAATCTCCTCGAAAGTTTCGACGCCCGGCGCGGCGTATAGGTTCGGAGTCAATTTTCCGCGCGTCAAATCTAGTGCGAGAATTAATTAGCGTCAATCGTTCCGGCGACGCTGAAGAAACTGTTGCGCGGAACCGTCGCGTCGGCTGGGAACGGGCCCCGAGAAAAACGGTGTAATGGTGTAACTCGTTTCTTCTTTTTTTTTCGTTTTTTTTATCCCTTCGATTCCATCGCAGCGAGCAACTATGGAAAACGAAGTCGGCGATTACTCGGCGAGCTTCGGTATATGGTATCTCGCTGGAATCTCGCGTGCAGTATGCGGCACGTGGACGGTGCTCGCGGAACGATCGTCTTTTCGCATGACCATTTCAGGAAATTACCTTGTTCCGCACGTTTTCATTTTTTACGGCGCGTATCTTGGAATCCCGCCGCGCGGATAACGCTACGCGTCCGATCTGCAAAAACGGGGCATTCCGCGCGTTCACTCGCCAAGGACCTATCAGACCCGAGACCGATAAATTCCATCGATCCCCCGTCACGAACTGACTAACGATGTTTATGCAAATTCATAGTCCTAGCTTCTGTCGGCCACTATCCCGCGGGCATCATCGAAAAAGAATCATTTCGGAGAGAAATCTACGGCGTGGAGCCAGAGTTGGGCAAAAATTTAATCATCGATTGACGATCAAATTTCTACTTCAATTGATAATCGCAATTAACAATTATTCTCCTACTTTAGTCGTCAATTGCGATTAACGATTAAATACTTATTAATCTACTTCCAATAAATTTCTACTTCCAATTGTAATCGTCAATCGGATAATTGATTAACTGCTGAAACGGAATCAAAACTATATAATACTGAAAAAAATGTAAACTGAGTTTAGGTGCATTGTCATTTGGTCTATAATACAGTCAAACCTGTTTTTTGCGATTTTTTTATGCGGTATATGAATATCGCCGCGAGGCTAATTCAATCTCAACGGTGTTGGCATCACTTTTTTTCTATCAATGTGTATATACCACGGACCTAAGGACTTATTAAGAATTATTAAGAACTATTATTTAATAGTTAATATCATTTAATATTATCTCGTCGGTGGTTGAAGCTAGATCTGATCCATGCCACAGATTTAATCACAGTAAAGTGGGTTCTGTTTCCTGCTAAAGATGTAATAATATCTAATATCTACAAGTGTCGATTTCGAACCAGTTCATCACAAGAACACGCGCGTTTTGGACTACTACGAGTAGTATTGCATTATGCCCATTTTGAAAATTTCTCCATGTTTTGAATGAGAAATTAACATTTTTTTAAATGTTCCATGTGTAATTTAATTATTTATTTTTTTTCGGGAAGCACTTTCTCGCTATTTCGTAAAGCTTCGACATATTTTCTTAGTGAGACTTCTTTTATGCGGTCCCTCTCCACCGCATAAAAAAAATTTTCTTTAATATGTTGTGAAAAATTATTTGTTATAGCTATTTATGAAGTTTCTTCTATTAAGTTACTATCTACCGCACAAAAACAGATTTGACTGTACAAACTCTGTGTACGTCCTCTTATTTATTTTTGTCTAATCGATTGAATCAGTCTCCGATTTTTCGACGATTTCTTTTTTTAATCAACGATTGACGATTAACTTGATCAATCGATTGAATCAATCGTCGATTTTTCAATGCCTACCTTTTTTAATCGTACGCATTAACCAATCAATCTTGATTAAAATTTTGATCGATTAATGCCCTATTCTGCGTAGAGCAAGCCCGGCATGTTGGTTCGGCGTTCTTCTCGTAACAAATAAGTATTTTAAAAATAAAAAGAAATGTTTACAGTATACTTACTGGCCACACGATAACCAACATCAAGTTTCTTCAGGCTTTGTTAAATGGAATGATGTGTGTTTCTGATGTCATATGAAAGCGGTGGGGCAAGACGAATTCACTCACATGCAACAAAATGACTTCCGAGGTTATACAAGGTCAGAAGTAACATTTCTTCGCCATCTCTCTCACGATCGTGTGCAGAACATTTTTTAGATGGTCAAATGGTCTGTATTTGTTAAGAAAAGGCATTTGCGAGCCGGTGTGGCAAACCCATGAATGACAGAACAGCCTAATACATTTTCCCGAACATGGCCTGTTCATCGAACGGGAACATTGTTAACTTGCATGAAAGCCAGATTCCAGACTCCAGACACAACCGCGTAGCAGACAGTCTCAAGTAGCAATATCCTCGCGGGAAAAAAAATTGAATTTTATCGTTGGTTATATTCAAGGTGCTGCTGGCGGAGGCAGCGGATAAAAGAAAACTAGTCTCGGCAATATTTTCAGCAGCGGTCGAGCGAGCTTGGCCACCTTATCGGCCGAATGAATGCCGCCCTAATGAAAACCGGCCCCTGGACTAAAGCAAGCTGATGCTTTAATTAAGCACACTTAAGATTGCGAAGATTCCAGGTTGTTCTGGTTCTGGAAGCTGAACCAGCCAGTCTCGCGACTCGCCTGTCTTCCTTCAACGTTTCTCTCTCTCCCCTCTCTCTCACTGTTGGATCCTCCGCTCGGAGCAATTACTCAGGAACTCGGTTCTTGCATTCTCGGATCCCGTGGCACCCCGTTCTTATTGCAACTTGATAAAGTGGCCATAGCATTAACTTCTCTTCCGAGTCGCGCTATCGGGGCCCCGCAAATAACCTACGAGCCAATCGTATTTTCCCGCCTGTGACAGAGAGATCGAATCGGGAACCGACGCCGATGATCGATGATCCGGCCGCCGGACAGTGACGTGGAATAATCGCAGGAAAGTGGAACCAGCCGCGGATCCACCTAGCCGGAGCAGTACGCTGCAATTTCAGCGCGCCGCGCCGTGACGAAACTATCGCCGCGAATTTATGGTCGTTTACATGGCTCTTTTCAGGTTTGTCCCTGGCTCCGCATACCTTGGCATTTGTTGTACCGTGCAGGGCATAGCGCCACACGTATTTTCAAGTGTTCTCTACTTGGAAGAACAATTAAAATCGAGTGCACACGAACACACAATAAATAACAAACTTCATTTTTAACTCCGGGGATCTTCATATCGTATTTTTGCTGAACGTCAATCTTTGTTAGTTCATTTACGTCACGCTGCACCTTACGTTAGTGAAAAAGATCAAGCAGGAAATTTATTTTAATGTATATTATTGTATTTGATTTTGACAAATCTATGTGTTTGAACGAATTTATTTCCATTTCAGATCTCTGCAAGTTCGTGGCCATCCTCTTCGTGGAGAACAGAAACTTGAAACTACATTTCTCCGCAACATGAAGAAATACTGTAAGAATACACTTCAGTTTCTTGCTCTCACGTTTCTACAGGGTGTCCCAAAACTCCTTCAAGTCCGGGAAATGGGAGGTTCCTTAGGTCATTTGAAGCGACATTTTCCGTTGCAAAAATTACCGCCGCGGCTTTGTTTAGGAGTTATTAACGAAAAACACGGACCAATGAGAGCGCGACTTGGCACAGTCGGCCAATAGACAGTTGGCGCGCCGGGCCGACAGTGCCAGCTCGCGTCTAGGTCGCGCTCTGAATGGTGAGATTGGTCTGGGTTTTTCGCTAATAACTTCTAAACAAAGCCGCTGCGGCCATTTTTGCAAAGAAAAATGTCGCTTCAAATGACCTAAGAAACCTACCATTTCCCAGACTTGAAGGAGTTTTGGGACACCCTGTATAGTATAACACTTCTACGATTCGCGTATGCTCGAGAAACATTAACATTCACGGCGCTTTAACTGACACATAAAAACCTAGACTATCTGGATTTCAACTAATAATGAATGATAAAAGACGAGTTTCCATGAAAAATATCGATGACCCTGAAATTTCGGATAACCTTGAATGACCTTGAGGGAAATTGTTCGCCCACCGCGAGCAAAACAACGTTTCTCTTCAACGTTCTGACCTGATCGTGAAAAACAGAAGAGGATATTCAAGGTTATGTTATTGCCTCTGTAACGTCCCGTCGACTCCCTCATTTCCAAGATGGACGACACGCGAAATTCCGCGTTTCATGGAGGTCCCCGGCTCTCGGGGTCCGGTCCGAACACCGGCCGGCCTGCTCCCGCGGTGCCCAGCTGGACGCATTTGTCCTGTCAGAGTCCGAAGATATTACGCGGAAACGAGCACGTGGGCGAGGATAATGGGTTAGGGGTGTGATCGCAGCTAGATTTCCAAGCCGGAAGACGAGTCCCCGGCCGCGCAATCATTTTCCTTCGTTTGGTCTGGCCACTCGAGAAGTGTCAGGACGGATGAAATAGTGGCGCTCGTGCCACCGTGACAGCGCCCATCTGGCCAGCCTTCAGATTCAATTTACAATGCGTGCATTCCCGCTCTCTGTACCGCGCACCGTGTTGCTCCGCCGATCTTTTCCACCGAATTTCTCGGCCGCTACCCGAGAACTCTTTCCCAGTAACGGCGTGCAAATGTACGGGGTGTGCACAGTCCAAGAGATCAATACACACAGTACACTTCGCAACTGTACTACATTATAACACACTACACAAAATCATGCAATTGTTACGAAATTTGTCCCTCACATATGTATACAGGGTGTCCCAAAAATGTTATGCTTCCTTCAAAATTCCTGAGGTTATTCAAGATCGAAATCGCTAGGGGGTGATTCCTGACGTACTTTGAAGCAACTGTTTCCTTTACGAAAATGTTCTCCGAGTCTTCGTTGAGGAGTAATTAAAGAAAGACGCGGACCAATCAGTGTGCGGCTACTGCGGACGGACTCCGCCCTGACGGAAGGTGCCCTAGCTCAAAAATGTACTTCCATGGAAGGGGTGATTCCTCAGATCATTTGAAGCAACTTTTCCCTTTGCGAAAATGTTCTGCGAGGCTTTGTTCAGAAGTTATTAACGAAAAACGCGGGCCATTCAGAGCGTGGCTACGACAGGCCCCGTTGAACGTGGCGTACACATTGGCTGAGCCGGGGCCTGTCGTAGTCGCGCTATGATTGGTTCCTGTTTTTCGTTAATAACTCCTCAACGAAACGTCTGAGAACATTTTCGCAAAGGAAAAAGTTACTTCAAATGACCTGAGGAATCGCTCCTTTCAAGGACGTACCTTTCTGGTACACCCTCCGTGTTTTTTTTTAAGGGCGGTGGGGAAATACATTCAGATGACGGTCGGGGGATAGTGTGGGACTCACATTGCCTGAGAAGAACAAGAGGCGAAGGCATACCCACTAAAACCCCACCGCCCAGAGGGGCCCCTTGTCCTCCAGTACTCCAGCCGGAGACTATAAACTATCGTTGGCCCAATATTCGCAATTCTACACGAAAGTCTGTCCTCCGGCTCCGGAGCCACTCCTGTTCTTGGCTCTTAAGACATTTTTGGGACACTCTGTAGAACGATCACTGCATAGATTTGAGGGGCTATGCCGATTATCATAGTTCCATTTCCATAAGCATGATCGTTACTAAAAATATAGAAAAAGTAATGCAGAAAATGGGTTTATAAATATTCGCAGCACTCTATGTATAGTTGGGATGTTTATTTTGGCGCACGACGTGGAAATATTGCATATTCCAGCCATGTAAGTCGTTAAAATCGCGCGTGATCGGCCGTCTCGGGTCGAAGAAAAACATCGAGAAACAGGAATCGAGAAGTCGCGAGGCAGAAAAGAGAAGAACGAATAGGGACAGACGCGATGGCGGACAGAAAGCATCAAAGAAAGACTAGAATTCGAAAGAAGCGTCACAGGGCTTTCTTTCCTGGTACATAAATAATTCAGGCGGGTAGAAAATAGCCACCTTAGCTTGCTGCCACGTTTGAACGCGACGCATTAACAATTCGAAGGAACATCTACAATCTCTTTCATCCAACACGCGCCGCCATATTGGATCATTGCGCAAAATTATTTCATTCACTATCTTTGCACGTATACATTATTATAGCAGTATAGAAAAGTTCATTTCCGGATTTATGGCCCATTCACCTCGTTAACGGAGGGTAGATATTGTTATGAATAAACTGGATCTATAATAGAGGCCTGGAATAGCAAAGTGTTGGCCGGTTGCATTACATTCGTCAAGCCCACGCAATCTTCTATACAAATATTATTCAAATACGGGCCTGATCAATATACAAAGAATCTCGTAGGCACCGCAAAAGAATTGTATTCAAATATTGAATATTTATCGAGCTATTCTCTTATTTTTCCTAGGCAGAAATTGTAGCGTTGATTTCGAATGCATTCTCCTTCCAAAAATGGTAAAATATTTACAATTTATCCATTGATGTGTCGAAGTAAAAAGATAAATGGCAGTGACAATAAAGAGGGCGAAAACAAATATTGCAAACTTTTTCTTACCCGGTCCGGTTTTCGTAAAAACAAATCCCAAATGTTACTATACTATACCAAAATTTACATAAATACAACCGGTATCAAATTCGCAAGTTAAAACTGATAAAAATTAATATAAAAAAGCTACAGTAATAAGAACTGAATTTTTTCAGACCTGTCATTAAATCTTCATCACATTTTGTAGTAACAAAACACGGCGTGTCCCGCGAGGAAAATGGAAAAACGTTCCCGTAGCGACAAATTCCAGCAAAATACAGAAGTTACAACCGCGCCTTAACACCTACGGCTGGTGGTAGGTACGTGTGGGTTCGAGGGGGCTAGGTGCACGGCATCGCTATGCGTTATACATGTTATAATTCACCTGGAGGAGCCATAACTCACAATACGACTCTCAGCTTCTTCGGTAGACAGTCGACCATGGGCGGAGTTGCCAATGGTTTCTTCCTCCTATTTATTGCGCTCGATGCACGCCGGTGCACCGGGCCGCCTCTTACGTGATCCATGACGTTTCCGTTTGGTCGATCGGTCGATCGGCACCGCCGCGCTCTCAAATTTAGCTGGCATCCACCGACAGCCCGAAAGTTACACGTGCTGCCGTGCCACGACATCGCTACGTCGGCCGAACAATATCTATTAAACTCTATCAATATCTATTAAAGTCTTTTACACACACGCGGAATGCGGTAAATTCCTTGACCTCTGAACGCCAGCCCGGAATACTACGATCTAGCATTCTAGCGTGGATCCAACGGACCGGGCGTTGTAATTCTCTAACGACTGTAATTTATTCATTTTAAACGGTGAGGCATTTAAACTGTGGTCCACAAAAGTGTTCGCACGTCCTTTAAAACAGAATAACTTTTTTCTAATTGTACCAAACGACCTGATGTTTGGTAAGCAATTAGAAGCATTGGTTTACTAAATGATGTGCAAAAAGAATTTCCAAAAATTATAATTTACAAGGTTACATGCAATAATAGAAAAGGCAATTTTTAAAACTTTTTTATTTGGGCCCTTTTTGGACATTTAAAATATATGTTTTGTAAATCTATGTTAGTTATACACATACGGGAAAAAATTTCATCAAAATCAATTGAGATACACACGAGTTAAAGGGCGTACGAACACTTTTGTGGGCCACTGTATGTAGAACGTGCCACCTGAATTCCTCGGTTGTTATTTGTGATGGGAAAAAATGGGTCCGACGCGTAGAGGACACAGGAAGGTCAACTCCGTTCTTCAAAAACGGAATATCATTTCTCTATACATATAGGGTAAGGTGCCCAAATATGGTATAGTCCCTATTATGGCACTACCTCATATCTTGTAAAGGAGAAATCGCACTTTAGTAAGAAAATCCTCAAAAAATACTTTACCATGTTTGCTCAACAGTGTGCAGTGCATTCGCACCATTCTATAGATTTTAGTATCGATCCTCCGCCAGTTGTGTCTCCACGTGTTGAATATTTTTGTGGTTAGATTTTCGATTGAATCTTTTTGAGGGAGGTAAGTGATTTTGAAATGTTTGCCAACTGTTGGTTTGGGCTGAAATTCATTTTCTCTTTGTCAGTAGCTAGTATTATCAGTCCGCGTGGAGTTCCCAATATGGCACTGCCAAGGGTTCCCTAATATGGGTATAGCTATTGACATTCTTGGTGTGGGTGCCGAATATGGCACTAGGTGTCATATTAGGAACTCAAGGTGTACCATATTAAGAACCCCTTTCGCTGGAACCTGCAAATCACACACCACAAAAAGAATATTTTTCCTAAGCTGTATTAATTTTTGAACAAACTTGACCCCAGAATCTTATAGGAAATGCATCTACAACTGGTAATTTTTTGGTCGAAAAAGTTCATTCTAAAATAATTAAAAAATGACCCACAAAAAGTGGTTTATATTTGGGCACTCTACCCTACTACATATATCTGATCGGGCGTACAGTGACGTACGACTCAAGGTCATTCAACGTGTTAAGAAAAGATCAGAACCCAGTTCGCAGAATCACGCTGCGTTAATTGTACGAAATATTGAGTGTATATCAGACGTCGTACCACATTTAGTCCGGCACTGAATAACGCTTTTATTGTAAGACAACATGGCGGCAACAAGCATGATCCATGAAAAGGACCGGAAACTCCGAGGACACATGCTTGCGCGATTTGGAACGGCGCTGGTCGGATCGGCGGCGTTCGATCACGGTCGGAATCCGAGGTTATTGGCTGGAAGATGATCTAGCGGTTAACCATCCGATCCCGGCAGGAGCGAGAGGAGCAAAAAAGCCCGGGGGATCGAGCACGGTCCGTGGCAGCGGAAGAAGGGATCGAGAGGCTGGAATAGCGTCGTGTTGTATCGATCAATTACGGGACCCGGCCTTATAAGGCAATTATTAAATCACGCGGACACGTCGTCTTACACACGCGTGTATCGGTAACAAGCGATCGGCGTGTCACTCAGCCCGAGATTCGCTCGGGATCGCGATATCCCGTTCGCCGCGACGCGACGTCCGGGATGGATGTGTCGGTAAGAATATCACAGCCTCGGATCTGCAGATCGAATTCTCCGGCCGCGAATATAAGAGATCCCTCAAGACGGCGCCAGTTTACAGTCCGCTCTTGCTCGGTCTCCCTTTCCCCCTCTCTTCCTCTCTCTCTCTGTAGTATAGGTACTTAGACGAACACGTGGTCGCCCGTAATGGATGCGGGCTGCACTGTAGATTAGACAGATTAGCCATTATGCTGTTTAGCTCGCTAGCCCCCGAGATTGCGTTCTAATCAACCGGATAAAATGCTCCGACTGCTGCAGTTCCGAATTATAACATTGTATCACCCGGTATGTACAAATTTGTGAGATTCTGACTATTTGAAATGCTGCACTCACCGTTTTATTGAGAAGTTTAGCTACTTCTATGGAGGATCCAGGGTTGCCAACCATCCCACAATTGAAACTGTATTATTAGTTTTGTACATATTTTTATGTTAACAAAATTTCCTCTGGAAACTAGGTATAGGTTATAAGTGAGTTGAGAATATATTGTAAAATTACATGTATACTTCAGTTTTGACTTCCCCTTCCACGACGCTATTCCCCCACGCGTCCGGATCACGTGTCTCGCTCCTGGCAGAGAGGGATCAATGTGATCTGTAAAAAAATTGTCCTTGACCTTGAATCGCAAGGTCAAATTCTTTTTCGGTTCTGTCGGCCTGACTTCGTTAAAACCGAATGCTTGTCGACTAACATAACGACGTCCTGACGATCCAAGCATAAGCCGCGACTCATTGGTAGTTCCCAACATATTGTCCTGGATCATCCCGGATCGTCGGCGGGGATCACGGGCATGCCGATCGTGAGACGATCGTGGGGGCCGATGAATTAAAGATCACCGATCGGCCGCCCTCGGTGGAAGCCAATGAATTTGTCCCAAGACTGCCGAGGACATTGAGAACATAATCGGTACTCTACTCCTCGGATCACCGTGTATGAGAACGCGGAGTTGCAAATGGCGGAACTAATCACTTTCTTTCGCCGAAAACGCTCCGAGAAAGTCGCCTTACACCGGAAAATTTATTGTACCATGTTGTATGAAACGTACAGTTATTTATTTAACCAGTAAGCAAGACAAATTACTTATATTTCATGTCTGACAATGTTTGAATAAATCAATTTCTTCAATTAAGCACACATATTATGGTATGGACAGCGGATCTTTAAGCAAAATAAAAATTTCTTAGCTGAATTCCAACAAACTGGAGTGAAATAGAAATTCATTTTCTTCCCTATTATGTTTAGTAGTTTGAAAATAATGTGATGTTCAAATTTTTCTAATCTTTTTGCTGTTTTAAATTACACCTACTCATTCTTTTCATACATGCATCGCGGTTTAATCAGAACGATAAAATTAGAATAGAAGTCGCAGAAAATTCAAATCAGTTCGATCTTGTAATTTCGGTAAGGCTGCACATACAGGTTATGTTTAGTGCACTGTAAGCACAGCGTTAAGGGTATTGTAGCGCTTACAAAGCGCGCGATTTGCATGCGAATTCGCTATGCAAAGCGTGCGTCCAGTTTTTCGTGTCCGATTTAGAACGTGTTAATTGGCCAATGCTGTGTGCACGAGCTCGACAGCAACGATCATAACGATCCGAAGGAGGAGCTGCGGCTCTGAAATTGTAATTTCAAATAGAAACTGCTCGAAGAAGTCCCTAACCCCCTGTTAGGTGCGTGCAACGGTGTACAGTATACATGGAGTGACTCGCCTAACTGTGCCGTCCGAACTGCTACACCACTTATTAGATTCAGAATCGATTCGAACGGAAGATTTTTGGTACCAAGACGATTTTCGTCTGTGAACTTTTTCATTATAATGAGTCATCGTCGTTCATTATAATGATATCCCAATAAATTTTAATTAAAAGTAAAGTTGGATATACAGACTCCTGAGGTCATTGAAGCAACTTTTTTCTTCGCGAAAATCTTCTGCGACGCTTCGTTAAAGAGTTGTCACCCCCAGGGCGGGGCAACAGTGCCCGACGGGGCGTGTCGCCACGTCGAAATTCATCCGCTGATTGGTCCGTGTGTTTCGTTAATAACTCCTGAACGAAGCCTCTGAGGACACTTTTGCAAAAGAAAAAGATGCTTCAAATCACCTCAGGAATCACCTTGTTCAAGGAAGTAATTCTGGTACGCCCTGTATAATAAACCTGCGAAACACTTCGTAACATTTGCATTCTGAAATCGACCGATTCACATGCAACGAGCTAACATTAAACGTGAGCAGGAAAGTGCATCAAATCGGATTCGACGCGGAGCACAGTTGACAGTCGATTTTCGCGTGAGTGGCCACCGTAATGAAACACACTAAACTCGTAGCGGCCGGCGGCATGCTAAACGTTCGTTTTTTCCTCGGCAAGAGGAAGTAGCGGATGACAGCGTCATTAGGCAGCCGTAAAGAAGTTTAGGAGTTTGTGCATGAGCTTCTGAAATTCCATTGGCGTTCGCGAGACAGGACGATTCGATACGTGCGTTTAACACTAATTTATGTTCGTGCGTGACGGTGTGCAACCACGCGGAATCCGAGGCGGTTGCAGCGAAGCTGTCAGTCACCTATCACTATATAGACGTGGCTAAGTACCTCTCGGATAAGATAGCTGGCTGACGACTGGCTTCCGGAATAGTTTCGCCGATTTTTATTCCTCTAAAACGCCGCCGGAGGAATTGTGTATTACATCGAGGTACAATAATCGAACAATTATGCAATCACAAAAATGTTCATGGGCAATTTCCTCGACTAATTGCTACAGGTACTGCACGCTTTCGCACTAAACCCCGTTAAATGAACGGTTTCTAATTTTTTATTTCACAATTGTCATACAGGCTGTCACGAAAATGTACTTCCTTGAACGAGGCGATTCATTAGAACGTTTGAAGCAACTTTTCCCTTTGACAAAATGTTCTCCGATGCTTCGTTAAGGAGTTATTAACGATCCCGACTCGGGCAACGTCAACGCCCCCGTCAGCAGGACCTCCCATTGGGGCGGAGTTTGTTCGCTGTAGCCACGCCCTGTTTGGTTTGTCTTTTTCTGTGATAACTCCTTAACGAAGCGTCGGAGAATATTTTCGCAAAGGAAGAAGTTGCTTCGGATGAACTCAGGAATCCTTTCAATGCAGTAGAACGTTATTGGGACACCCTGTGTAGATAGGAAATGATTATATTCACTGGGCAGGTCAGCCTATATTCGCTCGTTTCGCAATAGTTCCGTCGCATTATCGGATGGAGATGAACAAAATGATATTGTTTGTTGAAAAAATGGCGCCTTCAGTTTTTCATTTCCAAGCGGACGCGTCTTTTCGCCAGGAAGAGCCACTCCCACGCGCGAGTTTCTCCGGCAGATAAGAAGCCCCGGCGCAGCTTTATGCGTCGGTGCAGTGCGTAATTTCCTCTGATACCATTCCGAGTTCTTCTTGTCCCCGATCTGGGACACCGTGCAAACGGGCACGGAACACCGCGGAAGGGAAACACGCCATGGGACACGAACGGATAAGACCACGGCCATTGTGTCTCTGCCCACGTGGATGCTAATATTGAATACAAATACGCGCAATAAACCAACCCGTTCTAGCCTGCTCCCTATCTCTCGGCCGCATTGTTTCCGCCCCACCCCCGCTGCATCTTCTCAGACACTTCTCTTTTTTGTGAACACACATATTCTTGCTACATCTGCGACTTATTCGTTTCGATCAATTTTACTGGGTCATCCGAACGACGCAGAGCGTGCTGCCTATCTGACAGCAATCTGCCGTGGCTGACCACAGCGTTAGAACCACTTGCATAATGTCGTAAGCTGATGTTGCATTAAAACAATCAGTTTTTAAATTTTTAATTTCAATATTTTAACCAATTTCGATCTTCTTAAATTTCTTCTTTTTTTAAACTTCTAAATTTTAAAAATGTCTATCTGTACAAACTTTTAACAAACCTTTAACTTTAAAAAGTTTCGACACATTTTAAATCCTTCTGTCCCGGAGTGTATAGAAGACTATAAGATGCGCAGTTGTGAGTGTTCGAAATTTTCTGAAGCTCGCGAAACTTTTCTGCAGCACCGTCCCAGCAATAAATTAAGCCATAGAGCGGCCTTTCTTCTATCTCCGCGGCATTGTTTTCATCGGGGAATAAGTTTTCTTGCGTTTCAGTTGAGACCTTCCGATATCGAGCCCCGGCATCCGAGCCGTACCAGAACGCGAGATGTTATCGGGGCATTGTCCGTGGCATCGCTTCGTTTGAACGCAGTTATCACGCCACTTTAATAGGGCCCAAATTTCACCCCAAGATTTCTTGCCACTTATTCGAAATCGAATAAATTTTTCTGAACTTCTGAACAGAAAAAATGATTGTAATAAAAGCGAGACCAAACACAGTAATAAAAATCGCCATTACTAGAACATTAATAGAAAAATATGTTTCACTGAATAAATGCCCCGAAAATGTGCTTCTTTGAAAGGGGCGATTCTTGACGCCATTACAAGTAACTTTTTCCTTTACGAAATTATTCTCCGACACTTCGTTAACAAGTTATTAACGAAAAACACAGACCAATTAGGGCGTGGCGACAGCGGGCGGATTGCTACTTGGCGACACGCCCCGCCAGGCTCGGCCAGTGACAACGCCACGCTCGACGGGGGCGGGGCGGCCCTCTTTTTTTTGTTAATAACTCCCGAACGAAGCGTCGGAGAACATTTTCGCCAAGGAAAAAGTTGCTTCAAATGACGTTAGAAATCAGCCCCTTTCAGAAAACCCTGTACATACCATTGGAAAGAGAAGACCTTAAGTTATTTTTTGACAGCAGGTTCATCTTGTTTTATAGATCTAAGAATAAATAAGAGCAGTGTAATTACTGGAGAATTACCTGGTTGCCTTCTGTTTTTCCCACAATTACAGAAGATTCCAGTCGAACAAACAAAATTGACTTAATAGTTCCCCGTAAAATCGCCGGAATTATCGCGAGACGTGTGATCAAAAATACTTAAAAAATCATCAAATAACAGTGGAGCGCGCACGGGAGTCCTGAATGAACGAGATCGGATCGCGCAGACGTCGATTACGTGGATCCGAAGTCACCCGTGATTTCTTGCACTTGAGGCAAGTGACAAGTGCGATTTCCGGCGAAGGGAAATCATCCAGTGTCGTGCTATAATAACTGTTCGAACACGACCATCAAGTGCCATTTGTCACGATTGCCCTCATCCTGTGTTCGATCTCTCATAATCGGTGCGGGACAAGAAACGAAGAAAAGTGGGGGAAAAACGTCGAATCGGTGGAATTGCTCGCGTTGCTAAAAGGGCATCGATGTGCTTTGGTCCCTTGTAAGGGACGCGGAGCAGTACGCCACGGCTGGAGGAACCAGCTTATGACCAAATTTAGGCTTCCCGAGTTCTTTCGTCCGCGGAATTTCTTGCGGATGATACTGACGGTCGTTAACGGAGCTAACGAACGTCCCTCCGGAAATTAGCCGACGCTAATTGGGGGATAACGAGCTCTTCGTATTCGAAAAAGGTTAGGGAACGGACACATGCGAGGCTGCAACAATAATGGTTTTCTTTGTTATTAATTATTCATATACCGTGGCATTTCACGATTGTCGAGCTCTTGTGAAGCATAAAGAAAATTCATAAATTACGTTTTTGTTTATCTTACACCGATAGCGTTACGTGTAATAGTTTCTGTCATCAATAATATTTTTCATCGTTTATTATACAAACCGGTTTTGCAATTTCATCGGTCATGCACCGAGTGTAGAGTAAAGGATATGCATTTATTATATGCATCTATTAATAATAATATTTTCCTTTGTTTGTTAGTATTATTATTATTCATAAACGGTTTTTCAATTCCACTCGACACGTACTATGTGCAATGAAATTCATAATATTCTTGCATATTATTGTTACACATCGTTTTACTTGCAAACAAAATTTGCAAGCATTAATTTTAACAAATTTACCAAAGAGTGGCAAAAAATTAAACTGATGAAGTAATATACTTCTGTGAAATTTCTTAATAGTGTTAAACCTAGTTAATTCCTTGAAGCCTTTCATCGCAAACTTTTCTCAAATTTTGTTCTTCCAGTGTCTGGACGCTCCTCTCTGGCAAAATATTGCATTCCACTGTATCTATTTATACCCGAGATTCGGTACTGCAGGTGAACGCTAAATGAATTCGTCACACTTGCCATTTCACGCGAGACGATAGGCTCCGAGAACTGTGCTCTAAGTAAGGGGCTGTTTCGTAGCAAAAAGTAGTATCGGCCGAAGTGAGGCCAGTGGTAATAAACGAGTTGCCCTTATAAAAGAGAAGTGTAATCGCGTTTCGCGTCACCGTTGTCCCAGTGGAGCATGATGCTGGCCAAACGGAAGAAGAACTTGTGCGAATGACACAGGGATCGCATGCCTCTTCATGCACGTCTTCATTAGCGGCTTCTAGAAGTGGTAAAAATCAAGTACTGCACGACTAATAGCACCACTAAAATTTCGGAGAAATTCGGACATTTATTATTGTATTTGTTCATAAAGTACAGACCTTTGAATGTTGCAATTTTTGTCACTTTTCTATTAGAGTCTAATTATTTAAGATTCTGATGCTAATCTAATTATCAGAATTGACAAATGCTCATCGAACGAAGAGTAACAATAGGAGAATACGTGATTCACGGTAAATTAATTAGCCAAACGTCCTAATTAGCTCTCCCCTCTCTCTGTGTTTGTAATTTCGAGTAAACTTCGCTGCAATATTAAAACGTCTGTTTGGCCAACTGCTCGTGTAACAATAATTCACTTGAACTCGCAAGGGAATACCGCGAGTTGGACGCACTTAGCGTGTAATGAACGACGAAACGTTAAATTAGAAGTTACTGCAGCATTGTTCGCCCCATGGAAGTATGCGATGCATGCGACATTGTCGTTCGTGCAGCGTTTCATTTGCCACAGTGGAAACTTTAAACAAAAGGAAACCGTTTATTTGCCCGAATATAAAACAATAATTACTAATCCTCTCGCGAAATAAATGTCTACACTTTAAAATTTGGTACTATTTATGTATCGATCACTAAGAGTGTTAAGCCCCTGAAATTTGTCCTACATTATTTAACAAAAATCGAAATGAGAGAAAAATTTCATTTACCAACAAAAAATCTCTTAATAAAAATGAAATGAACGTACTATTAATTTTCGTTAACATGCATAAATTCTTGCACTTAAATTTCAAATTTTTCGCAACAGAAAAAATTGTAATTTCAAATTCTCCGACTCGTGGACTGGAGAAACCCCACCCCTGAGGGTCCCAGGGCTGTATATCATCTTCTGCGGTCGTTATTATACTAAGGGTGGCATCTGGGGTGGAGTTTTCGTTTTAAAATTGAATTCTATTGGCTACGATACCCTCCCTGCCTGTTTCTCTGGCGAAATGGAGGTTCTATTTAGGCAGGGGAGGGACTGGTAGGGTGCTGCACCCTATCCTGACTTCCCTGGAAGAGAAATAGGGCCGGTTTTATGACGCACGTGTTCTGTTCGTGACATGGATCAAATTAATCAATTATTATTGCGTCGCTTGCAGAAAGTGAAAACAATTCCGTCGAACCTCCACTGTCGCTGATTAATTTCTGTTGAAATTTTGCAATCTTTGAAGAAACATTTTTATAACATCCTTTGATGAAACACAGCAGAGAGTAAAATTGATTTGGATCACTTAAAAATTGTTCAAAAAATAATGTGAACATGTGGTTATTGTTATGGCGACATTTTCTATTATTTTTATGTGTACACAGTTTCATCGTTCATATTCTAAGTGGAGGGGTAGTTACAGGGAAAATAACAAAATTGTTCAAAACAATGTAAACATGTAGCTATTGTTATGGCGACATTTGCTATTAGTTTTAAGTATACACGTAAATTTTTATTGTAACCGGGGGTGTATGTAATTACAGGGAAAATAAAAAATTGTTCGAAATAATGTGAACACGTGGTTAATGTTATGTTAATGTTATTTTCTATTATTTTTATGTAGACATGTGAATTTCCATTGTCCATATCTTAACCGGAGGGGTAATGACATTGGAAATAAAAAACTCAATTTTTAGGGTATTTCCTCCACTTAGTCAAATGTAAAAATTCGAAAAAAAAACTGAGAGGTTGATGCTCCACAATACACATTCTGGTTCTAGAAAATATTACAGCGACATGTTCAATGTAAAATCGCCGCAATGCAAAACTGCCCTGCGGCGAGCAATCCCTAAAGAAATAATAGAAAAGAGGGGTTGCCAAGAAGCTGTTGTATCAACTGACACTCAGAGAAGTCGATGAGCGATCACGATCCGAGACGGTCGCGTACTCCAGATAACAAAACTGTATTATTTGTAATTGTTAGACTGCGGATTTTTATGCAAAATAAAAATGTTCTGCATTGATTGCGGGAAGCAGGAGTGAAATAAAAATGGATTTCATCCCTTAACGACTTCATTACATTAAAAACAACATTGCAATATTCCCGAATGCATAAAAATCCGCAGTCTAGTGATTGTAAATAAAGTGTTCAACGTAAAATGATCGCGACGCGAAGTGCCACGGGAATTTGCAATAATACTGTGCATTGAAGACTGAGAGTGATGTCGTTTTATTTAGCAAGATGTGCGGAATTAAGTGTTACTTAAGTGGCATTTATTATGGTGGGAAAAGTGAATAAATTGTGCAGGATGGTGACCTTGTAACTTGATGGCATATAGGGGGTGAATTTCGAATGCGAGGACATTGGTTAAAAAATCTCCACTGTAAGTAGGCATATGTATAATTTAAATTAGTATTTATACTAGTAAGTGTATATATAAATTAAATTTGGTATTTGCAATTATTGTTCGTACAATAAATTAGTGAAAGTATACAGAAATTTTGTTGGGTCTAAGATTTTTTATGCAATTGTTTTTGAGGATCATATGCGACTGAATAATTCAATTATTGTTCAGTAAAGTGGAGAAAGTTAGAATAAAAAAATATTTTGTGGTCATATCATGAGGGACCCCATACCAGTTAAGGGTTAAAGCAAAAATGGTTGGAATATTATCCTAGGATTTTGTATGAAACTGTTTCTGAGGGTCATATGGGAATAAATAATCGAATTATGACGAGAGACCCCATACCAATTAACACTAAACCTACCGAGCCTTAAAAGTAACTGGTACATGTTATGTTCCCTTATAAAAATAACTAGTTTGATTTCATTTCGACTTTGTGCGGCTCCGATTATAATACGTGCTCTACTAAAGATATTTATACAATCAATTCTTATAAAATCATTTTTATTATAATATTTCAATAATTGTGAAATAATAAATCTGGGACCGGTCGTTTCGACCGGTGGTGGTAGGTTTAGTGTTAGGGGTTAAATGGAAAGCAAAAATGGGTGATTTGTTATGCAATTGTTTCTGCGGATCATATGAGGGTTGAAAGACGACTTTTTGAGTCTCTTTGAAGGAAAAGTTGTGTTTAGAAAAATTACGTGCTGATATAATAGACTGGCTGAAAACTGACAGTGATCGCTCGGTATTCGAGATATTCGCTGGCTCGTTCCTGGCCTATCACGTAACAGGGTGAACGATATCCTCAGCCTGTAATCAAACACTGTGCGAGCTCTTAAGAAAGGGTAACCGCACGTCGCGTCGTTGAAATGTCGTGCTGCACATCGATCGACCGCAGAAGGCCAACGAATCCGGTGAATCGGTGTGCACACGGCCAACGGTTTCTTCTCTTCTCTTCTCGATCTTCTCTTCTCCGTTTCGTCCGCGACGTGACCCATTTCGGGCCGCAGGTTGCGAGCCTGACAGGTGACAAGCTCCTGCGGTCGCCGTCTTCGGTTCCAAATCGATTGCACACCCTTTCACCACTATTCCATCGATTTCTCATATTCGCTCGCGACAACAGAGTGTTGAGATACACTCTTCGACAAAATGATAGCACATGGGTGCCATCTTGAATTTTTCAAGACACGGTCTTCTGCGTTCCGTTGTATGTAAGTATGTACAATATACAGTGGGTGTACAAAGTATTCGTACACCTTTCAAAAACTAAACTTTTCTATAATTGTACCAAACGACCTGATTTTTTCTAATCAATTGGAAGCATTAGTTTACTAAATGTTATGCAAGAAAGATTTTCTAAAAATTATAATTTACAAGATTACATGCAAAAATAAAAAAGGGATTTTTTTAAACTTTTTTATTTGGGCCCGCAACGAAAATTTAAAATATATGTTTCGTAGATCTATTGTAGTTTTAAATATTCATTAAGGGCCCAAATAAAAAAGTATCAAAAAATGCCTTTTTTTATTTATGCATGTAACCTTGTAAATTATAAGTTTTGTTTTTCGGTACAATTATAGAAAAGTTATTAGTTTTTAAAGGATGTACGAATACTTTGTACACCCACATATTTACATTTTTAATTGATGTTTCTGCTGGGTAAAGAATTTCATAATTAAAGAATGTTAAGAATGTTAAGAATGTTAAGAAAAGAATATTAGAAGTTAGAATTTTATTTTAATATTGCATGTCTTACACTTGTATCAAGAATGAAAATAAGTGTTTTTATTCTCATTCGTTTGTCATAATTTTTATAGCTATTGTATGAATTGTATTAACACTTCTCACGAAGTATACATATAAACAACTAGACGAGACTTTATGCACAATACAAATTTTTTACCTGAATTGTAAATCAACTGGTGAGTGAAACAGAATTTTCTTCCTTTTTTAATATGTGTAATAGGTCGAAAATAATATACGACAGTCATTTTTAAATTCTTCTAATGTTTTATACCTTGATTGCAACCAACTGGAGTGAAATAGAAATTCTTTTTGTGTCTTTCAATAGATTTAGTAGAATGAAAATAATATATATGGTAATAATATTTTTAAATTCTTCTAATGTTTTATACCTTGATTGCAATCCACTGGAGTGAAATAGAAATTCTTTTTCGTCTTTTAATAGGTTTAATAGATTGAAAATAATATATAACAATATTTTGAAATTCTTCTAATGTTTTATACCTTGATTGCAACCAACTGGAGTGAAATAGAAATTCTTTTTGTGTCTTTCAATAGATTTAGTAGAATGAAAATAATATATATGGTAATAATATTTTTAAATTCTTCTAATGTTTTATACCTTGATTGCAATCCACTGGAGTGAAATAGAAATTCTTTTTCGTCTTTTAATAGGTTTAATAGATTGAAAATAATATATAACAATATTTTGAAATTCTTCTAATGTTTTATACCTTGATTGCAACCAACTGGAGTGAAATAGAAATTCTTTTTGTGTCTTTCAATAGATTTAGTAGAATGAAAATAATATATATGGTAATAACATTTTTAAATTCTTCTAATGTTTTATACCTTGATTGCAATCCACTGGAGTGAAATAGAAATTCTTTTTCGTCTTTTAATAGGTTTAATAGATTGAAAATAATATATAACAATATTTTGAAATTCTTCTAATGTTTTATACCTTGATTGCAACCAACTGGAGTGAAATAGAAATTCTTTTCACGTTTTTTAATAGGTTTAATAGATTAAAAATAATATATAATAATATTTTTAAATTCTTCTCATGTTTCAACAATTTTTAGTTTCACCTACTCATTTTTGTCATAAATGTATAAAATCCGCGGTCTAATAATAACACTTCACATGGTTCTCTATGGTGTCTATCATTGTAGTAAGGTCTACGCAGTCTTCGAGAAGTGAAAGATAGTGCACATGTATGTTATCACTTTGTCGAATAGTGTATTGTATAGCGTTCGCCCTTTCGATTAGGCGAGCTGACGAAGGGGAAAAGAAGGAGAAGCTGTGCTCGTGGTCCGCATGGGTGCCCAGCAGTAATGCAAATGATAAACGCGAAGAGGTTTCCGGCCGCGGACTTCGACACCAGCTGACTGTCGGATGAACGATCTGCGCCGAGAATCGGCACGCTCGTAAATCCTGCTCGGACGATGGTCATCGGTATTTTAATTGACCCTCGGGAGTGCTCGGGAGTTCGTTGCGATTTCGTCTTCTCGTGCACAGAGCCAGTCTGCAGCGGAAATGCCGTGAAAACACGTCCTTAGGCTCGGAAACCGTGGAAAATCGACTGGATAGAAACTGACGCTACCGTTTAATCCTCAAGTTAGCTTTGCTACCCTGTAACATCGGGGGCTACGAATGGGTCAGTGGAGGAAGGCGCGAAACAAGAGCTAAGAAATCTGTAAGGCGTGCTATATTAGAAATTATATTGCACTTTAAATTATAAAAATACTTGGTCGTCTCGTACAGAAATATTCGAATTTTTTCGAAACAGAAACCGATGTGATATCATGTAAGATTCTATAAGTGGAACAGACTTAACCCTTTGCACTCGGAGCTATTTTAACTCGAAAATTCAACATTTCTTCCTAGCTAGAATAATTCCGTTATATATTCATTTCTTTCTTTGTATGAATATAAAATTGATATAACACCTTATACAATACTTAAATGTTTAGTAATTGATTAAATACCAACATATTTAATAGAGCAAAACAATATTTTGCCTCTCGGGTGATAAGGGCTAATTTCTAAACTTCTGCATTGAAAATTTATCTGAATTCAACGTCAAGGTGACCAATCATCTTTATAAATAAGATCTTCCTAAAGATATAGTAATGCAGGTACTGTTCCTAATAATTTTTCATAAAATTTACGATCATACATTTTCAAGTTTCATAAATTTATATATCACCACAATAAAGTAACTTTAATTAATATAATACGTTAAATACATATGCTTTTCTAATATAATTTTATTTAATGACGACTAAACCCTCGTGGTCTTAAACCAAGCAGAGAAATATTGACTTACAACAGTTTTGCAATTAAACGACTCATTTCAAGAGAATTAAAACAATTCAATTCATGGATCTCCCAGACCTGTGCGCCAAAGGGTTGAAGTTGATCAATTGTAAACACTGCGAATTCCTTTTTGTACCTACGTCTAGTATCACAAACAAGGATTTCAGATTTGATCAGTAAAAAGGTACTTTGCATATGGTCCTCCAAGAGGATTTTTATCGAATTTTTCAACGCGCGATGAAAGGATGATTTCTATTGATTCCCGATATCTGGCGCGATCGGAACACGGGCCCGGCTCTCGGGATATTAATACCAAAACCGTGTAGGCCATGTCAAAATTATCGCGTTGCGATACGCACGCGCGGCGGTGTTCCCTCGAGCAAAGGCACGAAAATCTTGAGCTGAGTGGAACACGCTGTAGCAACAGCGAAAGGAGGTGGCCCTGGTAGCAGGCAAGGTGGAAAGATAAAAGGTAATAGATGCGGTACCCTCGCGAAGGTACCCACCGAGGATGGGAAGCCGCGTTTTTCTTCGTCTCCAGCGAGACCGATCCTTAAAACATGTTTCTTCGTGCAGCTCCTTCCTGCGTGCGCAGGAACCTGATCAGGAAATTCGTGGCACCCGTCATTTATACCTTAATCATTGCTAACGAATGGTTCTACACTCCTGGACAAAATGATAGCACATGTGTGCTGTCTTTCAAGTTGTGTGATGTCTATGAGACATGATAAAAAACCAGAGAAAGAATGTGTTGCTTTAGTATCGTTATTGCTTACTTCCTCAGAAGTACACAAGAAATTAATAAAAATGAAAACGCCTGTCCCCTTCCAGTAAGCGCCGAAGCAAGCGTTTCAAAAGGGAAGAATTTCAAATTAAACGTTCTTCGTTTATTCCAGAAAAGGATTCTTGACCAATGCTATTTAACTCTTTTCTTCAACAATTTTCACACGTTTCCAACAAATATTACGCCAGAGGGCGAACATGAAGCAACAGCCCGCCATAGTCCGCGGTTAGGAAGCTCGGTTCATTGCCTCGGAAAAAATCAAAATCCTCACCCTGAAGCTGTTTCTGAGGAATCTCCATAGCCGATGGTGTTAAACTCTTCTCGAATCGTAAGTGGTAAGGAATGATATCTCGAACGAATGCTAGTCTCTCTCGGAATATTACCTAGAAGAACACGGTTGAGGTTGAAATAAATACGGATTGTAAATTATGGGATCTTCGCCTGGGGCAGCAGCAGCAGCAGCAGGAGCCAGCCTCATAGTAAACCACTCAACGGGTTCCCCGGTCGATTTCTTTTGGTTTTTCGCTGAGGAAACCTTCGGACCCATCACCGACACGAAATCACCCTATACATTACAACCATCAAACGATTGGAAAAGTTTACGAAATGGAACCGCGCCGCTTTGCTCCTATTTCCGCGGTAACGAGAGTAAGAGATCTCTTATTCGCTCGGGCTCGTTCGTAGCGTCGGCATAAATATCCTTAACGCATTAGTCCGCGATCTCATAATACCGTACGGGAGATTTATCTATCTAACATTTCTTCCCGTGAGCACGCCATCAGTGCTCGCCGATGCGTAAACGCAGATTTCGTTAAGGCCGCTCTTCTAAGAATGTTTAAATTCCTCGAGGCGTCCCCTGAGGGTCCAATTATCTCTTCTGCATATTCGCTAATAACAGCCGGACCGGTTACCCCGCTGGATCCATGCGTGTTTATTTGCAGCTGTTTCTAGACGCGGCCATTTTTCTCTTTTCCAGCCGTTCGCCTCGTTTGTTACGAAATCGACGCGCACCCCGCCGTCGAAACTATCCTCGGCCAACCTACCCTGGACTAGACCCTATTTTCTTATTACTAGATGGAGAATTTTGTAACGAAAATAACGTTCATTCGAAACGCTGAAAACATTAGAAAAATTTTTTATTTCATTATTAACTATTTGCGACCTATTAAACATATCAAAAGAAAAAAAATTTCTATGTCTCTCCAGTTGGTTGCAAAACATTTTAAAATATTCTTACCTTTATTTTATTATTAATTATTTGCGACCTATCGAACATATTAAAAGAGAACAAAATTTCTATGTCTCTCCAGTTGGTTGCAAAACATTTTAAAATACACTTACCTTTATTTTATTATCAATTATTTGCGACCTATTAAATATATTAAAAGAGAACAAAATTCCTATCTCACCCCAGTTGGTTGCAAAACATTTTAAAATATTCTTACATTTATTTTATTATTAATTATTTGCGACCTATCAAACATATCAAAAGAAAAAAAAATTTCTATGTCTCTCCAGTTGGTTGCAAAACATTTTAAAATATTCTTACATTTATTTTATTATTAATTATTTGCGACCTATCAAACATATTAAAAGAGAACAAAATTTCTATGTCTCTCCAGTTGGTTGCAAAACATTTTAAAATACACTTACCTTTATTTTATGATCAATTATTTGCGACCTATTAAATATATTAAAAGAGAACAAAATTCCTATCTCACCCCAGTTGGTTGCAAAACATTTTAAAATACTCTTACATTTATTTCATTATTAATTATATGCGACCTATTAAATATATTAAAAGAGAACAAAATTCCTATCTCACCCCAGTTGGTTGCAAAACATTTTAACATACTCTTACATTTATTTCATTATTAATTATATGCGACCTATCAAACATATTAAAAGAGAAAAAACTTGCTATCTCACTCCAGTTAGTTGCAAAACATTAGTAAAATTTAAAAATACCGTTATATTATTTTCGACCTGTTAAACATATTTAAAAAGGAAAAAATACTATTTCATTCCAGTTGGTTGCAGTTCAGATAGAAAATTATCATTTTGCAATTGCTAATTATCATAATTAGACTACGAATCTTTATGCATTCATGAAGAAATTTTGGTTGGGTGGAATATAGAACAGTAAAACATTAATAAAATTCAAGAATGTTGTAACGTTGCTTTTAATGTAACATGTTATTCCTGCTTCTCACAATCAATGCAAAACATTTTTATTTTGCATAAAGATCCGCAGTCTAATAATAATATACATATATGTTCATATATTGAACACATATTACAACATGCTGATACAACATGCAATATTATGAACATAATATATGTTCATTATTATACGATTATAATATAATTATTAATATAGTTATATTATATGATGGAAATATGTAATACTTTACAATATGTACTAATATTAGAGACGAAAATAAAGTGCGAAATAATCCCGAAAGATAATCGGTCGCGTAAACAGAAACCGAAAGGATTGCTTAAATAATCGATAGAGGTAACACATCCACACCCCTCGAGCGTCGCAAAAGCTTGAGAAACACGCGAAGACAATCTCCTGTGTCCGCTACTCGAATAAAGACGGAGTCAACGTCTTTTGTTGCAGAACCTGCCCCCTGCATTTAAAATACTTTCGCCTTTATTTTAATTAGTTTTGCAACCCCTGACCCTCGGACCGAGCATCCCCGCAACGTTTTGCATGATAAATGTTTATGGTGTGATTTCCATCGAGCCGAGACAAGTATTCCAATTGTCTCGAGCAAGTAGAATATATGAATTCATTTCACTATCTTGAAACGCAGTGTCTTGTAATCCCATCATTTACGGGGTGAATAACAGGTTCTTCGGTAATTTATTTCGAGGGAAAGCAAATTGATCGCTGAAACAGGTATTACACAGATCAAACACATACGCATTGATATTCCTAAAAACATTTTCACTTACTAAGTTTAACGTTGAAAATTATTGGAAAATGTTGAGAGTTAGTAGTTAAACTTTACTAACATAAAACAAATGGTTACAAAAAACCCCCTTAATGGATAATGGATATAAGGGTGATTGCTGAGATGATTTGGAGAAACTTTTTCCTCTGCGATAATGTTTTCCGACGCTTCGTTACGGAGTTATCCACGACAAACGTAGACCAATCAGTGCGCGGTGACAGCGGACGAACTCCAACGCGGCCAATGACGACGCTACGCTAAGTGGGGGCGTGTCGCATTCGGAATCGGTCCGCGTTTTTAATTAATAACTCGTTAACGAAGCGTCGGAGAGCATTTGCGCAAAGGAAAAAGTTTCTCCGAATCATCTAAGGAATCATTCACGGCACGCTTTCTTTCAAGAAACTATATTTTTGGGGCATCCGTATAATAAACCTGTAGATTACGAATTTCCTGATTAACACTTTCAATTTTGACGATCTAAACCTCGCCCCCACGCGAATGTTTTTGTGAAATCTAAATATTACCTCTCTGGAAATCACTTTCATGAAATCGTTAGGCCCGTTTGTCAGCTCCAAAACTGACCCGCATTGAACGTGTTAAATTAATTTGACCGTTCTATTTGCAATTAATAACTAATTAACAGAGGGATTAATTTTGTACACCTTTTGCCATTCTGGTCCAATGTGGGGTTCCTGGGATAATCCCGGAGAAAAGGGAAAGTGGACAAACAAAGAATCATCATACGGTTTTGCGGGAAGAGGGTCGTTACCGCAATAACGGTTCGAACTGTGGGAAATGAATTCGCGCGAGAGGAGGCCGGTTGTATTACCTCGCGGATTTCATTGCCGACATGTTCAGTAAATAATCGCAGTTATTCGCCGTGGTCGATCCGGCCGACGCGCGCGCTCGTACGATTCTAATCGGCGTTTCGATGCCTCCTGATAAACTGTAACGGCAGATATAATTATATTAAACCGAATAGGTTCCCCCGATGGCATCGTGCCAACGTTGCATCGCGGTGCTCCTCGCCACGGGCGTTGCATAATTGCAGCCGATCGATTGAGAAACCATACGCCTCGTGTTTTTGCCCGGGACGCTGCAACGATTGTTAGACGCCTTCAAATTATCCACGGCGATTATATCAATCGAATTTATTGCCCTCCTGCGGAAACAGTCGAGCTTTTTCTTTTAAATTTCTTTCATTGTTCTTAAGGGTTGATTCTCAAACGAATCAACCCCCATCAACTCAGACATCAAAATTTATAAAAATAGATCGATAGTTGATTGTAATTATATTGTATTTTTAATGACAGTGTAATCAATGTTGTTTTGAACTATTCTTGAAACATGTTCAAATATTAAATAATGTTATTTAAATACGCGTCATTGGATTCCAGAAATTACCAAAGTTGTGCTGGAGTTAGATGATGTTACACAACTCCATTATGTGTAATTTTATGTGATAGAAAAAGTATGGAAATAATGTTCTTTAAAAAAGAAATCTTTTTTTACGGTACCTTTATATGCGAAAGAAAAGTGTTAGACTTGCTCGATTTTGTTAGGGTTGCAGGGCTGCGTACCCCTTAAAGTGAAAGGTCTGGTAATTCGATATTTTCTCGAATCCGACCGATAAACAATAAGGCGATCTAACGGTAAGAAACGAATCCTGGTAAGCGTATTGTGAACTTTTGCAGGCACAGGTGCCGTGCAGGTGCGAGCCTGACCTAGCCCAGCGGGAAGACTCGAGAATCAAACGCCGCGCCGGTAGAAAGAGAAATGGCGAACGGAAGGAACCCGAAGAGAACTCGTTCCGACAAAGACGACTTGTGACTTGTGGCCGCTCGGTAAGCAATCCTCCTCACGCAAGTCGGTACCGGAAGCTTACACCCCTCAGCGGGGGCCAGTCTATCCTCCCTGGACAGTTATCTTATTTCCTCTTTGCGGAAATATCGCGGAATTAATATTTTATTTAGACAATCCGGTGAATGACTTAACCCTAGGTTCACGTCAAAATAACGGCTTCTAATATTTTTAACAATTATCGAGATTGTAAAGATCCGTCCATGATCATCCAGTAGTTATTATTCTAAAAAATGGCTGAAAATTGGAACGGACACATTCCTATTGTTTGCTCCGCAAGTGTTAAGTTCCACGACTGTTGAAATTACTATTCCCAAATCGTTATTCCATTCCATTTTTAATTTACAATTATCGAGATTGTAAAGGTGCATCCATGATTATTCGACAAATTTATTTCCTTGGGTATATATTATTTTTAAAATAGCTGAAACTTTCGAATGGACTCATTCCCGTTACTTGTATAAAGTGAAATAGTCATAGTCACTTTTACTACTCCGTAAGTGTTAATCTGCATAATCGAGCTTACTATTCCCAAATCGTTATTTCATTTCATTTTTAATGTACAATTATTAAGATTGACAAGAAGCATTATTCCTTTATTTCTTTGTGTACGTATTATTTTAAAAAATTGCTGAAAATCTTAACCCTCATACTTTCCTCAGGGTGAAAATTCATCAATTACTATTCTTACATACTGTAAAATAATTCATCTCTTTTTGTTTGTGTTGCGAGATGACATTTCTTTAAAGTGTGACGCTATAAACGAAACATAATTTGTTGTTTTAAAGTGTAAAATAAAAATATTTTTCTAGACTTTTATATGCAACTGTTTTTGAGGAACGTATGAGGGTTAAAAGAAACATTTTTATAAAGTAATGTGCAATAATCGCTTTTACTGTTCCGTAACTGTTAAGCTGATTTACTGTGTGCTGGTTAAGGCCTTACATTCCAGAACGCAAGCTCTGGTTCAGCTCAGCTCTTTTGTTGGTCGAGCCATTAAACGAACGATAGCAACAACGTACATGAATGTACCACAGAGAAATTGCTAATTCGATATATCGTTTAGACGTTCGTAATTGAATTCAAGCCATCGACAGAGTGAAACAATCATAAAATAGTCCCAGTGTTCATCGGCACTGGTTTATTATACGTCTGCAATAACTCTGGTTAATGCGCCTCGACGTTCGCGGTGGCTAGTTCGCCACGATCGTTGGTTAATATTTACAAACACATTATGTGGTGGTTCAATTATTTCGTATAGCATCGCCCAGCGATATTTCGTTACCAACGGTCTCAAATTTAATGTGGAAATTAAATCGAACGTACAAACGCGCGCAATTATCGAACCTTCTATTTCTCCACCTGTGACTTACTAATCTTTATTGCTCGGCCATAATGCCTTCATTATTTTCATCTTATTGCATTGGCCAACAAAGTCCAACTACCGTCTGTTTCAATAAATAATCATAATAATAATTAATCATAATAATATATCTATAAAAATAAATTTGAAAAATTTGTAAGTATACATAATTTACATTAGTATTTTCTATGTGATGCAGAATTAATATTCGTATGTATAACAATAGATATAGAGTTTCCTCTCATATTTTGAGAGGACTTTCACGTGATTATAGCAAATTTTTTGTAAAAAAAATTAAAATGCAATTTTTTTCAACTTTTTTAATGTTATGATACGTTTCCGAATTCGCCTTGAACTCCTCTAGCAAATAGGCGTAAAAAAATTATAGGTGCATTTTGCAAAAAATTGAAGGAGACCTTGAAAAATCGTAAAAAGAAAGAATTGACGAAAAATTTGCTATAATCACGTGAAAGCTCCCTTGAAACCATGCTATATCTTATAAAAACATTTTCGATCCGACTGCTAATAACAGAGTAATCTCTACTGATCACGATTCGTGATTCACCCTGTATAAAATTTCACGGCAAGTTTCTTTAACAAATGTCCACCGATTCAGGAGTGTAGATTCACCTCTAGATCGGATGACCATTGCTTTTTATAGAGCCTGTATCCTCAGAGGATCGCGAGGGCTGCCCGGAATGATCGTAGAAATACCGGAAACGGAATCGACGTTTCGTGTTTCTTGGCCAGTGCACCATATGCCGATTATATTCCATTATATGGCGGCTCTATGAAGTGGCATGTTACCGGTCCTTAACATACCAACTATTTCTCGGCAACGTCATGGTCGCGCCACGGCACCATTGTTTCGCGGTATAATAGAGCGTCGTCCGGAATAGATACGCGCATCTGCACGTATTCTGCAGCCTCGGTAATGAGTCTATGCGCCAGCACTCCCGACACCGACAACCTACTGCCTCCTCTCGCAGGATCTTCCAGATCCTTATCTCCTGAAGTTCGACATTTGACATGCCACACGTCAACCCTCTAGCTACCCTGCTCCTGCAGGATCTCGGAATCCATATTTTTCGCCATTTTTACCGGAGCCTCCAAAGTTAGCTCGAAGGCTAGAGATAAATGTGGGATTATACAAACAGTCTTGAACCGGATTTAACAGGCACTCGATCGTGTTCGATACTCGACTATGAAATGAACCATCTGCGACCAGTTTTAACCCCATAAGTTCGCCAAAAGGATTGTTACGCGGACATTAGTTTTTGGGAAATAATTTTGATTCATTTAAAAAAAGCTTGATCGATAATAACAAATTTTCTGAATGAAGAAATATACGTTTCATGTATCTGTATTTTTATACATACTACTAGACTGCGGATCTTTATGGAAAATAAAAATTTTGTGTATTAATTTTATATAAGGAGGGGCTACATAAAAAATCCTTTCATACTTTAATAATTTCAATACGTTGAAAATAGTGAATTCAAGTTTCGAAATCCTCTTCATCTTTATTCTCTTTTAAATTGTACCTACCCATTTTTACCGTAATTGCATAAAATCCACAGTCTAGATATTTCCATGCTGAAAATTTTCATGATGTTTCAGGCGCGTTGCAATTACAAAATAATTCAATAATCTTGGTGACTTTTGAAACAGTACAATGAAATTGAATTTATATCCCGAACTCTCAAAATGATTTAAGATTCTTCCGATTTATTAAGCGTCGGAATAATCTCCTCGTATATTAATTAATGTAATAATAAATCGAGGTAATTAATTTCAATATATATTTATTGTAATACAGTATATGAATGCGTGTATGGAATGTGCGAGCGAAATCTTTTCGTTGTAACCGATCCGTGCCGCACCGCAGTTTACCGGTAGGTCGAGACAGGCTGGCCAACAATATTACATTATTATTTATTAATTCGGAGCATTCGAGATGTGTATCTCTTACGATGCGGTGCTGCTCTACCCAGGATCACGACTTTCTTATCTGCGCAGCTAACCAGCGACTCTCAATCCGAAGCTTTTGTGTCGACATCAAATCAATCCCAATTTACAATACACATATTCGAATATAAATAATTATAATTGTATTTTCAGAAGAAGAAAGATGCATGTAAAGATTACTATTCGATGAATTAATTTCTTTAAACAACCACGTAGTATAAAAGCTATTGATATTCTAGAAAATGTTAATAAAACTGGATTCTTCTGCTCTTATACAAAATATTAAATAGTGAACTGGCTAACTCTATGTGATAATTATAATGAAAAAGTAGTATGACAAAGCATTAGGCACTTTTCAATTTTAATTAATATTGTTCCAACGATGAAAATATATTCTACACAATTCACATTTATCGTCAATGAAAATATTTTCCACATTAAAAATTTTTGCCAGGGGTAGTTATAACTCTAAAGAACAAATTGTATACTCAAAAAGTGTTTTCAAAATTTTTTCGGCACGTCATTTACTAAACCAATGCTTCCAACTGCTACAAAAAGGTACTTGGTTTCGATTTTAAAAAATTTATACTGTTTTAAGTGGCGTTCGAACACTTTGACGATCCACTGTGCATGTTCTTGAATTCGAACATGATAAAACTGGTTCGAGAGAGGTTGATCCGCAGCAACGTAGCGTGTCCTCTAAAATCTGTCCTCGAGGACATCAGATGGTAGGCTGGCACAGCTTCAATTTCATTTCAGCGAGCGCGGCCGCTCGATTTCCTATCCGAGAGCCTCCAGAAATAGAATCGAAGTACAAGGAGCTGGAGAGCTAGCTGTGTACACCACAGGGTACCTCTGAATACCATGGCCGGTGTGTCCACCTACGAGCACCATGGGCCAGTGCAATCTCGTGGCATCGGTCTGACCTCTCAGTACCAGCGGCTACCGTTCTGTGATTACCATGATAATTCGCTGGCTCGCCCATACTCACCACCAATGCCCCCTGGCAGGCCAGATAATATGCAATACCGTCCGATAGAGCAGATTCCGTATTCTTAACGACGACCCGTGAGCATATCCGGACCCATTGTTTCCCAGCAGCCCCCGGCTCGCCGAAAGCGCGTCTGTATCGCGCATATCGCCAGCGAAAAACCGTAGACATGCTCGTGCAACCATTTTTCTCCCAGTGCTGAATATGGCGAAAGTTACTGGCAAATCATTTCCCCCTTCCTTCATTTTTCGATATTAAAATTTTAATCCAGATCGATTGATTAACATGTACGATTAAAAAAGGTAATCATTAGGGATGGGATCAAGCACCTCGCAAACAGGTTCGAACTTTGATTGATTGAATTCGAGCTCTCTATAAGTTCTCTCTATAAGTCTAAAAAAGAAAAAAAGTTTATTGCAAAATTGCTAGATTTAATAAATGATCGAAACAGTTGCGCCGAAAACTTAAATTGAATGTTCTCTATAAGTACTTCGAAAAACAGAAATAGTACTCCTAAATATACTCGAACCTATGCCAGACAGTTTCGATAACCTTTTACAAGTACTTTGCTAAACAGAAATAATACTTGCAAGTTTATTCGAATCTTGGTCGAACAGATTCGAAACTTTTATAAATATCGTACCGGAAATTCTCTGATTTTACTAATCATTATTGTTTTTACCTCTAAAATCAATTATGTTGTCCTACAATGCATAATTTAATTCAACATGTATAACTATAATTTCATAATCTCTATCGGAAATATTATTCTTAAATAGTTACGAATTCAATAAAGAAAGTGCTTAAAACCTACTATACAGTTCTGATTTCCAAGATTCGAGTACTACTTGTGAAAGATTCGATTCCTTTCAACATCGAAGCACTTACAGGTATCTTTTCGAAACTTGCAAGTACTCATTCCGAGGTTCGATATCAGTTTGTATAAAATGAATACTTTTCAAGTGTAACCGTTTAAAGTTCCGATCACTAATGGTTTGACATAGGACGTCGGTTAAATTGCATTATTTTTTTCAGCCTTTCGAATTTATTTTCATGACTTTTTTCTGGTAAATACGTAAATCCTATACTGTAAACCTTAATTAATGCGTGAACTAAAATTTTTTGAAATTGTGACATGCGGCGTTTTTCCTGACAACCACACAAATATGGCCGAGTGCTTCTTTCTTTTGCACAGTAGTGTACGTGTCAAGTTTCAGCCGTATTCGCGAGCAAAATGAGGCATCTTGGTGCCGAGACAATGCCAAATCTGTGCCAACTCGGAATTTAATTTAAACTGCTAAATCATATTATCTTAAGTTTGCAAAATAATCTCTACCTGGAGATTCAAATTGCATTGAATAAAAAAAAAATGTTAACTTTCATTTTGCCGATACTTAGAGCAAGGTCTCAGTGCGATCGACTTGCCCTCTTCACATGGACAAAGTATGACACGGATTTGACGTGGAATTGCCATGGAATTGCCATGGGAACCATGCAAGTGGAGACGGTTCTTTCTGTCGTAAATTGAAATGTTCGAAAAATGTAACCTATTGTAACTTTGCGAAATCCTTCGATTTATTACGAACGAAGGATTCGCCTGATAAGAGAGAGACTCTGAATGCAATCTCCTATTTATGCATCACGTTTTGCCATAATTGCCTGGATCGATGCGAGAGGTTTCGTGGATTGTTACTTAATAACGATTACCGTTGAAGATTGGTGTCGACATTTTCGCCCGGGGCTGTCAGTGTAGGAAGAAACGATTGTTACCACTAATTATAAATTCTGAGTATAAAAGTGTTGACCTTCATATGTCCTACACCTAATAGTTAACGAGATATTTTCCAAAGAAGAAAGGAAATTGTTTCGATAATATCCCGTTATTTATTAGATTTAGGACACATGAAGGTCAACACTTTTATACTCGGAATTTGATACTCTATCGATCTATCGTATAAAAAATAGGACATTGCATTTAAAAACATGAAGGTGACCTTCATATCTCTAAAATGGATTACATAAAAACAACAATTTTTTTGGTATTGTACGAGCTCCATTTTACCATTCAACTTTGTCCTTCAGACATTTGGCGTATCTTTAAAAACAACGAAGATATTTAAGGTGGTCAAGTTAGGTGAATTACCCTGTATATGCAAAAAGTAGAATTGGTTGATCATGGTCAGACGCGTCAGACGAATCCAATGCAATAGCACGTGTATGTATTCGCTGCATTTTCAGACTCGGTTTTCTCGAAAACGAAGCGTCAAACAAAGAAATGTTAATAAAATGTTAAAAAAAGAAAAATTAATCAATTTTTCACAATTTTCGGTCTGTAACTGCAATAAATCTAAGGATACTTTCAATGCCTGTCATTTTTTCCCACATCAACCGATTTCGATGAAACTTTCACAGTGCATATAATTAGCACAGATCTACTAAATGTACTTTTTAAATTTTCGATATAGGCCCACATAAAAAAGTTGAAAATGTAACTTTTAATATTTTTTCTACAATTCCGATCTATTGCAATTTTGTCCCTATTTTTGTGACCGACTGTATTTGATTTTATTCTAATGTTTTTTGGTAAACGTAATTCTGTACCAATAATACATGAAAAGAAGAGTGCCTAAACACTTAGGAGCGATCGTTGTACATCTTCGAATTCCTTTCGGAAGCAGCGATCCCAGTGGAGAGAAGTGCGTCCCGTTCCGCTCGCCTGAGTCGGCCTGTACAGTGGCATGAGAAGCACCTTGAATGGAGACCATTAACTTCGAACGTATATTATTCAAGCCATTCAGACACGGGGAAATCGTCCCTGCTCTGCATAAGGAGGAGCGCGGCGAACGAGCCTGACATGGGCCTCAAGTAGCTCGGCCCTGTTCGCTTATGAATCCAGAACCTGGCATACATATGTATCGTCTATTATCGTAATGGCTGTCGAGCTACCGTCAAGTAGACGTCACCCGCGCAACTAACGCGAATCCTCCTCAGCTCTTCGTACCCATTACCGAACGGAGAGATCCCTCTTCCGCGCTGTTAAAAACACATGAATATCCCAGCTATTTTAATTGTTGACAACAACACTTTATGCGCTGCACGTGAAAAACTGGGCAGCAACTGGCAGCAAGAAACGCTCCCGACCAAACAGGAAGCCGACGGTGCTCCTTGATCGCTCCGCACGTGGAATTTGTGTGACCTTGGCTGACCTTGAACGGCCATCGACATTCACAGTAGCGGACGTGTTTAACACTTTAGTGTTTAACACTAAACCCACCGTGCACTAAAAGCGATTAACATGTTTTAGTCTGTAAAAATGACGAGGCTCTATTTATATTTAGATTTTCTGCAATTTTTAGAACAATATGTGCTTGGATACAGAATTTTATCGAATCAATTTCTTAAACCCACCGTGCACTAAAAGCGATTAACATGTTTTAGTGTGTAACAATGACGAAGCTCTATTTATATTTAGATTTTCTGCAATTTTTAGAACAATATGTGCTTGGATACAGAATTTTATCGAATCAATTTCTTAAACCCACCGTGCACTAAAAGCGATTAACATGTTTTAGTCTGTAAAAATGACGAGGCTCTATTTATTTAGATTCTCTGCAATTTTTAGAACAATATGTGCTTGCATACAGAATTTTATCGAATCAATTTCTTAAACCCACCGTGCACTAAAAGCGATTAACATGTTTTAGTGTGTAACAATGACGAAGCTCTATTTATATTTAGATTTTCTGCAATTCTTAGAACAATATGTGCTTGGATACAGAATTTTATCGAAGCAATTTCCACGGAAGCAACTTCATAATTTCAATGATTATGAAAAGAAAAATATAAAACCGGTCATTTATAATCTCGATAGTTCAGGGAAATACCATGGCTGGAATAACATTCCTGTTGCCAGGGTGAAAAATTAATAAATGAAAAAATATGCATTTTTATTCAATCCCTGAATTTTTATTCAACCCCTTCAATCCCTGAAAATAGTCTATCAGACTGCGGATTTTAATGCAAAATAAAAAATGTTTGCATCGATTGCCAGACACAGAGTGAAATAAAAATTTTTTCCTTCTTTTAATTATCTGATTAAGCTGAAACCGATACGCTGATGTCTTTAAATCTTTTTAATATCTCCACTGCTTTAAATTGTGCTTACCCATTTTTGTCATAAATGCATAAAATCCGCAGTCTAATTGTGATCAATAGACTGCGGATTTTAATGCAAAATAAAAAATGTTTGCATTGATTGCAAGACACAGAGTGAAATAAAAATTTCTTCCTTCTTTTAATTATCTGATTAAGCTGAAACCGATACGCTGATGTCTTTAAATCTTTTTAATATCTCCGCTGCTTTAAATTGTGCTTACCCATTTTTGTCATAAATGCATAAAATCCGCAGTCTAGTGGTCAATGTTCATCTTTGAAATCGTTATTGATGTCCGACGCAATTATTGTGACTTTTGAAATTGAAGTCTCGCATGGGGGTTTCAGATGCTCGATGCGGGGGAAAAATGGCAGCGTTAGGTGCGTCTCACGCGAAATTTCGTAACGTTTAGGTGGAACAGGGAGGAGGTGCAGTGTGGGAACGTGTGTGGCTCCGAGGCTCGAAAAGCGCAAGCGTTTTAGCGGCCGCCATGCCATGCCGGCTCGATGGTAAATCGCCGGCTACGATTTATTGTGAACGAGGGATTCGCCAGATAAAGGAGACGCTCGATGCGATCTTTTATTTATGCAGCACGCGGCTCTGTCGTAATTGGCCGGATCGATGCGAGTATCGGAGGCTCCGCGAATTGTTACTTAATAATTCAAGCTGCTGTAACTAAGTGAAAACGCGATCCGGGCTCGTTTTAAAGGGTGAAGCCCGTACTTTTCACGCCACTTGTTTCTGCTTTTCAAGGAACTTTTCAACATAACGTCAATCGACGATTTAGAAAATACTCCTCGAGAAAGCTCCGTGATTTTTGACGGAAATATGCGCAGATATATGCTGGAAAAAAGTATGCAAGCTGCCCTAACTGCCCGGTAATTTTTACAATTTTTTCTGTCAGCGACGACTTGTAATTAGACTGCGGAGTTTATGCATTTATAACAAAAATTGTTACGTACAATTTAAAGCAGTGGACATATTTTAAAAATTTAAGACCCTCAACGTATTAGTTTCAATTTAATAAAATAGTGATTAAGTGTAGAAATTAATTCGGTGCCTTTTTAAAACAAATTTAGTAGGTATTTATTTATAATTAATCATACATCTGTTATTTTTCGAAATAGTCTTCATTATTTTCAATGACTCTGGTCCATCTTTCAGGCAACTGTCGAATTCCTTGTCGGAAAAAAGATAGCGGTTTTGATGCAATGAATTCGTCAATACTTTTCTGCATCTCTTCCAATGTTTGGAATTCAATTCACATTGATCAAAATCAAAGCAGAACAAATCATTTCGGCGGCTTCGGAAGCATTTTTCTTTGATTGAAAGGCAAAGTCAAATGTTTCATAACTAGACAGCAGATCTTCATGCAAAATAAAAATTTTATAATAGAAATAGAAATTTATTTTCATTCTTAATATGTCTAATAGGTTGGAAATGATATAACAATATTTTTAAATTCTTCTAATCTTTTTACTGTTTTAAATTACACCTACTCGTCTTTGTCATAAATACATAAAATCCGCTGTCTGTTCATAACTGTGTGTGTTGGTACTTAAACGTTATAAAATGGCGGGCGATTATTTGTATTCAAACCAGAGTTATAAATATTTTGATATCAAGGCACCGAATTAATTTCTACACCTAATAAAACAAAAAAGAAATTTTTATTTAGCCTCTGTGTCTTGGAATCGACGCAGACGTATTTTATTTTGCATAAATATCCTATGTCTACTTATAATAAATCCTCCAAAGCAGAAAACCTCGAAAATTCTCGGCACGTCAACTTTGGACGCTTATGTCTCAATAATTGTTTATACAACAATAAAAGGAAACGTGTTGGTGACACCTTCAAGCACACGTAAACAAATATATGTATAGGTTTGTCAAACAAATACAATCATCACGTACTCTCTTCTATGTATTCGACGTCGTACACAACTTTCGTGTGAAGCAATTTTTAATAATCTTCGAGTAATTGAATTTTGTGCAGACAACTTTTTCAGCTATAGTTGCAGAACGATTTCGCGGATGACAAATCATGTCAGCATCGCAGATCTTTTCAAGATTACTGCAATATCAAACTAGTATAACTCTACAATATCGTGCAACTTTCGTTTGAAACATTTTCTCGTATCACCAATAATTTAATAATTAGACTGCGGATTTGATGCAATTATGATAAAAGTGGGCAGGTCTGATTTTTGACACTAAAATAATTTAAAGAATTTAAATATACTACTATCAGATGATTGAACTTATGTTCGTGCCTGATTTGAAAATAAAATTCAATGGTTAAATCTTACAGATTGGTTAAAGATTTGGTTAAATTAAAATTAAAAAATGGTTAAATTTTCTACAATTAGAAAAGAATGATGACTACATGTATAATTGATTAATAAAGTTATATTCTTTAAAATTTAACCATTGAATTTCATTTTCAAATCGGGCACGAACTTATGCAATCATCTAATATATTATTTTCAACCTGTTAAAGATATTCAGCTAGAAATTAAATATTTATTTCAGCCCAGCTTGTTGCGATTCAGGTAGAAAGTTTTCATTTTACATGGAGATCCGCAATCTACCTATAATAATTTTCGAGTAATGGTATTTTGGAGAACTTCGTCAGCTATAGTTGTGAAACGATTAGGCGGATGAAAAATTATGCTGGGTTCACAGTCGCGGCCAAGAAGTCGCGCCGGGGGCTGGTTTATCTCGGCGATCCGTGGCACTGGCGTCGCCGCCGGAAGAGTGTCGCTCAAGATTATTCCGAGTGTAACTTATTTATACTAGGCGGTCGCTTTCGCGCGCGACTTTCGCGTCTAGACCGACTTAGGTGCCTGGCAACTTTTCTGTCCAACTGCGGCAGACTTCTCTCGCGACCTCGCGATCTCGACCGTGAGAAAGGGCACGGCTGTTCCCGCAGAGACACCGCGGAGACCTGCTCAGCCGTTATAATTTTATCAGTCGCCAGGCACTCCGTATTTTCACTTCAGCCCGGAAACGACATTTTGTCAAGCACGGTGACGGCCATTTGCTTTATATTTTATAATACCGAATGGTCTCTCGGAAGCCTGCAAAACTGTCTAACCATTCTAAAGTCTCACAATGGGGGTTACCCAATCGTGACACGCCGATTTTAATGAAATTTTGGTGTGATATATAGAACTCGAAAAAATATTTGACACGTATTTTTTTGTAGCGGCCGACATTGATGTTAAGGGGATGAAAATAGCTCTCAAAGTTGGGGTGGAAAATCCATTTTATTGAACATCTCCGAAAGTATTAGGCCTGGACAAAAATTTCAAAATCCAATTTGTGTGTCTTTGAATGGCGAATGTTTTCGTGTAAACTGATTGAAGAAAAATAATTTGTTTAAAAAATATGTTACAGATTAACTTTCCTCACAACATTTTTGGATAGAACATTATCATTTTTTCATGAAAATTTGTATACAGCTTGATCAAAAATATGAGCAAAAAGGTTTTTAGTTCCGCGGTCGTAATAGTCATATTATTTATGTTCTAACGGTTATGCGAGGCACGTAATGGGAAAGTTTGTTCGAGTAAGGATAACCGTTTATTTGGAGTTGTTCCACGTTAAATGTGATAGCAAAATTTCATTAAAATCGGCGTGTTACGATTGGACAACCCCCTTGTCAGTAATGTCACAAATTCAAAGTCATTCGTGTTCACTTCTTTCTCTATCGAATGAAAATTTTATGAACTGTTTCGGTCAATGAATAATGTTACAAAAAATATATTAGTAACCAGGTATTAATTTTGAATTATCGAAATGGTTAATGAAAGAAAATCAACGCAAACAATTTTTATTTTGCACATATATTATTATATATATATTCTATACATATTATTGTATACAAATATGCAATGTTATTATACAAAAAAGTATGTGGAAAAATGAGAATTTTTGAACATGAGTTTTTCGAGCACCTTGTCTGGGGAAGACGGTTTTACAATCGTAACATATTTTTCATGCTGGAAGCTAATGGTCGATATGTAGTACGGGACACGTTCCGACGATTTCCGATAAAACCTGGAACCTCTCCATTACGAATGACGCTGACTAAAACCGTCGCTTCTTCGCTGCCATTCGGAGGCGAGATCACGTAGCGGCCGGCAAGAACCGAGGTCCATATCCGAGCGGATGAAATCGGCTCCGGCGGCGCAAAGAAAACAGTCGGCGTGCATTCGCAACGGTGCAGCCGTTGTCCGGGGGAAGAATTAAAACGCGACAGCCGATTCCCGGGCCTGAAACGGGCCCAGTTTCAGTTACGTACGTACGAGACGATCCTGAGTGACACACGAGAACCGTGCAGGACGTGGGACTGGCCGTCTCTCATTGTGAGCGGCGTGTGGCGGGTCCAGCTACAGCGCGTTACACAAATGCTGCGCTATTACGTACTTGAAGACAGTCGCCCACGAAAATACTCGAACGACCTTCAAATCTGAATAATATTTTAAAATTGAACTTCTTTTTAACCATTGGAAGCATCGATTTACTAAGGATGATTTAAAAAAATGAAAAGGGCAACTCTTAACATTTTTTCGTTCGAATTGTAATGAAAATTTCAGGCATGAATCTTGTATCGTTCACAGTCTTCCAAATGTTTGAATTTTTTCTTATGAAAATAAGGAAATAAATGAATTTTTAACTAGAAAAATATTTGTTGCGTTTGAAAAGTAAGCTGATTCTTTTTTTAAATTCAAACATTAATTTTGTGGTATTGTAACATTGTGAAGAATCTCGTATAAATTCCTAGACACATGTTTCTACAAATGGATCGTTTGAAATCGAGATTTTCATAGTCGATGTCGAGGATTTTGTCAAGGTTATTATTGTATGACGTAGTACATGTGAAATTAGGAGGCGTTTAAGTCATCACTTTGTTCATTTCTAATTTGTTTATAAATTACGGACCTATGACATTTTTTGAATTATTCATTTCATCTTGTCATGCAATCTTGTGTTTGACCAAATGAGAAAATATGAACCTGTCGAAGAAGACCCCAGTAGCTCAACAAGATTAAAAATTGTCGACTTCTTGTCCAGTGAAAATAATGTTAGAGGAATCAACCCCTCACGATGTTTCCTAATAATTTTCCAAAGCTTCTATTTATGTAGAAGGGGTGAGGTTAAGATGATTATGCTGACACCTGGCCCCAAGATTGTCCATCCAGTCGGTCCACTTCTCCCGAAGATAACAATACAGCGTTCATGCTTGGTAGTACACAACTTTCGCATCTCTATTTATTTTTATTTCTGCTGTATAATTAATAGACTGCGCGAGCTTTATGCATTTATTAACACTTTGAATTACATTGTAATATTTCTAATTTAGATTCAACTTTATTTCTTCATAAAAAGATGGCCAAAAATTTGGATTGTTATTCTTATAAAATAATATAGAGTGACCTTTAGTGGCCCATAAACCTAGTGTTAGTAACGACGAAACCCTCGAGATGTTAAACCAGACGAACGTTGACTTACGCTACTTTGTCAATTAACCTTTAGTACTAATTACTACATTGCATTATTAAATATGTTGGTATCTAATCAATTACTACACGTTTCAGTATTGTATAAGGTGTTATATCAATTTCATATACATAAAATTAAAACAATTATATACAATGTAAGCTGTTGTTCATGTCGCGCCACCCGGTATATTGTGAATGTTATTTACAAGCGATTCGTTGCTAATGAAAAAACGAACGTCGAAAACGAAACGAACGTCAAACAGCCTCGTCAGGTCCGTCACCGGAAAAAGACGTTTAAAATAAAGAGCATCCACTATCACGGCATTTATCGTTTTAATCCCGGCCATCTCTGACGACAATCAAATTATTCTAGGTCGGAAAGGGTTAATATGTCGATGTATGATGAAAAGATAAATCGTACAAAGCCCACGACAACGTCTCACGATCAGAGACGTCATTCTCAGGCAATGGGTTAAGGGAGCAAAAGCGAGAAATGGTCCAATAGCAAAGTTCGGAAGAGCCTGGAACATTCGGGGCAACGTTGTAGTTATCGAAGTTAGCGGACCACAGTGCCGGAGAGCGAGCCAGCAGCAGCGGGTGCCTTGGCAACGCTCTTAAGAGCTGCTCGCCCCAAAAGAGCTCCGCCATGTCGTCCCGTGACTCACCGTCTCCCCAAACCCAACCAGAGCGGCATAGAAATACGTCCCCCCGTCTCTGGAACGAAGAAGGCGCACCCCTAACTCCGAGAGAAAGCAGCCCCCTAACTCCCAGGGTATATCCCAGGGTAGGAATCCATGGCTCTCTCTTTCCCTTGTCGCAGCGGCCCCCCTCCTATTTAGCTCGAGCAGGGGTTAGAAGGGTGGCATTTCTGCCCGCCCTTCTCCTTCCCCTGCCATAGTAACCTCAGACGGTCGGTGACTGGGCGTCGCTGAGCTTTTCCGCCTCCGGATAGGTCGGCGCGCCTTGGGCGAGGGGTGTGGTTGGGGGGGATCCGGGGGTGGTTTATGCTAATCGCCGTGGCCTTTAAAGCCCTCGAAAATCGCGGACAAAAAGAAGAAGGGTGCGCGGTGTGGGCTACCCCTGCTCTCTCAGCTCCATCGATTTTTCTCCCTTCTATGGAGCCACCCCAAAACCTAACCCATACTGGGAAGTCCGTCTCGGTGGACACGGGGCGCACACACGCGCCCCGTGAAAGCGAGAGGGCTGTGCGTGCCGGCCGAAAATATTGCGTGGCCGGCGCAGTGTCCGGCCGGCGAAAACCTCGGCGAGAGTGAAAAACGCGTCGCGACGCCGCCGCCGCCGCCGCCACCGCCGTTGCTCTCACCGGCGAAACCGAACTGGCATCGCCGAAGCCTTCCGGTTCGTTCGATCGCGAGTTGTAACGTGTTCTACGTCACAGTGCCACGAAGAGGATTCCGCTGGGTGACGTTCCGACGACGACGACGACGACGACGACGAGGCCGAAAAGTGCACCGCTCGCGCATTCGCAGCTGCGTCTTCGCGGCAAAGCGCCATGCCACGCGAACGCATGTGTCGATACGCCGGATATGCATGTGCTGCACCGGTGCAACGACCACTGAGTGAGTAGCCACGCGACCGACACCCCGGATAGGATTCGATTTCGCGAAACGCTACCCGATGGATCTTGAGGATTTACCGGAGACTCCACTGTTCTTTGAGGATTCGACCCCTGTTCGCCGGGTGACCTACGCGATTAGAATTCGTGGACGAGAGACGTCTTCTCGCGATCGACCTTCGTACAGGCGCGACAATCGATGGTCGAGTTCAGAAGAACATGGGGATCTCTTAACTCCCAGGTTAAGATTGAGGGTCTGGAGGCTGTGGGTGTGGTGTGGAGTTTGCTGGATCGGTGGTTGGATGGAGTTCTTGGGTTGTGAGAGGTTGCTGATGGTTGCTGGAACTTAGTTTAGTGGTCGAGGTGCAGCTTGATTGAGGGCTCCTTAGGGAGATGAGCTAGCTCGTCTTTGCCAGGTTAAGATTGAGGATCTGGAGGCTGGGGATGTGGTGTTGAGATTGCTGGATCGGTGGCTGGGTAGAGGTCTTGGAACGTGAGGGATTGCTGATGGTTGCTATAGTTTAATGGTCGAGGTGGAGTTTGATTGAGGGTTGCTGAGGAAGAGGAGCTAGCTCGTCTTTCCCAGGATAAGATTGAGGATCTAGAGGCTGAGGGTGTGGTGTGGAGTTTGCTGGATCGGTGGCTGGATAGAGTTCTTGGGTTGTGAGAGGTTGCTGATGGTTGCTGGCTCTTATTTTTGTGGTCGAGGTGCAGCTTGGTTGAGGGCTCCTTAGGGAGATGAGCTAGCTCGTCTTTACCAGGTTAAGATTGAGGATCTGGAGGCTGAGGGTGTGGTGTGAAGTTTGCTGGATCGGTGGCTGGGTAGAGATCTTGGGACGTGGGGGGTTGGTTGATTGTTGCTTTAGTTTAGTGGTCGGCCACTTTTCAGTGAACTATTGGGTATTATGCTAACTACCAGGAAGCTGTTATGTCCAACAGAAGCTTAACCCCCAGTTGGTATGATTACATGTTAACAATTTAATTAATGCTCAGGAGTTGAAGCAAATTTAATATCTGAATGTAATACGTAAAGATAGAATCGACAATTTGAACTGTTACGGGCCGGCAGAGACCCCACGACGGACCTACTGAGGGTTAATCGTCTGATTTAGGTAGAAATTATGGAAGATGGTGTGATATGATATTGCGTTAGCTTGATTTCAATTGCAAGAGCCGTCGCTTCAATTCATTAGAGATCCATTATCTTTGAGTTTTGAAAGAGTCGGTGTCAAAAAAATGTGAAAATGTATAATACCCAGGCACCGTCGGGACACAAAAGGTTGACTGTCTCTATGTCTTTCGAATATGTTTTTATAACATAAATAAATTGTTTCCGCACTTACATTAATCAATTTTCTGCAAGCAACAAATTGGATTCAGTAATAAATGGCTAGCAAACAAAATGGAATTTGTCTTAAAATTCGAATGCGTAATAAAATCCGAGATTCTCCGGACCTAAGGCTTTATTTGAACACTTTTAACTTATTAATTATTGGGGGAAATATTAAAAGCTGTACATTTAATATGCATTAACTTGAGACAAGTCAAACAACTTTCAATTCAAGTTCAGTATCCTTCAGTTCTGCTAATCATTGTAATTAAACATTGCGTATTAAACATTTACGCCAATAATATTTATTTCAATGTAAAACAAGTTATAGTAGCCTAATCCACATATCCCGACGCATTGTCGCAGTTTTAGAAACTACGTTTGCTGCGTAATTGGTGATAAATGATGCAACAGTCACATTGTAGGCATTACTTGTTAAATAACCGTTGCGATAAAAAATGCGGATGTTCTTTGAACAATTAATTTATTCGGAGTACGCCTCGAAGAACACTTTCATTGATCACAGGCGTCGCGAGCTTCTTCAAAATGGCGTGCACCCCCGCCATCTTAGGCAGCGTACTCTACGCAACATAATATGTATGAATCGCGAATAGTAATGGCTTTTATGATCTGAGAATAATTATGGAAGCTGGTTTTTAATTTCTACAATGAACTGAATTCGCAGGGAAGGTAGCAGTTTAGATGTTCCTTTCAGTTCAATAATTATTTAAACAAATTTACATGATTTTAAATTTTATCATCTCGTTCAGGAGAGTCCACAGAATCAATTTATAACATGAAACAATTGCAAAATTACTGCTACCGTAGCACAAAATATTTTCAAAGTCTAAAATCCTCGAAGACAGACACATTTCAGGTGCCCCTTCCACATCAATAATTATTTAAACAAATTCACATGATCATGATTTTAAAGTTCATAATCTTATTCAGGAGAGCTTACAGAATCATGTCTCACAAGAAACAATTGCATAACCATCGCTGTTATAGTGTAACGCCCTTCCAAAGTCGAAAATATCAGCAATTATTTAAACAAATTCACGTAGTCGCGACCGTATCAGAAAAGTATACAAATCAATATGACACGACGTGAGCGACAACTGCCCAAGCATCGCCGTTAGCATCACCCTTCCAAAATCATAAATATGCACCTTCCAAAAAATATTCGAACTTCATTATACAGTATAATGAAGGCTCCACTGTACCGAAAAATCCAGGGGTGTGCGAACATTTTGTGAGACAGCGTAAGGTGCAATAGGGGCCTAAAAACAGTTAGGGCAAAGTCGAAGGAAACGAGGACGAAAGATGTACTTACGTGCGTAGGCGCATAGCAAGCGTGCAAATACATTTTGCAAAGACATCTTGCGTTCACAATTTCAATTTATGTACAGTGTGTCACGTTACTGTAAACCGGAAAGGGGTTGATTCTACGTGAAGTAAAAAAAACTTTCTAAAAACCACGCGTAGATTAAAATGCACTAAAAAGGAGATAATAATTTTTTTTCTAGTTCTCCATAAAATACCGAATCCAGATAAATGATTAATAATATTTTCCCCCAAAATTTTAAGCAATTAGTTCAAAACCTCTTCTGTATAAAATTAATGTCGGAATGGATAGAAAAATTTAATATAAATTTTAAATAAAAGCGTGGAGCGCGCTAAACTATATTGACGTACTCTTCGTGGGCGCTCCACACTTTTATTTTTATAGTCGGTAATAATGTCACGTTTCAATTTAAATTTATATTAAATTTCTCTACCTATTCCGACACTAATTTTATAACAGAAAAGAAATTTTGAACTAATTGCTTAAAATTTTGGGGATAAATATTATTAATCGTTTAATAGGATTCGATATTTTATGGAGAATCAGGGAAAAAATGATTTTCTCCTTTTTAATGCATTGTAATATAAGCATGATTTTTAAAAAGTTTTTTTATATGTATTTTATTTACTACTTTTATTATCATCGGAAGCAAGTGTGTGCACAGAATTTCAGCAAGATTGGACTATGGGAAGAGGTTTAAAATTCGATTCCAAGATATTTAACGCATATAACAACAACGCGGCAAGATATATGAGCGTGGTAAAAAAAATAAATCGAAATTGTAGAATAAAATTTCACCGTCGCTCACATAACACCCTGTATAACGCGAGCATGATGGGGGCCGAGAATAATTTCTCCGCCATAGCGTCACGCCTTCCAGTTTTTTCTAAAATGGCGCGTATGAAGTTTATTTCTTCATAAAGCTACTGCACGTTTTCCAATGTATTCCAATAACTTTTAGTTCAACAATAATGAAGATGACCGATATCAATAATAAGTATAGCATTGCAATTTCTATGCTGAATTTTTATCTAATGAACAAAAATAGTCACTGCATTAAGAACTTGTTTAAGCATGTGTATAACTAACATAGATCTACAAAACATATATTTTAAATTTCCATTAAGGACCCAAATAAAAATATTTTTAAAAATGCCTTTTTTATTTTTGCATGTAACCTTGTAAATTATAATTTTTTGGAAAATCTTTAGTGCATATCATTTCGTAAACCAATGCTTCTAATTTATTAGAAAGATCAGTTCGTTCTATACAATTATTTAAAAGTTATTAATTTTGTAAAAGGTGTACGAATATTTTGTACACCCACTGTAAGTGAATTCGAAAACTTCTACGTAGGAATGCAATATTGCATTTCACAAAATACTCGACAAATTTGTAATTCCAAAAGGTAATGCACGAGAGCGTAAATTGAACCGCCATTACCACTCACAATCGGCGCGATTAAAATTGCAATTAAAATTGCAATCATTGTTTCCCACTCTAATCAACGGCAGGTGTTAATAACCTGCGAGCATTCGGCGCGTGATTCGAAGGCAGGGTGCCGCGGACCAATTATTAATTAACTTATTCCGTAAGCAATAATTGCGACACGGCGGCGCTACGTGGGCAAGTATGCGCCGCGTCCTAGGCCGGAGTGCATCGCTCGGTGCAATTTCAGATTTTATCTGCGTGAGAAAACCGCGGATCGTCCCCGCGATCGCTTGTCGCGAAATATACTTACACGGTGCTCGAAAGGTGAGAGACTCGGATGAGAAAGACTACGGGCACTAAATCGCCCGCGGTGAAACCGCGAGACTGCGACGGGATGATGCGAGAGACGCGAGTCTGCATTCTGCTGCAACTTGCATTCTGGGTAGCTAACGACCACCCCCTCTTGTCTGCAACCCTGAAGCAGCCACCCCCGGTCGAAATATCAAATTAACGCTAGATCTACCGGATGAGTCAATGTGTCAATTTGTTCTTTTAGAGATATTAAAGTTATAAAGATGTTTTTCTGAGATATTGTTTTAGTGAACTTCTCTATTGAAGTACATATTTCAACAAAACTGGCACGGAATCTAAATAAATGCAATTTTGTCATTATTGCAAGGCAATGTATGCTCATTGCGTTTAGTGCTCGGTGGTTCTAGTGTTAGTTATCAAATAATTACTGAAAATAAAATGTATTTAACACGTTGAATGTTAATGCTAGTTTTACAGGCATTGCCCGTGGCGTCACACTGAATTTTTTATTAGTAAAAATTAGATATGAATTGACGATTTTATAATAAAATTAATAGTATTTTTTTTTAAGAATTCAATTATTTTTATTTTATTTTATGTTTGAATTTAGATCAATTATAATTTTTTTTTTATTATTAAGTGAGGTAAGGGAAATATTGTCTACATGTTTTATATTGCATTCATTTCTTCACACCATTGTAGTAACGATGGCAAATTATGTATTTCTACTAATCCTGGCGCGCCGGTCACCGGTGATCCCCATGGCATTCAAGGTGTTAAGGCGGTAGACTCGTTTCCAGGATTACAAGGATGCGGGTTCGCGTTCTCACTTCTCGATAATACAAAAGTGGGGTTTTTCAGTAGTAAAAACACTAGATAAAAGATCGATCTAGGGCGCTATCGCCCTCAAAAGTCCTACTTTTTCGTTTACGACGCGTAATTTGCATTATTTGGCTGCATGTAGCTATGAAAACAGTTCGAATAATGCAAATTACGCCTCGTGAACGAAAAAACGTGGTAAAAATAGGACTTTTGAGGGAGATTGCGCCCTAAATCGACCTTTTATCTAGTGTTTTTGGCTACTGAAAAACCCCATTTTTGTATTATCAAGAAATCAGAAGGAAAATCCCGCACCCTTGCAATCCTGGAAAAAGGAGTCTACTCCCTTCACAATAAACCTATCACCACCCGTCAGAATAACCTGTTCCAAATTTTGTATTTTGCAATTATTGCAATAATAACAATGATTTCATAAGAAGATTACAATAAGAGCCGCACAAAGTCTAAATAAAATTAATCTTATTTAAGTGTCGGTAGGTTTAGTATTAAAATAACTTTTTCTTTGTATACATACATACGTATACACGGTGTTAATTTAACTCGAGCACCTAAACGTCCGCTTAAGGCGTGCATCTGATGAATTTTCATCTTCAAGTTCACTTCAAGGTCGTGGCATGAAGGTCGTTGAACTCATCTCGACGGCGACTACCACGTGGCGTTATAAAAGATACATGTTAACAAGCGAAAAAATGCGATGACCTTGAAAAATCTATTACAATGACCTTCACGGGATTTTTTTGAAATAGAGCATGGAAAGGAATAACCAATGACAGCGGCGATTCTGGTGGGAATCGGCGCCGGAAACGAAACACTCGCCGATTTTACGGCGCACACGTGGTGCAAGCTGCAGATCGAGACGAAGAAGTGGCTGCGCGGATCCGGAGCCATGAATCTAGCTTAGGCGTTTTATGCGTTTCCGCGGGATCGCCAGGCTGGGTTTATCGGTCAATGGATCCGCGGGCCAGCTTATTCGTAATTAGTTGCGGAGCGACGCGACATCGTAAAAATCGAAAGACGCGCTCGCACATACCGGATATTACTCTTTAGCGAGCGGCCGCGGCTGCCTCCGGGCGAATTTATATCGCGCTCTGTCTGCTCCCGGCACTCGGGCTTCCACCGAGGAATGCACTTAAATTTTCACGACGATTGCGCAAACCGAGAAATTCACGAGTTGAGAATGAGACGTGGAACTGCTCGAGACGATCTACCAACCGAAAACGATCTCTCTCGAGTAGGAAATTATTTATCGTTGGTCGTAAACACGTCCAAAACACATTCGATTTCCTTAAAAATTCTGTAAACCGTTCGATTAAAATATTAGATGATTGCATAAATTCGTGTCCGATTTGAAAATATAATTCAATGACTACATTTTAACGAATACAGCTTTATTAATCAATTATATAATCTCCATTTTTTCTACAATTCGAAAAGAATGGTAACTATATAATTTTCCTTTTTTACACTCCGCCGTGCGGAATTTAATATCGCAGTTCCTAAAGTTCAAAAACAAATTAACTATATTTTATTAAAATTCACTAACAATATAGAAACCTGAATAAAAATTTAATTACACAACTACCCCTCTAGTATTAAAATTTTCCATGAAATTATTTTAATTCATAATTAAACTAAAATTTAATATCATTAAAATATTCTCTAAAAAAGCTTTCTCATTGTTGTTATTACATTGCACCACTTAAGTTATTATTATCATTTTATTAAGTGTTAACTCTTAGCAAGTCGAGGGATAACTCAGAGTCACCACTAAAAATTGCTGTACCAGTATTTACATTATCAATTATATTGCTATGTAATCAATTACTACACATTTCAGTATTGTACGAGATATTATTTCAATTTCGTATCCATAAAGTGAGAGAAAGCATACACAATGGAATTATCCTAGGTCGGAAGAAATGTTTATTTTTCAAGTTAAAATAGCTACGACTGCAAATCTTCCTCGGGGATATGCTTCGTCCTCAATAATCTCACTATAGCATACTAACTTCCCCACCAACCCTCAGTCTCTCAGCCCTCCGAAAATTTCATTCAGCAACGAACCCATTGTCTTTCCTACCAGAGTCCAGTTCCACAGTCTTCAAATTGCAAACGGAGTGGACCAACAATTTATGCAGAAGTGTCCCGGCTGACACTCGGTATAATGGAAACCATGCACAGGGTGTGATCGATTTAGCGTCTGCAGGGTGACGGTCGAGGTCGCATTAAAACATTCCTCCGAATGGTTGCGCCCTTCTTACAAGAATAGTGATTTAAGTGGTCAGGTGGGACAGTAAACACATGCGGAATGAGCATCGGCGCCGTGGCGAAAAAGGGATGCATGTACCTCTGCATTATTAACGAGATTCCAGGCGAGATTCCAGACCAGTTATTAACGAGAGCAGCCCCCCACCACCAGCTGAATTCTAATCAGCTGGCCTAACTCCTTTGGTCGCAGGTTCTTTTGTCAAACGAAAGTCAACGTGTGGCTAACTGAAATCCTGGATGATCAGTCGGTGGACATCTCCTCGAATTATTCCGTCTTCTACGTGGGAACTTCATTTACACTTTGCGAACACCTCTGGCAAGCTCAGGCGTGCCTTTTGGAATAATTTGTAGCTCGAGGAATTTTTTCATACTCGTGTAACCATCAAATTATGATAATTAGACAGCGATCTTTATGCAGAATAAAAGTCAACAAACTGAAAAAATTGAAATTTATTTTCAGTCTTAACATGTTTAATAAATTGAGAATAACATGACAGTACTTTTAATTATATTATATTATTTTCCTAATGTTTTTACTGTTTCAATTTACATTTAGTCGGTTTTTTCATAAATGCATAGAATCCATAAAAATATATAAAATCCATAAAATGATAAAATGATAATTCAGTACGAAATTCGAAGTATTTATGGTAGGTATCCATGTACGAAATGAAAATGAAAATTAAACATATACAGGGTGGTTCACAATTCCGTCCCCACGATTTTTGAGGCACTTTCGATCCAGTACCGCCAGATTGTGGAAATCGAGGGGAATACAGTTTACCCCCTCTCTGATAACTAGATTAATACGTGACCAGTCTACGGTTTTAGTGGGGGATGTTGGAGTATGCTCGTGGTCAAAGTTGTGCAGAATTACAATTGAATTACTCCAGGAATTATAATTACATAGTAATCGAATTATATACATTGTAATTCAGTCATACTGTAATTTATAATTCAGATCTTCATTCAATTAAATTACAATGTAATTCGTAATTGCAATTGGAGTACAATTACAAAATAGCGTTAAAGTATATGAAAGGAAAACAAAAATATACCGCACTTCTCCAAAGTTCTGGGCTATAGCTTGGAGAGCTGTATTTTAATTATATTGTATTTCAATTACACATCTGATTAAAATACTTAGTAATTGATTTAATTGAAAGGTTTGAATTACGTAATTCAGTTACGACGTAGTTGAATTACTGTATAATTGAAATGCAATGTAATTCAATTGTGTAATTGAATTAGCACAACTCTGCTCATGGTGCAGGAATGGGATAGTGGAAGAGGAAAGGGAGGAGAGGAAATATCGACCAGTTTTGGTCGATTCTGGCGGCGCTGTTTCGATCCGACAAAAAGTGCATTATTAAGGTCACCTTGACCTTTTAACACTAAACCTACCGAGCTGTAAAACTTTCTGTGACTCCTATTGTCATTTTGACCGGTGGTGGTAGGTTTAGAGTAGGGCTGTTACTTTTCCGAAGCTTCGACTCTTCGAAGGAAACTTCGAAGTTTTGAAGTTTTCGAACGCATTTTAGAAAATGAGCGTCCTCATTCGCGCATATTCAACTTGTTCCGCCTCTTATCCGTTAACTGGAAACGAATCGAACGAGTCGAACATACAAGTCGAAGCTACGAGATTTCTGAAATCGAAGCTTCGAAATCTTCGACCTTCGAAGGAAAGTAACAGCCCTAGTAAGATCCCTGTACAGTTTTGTAGTCGATTTCAAGATGAATTCAACGACCTATTATATCGAAACCTTGAGGTGACCTTGAGTTGACCTTGTACTAAGAAATTGTTATTAAATTCTTCTGCAACAAAGCTTTATCATTTCCTTCATTTTTCAAAGAAACTCGGGTCTATTTTAATATATTCCACTGTGATTTTAAAATGAAATGAAACATTTAATATGTACATGATTTTTAGGTAGGTAGGTTAGGTGTTTCGAAAGCATTTCAAATGAAATGTGTATCATTGATTTATTGAAAAGCATCTGGAATTAATTATCTAATATGGATATGACTGTTACGTACTAAATATTTACTTTACCAATGATTTCCATATAAATCAGAAGTTCAAGCACAGTGACAGTTCGACCTGCATCCGAGATTAAATACACCCAATACGTCAATGGTTTTTAGCAGCTGACGGCACCACGACTCTAAGCATTGGAGCTGTTAACATACACAGTTCGTGATCGCAGTGCAATAAATTGGCCTAAAGAATTGTCTCTTTGGTTTCGAATAAAATAAAATAACATGGTTCTAGGTGGCGAGAGAGGCCACATAGTTTTGAAATGGTTAGCGTGTACAATCGGAATTGTTAGGACCCGCCTCGACATCATCGATCCTGGATCCCGTGGGCGTTGCTTCGTCATGCTCGAAATCTATCTCACGGCGTAACATACTCCTTTGCGAAATATCAGTATGGTTCAACACCTGGCCGATACACACGGGCTACGTAACTCCGATCGGTCGATAATCCTCGGATTAATAATTAGTATCCATCCCCGCGAGAGCCGGGGGAACCGACGCGAACGTTGCGATCGCGTGTTCTCAGAGCCCGCTGATTTGTCGTTCACACTTTTTTCCATCGGCGGCAATAACTAACAACTGGGCCCCGCGCGTTTCCACTACGCCGGGCAATTAATTCAAAGCCCCGGCCCGATCTTATCGCCTCGCGGAACTGTTATTTATTGTTGCTCGTATTCGGCGGGTGCTTGAGCCGAGCAACCATGCACCTCATCGACGTGTAACTCCGCGACTATTAACCGGTCGGTTAATTGGATCTTTCTCCATGGTTTCGGTTCTACGCGGCGCGGCCGCCGTTTTATTGCGCCGCAACTTTCGTCATGCCTCCCGGTAGGTAGACTGTAATCGCTGGTAGACGCCGGGGAGCTTTGAGGTGCCGCACGGAAATGTGCAAATGTTCGATTTTTTTAAAAATAATTTTTCTTTACACAGGCATAAGATGAATTTCGACGTATTGACATAACGATGTAATTATTATAATATTGTAATTACATTGTATTAATGCGCACTAGGGTGGTCCTCAGCTATACCTGGTGACATTTTTTTGCGAGATTTTCGGCTCTCCCCCCCTCCCAATATTGTTTCTTTTCCTGAAAGAATGATATATCCAAAGTTTTAGAGCAATCGGACGTGGGGAAGTCGTGTCTCATTAGGGTGCCTAATTATTTTTTTTTCACAACGCCCCCTAAAATTGTGCCATTGGGTAAGAAAATAATTCCTGCAAAAGGTGAAGTTGATCGGGTAAGGGGAAGACGTGCCGCATTGACGTTGAAGTTGCGAAGAACATGAAATTTTATAGGAATGGGATATTTGGTTGTTTTTCGCAACTCAACGTCAATGCGGCCCGTCTTCCCCTTACCCGATCAACTTCATCTTTTGCAGGAATTATTTTCTTACCCAATGGCACAATTTTAGGGGGCGTTGTGAAAAAAAAATAATTAGGCACCCTAATGAGGCACGACTTCCCCAGGTCCGATTGCTCTAAAACTTTGGATATATCATTTTTTCAGGAAAAGGAATAATATTGAGGGGGGTAGAGCCGAAAATTTCATGGTCGAAAAATAAGGACCACCCTAATGCGCACTTTGTTGAAATGTAATCGTTGAATATTCACCATTATACTTTTAAAATACGTGGTCCTACGTGTGGTCCCTTGTGGTTTTTCAAGTGTAACATTTAATTGTTTTTCGATTTCAACGGTTAGGTATGGAATATTTAATTTTTTAGAAAAAGTTTTTAGTGTACAGATTTTTAAATCAACATTGAATTTTTCATCAATTTCGATATGGTTGGAATATATAGAATACTTATACTTTGTTGACGAATAAAAATTTTAGATTACATGGCTACTTAGGGTTGTTAACCCTCGTACGTTCCTCAGGGCGAATTTCGCCCATTCACTACTGTTACTCGACTGCAGATGTTTATGCAATTTGCAATTTTTGTGAACGAATTTTAAGAAACTCGAATAAAATGAAATCTTATTTTCCGTGGTAGTAGCCTATTTAGATCGGAAATAAATCAAAATCGTACTAAATCCTGTCGTATCTTATATCCTAGTATTTTTGAAAATTTTCAAAACCCATATTTGCATAAAGATCCGCAGTCTAACTATTACACTTGTGCAAGATGACGCTATAATCAAAGCCTAACTAATGTAGTGAAAATACTATATTAACCCCTTCCCGTACAATTTTCTTTACAGTTACAGAGATTAGAACGTGTTTATCCCCAAAAATGTCGTAGAAGAGAACAGAAAATTTATATTTTTTGTATTGCTACCTTTATTTTAAAATGCTTAAATATTGATTACAACGATTCAGATTTTATTTCATTTGAAAAGAAACGCGTGACATTCATATTTGTTAGACTTTGTTTAAAATCTTCATAACGAGTGTGTTAATTAAAGTCTTCTAATATATTCACTGTTTTAAATTGCATAAATAAGTGCATGAAATCCGAAGTCTATTTATAACTAATAAAAATTCGCGTAAACAAGATACATATTAGACTTGCTGCGCTCTCCTAACTGCGAAAGAATGGTCCCCGGAGGTGCAAGTGATGTCGGCAGAACTCGAAAATTATTCACCAGTAATTCAGTTAATACTTTCTTGTAGGAACATTGACAACAGAGGGTAACAATACGAGTGTCGCGAAACGCGAAACCAGTCCAGTGCGAGCGAAGGGAGTAGCAAGAGCTGAGGGTGATTTGGGCCTTAGTGGTCCTGTGGTGGCTGCATATGAATCCTACTGGCCTGCTAAGTCCCAAGTTGTCCTCAGCACGCGCTCCGACCAACGGCTACACGTATGCAGTTCCGACAATGGATTTGGATCGTGTGCATCGAGCCATGCATGCAGTTTTCGTCGCAGAATTATTGGAGCATCGAATCAATTAGAACTGCAGAGGTTTTCAGCTGCCAGTGGAGTGCTGATCTCTGGGCTGAAGACTCTGGTATACAGTATAAGTATGAAGCCTGGGGCACAGTACATACAAGTATGGAGATACTAGTAGAAGTATAGCTTAAGGTTTCGTTAACTTCAAGGTGTGCTCCTATCTCCAGACGTGGACAGTTACAGAATTTAGTGTGCAGAGTCCAGTCCTTTGGAGAATTGGGTCTTGTGCAAAAGTGAAACACGTGACATTCGCAGCAGCTTCGAGCAGTGGTAATTTTCGGACTGAATAGGATTGTAATTTTTGAAGGTGAGTGGTTTATTTGACACCAGTATTGCAACTATTAGAAGATTGTTCACAATTATAGAAATAAAATGGAAATCTTGCTCGTCGCATAGATAGCAGTGTTGAACTTGTGAGCAATGTACTTTGTGATATTTTTGTACAATAATATTAGGAACTTAATTAATGAGTGCTAAAGTTATGGCAATGCTGCGAATTTTTATGCAAAATACAAATTCTTCACATGAATCACATAAACATTTATTTCTAAAAGCTTTGAATAAATGTCGATGAACAAAGTCACCTCAGAAATGGCAAATATGTTATTAAATAAAATGAAGATATTTATTCAATATTTTTTGTTTTATATTTTTATATTTATAGATATTTATTTAATAACATATTTGTTTACAACCATTAAAATTCAAAGATAAATTGAAGATATTTATTCAATATTTTTTGTTGTATATTTTTATATTTATAGATATTTATCTTTGAATTTTAATTTAAAACGCTACTGGTCGCTATTAAGAAACAAGTATTAATAACTATTACTATAACTGTTGAGCATGATCCTGAGCTATCAAACAGTTTTAACTGCTTACCGTATTTTTATCAATTCAGTTTGCATAACCGGATAAACCGATCAATTATAAAAACCCGAAAACGTTGACTTCCTCCAACGGCTCCCGCGACATCTATTCTCATCTCGAGCGCGTTAATGCTGCATAATAACATGTCTGCTGCTTAACTTATCGGCGATTTAGCAGCACTAATGCCGTCATCGGCGAACAAACTATATTCTTCCAGGGGATTGTCGATCCGTGATGACGCTTAACGATCGACGACGTTCCGGGAAAACGAACATAGTCGGCCGGGAACCGCATATAAAAATAAATACTATTATGTAATCTATTTTCGTTCCGTTCATTAAACGGAAACTAGGAGTGGAATGGGCTATAAAAACCAGATGGATTATACGCCTCTCCGAACATATCGGTGATCATTTATCGTTAATTATACACGAGTTTTCCATTTCTTTATTTTTCATTTCCCTGAAATGGGAACACGTGTGTATAAATTATGTTCATTGAAGATATCGATTTTTCCGATTTTTAAAATAAAGTGCGTTCTTCTAGCTTCCATTTGCAACGTCAAAAGTTGAAAAATGTTGGAAAGTCAATTAACCCCTTGCCGTACGTTTTCTTTTACAGTTTCAGTGATTAGAACGTCTTTATCCCAAAAAATGTCGTAGAAGGGAAAAGAAAATGTAGTATTTTGTATGGCTACATTTCTTTTAATGCTTAAATATTGATTACTAGACTGCGGATCTTTATGCAAAAGAAAAATTGCTTGCACCAATTGCAAGTGACTGAAGCCACATAAACAGTTTATTCTTACTTTACTAATTTTAACAAGCTGAGAAAAATAGATTTGCACTCATAAATCGTTGTAACCTTTCTACTGTTCTAAATTGCACCCACTCATTTTTGCCATGAATGCATAAAATCCGCAGCCTATTGATTACAAACGAATCAAATTTTATTTCATGTAAAATGAAACGCGAACATTCGTATTTGTTTTGTTACAAACCATCATCACGAGTCTGGCTCGGCGAAGTACGGCAAGGGTTAACTCCTGGCCGTATCTAAATTGTTACTCATTTTGTCAAAACGAAATAAAGTTCTAGTCTTTTACGTAGGCGTACAATGCACTTCCGAATACAGTAGGGGCATACCCTAAACCTGACGCCAGGCAGAGTTGGGCAAAAATCAACGATCGACGAAAAAATTTTTACTTGAATCGTTAATCGCAATTAACAATTAATCCCATAGTTTAGTCGTTAATTGCGGTTAACGATTACATTCCTTTCAATTGTAATCGTCAATCGGATAATTGATTAATGATTAACTGCTGAAATTTCGAATTGAAATACGGAATCTCAAAACTATATATGAATACTGAAAAAAAATGTAATCTGAGTTTAGGTGTATTGTCATTTGGTCTATAATACAAACTCTGTTTACGTGCTTTTATGTTTTTTTTCAATGATTACCTTTTTTAATCGTACACATTAATCAATCAATCTAGATAAAAATTTTAATGGGTTAATGCCCAACTCTGACGCAAGGTTTGTGTCGCCATCGTTATACACACGATCGGGATTAGAAGCCATCGAATTTACAAAGCAGTCTAAAGAGGCAGTAGAGACTCGGTTATGGTATTCTGAAGTACTCCAGTTAACTGCAACCACCCGCTAGGCGAACGATGTTACAGCATGTGCTGCTGCGTTCGAGCACGATCCTCTCAGCCGGAAACTATTCGCGTTACCGCTGTCGGGGACGGTATACAACTATACCGAATACGAGAGGCTTAGGTCGCGGTGACGACTGTATACAGGCAGTCTCATAACTAGAAATGGACGACTTCTGTTTTTCTGCTAAGGTAGATCTGCGTTTACTAGCACAGTTTTGGGCACACCATTTTAGGCACACTTTTTAAAGAACCTTCTTTGAATATTGGAACTATTAGAATAATAATAACTTATTTGTTGCATTAAAAATACTAAATAAATTCATATTATTTTAAAATAGCATTAAATATGGGGTTTGTATAATATTATTTGAGGAGACAATATTATTAAAAAATTCATACTATTTTAAAATAACATTAAATATGGGGTTTATCTAATATTATTTGAGACTCAAATTTTTTTATAACAATTAGTTGAACACATAACTAATTCCTACAACCTCTCTCTAAACCCAGGAAAACATTACAGAACCGCTAAAGCCATTCTCCAGTACTTATGCTGTAAAATGTGGTCAAATATAGAGTCGTCCCAAACTTTTGGCCGGCAGTTATATTGAAAATTTTTAAAATTGCAATTGGTCCACTATATTGAAGTGGGTCTAATATTGAAAATTTTAAAAAGTGACCGGTTCCAGATTTTTTATTTTACGATATTTGATATAATAAAAATAATTTCATAAGAAATAATTGTGTAGATATCTTTAGTGGAGTTGTTATTTTTATAAGAGAACATGCATGTACCAGTTACTTTCAAGGCTCGATAGGTTTCTTGTTAAAAAACAACTTTTTAAAAACCATTATATTAAAATGCACTAAAAAGAAGAAAATAATTTTTTTCCTGGTTCTCCTGGTGGTGATTTAAATTTATATTAAATTTTTCTATCTATTCCGGCACTAATTTCATAACAGAAGAAATTTTGAACTAATTGCTTAAAATTTAGGGGAAAAATATTATTAATCATTTAACTGGATTCGGTATTTTATGGAGAACCAGGAAAAAATTATTTTCTCCTTTTAAGTGCATTTTAATATAAGTGTGGTTTTTAAAACGTTTTTCTTATATATTTTACTTATATTGTACTCAGAAGCAGCTGTCTATACAAAATTTCAGCAAGGGAAGAGGTTTAAAATTCGATTAATATCAATATTATCAATATTATATCGATTCAGCGTGCTGTTTTGAGAAGAAGTCACATTTGTATGCTCCACTTTTGCCGGCTCGCGAGCGTAATTCACCCAAGTTCGACTACGTATAGGTACAGGGCTTAAAATGGAGTGTCGCGGTATATTAGCCGCGATATATCGCGTCGGGGCATAATGATTTCTTCGAGTTCTATGGGCCGCGAGATTTACGGTGTCTGGCAGTGCGACGCCGGACAATGATACAGCTTGGCTCGCCTGCATAATGCAGTCTCCGCGAGCGTTTCTTTCCGATCAAAGAGGAATTGAACTCGGATACGCTTCGTCATCGTGTTTCGTGTGCGCCCCTATTGTGGGCCAACAAATAATCAATCGCTCAATAGATAACTCGACCGCCGATCTCCTAGCTCCTGACACGACTATCTTGGCGTTAGATGAACATAAACTCCCGTAAGAGTTACTATGCTCGATTGTAGAACGTATCCCGAGAACGTTACTGCGGTTCTGACTATGCGCTCAGACTACATTTCGAATTGTGATCATTTCGTAAAAAAGATAGCACAACCATAATCCTGAGCTGATTCTAAAGCTTGAAAATATATTCTTAAAAATTACGTCTAGCAGGTGGGAAACTGAACTGATTTTTTTCAAAATGCTGAAAACACAAGCGTCTTTAACCCCTTGCCGTACCTTTTCAGTTACAGTTTCCAGTGATTAGAACGTCTTTATCCCGAAAAATGTCGTAAAAGAGAAGAGAAAATTTATATTTTTTGTATGGCTACATTTATTTTAATGCTTAAATATTGATTACAAACGAATAAAATTTTATTTCATGTAAAATGAAACGCGTAAAATACAGCAAGGGGTTAAGAACTTTTATACATTTGATGTACCATTTTGTTTATTGTTTGCGTAAAGTTGGCATCGTGAAATAGTGTAATTTTATCTTTACAATAAATTACACACGTTCGAACGAAAATGAATTGCAAATAAATCTTGATAGATTTATTTCTTCTCGAGATAACTAGATTTTAAGATAATATTAAATTGTATCGAGGGATGAGTTAATTAGGGGAATGGAATCACACCAGGTGATTATGGAGATTGTTGTGGCAGAGTTGGGGTTTCTATGTGGCATGTGCCTTTTTTTTCTAAATGCAATGCCCTTTTAAGCCTCAAAAATGTCCAACACTTGTCGACGTCAGCAAGAACACAGTGTTGCTATAATACTTTCATGTACATATAAGTAAACCCATTAACTACATAAAACCTTTGTTTGCAGACAGTGTTTGAAGACTTCTGAAAATGTTTCGAAGTCCCCAAAAGGCGAGTTAAATAATTGATTGCAGGAGTTGTCATTGAATATACACATTTGGTTTTGATTTAGTTCTTTGCAGCAAGTCTTTTATTGTATCAATATTTCACATGGCGGACGACCTCGCGCATCGTATAGGAAAAATATGTTTATAAACTTTCCATGTTATAATGTTAAATATCGCAGAACTGCAGCTGTGCATTTAATTGCAGTCAGAAGAGGTTGCACTTCTACAGAGCTCTTGTTACAGAGCTTGGTTTTTTGTTTATAGAGTCGTAAAGGCCGACTGGAATGGATGATCTAATTATTCAGTTACAATGAAAAACCGTGTTATCGTGCTGCTGTCACAAATTCAATCTTTCTTTTGTTTCACCTTCGATTTTATGGCAACGTTAGTCCAATTAGTGCTACCTACACGTTCCAGTTATCTCCACTGTTCATTTACATACGCGTACACTGTCTCTCAAAAGTTCAATTCCATTCTGAAATTTCATTTCCTTTTACCATTAAGGAAATATTGTTTAACGAGTCAAGAGATTTCTATTTCTAACAAGAATGCACGAGATTTTTCTACAATAATTCAAAAAATTCATAGATGGTTTCAGAATTGTTATATATATAATAATAGTTTTGATATAGCAAAAATTTGATACTGACAGTATTTATCATTGTTACTTTCCACTGTTTGAATTTTTTAATGTTTTCAGTTTCCTGATCCCGAAGTTATAGAAAATTAATTAAAAATTTGAGAATAGTTTAATTAGTTTTACTAGCTTTCTATTAAATTCTGACTGAAGTTTTCGAAACATTTGAACGGTAGTGTACTTATTTGTTAGAAAAAAGTAAAAGTCGTTATAATATTATAAAATGTTGAAGCTCTATTTTCGCAGTTTGCAATTTGTTTATCATTCCGAATGACAATGTTATCAACTAGAAAGATTTATCCAGAACTTATTAGTCCCTACTATCGTTAGAAAAAAGCTACGTTGCTATGAGATCACAAAGTAAAAAGCGATACAATAAAATGTTGCCGTTCTGTCTTCGCAATTTGTTTATCATTCCAGAGGACGACGTTACCAACTGGAAGAACTGTTTCAGATTGAATTAGTCCCAGAATGCCTCAGTAAATGGCCTCTTCTTCGCACAGCCATGGCCAACGTCGACATCCACCGGATCCTTCTGCCGCTTCTGGCGGCGTTTACCTGCACATATAACAACAAATTGGTTTATGCGCAACGACATAACCCTTCAAATTTATTAGTTAACTCTAACCAATGTAAATTAAACCGAATTATACACGAAAAAAAAGAAAACAGATTATTCAGCAATTTCTGACTATTCTACTCGTAGCACTTCGAGTAAGTAGTTCCGAGACATTTTTTGAAAAATGAACGCAACTTGCACAATAATATTCTACGAAGCTTTATGTAATGATACAGTTCACTGTCGAATTGGGAGTATAGGAAAATGTTTAGCAAGTGGTCAAGGTGAAAAGGACACGTGAAATAAGCCGATTTTTGCGAACGTTTTTCAATTTATTTAAAAAACTAAATCTGTATGTAATATTTCCTATTAATACCTCTATTAATACTTCCCAACGTTCGATAAAATTCTCACCTCTCAATTTGTCATTCGTCTTGCAATTAGTTTTAAAACAATGGTGGTCAAGGTTTCCAACCCTTAACCTTCAGAGAGCATTTTTCCAATTTTTTTAGATTAATCAGACAAATTTTCCTTATTACAAATACAGACTGGTTATCCCCTCCTTTATCGTTTTATGAATCTTTTGATCAACTGAGGACAAATTAACACGAAGTCTAAATGTTACAAAAACGTTTTCTGTTATATAAAAAAAATTCACTGTCTTCAGCGAACTGTTTTTTAAAATTCCATCTTTTTATGCAAGAAACAAATTTTATGCTTTTGACGTTCAAATGTAATCGTCGACTTCTATTCCTCAGAATATTATAATATCTGACCACTATTGTTTCAAAATTAATGTAATTACACAGTCTAACTCAATTTTGTATCTCGATAACAGTATGCGATTTTCATACACTTTGATACGCTAAATACATACTCGAAAATTGTTCCCCTCCACCGTCTTGAGTTTTTAAGAAATATAATTTAAAGCAAAAAGTCAGGGCTGAGAATATTCTGTTTTACCTATAAAACCAAATCAAAAAGTGTTCCAGATTAAAATTCGATTTTTCTTTTGCCTCCTTCCTAATTAGATTTCTTGAAAACTCGAAATTGCGACAGACAGAGAAAATTGAGTTTCGAATTGGTGTGCAGGGTATCAAAATGTACAAATATTGTCAAATGGTTACGAAAACACGAAATTGGTATGGGCGATTCATTTAAAATTAATTCAACACCTCAGTTAATTAATTTTCGATCGCTGAACCATTGTGCCGCACTCGGTTACGTCCTAATAATAAGAATATAATAAAGAAAGATTAGTATCGTCGCGAACACAATGAACAAATTTGGATTTTTATCCACAACGTTCACACTTTTGCTATGTTCCGTCGCAGAAAGTTGCGTGACGTAATTCTCCGAATTTGTATCGGACTGTTTCGACTTATAACCGTTCGAACAATCCTCTCCCTGTTCTGTCGCAGGCTCTGCTTTGTCCTGCTGCTTGCTAGGATCCGCGACTTTCATTTTTGCGAGTTTCTTAGCGTTCTTTTTCGCATTTTGGTTAGTCAAGAGCGCGTGGGAAACATCTTTTACTAAATTCACGGCTTTCGGGGATCCTGTTGGTTTGGATTTAGTGTCAACCGACGAATCAGTTCGTTGGTCGAGATTATTTGAATTGGAGCCACGTTTTTTCTTTAGGTTTTTCGAATTTACAGTGTCTTTCGAGTCGAGTTTTTTTCGATTGTCGTGGTTCGAGCGATTACTCTTTGCGTCGACCTGCTGGTGGAGATTAATTTGAGAAAAAAGAGACTGAATCGCCTCGTGGTCGTCGCCACAGGTCTTCATGACGATGGCTTTGATGGTGTCTGCTGATAATGTGAATTCGTTACCTCGGGCCACCTCCCAGCCGTCCTCAGCTTTCGTTGCCTTTCCACCGGTCTTTGGCACTGAGTTCTCTTCGGGTTTCCTTGCGATTGGCCTGTGACAATAGAAAATAACACTCCATTCAGATCATATTCACCCCTTTCACTTTCCTTTAACCAGTTGCCCCACGATTTATTTTCGGTTTCAATGATTCGAACTTTGTAGTTCGTAGTTTCCTAAGAATGGAGAAAACTTATATCTAGGGATTGCAATCCCGCAAAACTTGCAGATCTCCACATCCGCGTCTTTTATGTTGCATCACTTTTCCTCGTAAAACGAACGGTTTTCGAGAAAATTGAGAAAACGTTAATTTTAAACTCATTGTGCCAGAATATCTTCTAAACTACTTATCGCATCGAAAAATGTGTTCAACAAAACTTGTAGATCTTCACATTCCCCGTCTTTTATGTCGGATCACTTTTCCTCGTAAAACGAATGGTTTTCGAGAAAATTGAGAAAACATTAATTTTAAACTCATTGTGCCAGAATATCTTCTAAACAGATCCCAATAATGATTATTTCATTAAGTAAAATTTGTTTCTTTATTAAATATATATTAGATTGAAGAACTAAATCCTTAGTCCCGCGGGATTGCAATCCCTGCTTATATCTATTTCATGCCTGCATGTTCTCCAATAACTATAGATTAACAAAACCAAAATAGAATTTCTTCTCGGTTTAAAGGAAATTAATAACATACATATTTATTAGACTCTGTTCAGAATCTTCATCGGGGGTCTGACACGATATTGTAGGGCAAAGGGTTAATATTCGCCCCAAATTTCCCTATAAAAATAAAAGATACCCTTGGACCAAATTAAACTGCCTACATTCCACAGAGCAACAAGAATAACCGCGTAAAATCTTAAACTCATATCTCTATCTCTAAAAATTACTTTTTGACCTGTCTTTCCTATTCATTAGATCGGTAACAGAACATCGTTCCTGAATTTTTTGGAAGTGGTCACTCGAAGGGTTGCTTGCAATCCCCACCCCCAACAAATTAGATGATTTTTTTCTACCCATAATAATTTGATCACAATTGTGAAAGAAATATATGATATGAAGGAGGTAAGTTCGAGTATTTTCGTTTTTTTTTTAATCTGAATATCTTGACTAACAACCGAGAAAAAAAAATGATACAGTTAAGGGTATTTACCCTCTATCATCCTTATATGAAGCGACTTAAAATTTTAGGGGGTTATCTTTCAACCTAAAACCATTGTTTTCCACACAATATTAATCAAAATTGTGGGTGGGGCCGCTGGACTATTTATTAGAAAATCCCTCGAAACCGCGGCAGAATCCGGCTGACAAATCCTAATTGGCCGAGATGAATAATGGCAAGATTGACGGCGCCCGGTGTTCGGCTCTAGTTAATTAAGGATTGACGAGAGCCGCGGTGAATAATGGCACTTTTAGCGATAAAATAGCCGAGGTCGTTGACGTTTTGTGAAAGGCACGGGCCCCGATAGGAGAAAATCGTTGATCGAAAGGGCATTCTTGATCGGAGCGGCACTTAACGAGGATGTACACACGTGCATTCTGCTTGCACGCACGTAATGCTGCATATTCATAAGTTGTGACTACACCGGGGCAACATTTCCGCAGCAAGCTTCGACACGTGCACCGAATAAATTCCTCGTACTGTTCCCGGCCGGTAGTGTACGGTCCGAAGGCAATTGATCTCGTTTTTTTCCGCTGGTTTATGAGTAGTATCCGGGCCGTGTATAGGCATTTTTGAAGGGAGCCGAGCGTCGAGCCAGTATTCGCCCGTGTTCGATTAATTCCCGTTATTGTGTACGCGCACACAAGCCCCAGGAACTCTACACGGAATAATATGTACGTATACATGGACGCGCGCGAGTTTATACGCTGATGTAATAGGTACACGCGGTTTACACCACCGTACCGCCAAGATTTATTGCGTGACGCGGCGTATGGTTACTACAATTGATTCGGAGAGGTCGGAAGTTTTCGCCGCTTCTACAGAAATAGGGAAAACGATTTTTCCTGTAGAAACAACCCGTTACTACACTGTACTGCATAATTGCACCAATTAAATTTTCAGGAACTGCAAAAGGTAAGTGATTCCATTTATTTAAATATTACTTTTCGCGAGATCTAGAACAATATGACCTTGAGATGACCTTCGCCACAGCAGAGTTATGTCCCCTTCCATAACCGATAACTTTCTCTCCAAACATTTTTTTGGACCTGTATAAATAATAATGTTTTATTAGGGGTGGTAAGGTTAAAGGAGACACCCTGTGTACGCTGAGAAAAACTTAAACACGTAGGTATTGTTATATAGGTCGCCAGATTGAAATCGGTAAATTCGTAAATTCCCAACTCGTAACTCCGTATCATTTGTTTAATTTTTATGAAGATGTTGATTAAATGTAGAATTTCTTGTTAAACTATTCCTTTAATTTATGAAAATGGTGACAATTAAACTGATCCTATTTCGCATATAACGCTGTCCAATACAATATGTATATTGAAGCATTAAAATAAATGCGGATATATTAGATGAAGTAAATATTACACAGGGTGTGACTTGGAGGGTGGTGCAACCGACAGGGGATGATTCTAAATGTAAAAATAAGTCGTAAAAAAGGAATAACATTTTTTCCTCTGACGCCTCGTTTTCGAGAAAATCAAGTAAAGATCCATTCGGTTCGCGTACTTTAGTATATGCAGGAAGTAGAATTGGTTGGCCATGGTCAGACGCGTCAGACGATTCGTACATATCTACTAGCACCAGAGTTAGGAAAAAATTTTATTTAATTGTAAATAAAATTTCGAATGACAAGTTTAAACCCCACTTGGAAAGACCCACTTTATTCGAAATTTTTATTTAAATAAAATATTTGCCAAACTCCAGCACACGTAGTCGCTTCATTTTCAAACTCATTTTTCTCGAAAGAAAAGCCTCAAACCAAAAAAAGTTATTCTTTTCTTCTGACTTATTTTTGCATGTAGAATCATCCCCTGTCGGTTTCGCCACCCTCCATGTCGCACCCCTTGTTCAAAATTGATATCCTTTCGACATTAAACATTTTTTGCACTTGTTTAAAGGTTTATAATGTTACAAAAAAATACCCTGATATTTGTGAGAGACCCGAGAATTTTTCCACGTAAGAATCATTCGTCTAGCTTTTTCGGTTAAAGCAGAAAAAAATCTGAATCTAAATCAAATTTCACAAAAACCGTGGCTGATTGCAACAAACTGTGTTTTGGAACTTCGTTCAGTTTGAAGTAAAAACGGGTGGTACCGTTAGCATCGAGGAATTCATTCACGCATTCCCGACGCACACATTGTCAAGACAACATAAGACACGCGGGTCAGACACGCCGGCAACACGGTATTAATGAGACGCCCACGCGCCGACCAATTACTACGCTCGTAACTCTCGTCATTCTACGGAATAGTAACTGCATTATAACTACAAACGGAGCAAGAGCCCCGTGGTTTTATTGCATTTTGCGCGAGAGCGCGCGGGCGGAGCCTTGAACTTCGTGCAGATAAATGTGTGTGCGAACTTCTGCGAGAGCATTAAATAATAAGGAATTCAATGCGACGGTAGCACGAATTATTCCGGGACATTCCGATAATTATTCAGAAAGTAGATATCCTTTTGCGTTCCTACTGCTGCGCCTCGCGCTCTGCGAACGGCAGAGATGAACGGCTAGCTAGACGCTTATGGGATGAACATCGAATCGTGCACGATGCACTGCTGCAATCATCTGCAGTTTTTAGAAATATAACCGAGGAGTTTAATTCAATTAAAACTTTTCCTAATAATTTTTACAGGTCAGTATTAACCCTTTACACCCAAAACTATTTTAACTTAATTCCCTTTTTTTTATCTATTCACTTATTTTTAGTATTATGATAATGCACTACAAACTTATACCAATTTAATGTATTAAATAATCCCATTTAAATAAAATACGTAATTGTGATTATTAACTATTCAATATTCGAAATATATTCTAATTTTAAAATTCATACGATACTCAAATGTTTAATCATTGCATACAAACAAACTTTGTAATGTAGAAAATATTTTGAATAATGTTATAGCAATTTTTCGAGTGCAAAGGGATAAATAATAATTTCATTCGATTTTTCAATTTAGTGAGCAATAAACTTATTAGATAATGATCTTGCAAATTTATATATATAGATAATAGTGAAGTTCTCGTGCGTCACCAAGTGCAAATATACAAAAACTGAAAACCTGTATTTCATAAAAAACATAGAACACCAAAAATTTAATGACATAAAGTCATCCCTAATTGAAGTACAGTCTCCATTATCGGAACTAATAGAGAGGCATAAGTGCTCGGATAACAGAATATTAAAAATAATTACTACTCATCTTGCCGCGTAATGTTTGGGAAAATGAATGGACGGGTAACGGCGCGAAAAATAGAGAATACAAAAATAATTGTATAGTAGCAAATGATCTCCATCAGTATTTTTTCATATTCGAATTATCCTGTGCAAACAGTCCCTCGGTTTGCGCAAAATGGAACAGTCGCTTTGCGACAAACTGGGGATGAAACGATAAACCGGAGAATGTGCACAGCGACTGTGGAAAGAAAAAAAGGAAAGAAACTGTGAAAGGAGAAAAGAAGCAGCAATAAGAACGAAAAGTCCTAAAGCATGTTAAACTCATTATAGCCGCGATGCCTAAGGTATAATCCAGATACAGCAGCTGTGTTCAGCATACTGCTTGCACGAAAGTATTTGCATTATGCATGGAAATCTACTGCCTCCTGCTAGCCTCGCCTTTTTTACACCGTAAACATTACCATGGTATCTGATAATATTATCCAATCTCTAACCGGGACAGAATTTAGGAATGCAAGCGTTCTCTAGGTCCAAAAAGTGCAAACCATACGGCTCTACTGTTCTTAACGTGGTAGTGTAGACGGATAAGAAAAATAAATTTTAAAATACTTTTAGAAAGTGAGGAAATGACTGTTCAAAACAAAAATATCGTTCTCACTGAAACAAAAATCAACTTTGCACATTTCTAACAATTCAGCAAAGATATCGAAAAAAATCGTACGCTTCATTGAAGATAATCAATGATTATTTAAGTTGATACAATTTTTTATATTTTATATACCAGTCATTTTTACCGCCGGCTGCAAGCTACCAAGGTTTTGTTAGACATGGAGATAAATAATGTTACGCAACTCCACCATTTTGTAATTTTACGTGATAAAAAAAATACGAAACTAAAGCTAAAATGTTTAATGTTCCCCAAAAAAATTTTTTCTTTACAGAATCTTTATACGTGAACAAAAATGTAAATGTAGTAAATTAGATTCTTTTACTTCATTTTATTCGTTAACGAACACGCACCAGATCTGATGAATCTTATCAAGATTTGAGAAACCGTGTACTGCTGAAGTTATTAATACTAATACACAGAAATTCCAATCGAAAATTTCTTTGACCACCACTGTAGAACTATTTCAAACTCCAGTAACGAAGTTCAACGAAAACGTTGAACGAGTCTGTTAATCTCGACGATTAACTCAATCATAACATTGACATTTATGATCCCATCGACACTCTGTATTTTTCCGCGCAATAAAACTCCCGTATTAATTACGAACCGTATATTTCCGTAACTGTCCAATAAATTTCGATATCTGTCCTCCACGGCAGCGCGTTTTATTACAACGCCCATTCGGCGAGGTGGTAAGAGGAGAGTGGGGTTGGGGAGCAGAGAACTGTCCCTTCTTTGTACGTGTATATTAATTGCTGCGAAACAGGTTACCGTGCTTGACCATTCGCGTAATTACCTGCCTCGGAAACGAGCAACGGCGAGTTCGAGGAGCGATCGAGGCGAACGCCTTCTGTAGCGCCAGCAAATTGGAAAAAGATTAAGATTCAAACGCGCCCGCGGTAAATCGAAATAGCTTATTCCGGAAAAATCGTGTAATGGCCTCCGTGTATATATCGTCGTTCACCTGCGCCCAGACGTTATTACCGAGCAATTTTCGCCGAGAGCGTCCTATGTTGTTTTGGATAGAGACAGCTACCCCTTTTCGCGTTGTCTGTTTTATTGCGCCGCGCGCTCTGCACTCCGCTCCGTTTAGCTCTCTTTTAGCTCAGCTTCAAATATGATTATTAAGACGGTGGCGGCTATTAATGCGCTCCGGATCTCTAAGATCTCTTATCGCAGGTTGTTTTGTGAAAATTATGATCGAACACCTTTTTTAATCCGAATTTTTTGTACCTCTACTATCGAAACTAGTAAGGCGTGACCTGTTCAGTGAATGAACACAAGGAGGTGTTTGGTTTTTGACGCCGTTTTTGCATATTCAGAAATTTATTACGAGAAGAACTATCGAACCTTTCTCATTGGGATTTTGCACACGTGTTGAACAATATGTGAAGTACATGTGTGATTTTTTTATATATTTATTTGTAGAATATGTTTTGAAAAACATGGGTCGACGGGTGCCATGATTACGGTAAAAAAGTGAAGTCGTTTATAAATCAGTAGACTGCGGATCTTTATGCGAAATAAAAATTGTCTGTATTGATTACAAGGAATAGAAACCAAACAGAATGTTATCTCTTCCCTTAATAATTTTAATAGTTTAATTTTAACAATTTTGCTATAAATGCATAACAATCCGCAGTCTATTAATCAGTATGAATGTATTAGGTGAGCAAATAAGTTCCTTCTTCTTTTTTTCTACGATCATAACTTCTGACTGAATTCGCGAATGTCTTCCCGATTTTGGTGCCAACTGAAAGAGCGTTCTTTTAGTTTTAAGAAGAGTCGTGATGAGCGCTCTAAGAGTTTCCAGTGATTAGTATAAGTATTGTATTTAATAAGTGATTAGTGCCACGCGAAGAATGGTCTTGTTTTAGTTGTCCATCCTATTAAATAGTGTTACTTTCTTTCCGTTGTAATTTTGTGCTATGTCTTTCTACAATTTATGTCTTTTCTGAAACGAACGTAATAAACAAGTTTAATTTTGATCACACAATATACATGTACAAATAATACCATGTTCATCAATGCTACTAATCTTTTCCTTTTTCTCCACCTCTTACTCTTCTTACGTATAATTCATAATTACGCCGTACTTCGTAATTGTGTTCCAATTGTAAAATCGAATTACATTGTAATTTATTTGAATAGGAGACTAGAATGACAAATTACATTGTAATTTATTTGAATGGGAGACCAGAATGACAAATTACATTGTAATTTAATTGAACGAAGTGACTGAATTTCGAATTACGAAATAATTGAATACACAATGTAATTGAATTACTTTGTAATTATTTTTTTTTAAATTTATTTTACGTCGCTTTTTTAACTGCTGTGGTTATTTCGCGACGGGACCTACAGTTTTTATAAGATGGGTTCTGAACCACCTTGGGCACCACAATTTAAAATGGCACATAGAATATTTCCAGAGGTGACTTTGTAATTATAATTCGTGATGTAATTCAATTGTAATTCAACGCAACTCTGGAAAGAACTTATTTGCACACCTAATAGTTAACTTTATCCTTCGTAACTTTTACTCAGAGGGGTGACCTTGACGACATGCGTCAAGGTCAAGGTCATCCGAGCTGCCCCTCCTGAACGTAACATTTACCTAAACACGTTCTAATCGCCATAGAGAAAATGGCGCGGCGAGGGGTAGCAAGCACATCCGGGCGATTTTTCGCATCGATGATTTATGAGAAAAACGGAGATAGTGGGGCCCGTGCATTAGCGCTCGATAGAAACATCTCGGTGTGTTATGCGTGTGTCTAGGCCGTAATTAAAACTTTTCAAGCGGGATTTCTTATCTGTCGCTCCGCGCGAGGAACGCCGGCAACGAGAAGAGGGCCGGTTGCTTTGCATATCTGGCTGCGTAACTAACCTCGGTGATTCGAAGCGAGCAGACCGCGAATCGAAGTAATTCGCGGCAAGTAATGACGATTTACGATGCAGATCACCGCGGCACCGCATTAAGCTATTAATATCAGTCGGAGGTGCATTGACCCGCCGCGGTACCGTCACCTGGATCGCCCGACACTCGCTACGCACCGACGAAATCACACGTACAACTTATTAAACGTTATTTATTGTCACCTCGACTTATTAGTTAACCATTAATTATCGCCGGACAGTTTATTCCGCTCGGTTGCTATAAAATTTCATTTATCGATGCGCAGAACATTGTGGCAAACATAAACCTCTTTACTGCCCGTTAAATTGATTGAACACGGTCGTAGAATGGGGACACGCGGATTTACGGTCGAGAGCTCTGTTATTAAATATCTTTCCATTCGGCAGCAACGTGGTCGATAGAAAAAAAATGTGCAAAGTAAATCCTACGATTTTCTATTGAAGTGTCAATAAGGTACTCGATAGCTTATCCGAAGAAAGTACTCTGTCTCAAATTTCACCCCCTAAATGTCGACATGGGGGTTAGTAGTGGGATGACGAAAAAAATCAGGTTTTCCCGTAATTCCCCTCTTAGCCTCTTCAATCGAAAATTCTGAAAAAAGTCGGGCATACTTCAGCTTTTAGAATGCACGCATTTTTTCGGAATTTTTAGCCTGGAGACCGAATTTCGAGAAATAAAATGAATTTCGAAATGCCGATTTCCTGTAGCATTAACATATAACTTTTTCCGATTTTTCAAAGTGGGGGTACATAATTAAAAAGATTAAAAACTGGTGAATACTTTCGCGATCCAAAGCAATACTAAACCATCCTCCCGAGGAGCATAAACAACACGTCCGGCAAAAATCGTTATCCTCGAACCGAGTCAACACTCCCTGGATCCGTCCCGTAGGATTTTCACAGTGAATGACTGCACGCGAGCGAGTATCGCCGATAAATTACTGCTCCGCGCGAGGAGTTTCCGCGTGACACGAAAGCTCCGCTCGAAAGGGAGAAAGAAGCTTTGTGCACTTTATGCGCGTGGGGGAGAAACGTGGGGCAAGGGAGGGGGGTGGTGCAGCAAGTACACAACACACAGCTTCAGATAAAAGTCCCATGCGACACAGAAGCACTCCGCGATGGTGTTGGCGCGCGTTCGCCGAATGATGTATTGGTACGGCCAAGTGATATATGCTTATGGGGCGTACGGGGCACCGTGAACACGCACACGCGAGGCCCCCGTAACGGATACACGCGTGCCATGGCGTGTTCATTATGTACCCTGGCAAATCATAAAGCTCGCTCGCGTTGCTCCAAAACCGAAAAAATCTAAATTCAACCGTTTTATCTCTTCGTAGATCTGTGGAATTCTGTTTACAGATTCTTATACAGGGTGGAGCGATAACTATGTCCACCTTGAACATCTCCGTTATTTGTATGAAAAAATTATGTAGACGAAACTTACATGGTATAGAGAGGGGAGTATAGTAATACAATCATTTTTTATGTGGACGAAGACGTTGCGGAGATTTCAAAGACATTTCTAAGTCACCAAGATTTATTGGAATGGAATGAACTACAAAACGACTTTTCAAATTGGGTAGATATTTAGCAAACTTACTACTAACTTAATAGATTATAATAGAAATATAAATAAATTTCGCTTTAAAACTTGTATGAAAAAAGAATCGAAAACAATTCTGCTACGTGGCTGACTTTCCTAAAAATGTTCAATACATTTGAAGTGACTAATGGGAGGAGTTTCTTAGTCGGAAATAGTGAAACGGGCCATTTGTTTGAGCACATGGACGGTTCGAGGCAGTCCATACCCCGCGTCCGGCGACATACAGGCGCGCCCAATCGCGCTCATTACGGGTACAAACGAGCCGCATTGGCCACATGCGAATAAAACGAAAAGCGTGCCGGTATTAGGCTCTTGATTAGAATAATGCAACGTGCCTCGAATAACGTGTCGTGTCGCTCGACGGGGACGCGTCCGAAATGCAAATGCGCGCGTATGAATCAGTTAGAACGAACACGTGGGACAGCCATCACTGGCAGAATACTTTCCACTCGAAATAAAAACGCTTCCCATCTCACGTTTCTATTTCTCCCGCAACAAGTTTAAATTTCCTTGTTCCTAACTTTGACCAGGAGCATTAATCTGAACAATCACTGAAGGTGATTATGGCCCCCTCGAAACCATTCACTTTTTATCTAAACTATTTTTGAATACAGCATATAGTATCCGAGTAATTTTCATTTAAAGATTAAGTCCGACCACCCTGTACAATTACGGAAGTTGCGATCGGCGTGTATTTCAACCGCATCCCCAGGGGATCGTGTCTAACGGAATCTATTTTTTCCGCGGACCATTCAGGAGCCCGTTGGGTCCATTAATCAACGTTCTGAAATCATTTCTCAATGCGCGTCGATTGGTTTATCGATATCCGTTTGAATCGATCGGCAAATACGGTCTCGCCAACAGCGGCGCGGACTCTGATTTACTGGCGACCCTGCTGGCGGACGAAGAAAAATCGCAGACGAGAGGCGAGACGGAAGAGGCGAGCCACGCGTGTAACCAATGTCACAAGCATTAATTCAAAATAAGCTCTACGACCCTATGCAAATCCCCCGTGTACAGGAAACCCTAAGAAACCATCCGCAGTATGAAACGCCGCCCCTCTTCCATCACATGATCATGCTCGACACTTCTATCCTTCTCTTCGAGCTACTGCAGAGACTGTAATCGCATAGAGGGGTCAAAAATTATTCAAAATAAAGATGTTTCAACTCTTTATCTTCATCGGAAGGTTATAGGAAAATATCAGAATTCAACGACCTAATCGATTTTTATTATTATTAATTTTAAGATTTTGAAGAAAATGAAAAAGATTTTTTCAAATTTTTTAGTTGGAAATCTTAGATGTAAGTTGAAAATTTTTTATTTTTTTCAAGGTGTTCAATTTAAAAAATGGAAAAAGTTGTTTAGAATAAATTTCAATAGCATTTTTTTCAGTACGTTTAATCAGGCATTGAAAATGGGCCAAGAACCAAAAATCCGATTTTTTCCTATAACTGCGCTCTTTTTGAAGGTAGGTGGTTGACACTTCACATGAAACATTCGATCTCGATAAGGTATTAAATGGTACATCAGCAGTGTAATTGTTTTTGAGGAAATTTTTAGCCCCTTTGAATCTGATCTTGATTAGAAGTGTAAAAATATAAAAATGACTCACTCGGTGGAAGATAATTTTCTTTTACGTTCTGCCCTTTCGACGTTCTCCAACGATGCCTGGTGCTCAGCATACTTCTGTATTTTATATAATCCAGCTTTTTTATATAGACTTTTCACCGCTGATTTGAGCTGCTCTCGACGATTCAATGCTACGTATGCGGTCGTATCAGACAACCATGATACGTACACACCTCCTGTAGCAGAAATAAGAATATATTTTATAGGTACGTTATATTCGTTGCATATTAAATCCTCATAGGCTTCTACAATTGCATAAAAGATGCTAAAACTTTCACTAAAAAAAGAGAACGGGTGAAATTTTACCTTGAGGAACGTATGAGGGTTGAATAAATGAAAAGACGAAATATAATATTGATCTCTTGAAAAATAAGAAGATACCCTGCGATAACAATATTAAAAATACAGCTTACCAAAAGGGCTAAACAGTTGTGAAATGTCACCATACTTCCACTCCTTTGGGAATGTTAAATGGAATACGTGATCTCTGCTAGGATTTGCTACGGGCAAAAGAAATTTAACATTATTAACAAATTGGCAATGTATTTAATTTGAAAGCAGAGGGAATTATGTAAAATAGACTTACGATCTTTTCCTATTAAGCTGACATAAGGATAGTCTTTTAACCTTGCTATAAGAAGCCTAGAACAAAAATGGCACATTGTGAGTAGAAGTAACATTGCCCAATCGATAATCATTTTGCAAAATGAAACTCACTTGTCCAAAAATGGATTGAGAAGAGGTGAATCTGCAAGAACTATGGGTACTTCTGGTTTCTGTAAACCACCTGCAACATGTTCATTCACTGTAGTATACACAAAAAAAAATGTTTACAATACTTCCTGAAACTATAATTACTAACCTAGGTAATTGCACAATGCAATAAAGCATATTCCAGTGATATAAGCATCGTAACCAGCTTCGTGGCATTTCTCAGCCAACGTGGAATAACTTCTACCCTCGATAGATTCTATTTCCGGAATTTCAAATGGAAATTTGCTAACTCTTTCCAGTAATACATTCAAATTCGACGATGATACGTTCTCTTTAAACTGCTGCGACTGACAAAGCACTTTTGTGTCTAAAATCCTAACAAAAGAAATTGTACGATTATAAATTACTCGTTTGGTAATTAACGTATTAATGTTTTAAAACGTTACCTAGGAAACAAGCTATGTACGAGAGACTTAAATTCCAAGTAACTTTCTGGTAATGGTCCAAAGAACTTGTGCACAATATGACAGATGTCTAATAGCATATTATGCCCAACTATCAATTTCCCCTAGAAGAAAGAGTACATCATTATTTTGATTAACTAAATGCTCAACGATCAACGTACAGAGTCAGCAATCTTCTTCATGAGCGCACTCAAGCCAACAGCTTCCTTGATCTCCAACTTTTCCCTCTCTCTCCTCTCCGCCTCCTTCTGCTCCTCTTCTTTCTTATTCCCTGATCTTTGTATTAAGAGACTGTGCCCCAAACAGCCCATTCTATTCTCCACTCTCAGTTGGTTTGGCCATCTCACTCTCACTTCTTGATGTATTAGCTTCCTTATATATGCATTGCACTTGTCTATTGTCAGGTCGTCTGCATCAGAAGCTATGAACTTGTCTATCCTCGAGCTGGAATAATTCACAGTTAAACATCATTCCAAAAAACAGAGTAAACAATGCTGCTGACTGGTTCACCAAATTTCTGTGATATGAGGTTTATCTTCGTCCGAAATGGAAATCAACTCTGGAACTTCGTCTCTTGCTTTCTGCCTCTCTTCTAGCCGTTTCACTAACTTCTCCTCGTCGTTCGTCGTCAGATAAGGAATGCCCAGTTTGAATAATTTGTTGAAATCAAAGTCTTGAGCAGACAAAAATGCTATAGAGGATGCTTGACACATGAACCTTGAGTCCGGAGCTGTGAGATTCAGAGGCCGTGGGAAAACATAGAAGTTATATGATCGTTGACTGTACCTTTAAAGAAATATTGCATCCAAATAGTAATAGATAACGTAACATAGTGATAATAATACTATGTTTAGTCGACGAAAGAAAAAGTAAACTAAAGCACAACATACTTGCGTGTATCTGTATCAAATGTAAAAACAGACAGGCCAAATTGTACAAGAAGGAAGTCCATTGAACCTGCCCGTAATTTTGCATAATACTGTGCAGGTACATCGAAGGCACTAGCGTCAGGACCCGAATTAAGTCCTGTGAATTCCCCGTCTATTGCAAGAAACGATGCATCTTTTATAACATCGTCCAATTCTGAGAGGACCTCCTGAAAATCTGAACAAGATTTTACAATAGGTATAGACAATTTGAATAAAGATATTGTGACAAACTATTTACTATATATACATCAAGAAAAAACTGTGCATAACCTCTTCCGGTGATAAAATGTGTATTAACAATTATTATAACCTGCCTTCAACAATAATATAGTGCCTACAAGTATTCATGAATCCAATATAATCACTTTGTTCATTGTAATAACTGAGCTATACTACATAAATAATATTGTTTTACAGGTTTGTTTATGTTGTGACGAACATAACCTAAAACGACACATGAAAGTAGAACGCAAAACACACGTTCCTAAACTATTAAATAGGTATTCATTTAAATATATTGTACCCAAATTATATACGAAATTTTTCATAGAAATAATTCGGCTTTCAAGAATAATCTCTAAATAAACAAACAGATATTTATATACAAATATTCACAATGACACGATCATAACCTTAAAGGAAATTAAAATAACATAAAAACTTGTTTCTCTATAGAAGTAAATCTTTGAAATATACGTTATAATACATTTATATGAAATCATTCGTAAAGATAGTTGTTTTGTAATTAGAACTCCCAGAAATAAGAAAATTATTCATAATAATTCAAAGGAGATGAAGTTATTTGAAAATTGAAGGAAACAGGGTTCATGAAACACGTGGAATAGACAGTATAGTATTTATTTTTATATTTGTTATTGAACTTGTTACATATTTAAACGAAAAAGGACAAATGTGTGGACAAAACTTCGCAGAAATTGATCACAGAAAGACAGGGTATTAGCACATTGTGAAGCTATGGCTGAAAGGGTTAAGAGTATGAATTGTATTGCACTGATTTATCCGATTACTCACTCAATCGAGTCACTTCCATTTCCCTCGTCAATTGTTTATTCACAATCAAACTGCAGCAAACATGACTGAGTTCCTGCCCGGAACTGAAACAAAACTGAGATCAATATTTATAGAAGAAAACTAAGGGCGTGAAAATAGTCCTGCGAGTGACACGCACCTAAAGGGAATGCTATGAATTAAAATTGAGAGTGAGTGGATGAGACATAAAACACAGTCAGACCAGAGACTGGTCGTCCAGACTTGTGCAGACGCCAGACTGGTCATGCCTATACAGGACGTCCCAAAAATGATGCACTTCCTTGAATGGGGCGATTGCTGACATCATATTTGAAGTAATTTTCCTCGCGCGGCTACGGCAGAAGGACACAGTAACAAGTGTTGAAAAGATAAGATTTTTAAGCAACAGTACAGAAAAAAGTGAATGATATTTTGTAGATAATTTGTACTTGAGATAATTTGTACACCGTTTTGAAAAACGCAACTCATCTGAGGAAAAGTTTACGAATGTAATTTTTCTAGAAACAAAAAATTCGACTTTTTAAAAATGTTACTGTGTCCTCGTTAAAATAAACTGTAAATAAATAAATAACAAAGCCGCGGAGAACGTTCTCGCAAAGGAAAAGGTTACTTCGAATAACCTCAGGAATCACGCCTTTCAAGGAACTACGACATTTTTGGGACATCCTGTATAGAAGTAGACCAATCAGCAGTCGATATACCTATTGGTACCTAAATATGTATTTTTCTGTCACGTTTATGGGATTCTAAAGCGGTATCCACAGTGTAAGCACCGTGATGAAAATCGTCGCCATTTATATGTATTATAATATTCTATGGTCAAGATTGTAGCGCCACCACTGATATATATTGTAGCGTGACCCGTTGATCACGCGAACATAGCTACGATAACATTACCACACTATAGGTTTGATTGATGGCGTTGAGAGGGAAATTTGAATATAAAACATAACGATTAGGTCAAAGCCGTGTATTTCATTTTACATATATTTTATTCGGGCACGATAATTTAGTCTTGGAATATGTAGGGAAACAATAGGAGGTATTTCCACGGAGATCCTTGACGAAATTCCGAGGGGCGAGACTAATTGAGGAATTTGGGTAAAGTCACGTAATCTCTTGGAGGAGCTTCTCCGATTTCACATAAATAGACAGTCGAAGTCTGGAATCGGTCAAGGACGGGAAGTCGTAAATTCTATGTCAAGGACCCCTTGGAACTCCCTCGGACCTCTCTCTCGCTCGGTCCCACGACCCTTGTTTTGACGGGCCTTCACCCTCGCGCGTACCCCACTCTCGTGCGCGCGCTATCGGACACCTCCACCACCAATCACCATCGAGCTGCAACCAAAGACGAGCCACCCGACAAATCAACGCCCAGCTGGAAGATCCGAATTTTCCAATTGGCTAAGGAAAAGGAACCTGGAAGAAGATAAAACCTCGGGACGAGGCAAATACGAAAGAGATATATTTCTGAGATCTTAGAGTCAACAACTAGTACACTAATAAATAAAGTCTATTTTTCGTTACATTTTCTTGTTAAGAGTTTGTTCAGAAAACCTTCCACGAGCAGAGTGCTTTAGCGCTCCACGGGCATCCGAACCCAGCGTATTCCCCAAATCCCACCACACTGCGACGCAACATAGCAGTTTTCTGGTGACAGCGGTGGGATTTGAAGAAAATTTTGGAAATCAACTGGACCATCAACGACAAGACGATACCGCCGGCTTGTGGAAGGCTTTGGAAAGGTGCATCTCTCTCTCCTGGGTTTTCGCACGGTTTCCCCAGGAGCTTGGGTAAATACCAGAGAACGAGTGACGTCAGCGGCCGTGCAAGCTACCCTGCCTGTCACACGCACCCCTAAAATCATCATCGGGAGAATCCAGCAAACAACGAGGAGAATCCAGCCAACAAACGAGAATCCAACGACGAGGAGAATTCAGCCGGGAGAATCCAGAGGCAAGGAACCAGGAAATCGCGATTGGTGGTGGACCATAGTCATGCAATTCGGTCAGCGCAGTCCCTGTAAGTCGACGATATGAAATTTATATTATTTTCGCCCCGCTTAGAATGTCGCGTAACTTTAAAATGCCGCGGAGAGGTAGGAAAACGTGTAGGATCAGCTTGAGTAGTGGTGATAATTCTTTTATTGTTTATTGTTGCTCTCTCAAATAAGCCCGCGTCATCTAATCGTATTTTTCTAGTACAGAGTACCCCAAGTTAATGGACAATCTTGTTCTGGTTAAGAATAAAATCGTAGGACATGCAGACTTCTTAGTTTCAGATCACCGCGAAGTCAATAGTTTAGATAATTTAATAAGCCTCTTGAAGGAGTCATTTGCGCGATTTTTCAAGGTAGATTCCATTCATAACGAACTAAGAGAGATACGATAAGTAGACTATGAGATAACGAATTAAAATTAAATGAATATGATTATGACATTGTGTACAACACCTGGTAAAAGGAATTCCAACGCTGACGCATTGACCCGAAACCCTTTCAACCTCTAAAATAATCCAACTCCTCAAACAAATTCAACACATCCTTGTCTGGAGAACTCGGGGGTGGTCCTCGCAGGCGCCGGCGAGGTGCTGCTCACGAATCTTCGGACGAATTCCAACCCAGACGAAAGGTTAGAATAGTACGGTGAAGAATAGGTTGCTTCTGTTTTCCTTGCGCGCGGGGAAGCAGTAGTTACAAATGAGGTCGAGGACAGTTGCAATAAATTCAATAGTAAAGACAGTGATAATGACGACAGTGACGATTACCATACTGCTGACGAAGACGATACGCCTTTACCCTCAATAAAATTTCACGTAGGAGGGAAGGAACCACTCTCTGATCTGGACGAGGTCGTTGAAAGATATGGCAACCGTGAAGAGAGTGTAGACATTCGGATTCCGTCTCGGGCATCGTTGGCTTGTGGCGACTCGGGCGTCTGGAATATCGGCACTCGTGGAAACCCCAATGACCCCGTCCAGGACCCGTTAGGCACAAGTCCGATGCTTTCTTTCTGTTTCACGCTCTGGTTGGCCTGAGAATATCGGCACTCGTGGAAACCCCAATGATCCGTCTCAGGAGGCTATTCGTGATGGTGTATGGCGTGGTAAAGCGCTGGTTTATTGGGCTGACGAGCCGGTTGTATGTAATAGGGACGCAATCCGGGATAGGACCGACCTCATTAAAACCTGAAATAGAGAAAGAGAATCTTTATGATACGACGCAAAAAGCGAATAAAGTATTACGTACTAGAGTCATAGACAGTATACTCAACCTTCATCCTACTTCTCTCCCAACTTTTAAATATTCCAAGGATCACCTCTACTGTATTTCATCCATAGTCATCAGGATCTCTCGTACGTTCCAATAGAGTTTCATAGGATACTTGACACATTATTGCACTAAAACATATTGGGTTGACTAAATTTGGGATGTTCTCATATAATATTTCTATACAGTTAGCTATGGGATTTACTCCATACGAATTAGTCTTTGGCGTTAAGGCCTTAACGAATTTAGTAAACAGGAAATCCCTCGGACATTATCCCACTACTTAAACGAACTATTTAGAAAGATTAAGCTCTACTCAAGCTATGGCAGGGACAAATTTAAACTGATTGTAAGCTAAAGAGAAAATAAGCGATTGTATTTACAAATAAACTTAACCTCACCTAAATAATTGTAAATGTAAACATGTACATTAGGAATTCCGAGTTGTAGGTACACATGCGCTCACACACACGTATACATACAGGTTTTCAAACGTAGGTTTTTTGAAGATTCTAAAGTAGACTCAAATCACATTAGAATAGAGTAAATAATAAAAGCTGTTCCCATAGGAAACACCTTTTCAATAAGGGGGGAGGTGTAGCGTGACCCGTTGATCACGCGAACATAGCTACGATAACATTACCACACTATAGGTTTGATTGATGGCGTTGAGAGGGAAATTTGAATATAAAACATAACGATTAGGTCAAAGCCGTGTATTTCATTTTACATATATTTTATTCGGGCACGATAATTTAGTCTTGGAATATGTAGGGAAACAATAGGAGGTATTTCCACGGAGATCCTTGACGAAATTCCGAGGGGCGAGACTAATTGAGGAATTTGGGTAAAGTCACGTAATCTCTTGGAGGAGCTTCTCCGATTTCACATAAATAGACAGTCGAAGTCTGGAATCGGTCAAGGACGGGAAGTCGTAAATTCTATGTCAAGGACCCCTTGGAACTCCCTCGGACCTCTCTCTCGCTCGGTCCCACGACCCTTGTTTTGACGGGCCTTCACCCTCGCGCGTACCCCACTCTCGTGCGCGCGCTATCGGACACCTCCACCACCAATCACCATCGAGCTGCAACCAAAGACGAGCCACCCGACAAATCAACGCCCAGCTGGAAGATCCGAATTTTCCAATTGGCTAAGGAAAAGGAACCTGGAAGAAGATAAAACCTCGGGACGAGGCAAATACGAAAGAGATATATTTCTGAGATCTTAGAGTCAACAACTAGTACACTAATAAATAAAGTCTATTTTTCGTTACATTTTCTTGTTAAGAGTTTGTTCAGAAAACCTTCCACGAGCAGAGTGCTTTAGCGCTCCACGGGCATCCGAACCCAGCGTATTCCCCAAATCCCACCACACTGCGACGCAACAATATCAATATATCAGGATATCAGTGAGCGCCAACATACATATCAACTTGTTTGAATTTCTGACAGTTTAAAATAGTCAGACCGTAGTTTGTGTTTTATTAGTTTCTCTTAGTATAGTGCATACCAAAGTACTTTCCAAACACTTATTAATTGTTTATATTCAAGTACGATTGCTGAATTATATTTATTTACGCGAATAAGCTTATTTTTTAAATGCTTTAAAAGTATGGAAAAATCGACAGATCCGTTTGCGTGGACTCATAAATTGGAGTGTCCACGAACAATTATCAATGATTCTGTCAAAAAAATGTTTGTATAGATTTTTAGTATTGTTAAGAAAGTTGACATATCTAGTAAATAATGTCCACTATTTTTCAGATTGTGTGCGGGTACTGCTTCGTTCCTATGGGATGATTTAGCTGATGTTATATTTACTGCCGACGAAGTCAAAACAATAAGGAAAAATGTATTACTGCATCAGTTAAAAACCGGAACCCCTAATAAATTGGTTCAGTGCATGCAAAACATGGTACAGATAAAGTCTATGGACAGTGATAGCAAGAACAAAATATCTAAATTAGAAGAAGAATACAAGCAATTGGATTTTACAGTCAGACAAAAAGGTACAGTTAGTACTGCAAATGTATACATGAACAAATAAATACATGAAATATCATTGTTTCAGTGCAAAAGTTACGAGACATTAGATCCAAGCGTTCAGAAGTAAGAACGAAAAAAAATTTAATCAAAATGAAATATGATCAAACCGTTACGCAAATTGAAGACTGCAAGAAAATGAAATTAGTTTGTCAACATTTAATGCCGAGTACCCGTAAAGACTTAGATCCCAAACTGCTTACAGAAATGTTAAATGTGGTGGCAAGCTTTTGGGATGGAACGAGCAAACAACAGGTATGTATATGAATGAAATATAATTCAAACGAAATGAAAATAAATAACTGCAATGAAATTTTAGGTACGGGAAGCTGTATCGGCCAATCTTAATTGTTTTGAAGTCCCTACACTATGGTGTCACTTGAATCAAAATTTAATGCAAAATGTGGATAGATTAATGAAGATGGAAACTACAAAATTTGTGGAAAAAGGTGTAAAGAATATAAATTTTGGTACTGCTATAATATATGGCCAACAAATCTCTATGGTCGGAAAGCAATTGTGGTATAACGCAAAAGCAAATAACCATCAGCAAAATATTCTTGAACTTACAGAGAAAATTGAGGTATGCTTTAGAAAGGATTATCCACTTAGCTACTAATGATCAATGCAAACATAAATCAATTATTATTTCAGACAGGTTCAGGCAATTGTTCGGATGTAATCACATGGCTTGCATTAGCGTTGGAAGTACATAAACTAGAAATTGAACAAAAATATTTAGGTGATGAAGTTAGCAAAATTCGAGAATATCTAAACGAGAACAGTACCATCGCATTTGACTTAGCCGAACTGATTTCGGAAATACAAGACATCGATCAGGAAATAGTATGTTTACATTTTAAAAGTCTTATCTACATATATTAATATAACTAATTACAAATCGATTGCAGGTAACACATACAGAATGTATACAACAATCATTAATTCATTTGAAATCTTTACCGGAGTACATTATGAAAGTAAAGAACGAGATGAATTTAATACTACAGAAAATATTAGCATTAAGAAATAGTTATTATGACTACTACTGCTTGAAAAATGGTTTAAGGACGGAATTGGATGTATTCCATGATAATGTGCAACTTAATGCTTTGAGAAAAGTTAAGTTGAAAGGCGATGTTGGAGTTTACAGGTTCGATTATTAACGTTTCATTATTATACTGGGTGTTCAGTCTACTACTAGTTAGTATTTTTCTTGCAAAAAACAAGTATTAGAAAAAAATGAAAGAGTATGTAATTTGGCAATTTAAAAAAATTAACAATTTTTTAAATGGAATGCTATCTACTTTTTTATATCATATGAAAGCGTGTGTCAAGACAAATTCATTCGCATAAGACACAATGACCTTCAAGGTCATACAAGATCAAAAATGAAATAAACATTCTTAATATTACATTTTTTTCTAATATTTATTGTTTGCAGGAAAAACGCTAGCTAGTAATAGCGCGAATATTCGTATTTTATGTTTCTAAATTTGATTTGCGTATTATTCAATATTTTCAGACACAAAAGTATGTGTATCACCGAAGCTTCTGTTGTGGTTGCTAACTCTCAAACTTCAAATATTGTATACTATTTTCCAATGGTTCACACACCAATATATTCTTTAATAGAATGTTACAAAAACTTCTCTTTAATGTTCTTTCATAAAAGATTTAATTCTTCCGAATCCGAAGAGAATGTATATATACCACAATTGCCTGAGAAACATGCAGGAAATAATTGTAATATAGTTGAACTGTTAAGCCTATCAAAAACTGTAACTACAAGAACGAAAGATGAAATTAACGAATTTAACAGAATATTAAACGATTGGTAAGTAATCGAATGAAATGAATATTTTTCAATAGTATTTCTGATAAATATATTTTTTACATTATATTTGTATTATATCTGCAGGGTGCATCACACAGTTGAAAAAGCAATGAATGTTATTGAGAATTCTGTGGATGATGCAACCTTTGCAGAATGGGTCGAACGTTATGATTTACTGCTATATATAATTCAGAAGTCTAAGTAAGTGTTTTGTAAATTTTATGACTTATTTTATACACTGCTCATTTTTCAAAATACAATATTTTATACTAATTATCCTTCAAGGATGAGGTTGAGAAAAGTGTATACTACTTATGTCAAGTTATGTCTGTTAAGAATGTGTCTAGATTAAAACGATAACATGGAAAATGTACTAATCACTCTGTACATAATAAAACAGTACATTAACTTGTGATAAATTGTATACGCTTTCTAACATGTTCTAAATTTTTACGTATTACATCTTTCAATGACGAAGTCAAGGTTCGCAGAGGTACAAATTCACAACACTTCTTAGAATACTATTAGAGAGAACGAGTTATTAACCAGCCCTTATGTTATTCAATTCCACACATAAAAGAAGCCTTCAATTTTGCTGGCACTTGTTGGTAGTTGGAGTCAGGTAGAAAAGTACTCTAATCCTCAGGATGTATTATAGGATGTACATACGGTGTCTCACGCACTAATTTCGATGAATCTCCTGGAAAGCAATGTTATGTGAAATATGTATAATTTGGAAACTATTTTAGACACAAGCAGTCAATTATGCAACATTATTTTTACTAATAAAATAGCAAAACACATGTAGAAAGAAAATTTGACAAAAGTGAAATTTCAACTGCTCTATCAACCAGTTATTTTGTTGGTTGTTTCGAAACAAAAGAGGTTTGAGACTGTAATTACTTGTTTTGTATTACCTTGTCTAGAACAATGTGAAACAAACGTTTAAGAATAGCACAAAAAGTTGTTCAGCCATCTACAGATGACTATTGCTCGTGGTTTCAGGATTTTATATTAAAATATTTCAAAATTTCATTCGTCCTTTGCAGATTGTGCTTAGATTGGTATGCTATTTTGCCTTCAGGTAGAACTTGAGGTTCGTATTTCAATAGCTCGTAAGATCTAAGTAAACACTTCTTTGATTCCTGTAAGAAAGACAACATTATCTTGAGTTCTATAAGACTGTCTAATTTCATCAAAATCTTCTTGTATAGTATAGTAAAAGGTTTACCGTCAATAGAAATATAGTGTCCTCTTCCTCGTGTCTCTTACTAAATTCTGCAAGGACTGCGTGCATTTCAAAAAGAATTAATCCTCGAATTCGATTTTCAGCTGAAACATAACATATTAACTTATACACATTACATATTAACAATGATACTTCTCGGGGAAAAGAATATATTTTTAGCAGCAATAAATTACCAGGTGCAATAATTTGAAGTAGATTATCAAGCTTCTTGCATAAATCAAGCTTCTCGGCCAAAAGATAGTCATTGACCGCGTCTAGTCCATCCTGTTGTCCAATCAATTGAGCCAAAGCAACCATAATGTCAACATTGTAATAGTGATTTCGATGTAAAACTTCCTTGTAACGTTTTAAAAATCCTTTACATGCGGTGATGTCGTTTTTCTTCATTTTCGAGAGGTCTATGCCAACCCTTTCTAAAATTTGTTCTACCTCTTCGCAGCTCATCGATAAATTACATGTCCCACATATGTAAGGTTCGGGTTCTGTTCCGAGGAAAGTTTTTGGTTGGACATAGCCATAACAACCCCTATAAATAAATTGACAATTATGAAGCTTTTCCATTAATTAAAAAAAAATCTAATACATTTTAACTTTTTTCCCTTGTAATAAATACATATGTAGAAGAATATAAGGTATTATATACGTTATAAAACCTATAATATCTTACTTGCACTTCAGGGCGTTAAACATTACACCGAACTCTGAAGGGTCCCTGCATCTGTCGCAGGTGCAATAAAAGAATTTTGTGTGGAAGAGATGATGCTTCCTATTTGCAGTTCCCCATAATGCGTCTGTGTAGCAGATGGAAAGATGGTCTCCTGAAACACACAATATAGAACAATATAGAAAATTGTTTAGAGGATAACAAAATGAAAAACAAATTGCGCTAGTTTTATCTATATTGTTATTATGAATCTTATAGTTTTCCAAGAGTAGAACTTCTTATTTACATTTTTGGTCAGCTGTATCCATATACAGGGTGGGATTCAAGTAGGTACGATAGAGTTAAATTTTATTTCAAATGATGCATAGAATTTATTTCAACTTCATTTGTTCCAGAAATTTTAAGATACTTCAATAACTTCAGATAATGTTCAGATAATGTTAATGTACCTTTTGATATAGGTGTCGCGGCGTGAATAATTAATCCACCTTCATCGGTGAAGCTTTTCGAACAATTTGCTTTGCAATTGTGCTCGATTAACGATGCTAGCTCGTAAACTGCAATGTATGCTGGTTCTGTAAGAGGAACTTCGTGTCCGTTAACCTGTAATGTAGTAATTAGTGCAAATTACGTTTTCGCAATTTTTTAGATAGTCAAATAAGAACTTTTATTTGTTCGAAACGAAACGGCTACAGTATTTCTTCAAATTCTTCAATAAATAAACTGTTAATTTGAAAATTTGTTAGCGATCACATAGAAACAATGAAATTTTATTAAGAATCGTACCTGCAGAATACCAACGATTTTCGTAATTTCGTTTTCGGCTATATCGTCCGTTTTGAAAAATCTTTTGATGAAACGCGCAATCTTCAGCGCCTCTTCGAAGGTGAAGCTTTGCTTCTCATTAATTTCATCGGTGTGACTTTCAAGGGATAATAACTTGTTATAAGTTTCTGGATCGGCGTGTTTCATAGACAATGTTTTTATAACGTTTATGCATTGATAATTCGGGTGTGGAATACCGAATTCGGTGATCGAAATCTGTAATGTGATGATACTATTCAAAATTGTATTATGGAATAATGACATCCATATGTAAATTAATTGAACTTCGATTGTACCATTTGAGAAAAGTAATGAAAAACGTGGGAAAAAACGGTTTTTATTCTTTTTTAAATTCATGAACAATACATTATCTGTACACTGTACACTGATACTACAAAAATATACATGGTGTCGATTTTAAATTTCAATGCAAAATCTGCATTTGTCTGTAATAGTCACCTTCTCACTTCTGCGGGAAGAAGTGAAATCACATTCCAGTCCATGCTGTTTGCAGCTCGGACAAAGAGGCCATCCGCATTTTGAGCAAGGTATAGCACTATCTTTATATAGCGCCGTGAAACACCCCAGACACACGGGAACGGAATTGTGCATGGGGCCGGCTAACAGAGGTTGATTATCTTTGAGAATAATCTCTCCTACCTTGATGTTCCTCGTGGCCACATAGTGACGACCCAAAATCGGGTTCTCTGCTAACTTTGAAAACAAATTTTCTGGTGAATTTCAAATACCAAGAGTAATTAAAAATTAACCCCCTTGCATGCTGTAACATCGAATCAGAATCTTTTATATATACAGGGTGAAAAAAAATTATTTCTACATACAGATGATCTTTATACGTGGAGGCATTCACAGTGGGTGTACAAAGTATTCGTACACCTTTCAAAAACTTTTTTATAATTGTTCCAAACGACCTGATTTTTTATAATCAATTAGAAGCATTGGTTCACGAAGTGATATGCAAAAAAGATTCTCCAAAAATTATAATTTGCAAAGTTACTTGCAAAAATAAAAAAGGGATTTTTTTAAACTTTTTTATTTGGGCCCTCAACGAAAATTTAAAATATATGTTTTGTAGATCTATGTTAGTTATACACATGCTGAAAATTTCATCGAAATCGATTAACATACACACGAGCTACAAGCGGTTAAAAATGGTGAAAATCGTAGTTTTACACGACTTTTGATCAATTTCTGCTTAAAATCCACAGAAACGTATATCTTTCGATGCGTGTCGTTTTTTCCAGTCGTTTTTTACAAAACATATAATTTTACATTTTCATTAAAGGCCCAAATAAAAAAGTTTCAAAAAATGCCTTTTTTTATTTTTGCATGTAACCTTGTAAATTATAATTTTTGGAAAATTTTTTGCATACCATTTCGTAAAACGATGTTTCTAATTGATTATAAAAAATCGTCGTTTGGTACAATTATAAAAAAGTTATTAGTTTTTAAAAGGTGTACGAATACTTTGTACACCCACTGTAGGAGATTTAATCATTAACTTAGGTACAAAGAATTTTTGTATAATTTATTTTTTCTTAGGTTTTTAATTTAAATTGTTTCTATTATTTTGATCGCGAAGGAGGCCCCTTGACCGAACGGGGTCCTGGGTTGCAGCCCCTAAATAATCTTACCTTGTAAGATTTACAGATCTGAGCGTGCTTCTTCCAACCCTTCTTCTGGTGTTCCTTGCTACAGTAATAAGTACTTTCACACGCACTGCACTTATGAGTCGCAGACTGCCCACAAATGTCACAAACATTTTGAGATTCCATTGATCGAGTCTTCGAAAAGCTTATTTTCCTGTTTTCTTGAAAATAGACGCCGAAAGGATGCAGTCTACAAGTTTTCTCTCATGTTTTTTTTTCATTTTCATTTGTCATTTCGATATTCAATTGTTTCTAAAACCACGCATGAGCATCCAAAAGATACAAATTGGCGATAATTAACACAAGTATAATTACAGACAATCACGTTAGCAGATCACAAACTCGATATTCAAGGAAACGAGAAAAATTCTAAAATTTACTGTACTTTTGCTCGAACAATTACCCTTTTGTATTCGGAGCTGTATATTTAGACGCGCCGTATATAGTCTACTGCTTGATTAGTCTGAGTCTGTTTCAACTTATGTAATTGTCTCGTGTCTCTATTCTCTTAAACGTTACTACCAATGATTTCTCGCTACGTTGGAAAAGAAAAATGTTATTTCGAATATTCCATACTTATCTGTGAAAAGAATAATTGCTCCGTTCAAGCGTGCGATTATCTCATTTGAACCGATATTTGACGGTACACATTGGTTTCAACAAAGTCAATGATATTTCTGATTTGATGTAGTTAATGCGACGACAAAGTGAATCGGAATAACTAGTAGGCGTGATAATTGCTCAGTTAACGTTCCATAGCACACGGTGTCATAAAAACCACGATTACGCGAGCCGACGATCGTCCGTTTTCAAAGAGAAGTGGGCAGTAACTAACTGGGTACCGGTTTGCTCAGGAGGAAGTTCATATCATGAATAGGGTTTATTTATAGACAAGAGCAAATACATGCTAATGCATGCCCGCTTATGTACCTAATCGCGTGTATTTAACAACCATATATGATACATATGCGTTATGTAGCAACTGCGTATTTAAGTAATTATCTACATTGTTGCTTTTAGTTTATAGTAGTAGTAATATTATCTGCATTGTTTCTTTTATTTTATTTGTCGGTGTATATGTCCGTGCTGCGACATAGATCGTGTAGGGCTACTATTTTTTTGTGACCTTACCGAGTGCGCCGAACGTTGAAATTCTATCGTGTTTAGTGTCATTTTAATCAGAAAAATGCCACAAATAAGCAGGTGAAAGTTCCATAAAGAATAATGAAAAATAAGGAAGTTTTGTAATTGGATTCGTAGCGGTTCACACTCGGCTCCTGGCGGGGTATACCCCCAGTGGAGAGGGTAAGCGATCGTAATAATTACTGAGATCGTACAGCTCCGCCCGGCTTAGATCAAGACTTTACTATAATATCAAATTACACGGCTTAATTTATGGAAATGATTTGGGGAATAATGTCTGCTGGAGAATTTAATTCTAATATTTTATTGACCACACAGCCTTAAAATCTGACCGTACACAACATACCGACGTACGCCATGTTCACACGCGCACACGATTCCTCAGAATGCGTGAAAAGCACCGATTCCTCTCTATGAACATTATATTAAACTTCATCATCGTGGTGATACATTGCGTTTCGCGAAGAAAAACGTCTGTACCGCTTGTACTTTAAAATTTGGAAATTCTTTTGCACTATCGACTGACAACGCAATTGTCATTAGGACAAATCATTTCGAAATTGAGTACATTACAAATTCCACGTTAATGAATGTAATTTGAAATGCGCATGTTTTTCATTCGCTAAACGAGCTTTATTGTTATGTCGCGTTGAAGCAGTGTCGCCAGATCAAGTGTCCGCACTCTACCTTCCCCTTCTACGACGCTATTCACCCACGCTTCAAAACCTGTTGTGTATGTGCCCGGTACTGGCAGAGAGAGGGTAACTTTTTCTCCTCAATTCGTGCTCCCTCCCCTCATCTGGCGACACTGTGTTGAAGTATAGGGTTCAATGAAAAGTCCGTTCTGTTGGAGTAGAAATCTGAAATTGATAAACAATAGAGAAAAGATAATATTTTTATGAATTTTCATAAAATTGAGTTAATCACAATATCGTCCGAAAGTAAGATTATTATCGTTCAACACGAAAAGAATATTTCTCACTCAATTCAATGTGCATTTGAAATGTATGGAAATGTGTGTGTGTGTGTGTAAAAATAGTAATTTTCTAGTAATAATTTTTCCTTAAAATACTCACACGGTAGCAAGGTTGCGTAAGTTTCGTTTGCACCTAACTAGTGTTGTGTGTGCAACCTACTTACAATTTTCAGATTTGTACAAACTGATATGTAAGGACTTACTTTCTTCGTTAACATTTTTCTCAGCGAGTTGTCTGTTTCCACTAGGGTGGGAGAAAGAAGCTGAGGATGGGTTACAACATTTGCAGTAGAAATGAAAAGTATACGTGCACTGATCATAGCGAGAAACGAATGTGTATTTAGGTCTGAAATGTTAAACGAAAATATCAATTCACGCATTGAAATGGTTCAGATCGTCATTTTTACATCCTTTGGAATGTTTAATAAGGGGTACGTTGTCATTGAAATTATTGGAATTATAAATATTAGATCAGTTTAAGTTTAAAGTGTAAATGTTATACTGACATATAAATAATAAACACAAAGTGATAAACCGACTCCGGATTTTATGCATTTATGACAAAAATGAGTTGGTGTAATTTAAAACAAAATATATTATTTTCCATCCTACAATTGATGCGCAAACTTTTTATTTTGCATAAACATCCGGAGTTTAGTGATATTTGAGAATATCATATAAAATAAGTTTTAGGTACAGCAGAAACAATCAAAAGAGCCTATTTTGAACCAAAAATGATTTGCGTCGCCATTTTGTCCCGGAGCGTAGTTGTAAAAAGTGGGGAAAAATCGTGAGATCGAAGCGAATCCTTCTATATTCCATAAATAAGTATCAACTACATTGTATGTTTCGGTACAAAAAATTGTTGTCTTTGCAGCGGGGAAAAGTATTCGTTCACAAAAGTTCCGTGGAAACGAAAGGAAGGAAATTATGCGATAAGAACGGTGGTTTTCCAGCATTCCGTGTCGACCTTCGATCGATTATGCTTCCAGCACATCTACGCTGGTCTCTGCGGAGCTCCCTGCTTCTGTGTCGATAAAATCGCCATCTTGCGCGAGAAACAAAACCGTCAAGAATGCCAGACGACGACGTTTTATGAGATAGTTCGCTACATGCTACTTATTATAGTCGTTCCTTACATAGTTATATCTGTAAATAGCAATTAAATAAATATCCGGAAACTCTCGTGGATCGCATAACACCGTTCGGTCTCCGTTGCGTCGCGGCCCCTGTAGCGTCGCGGTCGCTGCGGTTCCCTTAATCTCGCGATTTTTATAACGTCGCAGTTTACACGATCGCCGTTACGTCACGGTCTCCGTAGCGTCGCACTGGTCGCGTTACGTCACCGTTCCCATAGCGTCGCGTTCGCCATGACGTCGGGGTTTCCGTAGCATCGCGATAGTTATAGCGATGCGGTCTTCATAGCGTCGCAGTCGCTACAGTTTCCTTAATGTCGAGATTTTTATGACGCCGCAGTTTCTGTGGCGTCTCCATAGCGTCGCCATAAAGTCGAGGTCCCCGTAGCGGCGCGACGAACATTGCGGTCTCCATAACGTCGCGCACAACGAGACGTTCCGGTCTTTTATCTCAGTTTTCCTTCCTTTCTCTTTACTATACTTATTCGTTAGCATGTAAATGTTAATGTGTTTCGGTGTCGAGTCTTTGTATGTGATATATATATATATATATTTAATATTTATATATATTTGCGATGTTTGTTGTTTACTTTCGTTCTTTGGTGTCAGCTCGTACCGTGTTCGTCGTTGCTTTTTCGTTTTTCTTTTTCTTTGTTTTCTTGCGAAGAATGGATCCCCTCTCATTGTGAAACAGTTTCGTTTGACCTTTGGTTTTGCTTTAGGAGAATGATCATTGGTGCTACACGAGAAACAAATCGGCTTTTCGTGCGAGTCGTGTCGACCGTCTGCGGTTTTCTTCTACGGGCAACGGAAACCAACAACGTTTATGTTTTCATTGATTTGGCGTACTTATGTATGCTCGCTAGTCGCTACAGTAGTGCTTCGAAAGATGTACAAGGTTGGGGATTTATTGAGAGAATTATTCTGATTTTGCCAAACAAAACTTTTCCAATTTTATTTATCAATATTTTGAAAGGTATATCTACAATGTCAAATTAGTCACCGAAAACTGAATGATTAAATCATAATATATTGTTCAATTAATATTCTTTAATATTTAAATTCTATGATTAATTCGACTAATTAGCGAACCACGACTAAGATCAAATCGGTAATTATGTACTAGACTTGTGTCCCCACTCTATCTTTCCCTTCCACGACGCTATCCCCCACGCTTCCGCCGCGGTCCGGTCACGTGACGTGATGCATGTGTCCGATACTGGAAGATAGGGTAACTTTTTCCCCTCAACTCGTGCTCCCTCCCCTCGTCTGTGGATTTGAATGGCATATTTCGAAGCACTAACTGTACCTATTTCCTAGAATCTCCCTTTTCCGCTAAGATTGCAATTTTTTCTTGAAAACGCTGCTGATTGTGGTCTATCTTCGTTTTTATTCGCTCTTAAACAAAATATACAATTGTTTTGTAAGACTTAACACTTTCATTGGTAATACCTCTATGTCACGTTACAATCGCTATTCCTCCAGCACAGCGTTGCAATTTCATCGAAACAATGAGCGTGTTAAGTGAAAAGTTTCAGATCTGGTAGAATTTCGAAATGAAAAGATCGATTGGAGTCCATAAACTCAGGGTTACCTTTGCTTCTTTCCGTACATCTACCAACCATTTTATTTCTTGGTGCTTAATTACCTCGTTGAAATCATCTGAAGTCTCGGTAAGTCTACGTCGAAAATCGCTGTTCTACTTTCCGTTCGAGTGTTCGGTACATTAAAATCGTTTTCTAGGAACATCTCTGCCTCGAGTAAAATCTTCCGTCACGTAGACGCACGCGAACGTTCGCACCGAGTTCTGAAGTTACTTTACATTCGAATTGCTCGTTCGAAAAATTCGCAGCGAAATTTTCTTCGTTCCTTCAAAATATTGTTAAATCTCACCGTATCCAGTTAAATAAAATTATGACTCATAACAAATGACAAATGCCACGAATCTTTTTCGAACGAGTTAATATTGTTAATAGCCCCGCGTTTCGGGGGCAGTTTAAAGTAACTTGAAACATCTCCGCGAACCCGAGTCTCTAAGATAATTAATCGGTACTCGTTATTAATCGCAGTGGTGTGTTTGTGATACATGCAAACGCGGCTCCTTCGAACGTAAACTCCCCTCGTACAATTAAATACGTTGTGTCGATAATAATTTAGGTGCGTGTGTCGATCAACTTCGCCGCGAAACGGATTGAAATATTATCAACCTTCCATAGTTCTAGTCAATATTATATTTATATGCGCATCTAAATCCAGTAACTGATCTCAAATGTAACAACATCTCGATATAAGGATGCATCGGCGTGCTGTCCGATGGCGAATTTCAAAGAACGGAAATCTAATCGAGCAAATCAGCGTTGTCGGTATTTTACATGCGAGTTACATCTATTATTCATTCCAGAGAGATTATGAGAGTGCTCATGCCCGTCACCACTTCTGTCAGCATAGACAGAGACAGAGCACGTCCACTTTTAGAATGGACAAAATACTGGCTATACTGACAAAAGTGGCAGCAGAAAAGACTCTGGGCGTGAGGACGCTTGTTTTCTCTCTGCCCTTACCAACTTATAAATTCAGTATTTGATCAAGTGCAACAATAATCAGACAAGAATGCGAGATCGCCGGTAACAACTTGCGAATTTTAAACCGAACTCTTATTGTTACGAATTATAGATCCGGCAACTGACGAAATGTAACAATAATTAAGAATGCGATGCGCTTGGTCGGTAACGACGGGGACGATTTTCAAACACAATTTTCAAGCTCACATTCTCACCAATTGTGAATTTAGTAGTTGATCAAATATAACTATAATTCGATAAGAATGCTCTGCGAAGCCTTTCAACAAATTATAAATTCAGTAACTGATCAAATGTAACAGCAATTCGAAAAAATACGGAAGCTTGCAGACTGCGGATCTTTGTGCAAAATATAAACATTTTCTAATTGTTAATTGTGAGAAACAGCTGCATAAACCACAGGAAATGTGGTCTAATATTTTCACTGTTTTGTAATTCACCATGCTTGTCATCAACGCATCAAATCCGCAGTACAACTGTTATGGATTCTAAGTTCAGTAACTGATCAAATGTAACAATAATTTGACAAGAATACAACGATGAGCGTGATATCAATCTCGTATTCTTACGAATTATAAAGTAATTGATCAAATACACTGATAATTCGACAGGAATGTGAAGTGCTCCGTCGGTAACGATGGCTAACTCGAAACGGATTTTTACGAAATAATTTTGCAAGCGGATTTCTCTTATTTCGACGAGATAAGAATACAAAGTGTCGCGTTCAATGGCGCTCTTCAAACGGAATCGAATTGGGTAATCATCATCAACGGTACTCAGAGTCGTCAGATTGAAACTTGTGTCCCCACTCTGCAGTTCCCCCACGCTTCCGCCACGGCCCGGTCACGTGACGCGTTCCGTCACAATGTCACGTGACTGAACCGGTAGAGAAGGGGCAACCTTTTCCCCTCGATTCGAGTAAATTCCCCCGATCTGACGACTCCAACGGTACTTTACAAGCGGATTACGATCTTATTGTTACAATCAGACATACCGACGAGGACACTATCACTTCTCTCCGACATCCAAGTCTCGTTCTAACTCCGTGTTGTGAAATTTCCTCTCCGCGAATCGCAGTCGCACGCTCGACCTCCTTCGGCAGCGATCGAGAACCACGCGCGGTTCTCAATCAAACAAAGAGTCCGCGTTTCCTTCTCTATTTAAACATAAATTACATATTTACAAATCGCGAAGCGGCCTTCAATAGCACCCGAAGACGACGCTGCGATCGCTCGGCCCGTTCCTCCGTCATCGGTTCTTCAACAATTCATTCGCCCATGCTCGATCAGGACTTAGTGAACTTAGTCTAGTCAACTGTTTCGACGATTCCACTTCATCTTTGAAAACCGGACGGGCAATCGCAACGGCGTGTAAGCTTGGTCATTGGTTTGCGACCTTTCCAGGATCGTCCCATGCATACTTATGCAAAAATCGCTCTAAAAGTCATTCAGCAATTTCCTCGTGTCGATCCGAGAATTAGCGTTCTCGCTGAACATAGTATGCCAGCTATGCAAACAGAATCTCTCAACGTGTCCTTGTCTATTTCTCTCTCTCTCTTTTTCTCGCTCTCTGCCTCTCTCTCTCTCGCGGATTTTTCTAGTCGCGGAACATTGATTATACAGTGACACTTTCGCATAATGAAGGGTACAGACACAGTTTGCGAGCGAGTCGCTCGGCTATAGACGATTTCACGATTAATTCACATCGATCCTGCTAAAAACGATGGACTCCGGAGTCGCACAGACGTCTCTGGCGAGCGTCAGCCCCATTCGGAATCGAGGAAAAATTGACTCGGCCAAACGAAATTAACTCTCAGTCTCGGATGCGCGATCCGTCTGTGAAAGACGTTTTTACTTGATCATTTGCGACGTCCGCGCTGACAATGAGGATCACTGACCGCGTACATTTATGTATCCAGGCCTGGGCAACAACCAGCTCGCGAGCCGCAGACAACTCCTTTCCCTACTCTTGCTGGGTCCTCCCCACCGAACTCCTACGGAGTGTAGGGGAAGGTAGCGGCAATATGAAATATTTGATGGTGGGGGAACCGATACACTGGTGGTGGGAGTCGTGAAGCGACAGCGGGTCAGAAAGCGCCCGGGCCTGATCTGTTCAATCGCTAACATCGGACTCGATGACGGAAACGTAACAGACCTCTATTCTATTGTATTTGTTGCTAATTCATAGAATTATAGTTTCCCCGGCGAAACATGACAAACTCATCCGACTCGCGCGTAGGTACGTATCGTTTAAAATTGTTTCGATGGCGGATGCTTCTTCGACGATCTAACATGAGAAAAACCGAAAATCCTGTTCTGGACTCGCGACACGGATGCCAAATCAACTCCCCGTCGAGAAAACAATGATCCTTGGGGGAACACACAGACCCCCGTGTGCTCGCCGCAGCGATGTCCGATAAAATCGACAGATAATCGATTGTTTAATAGTTAACTGCTTCGTCCTCCCTCTCGCGTTGCCATCTGGTCGGAAATCTTAATTACTATATTTATATCGTAAAGCATTTTGTATGCGTTGCACTCGCGATCGGCTGCCTCTGCGTTTCGTCGAGATGCTCTTCTTCCTCTTTCGAATTTCTTGATCTCAGCATAGCTTCCATCGATCATTGACGTTTCACTATTCCTCGAGCGAATCATGCGTGTCTTGACACTTGAAGCAGCGTTTCAAATTATTTTTGAAGCGGTGATCTTTTTCAGACATTTTCTATTCAATGACGGAGTCGACGACGTCATCTTTCATGTGCTGATTTTGAATCCACCAATTTCTTTTCATCGCATTATGGATAAAATTATGCGACCATTTTTTCGGATATCTTTTAATGCATTCAGGAAAATAAATATGTAAGAGAACGTCTTATCACGATCAAAAATAGAACTTTCGATTTGCGGTTGGAGGTTACAAATCACATTTCGTTTGAAAAATGTATTTTTCAATTACAAATGATTCGACACTAACAGAACAAATTAGAATGCAACATCTTCAAACATACAGTCATATTTCCCTCCCACAAGATGACCGTCAGCGTTGAGAACCGCTGCGACCGCGCCTTGGGAAACCATTTTGTTCGTATTTTAAAAACCGGACGTGATTTGTAACTTTCACGAATGCCACCTATGGGTAACAGGTTCGCTCTATCGCACGAAGCAATTCGATTTCCTCTTACACGTTTAGTTCCGCAAATAATTCGATCAAAATATCCGGCAAAAATGGCCGCGTTTCAGGACGTTCTTTTAAATCAGCGCACGAAAATCTCATAGAAACGTCTGTTCAAAGTTCCAAGTTGAATGCTTTGTGCCTGGCAAAAATGATAAAAGATAGCGTCCGGTGTACGCTTGTTGTTTGCAAAATGAAAATCGCTGGTTCGAAACGTGACACGTCTCACGGAGTGCATTCGCAGTTGCATCGATCGCGGGTGGACGTGCCGCCACTCGCTTCAAGCCTAATATACATCGAGTATTAGGTTTACAAAACAGATACCCTACTTCATCGTAGGGTTTCGGGGGGTTGGATCGGTGGTTTCATAATGGAGAAGGATGTGGGGCTTTCGGATAGTTGGACATGGGATTCCAGGAAAATCGATGGGGCTGGGAGATACTAACTACTCCCTTAATTTGTGCCAATCAGCGATCTGCCTTTGCGGCGAGCTGCAAACCTCCCTCCAATGGTTCAGAGCTGAATCTTGGCAGTCCGGCCCGCCGAATTCGAGTCGTCCGATCACCTGAAACATCCAATCACGTTCATCAATATATCTTTCCCGTTGCAAAAGTTCATTTACCTCGATAACCTACGGTCAATTTATGTTTGAAATTGTTCATGTTTTACCGAAAAATGGAAAAACAGTTTACGGAACTTTTGTCAACATATTGCTCGAATTTTTCTGATTGAAATGAGTCCAAATACCACGCAGTTTGGATCATATTTGCTTGTTTAACCCTTGTGTAGGCGACCAAAATGTGTAGATTATTTAAAACCTTTCTGTATTTAACATGTTTGCACAAATTCTCATTATAAGATAATAAATTAATATATTAGAGAGTAAAGAATGGACATTCAGTGAAATTTTGTAATATTTTTTAAAGGAACATTAACAAATTATTGAAAGAAATACAGTTAATGGGTACCCAGGTACCCGGTAGGTAGTTTATACTGCATGAAATGCGCTCACATACCTCGTTCTTTGTAACACGATCCCAGTCGAGCAGCATGAATTCAAGGCTAACATTTTTGAGTCCGTCCGCGCCGTTTGGAATGTCGAAAACGAAGGATTCGTTGAATACCGGGCTGAGGGTGCGTCTTTTCACGCACGTCTTCTTCTTGGCGATGCGTTGATTGTTGTACAGAAGATAGATTTTTACGTACGGGTCCGCCAAGCCGGTCACGTCCATCTTTGGTAAATTCTGTGCCTTCAGCACGACAACCGTTAGTCGGCTGTTGATTGGTTGCCAGCAGAGAGACACTAGCAGCTCTCCTCTGCCTTGTGATTGAATCTGTAATACGAGTATCGGTGATAAGTCCATGGAATTGAGGGAAAAAGTTACCCCCTCCCTGCCAGTACCGCGTTAGTCATGCGTTAGGAAGGGGGGGAGTAGCGTTGTAGAAGGGGAAGGCAAAGTGGTGACACATTATCGAAATAAATTATTTTACAAATAATTGTTAAGATAATCTATTATCCTATTTGATTACACGTTATTTGAAATAATCACAGTTTGCTCTTGAACAGCCATTTCATTATTTAAAAATTATATGATTAGTTGAATTTCAAATTCATCAAAACCATTTTCCACACCAATATGAAAAGTGAAAATTATTTTTTCGCTTAACAAAAATTACAAAAATTATTTTTGTCTCACCCTAATATTGTACATTTTATTGGAAAATTCTGTGTATTTCTAATGAATCGCGAATGTTGTAATTCGTCTCGACTTCTAACGATTTGTCACACTGCTCCTAGTATTTTCGGCGTGCTTGGATGATTAAATATTAGTGGACTCTTTTTTAGACGCTTTCCGAATCAATAGCGTGCTCCCATTCGTCGCGTCGTTAGTTCCTCACCTTCAGGCTTCTGGGGCAAATTTTTCGACACAATGATATCTCCTGGTTATCAGCGTTCTCCAAACCGGACACCGACGAAAGTGCACACGTCAATTCGCCGATAATATCGTCTCGGGAGTATCTATCGAAGCTGAGCACTATGAAGTGCAGGCTGATTTTCTGTGAACCGTAATGAAGAAACTTGTTTAGTCACAAATAAAAGCTGATCAAGAAAAAGAAAATAACATTACCGAGTTTCTTTTTGCATATACAAAAAAAGTAACACTGTAAATAATTGTAACATTTACGGACCCCCCTTTTGCATAGATTTTAAACGGCCCAAATATTTAGAACCCTCGCACGATAAGCTACAGTATTATCTCCGTAACCGTCAAAACTTTATCCCCACCATTTTTAAATTTTTTTCCATGAAACTTACACCATCGCATTCGCCTCTTTTTCCTAATTAAAATGAAACCAAACACGGTATATCTCCGATCATAATTACTTGTGTAACAAGTGAAATTAAGAATTCGTGTACCTCTACCGTAAATGTGCGAAGCTTCGATCGCATGTTACACAATAATTATGATCGTAATTATATCGTGTTTGGTGTCATTTTAATCAGAAAAACAGGACTGATACGATGGTAAAAGTTTCATTGACAACAAACCAAAAAGAAGGAATTTTGATTTTTGAATTTAAAAGGCTGGCACTTGCCGAATGCCCAAGCCTACATCCTTCTGTCTTTTTTTACGTTCAGCTCTACTAGAACATCGACAGACCCGAAGATGCCACAGTTACAGAGATATTACTGTACTAATCTCTACCATATTAATGATTGCGCGTACCTGCAGCTGATCCTTCGATATTCCGAAGAAGGTGAAGTCTTCGTCGTAAACCGGGTCTCTGGTGTTTCTGAGGACCCTCGTCTTCACCTGGTGCTGCTTATCAGGCAACAGCTTCAATTTGACATAAGGGTCGCTGGTGGTCGCATTCTGCTCCCTTGCGGGCAACCCTTTGCAATTGACGACGGTTACGCGAAGCGCGTTCTGCTCGCTGATGTACCGCAACTTGAACATCAGCTGTCCCAGATTGTCCTTGTTATTCTTCGTCGTGTGGTTCTTGTCGCGGTCCGTCTTCTCATTGTTCTCGATCTCCGCCTTGTCGCGCTCATTCTCGATGCTTAGGGTCACGTCACCCGAAGGTGTTTGGGGTGGCGTACCTATGGTCAAAAGCAATCATCTAAATCATTTTCATCTGTTGCTCCATCGATACACCCGTTACCAATTCTCATAGTCTTTCTCTTCATCATCCCCGACAAAAAAATGGCGTAACTGATTTATTCAAGGTTTCCATAATTTGCACGTAATGAAGTGGCGTATATAATACTTTAATTGTAAAATACAACCTGTCGCTATGAAAAATGGATAAAATATCGGCGCGACAAAATGGTGGCAGGTGTATGAAGAATTTGTTGAAAATTCTCGAATAAATATTTCTAATTAAATAACTAAGGTAATTTCGAGAGTAATTTAAGAATATTTCGACTGTAAATTCATAGAATATTAATATAACCGGCTTTCGATAGGTAAAGTGTTAAATGCAGCACCGTTGTCGGGACACCCGGTAGAGGAACTAATTCTTACCCTGGGGCGTTCTGGGCTGCGAGTAGGGGTTCGAGGCTTGGGAGCCAGTGGGGCTCGGCGTCTGCCCTCCGGAGCCAGGAGGACTCTTGGTCGGCTCCGTGGGGCTCGGACTCTTCTTTAAGTAGTGGCTGGTGCTGCCAGGACTCTTGACCGCCCTCGGTTTTCTATGTGGTGGTCTGAACGCCAGGGACTTGTCGGAGTTGAGCTTGGTGTGCTCGCGACGCCGCCGACAAAGCCACCAGGTCATCGCGACGGCGCAAAGTAGAAAAACGGCGCCGATGCATAGCGCGACTACCGTTGTCGTCGACACTGGAATTACATGGGTTTCTGTTTAGTTTCACTTAGTGTTTAGGCGTCGATTCATTTTAAATATACAACTATTAAGCTGACCTATTCGATGGATGGATAATTAAGCATGTCTGTTGAAATTATTATCTGGAAATTGTTATTTAATTTGCTGAATAACATTTCTATGAGGAGACTGTGTAATCGTTAATAAGTTCTTACATTCCAGAACACAATCCGAACAATATTTTATATTATTAAATTTCAACGTGAAGAGGGCATCATGAATGTTAGTTTTTCGTTTAATACGAATTATGTTCGTTCACTGGACAGGTCACCCCAGTCGACTTATTCACCCTTGCTACTCCGTGAACAAGCTGGCAACCAAAAGCATAAGACACCCCAAGAATTACTGGAATCAGTGCTTCATGTTGTGCAGGGTGACTCAGCCCGGGTGAGTCATGGGACCTTGGACAACTTGCTATCGTTCTTATAATCGAACTTTTGTTAGTCAACAATTATAACTATGTTACCCGATTAAGAAATGGAGCACACGAAATGCGAAACTTGTACTTACAATATGTGACTTATCAATAGAGGATTTTATGTATTTATGTCAAAAATTAGTGAAATACTTTTATATTATTTTCAGCCTGTTGAATATATTGAGAGAGAAAATAAATGTCTATGTCACTCCGGTTTGTTGCAATACAAGTGGAGAATTTTTATTTTGCATAAAGATCCGCTGTCTAGTTATAACTAATAATTACTAGTTTTTTATGTTATGATACAAAACCTCCTGGTCACCTTCTATCTCGACAAAATAGTGAAAGATTGATAATTATCGCTTTGTATAGTTAACTCGTTATGAAACAAGTTCAAACATTTTTTGCATATACACGACAAGTAATTTACGAGCACCTTCACTGATACGGTTACGTGACCCACCCTGCATTTAATTAATCAGCATCGTATGCGACGCAGATCCATTTGATCGTAATCAACACCTTCACAAGCTGAACGCATAATACATTTTCAATTTTTTAGTTATTGTGACGCTACAGATATTATACAATAGAAGCCAATATGTATAAGGAAGCTGTATAAAAATAATTTTTAACATAATACAAAATTGATTTATTTATTACAGTAATATAACAAATATCATAGTTCCTGAACGTGTTCCTAAACAACAGAATTTGTTAATATAAATTCACCTTAAGAAATTGTTAAATCAATTCTTATAAAAATGAATTTAAAATTCTTAAAAAAATGACAAATTATATTTTCTAAGGGACGCGAAATTCGCTAACTCTTTGGTAATAAGAAGCCTTTGTTTCTTGAGGATTAATAGCAAATCGATCTGCTCTCAGCAGACATGGAGTAAGATTACACAATGTGACACTGTCAAGTGGAAGTTCATCTTAAAGTAGGTAATACGACGCTCTCGATGTCGGTGTAGGATTTTAGAAACGATCTACAACAATAATATTGACCTATCTTCTAGTAACTATGCCATATTTAATCATTTTTGCTATAAGTACCTAACGCATAGGGCAAACTACCTTGTTATTCGAAAATGGCGAAATACGGATGAGAAATTATTATACAAATCTATATATTCTATATAGTTTAGTGATTCATTATTTATTTATTAATTTTCGTATTTCATTATTATACCTGAATCAATTTTCATTTTTCAAATTTATTTTAGCGCATTTAGTAATCAACAATTGTTGGATTGATATTCTCAATATTATTCGATTCAACAACCGTTATTCTATTTAGCCCTCCCCGTTGTTATTGTCAGTACATATTCATTCAATAATTATTCAATGCTTGCGGAGGAAGTTATTTATGACTCGATTCAGTATTTTATCGCGGAGGTATTCAGTTAACTGAGGCATTGATTGTTTTTGTTACTTCATCACAGTTGAATACATTTGATGAACATTTTATTTCAGACTGATTTGAAGTTGATTGTTTCTATTGGATATATTTATTTTGGTTTAATACAAATATTATTTTTGTGATAGCTTTATTATTTCTGTTGAAATTTTAGTCGAACAATAATGCAAAATAAAAATTGACTGCATAAATTGTACATTTTAATTCTTTCTTTAATGATTTTAATCTGCTGAACGAATAAATCTTTTAATTTGTTAGTGTTTTAATTTGCACTTGCTCATTTTTGTTATTAATATTATTCTTGTTATAAATTAACGAATGTGGTATATCTGTAGATTTTTTAAATTATCATAGTGTATTCCGAAACTCGATCGCAGGCACAGCATATGTTGACTTCTATTTGAATATTGCATATCTTTCATTCGTCTATGTTTTTCAATATTTCGTGCACACCTCTCCAGCTTCCTTTTCATGCTCTCTGCGAATTGCGATCAGCTCGAATAAATACGAAAGGGTTTACTCGCATTAGGACTTTCGAATATTGGAGAATCATTTTCTGGTTTGACATTTTGTATGCAATAATAACGACTATAATTTGCAAAAACTAAGTAACAGGTACAAGCAATGCCAATAACAATATACTTCAATTATTACGGAGAGAAAATCATCTTCTTTTCTATTGAATATTTTCTGACAGCCTTAAAAACATATTCTCAAACTACTCCAGCTGAATTCGAAAGTTCAGAGATCTCCCCACATGCATTATGTAGCATATCTCATTATTTATGATTCGGAAACGGTGCTTGAAACTTTAAACGCGTTCTTCTCGAAATAGCTTTTCCGATCTGGCGAACGTGACATGTCAAGAACCAATCAACCGAATGAAACTTGACAGCCGTATTCAGTGTGTCCTGCCATCGTAAAATTTGGAATGCAGTCAATTTTTTAAAATTGTATTATTTTGATTAAATTAAATTTACTATCTTATTAGTTTACGTGATACTTACGTATCTATTTGAATTAAGACACGTCTTGCATTTTTTTTTGTGACGAACCTTTATTGTAGTAAAGATCATGTTCGCCATTGTTAAACTTTTTTCCAAACGTTACTGATGCTATCTTTGCAGAAAATAGATGTTACTGCTTTACAAAAATTTGTGTACGTAATGCTAGTTAAGTTTTGGAATTATAATAATTAACCCCTTACACTACGATTTATTGTATTCTTAATGCAAAGAAGAAAATGATTGCTTATGGTTATTGTACGCCTGTATATTCTCCTAAGTCTGTACACAGACAACAACAAAATAGAATTCTTTTCCTTAATGCAAATTAATAACGTAAATACTCGTTGTATTCTACAGTTGAATTCTACAAGGATTTTTTTAGAATTTTTTATAACACATTTTTTACAATCAGAGTTGAGACTCAATCGCAATGGCTTCCTACTCGCGTCGATTGTTGTGGAACAACCATATATATTTATATATATATATTTACGCCCTAACAATAAATAAACAAGTCTTTTATTTTTGAAAAGCTCAGTAGGTAGATTGCATATTCGGTTAATAAAATTGGAAAAAATTTACAAAAAGTGGATTCAATGTGATTCTTATCAAAACAGGATTACACGAACGACCTAAGTCAATAGCACTGCCCTATCATTATTGCCTTCTGATACCGCATTGAGTCCCTATAATCACCAGCATAAATAACATAATATGGTAAAATATCAACTTACCAATCGCAAAAAAAGGAAATACAACTATTGGTTTTCATAAAAATAGGATTGCGCAAACGGGCAAATCCACATAATTGTCCCATCATCTACCGTCGCTACCATATTTAGCACTTCCTGCCACGAGTAACACATAGGCCAAGCTGTCAACGAATAAAAACCAAACAAGCTCCTGAAAAAGGAGAAAACAGACACTGTAGAACCTACCCCAAATCAACAGAAGCTAAAAACCACATGGTCATCAGTCCCGATGCACCGAGGAGAAGCAGCCATGATTCACATACCCTAAGGTTGACTCATCCGCTAGAGTCCCTGTCAAACAATGCCTACGAAAACTACACATCAACAATCTTATCAGAGACTTCATCAGGGAAGAAGAATAAACCAACAATTTATTATAAAACTCAATCGAAATGATCATACTAAAAGTTTGCCACCCCTAACAGCTGTGAACAGACATATCGCAAAGAGTCCACCAATTTGCCCTATCAAACTAATGCATTCTCCAGGAAGATTGAATCTTTCGTTGGTGAAACGATTCGAAAACGATTGCATTGTGCGACCAAGAGAGGAAAAAAAGCCTCCGGGAGTCGTCTAGGGGATGTGTTCCCGAATTAGGCTGGCAGGTCAGGCTTAATCGGGAAGTCCACTCACCGGAATCGACAGGTTGAATAAGAGGTCCATCCTCTGTCACACCTCCGACCATGTTCGGCCACGTTTTTCCTTGTATTCGAACGTTTTTAGTCGCGTAAGTCACTCGGCCACGGCGCACTGAACGAATATTTACGGTGTGCGGACCGTTCGTGGTATTCTGAGGCGACCATCGGGCGAAATGCTCGATCAATAGTAACGGGCCGAGCTTGCGCGGAATATGCTCCGCTCGTGTCGAGGAACGAGCCGACGACCACGGAGACGACGACGACGTCGACGACGGCGACACCGAGAACAATCCTCTTCTCGGAGGCCGCGTGTGCGAGAGGATAGCTCTACCCGCGAGTAATAGGGGTCTCAGGACAGGTGACGATGCACTTCAGCTCCTAGATGCATCCACCAATCGACGCGATATCGAATCCTGCTTTCGGATGCCGGACACAACCCTGCTGGCTGCCGTGCCAAAACCTTCGACACCGCAAATAATTGATGAGCTGGGTGGACATTCTAAGCGACGTTTTTGAGAAAATTCAGACTTCCGGGTGGCAAAACATGCCATCATAAGGGTGTAGCCGGATAAGGAGGTCAAAAATGCCCCCGTTCGACAGCTTATCCAAGGAAAATACTCCATGCCAAATTTCAACCCTGTACGTCGACATGGGGGTAGTATTGCGATGACGAAGAAAAGCAGGGTTTTCTCTTATTCTCTCCAACTGGAAATTCGGAAAAAAATCAAGCATGTTGCAGCTATTAGAATGCACATCTATGAATTTTTTCAGAATTTTTAGCTCCGAAACCGAGTTTTAAGAAATAAAACAAATTTAGAAATTTTTTGTAGACGTTATCGAATACTAAGTTTATATTTTTACAGTTTTAGCATCTCGTTGTGGTTGTTGATATATAATTTCTTCAGATTTTTGGCAGTGGGGGCACATTGTTAAACAAATCGATAATTTTCGAACTGCCCTCTGAAGAAATCGATATAACCTCTAAGCTTAATCCGATTTATGGATTGAAACTTCCTCTTTATAACGACTCCTTAAATATTGATGTAGATTTTTTCAGTCGCTTTATCGAGCTTTCAATGAGAGGTGTACCCAGAATCAAGACTTGTGTCCCCACTCTACCTTCCCCTTCCGCGACGTTATCCCCCACGCTTCCGTCGCGGCCCGGTCACGTGACGTGTTTCGTCTTGATAGGGTAACTTTTACCCCTCAATTTGTGCTCCCTCTACTTATCTGGTGACTATGTATAACAGCATATTTCTTGTAATATTATAAACAGTCAAGTAAGTTTAAATAAACAAATAATGTAATATATTCTTACTTATTTTATGATGTATCCGTTTGATGATCATCTTCGCTTCTGGAAAGACGCGGCAATAGTTGACTTTATATTGCCCTCGTAATACCAATTCGCATAAAAAATGCAAAAACGCGCACGACAAACGTCACAGTTGAGTGTGCAGTATTTTACCAAAATTTATACCACTACCGGGTATCGTAGCACGTGTTATCGAAGCTTGGAATATATCAATTTGCGTCGGCAACAGGCACACCCCGTTCAAATAAATTCCATTGTGAAGTCTCTTGCTGACAAACATCGAATAGAAAATGATAGGGACATGAATCAATAAAAATTGTACTCGTTTCGGAAAACAATAACTGAATAAAATATATGTTTCTTTTTAAGGATTCTGACTCAAACAGGAACAAATAAAACATCATTGACTTCGTTAAATTTGTATATTGAATTTTGTATAAATGTATAAATTAATTTTTGAAATAATTAATTCATTGTTTGGATGGTTCAAATATGACCAATGTAGAGTTACCAATAATTTTAACAATTTAAATTAAGTATGTATAATTACAATGATTATTACAATTATTAAATTATTTATATCTTCCTCTGTTGAATTGTGTACAAATTCTGTAATTGTATATATAAATTAATCTACGTAATACTGGAATTTGTTAAAATGGCTGGTAACAGTATTGAAGTATTTGTGGTGTGTGCTATATGCATGGGAACACTGTGTAACAAATACAAATTAAACCAGTGATATTCGAGTTTTAAATAAATATACATAGAATGCAGTACATTGTTTATTCATCGATTGAGATGTTAGTGACTCTGCTCTCGCAGAGATGCTACATCTTGGCTGACAGTTTACACTTGCTAGTATTTATCAGGCATCTTCATCAATTGCATCATCGGAATCCGCCCGTTATCCACGGTGACGTCATGCGTGGAAAAAAAGGCGCTTGCGCGTGTGGCTACCGTGAATATTGCCACGATATGCGAAAACGTGGCTTTTCTAAGCGCATGTTTACCTATGCTTAACCAATGAGGTCGCTCAGAGTTGTTACGTCATCGGCAGCGTAGAATCTGAGCGTATAGGACGCTTCATAAGTGGTCCTCACCGTTTTCAAACAGCTGTTTAGTTATTTAAACAGTTTCAATTATCTCTCACAGTCAATAGAATTTCAAACTATTCAAATCTGACGCGATATTCATAAATTAATATCATGTCGAGCAATGTGATTTTATATAAATTTTTTACAAGTGTCTATGAAATGTTATAATTATGCTAGATTGGATTCTAAATGCTTGATTCCACAGTTATAAAATCTTCTGTTGTAGTACAGCTTCCGAAATTGTGTCGCCATTTTTCAATCCACTGCCGATTCCATACATGTTTGATGGACCTAATATGTATCTAGCCTTTGTGAGGGTATCTGTAACACATACAATGAATTATGCAAGAGCCATTATTTTACAATTTCGGCTGTATGCTCGGGGTTATTAGCTTTCTGGAAATATAAATTTTCCAACAATTCCAATTTTCTGATACTTTCCTCTCAATTGATTTTGAATTTTTTACTCCAATTTTAATATGATTCAAATAACGTATCATAATAACAACAAATCAATACTACTTCCCATTTAAAAAAATGTTGGGGGTCCCCTCTTTCCTTCCCAAAAGTTACTAAAAAAAATGGAGTACAGACTAAAATATTAGCCCCCTTAAACATTTGATTAAAAAACAAATTAAGTCTTTATTAGATTCTGAGCAAACAGATTGTAACACGTTAGTTGGCACATCCTATATATTTATTCAGACTGCAAAGGTAGTGAACATTATTGAAAATTAGTTGGAAGACTTGTCAGTATATAAAAAAATAGCAGACAATTGGAAACCGTTGAATGATTTTAAACAACGTGTTTAGGAGAAGTTGGAGAAATTGTCTCGGAAAAGTTTTAAAAATTTATAAATAACCAGAAGAAGAAAGGTATACCGAAATATTGAATATAAAATTTGTAATATTATAAACATTTCTATACACCTGTGCTAGCAATTTGTCCGGCTAGATTTATCAAAAATATTATATACAACTGAACAAGTTGGTAGAATCTATTTCGATTTTACCGATAATATCGAACGTATCCTGGAACAGTGTATAGAACAAAATTTCGACTGAATAAATATGCACCTGTGGTAGCATTTTGTCCGGCTAGATTTATCACAAATATTATTTCCGTGAAATAGAACTGAACAGGTTGGTAGAGTCCATTCCGATTTTACCGATAATATCGAACGTATCCTGGAACAGTGTATAGAACAAAAGACTGAATAAAAAATGTAAATCTATGAAATATCTTTACGTGGTAACGTTCCTGTAGAATGTGTAGAATGTAGACTCTCGAGGAATGGCGGGGACGGGCGGCAACGGGATTCTGAGTCGTCCTGTAGGGAGCGTTCCCCCGTGCACTGCGTCGTCAGCTGGTGTCTGCGCAGAAGACAAATATTGAGTAGTATAACGTGGACTCGTAAGCACGATCGTAGGCCGGCGTTTACGAGCGGCTCGATATAGCCTCACGGCGTTGTGTTTCGCGTGAAACGAAACGAAACGAAACGAAACGGGACGGGAAGGCCGTTGGTGCGACGAGACAGCACGCGTTCCTAAACGTTCCGCCTTTATTCTGCGGTGGCTACGAATACGGCCGCCGCTAGCGGAATAATTGATAAATAACTGGAGAAGAAGACGGTCTCGGTGCAAGGGAACAGATCGAACACCGAGAAGAACGCTTCTCCGTGCCGGCAGACGACATGGGGCTCAAGGACTTCCGGATAATCTTTGACAATCCTTGGAACACCTATTACCCGGGACAGACGGTCAGCGGAAATATCATCGTCGTTCTAGATAGCACGAAGAAGGTCCGCGGTACGTTGAATTGGAATCATTGTGGTTAAACTGTACGCATAATGGAATGAATCGGCTAAACCGTGGACAAAGTTATTTTCACCTATTCGTAATGCTCCGTGACTGTGAGTGCGCACGCTGCTTGCTGATGTGCAACGTGACAGGTGGCCCTGGTTTGGATTTTTCTTAATAATTCATCTATTGTCCCTTCGGGGATCCTCGTATCTTCCTAATAATACACCGAACGTCATCTAGAACACTGCTGTCTTTTCTCCAATTGTCGAAACGACACTTCACGACATTAAAGTAACTATGGATCTTCGTAATCGATAATTAATCCATCGGTTACACAGGAAGTTCCACGCTGCCATTGTAAGTGCGACTTTGAAATTTACGAGAGACGAATTTGTGATAAATTATTCTCGTTTTTGGAAGAGGGATGGACTTTTCATGTCGAGTAATTAGTTTACCGATCGCACAGAGATTTTCCAATTACACGCGTATAATTGTACAATTTGTAACAATTGAGATTACAGTGGAAATTTTTTATTTATTTTTACAAGAAGGGGGTTCATGTTGTAATGAATAATTAATTGATTACCATTTTTAGTGTGTTTATCGTACTAGTTAAATATTTTGAAAGCAATATTAATCTTGTTTTTGAAAATGAATGGTAACTATGGATCTTCCTATTAGTAATTGATTAGGTGTCGTGGATATTGAAGGCTGCCATTTTTTAGTAGAACTTCCAACAGCTGAATTTACAGTAAACTCGAATTATTTTCATTCTTACAGAAAAATGATAGACATGGACATTTTTGTTCGATCAGGAATTTCAAATTGTGTGGGCATTGAAGACTGCTATTTTTAGTACAATTGTATTTATGTGAACTATTTTTGCAATGAAGTCGAGATTGTTTTCATCTTCAAAGGATGGTAATGGACTTTTTTAACTAACTATTGACTAATATCTTCTATGATGATCAAAATCATTTAATGTTTTAGGAACGGGTGATAATGAATTTTTTCTTTTTTTCTGTAGTTGTTATTCGAATCTGTGTAAACGTATTTTTTAGCTTGTTAATTGACAATAGTAAATGAAGAATGTTAGTGGAAAATCTCATAACATGATTGAGAAGGCAAGCACAGCGATTAATCACGTTTGTTTCTTTATTTGAAGATGGAATGCACGGATTGACGAGCGGCGGGATTTATGAATGTTCTATTTTGAGTTTCGTTCTAATTTGTAAGTGACACATGATGCATATCTCGAAACTGTTGTCACCGCAATACCGCGGAGATTTTTTTTCCCGCAAGGTATAGTTTAATTATAGCACGACCATGCACGCCCGCATAGTGGAAATGGACAGTGACGATCAACCGTGGAATATTTGTTTGTGTCACGCCACATTATTTTTACAATGCGTTGTCTATTTCTACATTGTTATTGTCTCTTTTGTTGTATCCGCCATTGTATTTTTGTAATGGAATCTTTTCATTTTGCCTATGTCAGATGTTACACTCGTGTTGTGCACTATTGTTTTTGGAAACTGTTTTTGTTTTCTTTGAATGATAGATGATGCACAACTTGGACAGCCATTTTGTTAAGTTTTGAAAAATATTTTACACAAGTTATGCTACGATATAGTACTCATAATAATTTTTTACACTGATGTGTTTGGAATTTTTGCAAATACTTGTCTGCTATCACATTTGTTTGCTCAATTACATCACACTTCTAATAATCAAAAAATAATAATGATGTATTTGTATATTGGCTTTATATCTACAAGTCTTGAAAAATATTTCAGATATAACTGGTCCACTTGAATGTACGTCCTTATTTTTTAATGTGCCATTTTTACATATAACGAAATGTATACGTACTCTATTATAAAGCTTTTTCGTTGTCGGAAACATGTTTTCGTTACCTTTTAACATTAAATGAACTTTTATGCCTCTAATAAATATGCATTTTATTAAATGCTCTATTTATTTTGATAACGTGTGTTCGTTTTTCTTAATAATACGCCGAGTCTTAACAATATTTAAAGTAAACCTTACGCTATGAAATTATTATGTATTGCCTTTAATAATAAATATTGTGTTAACAAGTTTAAATATTTGACTATTCCTACAGTGCTTTTTTTGTTAATATTGATATTATTAAATGCGAATTATAATTTACAGATATATATTTGCATTAATTTGATATTGTTAGTGTTAATATTGTTAACATAATGTGTGATCTCAATCCTCTTTTTGGTTACCCAATGGAACGCTTACACTATTTTTACTAATAATTCTAACATACGTATACCAGCTATAATATTTAAGGCATCTGCTTCACGTTGGTATGCAGCATGTAGTGCGTGCGGTACTAACAGTAAGAATGAAGTGTTAAACACTATAATTAGAAGTTTGTACTTAGGTTAAGTCAGAGAGTATATGCTCTGAATAACATTGAACCAGATTTAAGTACATATACATATGTAACTAATATTAATGAAAATCGTTCAAGGTATTACAATTGTATATTTAATTTGTAATTGTTATGATCGTTAAAGACAAGATTACGAGACCATAATATAGATAATATTTCTTAAATCTTAAGAGAAATAAACAGTTCATAACTACTATTAAGTTCTATCAAAGTTTTGCTCGTCAATTAATGCTATTGGTGTTAATAAAAACGTAGTCTTGTCGTAAATGTATTAGTTCCGTTTTATTAATATTAGCATTAGAAGATTATGAAACAAAATAGAAGATATGCGGAAATTAAAGCACAACTAAAAGTTTCTGTTTACTAAATAATGAACCACTTCTAAAATTAATTGCTTCTCGTTTATCGTTAGCAACACTTTCACTTTTATTTTCACACGATGCTGCTCAGAATTGTTTGACCATGTGTCCGACGCCACAGAAATTGATTTTTATTTATTTAAAGAATGTATACTGCCGGACTAAAATGCAATCATATGAATGACTAGAATTAAATGAAATTCATCTCTAAATTGTGTAAACAACAGTGAATTAAATAAATAAAATTAAATTGAGTATGACAATTTATAGACACAAATCTATTAACTGTATACCTACTATGTAGAGTTGTGTACTCAACATTCTTTGTAGAGTAAGTACTAATTAATCCTTTAAATCTGTGATGTTCATTTGTTCTATTGAATGTTTGTTAATACAATCCTGTTGATTTGCAACCTTTTGGTTGATTCAGTCATCCCATCCCGTCTTTAATATTTCCATTGTTTACAATCTTTACAATTGTCATCATATCTAATTGTTCACTTGTTGAATATGTGATCTTTTTACTTACAATTAATTGTGTCCCCACTCTACCTTCCCCTTCTACGACGCTGCTCCCCACGTATCCGCCGCGGTCCGATACTGGCAGAGAGGGGGTAACGTTTTCCCTCAATTTGCAACTCCATCGTGCTCCCTACTTTATCGTCACAATATCTCTCTTTGTTGATTTATTCTCGGTGTGTCATTCGCCATTTAATCAACAACATTTTTACAGGCATTAGTGTGAAGGTAAAGGGTTTCGCGGACACCTGTTGGACAACGGACAAGCAGGAAATGGACGAAAGAGGACAGTATAGAGAGGGAACCGAGACGGTGACAGCCCACGAGCAGTATTTTGAAACGAAGTATTACCTGGTCGGATCAGCTTCGGGTGAGATTCTTCTCAAATGTCCTTCCATACTTTACCAATATGAAATATGAAAACAAAATAAAAAATTATATGGTTATAGTTCGACCTAATACAGGGTGATTCAGTTAAATGTCCCACCTAAATTACATGTAAATTATTCGGCATTCGAAAAAATAGTTGAAACGTTTTTGTGTTTTACCTTTCAAAAATATAATTGAAATTATATTATAAGGGTATAAAAAATATTTTCTCTTAAGAGGACCGATATGTTCTTCGTGTAGGCAGTGAGATCGAAGTGCAAAGCGGAGAACACAAGTTCCCGTTCCAGTGTGTTTTACCGACGAACATACCGAGCAGCTTTGAATCCGACTTTGGATACGTTCGGTACATCGCGAAAGCAACTTTGGATCGTCCATGGAAGTTCGACCAAGACGTGAAGAGCCCTTTCACGGTGGTACAACCGTTCGACCTTAATCAAGAGCAGAGGGCTTCGGTATGTTTCTTTCAGATTTTATTTTGTAATATAATATTGGTTATCACAAAAATTTTGTACTTGTTTGATAGAGGTGATACCTGACGTCATTTAACATAACTTTTTCGCAAACGAAAAAGTTCTCTGCTGCTTTATTAAGGAGTTATTAACGAAAAACGCGGGCCAATCAGAGCACAGCTACACCGGACGGAGTGCAGCTCGGCCGATGTCAGCGCCAACGTCCGCTGTAGTAGCGCTCTAATTGGTCTGCAAAAGAAAAGCTACTTCAAATGACCTCAAGAATCACCCTCTTCAAGGAAGTACAATATTTCTGCGGCACATTATTTAATTATGAAATTGTTACTATCATATTCCTGACATTTTTCTGATTAAAATGACACCAAACATGACTCAATTTGAAGTGTATTCATATTTAAAAAGTTGGCTGTCATATATATTACCATTGTTTGTAATAACAAATTTTATTCCTCTTAACATATTCACATTTTTGTGTGTTTCTGGTTCTGGTTCATTTGTATTTTCTTGAAAACATAAATGAAAATGTTTTCACTTTTCAACAGCAGTCTAATTTTAACTAATAAATTAATTACTGTTCATAAAACAACAAAAACTCCGCTTTTCTGTCCCGAGTACTTTTTCGAAACTTGTTAGATGTACGTGGACCTTTTTGTGACTGACTGTACCCGCTGTAATGTAACATGACGTAAAATAAGTTTGTTGGCTATTGCACGGTCATTGAAAACGCAAAGATCAAAGGTTTAAATTGTATAAGTAGGTAAGTAGGAGAATGTTTTTGTAGGCGACTGTATTTAATATGTTAATGGCTAATTTGTATTTCGAAGTGATGATGAAGTTAACGACACAGGTTTCACTGACACTGTTTCCCCCGACAGGAGTTCATCGTAATCAGGTTTGGCCGACGCCGATACCATGCGACAACAATATTGATCAACACTAACTTTGGAAGCTGTACAGTGCAATGCAAAAGTATTCGTTTAGCGACTATTCGTTAGCAGTAGATTAATCACTTTTTATAACTAACATCGAGCTAAAAATAAGAAATTTAAGAAAACGAAGATGACCTTCACATGAACTTTACGCGTCCACTCGCGAAATACCATTCAAATTTCCCCTGAAATATTTTTCAGAGATGTCGTAACCGGGTGAGACACCCTATATGTATAAGTCTACAACGTCTTATCGTCAAAATTTTTGTTTAAACTATCGAAATATTGAAATATTGATGAGCTGGTATACATTTATGACACGCATTGTATACGTAACTGATTTTCATTGTAAATTTATCATTTTCAGGAAAGGATTCAAGAAGAGATGAGCAAAACGTTCTGCTGTCTATGCTGCGCGAGTGCACCCTTAACCGTTAATTATTCTTTACCGGTTAGGGGCTACGTACCGGGACAATCGATGCCGGTAAGGATCAATGTTGAAAACGCATCGGGAGTAACAGTGGACTCTGTGAAACTCGTTCTGTGTAAGGTATGCACCACAGTGCTACATATTATAGTTTTCTTTTCAAAAGAAGAGACTCGAAGTGCCCTCACTGCAACTATCATAAGAGCTGTCCTCCCCACCTCGATCACTTCAGACTCGTAGTCAGTTTATAGAAATAGTGTGGACATCTATTGTGACCACGAATTTTTATGCATTTGTAATATTCTTAAATTTACAAAATACCATGAAATTTGTGACATTTCCAGTTCGTTGATAAATATGACAATTTAAAGACTCTAGTGTGAACAATGTATCCAGACTGCAAATGGCTAATTTTGCACACCAGTGGTACCTCAGGGCTCTTCTTTCGAAAAACGAACGATGACAACAGATATTTTGCGCAAAGTGTTTGATGATAACGACGAATCGTGAAGTCTAGATCGTAACTTTCCGTGCAACCACGCCGAGCACTGATACGAGAACGGAAGAGATCGTAGTAGCGGAAGTTGGGAAGGGCCCTGTCGAAGGAGGAGGAACAGCTGAGTATGAACAGAATCTTGATATTCCCCCGCTGCCGCCATCGAACCTCGCGAATTGCGGGATCATTGACCTGGAATATAGTCTGAAGGTCGTGGCATGTGTGTCAGGATGGTTCGTATACTATAGTAGTTATTTTTTGTACATATAATTGACACTGTTCAAAAGAATTATTCGGATTTCAGGTATCGCAGGAATTTATCAAAGAACTCTCTCGTCTTCGTGGGCACCGTACCATTAGTGAACTATCAAACTCCTAGCGCGCCGCCACCGGATCCAACGAAACCAGAAATTGGCTGGGTAGCTCCAGAAGGACTTCCAACATCGCATTTATATCCGAACTTACGTAAGCATATAGACACAGAGAGTCAAGATTAAACAATAATGATTTCTTGACAAAATGGTTTCATTGGTTAGATTAATTTGTTCAAAATGACGTATAATGTTTAGCAATCAGTACCTATGCATGCATGTAATGTTTTGGATGAATATGATATATTAGAAAGTAACAATAATTAATTTTTAGCCCCGCCGATGTACGAGGAGTCGGCAAATGGCGCTAGGAGTCTCTGGGAACGTGGTGAATCCGAACACGTATTCGGCATTTCGAATCGTTTCGCTCCGAGATATCCGGTCTACAATTTTGCGCCAGTTCAATGAACAACGAAATGATTTGCAGAACCTGCCAGAATAAAGATCGCACATTTCACAACGCTGTCGAGAAAGCACATTCTACAAGCTTTAACAATGGAGTTATTTTGTAGTTGTCGTGAGCATTTTGAAGCTGACTGTCGTAAGTTAAGTAATTATTAGTGTATTAAAGATTTGGGAACATTGTGAATTTAATTCAATTGTGGCAATCATGCAGATAAATTACACTATGTTAAAAATATACTTTGAAGTATTTACAGTGAATCACACATTTGTTCATAGCCTCAAAAGAATTTTACAAGAAAAAATTATCGATATAAAAAAATAAGAAATTGCCACAATTTTTGTGCTTCATTTTTATCTGAAAAATAATGGTTAGTGAAACTAATGTGTGAAACACAGCAACTTTTATGTATACAAGAAGTATAAAATACTATTCAGTTAAATAATACTTTTTGGTCAAGTACAATTTAATATTTACGTATATTTGAAAGTTAAATATTTTGAAGTACATCTATTTAAATATATGTATAATCCATGCAGAATGTACATATATGGAAGCAGAAATTTGTTTAATTTACATTTTATTCAGTTTTCAGATTAAAAGCAAATTTATTTTCACACAAACTCATAATATTTCAAGCAATCTGTAGTTGTTATCTAGTTGTGTCGAATTGTTCAAGATGCGAGCGCGATATTACTACAAATATGATATTAAAAATTGCTAAGCTTTACAGAACGAATCCAGGGACTAGTCCAGAAACGATGTGATCGAGAATTTCGCGTGCCTCGAATGACGCAATTATTTTGTTATTTAAAAATACTCAAAACGCAAATGATCAAAGTTTACATTTAGGGTTTTGTAATTTTACAACGATACGGAGTATATTTTTCTACGAGCGTACTCGTAGCTGAGTATTAGATTGGAAGCAATATTAATTGTACTGGCGTTGTTGAACGGGAGCTTTTATGAGAATTTTGTTTGATCCACGTTTTTATACGTATATATAATTATGCATTATTGTTTATATATGTATACAATATTTGAAGAGAAAAACAATTAAACGTGATTTTAAAATCCGCCTATATATTTATCATGTTGTGAATAAAATGTACGTTTTTGGTACATCGGTGTTTTTAAACTTTCTCTCGTGTTCGTGTTGTATTATAATTATTATTTAATGTGGCAGTAAATGTGTAAATATTTGTTTAAAAAGAACCACTCAAATAATTCCTATGAAACCGTAAATCCTTGTAGAAAATTGCATGTTGGCGCCATCTAGCGGGGAGAACTGAAAACTCAAAACAATTGTTTAAATTTAGTTCGCAGTGAAAAGCTGCATCTAATGTATATCTCAGAACCCTTTATTTTGCGCGGTTATGGTTTTTGAAAAATAAGCCGCCGACCAAATACTGTTAAAGACTGCTAGACTTACGGGAGATCGTGTCACTGAAATAATTCGGTGTTTTCTTACGCTATCTAGGATATATTGTGGCTGGAGTAAGAAACAGAAGGCCACTGAGGAGATTCTCGTCGCGACGCATCGGTGAGAAGGCGAATTATCACGAAACCATATCGATTATTATTAAATGTTACATTCTCCGCCATATTTCAGACGATGTTTTGGCACTATTTTGATACCATTTTCGTCGGTGGTATGGTATCTGGTCGGTGGTATCTCGTCGGTGCTGGCTGGCTCTCGTCGGTGACTTAGTGACTGAATCGGTGATTGATTTTTTCTGTTTTTGAGATTTCATTTCTCGCTTTTAGATGACGCCACTATACACTTTTCTACAAGGATTTCGTTATTTTATTAAATATCTCAGTAATGCGTCGTTTTTCCAACATTTATCGTTCGTCAGCGTAGAGGGTTGAGAAATCGAGTTTGTTAAGGATGTCGTTATTTCAGATCATTAGACATGAAACTCCACGTGGTGATTGATCTACTCCTATACTTTGTCTGTGCTCATGTGCTGGTGCTATTCGCTCTCTCACCGACGAAATAACAGTATCTCGTCGGTGGCTCTCTATCTGTAAGCAACGGTTAAGCTACGGGGATACAGAGAGCGCCAGTTGACAGTGCTAACTGTCAACAAATCAACCTTGACGGTTGGCTGATAACTTTGACAGATCAACATTGATGGATGATTAATGATCTCTTTTATGTTTGTCCAAAAGGAATTAGAATGAAATGTGAGTATCACTAATTACAGGAATGGCGTCAACTTTGAAATACCTACGATCGTAATTTCAAAGCAGCGTTGTTTAAATTTGATCTACAATCATTCCAAGAAAAACAATGACTCATGAAACGCGCGATCTCCGATCAGTCACGGCACCGGCACTCAAGGTACTTATTGATTCGCGTTGATCATGCAGTGTGGAAAGATTGCCACCGATGATTTCGCTTTATCGAGAAATGATTCGCCGGTCACGGTAGCGAAACTATCTCGGTTTCGCATCTTGACAGCGGGACTCGATTCGATCGTGTTATTCGGTCGCCATTTTTATCGTTAGTGATCTCATTATCGGTACAGATAGATCTCTGTTATGGTTGCGCCTTATTTCGTAAAGAACTTTTGCGTTTTTATCCGTGACGAGGCAGCTAGTATTTTATTGGGTTATCTCATAAGTTGGATAGTTTTTATACAAACTATAGGTATAAAATAACAATGTGTACATTGAACATACACATTAAATTTTACTCTAAAATTTTCTTGGTCGATTAGAGGACACAGAAACCATATCAAAATTTCTTTCTGTCTTTAACAATTTTAATAAATTTTTCTCATACATGCATAAAATCTGCAGCCTAATAATAAGAACACAACCTGTGACCCAATAACACTGGAATCGCGAATAGGAGGCACGAATTGTGCTTTTTCCTCGCTGCTTAATAAGCCTGTCAACTTGTCGAATATCACGACGAAAATAAGGACACATTGTGGGAACAAAGGTGGCACGGTGCAATTATGTTTCCACGTGTGCGACGCTATATGCGCGTTATGCAAGCACCAGCCAGACAAATGGGACTTTAAATGTCAGCCGGGTTTGTTGTACACTCGGACGGACGTAACGTTTCGCGAAATGTTACTTCTAATTAGAACGTTGTCTTTTTATAGCCGGACTCCTTAAAAATTCCTTAGAGGAAAATGAAGGCTTACGGTTATGGTTTTACGAAATTATCACAAATTAGATATCGACAATTTCTCGAGAATCGAAAATGTTTAAATACTCTCTGGATCCATTGTACGTGTATAAATGTATTATGCATATCTCGTGAAGTTTCATTCTTAAAAGTGTTCATGTTTTAGCTGGGAGAAATAGGTTTGTTGGAATATTCATACTCGGAAGCAGTACTTTTTGAGTTCCTAATGAATGCAGCAGGCGCTGCATTAATCGACACAACTTTCTTGACGCCGCGACATGGTTGAGCACCACTGGCGACATGACGTCTCCTCAAAGTTGGTAGTCCGAGAAAAGTTCGAATTGTTTAGCGCAGTTATTCGGAATACTATACCGATGGAAAAAATTATTATTAGATTGTCCGTTCGACGCGTTTACGATAAAAATGAGAAGATGAAATAGAAAAAAAGTAGGACGATAAAAATAACCAAAAAATCAATGATTAAAATTGTGAAAAAAGTAAAGAAATTTCTACTTAGCTTTCGGTGTTAGCAATCAACGCAAAACATTTTCATTTCGCACGAATGCATTATTTTCTCTTTCCCGGCGTTATGCCACCATCTTTGTAATACGTGGCACTACCTTTTTTTGTAATACAGGCGCGCGCTAATTTGGTGCGCCAAATTGATTTCGGCGAGAGTTTACTGGCATTCCGGGAAGGCTACACTACTTTCAATGGATGACAAAGCAGCAATTTGCTGCAGCAGTGAGTCACGAAATCGATCCGTGAACGTTCAATTTTCATCTGTAGCTAACGCCTGGGGGTTGACTTCTTCAACAGTATATAAAATAAAACAATCTCTCACGGGAAAATAAAAATACCGAGAGATCTGACTCGCGGTGTGACTTCAATCAATGTGCACATTTCGAAATCAGAAACGAATTATTAAAGAAAATATATTAAAATATGTACGCGTTAGCTTCGATTCGAAGATTAACAGAAGCACAGTGAAATGGAAGCGCTGGAACTTACTACCGACGCAGTCACTTAAGGTTGATCGATTATGTAGAAGTATCACTGGGACGGTTTGTCGTCCTTGAGAGTATGAAATGAAATATTCGTAGACTGTGATCTAACTTTTGTGCGGATGTTCAACTAGCAAGGGTAGTATGGATCGCGAGGAAGGGTAGGCTGCGTTGGTTTCAGGAATTTCGTCATTAAGGCGTCATCAGAGTCGGTTGTTATATGTAGCCTCTAGAAGAACCATTACGTGTATCACACGTGTCTCTAATCATAACACGAACGAAATTGAACGACTATACTGCTGCTAGCATTAATATGCCCGCGGCACTATCTCTGCGGATTCCTTGCTTTGCATACGAGGAGGATCGGTCAAATATCGTGCCGCTTATTTCACTGAAATCCGATCCGTTTATTGTCGTCTGAGTGTGAATAATTTTTATTTATTCAGCTCCATGGCTCGGACTTGGTTTTACAACATGCTAATTACTGCTCGGCCATGTGATGCGTTTCGTCTCTGTCCTGCGTGTGTCACAGTCACGTGTCTTATCCGGTACTGGCAGAGAGAGAGAGAGAGAGAGATGAAAGTCGCTAGATGAGAGGAATTTACTTGAATTGAGGGAAGGAAGTAATCGTGAGAAGGTAGAGTGCGGACACAAGTCTTGAGATCTCTGAGATTCAGACTCTGAGATCAAAATAAACGTAAGATACGATGGTCGAAGTTGACCTTGATGTGACCTCTATGCATTTACCTACGAAGAAGACACTAAGGACTTCGATTTGTATAATCGGCAGCTTGGTAGAAATTCGAGGAGATTGAAATGGCGCACAAATCGAGCATACAATGAATTTCCTGTTTGTTCGATTGAACAGCTTAATGTCGCTCGGTTCGAGCAGCCTCTCTTTCCAGCCGTCCTAATTGCCTCGGAATAATTCCTTGTTCTCCGTTCTCTTTTCAATTTCGTTAAATACCATTTCACTTTGGACCGCGTTGTTTTCGAAAAATATATAGCTGCTTCCGCGTTGGCACCTTCACGATCACATGGCACAAGTTCTCGTGCCTTAGGCGACGTTATAGAACAAAAGTTTCCCTTCCAGAGTCAGCGAGGTCGTGCAGGTGCCAGTGGGTGGGCTGCTGCTGTCTGTGTTTTTGGTTCACGCGGTCGCCGATCGATAATTCAAAAGGTATCGGTACGCGCGACCGATCTAAATAGTCACGGCAAGGCTAATGCTCGCTTTCGTCTATAATCTATCCCCTGCAAACAGTGTGAACTTACGCTGTTTGCAAGAAGTTTCATTGTATTAACTCTCTCGCTTGTACCCGAGGAATTTCTTGCCCACTATTACAGATTTCTTTCGATGTAAGACGACGATGGTTTCTTCGTAATAAGAAAATCTCTACCCTTCTTTTTCTTCTTTTGAAGTTGTCCGCTCGGCATCGCCTAATGCCAGCACGAGTGGGTATGCCATATTTTATCCTTTAACCCTTAAATGCACAATATTTTGTTTACAGTTTCTATCTATCAAACACTACTAAAAAATATTAAGAGAGAAATAAGGAAAAAAATCACATCTTTGTGAAAATATTTTTTAATACAAAATTATCATATGTTGCCAAAATACAAGTGAGCGGTTTATTGCCTTTTGGCTACAATGCGTAAAAAGCATCCAAACGTTCCTGCAGTGAATGTAGAGTCAGAAAATGTGTCGTTTTTGTTCAAAAGAAAATGTTGCCAGGCGGCAACACAATGCATTTAAGGGTTAAATATTTACCCCTTTGCACTCGGAGCTATTTTAACTCGCAAGTTAAACATTTCTTCGGATCTTGAATAATTCCATTCTACATATGTATATGATTTTTTCATTTTATGAATATACAATTGATATAATACTCAAATGTTTAGTAATTGATTAGATACGAACATATTTAAGAATGTAAACAATATCGTGAATAATGGTACAGCAATCTTTAGTGGTGATTCTGAGTCAGCCCTCGACTGCTAATAATATTTACTAAAATAAGTATATTTACTGTAATAAATATATAAATATTTCATAAATATTATAAAATGTACTTTCAGGATAAGTACATACTCATAATTAAACACAAATTGCATTGAACTAAAAAATGTATGAAGCGAGGAAAGTACAACGTAGAAATCAATTTCACTTTAATAATAAAGTTACTAATCCGGCTGCTAAGAGATTTTACTGAATTCTGGAGGAAACTGAAAGGTAATATTTATCGAGGAGACTTCGTAATTCCGAAGAATGTGAGAGAAATCACGGCTTGCGGATGAACTTCCCAGAATTCTGTCGGGGCAGTGTATATTATAGTATAATGTTTTAATAACTGTATCGCGAAAAATTGAAAATCAATTGTTTTAATAATTCTGTCTTTCTTCCGATATAAAGAAATGCGGAAAAATCTGTTTTAGATCATTTCGCCACTGCATGCAGACGTCAAGTATCTTCAACTAAATAATCAACTAAAATCATATTCAACTAAAAACTCAAATTTAACAGGAGTTAACTTAAAAACCAACTTTAAATTTAACAGAAATTTACTTTAAAATCAAATTTAAATTTACCAAAAATTAAGTTTAAAATAAATTCAAACAGCATTATTTCTTTATTATTTTCGTCCTACTTCAAACTATATGCTTTTCAGGTAAATTGATTTCATGGTTCACGGTTCAAAAAATGCACTACTGTAATCGTCTTCCAGAGCTCTCTCTGATCCGCGTTATACTTGATATAAAAAATCTGAACCAATCACCAAGCACTAATGTGAAGTAAAAGAAGAATGTTGTCGATATTCGTTGACAATTTATCTAGAATCCCTGAACTTATTTCATCAGCCATTTCGGACCACTGTAAAAACGGTGTTTTACCCAACCCTGAACTGTACAAGAAACCAAATAGTGAAAAAAATATTCTGCGTAGATAATAAAAATAGATTCTAGTATTGGGAAAGGGATAACACAGAGTAGAATAGAAAAACGAGCCTGGGCCCGAAGCGACCCGAGGACGTCGAAGCGTGGCGTCGCGTCGTTTGTTTACAAAAGGCTCGCTCTGGTAAGATTCCTGTTGTCGCAGTTGGCGCGCCTGCCTAATAGGCGAAGGTACTCTCGTGTGCGCGCGGCCGGCTGCGCGTCGAGCAGAGGCGCGCGTGTGTCCGCCTCCTGTCAGAGCTGTCCGTCCGTATCGCCGCAGGACGAGTTGTCTCCGTAGAAAAGCCGCTTATGGTGGTAGTGGTAGCTCGGCCAGTCTCTCGAGGGACCATTTTTTTCGTTCTTCGTTCGATGGTTTTCGCGCACAATCGATATTCGAACCGTGCGTAGCTCGTTTCGACACGGTGCACACGTGCACGCGAACGCATCGCTCGGGGTACACGTGTCTCTGTCGTCGTTGACAGGTGCATCGTCGCAGTGGTGTTTTCTTCTGTTTTCCCCCCGGGTTTTCAAACGCTACTGCTAGCACCCCTCCTCCCCCCGTCCAATCAGCCGCCGGTGACTACGCGCAAAACAACAATTTTTTGGTGAACGAGAAACGCTCCGTGTCCCGGTGACCGTGCGAGAATCGATGCGACCACAATATCCCGGCTACCGTACACTGTGCCCGTTGACATCACTACGTGATACGTGATAACCGTTACATCCACGGGATAACCTGTGCTCCTGGTTCACGGCACCTTACACCTGCTCTTCTATCCCGACTGGGGTAAGCTACCTTCTTCTTTTCTTAGCTGCTCGCGTTTTAGAGGTCTACGGTTTTGTGGCATTACATCGTCGCGTAGGCTCGTGACGTTTATTGCAGTCGCCACGGTACTGTTTGATGATAGGCCTCTTTAACCCATTATTCAAATTATATATTTGCAATCAAATTGTTTTAATAATGGATTTTATAAATGGTGGGACTTGTGTTTTTAGTGACCAGACTCGTGACGTGTATTGCAGTGGCCACGGCACTGTTTGATGATAGACCGCTTTAACCCATTATTCAAATTATATACTTGCAATGAAATTGTTTTAATAATGGATTTTATAAATGGTGGGACTAGGCTTTTTAGTGACCAGACTCGTGACATTGCAGTGGCCCACGGCACTGCTTGATGATAGGCCTCTTTAACCCATTATACAAATGATATATTTGCAATGAAATTGTTTTAATAATGGATTTTATAAATGGTGGGACTAGTCTTTTTAGTGACCAGACTCGTGACATTGCAGTGGCCACGGCACTGTTTGATGATAGGACTCTTTAACCCATTATTCAAATGATATATTTGCAAAGAAATTGTTTTAATAATGGATTTTATAAATGGTGGGATTAGGCTTTTTAGTGACCAGCCTCGTGACATTGCAGTGGCCCACGGCATTGCTTGATGATAGGCCTCTTTAACCCATTATTCAAATGATATATTTGCAATGAAATTGTTTTAATAATGGATTTTATAAATAGTGGGACTAGTCTTTTTAGTGACCAGACTCGTGATCATGAATTCGAACAGAATCTACTATCGTTACAATTACATGTACGGTAATTAATTTCCATTAATTCAAAATAAAATTCGATTTTGTTATAGACGATATTTAGTCAATATAATATACAATATTACAATAATCTAATCTTGTTTCTGCAATTACATGTACGGTAATTAATTTCCATTAATTCAAAATAAAATTCGATTTTGTTATAGACGATATTTAGTCAATATAATATACAATATTACAATAATCTAATCTTGTTTCTGCAAAGTTTCTAACGACAATATGTGAAAGGTAAAATAAATCACAGTTAAGAAAAATCATAATCAAAAATAATTAAAATTGTTTATTATTGTTAATATTATTTATAACAATACACTCTGGTGTCCGCGATACTGTCTGAGACTACGCTTCAGTTTAGCCCTTATTTAAGCAATTTATGTGGGGAAAAATTCAAGAATGAATTTGAGAACAGATCGTTTTAATAATTATATTAGTTCCCATAGCTATATGTAGTTATTTTATGGTTCTGGAGCGGTCGTATGGTATTAGGTCGTTCCGTAGCTCGTGCCGTTTATTGCTCTGCTATCTAGATTCGCACTCGAAACCAAGCGTGACCATTGTTCTAGTAATATAATAATTATGTATAAAATAATATTATACTTGAAACATTATTATTTCATTAACATTTTATTTAGCTAGACGTTGCCTAAATCGTTCATAAAAGGAATAATTAATTATATCCATGTTTCTAATTATCGTCGTTATTTTCATCATAGTTTTCAATCTTTTCAATATTTTTGTCAAATATCCGAGTAAAAGCGTTGTTCGCCTCTTCAGGCACGTATTGTGTAAAGTGAGACAAATTTATTTTTTCGATTAACAGAAACCAGAAAGCTCCGAAAAAATGGGGTTTCTCGATTATTGAAAATGGTTGACAAAATGTTTTTTACCAGAAAATGTTGGGAAGAATTTACTGAAGCACTAATTAAAAATATTTAATAAAGTGTACGACGTTAAGGAATGCCTCCATTATCTTTTGAGAGACTTCGAATAACTAAAACTACGTTTCCAAGACAGGTTGAAATTACCAATAAAAGACCTTTGTCCTCTTTAAACAAGATTTTCTTTCACGTGCTTTATTACCTTTAAACATAATTTCCCCGAGGACCGTAAATTTCTTAAGTGACGCGATACAACTTTCTGCTATGGCAGAAATAGCACCCTTTCCATGCTGCGAGGGTGGTAGGAAACCATTGACGAAAAGGAACGACGGAATAATAATATCGGCGCGTTGTTAGTGGGACAGCCTGCGGGGATCATGCACTGACGGGGGTAATTAGGTGACTATGTTTTTCAGTAATTAACGCTAGTTAATGAATTATTAATTGTTCCGGAAATTAGGGACGCTGAGGTGTTCTCTATGAGGTATAGATTAGTATTATAAGCTCGTTGAAATACACATTCGTTTGACTTGTAATTTCAAGGCCGTAGTATGGAAAACTTGCGCCCCTCTATCAAAGATAAATACAATACATTTTTATCACATATTTATTTCTCATAAAAAATTAAAAATATGCAAACAAGTTAATTATCACCCAATAACAATTACTTTAAATTGTACCAAAAATTTTGGTATTACTGAAAATATTGCTAAGTGAGGTTGAAAATTAATTGTTAACTATTGAGCATCAATTTGGAGTGTATACGTGCATTTTATTAATTATCAACATACAATAACGATATAGAAATCAATCGATTTCTTTAATTAATTTAATTGGATTTATTGCCCCGTGAAATCTTTGGCACAATTGTTTATCGCGACTTTACACAGAGTTAACATTGTGTGAATATTTGTTGTCATACTTACATTTGAAGTAACTAGACCAAAGTTGCGATAACGTGATGAATTCAGTATGCTCGTTAAACTGTTTCAATACGGTTTAGGTATGAATAAAATTTGTTATGAATTCAGTATATTATTTAGTTTCATCAAAGCGTGACGTATTATAATTTATTTTATGCATATAGGAAGTTTGCTAGCTTGTTAATATTTTATAGAAGTTTAATCCGAGTTCTGCCAAAAATATTTGGAATATTATTCTTATTAAATAAACCAAAAAAATTTTATGTTTTAATAAAATTTATATTTCATTTTATGAAATAAACAAACAATTGCTGCTAGTCTATACCTGCAATTGAATACATAAAATTTCGTATCAGTACTACGATTATGAAGAATTATAATATCATAATATTGCAGAAAACGAGTACAGAATTTCTGAATCTGTAATTGCATTTACGTGTGTAAAGTATAAAGTCTGCTATTAATATTAGCATAATGTTCTGTTAATAAAATTAAAAGAGCAGATGTATATAAATATTGATATGAATATTTTACTATATTATGTATGTATTGTGTTTACTATATTCTACATATATTATGTAGTATTAACTCTTAGTTAGTGGGGTGACATTTCCATCACGTAACAAATATGACCCAGACGCGACAGCAATTTAATTAACGTTCAGGATTTGAAACAGAATTAGTATTTTGCACGTGGCACGAGAACCTGTCTTATGCCGACAAAGTATAGAGATCCGAAAATCATGAAGTGATTCTATCCTAACTATAACAAAAATTGAACAATCGAAACTGTATCGGGTCATCGGAGACCCAACGATGCCAACTAACGATGAATATTGAAATTTTTACATAATTCTTAATATTCATACAAGATCCAATATGAAATTTTACATTCTAATATTTCAAATTAGAATAAAAAAAAATATGTCAAAAGACCACTTCAAAATGGAGTAACTTTTTAGTTTTTTTAAAATTCAAATTTATTCTTTTATAAACAAATTCGAATTTTCAATGGTCTATTGACTTCTCGACCGCTCTGTATGCAAAATGTAATTGACATCTTCTGAAATTACTAGTATTTACAATTTTTCAAAAAAGTACATTTTCGATTATACGCACAATGGAATTTTAAATATCCCATGGACGTATGCACTCAAACACAAAATGACGTTTGGGATATTTCAGTAATTTGTGCACGGTGCAGCATGGGAGACTACATAGCCTTTCTAAAAATAATGATAGCAGCGTTCAGGTGCTATTTCTGTATACGTCGCTATTGACTCTAGGAAGATCTTGTTATCGAAAATCGACCAGACTGATCGTACAGAGAATAGTAAATGACTCGGTTCTTTCCATGCTTTCGATAACGTCTATTTTTCCCGTACAACGGAATACTTCGGGGAATCCAATTATTCAGCCAGCTGAATGGGTATTTGCGCAGGGTTGTAAATATCTCGAGAGAAATCGGAAGATAACGTCATCGATATTATTGAATTTTTAATTGAAACTCTTTATTTTAGTGAAATTTTAATTAAAATTCTTTTAATTAATTATTTTCTTCAAATTGAAATACAAATATTCAGAAAGTGAAAAAAGATCTGAAATTAATCAGAAATTATTTATAAGAATACTCGTGACTCCTTCCATAAAATCATTAATAACAGAGACATTTTTCCATCTAAATGGTCCACCCTGTATATGAACCAAATAACAATAACGCTCAACTTTACTTTACTTATATATTGTATAACTTTAAACAACTACTTTAACCTCCAACCAATGTTAAAAAACTGGTTTACTAGTTTTTTTCCACAAAACCAATGAACGTGCCAATATTAATGAACGAAGGCATAATTACGTGTCTCCATATAATGAGCCCGATCAATATCAAGATTGTTAAACGATGGATTGCTTAACTACTTCCGTGGGGCGAAAGTAGTCCAGGTTATAAATCGAATCGAACACTCGTGGATTCGTAGGTACCAATAGGAAACTCGAGCAATTGACCACCGAGTCGCTGGTCGTACTACTTGGAAGCCTAATCTACTTTCAATATCGAGGCCTCGTGATTACACCCTTTTACAAAGAGAGGTCATATCCGTTGGGTGGCCGATTTTAATTCACCTTTTTGTGGTGACTCTAGAGACAAAATAAGCAGACACAAGGCCGAGCGTTTTTGTCAATGCTCATTTTTTACAGAGATATTTAATAAAAAACTGTTGGATTTTCCCGTACACAGGGTGTGGCCGGACAGGGGATGATTCTACACGTAAAAATGAGTCTAATAAAAGGAATAACATTTTTTCGTTTGCTGCCCAAAGATGCAGACTGACGCGTCTGATCATAACCGACCAATTCTACTTGCTACATACGACGGATCTTTGATTTTCTTGAAAAGGAGTCCAACGAAAAAATGTTATTCCTCTTTTTCGACTTGTTTTTATATGTAAAATCATTCCCTGTCCAGTAGACTTCTATCCCAACAAAAACATCCTGTAAACAGTAGCCAAGTTCCTATGGCCGTAAAAAGTTTTGAGATCAAACAAAATATGGCCAAGTTCGTCAGCTTAGACATACCTCTTGCAGTAATGAAAAAAGCGTTTGTAAAAGTTAGTTTAAAAGAACGCTATTTAATTTTTAAAGAGTTGCATGGAGGGCTAAATTATTCAAACTTGGCTTCTACCTAACACCTTTTATGGCCATTGGTTTAAAAAGTAACGGCCGAGTTTGGATAATTTAGTAAAAATTAAATAGCGTTCTTTTAAACTAATTTTTACAAACGCTTTTTTCAGTATTGCAAGAGGTATTTCTAAGCTGACGGATTTCATTAATTTTTGTTGAAATTTCATCAATTATCAAGTAAAATTTCAAACTTTGATAATTATTCCTTTGAGTGTTTGTTATGGTGGACCTATGTACCAAATTTCAAGCTTGTAGATCAATGGGAAGTACCCAAAAGGTTTTGATGATCTGTCAATCAGTCAGTGACAAAAGCGATTTTTGAGGTCCTACATCTCGGAACCTACTAATATTGGAAGATTAATGTTCTGTCAATATTGAGAAATGATACCATTTAACAAGTGTACGAAATTACATCTCTCCATCTGCATCCAGTGCCGGGTTATAAGCCTCTAAAAACCGGCTAAGTTGTTTCGTGTAAAAGGAGGTAGTGCGAGGACTTGGCTGGTGCACTACGGTGCACCTAGATTCTTCAATAATAGTAATAATACCAGAGAAGTGAAATTGTATTTTGATTCAAAAGAGATGAATCACATTCGTATTATGACAAACGGTTAATGATTTCAATAACAATATATCATTATAATTAATAACAATATAATGGTACCCTTAAATTCTTTACGATTTTACTGTTTCGAGCTTCAGCAACAAATGCATAAATCCGTAGTCCGTTAATCAACAGCATGCAAAACGCAGGGCCGTGCAATAAATATTAAACACGTGTTAACAAACTAATGCATAGAAATGCACGGTGGAGGACCGTGGACAAAACCGTGTGTTGCACAGAGAGGTATTTCGTTTTTCCGTAGTTCGAGTTTAATCATTTTCACGCCTCTATATTTTCAGCGAAGCGAACCTGAAAAAATGCGAAATAAAATCGGTGATTGGTTTCGTTTCGAAAAAATGTGGAGGTTGAATTTCAGCCAACTACATACGCGCTGTTGAATGGAACTTGGCTAACGCGTTTGTTCATTATACACAGTTTCCATTCATCGTATGCGCACCCAATGCATTCTACATTTTCAACGACTGTTTTTTTCTTGAAAGTACGGAGAAGCGTGCATATAAAATTTTATTCATTTACCCGCTCTCGACTTTTTCTACACACAACATCGCTTTTCGACTTGCGCCGCTGTACAGGGTGTCCTGATAATCTAGAAATAAAATGTTTAAAGTAAAAATTAATCACTTACTAATCTTCTACAATTTTCAATATTTAATTTATTACCGTTAGCGCAACATTTCATGTTGTTAAACTTCAAAAATTTAATTAATATTTATTTTCTGTTCGTCTTTGTGTTAGTTTATCTATATTTGGGAAGTTGTTCAGAATGTTGACCTTGACATATGCTGTTTTATTGGAGCTGGGGCCCCCTTTGTCAACATTTACTGAATATTGTAACGTTGTTTTCAATGTGACGAAATCGTTAAGGGATGACATCAATTTTTATTTGACTCCTGCTTCCCCCAATCGGTGCAGAATATTTTCATTTTGCATTAAGACATCTAGACAACCCTGTAGCTTCGGTAGCTCGAGTCAGATTTCATCGAAAGTGACGAAATAACACACTGTTGCGCGAGTTTTCGGTGGTTTACCCCGGCAGTCAATAACTTGCGGGTTGACTAACCCGGCCCGAGCTGCGTTTCGTGAGCAATCGGGTCGAAGTTCGAAGCCTGAGTCACGGGCTACGCGAACAGAAATAAAACCGTGGAATCTCATTATGCTAATAGAGAGCCGAAACAGTTTTGATCGGTGAATTAATATGCGTCAAGTTGCGCGATTGGATCGGTACTTCCTACAAACCACCCACCCTCTGCACGCACCCCTATTGCGGAGAAGTTTTCAACCCTGTTTTTATTCGAAACTTTGTTCACCGAAACTCGTGCGAAACATGGAAGACATTACGAAAATGTGGGTCGGGGAAATGTTTGGAAGAGTCCATCGCGTGAACGGTATTTTTATTTAAATGTTTATTTTAGTAACCATTATGGGGGTACATTACTGTATTACCAGTTTCCTGATTTACTATTTTAGTTTTTCGTTTTATTCTTTAATGTTTTTTTAAAGTTAATACTATTTTTCCGTGTTATTTGTGGTTTTTTGTTTATTAGTTTTAATTGGAATTTACTGTTTGGATTGAATTTCCATTCAACTTCCGTTTTATTGTTCAATATTTTATTTAGTTTAATACTGGTTTTCTATGTTATTTGTGATTCATTGTTCGTTAGTTTAAATTGGAATTTACTGTTTCAATTGAATTTCCATTCAACTTCCGTTTTATTGTTCGATATATTCTTTACTTTAATACTATTTTTCTGTGTTGTTTGTGATTTATTGTTTACTAACTTAAATCAGAATTTACTGTTTAGATGAAATCTGCATTCAGTTCTTTACCATTTTATTTGCTATGCTGGTTCACTTTTATTTAAATTTTCTCTTTCATCATTTACTATGTACAGAACTCTGGAGAAAGAATTAACAACATTTAGTTCTGATTTGTGAACATTAGTACACGAATGGTTTAACATGGAAATTATTAATATTTACTTAGAAAGTATAATATTCGAGACTGGCAAACTGATGTTGGACCACGGTAGCATGTTTGCATATCCACGAGCAAACATTGACGTCAGGTTCGTGTTAATTCGTGTTTCAAAATCAACTACATCCAGCATTGTGTACCGAAATTTGTTAGGGTCAACTTTTCAACGTTAGTTGTGGTTTCACTGTAATAAAATTATACGCATGTACTCTAAATTAATTATATCAAATTCATATAATTATTTCATGAATAGAGCGTGAATTTTTATACATCTTTATCCATATTCCAGTTATGTTTTATCCTGTAAAAATTAGAACAAAGGAAGAATTTCAGGAAAGAATTATTTTTTTTTGTTGAATATGTAATTTTTGGAATTTTTTAACGAAGGCCACTGTGTTGCGTTCGCATTAATAATAAAGAGAGAGAGAGAGATAGAGAGCTCACATGAAAAAAGAGGAAACTAGAAACTGGAAACTGAACTTTTATTCTTACTGTGATAATTCGCTTTGCGGCGACGCTAATGTATGTTCGCTTTTCACGTGGTAATTTTAATTCATCAAGAGCCTTTCTCCCTTAAGAGGTAACCTTTATAAGTCACGCTTAGTCGAAAGTTCAGCTCCGCTATGGGAGATAACAAAAGGTGGGGCAGAATTAACTACCCTATTGGAAGCAACTGTCTTTTTTCTTTTCTTTCACATTAACTTTCATTTTTTTCTGTTCCCCTGTTCACTGGAATCGCTCGTAATTAAGGAAGGGGGTATTCAGGGTTGAAGAAAAATCGATTCCGTTGAACTGTATTTGTTCTCAACCTTGTCCCCTTTTCTTCTTCAAATTTCTTTTCCTACATTTTTTTACACCCAGTGAAAAACTAATAATTTCTTACTCCCCTAGTTATTTAATCTGAATGTCGTATCAATATTTTCTACGGTTGAAAAGCCATTGGAAAATGTCACTAAATATTTCAATCCAAACCACTGTGCGCTGGTACGGAAATGGAAACGGTCGTTTCTCCTTGTTTCCTGCGTTAGCGTCGTCTATACTTCTTCTTTACGGACCTCGATGGAGCATGATAAAAGTGGGGCGTTCATCTTCGTTTGGGCAGCTAACCGGTTCCCACTATTGCATAGTATATTATTCCCTGAAGAGTAGGCTGTCCGTGCACATTCTTTGAGCATGCTCAAATCATCTCTGATCTTGTAGAGAATCGCCAGATGGGGGGAGGGAGCACGACTCGAGGGAAAAATTGCCCTCTCTCTGCCAGATTAATCTTTAACACTAGAATTACCAGACCAGTTAGAATGACTGGTTCCACAATTTCATTTTAATATTCCTACTTCATGTTACATTCTTTTCCCACAATGATGTGATGGCTTTTACAGCGATAACTAAAGGAGTAATATAATGAATTTTATTTTTGTTTAATTTATTCAGAATCGAAATAATTTTCTATCATGCCTACTTATACCAATACCAGTCGTTCTGACTGGTACTCCTCTAAGTAGAAAAGTATTCAATAATTTGTTTACCGAACCAGAAATCGTTTATTAGATATTTAGATGGATTTATTGATGTTTTGCGCAACGTCTTATTTTGAAAAAACATAAACATAACCGTAGCTGCGATGTAAAAATGGCAAAACGATTGAAAATCTCTGAATTGTTGCAAAAAGTGAACGATGTACCAATGGAATGCTCTGATATCGAGATCCTCGAGAATTGTATGAACATGAACAAAGTAAATCACAAGAAAATGAAATTTAACTTTACAGTGATAATAGTAATAAATACGTTTAGGGGAGGCTAAATAGTAACAATAGGAGAAATAGTAATAATGAGATTATAGAGACAAAGAAAATGTTCAGGAGTCCACGGAAAGTGAATTAAAAAATATTTTGAATTTACGTAAAAGAAGACGTGTTTGTGTGCCTTCAACTTCTGCAGACGAAAATGAAAGTATACAAGATCCAGTTGGGAAAATAAAAGGAGGGTCTAAAGCTGGAAGATTACCACTACATAATATTTTCAAAGACATATTCGGCCCCATATTCCTTTTGTAAGATAGTAATAAATCAATAAATATAAAAATATTCTGTTATTACATATTTTTTAAAGACCAGTCATTTTGACTGGTTTTGGTAGAACCAGCTTCGTCTTAACCTCGGTAGTTCTAGTGTTAACTCTGCTTTAACCCTTTTATTCCATCGAAAGAAGAATATTTCCAAAATGAATGGTGTTTCCAATTTTCAACCATAAACTTATGCATCAATCCACAGACCGAGAATCCACGGAATGCACAATGGCCATCTAGTGCATTCTTTATGCGATCCGAGAGAATTTCTCAACGATGAATTTCCAAATCGTTGGATTGGACGTAACGGACAGGTATCATGGTCGGCCCCGTTCACCCGACCTAACTCCAGTCGATTTCTTTTTGTAGGGAAAACTGAAAGATTATGTTTATCCCGAGCAACCAACCACACCAGAGAACTTGCGAGAGAATATAGTTAGATCTCGTGCGTCTATTTCATCGGAAATGGTTGGTAATCGTTTCTTGTATTTAGACACAGCGTACTTTTACCGGAAGTCGCTTATCGACAGTGATGATTTCATATAAATATTGGTTATTTTATTGAGAATAGTTAATTAGTCCTTTAGAAAGAATTATATTAGAAGTTGATGATAATGGAGATATGGGGGAAGGAGGGAATGATATTATTAAAAAAGTTCTCCAAGTCTATAACATTTATTTATATTAAATTTACATTATATTTATATTAAAACTTGTTTATTAAATCTATCAAACAAAGCATCTGGAATTAACTAAATCACACGCTATCGTACATTTCAATTTTATAATTCTAGAAACTAGAGCACAAATGAAATGTCAAAGTTTGTATTTACCGTTTCAACATGGCTGTGGCAGTTTCACAGTTTAGAAATATATGAGAGCACCAAGCTCGTCGGCTGTGCGTCCGCAGAATTATGGACGAAAATGTTTATTTCAATATTGTGGAATAGATCCAAATTATAGACTGGAGAAATTAATATGCATATACATAATGTTAATCCTAACCGATCCCCCATTTTCACAACATAATTTGACCTTTGGGCTTTTTCTAATTGACACAATGGCGAAGAAACCATAATATACTGGAGAGGCTGATAGAATCTTATATCGAAGGAAAACTGTAGTGTTAAAAAATAAGCATTTACGACGTGCAGAATAATCTGCGACAAGTAAAATGGAATAACTAAACAATAAATCAATAAAAATAATGAAACATAAACTCTAAACTAAAACTGCCATACCCAATGGACTGGAAATTATAACAAATTTCATTATTCAAGCACACATTATTAATAAATCCGTACAAATTATACATAAATTCAATTTTCTCATGTTTGCAAAGCTACACCTTTTAGTACTATTTTTACATTAAAATGGAAAAATCAAGTTTTGGTCAGGAAAAGCTGGTTTTCAGATTACTGTGCGAAGAAGTCGTTGATCATCGCGCAAAAGTAAAGATGTGTACATACGTGTAATGTATATTGCAAAGTCCTTGGCACAATGGCTTTACCGTTTGACGACTTCACACGTGTCAAATTAACCTTGCGTGAATATTTAAGTTCTGTGCGATTTCTATAGTGCACTGTATTTAAAGAAGGTGTGTACTACTATACTATTGTACTATGTATGTACTAGTTACTGCTTCGGTGGTTTGCTTCGATCTGCTTGGACAATAACGACGTTTCTTTTATGTGCATGTACACGAACATTTTTCGAAAAATTTTATTGTTTCTATAATTATTTATATAATTATTAACTTCTTTAAAATTTGTTTCAATATCTACATTCTGAGGGTTATCACTTTTTATTATTAAATCAATTTTAAGCAAACCGTTATTTAAAATTATAACGCATAAATAAATTCTTGTTTTTACAAACGTATATAAAATCGTCACTTTCAGTGCTCTGTAAATCTAGTGTTCGTGAAGCTATTATTTTCATTAATCATTCATTCGACAGTTATAACAAATTGTTTTTTTTAATCATTTGACCATTATTTATTACTAGAAAACTTAAACTGATAGTATTAGGTCAGAAGTCGGATAATCATGTCAATTTGCGTGCGTGCGACGCCGCGGATCTCGTGTCATAAATGGGAATATAATTTCTCGCAGTGTCTCTCGGGAAGCAAGATTAGGGTGGATATGTATCACCCTCGCCACTCACATAAAATTACTGTGAAATTCCACGTGGGTATAATTGTCACGTTTGCTGAGATAATCATTTTGTGCTACGTTATTTCGATGAAGTTTATCGTTGTCGTGTAAAAATAACAATAATAATAATGAAACATAATAAAACGACTCGATTTTTATTTAACAATTAGTGGCACTAATCCATTCACGGAAAATGGAATAAACGTCCTTATTCAGACTTGTTATAGTAGAGATTGTGGAAAATAAATTCGGTGTCGCCATTTTTAAAGGGCAATATTTACCAAATTATATCTAGTGGTTGGTACGGTTAGTGTTGGAGTGTATATCAAACATAAATGGCGTTGGAGACAACGAATCAGATGACAGCTGAATATACAGGAATATACTGGGTGTCTCGGCTAAATATCTCCTTCGTTTCTCATGAAGGAATACCCTGAAAAATACATTTTTCTACAGCTCATTTTTTCTGGTTTTTCAAGGCCATTAGTATTTTCATCTGGGGAACGTTTTAGGTTTTCCTATTGCATTTTGAATGACCTTCAGATGACCTTTAATACCAATTGTTGTACGACTTCCTTGGTTATTTTTGCTAAATAAGTAGCAAGTAAATAATATTTTTCAAAATTTTAAAGTCATCCATGTTTCCTCTAAATGGGACTGAATATGTACATTGTAATGACCTTCTTGTGACCTTCCATATCATTTAAAAACCACCAATGGTCTTAAAAACTCGAAAAATTCGTTTTTTTAAATCAAATACAATTTCCGGTGAACATTAGTATACGTTAAAGATAAGTGGTTTAATCGAAGTGGTCAAATCGTGTTGTTCACCTTGTATACGTAAAGGTCGCCGGAAAATGGGGTGCGCGTCGTTCCAAGAAGTAGGTTAGGTTAACAGGCCCGATAAGTTGAATAGATAAACATGACTAATTGAAAACTCGAGTGATCGTCGAGTCTACGAACATTGTCCATTTGTTTAAAGTGATTTACATGTGTCTGTGATTAGAATGTTGTCTTCGTAACGTTCTTTAGACAGTCAGCCGACTGAAACGGATTTGGATTCGTTCGGTATAGTGATATTGTATAATGCAGACACCGCATACATGCACATTTAAAGTGTAATAACGACTATAACGAGTTAATGCGAATCGTTATTCGTAATGATGTTACGTGAGCATCCTTCTCAAAGAAAGTTGTTGTGCGTGTAGTCACCTGCTGCACTATTACTTATTGGAGGCCACATCATTTTTTGCGATGACAATCTACCTAACGATTGCGTTACGTCACGAGAAAACCGCAAAGGTGACTAAATAACAATATTCACAGTAATTAATTTTTCAGTTTTGTAACTGGGATATTTGTAATCAATTCTAAACGTGATCAAACGTTCTGAATTTTTTTGAAAACAAACAGCGAACATTATAAAGCGTTACGGACCCATACCTCCAAAAATATTGATTATACGCAAAAATGTTTGAGATGAAAGCTGTTCAGCACCGAGGGGGGCATCATTTGGTGGGACTTTTATTTTCCCCGGTAAACACTCCAAGGTGAGGTGAAGGTCAACTTTCTTTTTTTAAATGGAATGTCCTATTTTTTATACCATACATCGATAGAGTATCAAATTCTGAGTATAAAAGTGTTGACCTTCGTATATCCTAAACCTAATAGTTAACGAGATATTATCCAAAGAAGAAAGAAAATTGTTTCGATAATATCTCGTTAACTATTAGATTTAGGACATACGAAGGTCAACACTTTTGTACTCAGAATTTGATACTCTATCGATCTATGGTATAAAAAATAGGACATTCCATTTAAAAAAACAAAGTTGACCTTCACCTCACCTTGGAGTGTCCATCGGGAAAAATAAAAATCCCACCATATGATGTCCTCCTCGGTACTGAACAACTTTCATCTGAAACATGTTTGCGTATAATCAATCTTTTTGGAGATATTCGTCTGTAACGCTTTATAATGTTCACCCTCTATTTAGGTACTTATGGCTATACTAGTTTACACAGTGTGAGGCCGACTAACATGTACAAGTGGGCGGGAGTGATTCTACATGTAAATACAACTCGAAAAGGAGGAATAATATTATTTAGTTTGGCTCCTTCTTTTCGAGAAAATCGAGTTTAAAAAGATCAGTCAGGTGTTATAGTATACGCAGGAAGTAGAATTGGTCAGCCATGATCAGACGCGTCAGACGATTCCTATGTAATAGCACGCGTATTCGAGGCATTTTCAAACTCGATTTTCTCTGGAAGTAAACTTACCAGCCTCCTACAAATGAGTAGATCGAGCATCGCATAATCACTAAACGTTTACATGTAATCGCGCGAACAAGGCGCTGCATACAATCGCATGATCAAACGAGCTTATCTGTGCGCGCAGTTCCGTCGTTATTGTGTACATTGAGCGCCCTGCTCGAAAATGATTACAGTGCATCCTACCTGTACCTTAATACACCATAACCTTTTCAAAATTGTAGTTTTTCACAACTTCAGTGTTGAAAAATTAATTTTTCATGATCTTCAGTGTTGAAAAATTAATTTTTCATGATCTTCAGTGTTGAAAAATTAATTTTTCATGATCTTCAGTTTTGCAGAATTAATTTGTCCATTAAAAAGGACTTCCATTAAGAAGTGTTATTTTAAATTATAAAAAAATGGTTTCTTATGTACAATTAACAATTTTCTACAATTTCACTTGAATGATTTCAATTCTTTTCATTTGTTCAATCCATTGCCAGTCGGTTCTTCAGCCTGCTCGGGTAATTTGCCGAGCGGACACTATTAGACGCAGCCATTTGTTGTCAATTTAATTAGCGGAAATCGGAATATTTAACAAACCGTCGTCCGCGCCAGAACAAATAGAAGCGCATAATCGATACTCCCGAAGCCGTAATAATGCATTCTCTTATTTTCTCCGTTCACTCCGTATATCCAATGAAAGTGCATTATGAAATGGATTTATTTTTATCCTCTGACTTTGTTCCCCTTCCCCCGTGTTCACATTGATGCGGGTATCGCGTTGATATTCCCTACACATTCATAAAAGAAGGAGGTGCAATGAATGACAACGATACGAAATAATTTTACGCGATTAGCATGCCAATACAGGGTGCTCGAAAAATTTTGTACACTTCCATCGAATGCCTGAGGTGATTTGAAGAAACTTTTTCCTATGCGAAAATGGTCTTCGCGGCTCCGTTAATTCACGTTAAAATGTACATTAACACTGTTTAGTCATAACTGCTTTACAATTACAAGTTTTATAACAGCTCGCGAATTGCATCGACCAAATTAATAACGGAAAAGTAATTTATTATATCATGATTTGCATGTCATTCGTTTAAACACTGTTACGAGTGCTAATGGATAATCCTGGGGGAAACGGAACTTTTTGAATATAGTACGTCACTGAACATGCTGACCTGATTTGCCGTGTTGGCGGATTGCCATAGTTACGGGAATTGTTTAATTGTTAATTATTTGAAAACGAAGCTGGCGAGGGACACGCGTCACTCTAGATTTCCATCGTATTTGTGGAATGTGTTGAGCTGACCACTCTATAAAAGTGCTGAACTTTATTTTTTATATTTTCCGTTCCATCAGCATTCCATCATGAATGCATAAAATTCGCTGTCATAACTATGTAAATCGTGAAAATGATGCTACGACACAACACGTTAGAAATACACAAGACAAATAACAAGATAATATAATAGACTGCGGATTTTAATGCATTCATGAAGAAATTGGCAAGGTGAAAGTAAAACAGTGAAAAATTATAAAATTCTAAAAATAGCGTCATGTTGTTTTCAAGTGAAAAAATCTATTACGGGATGAAATGAATTTTTATTTAGCTCCTACAGCCCACAATCGCTGCTGGACATTTTTATTTTGCACAAAGATCCGCAGTCTAATAATAAATAATATAAATACGTCGATAAATTTGCAAAAATTCTGCCTTCTCGGAATAAAGTATTTAATTTTCGGATATGCATCATGAAACTGGGATTATTACTTATTAATTGCACAGCGAAATGCTCGAAATAATGAACGTAATTCGTATAAAGCCCAGTTGCAGAATGCAAGATCATAGTCGTCAGAGAAACGTAGCGCACGTGTTAAAGAGCTTTCGCAGGAGTTTGCTCGAGGCAATACTACGTTGGCGAGGGAGCAACACTGACAACGTGAGAACAAAGACGTCTCCCGTTAGACGAACTTGTCAGTGTCAGTAAATCCCGCACGCAATACCTAGTCTACACTTCACCTAATCGAGCGCTTGAAGTTTTTCATGTAACTATGACCAGACCTAGCCGGCTCAATAATTTGTGCAATTTCGTGTGCAGAGACGTCGCCTATGTCTTGACTTCTTGACTTATTTTATTTTTCAAGAGCTACTTCTCACTTTATTTCGCACGAATTGGCTCGAAGAACCATGTTCGTTGCAAACCTGCAGTGGATTCAAGAACACTGAATACTAATAAATTGTAATCAAAATTTTCCATGTTTAAACTGTAATAATTTCGTAAAAAATTATCGTGCGACAATAAATTTCGACTCATTTCAAAGCTGGAATCGTCTAGTATCAAAATCCATCGTATTCATTTCATTCCATGATTTTTTTCATAATGTGGCTCGCGGAAAACTGAGGGCGCGTCTCTTGCAAATGCTATACGTAAAAACGTTTGTGAAAACTCTGAACAATTTTTTTCTTCACCACCATAGATGTAAGGATTGAAGTCTCCTCTTTGCAACGAGTCTTTGAAAATTTATGTACGATTTTTTTAGTCGTTTTATCGAGGTTTGAATGAGATATGTACCCAGAATCGCCGGATTAAGACTTATGTCCCCGCTCTACCTTCCCCTTCCACGACGCTCCTTCCCCTCCCCTCATCAGGCGACTCTGGGTGTGCCTCCCACTTTGTAGCAGCATAAGTTACACCATGAGGGAACCTGTTCCTCATTTTCGTTCCATAAAGCAGTGAAAAAAACGTAGATCAATTTTTAAGGAGACGTTGTAAAGAGGAGACTAATTTTTTGGGAGAATTTGCAGCATTTGCGACCGTAGATGCTTCACCCTTTAAAACGTGTCGATTAAATCGTTCAGTAATTTTTAGTGCTTTCAATAAATTCAGAATTTAAAAATCCTATAATATTATTTTCAACCTATTAAACATACTGAGTCAGAAAATAAATTTTTATGTCACTGTAGTTTGTTAAAATTCAGGTTGAAATGTTTATTTTGCATACAGATTCGCTGTCTACTCATTACTAATTAATTATGATATTATTTCACGAGAACAATACGTGATACATCTCGGCAGGTGGCATCTCTATTTTTGTCAATTTATGGCGCTATCGATTTACCTCTATGTATAATGTCACAACATTTACCTTGTTAATGTGTCACTGACCATGAGACACTTTTACCTGCACGTTTGAAATTCTTTCGTGTCTCCACGAAGAAATTCTATTGTTCAAAGTTTGTCGCGATGTAATTCATGTGACGTATATTTAATTAATGTAACGGTACAACCGCGCGAACCAGATCAATATTTTTATTTTAGATTGTTTTTGCAGTGTACATTGCAAGGATTATATTAGTCACGTATTTATAGACGGGACGATAATAAAGTTTCAGGCTTGAAATCCTTTTGCGAAAGGCACCCGTGGCCTACTGCATTTCGCACTAGGCGCATCTGGTAATTAGGATAATTTTTATAGCTGCCAGCTAATGACAAACACGCCGCCATACGTCTCCATTTTTTCAATTTAATTCTGACAGAAATTCGGACCTATTTTGGACATAATAGGTTCGTTTAAATAATTTATTGATGGTAATCGAAATGAAAAATGATCGTATAGAAATATTGTATTTTTGAATTATTGTCATATATACATTAAAAATATTATTTTTATGTTTACAATTTATTTATGTAGAGCCTTGGATTTTTATTTATAAACAGTATATTTGCAAGGTAAACCCTTCGGTACCCGACCCTTCACCCACACGTTTCTGATCACGCGTTTTGACTAACTCTGTTTTCGTGTGTAATTTTTATAGGTTTCAATGATGTAAGAAAAGAATTATATTTTTATTTTCTATTTCTATTTATAAGTTTCGAGGATGGAAATATAAAGTTCTTTTATCGTGGGATGTTCTTGAGGTATTCTAGTATAGGCTTCTGCTGCATTTTTTTCTTATTTGAAGTCTGACGAATGGAACTTTTTTAAATTTTGCTGCGGTTTGATGAATCAAATTTTTCCAACAACTGTTACGATTGAATAAATGAAATTTTGTTGAAATATGAAGGTTCGACCAGAGGAAATTTTGGAAAGTCTGCCACGGTTTGACGAATGGGAATTTAAATAAAAATCAATATTCCTCCGGGTCCGAGGCCTCCGGCAAAAATGAAACCACTCTGTTCGCAAATGCAACCTTTGGCACCTCGCATGGGTCAAAATTGCTCAATTCTTCAATTGGAAAAGATAAATGGTCCGAATAGAAGTTTCCCCTTTAATATTATCGATACTGACCGTGTCATCGATCGAACGATTAGAGTTGGTCTTGTGTACTCTCAATTACTATCCCTCGAAGAGTTAAATAAAGCGTGGTTACGTGGCATGCGTTACGAGGTCATATTCACTACCTTTCTACATTTAACACATTACCTACCGGTGGTGTTCAACATATTATTCTGTTTTTAATATCATGTATGAAGTATCATATTTCCTCTGTCTGTGACTTTGAATGACCTTGAGCAATTATAGTCACTGAATTCCTAATGAAAGGGACAATCATCGTAATATCTGTAAAACGATATCTAAATGTTGGCAAACTTTGGTTGGGCCAATGTAGTATTTATCGTATGTAAATTTCTTGTTAATTAACCAACTATAATAATCGTAGGTCCAACAATGGATATTCGTTGGCAATTGTCATAACTAGACTGCGAATCTTGGGTAAACTTTACTTCACCGGACTCAAAATTTGTGCCTTTCTCCTATAAATTATGATGTACATATTTGGTATGTAATCCAGTAGATTTGTACCCGGGGTGGCTGCAGATCGAAGTTTTGATCCTGTAGGATCAATGGTTCAGGAGTTATGCATGCTTAAAGTTGAGCAATCTGCAGTGTTTTTGACAAGTAAGGGCGCCGCCATATTAGTTTGTAATGACGACCGCGAGCCGCTTACCGAGCACAACTGCCGGTCTTTGCCCCCCCCCCCCCCCGACCTAATCACCAACCAACTCGGTAAGCGGCGCGCGACCGTCACTATAAACCAATATGGCGACGCCCTTTCCTGTCAAAAACACTGCAGATCGCTCAACTTTAAGCAAGCATAACTTCTGAATCATTGATCCAACAGGATCGAAACTTCGATCTGCAGCCGCCCCGGGTATAAATCTACTGGATTACATACGAAATACACCATAATTTGTAGGAGAAACGCACAAATTTTGAGTCCGGTAAAGAGCAGCTATCAATTTTTGTAGACGAATTGCATAAAGATCCGCAGTCTAGTCACATAATTTTTTCGTTGTAAGTCCTGTGTTGGAAATCTGTGTAGGCGAAAACACTATGTCCCAACTAACTCCCACCTGTTAGATACCGTTGGCCAACCATAAATGCTACTAGGATTGTAATAATCTCACGTTGTATGCAATGTAAAATACAAACGTACATAAAAAAAACCAACAATTTGAGTGCAAGATGCCACCGTTTTGAAATGTTTTAAAAACGAAAGGCACCTGTGTTTATTTCCAACCCTGCGAAGGAGGGAGACAGTGTGTGAAGATCGTATCGTGGAGTATTATTATCAACGGTGGAGTATTATTCATGGTTGTTTTACGCCTTCGGTGATTGAGAAAAAGGAAGGGGAAATAATATCACGTGCAATGATAAGGTCACTGTCGGGCTATGAGACACGAATGGCTCGCATGGCTATATACCGTGCGATCCGCTCTTATACAATTTCGCTGAACTAGACCCGGTGACCGAGACACGTTGCCTATCGATCTATTTCGCACGCAGGTAATGTGTGCTGGAAGCAAACACTTTGGTCTACGCGTCTACACGGTTAACCGGGGGGATACATGTATCAACGGAAAAACTAATGTCTGTGTCTATAAGCTGATTTGCCATGGAAAGGCTCAGGCGATTACTGTCACATCGCTTAGGTATACTGTGTCAGCTGAAGAATTCTTGCCATCAGCGCACTGTTTACAGAAATTATTCGGTCTATCAAATTATTTGGTCATCGTACAGTGTGTCACGCGAATGATCTACTGCAAGCCTTTCCGAGGTCTTCTTCGTCGCGAGCCACGCGGTCCCCACCAGCAAGCAGTCCCCTACTACTTAAACCTTTGCACTCCTTTGTCAAGTGTGACTCGACATCAGAGAAAGAAAACTGTAAATAAATCGGGTTTTTATTTATTTAATTTCTTACTTTTTTGTTAAAAATAAATGTATGTTCCACAAATATAAATTACAACAATGTTTGAGAGCTGTATTTAATATAATTAGTAAATAAAATGGTTTAAAATAAGTAGCAGTCCAGGAACTGTCCTTTAAGGAAATTTCAAATAAAACGCTTAAAATAGTAGGGAATTGTTGGCAATAAAATTGAAAAATAAATCGGAGCGCAAAGGGTTAAGCCTCGAGCAATGCCATGCACTTCTGGCGGTACGATCGTCGACCATGACAAATGGTGGGGGAGCATCAACTCCCACATTAGCGGAATGGTGGGAGGACGAGCCAAATGTGACTCGAGGGCATGATCTACTGCAGTGTTTCCCAAAGTGTGGTTCGCGTACCCCTGGGGGTACAGGAAGAGTTTAGAGGAGGGGGTACGCACTGATTCTAGTGCAACAATCCTGGTGCAGCGGGAGTCTAATGTTGTGTACAAATGATGTGCACGTCTGCTACTTAATTTCTAATTGTTCTTAACGGGGGATACTCACAAGGGAAAGACCTCAAGTGTTCGACTTCGATATTGATAATTTTTTGTGAGACGATGGTACATGGATCCCTAATGATGTCTGCAAAATATTAGTTACACATTGTTTTAAAGATATAAACAATTGAACTTTCACGCAACCTGGTTACACGGCTAATGGAACTTCGAAAACTTGAGCTGCAAATCATGGTATATCAACAAGGTATGAAAGTTTAATTGTTTATATCTTTAAAACTATTGAGTAACTACACCTAATATTTTGCAGACATCATTAGGGATCCATATACCATCGTCTCACAAAAGATTATCAATATCGAAGTCGGACACTTGGCGTCCTTGCCTTGTCAGTGTTGCGACAGTTATAGAAGGGGTACACAGTTGTCGAAACTTTGAGAAACACTGATCTACTGTAACAAAAGTCACATTTTTCTATTTCACTAATCTTCGAAATATGAAAACAGGTCAATATGTTTTACATTTTGCATTTAATAATTCTGTACTTATATTTTAAATTTTTATACTTTTTGAAAAATTTAGACAGGATGAAAATGAGATTAACCTCTTACAATTTTCTTCACCGTTGCAATATTTACAGCTTATCTGTTCTCCAGAGTTACTTCAAATCTTGCCCATCTTAACGATAAAACTGAATGAGAATTAATCTAGGTCAGTTGCTGAACTGTTGACATTCGAAACTCCAATCCTGCATTAGTCAGTCTGCGATTATTCCTCATCAAGACATCATATTTATATCCTCTCTATACTGGACGTGTCTCCTGAAATTGGAACCTGAAATATCTCTGTTGCTTTTATTACGTCGAGTTATAAATACAATAATTTCTGGGAATAAGTGTTAACGATGCATTGATTATAATAATAACGTAGTAGAGTTGCATAATAAATATTAATGAGTCATTGCAAATAATCGCTGATAATTTATTCAGATGTAATCGTTGTTTATAACATTGAAGAAGGAAACATACATAATTGAAATTATTGTTTATGCATTTCTTGATTATTCTTGTTTCGAACGAATGCAAAAACGATTGGAAAAATTATAGAATATGGCCACAGTTGTATATTAGACAGTTCAGATCTGGTCTTAAGCTGACGAAGTTTATTATAGATCGCTGTCTCGGATTGTTCGGAAGGTCGATGCAACGTTAACATTGCATGAAAGTGAAAATAGCCAGACGAAACCGCACGCTGGTAGACTAACTCAGATAAGCAGCTGGGTAAATTGTCGAACGATATTTAAATTACGTTAAACGTCCCTTCAAACAATTAATCTTGTTAATCTTTTTCTTATTAATTAATCAATGACTTCAGATCTACCATTGTTGTTACATGATTAATACCTATTGTTACTGCATCGTTCGTTCCGTATTAATTAACAAATTTTGAAGTTCGAGGTCATTCCAAGGTCATGCTCTTATACAGGGTGGTCCGTTTAAATAAGGCCACCTAAATATCTCTTCAGGTTATTGTGATGCAAAAAATATTTGTTACTTAATGTGCATAGTGTCAATGGACCAAATATCTGGCAAGAATATTTTTTTCATCGGTTTTTTGATACATAACCATATTTTTTTAATTGCATCGTGTAACTGATCGAAAAACATGTATAATAACATGACCTTGATCTTCGAAAATTAAAGTTTTACCTTCAGATCAAGGTCAATGTCATGTTATTATACATAACTGAATGTATTTTTCGATCAGTTACACGATACAATAAAAACAATGTAGTTATATATCAAAAAACATCGATGACCTAGATAACTCCAAAAAAAATGACCTTTGGAAAAAAATATTCTTGCCAGATATTTAGTCCGTTCACACTATGCACATTACGTAACAAATATTTTTTGCATCACAATAACCTGAAGAGATATTTACTGTAGAAACAAATTATGTGCATATACGTAAGACTCGAATGACCTTGAAGGAAACCATTGACAAAAATACTATTACTATTGAAGACAGTGGAAACGTTTAGGTGACCTCTTTTAAACATTAATTAATTGACAAACAATGTTTAATTCACACCAAAATTCGTAGTCTGTTCATACTTTGCAGTCACCTGACATTAAAACCATTTTTACCATTAAACCAATTTAGGTCACGTATTGATTACGAGTGGAAAAACGTGTTTCTTGTAGACGGACGCAGCTATAGCTTCGAAGCTGATTTCGATTATCATTAGCACCGGAAGTGGGTCTAGAAGAACTCGTGCATAAATAACAGATCGCCAATTCAGGAAATTTCGTGTGTCATTACCTTCGAAATGTCATTTACTCGGCGGTCACACTTGACAGAATGAAATTGAATTAATCAAATCTCCTTCCATCATAATAATGAATAGATTACAAAGAGCCATTGCATAAAATCAAAATCTTAATGGCGGACATACATCATGAATACACAGTTGACTCATCTCTACCAGCACATTTTTCCTGCACTAAATAGATAATAACTACTTTATTGAATATTAAAATTGGAAACATTTGTCTCCATGACTTAAGTTTTCATAATGACAAAAAAGAAATTTAATATTCTACCGTTTCCCATTATTATCGGCTGGACAATTCCGAGAAGGCTGGCAGTTTCACAGTTAGAGAAGTCCATTATTTGACCAGGCACAGCTGTTAATGGCTAATATCGATAATGGAGGCTCGAACGTGCTCTCAGAGAAATAAAGTGGACGGAATGCATGAAATAGTGTGTCCAGAATCCTGGAATTGTTCTCAGGTTTTATTTATATTTCGTGCAGACAGAAATTTTTTTGTATTAGAAACAGACCTGTCGGGACAGAAGTGTCTCCTCTCCAAATAATTATAAGGTTCATTATTCTCATGTACAGTGACTCCCACAAATATTCGGACAGTCTTAAAAGGCGATAACTTTTTTAATATTGTACTATACGATTTGAACTTTCTTGGGAAGCTAGAGCAATTAGTTTATTACAGGACGTGAAAAAAATATTTTTCAATTATTGCAATTGTTCGGAATTGTAGAAAAAATACTAAAAGTTGCATTTCACAACGTTTTTATGCGGGCATATATTGAAAATTTAAAGGATACGTTTTGTAGATCTTTGTGAATTAAACATATTCTGAAAATTTCGTCAAAATCGGTCGACGTTGCAATGAGCTACAAACGGTTGAAGATGGTAAAAATGGCAGATTTTCACGATTTTCGGCCTGTCGCTTTTTCCGCATCAACCGATTTCGATGAAACTTTCACAGTGCATATAATTGACACAGATCTACAAAACGTATTTTTAAATTTTCAATATAAGCCCACAAAGTTGTAAAACGCAAGTTTTAGTACTTTGTATACAATTCCGACCAATTGCAATTTTCAAAATAATTTCTTTTCACATCCTTTAGTAAACTAATTGCTCTAGCTTCACAAAAAAGTTCGCATCGTATAGTCCAATTGTAACAAAGTTATCGGCTTTTTAAGAGTATCCGAATATTTGTGGGAGTCACTGTACCAACCAATACTACTTGATCATGTTGACATAGAAATTTCATCCCGTTGTAAATTTGACGACTTAACTCTGTTAGCGGAGCTGCAAGAGGCCGTAAAACTGGTATTATAGCACAGTCATCACCTATGTCACCTACCGTGGTATTACACTGCGATAGACTCCTATTAACAATTTAATCGTATCGACAATTTGAGCAGACCTATAATCCAACGTCGTAAATTAAATCGAAAGGAAAATCTCGGTGATGTTATATCTGCAAACACGGGTGTCGATGAAGAGCCATTACATGATGTAATCATTCCACTGACATATCACCTTCACTGATATGATTACGAGACTGAAAATCTAGTAATGAGTTATTAAACGTAATAAATAGACTGCGGATTTTATGCATTTATAATAAAAATTGGGACGTACAGTTTAAAGCAGCGGACATATTTAAAAAATTTAAGAACGTCACCGTATTAGTTTCAGTTTAATAAAGTAATTAAAACAAAAAAGACATTTTTATTTAGACTCTGTGTGTTGGAATCGACGCAGACATTTTTTATTTTGCATAAAGATCCGCAGTCCAGTAATAAATGAATATTGATTTTATTTTCGTTTGCAGAACCGAGGAAGACGAAACATTTTGGATTACTCCGTTGCAAGCTGTTCCACTCGCGGTTCTTGGTAACTTGGGCATGGTCTTAGGGACGACGGCGGGGCGATGACACTCTACCACCGTCCGTTGTCATCGCCAGGAGTCCCTCAGGACTCGCCCCGTCTCCCGCAACGAATATCGAGCCTGGTCCCGATCTTAGTCTGTAACAACAACCGTTATTACTGTTCTTCGGCGAGAAAGTGCACGAAAACGGACGCAGTGTGTGCGTCCGGGAGGAGGTATGAAAGATCGACCTCATCGGCCTTACCGAGATCACCACGGACAGGCGATGCCCCTCGAGGAGGTTCAAGGCTTGCTGCTTCCTCCCTCCAGAACAGGTTAGACATCTTTATTACCTAGAGGCTAACTAGAAAATAGGTGGTTACCGCTAGAACTACCGAGCACAGAAACGCGGCTGATGTAGTAGTATTTCTGTAACTGTTGTATCGTCGGACAACAGTTATAGTAGAGGTGCTACATTCTTCGTGGTGTGTCGAAATAGTGATTAAAAATAGAAAGAGGGACTGAGGTTCAGGCATTCGGCAAACAGCCTTTTAAATTTAAAAATTCCTCTTTTTGGCTTTTCTTCAATGAAAATTTCGCCATCGTATTCGTCTTGTTTTTCTGACGAGAATGACACAGTGCACGATATAATTACGATCATAATTGCTCGTGTAACTTAGGACATGACAGTTACGGTAGAGGTGGACGAATTTTTAATTTTGCTTGTTGCAGAAGTAATTATGATCGCACCTATATCGTGTTTGGTGTCATTTCAATTAGAAAAACGAGACGAATACGATGGTAAAAGTTTGATTAATGAGAAACGTCATTTTTCACTGTGTACTAAGTAGTTGTTACTATTATTACAATGCAAAAGACTTTAGACGTACTTTTGCCCGCTGCGCGTGTCGAACAAAATCGATTGTTAACGTATTATGTGAAAATAGACGTGTAAAGAAAAAAAGGAGTTTGATATCGCATAGTTTAACAAGGATGTGTCCCAGATTAGATCAATGTTATCAAGATTCGCAAAACCATCTAGTGCTAAAGTTATTAATACTGATATAGAGAAATTCCAATTTCAAAACTTTCTTTTGATAAATTGTGCGTACAACTGTATCGAGCCTCTCTATGCATCAATCTTCATGGTCTCTATCGTGTGCTATGTTTCGCACAGTTTACGCTAGCCGGACAGCTGCCTGGAAACTTCAGTATCAAGCACATCTGATTTTCGTTGAAGCTTCGAATCACCCTATTTAGACCGCACTCGGCAGTAGTTCTCTCGGGCGTACGTCGTTTACAGTTGACCGTATCAGATTCGACCCACTGGTGCTAATTAACGCGCGCGGTGAAATTGATTTGTACCTGATCGAATACTGTCCAATTTACCATAGGTCTCGACGGGTTTCGGCCGAGTTCAGAACAATATGTACAATTCCCGTGCACGCCTAGTCGGGCTAAAATCAAACCCGGACGATTTCGGTCGCGTTTAATTGGTTTTGTCACCGGCGCGGCGTTAACAGATCTTGAGGTGAAGTAAGTAGGTTCCGCGGAGGCGGCGACGTACAGAGATTCTCAAAAGCATTTCGTCATCCGATTGGGCGGTATTAATCTAAAATAATTAGCAATAACAGTTACTATAATAATTGACACTATCATAATAATTTCTGTGGAGGGGAGAGCAGGGCAGGTTGCTACAATTTCGTTATCTGGACATTGTATATGTAGCATAATGGTTACAGTGTGTTAGTTAATTGTTTCTCATGACGAAATTCACTGTTATTCAATCTTTGTCGTTTTGTAGCAGTCAAGTAAATATGTATATGTATACAGTGGTACCTCGGTATACGTCCATTTCGGAATACGTCCTGTTGGACGTGACAGATTTTGCTCGGTATACGACTTCTGTTCTGTATACGACATAAATTTTTTGTGTAAATTTTGCGTCATTTCAAAATAATTATCTCGGAGGAAAAATTAAATTAATAATCAATTATATTCGGAGTCGATGTATTATTTAACTGACTGATCATACACGTAAGGACAGTCAATTCAGCTGAGCCTAGTGAAAAGCGACAGAAGACAGAAAAAGAAAAAACACCAGAATGTCAGGTTTTATTGCAAGAGGACTCTTCTTCCACAGAATAGAATATCGTTTGTTTCTTTTGGTATTTTAGCATTAAGCAGAGTCTAAATTTAAAAATCTGTAATAAAATCTCATTTTTTACTTATGTGTTTAAACAGTGTTTAAATCATTTTACAACCCCATTAATGTAGGTATAATATCAACAGGAGTTTTTTTATACCTGAGAACGGATTAATCATTTTTACATTACTTCTTATGGGAAAGGTTGGTTTGATATACGTCCTATTCGGTAGAAGTCCAAACATCAGGAATGGATTAAGGTCGTATACCGAGATACCACTGTAACTATAATAGAATAATAAAACAAAACTAGATCATTCAAAATTTAATTTCATATGAATTATTTGTGCCTTATTTGTCAAATTTCATACGTAATGAACCCGTAAAATTCAATAATTGCATACAATATTTTAGTATAATAAATCTTTTACGAGCCATTTGCACTCGCGCACACATATCACGGAAAGAGCAATGCATGAATATTTTATACTCGCATGTGATTGTTGACCTATTTTATACTTGGTTACGAAAAGTTATTTGTTTACGCATGGTAACTGAAATAAATGTTACTTCTATCGCACTGAAATTTGGAATAATGTGTTTAATTTTACGTAAATGAATTCACGAGAAATTCAAGTTTTATTTATTTATTTTATCATACCATTTAACCCGTCAACTGTTTTATTCAGTTTTGAAAGTCTGTGTACTTCTCCTTCTTTTTTAAAATTGCTGTTGAGAATTTACATAGTTAATGTGGTCTTAAACTCTCGGCTTCAATTTCGAATCAATATCACCTCATTTCGCGATCCAGTTTATTCGAGGTTATTGAAATTCTATTTCCAAGATGTAAAATTATAGTCATTTACAGAAATATAATTACTATAGAAATAATAGGCGCTCGAGGGGACCTGACTAAAGTGTCAATTAACCTCCGTTTAACTAACTTGCTTTCCTAAGTAAAATCTTAGTCTATTTACATTCATATTTTTCATACTTCGTTACCTATATTTATTAAATAATGTACACTTATATTTTGCTACTAATATTTACTAACTAATCACTGTCATTGATCCCATTTACGCAATATGTTGTCTATTATAAATAGACTGCGGATCTTTATGCATTTGTAGTAAAATGGAGTAGATGGAATTCAAAATTGTTGAAAAATTTTGAAAATTGAAATTGTCAATGTATGATATCTCCTCAATTAAAATCATTAAGGGAAGAAATAGCATTCAATTTGGTTTCTATCTCTTGCAATGGATGTAGAGAATTTTTATTTTGCATAAAGATCCGCAGTATAATTATAAACATAGACCAACCATGTCTCGTGTCTTGTCGTTGTCGGTATGCGACGCACAGTGGTCTATTTGTCCAGAAAAAGTGGAAAAAACTATTTTAGCGTTATTTATAGGCTCAAGGTTATAATATTATATATCGTTGGATTCGTCATAAGATCAGCTACAACATTATGAAATCCAAAATACATTTTAGCATTTACAAAGTCAAATTCACCTCAATTTTTTGTAAATAAAAATTTTGTACTACAAGAATTTACACAATTTTCCTTAAAACACTTGATAATCGCCAATGAACGGATACTGTTTTAAACACTGTTTAAAATCTCTTGACTTCCAATGAAGTTTACTACTTCACGGGAGTACAAATAGAGAAAACGGCATTGAAGCTTTATTTTTCAGACCTTCAAGTACGGCGGACAACAAAAATTTTATGACACGCAAAAATTTGGAAATCAATTTTTTTCCACTTTTTCAGGCCAAATAGACCACTATGCGACGGTTCGCGCAGTATAATGTCAATCGATGTTTATGCTCTGATCTTATGGGGATGTTTCGTGGCGCGATGGTTTGGCAGTTGACGTATCAGATAGTAAATTTTGATTCAGCTTACCTCTCGGTTTTCGAAAGATAGAAAACTCGCTTTTATCGAGCGATTTTTCACTCTTCTAGACTCGGAGGGTATTTGGGAATTAGCGGGATCAGTGGCAACCAGTTCCGGTGGCGTATCTTCGTGGTTCTCATTGCAGTTTCTCTGTTTTATGGTAGGTAATCGGGGACCTCTGAATGTGACGATTGTACAGGTCGGGAAAGGAAACGGGGGCGGTGGAGATGGCGGAAGTGATTTACTGAGATTGGAACCGCCGACGGACTTAAGACCAACTCCGTCGCCCTTATCCGACACCAGTGCCACGCTGCCGTCCGACAACAATGACACCTTTAGTGGAGGTGAGCCCATTCATCTTCATTGTTTCTTTTACTAAGTCTAATGAATTTATCCTGAACAGGATCGTCGAGATCTGGAAAAGTATACAATAAGAATATGATAAAAATGTTCTACCTGGTGAACTGTTAGATTATGGATATCACATATTTGTGACAGTGGTAGAACATGTTAATTTATTCAGTAGGTTGCAAATAATATAGCAGTATTTCTAAATTCTTTTCTAATGTCTTTACGAAAGACAAATAATTAACTTTGTAAATTCCCTCTTTCAAAATTAGAAACTAACATAAGGTGAAACAATTTCCGAATTAGCTTCTGTAGCCTGCAATTGTTGCTTAAAAATTATATTTTGTATATTACATTAAAGAAAAATCGAGATCAGAGATGGCCCCGTAAGCAGAACATCCTTGCAAGATGATTCATAAAAATAAGAAAGGTGTTCTATTTGTTTCGACAACTGTAAATAAAATTTGATCAATTTCTGTACGAGAGAATCGTTTGGATTTGAATTTTTCGGACACTCGTATGTGTATCGAGCGTTTAAATATTGACGACTGGGTATCGGCTTACGTTCCGTTCGTAATAGATGGGTAACTGACGTCATATCCCGTTAACGGAAGCGTTTCAGGGGTTTGGCGCTGGTTACAGTTACGTTGATAGGTGACCGAAGCCGAGAGATTTCAGCAAACTGGTACGTTCGAGATCGATTAGATCGTGTTACACGCTGAAATATCACGATGTGTTACAAGTACACATTTTATTTATTTATTCTCTTAAAATGAGTAGGAAGACATTGGATTTGTTGTAGCGCATTGACCAAATGGTTTAATCTGCAAATGAAATGGATTGTTTGCTATAGAACTACAGGGTGTCCCAAAATTCCTTCAACAGCCGGAAATTTTAGGTTCCTGACATCATTTGAAGCAACATTTTTGCTCAGGAAAAAACCCTGTATAGGCTGCATTAATAAAAAGCGCTAATTATAATAAACAGTATTTGAACGTGACATTGTGACATATGCAGGACAGAGACGAAACGTGTCACGTGATCGGGCTGTGGTGGAAGCGTGGGGGAATAACAACGTAGAGTGGGGGACAAGTCTTAATCTGGCGACTCTGTGCCCGCCAGTACCATGGCGCACCCTGTATACTAGTTCATTTAGAAAGTTCGTAGCCTAACAATGAAATTACACGAAATAATGAGTCAAGATACATTTATTCTTCAGTATATTCTCCCTTAAACTCAATACATTTTCTCCAGCGATTTTCTAATTCATTTACCCCATCTCTGAAATGATTTTCCTCGAGACCTCTAAAATACTCATCTACGGCTGCTATAACTTCTTCATTTGATGAAAAACGCCTGCCACGTGGAAATTTTTTGAGGTTTGGAAACAAGTGGAAGTCTAAGGGGGCCAGGTATGGTGAATGAGGTGGATGCTCCAACAATTCATACCGTAACTCCTTCAATTTGGCCATTGCAAGATCATCTTTGTAAGCCGGAACATTGTCCCGGTGAAAAGCGACGTTTTTCTTCGCTAAGCCAGGTCTTTCCTCCCGAATTTGTGCATCCAGCTGATCCGAAAGGTTTGAGTAATACTCTCCTGTTATTGTTTACCCGGTTTGAAGGTAATCAATTAACAAAATTCATTTTCCATCCCGAAAAACGGATGCCATGACATTCTTTGCCGATTTTAACCACTTTGGCTGCTTTGGAGCTGAACAACCGGGCTTAGTCAACTCTGCGGTTTGTTGTCGCAATGCAGGATCATAGCGGTAAACCCGAGTTTCATCCATGGTTACAATACGACGCACAAAGTCAGTTTTATTTTTTTGCAAACGATCCAAATGTTGTTGAGAACATTTCACGCGAATGCGTTTTTGATCCGAATTCAACGAATGCGGCACCCATCTTGTCAATAGCTTTCTCATACCTAATTCATTAGTTAAGATCTCATGAACTGATCCAGTTGCGATGCCTGTGGCCTCAGCTAAATCAACCACAGTTAATCGGCGATCATCCAATACCTAATCATGGACATGATCAATCATTTCTGAAGTGGTTGCAGTTCTTGGACGTCCTGAACGTGGATCATCATTAATGTCCGTACGACCATGTTTAAATAGAGCAACCCATTTTTTTACCATTGCATATGAAGGAGTACTGTCCCCTAACACATTCACCATATCATCAAAAATTCCCTTTCCACTTAATCCTGTTTTATATAAATATTCAATGACTGCACGATTTTTCAAATTTTACATTTTTCTAACCGAAGCAAACACGTCTACTTTAATCAGCTGCCTGAAGTAAGCTATTTGACGGATCGATTTGGAATGTACGGTATGTTTACATCAAGGACGGATGTTTTCAACAACGATATGTTTTTGCTGCTACCAATATCATCTATGTGTCAGGCTACGAACATTCTGAATGACCTGGTATACGAGCGTTCAACAGATCATTGTTACACGAATATCGAATTCTATTTTCCAGGAGCCGGTCTCCGGCAAAACAAAAGAAATTGCTCGGAACTATCGGATAAATTCGGTGATCATTCGATACGAGGCTAGGGTTCGAATGCGAGTAATCATGGATTTGCTTCTCGGATATATCGGATTTGGCCGCGCGCACACGCCGAGCTTTAATTCAGCGGCAGATTGTTTTTTTGCCAGCGGACGTCCGTGCGCGCGGCCGGCATTTATTTACCAATAATTGGATTACTTGGAATCCGTGGACTGTGTTGAGGTCAGTGCGGCTTTCTCGCGGGTAGGACTGACAGTCACGCGTTGAAAGATGCCGAATAGAAACGGGCATGATTACCAGTCGAAGTCGCGCTCGATCTTGAAACAAACTTTCTTCCTTCATTTCGAACACTTCGTTCGCGAAGTGTCTAACAAGATTGTGAATAGTGAAGTGTCAGACAGTGAAAATTAACGTATTTTAATTTATTATAAAAATGTTTTAATGCTCTGGGAATTTAATTAGACAGTATTTGTACTATATTCGCGCTACAGTGGATACTCATTTTTTAAATATTAAGTAAACCGATAAAAGCTCGTTGTTATGGTAAAATTGCTTTCTAAAAATCAAGCTTATGAGAATAGAGAGTGTGTGTTTGCTAAAATTTAATTCTTCAACTTTGGTTGTGACTATGCAGTACGGGCAGCCAGACAGAGGAATTTTCATGATAGATTTTAGGAATGACGGGAACAACAACACTGCCAAGCAGAGGAGATACCTAAGAAATTCGAGTATTCGAAACAAAAATTTAAGGAAGATAAGTATTTATTCCAGTGAAAAATTCAGTCCTCAAGATACCTACCTGGTAATTCTCATTCATCCCCTATGTCAATCTGACATAGTTTTTTCTTATTTTGGACAATTGAAACAATAATTAAACAGCATTATTACGTCAACACACATGCAACAAAAATGTGAAAGTGTACGTGATTTTTAATACAAACACTTATAAGTACATAGGGGAACTTTAAAATCGGACCCCCTGTATAAAATATAATGCATAAATTCCCAGAGCAAATATCTCGAAAAATACGAATATGGAAAAATATTGTAGGTGATAGATAGAAGTTATAAGGTTTCGCGGGGGACACATTAAACTGTTACTTATTCGACTTTGAGATGACCTTTAAAAGGCTTATAAAGGTCAAGTATGAATTTTTAAATTGGAACCGAAATTTCTTATTGCCCCACATTATTTAGACTTACAAATAAATTTCTAAAAACGGCCCTTTCGTATTATTTGACACGAGAACATCCTCCTACAAATTCATTGGAAGCTTTTTTAACTACACAATAGTTGGAAGTGACTCTCTGCAGCAAGCAAACATTTTTATTTGTCAACGGGTACGAGCGCATAGCTCCGAGGTACGCCTGCAATACTCGTAAAGTTCGAAATATGTGAGTTCGTAAAACAAATATATACGTAGCAGTCCATAAAATAAAAGTCCAACAATTGCGAAGTGTAGAAATATGTGTTCGGTTTGGTCAGCGAGGAAAATCCCGTTCGATCCGAGGGAAAAGTCCATTTCGATCTATCACGGAAGATCAAAGCTTGTGTGCAGTTACATTTATTACTGTCTTACTTAGTTTGCGAGTTCAATGTCAGCTCAAGGTCAGTTGTTTCTAGGTCATTGTCGCCGTTCTTTCATATTTATTCTTCCTTCATCCGTGTTGGTATATAAATCTATAATTAGACTGCGGATTTTATACATTTATAACAAAAATAATAATTTATGCGGAACACTTTTATTTTGCATGAAGCTCCACAGTAATAGGTAGAGTCAGGTAGACTGTGGATCTTTATATCTGTATATATGGAAAATAAGAACTTTCTGTCTGAATTGCAACAAGCGGGGGTGAAATAATTATTTAATTTCTTGCTTAATATGTTTAATAGGTTGGACATAATGTAATGGTATATTTAAATTGTTCAAATGTTTTTACTGTCTTAAATTAGACCATTTTTACCATAAGTGCATAAAATCTGCAGTCTAGTGATTAATAATTTCAACAACTAAGTTTGCTATACAGGGTGAGTCACCTAACGTTGCCTCCTCAAATATCTTTGTTGTTTTTAAAGATACGTCGAATGTCTGAAGGACAAAGTTGAATGGTTCAGTGGGGCTCACATGATACCAAAAATGTTTTTGTTTTTATGTGATTTTTTTAGAGATATCAAGGTCACCTTCATTTTTTTAAATGAAAGCACCCTTTTTTAAACACCTACAATGATAGTCCCTTTCATTAGGAATTCAGTGACTATAATTACCCATGCACGTATAAACTTTCTAAGTAGCTCCTAGTCCATACAACAGACACAGAACATTACTATTTTTGCATTAACCATTAAAAATTCGCAGTCTACTCGTTAATCACTCGCTAATTTTCGAAGCCCCTTATTGGTAAACTTAGGGTTTAAAAACAACAAAGATATTTCAGGTGACAACGTTACCCTGTATATGGATAAGGCGCTACAATTAAGCAGATGAATATTTTCATGAGATGATAAATAATGCTAATTGAAGGGCTAGGAGACTACATATTATACAAGAATGATGATCGTACGATTGTCTATTACCGGCTCGGCCCTTTTTCGAATTTCCCTTGTGGTCCACCACCAACCCTCATTGACCATTCTCTGCGGAGTTCCCACAGGTCCTCCTGTCCATAACGATCCCTTCCGGGAACAGGGACGCTCCCTTAGACTTTCGCTCAAGTACTGGTAACTAGAGCAGCGCATCCAAAGTGTTCCCTCGTACAACGTGCATACTTTCCGTTTACAATTGCACGTTTCTCCGGGCTTTGCTGCACAGAGCTCGATTCTTGTGAATCTGGGTGGACAACATAGAGGCTTTTTGTTAGGATAAAATTGAGCTTCAATGGCCAGTACTCTTTTGTGAACCATAAATCAAACATAATCGCAACAGCAAAATTCAAATAAACATGTTAAATGTCACGTTGGGTGACACTAATCTGTGATCTGAGACACATGTCCCAATTACTGTGCCAGGAATTAATTAATGAATTACTTCATTTTAATTTAATCTGTTCATACTGATTCTCGAACGTTTTCATTTTATTACAATATTGTTAATATTTGCTTTACGTTGCTTCAATAAATCAATTCGTTGGACAATTCCTCATCTTTACGAATTCAGTCATTGTAAATTGAAAATATTAGATCACGCTATTTTGAACGGGCCCGGTGAACAAAAACGACCAGTGAGCCATCATTTTGCCCCGGACTGTTGTGTGTAAATGCTATGATGCCGTTCAGGCGTTGCGCTGTTAGATGGGCCACGACCTTTGGCGTGAAACCATTCAAGATCAGTAAACGACAGAGTGGTAATGCGAACGGAGAAAGGCGGAAAGTGCCGCGCGGGACTTACTCGTTTCCTTATTTTTCTTTCGTACTTTCCGGTGCAGAAATTACGATGCCCTATGCTCATGATTTATCACTAGACTGCGGATTTTATGCATTTATGACAAAAATAGGTACGTACAATTTAAAGCAGTGGACATGTTAAAAATATTTAAGGACATCAATGTATTAGTTTCAGCTTGATAGGATAATTAAAAGAAGAATACAATTTTTATTTGGCTCCTGTGTACAGCAATCAATGCAAATATTTTTTATTTTGTGATGTGGTTTCACAAAAATACAATTGATAAATGTCAAAAGTAGAGGCTTCAAGCTTTGAAACGAGCTCAAGCAGAACATTCTCCGACCTTTTTCCACGAAGTTACAACAGTTCAAATTCCACAGTTCTGAAAGAATTGTGTCCTGTTGGGTCTCTCTTGAATCAAAAAAGTGTCACGAATGTACCCGTGAAAGTTTCATAAGAAAATAGTTAAAGGCAAATAAGTTTTCAAATATTCTCGTAATATTGAGCCAAGGTTTACGTACCTTTAGGTGTCGATCCAAGATTGCTGTTGGGTACCGGCGGCGATCGTAACACGTGGGAGGGCCGTTATCACGTGAAGGAGCATCGGCGTGCTGGAAAAGCGACTTTCCAGGGTCAAGTTTACAACTTCCTGGAGCGTCCCACCGGCTGGAAGTGCTTCCTCTACCACTTCTCTGTGTGAGTACCTTCACACATTTTTCTTACGACGTATTCCATGTCTTTGATGTGCGTTAACGTTATCCGCTTCAGAGATATTTCTATACTCTGAGAGTAAAAAGATGTTTAAACATTTATATGGAACCCCAGCCCATCGAAATCATGCTTTTAGGTACTTGAGCGACGAAATTTCTTTTTTAAATATAATCTTCAACCCCCAAGTAAATTTCTAGCATCACAAACATTATCATTGGACAGCGGAAGTTGATGCAAAATAAACATTGTTTGCAAGAAACCGGAACAAAATCAAAATTTCTTTCTTGCTTTTTTTGTTTTATAATTCGGCCACCTTCTGTACATCAACGAAAATCAAATTCTTCCCCACTGCAACAATAAAAAGAATATTGCTGGTTAACCTTCGCGGAACAACTCGCCTCGTTTCCTATCTGCGGTCTGTACTTCCGTAGTTTGTCGGGCACCGTGCGCTCGCTTTAAAAGTGTATTACCACCGGATCGATGGAGTCTACAATAAAAGTTACTTTACACGTTCCGTCGCGTCGTTCGTTCTGAATGAGAAATCATTTCTTTGTCTGCCTGCGTTGCTCGAGTCGAGAACTTTCCAGCAGGCAATCTTCTTTGATAAAGCGACGCGATCGAGCGTTCCGCCTCGGCAATCCGGCCCGATAAGAAACGTTAATCACTGGCGACCGATGAATTGAGCTCGCCATTGAACGCGAAGATTCCTTTTCATCGATTAGCATTCGAGTATTTATAACGCGGGACTCCTGGATTCGCGAACAATTTTTTGAGGTTATAGGAATATAGTATATTATTATCTATATTATAAAAGAAATATAGTATAATATTTGTAGCAGACGATAGTGGTAATCTTACTGTGTAAAATAAGTGCTTGTTCGTTTTTGTACGATTTTTTTCGGCCGAGTTATTCAATTTTCAAGCGGAGATGGTATCTGAAAACTCGTAGACAGAGTCGCCAGATTGAAACTTGTCTCCCACCCTACCCTTCCCCTTCTACAACGTTATTCCCCCGCGCTTCCGCCACGGCCGGGTCACGTGACGCGTTCCGTCTCTGTCGTGCATGTGTCACGATGTCACGTGACTAATCCCGGTACTGGCAGAGAGAGTACATCGTCTTGTGTACGATATATCAAACGCGGGTTAACGAGGTGTTGGCTCTGCTTCTTCTGTTGTCTTTGAAGAACGCTGCCGCATCAATCTTTATTGTCACTTAATAAATATTGCGAAGACGGTGTTCCTGAAAGATTGATCGCGGAAACGAAGCATTCGGAACTAGAATGTACCTGTGTATATAAAATATTTACGAAATTATCTATATAGTATTTATTTATGGAAGTACCAACAAATTTATTTCACTATCTAAAATGTGTATTATTTTTAAATATTTTGTTTACATAATTTGAGAAAAGTCTATTATACTTTATTTTATTGTAAGCTTAGATTTCTGAAGTATTAAAATTGTGTAAAGTATTAATACCCGAGATTGATGATATTTAAAAAAAAAATAAAGGGTGTAAGTGAATAGAAAGAATTTGTTCAAAATTAATTAAAAATTTGGCGTGCCTCACAAGTGCATAAAAGTTATTTTGTTTGTCAGACTGTGATCATTTATTTTCATTAGTTTTGACTGTCATTGTAGTTAATTATTTTTAATGTCGGAAGGAATTGTTTAAATTGCAAAATTCAGTAAAAAATTTTTAAACAATTTAGGAATTAGGTTGTATAAAAATGGTGAGTCGATTACTATATTATTGTGTATAAGAATCCATCGGTGTTTGGACAAAGTTTCGGACACTACGTATAGATGGCGTTTAATATACCGACCTGTTCTACTTTGGCTGATCAATATTCGGGCTATATCACTTACCAAGTGTGCATACAGAAATCTGTAATTCAATTCTTCGTTCACTATCGCTTTATTGCCCGATATTTATGAAGTGTATCCAAATTTATATTGTGAATAATATCGTTTTTTGCTTTCGATAATTTTTCGTCACTTTTTCAAGATTTCTACCACAATTTCTGATAGCTGTTCGCTCATAACATAATTGAATTTTTCTGTTTAGCTACGTTTATTTAGAAAACGAATTTTTATAAATTTTTATGTTATACAGATTAAAAATTAACGTGTACACATGTGTTTAATTTAAGATTGTAATTATTTTTATAAGGGTGGACATTATCTTGCACGACTATAGAAAATAATTTTGAACAGTTTCCATCGATTTACCGTATATACTGAATGACATATCGGTATCACAAATCCAGCGACGAAAACCGCAACTCCGAGTTTCAATTTCGACCATTATGTTTCCAAACGTGTGTTAAATGTTGCGGTGACTTGCTGCTCTTTCAGAAAAAACCGCCGTTGCCCTTTTTTCCTTTGTGCGTTATTACGTCTGTGGAGAGATTAATGGCCGTCAGGATCCTGAAAAGGTAAAAGGTATCGTATTTGTACACTCCGCGTCAAAAGTAATGACAACTTAGCCGTCACCGAAAAGGTGATTCTACATATGAAAAGCAAGTCGAAAATGTAAAACCTCCCTTTTCGAGGAAATCAGTCTTCAAAATCCAGAATTTTGAGAATGCGAAGACCATTAATTTTCAAACTCGATTTCCAAAAAGCCGAAGCCTCGTATGAACAAATTGTATTCCACTTTTTATGTAGAATTAGCCCTTCTACAATTATACCTAATACTGGGACACCTTGTGGAGAACAATTGGAATCGTTTTACAGAACAATGGCTCATTTGCGACCTATGGTTTCTTTGAGACTTTTGTTCCCCGTGATACAAGTATTAAATGGTGCAACGAAAAATGATTTGACCTTGAAATTTATGCTCAAGGTCAAACACCGGTCAACATTTTTAACAGATCTCCACCGATCCACAACGACGTAGAGTGTTTCTACCGTTGCTGCGGCAAAATATTTCGTAACATCCTGTGCAGATTATTTTGGAAAAATCTGAAGAATCCACGCGTGTCTCATCATTTTGCCACAGAGTATACCCTTATGCTCGTTCGTCGAACCTGTTCGTCACGCTCGGAAAATATGGATACCCTTTTATTTCGATAAACTACAGTCATAAATTAAGAACCATTGGTACATTACCTCTTCGGAGGGATAGATTATGTTCGTGGAGAAATATATGAGGGTCAGTGTCCCAGGTGATCTTCAGCCTCCGAATGATGCCACTAAACAACATCTGTAGGGAGCGCCGAACGGAAATAAATCTGATATTACGAGGCAGAAACGGCATACGTGATACCTGACACCGATAACGCTCGCATATTTTTCACTTGCGAAATTGCTTTTCTTTTTGCACAAACAGACTTCTCGTGCTGACTGCCATAACGTGTTATTGATAACGAACAGTATGGCGAATAAATTTTACTAATTTGTAATACGTCATTTCAATATGTTTTTCATATATCTAATGAACAAATAATTTAGTCATTACTCATTACATTAATATCTTGAGGAAAATGAAAAAAATTAATTTATTATTGAATCAAACTTTTTCTTAAATAGCATTTTCACTGCATTTTGCAGTTACATTATTTTTTTTAATGAAAAAATGTATTAGGGTATTATGAACGAATTAGTTTAAAAAATCATTTGCCTGTAATTCGACAGACGATAATTTGAACAAACTAATCCAATACAATAATAAAAAGACGAATTGTTAACTTATGGATAATGCGGAGTCAACATCTCTTAGATTCGCTAGTGACTGAAATAATAGAGGAACAGTGTGAAGTTAAGTGGTTTAGCGACAAAAGTTTAAGTTCGCACTCTCCGGCGAATTGAATTTCCCGCCTTTTATGGAGTGCTCGTGGTTGTAATTAAAAATACTGTTACGATGTCCTCCGCTTGTAACGCTGAAAAATGGCTGCCACTTACAGCAATTTGTAATTCGGTTTAAAGTTGCCGTGCTGGAACGCGCAGTTCAATTCCCACTTCAGAATTTTTTTGTAAGTCGAGCGGATTATTTCGGATAAAATACTGAAAAAAAATTAAGAATATTGGTTTCGACAATATCTCACTACTGAATTAGTAGAAAACTGTTATCTCTGTGATAAACAAGTATTTTTTAGAACTTTCATAGATTCTTTCATAGATTCTTCATTTTTTAAACTCGTTTGCCTAATCTGAGAAAACCCCCAAAAATCCACGTTGACAATTATAATAAGACACAACTACCACAATGATATAAACGTGGTGACCTGATAATTTCAGTGTAAAATCATCAATCTCAAATTTTGCAGTCGAAAATTCGGAAAAAATTCACAGTGCTGTGTATCGTCAGGTAGAACGTTTAGGAATTTTTTCGTAATTTTTTCGTTGAGTAGAACAAAATAAATACAGCGTAATTCATTGAACCGTGCTGACCCTGTATTTAACTACCCTTGCGGTAGGGGTGCTGACTTGAAACTTGCCACAGAGGGTTTTGCTCGAGGGCCTTAACGAATCGTACGAAGAAAAGTGTTCACGGGCAAGTTTGACACCCTCATCCGGCTATACTCTTTTTTGTTACGTCGTCGTTGCAGCGAATGAGCGATTTGTCGAGGCAGGTCGCAGAAATAATAGCCCGCGAGTTACTTCTAACGATTGATTTTAATGAGTGATAAGAAATGAGCGGTCGGCCTAAGGACATCTCGGAACAGTTATAATGAATATAGTTTGCGCTCCATCTGCAACAACTCGCGGCGCTATCTTGATAAAAATCATGCGATTTGAAACTTTACAACGTCTATTTTTGGATTCTATATAGGGACCGTAGTATTGCGATGACCCTGTTTTAAATGAGTTCCGGTTCGAACATAAAACGACGCTCCATGGCGGAGCGGTATATTTTTCTGCGGCAGGTTCCCTTCTCGGTAGCGTGAAACCGTGGTTATCATCGACTGTAACATTCCTCACGCGAACAACTCCTTTCCGGATACCTTACAGGGTGTCTAAAAATACTGTGGGTCCGAAAAGTATTCGAACACCAAATTTTCAGATTCAGGAAACATACAGTGAGTGTGAAAAGTATTCGTACGCTCTTTAAAATAGAATAGCTTTTCCATAATTGTACCAAACGACCTGATTTTTTATAATCAATCAGAAGAATTGGTTTACGAAACGATATGCGCAAAAGATTTTCCAAATAATTATAACTTACAAGGTTACGTGCAAAAATAAAAATGACAATTTTTGAAACTTTTTCATTTGGACCCTTAACGAAAATTTAAAATATATGTTTTGTAGATCTATGTTAGTTATACACATACTGAAAATTTCATCGAAATCGGTTAACGCAGGAAACAACGACACGCATCAAAAGATAAACGATTCTGTGGATGTTAAGCAGAAACTGATCAAAAGTCGTGTAAAACTACGATTTTCTCCATTTTTAACCGCTTGTATGTCGTGTGTATGTTAATCGATTTCGATGAAATTTTCAGCATGTGTGTAACTACTATATATCTACATATATTTTAAATTTTCTTCAAGGGCCAAATAAAAAAGTTTTGACAAACGCCTTTCTTATTTTTGCATGTACCTTGTAAATTATAATTATTTGGAAAATCTTTTTTGCATGTCATTTTTTAAACCAATGCTTCTAATTGATTATAAAAAATCAGGTCGTGTGGTACAATTACAATAAAGTTATCTGTATTGTATCTAATCACTGTATCTAACCTGTGGTATTAGGTTTTTGCTTATGGCAGGCCTGTCTAATCGACAGATGAGGGGAGGGAGGACGAATTGAGGAGAAAAAGTTACCCTCTTTCTGCCAGTACCGGATACATATACGTAGAAGGGGAGGGTAGAGTGGGGGCACAAAAAATACTATTACACAGTGGAGAAGTTCATTATCATAAAGAGTTTATCTTCAGGTATCTTTCTTCCGATTTTATTTACTTATTTATTATAATTTTTGAATACAGTTTATTTCAATGTAATGGACTCTTTTTATACGAGTGGAGAAATTATAATCGAATAAAAAAAAGCAGATTTCGGGAGCACCCCGTACGTAGGAGGTTGTATACATCGTGCAGGCGTCGCATGATCCGGTTCGAGTAATTTAAATAATTTAGCACGCCACCGATCGCCTCACGAATATCCGCGAGCCGATGGACGTGCTAAATTACTTAATTGTACGCCCCGTGTACTTTTTCTTAGAATCATACTGGATAAATGATCGATAACAGGAGGAAATGACGTGCAACTTTCTCGCCGAAATTCGTGGGCTGATTTCGATGGAAACAATCTGTCATGTATTATTGTAACTTTCTGGAACAGTGTTCAAGGTCATGCGTGGTAGCACGGTTATCGCCAGATTTCTTCTCTTGATCAGATCGAGCGAGTTGCAAACCTCGATAACGCTTGTCATTTTGAAATTCTATGCGCCGTTTCGTGCCACGCTCCGTGCGTTTCATGCTGGAGATTATAATTGGCATCGAAATATGATCCAGATTATGCGAGACGAACGACCGTCGCCACTCTTTCCTGCTTTTCACTGCGAACTTTTACCTCGTTTGGAGAATAATTTATTTATTCAGAAAATTATTAGAATTAGTAGTACTAATTATCAGAAAAGATTGAAACACCAATGTATTATTTTCAGCTTAGCAAAATGATCAAAAAATGATAGAACCCTTTCCTAAGCTCTTGCATCTTACACTTGATGCACAAAAGAAAGAAATTGAATGGTTTGAATGTATTGGGTCAAAATGGAATGTAATGTCTTCATATTTTGAATTGTAATGTCTTCATATTTTTTGTATACTTGCTTATTTACTTTTGCACCGTTTAATCGTTAAATTTTCAATTTGCGACCAAGAAAAATCGTTTCCCAAGCCACCTGTTGATTGTTATTTTCAAAATGTAGTCACGTGTTATGCTCGTACGTCGAAATAATAGTCCGTTGTTTACAGTGAACAGATTAATTAGTTGTCAGCGGCGAATGGAAAAGCGAGCGAAAACGTTCGAACGATTCGGTTCCCGTTGTTATAACACGAACTCCGACAATGCGTCTGCTATTTCCGAACCGATGAAAAACCACGCAGAACCGGGAAGCATTATCGATCAACGCGTTCCGTTCCTGCGATTGCCTCGCTGCAAAGCGAGATTTCAATATCGCCCGAAAAGAATTCGCTTTGAGCTCACGTGCGATATTGGAGAGGCGCACAGAGTGCTACTATCACGTTGATCTATCCACGAATTCTCGAATGATCGACAAGTCATTATGATCTTCAATGAACATCCCTTCGAATCTGTTTCAATCACCATATATTCAAAAGAATTTGGTGCTGTACAGTGAAGTATCAAAGTGTATACAGTAATACCTCGATATACAGCATATCCCAAAAATGTTTTGCAATTCCATCAAATGGGTGATTTCTGAGGTCATTTGGAACAACTCTTTCTTCTGCGAAAATGTTCTTTGCGGCTTTGTTAAGGAGTTATTAGGTTGTAAAGAAAGAAATGCAGGATTTTTGTTCCTTTGTTGTAATTGCAATCTTATACCAATAAAAGTTTACCTTAATTTAATGAGTTATATATCATTTTAAAGCTTGTTTTACGCTCTATTTAATTATGCTTTCGATATTTAATTTTATTCAAATTTCTATTTAAATTAAGGTATTAAATTAAGGTAAATATTTATTGGTATAAACTTGCAATTAAAACAAAGGAACAAAAATCCTGCATTTCTTTCTTTGCAACCTAATATTATAACGAGAAACACGAACCAAGCAGAGCGCCACCTCTTTTTTTTAGTTTAAAGACGTGTGGAAAAAATACCTTTACATCCCCCAGGAGTGGGAGGGTAGTGTGGGGCTCGGGGGAAACAGGTCTTCGGTTTCGCCAATACCCACTAAAAAAACCACACGTCTAGGACTGAGAGCCCTTTTCTCGCTCTCTAATGTCCTTGAGGACAGTCAGGGCCCCGCTTTTTGCATTTCTCCTGACTGCCTCATTTCCCGGATTCATTCCACTCCTGTTCTTTGCTCAAACAATAAGAGCGCTACCTAGACGCGTGTTGGCAAATACTGTGTGGCGCGCCATCAGGTTGCACTGATTGTGAACCAAGCGCTGGTGGTGCGCCGCGATGAAGCAACGAACAAGAGAAGGAGCAGAAACTGATTAAATTGAAATCTCACTTATTCCGTCGTAAATTCACTTGCTGCTTCGAAATGTGTCACTGGGCCACTCGGTGACGAACTGCACAGCTGGCATCAGGTATACGGCAGTGCCGAAAGCTAAGAGACGTGCGGTTAGGTCCACGAACTGCACAGCTGGTCTCAAGTCAATTATCCTAACCGATAAATTCACACAGGTGCCGCGAAACTTTTTCACACTCACGATCACTGATTTTTCGCGAGATTTTTCTGAAAAATTTTCAGAGGGAATTCAAAAACGACGGGATCGTCAAACGAAAAACAAGATACGAGAAATGTCGCTTCAAATGACTTCAGGAACCGCTCACTTCATGGAAGCGAATGAGTTCTGGGACACCCTGTATGCAATTTATCTGTATATAATTTTTTATGAAACTACACAGGCTTGCGAGACAGCCAACAATAATACATACGTATTTTTGTGAACTGCAGCAACTCGAGTGTAAAGCTACGCTCAAACGTTCGAGCATCAAACCTCAAACTCGGGATCGGTCTAAAGACATAAAAAATATTTCCATGCATACATATTGTTGCAAAAATACGTATCTATTATTTTTGACTCCTCTACAAGCCTGGATAGTTTTATTCGGAGTCTGGTTTGGTCCGCAAACATCCCTTGTCAGTGACAAAGAGATTCAGTTTCAGTTGTTTTTCTACATTCGGCCATTCTATTTTATTAACACGACGATTTTTATTAGCGTTTATGTATGCATGAAGTTGCATAATTGCTTACTTCATATGAAGTAACTTTTTGCTTTGCGAAAATGTTTTCCGCGGCTTCGTTAAGGAGTTAACGAAAAACACCTACCAATTAGAATGCGGCTACAGCGGACGAGTTTCTGCTCGGCCAATGCCAACGTCAGGAATAACTTTACTGAACCTACATTTTTAGGAATGTTAAAAATCGTTTGCCAATGTTGTACTGAAACATTTTAAATTAGGAAACACCGCTTCCAAGGCAGAGTTGTGCAGAATTACAATTGAATTACTCCAGGAATTATAATTACAAAGTAATTGAATTACATTGTAATTCAGTTATATTGTTATTTATAATTCAGATCTCCATTCAATTAAATTACAATGTAATTCGTAATTGCAATGGAGTACAATTATAAAATACATTGTAATTCAATTATATTGTAATTTATAATTCAGATCTTCATTCAATTAAAAATACAATGTAATTCGTAATTGCAACTGCGTACAATTCTAAAATACATTGTGATTGAATTACATTGTAATTCAGTTATATTGTAATTTATAATTCAGATCTCCATTCAATTAAATTACAATATAATTCGTAATTGCAATGGAGTACAATTATAAAATACATTGTAATTAAATTACAATGTAATTCGTAATTGCAATTACAGTACAATTTTAAAGTACTTCGTAATTCAATTACATTAATTACGAATTACGACGTAATTAAATTAAAATTAAAAATGAAAGAATGATAAAGTAATAGGTAAGAAGAGGTTGAAAAATCCATGTGTAGGTTTGGAATCCAAGGAAGCCCATTTTTGGGACACTCTGTATTCGTCATCCGGTGCAAGTGCATTAAGGGTGGAAAGTCATCCGAAAGGGGTTAAGCAGCGATTTGTTTCGTTTTTATTTATTTTCAATAATCGCGTTATTTGTCTAATTTATTTTTAATCAATGAAATGTAACACGCGTCCTTCCGGTAGACACTCCGTTCATTTGAATAGACGTTCCAGAACGATTACTCGGCCCGGTGCATGTTCATTAACGTTCTGATTCGATGGATCTGTGGACGTTCACTCGCGCACGTGTCATTGCGGGAAACGAGGGCCGTGTGCACCGAGAAAACAATTGTGACAGAAAACGGGGAACACGCGAGACTCGCTAACCCGCAAACAGCGAGACACCCCATTCCATAAAAGCCATCAGTCCATCAGGCATCAATAATGCAGAAGGGTCGCGGCGTGGCCTTGCCGGTGAGATATCGACCCGCGTGCGAATATCGATTCTTCCCCGTCCGGTGGAGAGGCACTGTAAAGACCCCTGCTACAAAGTAACTACCGCTGTTGCGTTCACCTTGCGGCTAGCCACTTTTCCTTTTACCTTGTAACCTTTTTCCCCAGTTTCCCGGTTCCTCCGTGGCCGAGTCCGTGACAACAGGGGAGCAACTTGCCGGTGTCCCATCACTCAAGAAATTTTTGGCTCTTCGTCGGGAGATGTGCTTGATCAAAAATGTATGCTGGGGACACTCTGGGGTGAATTAATACACAGGGGGAGGTTTGATATATTTTTATACCTCCCATGTGGAAAAGAAAGTACTCCTTGATTTATTATTGCGAGATTTAGAACTTGTAACAATAATATATTTCAAGCATACAACACAATAATGGAATTATTTCATTATCCATTAATTGGAATACTGAATTATATTTAATATTCATCTCTGCCGACATGGTGAATTGTAGTGAGATAGTTCATCTAAATACTCAAATAGTTATATCAGATGATTGCATAAGTTCGTGACCGATTTGAAAATAAAATTCAATGGTTAAAGATTGGTTACATTAAAATTAAAAAATCGTTAAATCTTCTACAATTAGAAAAGAATGGTGACTATGTGTATAATTGATTAATAAAGTTGTATTCTTTAATATTTAACCACAGAATTTTATTTAAAAATCGGGTGCGAACTTATGCAATTATTTAATATAATCAGTTTTCTTTCATCAGATTAATACTTCTTCAGTGCATAGGAAAGTATAGGGTTCCAATTAAAAAATCAAAGTTGACCTTCAAATCTCCCAGACGCCTCCACTTATGAAGAAGCCACAACAAGCAGAAGTGTAGAAATAATTTTTTTGTACAATGCATAATTCGGAAGTTATTCGAGGTGATCAATTTCGGTGACTCGGTGTCGCCAGATGAGGGGAGGTAGCACGAGCTGAGGGACAAGGTTTAAAATTTTGAATTGCACCAGCGACTGTAGGTTACTTTTGTTGACCACTCCATGAACTTACTGAACTTTCTATCTCGCTACACGTTTCGTCGTGAAGTTAATTTGCGTAGGCGTGGAAGCATTTATCTTGCCACTCCACTTTGCATCCTGCGGTAGCACAAATAAGCAGCGAGCAATTCTCTCGCAGCAAATGGAACTCCGGGGAACCGGAACGATAGGTAGCAAGGAGAAAAGTATCGACGTTCGTGCTTAGTCGGTGTCTGGAATAAAAAGGAGCAATTTAACACAGACCGCAGGGCTATCCCGTGAATATCGATGTTTCTGGTACTCGTCCGGAAAAGCCTGTGGCTGGGAACGGATTCACTTTGTGTCGTATAGAATGCCAGTTTCGATGACTGCCCCTTTTTTCCCTTTGTGTATCTTTCTCTTGGCTTTCGCTTCACACGTTCTTTATTTGCATTTCCCGTTCGTTGCGACAAGTAAATTGATTATTACGTACTGCTGCCGCGTTCCGGAGCCATTTCAAAGAACTCCACGGTTGCTACCAAATGCAGTTCTTTCGGTTCACGTATTCTTCACTAGTCCGTAGAATTTCTACGTGCATCAAAGAGAGTCTACTAGATTTTGATGAAATATGAATCTGTCGTAAAACTCGACATTCTGAACAACTTTTTCCTCTACGTGTAACTGCCGCTCGGCATTCGTTTCTGAGGTATTCGCGAAAATCTGAAGCTACTCCGTAACTGTCGCAAACGTCTCTTCTATAACTGTCAACACTTTATCTCCACCACTGGGGGATCCTCCTTGGAACCAGCCAAGCGACAAGCACGCTCGACCACCGAGCCAGCGAGGGGTATCTGCCTTAAACTAATGCAAGCGAAGAAAAAAATGGCAGCTTCTTAAATTTATGATCCTTTTTCATGAAACTTTCCCCATAGTATTCGTCCCGTTTTTCCAATTAAAATGATACAGTGAATAATGATTTAATGTCATTCTTTGATATAGTAATGCAGTAATGCAACATAAAGCTGGGGACATTTTTAGTGGCATAATTCGGGAGGGGGAATTTATAGGTCGCGTTAATACTCGACTGACTCCGTGTGACGGCGTTATCGGAGTCAGACGCTGGCCGCAGGGCACGGTTCCTTCAGTGATGATGTGCCTCGGTCACTCTGGATGTCTCTGATGTACTTTGTTGAATGGACATCGAGATACGGCGTGTGAATAAGAGCGATGAAAACTTCGCGTCCCACCGTTATTACCAACAAAGTTGGCTGCTGATATCTTTATCAAATAACATTCAGTTGGAGCAACGTGACGATACTAGAACTTCTCCCTTCGGAAGTAACTCGGAAACGCGAGAGCGCAGAAACAAGCCACAGTCAAGTATGAATAATTAGAAATATTCGAAATAGAAAAATCTAATGGTGTACAAATTAAATGAGACGTTGTTGGTGATATTTATAAACAATTTATTCCGAGTTTTCATTTTCAACACTTTGTTCGAGCAGTTTACGAGTAAATTTAGGTGATACCGATGAATGATAGATTCTGTAATTTCGATGTTGAATAAAGCGAATGTTTGCTAGAGAAAGACGGTAATACGTTTAGTTCTGTAGTTATGGCAGACACAGTGCACGTTTATTGTTAAATTCCCTGGACCCGAGTTGCTCTCATTGTCAGAAGAATTTCTGTCCGCTGCGCTTTCATGCCACTCTGTCTCCCGAGAGTTAACGTTAACTCGAACCTGCCTAGCGAATTATTAATCGTGTGGTGTTAGCAAACCCGATGCTCGTAGCATGTGCGCAGGTAAACCTACGTATTCGAGTAAACTGTGTCTCCCTGTGCTGGTGCCATTGCAATTCCTATTGCATTGTGCTTCGCACAATCACTGAAAGATTTCATATTGGTTTGAACTGGTCCGAGACTAAATAAATCCGCGTATCATAAATATAACAGCCCCGTCAAAATTTAATTAGTTTAGTTAAATAGAAGATAGTGTGCTTGAAAAACTTCGAAGAATGAAAAAACTTTACCTAGAATACATACATACATACTGTTAGGAGCAAAACTGATCTCACACACTTTAAATCAGAATAACTTTTTTATGAATTGACCAAACGACTTCAATTTCTCTGTAAGGCTAGATGAATTAGCTTAGTAAACGACGTATAAAAAATATGTTGAAAAAATGCATTTCGTCGGAATTGTGAGAAACAATAGTAAAAATTGATTTTTACAACTTTTTTAGCTGGGCTAATAACGAAAATTTCAAAGATGTGTTTGATCAACTCGTATAAATTATATGTATACTTTCTGAAAATTGCATTGAAATTGGTTAATTGGTTTACGAGTTATAAACGATCAAAGGTCGTAAAAATTGCAATTTTTCAACATTTTTGACCTTTTTACCACTTTTGATCGTTTATAACTCGTAAACCAATTAACCAATTTCAATAAAATTTTCAGGAAGCATACATATAATTTATACGAGTTGATTAAACACATCTTTTAAATTTTCGTTATTGGCCCAGCTAAAAAAGTCGTAAAAATGAATTTTTAATATTGTTTTTCACAATTCTGACCAAATGCATTTTTTCAACATATTATTTAAACATCATTTACTGAACTAATTCATCTAGCCTTACAGAGAAATTGAAGTCGGTTGGTCCATTCGTAAAAAAGTTATTCTGATTTAAAGTGTGTGTAACCAGTTTTGCTCCTAACTGTATGTTATTTTATATAATTTTGTTGAGAGAATAATTGCGTTTTGACCCAGGGTACCTTTTGCACTTTTTGTCCTCGTGGCAAGTAGAATACATAAAAAAATTTTTTGACCTTTTGACCTTGAAAGTCAAGGTACAGGGTAATCATAAATAGCACGGTAACACACATGGTATATCGTCAGTAAAACATACGCAGAGGACAAACTTCCCGAGGACACGCGTTTCGCTAAAAAAATCTGGCGCGAAAACGCGAAATGTGAAGGTTCATGTTAAATTTATTTGAGCCACGCCTCGTCCAAGTGTCACGTTTGATTTCAAAGCATGCCGCGACCTACTCTTATCCTTTTTCTTTCTCTCCACTTGATGAACCCTTTTCTTCGTTTGTCCTTGCGAAAAACTCGCAAAGACTTCACTGTCTACATTTTTAATAATATAGTCGTTAAACTAAAATTGATAGGTCAGCAGCAATCTTGAAAACATACGGGGCTTTAGTTAATTTTATGAACCTCTTTTAAATAATGCTTTATCGACATTTTCCATCCGATGGATCGCCCCCCTCCAGCCCGTACTATCATCCTACCTTAATCGTTCTAGGATTACTAGACTGCGGACGTTTATGTAAATTAAAGCATCTATAGATAGATTTGATGAAAATCGATTTATATATAGTGTGTACTATAAGTTCATCAACTAATCAGTAGATTCTAATGTTGAGATGTTGAGATGTTGGCATTATTACCATTTGTAATTATAATCAACACATAATTTAAACTTTCCAAAATATTTCAAGTTGAAATAGTTTTTAATGTTCTTAGACAGGTTTCAATGAATATTTTTAGGAAAAATAAGTCTTCAGTTTCTCGTCTGCTATATCATGCAAAAATATCTTGGGGGAAGATACTAAATAATGGTGTGCGGAAGTAGAATCTTCAAGCTTTAAAGTGAGTCCAAATTTGTTGCTGTACGATTGCTTTTTGCGAAATTATAATAGGTTTAATATCGTCATTTTCTCGAGAATCGTAAAATTCATGTTCAAATATTTTTTAAACCCACTGTACTTTAACGAGAACGTTTGTTTTTAGAAATGACTGTTATAAATTATAATTATTACAAAAAAAATTCAATATGTCGACAAATGGTTGACACACGTGTTTTCTATTATAATCATTGCACATTCTAGGAGTAAAAGTGACTCCAGATTCAAGATTAAAGCACATAGACAAGGAAGGAAGACTTTTCTTTACTAGGGCAGGCATGAATAGGGATTAGGGAAATGTAGATTCGATGTTGGTGGCAGGTCTCTCGGCAAGTGGGAAAGGTTCTACAGTTTTCATTACAAACAACAGTATTCAGTTTACAGACACTTTAGAAAACCATTTGAAAGCGTCTTAGGCAGATTAGATTGATGAGAAGGGTCTATCTAAATGTAGGGGGCAAATCGCCTGGAAGCCTATTTTAATCGAACATGTTCGATAACCTACCAAGAAAAAACATGTTCTACCAAGTTTCAATCTTATAGCTACTCTGTCGAGATAGTTACAGGGAAAAATCGAAAGACCATTTTTTCCTCCATTCAATAACAATTAAAAATTCCTTAAAACTTTGAGGCATCCAACTATTACACAATTTTCATTTGTAAACTCTCGATGTGAAAAATGTAGAAAAATTTAAAAATATTCTAATTTTCATTTCGTAATTTTCACATCATATTAGACTAATTCGCATTTGGTAACAAGACAAGAGCATTTATTGTCTCATGAATATTTTTATAAAACATTAACTTATTTGTAATATTTATTTTAAATAACCTTGAAGTACCATATAAAAATTGAAGATGGCCTTGGCAATAATGAAAAAGAAAATTTTCGAACTTTCTTCATTGCAATGTACAGCCACTCGAAAACTGATTGATTGTTTAAAATATTTTTTTGTTGATTATCGCAAGCACTTAATTGAAAAATCGTGAAAAGTATTACGTGGTTACACCCTGTATAATTTAGGGATGTAAAATTCAAACGTTCTCTCTCTCTCTCTCAAAAGATGCTAAAGAGACATTTGTAATTATCTTGCAACAGATTAGCAAGGAGCAGTGCACAGAAAAATTGTCTGACGTCACAAGAGGCCCCCAGGATTGCCGGATTAATATAAATGATTCTCTTAACGATCGTATCCACGGTTTTGATTGCATATTTCCTGCAAAGGGTAGTAGATTCATCTCGTGCTATAATGTGATCGTTAACGAGCTCGTCGTTAATGCTTGTATCAATAAACAAAATAAAAAATGGCCGCAGAAGCGCCGCAAACGAAGATAGGAAACCGTACGACGTTTTCTGAACGACGCTCACGCTTCGATGGCGATCCTAATTGAACCGCGTCGTGAAGGATGCATGCGAACTTTCGTGTTCTCAATTTTATAATCTGTTGCTCATTTCAATTTCCCTAAGCTACCGACTGCACAGAATAAACGAATCAGGCGTAATAGTGCTCCTCGTCTGTATGTCGTTATAAAGAAGGAGCATAGATTGCCCTGATGAAGTAGTTTCCACATAATTAATCATCCTTCTAATACCGTGTATACGTTTATCAACGTGTTTGTCTTCTTTAGCGCTATCGTGTTGAAATTAATTGGACCGAAGATCTTCACGAATATTATCGGCTGCATACCTAGTTTTATAAGCAATAAAACGAGGACAATTAATTACGTGTGACTAGATTGCGAATTCCTTTGCAAGTTTTTATAAAATTTTATGAAATTTTTAACATTGTACCAATGTGACAGTTATGGAAGAGTATTTTAGAAATTTGTGTATGCCAAAGATTGATAAAGATCCACAGTCTAATCGTGATGAAATTTATTCTGAAAATTGTCGTGTAAGAATTCATGGTACACATTTCTACGAAATAGAATTTGTGATTATGTTTCATAAAGCAGTATTCATGCAAGACGTGTCAAATGAAAATTAAGGGAGCACTACAAGAATATTTAGGTTGAAAACACGTTTATGCTCATAATCCACGATTCAGTCATACTCGGGAGAAAATTCTATCAGGAGAAGTAGTTTCGCGTCGTGATTTCGAGCTTTCACTATGAAATAAATACGAACTCGTTGTCGTGGTGGCAGGAAAACTAATTTAGGTAATGGGGTGCCGGGTTGCCTCGCGTTAGATCACAGAATTGTCAAGGGTTTCATTACGGAACTAATGTATTAAGATTTTTCTATTAACGAAGGGCACGGAGATGGGAAACTGCTATAAGGGTTACAGCATTCAATCAAGAAAGTATTTTTCAGCACTACTAATTTCGTTAAAAAAAAAAGCACAATGATAAATTTCGACTCATTTTAAAGCTCGAAGTCTCTACTTTCGCAGACCTCTATTTATTTTCATCTCTATCGTGCATGTGTCACAATGTCGCGTGACTAGTCCCGGCACTGGCAGAGAGACTGTAACATTTTCCCCTCAATTCCGAAATATTTATCGTTTTTAAATTAATTTCGATATTTCCGAAGTTTCAATTCTCGTCAAATTTTCTTCAAAATTTTTTCGGGAACTTTCTACGGACGAGCTAATTCCATTACCGATTGAAAAGAAAATGGCGTCTTTTTGTATTTTCGAGGTGGATTCCTGTTTTCTTCGGTTATAAAAGGAATTTGAAACTCGATCGTTCTGGCTCTAGAAGAGAAAGCGAGCTAGCTAGGTCCTCTGAAGTAGGATGTGCAGAGGCGCCCATTAGCGGCCTGTTTGTATACTCCACCGTCGTGAAGGGTACTCTTTCGAAGCTACTTCATCTTCTGGTAAGGAGCTGACCTCGCCGAGCACGAGCTCCCATTGTCTCCGAAGTGAAGTACATCTTTGCTGGTCGGGAAGAAAAGAAGTTAATTCTATATGAACGTGTCTCTTTCGCGTTGTCACCTCCTTCCGTCGCCGTCGGATTCCTCTCCTTCCCACGTAAACACTTCAGAACGAGCGATACTAAGGCACACTGACATCCAAAAAGTATTTAAAATAGATTTCAGATTCCCGAAAAATTTTTGATAATTAAATTGTGATCATTTCGTAAAAAAAAACAGGACAACCATACATTCTGGACTCATTTGAAAGCTTGAAGCCTCTATTTCCGCAAAGCGCTTTCCAAAAAATTCTGCAAATTCAAACGTCTTCAAAAAATGTCGTGATTAAATTTATTTAATATTTATAATTAGAATATTCATTGAATTAAATCGTACGCCTTTTGATTTAGTTGTGAGTAAGTATAATTATGTATGATGAGATTTCAAATAGCTACTTAATATTGCAAAAAGAATACATAATTATATTATAACAAAAATGTTTCAAATAGTATTGATATTAGTAAAGAATGATTTCGAAATTACTCAACGTAACATTTAGGGAATACTCTCGGAAAATGTTTCTATTTCTCGTTTTTCTGAGCACTGTCAGAGTGCTGTAAAACCGGACGTTGTGCGTGTAACGACGTAATATTTAGGTGAAAGCGTGTGAACGACGACTAATTTCACCGTGTAACCCAGTAACAGCCACGTGTAAAGCATCGAAAACCACCCTCGACACAAGGCGGGCGCAAGATTGAAAGCCGCACGATCCGTGTACGGGGTGGTCGAGGTAAACCCGGAAAATTCATTAGATATAGAAAAACAGTTGAAATTCCGGGAAAATATTTATCTATTTATTACTTGATGCTATTTTACATTTTTTGACTATACAGGGTGTCCCAAAATTCCTTCAACAGCCGAAAATGGGAGGTTCCTGAGATCATCTGAAGCAACATTTTCCTTTGCAAAAATGTTATCCGCGGCTTTGCTTAGGAGTTATTAACGAAAAACACGAACCAATCAGAGCGCGATCTAGACGCGAGTGGGCACAGTCTAGTTGGCGCGCCAACTGTCTATTGGCTGACTGTGCCAACTCACGTCTAGGTCGCACTCTGATTGGTCCGTGTTTTTCGTTAATAACTCCTAAACAAAGCCGCGGATAACATTTTTGCAAAGGAAAACGTTGCTTCAAATAACGTCAGGAACCTCCCATTTCCGGCTGTTGAAGGAATTTTGGGACACCCTGTATACAAGATGACAGACGTCAGTTCGAGCACCTACCATAGTCGCCAGATTAAGACTTGTCTCCCCACGCTTCCACCACGTTTCACCTTTGGGGAGAGTCTCAGGAGACTTCTTTTCAGCTTCCAATAACAGTAGGTGCCTATTGAAAAATTATTTCGATAATAAAAAAGTTACTTCGAATAGATTCAGGAATCAGGCCTCCCAAAGAATTACAACGTCCTTGCGACACCCTGTATAAGTTGTGGAGGAGACCGAACGGGGCTGCGTGAAAACCAACGAAAAAATCACGTGTCCTGCAAACCGCACGCTAGGGTAGCCACCATTAGACTTGCGAAACGCGAAACACTCGATACTCACGCGAGCTGATCCTTTTGCGCGTATAATCCAATTTCCTCGTTTAGCCCAACATGGAAATTACGAAATTCCTCGGCGCAAATAACTACCTCCCGAAGTCGGTCAAACTGGCGGCCGGAATATTTTTCCGAACGTCTCTCCTTTCATTTTGAGCATGCAATTTAAACGGCTATTTTTAGAGCATGTATGCAAATGTTTCGAACATTTTTACCGCGATATGCTCGTTCACGTTTGTGAAACCTTTGAGTGAAAGAAACTCTGTTGTTAGCTAATCTTCGTCTAAAAGTTCTTGATATTTGTGCAATATAAAAATAATTAATCAAGTCATCTTTTAATCGTGAATGTCACACAACAAGAATATCTGAGTTTGTAAGTGAAAATTTTTGAAGTATTGAGAAAGAAGTTACTTCAAAATGGAATGCAGCTCTGCTTGAAAATTCCAAATATGAGACAATATCACAAATCCTTCAAATTTTGTGAAACTGTTGGATAACAAATAGAAATTGAAAATCTCAAAATTAAAACATAGTGTAACATCGAGCGATCATTTTTCACGTATAAATAAATTTTAAGTGATCGTCATTACCAATGTCTACAGATAGATAATATGGAAGAAATACTATTAGTTTACAATCTATTTCTACCATATATTTTTTAACAAAAATATTAGTACTGTGAGATAAATTATCCGAAAAGTTTAAAAAATAATCTCTCTAAAAAATGTCGTAAAAGTCGTCTTATCTTCTGCGTTCTAAAGAAACCTCTCTCCTCAATTTTGAAGATCAATAATGTTGGTATAGTTCAAATTTTTATTGACTGCTACATAACAAAGGACAAAAATTGATTCCTCGGTTGCATGGATCTTGCACGGAAACGGCCGCAACACAGGCCGGCGAGAAAATCAAATCCGGAAAGTCCTCGTGAATTATTCGACACTGTGTGTGTGCGCGTGTGTATGCTGCAGTTGATATACCTTTATAAATGATTCCACATATCCTTTGATAAAACATTGAGAAAAAGAGGGAGCCGTTGTCTTGTCTCGCAAGAGGATCTGCAATTTCGCGAGGAGGAACTGCTAGCCAGTTCTCCGCACTATAATTTCCTTTGGTAAACTTTGTCCGGGCGTAACTTCAATCCCGCGGAATTTTCACGCGCATTTATCTGCCACTATTCGCGCCAATTCAATTGAAACAGTCTTTCTAGTTAGTTTTTCAATTTTAGCGATAGTTAGCATAGAATCTCTTCCCGCAATTGGAATATACCGTTGAATGGAAAATTAGGTTTTTCTGAAAAATCCATTTATGGAAAATAATGGAATAAATTTTCTCGTCCGAGCATCCATTGCAGTTTTCTTCCGTTATAAGACGATGGCTGGGGACCGGCTTCGGACTATTCTTGACATCGTTCTTGAGTGGGCTGAGAGGTTGTGGGTCCCCTTTTTTTTTGTTTAAAGGCGGTGGGGAAATGCATTTTACGCACACCCTCTCCAGATGACGGCCGGGGGGTAGTGTGAGGCTCGCCTTGCCTGATAAAAACAAGAGGCGAAGGCATACGCAGTAAAACCCCACCGCCCAGGGGCCCCTTCTGAGGTCCCTTGTCCTCCAGTACTCCAGTCTGAGACTATAATCTATAGTTGGCCCGAGATTCGCAATCCTATTTAGGTAAATAGATTGTGAGTCCCCTGTTTTCTATTGGATCGTGATCTAGAGCAGGCCCGGGAAACTTGTTTCCCCACTATCAGTGTACCGTGCCCCTAATATCGAGGGGTAGCGATCTTCTTATTTCGAAACGAACATCGTCGTCTTATATAAAAAGAAAACTGTATATTAAAAATGACGGGCAGTAAATTTAGTGTCGTCACTTTTACAAGGTAACATTTGCCGATAATGCTTGGTAGGTTTGGTGCTAACTGGATGTTTGGGACATGTCATTCTCTTCCGAAGTTCTCGCACCTGGCTACGAATTAGAGTTTCAGAATCGTTATTCATGTTCACGGGCACGGGCCAGTAAATCCGAAAAGATGGGCCAAGCATGTGCTGGCTCCAAGATGAAAGTCGTAGGGACCTTGCAACTGTTGGAAGATCTCAGGAGCCGACTCGATTCCACTAGATTTGGAGGTCAAATTGGAACAGACACCTGTGCTCAAAAACCATCGAAGAACATGTGCGCTTCTTCTGTCCCGTTCGTTCTCTCCGCATGATCCTGATCCTGATCCACGCTCTCCTCGATCACTTCCTCGGGCTTTCTTTCTCCTCCTCTTCTTCTTCCTTTTCCGCCTAGGTCACTCGCTCCACTCTATAGCGGACAAATATCGACCCGACCGGCTCTATAAATAGACACGCGGGTCGTCGGCGGTATTTAGCATTTCACAACGAACTACTTACTTACTTGTGCGGTCTGCGTGCTCCGATGCACCGGACCATCAGGAGTTTAGGGGGCCAGCTCACGTGATGTGTTCCGTGTGAGCCAATTTTTCGGAATTTTTTTTCGAGAAACCGTCGCACGTTCGCCTCCAAACTTTTAGCACCTATTATTTTTAAATGAATTTATTTGTTCAACCCTCCCCGGGTCATTTTTGACCCGACTCTTGCGAAGTGTTTTATTTACGACAGCTACGTTTAGAAAAGCGAGCATTCCGCGAAGAAAATGTCCGAAGGAATTTGCACACGGTTACGCGGTCGTTTGTTAAACGTCCAACGTCCACCATTGTAATAAACTAATTCCCAGCAAACGGAGCATGGACCACATGTTGCTCGCGTGTGTCCATATTGTAGAAGGGACAATTTCAGAAGCAACTAACACCGTCGTCATAAATACAACGGCCACCGGACAACGGAGTTAACGTGCAGCAAATTCGCTCTCCCCACACGCAATTTTACTTTGGTTAACTAGTACATCTGGTTACGTTACTGCTGCCGGGTAAATTGGTTAAGACCCGAGGGGATAATCCCTTGGCCGCTGTAATAACCAGCTTTGTTAACCGCTTCTGTTAAAGTGTGACGTAAACGGTAATCGTGACTGGTAAATATGGAGATTTATAACAACGACGGTCGATCCGAGTTTTAAGGGAGTGGAGTCTTTTTTCGAGGATTGCAAGGGTGCGGGATTCGCGTTCTCATTTCTCGATTATGCAGAAACGGGGGTTTTCAGTAGTCAAAAACGCTAGATAAAAGATCGATCTAGGGCGCTATCGCCCTTAAAAGTCCTACTTTTTAACCGACTTCGAAAAAGGAGGAGGTTACTCAATTCGATCTGTATGAGCCTTCTTTTCTTTTTTTTTTATGTACGTTCACCGATTACGCCGAGATGGATGGCCCAATCAGGAAGAAACCTTTTCCATTTTGTAGGGTATGTGTTCTGATTGGTCCCGTGAAAATAAATTTTGCATTTTTTCATTCCTTGCGGTTTTTAGTGCAAATAACCAATAAGACCGAAAAACTATCCTACGGTGTTCTACAAATTCTGCTCGTTCCACTAAAAAGTGTGAAATAAAAATATTTTATAAAAAAAAATTAAACCGACTTCGAAAAAACGAACTAAAAAAATGCACGAAAAAGTATGAAATAATTTTCATTTAATTTATGTGCATACACACGAACTTAAATACAATACAATCTTTTCGGAGGCGGCGCAAAATTGAAATTATTTGGAAACACTAAACCTACCACGAGGTGTCGGAGTTGGGCAAAAATTTAATCAACGATTGATGAATAAATTTCTACTTCAATCGTTAATCGCGATTAACAATTAAATTCCTACTTTAGTCGTTTATTGCGGTTAACGATTACATTCTTTTCAATTGTAGTCGTCAATCGGACAATTGATTAATGATTAACTGCTGAAATTTCGAAATGAAATACGGAATCAAAACTGTATGCATACTGAAAAAAATGTAAACTGAGTTTTCGTTGAGATATATTTCTGCCAATTCACCATCTCCGCTCTCTGTCTCCCTCTCCCTCCTTATTACAATTATATGGATAGACCGTGTGGCGATTAACTTCAACAATTGATTAAATCAGTCTACGATTTTTCGATGATTTCTTTCTTTAATCAACGATTGATGATTAACTTCATCAATAGATTGAATCAATTGACCATTTTTCAATGATTACCTTTTTTAATCGTACACATTAATCAATCAATCTTGGTTAAAATTTTAATTGATTAATGCCCAACTCTGCTGCGAGAACATTGTCGCAAAGGAAAAAGTTACTGAAAATTACCTCCGGTATCACCCCGTTCAAAGAACTAGTGTATAGTTTATTTTTTCTTACACCACTTTGGCATTAAACAACTTGTATATTTATTGTCGTGCATACTGTTTACACATTGTAAACTAGCTTTATCTCTTGGCGTTTACACAGACGCTGACAGAATCAGAAAAATTGATCAACAGATACTAGAAATGACACTTACCACTGATAATAATGAATCATGGCATGCACGTCATAATATTTGTACTAGGCTTAAACTAGTTCGCACTCCAATGCGATTCGCGAACTAGCCGCTGCAAATAGAAAGTTATTATAGATTTACGAAGCACATAAATCTTTTCGCGACAGCGACGCGATGTTTACAGAAGTTTGAACTTTTAATCGATTCGATTGTGCATCGGACTCGAAATAAACCTTTGAAAGAAACCTCTGCTCGAGAGCGGCTATTCAAGGAAATTTTTTGCCTTATTTATTGCCGGATTTTTTAAAATACTTTTTGTCACTATTTAGGATTTTATTTCTCATTTCCATCGATCACGAAAACTGTCCGAATTTTTGATATTATTTAAAACTCTCTCAATATTTTTCAGAAAAAGAATATAGATTTGTATGAATTTTGAAAACGTATAAAATAATTGGAACGTAACGCGGCTTTATTCTTTTTCTTGTTTCCATTATTGATGGAAATCGAATTGTCCCAATGTTTTGATAATGTTTAATACTCACTCAACATTTTTAACGGGGGGTGTGCAGACTTTTAATAAATAATTGACATTCAATGCACTTTCATTTTATTTCGCTTTTCCATTAGTGAAGAAAATCAAAGTATATTTGATTTTGTGGTTCTTAGAAATGAAATTTTTATCAAAATTCTCACCCTCTGTTATTTACTAAACTTACGATTAGTGGAAATACACTGTGGCTGTACATGTATCAAAACATTACTGTACCTTCTTGATCCACGTCTCTTTCCATTATTGATGAAAATCGAATTGTCCGAATGTTTTGATAATGTTTAATACTCACTCAACATTTTTAACGGGGGTATGCAGACTTTTAATAAATAATTGACATTCAATGCACTTTCATTTTATTTCGCTTTTCCATTAGTGAAGAAAATCAAATTGTATTTTATTTTGTGGTTCTTAGAAATGAAATTTCTGTCAAAATTCTCACCCTGTTACTAAACGTTAGTTGAAATACACTGTGACTTTATATCGAGGCATTGCTGTACCTTGATCCACGTCTCTTTGTTAGCCCCGGTAATAAACGATCCACTTGCATTTTTAATTTGTTAAGTGAAGAACTTTTGTGTCCGACTATATGGGAAAAAGGTTGCTCTTCTGTTCAGGGTCTATTTTTGCTACTGTCATTCGAAATGGGAAATGTCCAACCACATACATCGCACATAATTGTGGCAAGGGCGGTCGATCGATTTATCCTTCGGCAAACAGCGCGTCGTGTTTTTCATATAACGTTTGCTCGCCGCGCCGGCTGCTCCGCGCGCTTCTGAATATTTAATAATTTTCAATTAACCCGTTCCGTAAGTTAATAAAACTTTTCTCATCTGCATTCGGGAGCATAAAAGGCGGTGGAAGTCACCGAGGAACCGGCTCCTCGTCCTGAATAAACCGCGTTTAACCCGTTTCGTGCGGACTATACAGGGTGCACCAGTTAATGTAACTGTTACTATTATGTTCCTCATTTTAAACGGTGTCCTACCTAACTCGAACGGCTTCAATACCCCACTTATTGTTGGTAAAAGATGAAAAATTTCAGAGAAATACATGACCACGTTGAAATATTGAATAAAATATTGCTATTCTTTAGGTTTTGGGAAAGTGTACATCCACCATTATTTATTGACAAAATTGTATGGGAAAGTTGTAAAAAAGACTATGTGTTTTTATTATCTCTGAGCAGTGGTTGAGATTCAGATGAATTCAACGACCTTGAGCAAAATAAATGAAAACACAGTTGATCCCAGTGCAACTATCAAAAAAGTGTTCAGAAAAACTGTACATATGTGTTTTATATTTCAGCAAATGTACAAATAATTGTTTATTTACTACCATAAAATCTGCACATTCAGTCCTTCGAAAACAACCTAACTCGGGGTAATTCTACATTAGAAAATAGCTAAAAAATATGGAATAAATTATTCATCGTCAAGAAATATTTAAGATACTATTTAAGACAAAGTTAAAATATTTTATTGTATGTTTTACATTATCAAAATACGAATATTTTATTCTGTGCTTCAGATTATCCAAATCAAAATATTTTATTGTATGTTTTAAGATCATCGAAACAAAAATATTTTATTTGTGGAAACGATTATTCAAAATAGTGTTTCAATTGTGTTTCCCCAAAATTTTTCTCAGCTCTGCAATTGCTTGTGTGACATCGTCAATTTTTTCCAAGTTTTTGACTAGGTTGTTGATTAGTTTGGCATCCGAATAGTGGATGGTTCACCCGTTATAACTGGGTGTCCTCGATCCTCCGAGTCCTCGTGGCCCGATACCTTTCCCACTGACTTATCTTTCCTGAAACAAGCGGCCCCGGGTTGGTTGAACGCTTCCAGAAGAGGTCGCCGAAGCCGCGTGGGTGGATGTTAACGCGAAGAAAACTCAGCCGAGATGCACCGAACCGAGCGAATACGAAACGGCGAAACTTTCGCAACCGTGAACGGCGGGGGAGCTCTTTCGTAAACGGAAGACTGGGAACAGTTCGACGATGATCCACCGGAGACGAGGGGATGAATGAAAACTCTCCCAGCGAACTTTCCGTCTTCCGGAGCTATTTGAAGACGTCTGGCCTGTTTAAATCTCAATAAAACAGTGTCGCCCGGATTAACGCGGTCTCCTTGATACTCCACTCGACTACTTAGCGAATCATGCATACTGGGTGGTCCTGAGAAAACTTTTAATCCAAATATCTTGACGGTATCACATTTCAGAACTAAATAATTATTTTCAAAATTTCTTTGGAGAAAGTCACCGAGTGTTAATTAATAATCATTTAAATGCCAGTTGTCAATAAAAACTTCATTTTTACCGTTTCCATTAGGCATTTTACAAAAACGAGATACTAAAAAAAATTCATTTGAATTAAATTAGTACCCCTTTTATTTGGGGCCTGCCATGAGTCCAGTACACTACAGGGTCTTCCATTAAGAAGTGTTATTTTAAATTACAATTAACTCTTTTACAATTTCACAATATTTTACTATTTTACAATTTCGCTAACCACGTGTCGAAGAGTGACAACTCTAATCTTCAGAAATAAAACAATGTTAAATGACACCTCTCGATGGAAGACCCTTTATTTTGTTTGTGCAAAGTATTATACCAATTAAGAGTAAATAGTGTTCACCCATTTTGTCCAGTGATGCAGCTGACATGATCAACCGTGACCGAACGTGATTTACCATTTCGGTGTTAAATATAACTCATAGTGTGTCCAGCGTGTCGAAAACTTTCATCGATCTCGAAGCAAAGCGGTCGCCGAGTTTGCAATCCCCTGCAACCGGATCTCCGAATGCAAAGGGCAGGAGGCATGCATTATTCATGGCCTAAAAGTGGCAAGTGTTCGAATACTTTTACGAGCCAGTGTAGTTTGATTTTTTAGGGCAGTTCGATACTGTTTGGACGTAGAAACCGTGCTCCCCTTCTTCTTTTTTCCATTACTCACCCCCAAAGCTGCGCAAGCACACCCTTTAGCTTCCGGTTGCCTGTGCGAGTTCCTGCCCGAATTTCTTTCCGCCGCGCCCCGGTAACGAGAATTAATCGATTCTAAAGGGAAGCCTCGCGTCCATTCATTTCTTCTGAATGACTCGTGACCGGAAAGAACTTGTCCCGCGGAACGACCATAAAGCCCACGTGCCGTGGCCGTGGGTTGACAGTTATTTCTGAACGACCGCCGGAATTAGAAAGGATCATCCGAAGCATTGATTCGAATACCATGATCATAAAGTCTCCTTAACACTGTACAGGACGGTTCACCTAAACGTAGCTACCTCACTATCTCCTTTATTTGTGATGACTAGACTGCGGATTTTTATGCAAAATAAAAACGTTCTGCATTTAGTGTGGGAAGCAGGAATAAAATAAAAATGGATTTCACCCCTTAATCACATCGTTACATTAAAAACAATATTACAGTATTCTTAAATTTTTCTAATCTTTCACTGTTTTATATTTCACCCAACCAGTTTCTTCATAAATGCATAAAGATCCGCAGTCTAGTGATGACATAACGAATATTTTCAATTCAATGTGTACGGTGTCACAAATTCACAAGGTTATCAATTTTATTATTTCTCAAGATCATCGATATTTTTTCTTGTAAACGTATATTTCTTTTCGACTATTGCACTATTCGACGCAGCTCTTCATTCTCTATAAAACTGTATAGACCTAAGTATGTCAGAAACTTGTTAATTTAAGAGATATTTCAATTTTTATGAACTGTCAAATCTACTGTTAACTGACCAAGTTTAGAATACTTTGGAGAATTCCAGATATTTAAGGATCGATCAATCGTATATTATTACTATAACTAATTTATATACCCTAATCGGTTCCATGTATAATATTACTCATGCAAAACCGAGGCTTATAGTTTCGACTGTCAATACATTTCTATATTGTATCCGCCATTTTCATAAATAATGTCGTTATTGGACCCTAACCTTCAATGTGAAATATTAATTCTTAATTCACGGATTCTTTATTTCTTTAATAGCCGAGTAATTTTTCGTGCTTTGACTTGAGACGAATTTGTTATCTGATCACGAATTTTTTATTGAATCGCTAAAATTAGAACATATATATGATTGCGACCGAACGAATTATGTTACAACCCAATAATTTATTGTAATTAATTCCATAAATATGTAAATGCTTGAATAACATGTGACGTTAAACAAAGCTACATATATCGTGCAGGCAGTCGCTGTATGAATACTTTTCACGCAGACTGTACGTCTGTCAATTACTCTTGCTCTGTTAAAAAATATTTATAAAAAGATTTTGCATGTATCTATCCGATGAACCATGACCTCCGCAGGGTTAAATCGAGACAGTTAAGTGCACGTGCACCCGATGAATATTTAACATGATCGCTGCCATCATTTGTTTCGATAACGGTCTTCGTAGGCAATATTTTCTTCGGCTCAACACATCATGAAACACGAACAAAATTAAACAATCGATAAATGAAATATTAAAAAACATTAATAAATTTAAAAGGAATGGGCCCAGGCAAGCTACGTGCTGCTGCGTAAATAAATAAGAACAATAAAAGGAATAAGTAATTATACATTGGGAAGTTAAACGACGCTAATTACGAATCATGAAATATTCAAATGCACAATGTTCTCGTTTGCAATGATCTATAATCTATAGGATTATGTCAATGGAGAGGAAATTCGTAATTATCGTGTTTTTAATACAATAAGTGATTTTAGTAAATTTTCACGAATTAGAATGGCCAATTAGAAAAACCTTTTCTATTTATAGTTCAGAATATTCATTCAAAATTCGTAAATGAATGATGAATATCTGTAAACATGTATGCTCGGCAACGCATTAGGTCATGCTAGAAGAAATGTCGTTTATCGACGCCGACCTTCGCCGTGAAATATTAATTCTTACATTTATTTTTAATCGTCGATGTATTGTCAATAGTTTTCTATGATCGTTTCCTATTTCTTGGATAATTCATGGAGCCTTTATTTATTCCTTATTCGAATAATCTGCTTCGTTTTGAGAGAAATTTCTCGTATTATACTCCACCTTTGTGAACAGCATTTGGATCTTCCACATCTGAAAGAATAAAGTAGAAATTTAAAATATTTGTCGTGGCTACGAAGAAAGAGGTTCTCTGTGAAAATATTATTTTTAAATCGTGCAGGGTTTGAAATATTATTAGTAGCGTTCCGAAGTGTGTAATAATTAGACTGCGGATCTTTATGCAAAATAAAAATTATCTGCATCGATTGCATAAAATAGAAACCAAATTGCATGTTATTTTTTCCCTTAATCATTTTGATAGAGGAGAAATCATATATTGACATCTTCAATTTTGAAAATATTCCAACAATTTTTAATTTCATCTACTCAATTTTGCTATAAACGCATAAATATCCGCAGTCTAGTAACAGTACGCAACGTTTGAGAATTTTTGCTGAAGAATGTTTATACATACATTTAATCAGGTTGCAGAATTTTAATCAGAAAGAGAATCATACCTTCCAAGGAAGTACAAGATTTTTGGGACACTCGGTATATACAACGAAATACATAAATAATAATATATAGAAAATTTTGGTATATATTCATTGTAATTTTGTATATTTAACTGGCTTTATTGCAAACTTCGAGGGTGGGATCAAGCGTGACAGACTGTACTGTGCTGACGTATTTATTAGGCATGACGTAATATATAACTTCATTTACACAGTTCAATTTCGTGGTCTTTGTATTTGATAAAGCTCACGAGCTTAACATGATGAATAGGGTTCAACTGATAAATGACTTCTGGTCGAAGGATTCGAGCAACCTTTTGGCGGTTCTAACATAAAGCTAGCTGAGTGGCAACCGATATAAAAGTGGGATTACTGACTCATATCTCGAGGTCTTTGCCACCAATCACGACTTCATTCTGCGGGAGAAATTAAAAACGTAGAGAACGGGGAAGTAGAAAGCTTTTTCTTTAAATTAACAATACAGTAGTTCGATTTTCCTTCTTGCAATCGGCTGCAATGCTATTATTCAGAGTTAGGTAAAATGTAAGCCGATTACGGCCATTGGTATAAATCGAAATGTAACTACATACAGTGGCGAGCAGAGGGAAATTTATTCGCAATTATATAACACGACATAGTTGAGAAAGAGCATCTACTCTGGACGAGGCAACAATGGGTGAAAGTCATTTTCACTGACGAATCCAAATTCAATTCCTTCGGATCAGATGGAATATGTTACGTAAGACGTCGAGTAGGTGAAGAATTTGATACAAAATGACTATAAACAGTTCTGGTCCAATTTACAATATGTTGACATCTTGAATGAACATTTAATTCCTTGTACTCAAGAACATAAGCATTGGATATTTCAAGCAGATAACTATCCCAAACACACGTCTCAAAAGGCGAAGCGTTTTTTGGAAGAGCATAATGTTAACGTTATGTGTTGGCCATCACAGTCGCCCGAGTTAAATCTAATCGAGCATCTTTGGAATGGCGTAGATAAAGAAATTAAATTGAAAAAACCTACGAATTTAAACAATTTATACGAAATAATCGAAGATGCATGGAATAATGCCTCGCCGTTGTGCTGAAATCATCAAAAAGGAAGGTGGGGCCCAACAAAATTATTGGCCCAGTTAAAAAAGTTGTAATAATCAATTTTCACTATTGTTTTTCACAATTCCGACGAAATGCATTTTTTCAACATATTTTTTGAACGTCATTTACTAAACTAATTCTTGTAGCCTCACAGAGAAATTCAAGTCGTTTGGTCCATTCATAAAAAATGTTATTCTGATTTAAAGTGTGTGTGTGATCAGTTTTGCTCCTAACTGTAGAGTTCACTATAATTAATAAACAACATTCATGGGTGAACACTATACATTTAGTTTAAACATTACAACAATATAATAATACGTAATAGTTATGTTGCGCACGATCACATGGATCGATAATTACAGGGTGTCCCAAAATTCCTTCAATAGCCGGAAATGGGAGGTTCCTGAGATCATTTGAAGCAACATTTTCCTTTGCAAAAATGTTATCCGCGGCTTTGTTTAGGAGTTATTAACGAAAAACACGGACCAATCAGAGCGCGACCTAGACGCGAGCTGGCACTGCCGGCCAATAGACAGTTGGCGCGCTGGACCGACTGGGCCAACTCGCGTCTACGTCGCGCTCTGATTGGTCCGTGTTTTTCGTTAATAACTCCTAAACAAAGCCGCGGATAACATCTTTGCAAAGGAAAATGTTGCTTCAAATGATCTCAGGAACCTCCCATTTCCGGCTGTCGAAGGAATTTTGGAACACCCTGTATAATCGATAATTATACGGCGGACCACAGTAATATTGGTAATATTAGTTTAGTAATACTATGTCTCCTTTGTTTCTGTTCTACATTACTCAGACTCAGTACTGCTACGCAATTAGCAATGCCATTAGGAATCGAATGGATCAATGGAGAACTGAAAAAATTATGAACATCGTGTGCAACGTGTTTGCAGATCGCATATTACTTCTGCTCATTTGTAAACTCTGACGCGCAGTGCTGACACGTTATCTACTTGACGCCGACAGAGGTAGAAGTAATCAATAATTGACAAACTGCGAGCTGAGTAGTGTTGGCATGTTGTGCTAAAGAAACTTTTTAATTCCACATAGGAGCTTATGTTTGCTTGTGGAACTATTATAACATGATGCGGATGCCGATAATTCGAGAAGATATAATAATAAACGAAGATTGAAAATTTTCACTGTTATTTCGAAAGTGAAGTATACATTTGAAATATGTTGACCTATTTGAAAAAGATTCGTTGAAAAAATTGGGACTTAAATACGGAGTATTAATTTGGACAATTGAAAATTATTTGAGAAGACCAGTATCGATCGAAGAAGTTCAGAACTTTTTATTCAATAGATAACAATTGCTTAAAGTCTTGTTTCGAAACTGCACTAAACCCCAATTAAATTTGGATTTAGAGTAACGTATAAAGCTTGTTGGAATTTCATTTACGGACAGTAAAGTAAAATCATATTGTAAACTGGAAGTTGGAGGAAATACTATGGAACCTTTAATACAGTTCGCGCATTACATTGTTATGAAATTCTGCAAAATTATCTTCGTGATGTATAAAAATGTTGGATCTACAACCTTTCAACCTCCCAATTTCTTTGAACCTTGCGGTGGGATTTTAATTAATTCCATCGGATGTGTGATGGATGTACGTGAAGCGAGATGCATGTATATCGATTTTCTCCGTGCATGCACAAACTGTTTATGGCGACTACGAAGACGTTGTTATCGTTTTTATTCGATCGGTGTATGCGAAATAAATTGCCAATAGCAGCTACCGTAAAAGTTGCTTTCTTTAAGGCAACAATAAAATGCCAATTGTCAACGTTGATTTATGGCAATGGAGATAACGATAAAAGAGGTAACACATGATTGAAGTATAACTTTAAATTAGTATATTTAGAATGTGCATAGTGTATGCAAAAGTTGAACTTAGTACCTACTCTTACATTAACATACTTGTAATACAATTAACTATATCAGCATACTTAAATCACCTATCGGTGCCACCTCAAATATCTTTGTTGTTTTTAAGGATACGTCAAATGTCTGAAGGACAAAGTTGAATGGTTCAGTAGGGCTCACATGATACCAAAAATATTTCTGTTTTTATGTGATTGATGAGATACCAAGAGGTCACCTTCATTCTTTTGAATGGAATTAGGTATTTTTTAATACAACAATCGATGCAGCTGTACATTCGTTATCAAAAAGTACTAACCAATATATGTCGAAAAGTTATGAATATATTAATATAAATAATTATGGTATAACTATGTTATTATGAATATTTGGTGCAGTATAGTGCACACACAAGAGTATTTATTTATTGTTAAAATTTAAATTAATACCAAAATGTCAAGGAGAAATAGCTCACTGTTTGTTACAAAGAAAGCACACAAGTTACTGCAGATCATTTGGTTAACTAAAATGGTTGTAAAACCTGTAAAACTTTTATTTTATTTTATTTCTCTCGACATGGTCGATGCGACCGCTTCCCGCACATGAGTCTCATCACCGTTGTCCCGGCTCCGGAAAGTAAATTTTAGAACATCATCTTTCCGTGGCTTTCTGTGCGGAGGCCGAACCGCAGGAAAACCTTGACAACGTCTCATTTTTCAATTATCGGGAGCTTAATGTTTAACATGCTGCGGCTTTCTAGCCATGTAGAATAGAAAACAAAGCCACCCCTTGGAATCTGTGCATTATGCATACACGAAATTCGTTTCAGCGCTGTTACGTAGTGACGTTAATGTTTTGGATTAAATAGGGCTTACTGGATTCTGTGGAAACAGTGGAAAAATTCTATTTCACAAATATACAGTGGAGCCAAAAATTATTTCAACACTTCTCCCACTTTGGAGAAACTGTCGATATTTAACCTGTGGTGGCTCATTGTTTTATAGGACAAAATTCTGTTTTACCAATATGAATTAATCACATAATTTATATCGATATAAACAAGCGGAACGAATTAATAATGATAAAGAAAGCTCTCGTGGTAAACATGAAATAAAAATATCTTTAATGTTCGTCATTGTGAATGATTTATTGCATTTTACCAATATTTCCAAATACTACGAACACACCGCGATCTGTAGTCTAAATACTAATCACCGTGAAACAATTTAAATGCAAATGTGCTCGTGTAAGAATAGTTAACGACCAAAAATGTGAAAACACTAATGGGATTCAAGATATTAATCATACTGTTCGCCGGTGACGTCTTTATAATTCACAGCGTGCAAAATTAATTGGTTGACTACGGAAACAAAGAATTCAATTATCAATGAATTGGTGAATTTGAATGATGAACACGTATGATGTCATTCAGAGGTCAACCTCTGTTCATACCTGTCTGTGCCGTTCTTCTCACAATTGGTAATTATTAGGTAAAGTAAAAAGTTCTGAGCGTTTTTCATCGTCGAAATAAAGCGAAAAACGCTCAGAACGTTTTACTTCACCTAATATTTAGAAAAGCGTCCTCCTCGCCGATTCTGATGACCTTGAAATGTTCTCAGGGTCATCACTTCGAACAACTTTTCCCTTTTTTTTTAAAGTTTAAGGACAGTTAGGAAAAAATGCATTCATTACAATTATTAATTACAATAATTGCATTATTAAAATACATTTTTGTCGGGGGACAGTGTGGGACTCGACACGGTACTCTCGAATGTACCGGGCCCATACCCACTAAAAAAACCTAACAGTCCAGGACTCAAAATTGAGACCTGATCCACTTCCTACCAAGAAATGGTGAGCACTGCGCCCCGTTATTCGAATTACTCTAGTGCTCTCATAGCATTGGATCTCTCCCACGCCTATTCTCGTCTTATACGAACAACTTCTCCCTATGTTACCGCTGCTGGGTCCTAGTCAGCGGCTCATTAATTGCAATAAAAATTGCCATGGGTGTCTAAACTCGGTAAACATTCCGAAAGGAAAATAAATGGCAAGCCTATTTTCTGCGCTGCCCACACAGAAAAACCTCAGCAGCCTGCCGGGGGCAGGGAGTCGTTTCATCAACAATGTAACCGAGCAACGTCGGTTACTCAGAGAATCAGTGAATTCAAACGCGAGCGCATCCGCACCCGGAATCGAGTACATCTCGGTCGAGCAATTCACCGCGGTGCGACGCGACGGGGGCGGGGGCGGTGCGGTGGTGCGGCTCTCGAAGTAGGGGGAAATGAGATGAAAACATTTCTTCTGATCTCTAAACGGTGCGCGGCACCGTGCAAGCGCCTGGCCACCCCCGCTCTCGGGGTTGCGGTGGGTGGCGGAACTACAGGGCGGCCAAGAGCCACAGTTGGTTGCGAGCTGTCGTCATGAGCACATTACGCGTTCTCGGCATACACGACGCGACCTCGTGTCCTCGAGAAACCCCGTGATTCGTACAGGTGCCCATTAAATTCAACTCCACCCACCCCCCAACCCCTCTCGAAAAGAAATCGTGCTTCCGCCGAGTGCAACGGTTAACCTCGACAAAATCGCTACAGTGAGAGATCGTCAGTGAAAAATTCGGAAATTGTTTCGACACTGCTGTGACAAACTTTCGTCCCCTCCCCCTCTCCCCAAGAACCCCCCCGTCCCTCCCACCCTGCGGTGCTCAGTTGTTGTCAGTGAAAAAGCTGGTGCATTTACTGTTGTGACAAACTTTCATTCAGTGGCGCGAGTTAATTTAATAAGTGAAATTTCGGGTACTCGCAGGTGCCGAAGGAATCAACGGGGACATTGTTCGTGGACCGTCGCGGGACGGTGCAACCCTAATTGCATCGTTTTTCTAGTGTCAGCATAGAAACATCGCTCCGAAATTGGCATGTCCTAACCGTCAGAGGAGTCTCGGTTTAATTAAAATGTCAAAACTGGATGAAAATAGCAACCCCCCAGCCGAATGACGATTATAATAGATCCCGCAGGAATCCGTACCGCAAGGGTGAAGCGCCTGATCAACGGTGCCATCGAATCTCGTCCTCTTTGATCCGCCAGGACAAGCAATAAGCCGGACCATGCATGGCAGGAAGAATGCTCCCCTAATTCCGAGTGACTCCGAGGACTATGCCGAACGTCGCGTCGCCGAAACGGAATGACGGTGCTGAAAGATTCATGAGAGCGCTTGAACTCGCAAAGGTCAGAGGACACGAGGTCGATCTTCGCCGGTGATCCGCTTTTTAAGAGGAAACGCGAGTTCCCTCTCGGTGTCCGATTCGAAACTGGGGCGATAGATGCAAAAAGTTAGACCGGGGGATGACGAGGAACTTGGGACATGTCCTCCCGCGTCTGTGATCCATGTACAACGGCAATAACCAACCTCCGAGCAATCCTAAACGTATTTCTAAGGGGTTTCGATCTTACGGGGGACTGAAGCTGAAGGATCCTCGGGATTCGGCTTGACAGGCGATTTTCCAGAACGACAATCACGCTCGAGCTTCTCGAATTTTTCTACCGGAAACGATCGGACGACTGGAACGAACGTTTGATTCGAAACTCATCAGATGCTTGGGGGGAGTTAACTTTTAATAGTACCGCGACTCGAATTTTCGCGCTGGTTTACAGCCTGCGGATGGAGAATTAGACCACCAGCGTTGATGATCTTTGCGAACGAAAGGATGGTAGCGCGGTGCAGTGAGAGAACCGGTCGAGAGGCCGAGGGGCCAGCGAGAGAAGCTGTAATCGCAGCGGTCGAGGATCAATCGGTGACGAGCGTCGAGAGGATCGCTTGAGGATCTAGCTGACGATCGTTAGTGGTGTCCGATGAGTCGAGAGCTGGCTGGCTTGGTGACAGTGGTCGCAGTGGTTGCAAACTGTAGACGACCATGGACAGAAGGGACCTGGTGGCCGGTGAAGGTCGCTCGTGGAGCACGATCGGCAAGACAGCCTCGGGATGCTGCACGCTGTTATGCTAGGCAGCGGTCCGGGCCGAGGGAGACACGAATGGTATCCGGGATTCTATTTGCAGCGACGACGACTTGGATGCAGGATGAACCGCGGTGAACAGGAGACACTATTCCGGCAGAGCCGGCAGCTGACCAGGATCGTGCCATCGCACGAGGACCTGGTCCTCAGCGTGCTCAAATCGCCGATCAGCCAGCACCAGCATCATCATCAGCAACGGCAGCAGTACCGTCACGCGCACCACTCGCACGAACATCACGTTAACTGCCAAGGTCATCTGAATCATACGAAGTGCACGCACTACTCAGGTACACTCGGATCGACTGGCCCCGGAGGGCCGGCTCGGTGAAACGCTGTCTTGAATACACTGGGGGACATAGTTTTCAGTTAGGCTCTGCGGAGTTCAGTTTAGTGGCTGCTTCTTGGGGATTCTTCGGGATTGGGCTTGATACCTTGATGAACCCATCGGACCCGATATCAGTACCCCTTACTGACTCTGAGGATTATTTCAAAATCGATTACACGAGGTTAAATTGTTAGATGCGATATGTCTTCTTGCATCGTTGCTCGACTTCTTGCATTTGATAGGGCCACCTGTCTGAATGAACATTTGCGATGCCCTATTCATGTTGATATTTATGCGGCAATTGTATTGTAAAAGCACAGATGTCCCGCTAAAGAGGATTTAATTATAAAGATTGAAAAAATCGAGATTTTTAATTTCTTTTGGTTCATACGGACATTATACGGGTTTCATCTACATCCATTACGCGATTTAATTACAGTATTTGAAGTGTATAGGTAACAATTTTATTTAAATGCACGAATAAGTTCCCAAGGGCCATTCATATTGAATAAATTATTATTAAAAAAATCTGTCAGTCTATATGTGCTTAGAATTAAAAGTTTAGTAATTTTTTTACCAAGAACGACACTTTAGTGTAATATTGAACAGTCGCATTAAATTTTTCATATCAAGACGTATCCCGCGTGTGTGGCAAGAAAAGAAAAAATTAGAAGAAAGTTGCGCGGAGTGAGTCAACACCTGCCGCAAACAAAAGTTGATGCGTTTCACGTGACAAGGAAGGAAAAATTTCAGAGGGAGTTATGTACCTTGGGTAAACGAGTGTCGTGACAAAAAGTTGATACGGTTTTTCCAACGATTTGTTTACACAAGCGAGAACGCATTACTGCTCTGCCATATCTCAGCGCGTTGACGAATTTTCATCATCTCTCCAACCAAGCAACTCGATTCAACAATTCAGAACATTTATAATTTGCAGAAAAATCCACGGATTAATATTTCACGAAGAAACTTCTTTGAGGCATGTTGTACGAGAAAAAATTGTTTAACTGCACCATCGAAGTAAACTCGCGAAACAAGGAACAAAAGGTTTGGGTGGAGAAAGAATTTATTGAAATTCCACAACAATTGGTTTACAGTGTTTAATGTAGACTGGTGTATGCAGTTATTATTTTCTGTTTTCGTTTAATCGTTTTACGCTGTATATTTTTATTAACAATGTAACTTCGTTACACCATTGCACTCTATTAAATCATTATTGACCACATAATGCGAAAATTAAATTATGAATGCACCTTAAACATTGGAATATTTGAAAAATGTAATCAATCTCAGATATTTTTAAAGTTTATATTATATGTTGCTGTTTTTTGAAAATATTTCTGCAGTTTTTAACAATAGCTAGTCCGCCAGTAAATTTAATAATAATTGTGATAAATGGTGCACGCACTGCATCTAGAGTTATTGTTAATCATTTCTGTGTGCTACGACGCGCATATATTGATAACATGAATAATATCTGCCATTCGAATTTGAGATCTAATAATAGAATCATACTGATGAGTAAAGCTAACTGTGCAAACATATACGATGACGGGGGGTGGTGATGAAATATGACACTATAATTAGCAAGTATTCTAATGCTAATGTTTAAACTATCAGAATACAGTGAAAATATTTATGATATTGCTTTGAGACCTAAATAATATACAAAATATTCATAATGATATATTTTAATATTATAATTTAATGTAATATAATGATTCATATCCAATTTATTTTGGACGAAATCACCGATTGTACACGGGTGCAATACACATTTATTTTCATTACGTAGTTCAAACATTAATGGTTAATGTTAAACAAATGATTGCGCTAGTGATAGGTATGTCGCAGTTAATATTGATACAGTCATCGGAGAAGGAAATATTTTTGATTATTTAAGTAATAATAGAAAATAAACAAAAATTGAAAATACTCCCATGTAACCGTACATTTATAAGTGATACAATTAATAATAATTTTCAATATGAACAACTGACAGAAAATTCTATAAAATGGTTTCTCACGCGGTCGACTTTACCGGGAAAATGGTAAAAATGTTTCCGGTTTTATTCGAAAATTTTCCAAAAATTCACTGTAAAGCAGTATTATAAAATTTTCAACGGGCTGCAAAAAGATAAAATACGGCGTAATTGGTTAACGAACAGTCGGATAAACCAACGGAATTGATGGTTCACCGTGGAATAAAATTATTCGAATTTTTTCATTGTTGAATGGAATTACGAGATTCACATATTTCGCTTCCGCATTGAAATTTTTTAAATGATATCCGACATTTTTCGGACACCCTGTATAGTGCAACTATTAAAGCACAAAAAATGTCTTAATAGTTGAAAATTTGTCTTTCTCTTCACAATAGATTTTTTGGAATACCAAACACATGAGAATTAAAAAATTATTTATTTGTTTATCAGACGAGCGTCTACTCAAAATAAGACGAAAAACAGTGAAAATTTATTTCCCAGTTGTCGTATTCACTAGTAAATCATATTCTACAGACAGCGAATGGGTAATTTACCTTAAGCTTCAGCATTATAAGCAATTAGCTCACATACCCACTAATCCGTGGATGCAGAATCACCCTCTAAAACCATGGTCATTAATTTCGCCAAACTCCGTACCTAGTCCGACTAATTTTCCTATATTTCGCCCGCATTCATCGGGAATAAAACACTTTAGGCAACGCGTAGCTAACTTCATGTTACTCGGAATATTTAAAACATTTCCACAGAATATCCAATTAAATTTAGCACGTGTGCACAGTCGGCTAAAAGTTTCAAACCACCCTACAAATTGGTAAACATAATTCTAAGGTAAATGAAAATTTTACCAAAAAGTACGGGAGAAAAATTATCGAAATTTTCATCATTCTTAATCCCGATCTTACATGCGATTTTTACACATGTACGTTTGTGATGACGTGCTTTTGAATTATAATAAATTCGCTGGTAAAACTATCGTCTTTAAATTAAAAGATTTCTGAAAGGTAAAATACAAGAATATAATTACAACTAGTTTAAAAAAATGATAAAACATTTGGACCGAGTCTGACGCGTCTGATCATGACCGACTAATTCTACTTTGCGTACTATAGCACGCGAGCCCGAGGATCTTTAAATTCGATTATCTCGAAAACTAGGCTCCAAACGAAAAAATGTTATTTCTCTTTTTCGACTTTTAGTCTTCAATAATAGTAATAATAACAGAGAAGTGAAATTGTATTTTGATTTAAAAGAAATTAATCACATTCGTATTATGACAAGTGGTTAATGATTTCAATAACGATATATCATTATAATTCATAATAATATAATGGTATTTATAATACAACATAAAGCCATTTATTTTTACTATTATTATTTTAAAAATGATTCTATAGACTGTAGTGAATAAAAATAAAAGTGCTATAAATATAATTTTTACAATAAATAATTAACTCGGTACAATATAACACGTGATAATACCATTATTCTATAAATAAATAGTTGAAATTATATTCACATAAAAATCCAACAAGAACTTTTATAGCGACAGTTTGTACAGTATAACGAGCTCGAACTTTTTCTTTAATGTGTATCGTTCGAAAGCTACTTAATAAGTTTAGTTCTTGTCGAATCGATCAGCCCTCGGCTCGACTTTAATTAACAAAATTATTTGTCGCTCCGGTTGATCGTTCTTCTTGCGACGCGACAGTGGCTTTCGAACCGATCGGCGCAACTGAAAACTTTCGCAGCACGGAAGTCTCGTTAAAGCTACCGTTGCGGCATTCACTCGCCTCACGTTTCACGGGACAGTGAAATCTAGGCGAAAAACGATGGGGGTTTAGATCCTTATTTCGCTTTACGTCTCCTCATTCGTCGAGGGTAACCGCGCCGAGTAATTTTCCTATAAACGAACCGATTTTTTGAGCGCCTCGGGAAAAATAGAGCTGATGGCGGTCGATGAGATTTTCCTTTACATCCCTTCACTTCTTGTTGAAGATTCTTCGTCAAATACATGTTTGCTTTCAGTCTACATTTCATTAGTGTCTTGTTATTTACTATACTAATTAAACACAAATATTTTATATCGATTAAATGAGTCGTTTGTTTTCAAAGCGACCTAATCTATTTATATTTAAATTGAGATATTGAAGAGTTTGCGTTTCAATAAAATTAAAAGTATACGCATTGGCTGCCAATGTGTCACACTATTTAAGTGTATCCAAGAGAGTTAAATTTACAATTCCTATTAAAATAATAGCAATTATTAAGTGAATATGTGAAGTTAAGCCACTTTCAAAATTAACAACTAGATTCGTTATAAAATTTGAGGGAGTCCAAGTCCATTCGATAGAATTTAAAATGCTTCAAATTGAATAAACAATACTCGATTTATTTGATATTTCTTTACAATACTTCAGAAACACATTTTGTGTATCCGGGAGGGATTTGAAGTAGTCCATCATCTCCTTGAATTTCGCTGTTTTAATTCGTCTTATATTTTTATAAAATGGTGTCAATACAATATTTGACGTGGTAATAAATCCAGGATTTTAACATTGTCTTCGAACATTTGAAAATCCGCACTTTCGGACATTATCAATAATAGATTCGACTTAGGCCACTTTCAAAGTAATGTTTTTAATCATTGAAATAACTACGAAAATTTATGTATCAAAAATTATCGTATACTCTGAATATACTCAACCTCAAAATGTTGTTTATCACAGCTAACTTTAAGTTGTACACGTCACAACAGTCAACAAAAAACAATTGACAAATGAACTTAGGCCACTTTCAAAATTAACCGCTTAAATGTCAAAAGTAGTGCTCTAATTTCAATATCTGGATAGTCGTAGTGAAAACTCTATTCAAATATTATTCATTTTAAACAAATCATTGTTAACACATTAATCATACATGTGCGGTTTGCTCGCGAGCTGCAGACGACTCCTTTCCCCACTCCTGGGTCCTCCCTGCCAACTCCTGTGGAGTGTGGCAGGAGGGTGGGAGTACCAGAGCACGGTAGTGGCGATATGAAATAGTTGGTAGTGGGAAGAATGTTGCACCATTTTTGGATAGATGTAAAGCGTCCTCTTCGGTATATTGATCTGTTTTTATCGCGCTTAAATTCTTCGTAAACTTTCTTGTTGAAGATTCTTTATCAAATACACGTTTGCCTTCAGTGTACATTTCATTAGTGTCTTGTTATTTACTGTACTAATTAAACACAAATATTTTATATCAATTAAATGTCTCAAAAGTAGTGCTCTAACTTCAGTATCTGGATAGTCGTAGTAAAAACTCTATTCAAATATTATTCATTTTAAACAAATCATTGTTAACACATTAATCATACATGTGCGGTTTGCTCGCGAGCTGCAGACGACTCCTTTCCCCACTCCTGGGTCCTCCCTGCCAACTCGTGTGGAGTGTGGCAGGAGGGTGGGAGTACCAGAGCACGGTAGGGGCGATATGAAATAGTTGGTAAGGGGGGCAACGGTATACCGATAGTGGGAAGAATGTTGCACCATTTTTGGATAGACGTAAAGCGACCTCTGCGGTATATTGGTCCGTTTTTATCGCGCTTAAATTCTTCGTAAACTGCCACAATCAGCCAGACCCAGGCGAGCAGCCCCAAACAAACGCTTTTGTAAATACCGTGTGTAACATGTATAGATCGGTTTTGTCGAGTTTTCTTTATTGGGAACCAAGCTCGAAACGAGCACTCGTTGAATAATATGATATCATTTTAATCGCGATCAGCATTCCCGCGAGCCCATGCTGTCCATTTTTCAGCGCAGAACTCCAGACAAAAAACTGTTTCGTTATCGAAAATTTCACAGATGGTAACACACACTCGTTACCTCCCGTTCCACCTTTTTGCACATGCAATTAATAAATCGTGGACTTTTTTCGAATTTTTTCACGTGAATTAACTGAAATTGTTGTTGCATTGTGAATGTTCTTAAACGTAAACAGCCATTTTTTCAATAGCCGTTTCCCATTTAATAAGTTTCTGTATACAATTCTCAAACATGAGTTTGTGAAATCTACAGTAATTGTTAGTTACTAAAATATTTTTTTACTCGACTGACTCGAATGAAATCGCAGGTCATGTCCTAACAGGGCCTTGCCTAGAATTATGTAATCGTAGTAAATACTGTAACGTTTCTTGGTGTATTCAAGACAATTCGAGTGTGACGTAATAGAGATTTACTTTCAGCCAATGTGTAACTGGCATGCACGTTCATTGAAACGACAGTTTTCCGTAACTGACGCAATGGGAATGTGAAAACTGTCGTTCTTATAGAGGGTGTTCTATTTGAATCAACATTCTCAAGAATCTGGGAAATTGTGAATTATATTGAAAAATATCTGCAACAGAAGTTGAACAGTTCTGAGAAGCATATACATTCTCAAGTATCTGAAAAATTGTGAATTATATTGAAAAATATCTCCAACAGAAGTTGAACAGTTCTGAGAAGCAAATACATGTATAACAGTTTAAATAATTGCATAAATGTTTTGAAAAAATACTAAATAAATTGTGACAAAAACCATTAATTCGCAAAGTATTTCAAATTAATAATATTCTTAATAATATTCAACCAAAACTTTTCTAATTATTTTTTTAAACAAATTCAAACTGCATTTATTAACATTTAAAATAAGAAATTTGACTTTTATACGTAAGTTACGTTCTATGAAAACAATTCGTACGTCATGTTACGTGTCTCCCGAGATTATTCAATTTTTGTTTGAGATATTGCGCCATTGCGAATTGAACGGGACACCCTGTATCCTCGATGCTATGGCCTGAATGATTCTCGCTTCTTCGTGCCGTTGAGTTCCTTAAATCCTGAAGGATCGATGGAGGGTTCCTTGCAGACCCTAAGCAGATTGCAAGGAGGAACCCTATTAGCCGCTTTCCTCGAGCGTACTGGGAATGCCCCGTTTTGAAAGCGAAAAATGGGGAACTACGGAATTTCTGCACTGCGAAACAAAGGATATTTTACGAAAATCCTCGATTTCTAGATATTTGTAGAGAACGGTGTACCTGCATCCTCGGTTCTAAGTATTTCCAAGGAAAACTTTTATCCTTTCAAGTTCACTCGTTTCTAGGCAGGCACAATACTTTTACCCTTAACCCTTAAAATGCCGGATCTCGAATTCTTTATTTTGGAGACTATTGGATAAATTTATTTATCTACTCTTGCTTTGAACCAAGTGGTTTATGTAACAATTTAGACATATTTTGTAGTGACCTTGCAGGTCACGATAAATGTAGTTATTTTTAAAAAGCAATAGGGTAAACTGTATAATCATTGGCACTCTAAGCCAAAATCGTAGTAAAAATATTTTTATCTTTTTTTGAAATGTTTATGCGAGCTTAACTTGCTATTATTGTAAGCCGATAGAGATTTTTCAGCAAAATCAAACAGTTTTGCGAGCCATAAATCTTTTATTATAAAATATATTCAGTGAATAACAATCGTAAGACAAATAGTACAGTCATTGGCACAGTGAGAAGTAAACGTTAAATAGACTATTTGTTTTATAATTAAACATATACGCACTTATTGCATATGTAGTACAGTCTTACTAGATGCACCAGCGTTGCTAACAGTCATATGTGGAACTCTATTACGAAAACTTACAACGTTGCTTTAAAACATAAATAAGAGGCAATATAAAATGATTTTCTATATAGCCGTTTAAATCAAAAGTGCTAATAACTACTACAGTGCCAGCAATAGTACAATTTACCCTATGTGGTTAATTATACAGGGTGTCCCAAAACTGTAATTCCTTTAGAGGGGTGGTTCCCGAGGTAATTTGAAGTAACTTTCTCTAATAATTAGAGAAAAACACGGACCAATCCAAGCGCGGATACCGGCTCGGCCAATGCCAACGCCTCGCTTAGCGGGATCTGTAGCCGAGTCGGTATCCGCGCTCTGATTGGTCCGTGTTTTTCTCTAATAACTTCTTAACGAAGCTGCGGAGAATATTTTCATACACGAAAAAGTTACTTCAAATGATCTCGGAAATATCGGGACACCCTGTATTACAAGTTCTGGGGGAAAAGAAAATGTACCTTCTAGCTACTACTGTGGAATGAAATACTCTCGGCCATGATTTTAGCAACCTTTAGGAAAAGTACACATGTACTCTTAATTGTTACTGTGTTTGGAGAATTTACGTTCATTCGTGTTTCTACCTGTTTCTAAGGAACAGGATGCTTCCGGAGATATTCTTAGAGAGCAGAATACGTTCACCCTTCATACTAGATACTTGTGGAAGATATACCGTTCATTCGTGGTTGTTTCTAGGAAATGAAACACGTTTTAGCTATTTCTAGGAAATAAAATAAGTTCAGATTCGATTTTAGCTATTTTTAGGAAGCGCAATATGTTCGTCGACGATTTTAGCTATTTCTGGGGAATAGTGCACGCTCGCCCTCGATTCAATGTCTATTGTAGAGCAGAGTACGATCATTCATGTTTTGAGTCGTTATTTCTAGGGAATTCATTTTCATCCTCCATTATAAATATTTGTAGAAAAGCCATAACTATTCTGACCTTCTAAAAGTTGTGGTAGAAGAGCTAATATGATTCTTTAAATGATTTTGGTTACAAATGACCAGTGTGTATGACCAAAATTTTTGGGAGAAACATTTTCAACACTACTTGATGGTCTTGTAGAAATCAATCGTTAAATATTCGGAATTCTTGAACAAATTTTTCTGCAGCAGCAGCAACTGCGATTTTGAAGCAACAAATAATTTAAAGTAATACAGTTTAATCATTACTTTATAGATTGCTACTTAAACATTATTAAGCTCGTTCCTGATAAGGTATTGTCACTAAGAAGCTTACCATTAGGCTTCCGGTGGTGATAAGACGGCATGAACTAAGAGGATGATGGTTGAATTAACATTGCATTTTTACGTCACTGTAGCTTAAATGTGAATACACGAATAGAAATTATTGTAACAGGTTGAATAATTTTTTATACTTGGTTAAACATTTTATTTGTAAAAAGAGTTCAAATACCTCAAATTTGTTTATTAAAATTTAGGATTTCTACACCAGGAAATATAACAAAACGAGTGAAATTTGTTTCTAGAAACATGAGAATAGAGTTTAATAAATATCGCGTTCGCAATTCTTTTTGTATTTTCTGACAAGTGAACGTCACTTTTTGAAAACTGACATTTGTTTAATACTGACAGTAAATCACGTTGTTGCAAAAAACGACGTCGGGTCGTTATTTTATTTTACGTTCAATAATGTCACTCTGGATAAACAATTGTCAACGGGCGACATGAGATAAATGTCGCCGATTTTTCAAAATCTGCCCCTGTGCAACCAACAGATTAATCAACGTTCATAAACGTATATATCATAATATAAATAAAAAAGAAATAAATATATCAAGGGAAGTTAGAATAATTACAATTTGTTGATATAAATTCGTTCATTTCAATCACCAAATAATTGTTTTTATGGGAAACAAAATAATGTGGACTTTATGCAAAATAAAATTATTGTGCACCGATAGACAGGAGCCAAGTAAAGACTTTCTTGTTTTACTAATTTTAGTAAATTGAAAATAATCCTTTCACTGTGTTCATAAGTGTGTTAATAAATCAGTAAATAAAATTAGAAAGTCACTATTGCACACATACAAGAATTTTGAAAAATAAAATATACAAAATGGTATGAAATTATAAAAGAAATATAAATATTAAAGTTGGTATAAAATACAATACATTCCATCACTGACATTTTGAACCCAGCTAAAAGAAAATGTCGAACACATTTCCCGAATATTAATTTTCACAATTCGGACTTCGTTGCTGCTCGAAAGACTCGAGCAGAACACAATTTCGACGTGGCCCAGAGCGATATAATTTTCACCGTGGCACTAATTAAACCTAAAAAGTAAACCCGCCCGTATCGAGTAGAGTTACACAGTCTCGAGCCTTTATGGTGACCAAAGAACCCCCGCTGGTGGATGTTTCATCACGAAGGGACATCCACAGCTGATGCTCGAAAGTTGGATTATTCGTATTCACCGTTCCGCCTGGCGTTATGCTAACGCATCCTTAACTAGACTTTAGTTCACAAACAAGTTTCCGCGCAACAGAATATTGAGAGTTAAAATTATGGAAAATTTTGCCTGAACTTACGATAATATCACGTCGAATTACTTTACTAAATTACTGCAGTTGGGAACAGAAAGCATCACGCTCTATCCCTAACTGTATTTGTAGAATTGTACTGAGTTTTCATGATTACTGTCCCAGAATACTAACAAATAAATATTCTTTCTGTTTCACGTCCTGAAACCGTGCAACATTTTTTGGAAAATTTTTTGCACATGTAACGAAACTTCGGTTCGCGAATTAAACAAGTAAATATGCTCTGAATTGTGTCGTGTTCGGTGTCGTTGTAATCAGAAAAACGTCACGAATGAGTTGGTAAACGTTTCGCAACAAAATAGTTAAATAAATGAATTGAAAAAGTTTGATCATCGGTCGTACGTACAAATGTAAAATTGGTATTGGACAATGCTCAGTAATGCCTCGATACATGTGAAAACTTCAAATATCACTTATATTGTGTACAGACATTTCTATAGAAAGCAATTTCCCTTCGTCGCGCACAGCTTTCGAGAAGTTAAATTATACGTATTGCGATTTCATTTATCTATCGCGGAAATGAAAAATCCACTCCCACGTAACGCGACCGCAAGCACCTAAAACTCGAGATCCCTGAAGGAGATTAGGCTAAGCCAGCAGCTTAGTCCCCTCGCCCCTCGCGATTGTTCAATTTGTGCTCGGTAACTGTGATCCCTGCGGAGTACCAAAAATTCTGAAATTTGTACAATCCACTTTTCGAAAAGCTGTGAACATTTCCGAGATAGCCACCCCTTTCCTCGTCAAAATCTACGATTATCGGGCATTAATTAACTTCTTGAACAGTTAATAATTAATTTCTTGACCGGTACAATTAAACAGTGTAAATCTGTTGGGGAGGAGATTCTTGAAAACGAATGAAACATTCTTCAGACATGTGGTGTACATCAGGAACGCAATCATTATGATATCGATTATGAGTATTTACGCCATTGACCTTTGTAGTCCAACCCTATAATCAAACCTCATGTAGCACACAACACGGTGAGGATAGACCGTGTACATGTGAATACGCAGATGGCCGCCTTAATTTATAGATGGCTTGCCGATCTATCTCGTATGATACGATTTCTTGTCCTTCTTCATCCCTTTCGTGAAGGAAAAATAAATAAATGCCACTTATTTGCTGCAGTAACCGGTGGTACAGCTGCAAATAAAGTGATTCTACATTGAAAAAATAAGTCGAAAATGTAGAATAAAATTTTTCCATAGTCGCAATGAATGTTTTGACAGAAGCTACCCATTAGCTATCGGATACTGTCCAGAGTCACTAACGCGCTCCACCTCTGTCGCACGTGTGTACTGGTAGAGAGAGGGCGCCATCTAACTTGTTCCCCTCCGCCCTAGTCAACTCCCCTGATCTGGCAACTTTGATTCTGTCTACGGCCCAGTGCCGCCAGAATCGACCAAAACTGAAATCGACCCTTCCACCAGTGTAGCCATACGGACCGGCCGCCAAGCTCCTTAAGGTCCTTGCCCACTAGACCGTAACCTCGGCGCGGCGCGGCGGAGCGGCGCGCTGTTTTGGATTGCCTCCTGTGTATTTCAATGGGAATGCGCCCACGATACCTGATCAGAGTACAAAGAAACAGCACGCCGCTCCGCCGCGCCGCGCCGAGGTTACGGTCTAGTGGCCAAGGACCCTTAGGGTCCCTTAGGGTCCTTGCCCACTAGACCGTAACCTCGGCGCGGCGGAGCGCTGTTTCTTTGTACTCTGATCAGGTATAGTGGGAGCACTCCCATTGACATACATAGGAGGCAATCCAAAACGGCGCTCCGCCGCGCCGAGGGTACGGTCTAGTGGGCAAGGCCTCTTACCCTTCCGCCTCTCGCCACGCCACGCACCGTATCTCGTCTTTGCACTCTTCCCAATAACGCTGGCGTACGGTCGCGTGAGCCTCCCACTCTTCCCACTAGTCGCTGACGCGACCGTACGCCAGCGTGTCGCCACTGTCGCTCGCGTTAGTGGGAAGAGTGCAAAGACGAGATACGGTGCGTGGCGTGGCGAGAGGCGGAAGGGTAAGGGGCCTGGCGGCCGGTCCGTACGGCTACACTGCCTTCCACCAGGGAAGCCAGACGGTGCGGCTCAACGGCTCAAGTGGCCCCTTACGTCTCCGTCCCTCGCCTAGATGCATGCCTCCGCTATCCCCACTCTTACCACTACCGCTGGCGCGAACGAGTGCTAGAATGAGAGCGGTAGCATGCTACCGACTCGGTCGCGCCAGCGGTAGTGGTAAGAGTGGGGATCTAGGCGAGGGACGGAGACGTAAGGGGCCTGGCGAGACTCGCATCTGGCATCCCTGCCTTCCACTATCCCATTCCAGGACCATGAGCATACTCCAACATCCCCCACCAAGACCGTAGACTGGTCACGTATTAATCTGGTTATCAGAGAGGGGCTAAACTATATTCCCCTCGATTTCCACGATCTGGCGACACTGCTACGGCCTTTACTCCCACATCGATGCCTACACAAATCCCGCGGCTGCCGTCAGGGTTAATTAAAAATACACAGTACGTGCGACGAGTTGACCTTCGAAGCCATTATTCCGATTTTTTGTTACTTTTCCGAGCGAGGCAGCACTCTCCTCGATGTTTACTGGAGCGAAACGCGGACGCGAGTCGGGTTCGAAACGCTCTGAACGGTATCCACGGCAGAACATTCGGCTGCGGTTATTTCCGCAAAACTCATCAGCCGGCATATTGAACGGGAAAGCCACTTTCATAGTTTACGGGCTATTTGACTTCCAGGCTATTCAATTGTTCTAATTTTCGACCCCCGACCGAAACAGCTAGTCAATTTTACGCAACAACGGGCAACTATTCCCGGAGTGACAGATGCCTCCCTTGTACCATTGCTGCAGACACGTTGAAATCCTCGATTCTCCCCGGCAACCTTTTGTCCCGTGTCGTTTATGTGTCGCGTGTTTATCCTGCATTCATTGTGCCGCTGTTCCGGGCTGTGTAATCGACCCTTTGTCGGCGCGAATCGACAAAACGATTCTCAAGCGGCGCCCCTTTCTTGGGATGAATCACTTTCCTTCGAGCCGTATCGGCGACAAGCCGCGAGAGTGCCATTTTGTCGGCGTCGCGACGCCACCGCGTCAGCTTCCACGTTCCCGCCGTTGACACTTCACGCTTTAGCGATAAAATGATGGACGTCCCTCGATTTCCCACGTTTCTCGGAACCGTGCGCACGAACATTTTCTGTTGCATACAGTCGGTCGGAAAAGTCTCCGTACACCCTTCACAATTACACCCTTCACAAACCTTTCAGTAATTATTTACAATAATCCCACTCTAGCCCTCTGTGGTCTTTGGAAACTCCAAGAAAAATTAGAATGCTCTTGACTAAAGTTTGTATAGCCATTTTCAACGAATTTTGGTTAGGTCCGTGTTAACGGGGAGGGGGTCAATCTCCTAGATTGTTGTAAACAATTCAGTTCACAAGTTGAACATTTTTGTATGGTTACTCTTTGAATATTCTCGTGAACGTCTGTATACTAGTGTATACCTGTGGGATTGGATTTTAAAATAGCCTTTGGCTGCACCTCGCACTTATGCAACATTATTGTATAAACTGCATTCTTATAATATTTCCGTCAAATTGTTACGTAAAAATTACGGCATAATAGGTCCAGTTATGAGACAAGGTGAAACGATCATGGAAACCAAAATATCACTATTGTAAGATTAAACAAAAGGAAGTGGATGTTAGTTAAATTGGCTAGCAATGGGTCGCCACCATAAGTTAGATCAGGATCAAAGAGTATCATGTTACGGTTATCTGCGTTACGGAGATTACAGCGGTTCTGTTAGATTAGGTCTGCGTTAGACTTCACTCTTCTTAGGTGAAATTTAAATCAGGTACCTCAGATTAGACTGGTTGGGTCTGGGTTAGCTAGGCTTGAACAGAGTAGGTTAAGTTTCGGTTGGTTAGTTCACGTTGGTTATGTCGACCATGGCCAAAATTTGGAAGTCGGAGACCTTGAGTTCTTATAAGAGAGTGTTGCATCTTAAGAGGCCTCAAATGTCTCGAACTAAATGCTTCAGACCTATAGCAAAACTGCACCTGTCTCTTCTAAAGCTGAGTATTATATTTTTGGTTGTACCCACTCACGGTGTGTACCAATTAGCATGGACCACCTTGCTACTCGATAGAACACCCGTGTTTACTCTCATTAGCAGTAGGGTGGCAGAGGTTCATCGCAATTTCATAGATCGTGACATGTCTGATTGTAAGTTTACTCAAGTCCTTGCTCGTTAGCTTTTCTATACAGCTGGCTCGTGTGACTCGTTAGCCTGTATACATATACAGAATCAGTTACGGAAGTGTGCATAATTTCATGTGATACCACGATGGAATTTCTGAATTATCTCAAAGTTGAATCTTTCACACGTACCGATGTTATAGTTCACGGTACTGTGAATGGTGCAGTTTTATTTCGACGTAAGGCAGCGATGTTCGCTTCGTAATAAGAAGATCGCTGCCCCTCTTCTCCTTCGAAGTTGTTCGCTCGACCTAGTGCCAGAACGGGAGGGTATGTCACAATTGCGTACACAATTATGTGTATCCTGATCCGAAATCCGACGGAAGCTAGGCCCGAGCCACCGACTTGTATCGGAATAAGTCTGTGGTGCTTCTAGCTTAGCACCAGGCGGAAATACTAGAATCCGAAAGGCCCGAAAATAAAGAGACCCCCCCGGAAATCAAATAGTACGCTCGAGGAAACGGCGGCGGGCGATCCGCTTCAAACACTCTCGGCAATGTGGTGCGACGGTATGTGCACACAGGTGAGAACCTCGAGAGTCTTCCACGAAGCAAGGACCAATGCTCTCGGCTGACGGAGAAGCGTCCTAGCGCCGCGGCCGCCTACGCTGCCCTCCAAGGCAGCGAAGACGAGCTGGTGGCGGAGCACTGTCTCGAGTCGGAGGACGCGGCCTTGAAGACGCCGGGAAGCGAGACGGAGGACACCGAGGACAACGGCGGCCACATGGAGGAGCCGGTGTCGCCCACCCACCGGTTCACTTTCCTGAGAAGGTTCCGGTCGCCGCGATTCGGCGAGGGCCACCACAAGAGGGTGCCCACGCCGATGAAGCGGAAGTACCGCCGGAAAAAGAGCAAGGACGACATCATCGACAGCGAGATGAACGCCGCGGAGATCGAGCCGGCCAGCTTGAACCAAGCTGGCGTGCCGGATCCTTATTACCCCATCTACCTGCCCATCGACCAGGCCTTCAAGGCCAAGTACCTGTTCCATCACAAGAAGGGCAAGACATTCCAAGAGAGGCTCTACGTGTTCCTCGAACATCCCGGCGGATGGATCTGCTTCGTCTATCATTTCACTGTGTGAGTATACATCGAGTATGCGCCTCCTCTTCCCGCACGGGTGCTTTTTCTAGATTCTCATCGCCTCGCCGCCACGGTGAAATATTGTCCCGAGGCGTGGCCAGCTTTTTGCCGTCGTAGATCATTAGCAGTTTTGCCACCTCGCGCTGTTGATGCGGGTTCGGGAGGCTTCTTGCTTCTCACCGGGAAATTGTTCCTGGAGATACTGCTCCGAACCAGAATGAAATTTCTGAAACACGTTCAGCTCGGTTTAGCGCCGTTGTGTACAGTGGCTACGTGGATAGTCGCACACTCTTCGAAACAGAATACCTTGTGCAAAAGCAAACCGAACGACTTGCTCTGTTTTTTAGGAGGTAGAACAGTTTGGTTACTGCATGACGTGGAAAAGTAATTTTGCGAACAAATTGGAATTGTTCGGAGAATACCAGAGGTTGCTTTTAACGACTTTTTTTTTATCTAGGTCGATATAGTTACGTGCGTTCTGATCGTTTCATTGAAGTCGATTGACATGGACGAATTCTCACAAAATTTCTTGTTCACAGTCTACAGGGTGACCCAAAACTCCTTCAAGTCCGGGATATGGGAGGTTCCTTAGGTCGTTTGACGCAACATTTTCCTTTGCAAAAATGGCCGCAGCGGCTTTGTTTAGGAGTTATGTTATTAGCGAAAAACACAGACCAATCTCAGCAATCAGAGCGCGACCTAGACGCGAGCTGGCACTGTCGGCCCGGCGCGCCAACTGTCTACAGTAATCGCTCCTTCGTTGTCCTGAATCGTGGACACGATCGTTGTCCAGTGCCTACCCACTCCACTGCCTGTCAATGAGAGGATTAGGCCTGCGTGGATCTGGTCGCCAGATGTGTCCCAGGACTGTCTAGACCCGCGTAGAACGGAAAACAATAGGAAAGGAATATGGCAAGGAAATAACGAGTTTTTTAAAGTCAAACAGTTGACTGATTTTGACTGCGAATGCATTTTTTGTCATTTAACTAGCCGTTTCACTAAAGACGCAGTCATAAATCAAAAATAGTGTCCGGGCACGGTCGTTGTCCGCTCAAACCCCCGGCCTTTGGACAACGAAGGAGCTTTTACTGTATTGGCCGACTGTGCCAAGTCGCGCTCTCATTGGTCCGTGTTATTCGTTAATAACTCCTAAACAAAGCCGCGGCGGTAATTTTTGCAAAGGAAAATGTCGCTTCAAATGACCTAAGGAACCTCCCATTTCCCGGACTTGAAGGAGTTTTGGGACACCCTGTATAGTAAACTTCTACCTTCTCAATAGCATCTGTAGACGTTGATCCACTTTTGAAAACTGTATTTTCTTTTGGAGTGCGGACGAATACCGTGAACCCCTATCATTTATCAAGGGCATTGTCTTTTTGAAAATGACAAGAGATCATAAAGCTTTGAAAACTGTAACGCAAACGCGGCGTGGGTTGTCCGACTGGCCAAAAAGTCTCGAAAGAAATTTTGGACCCGTACAAACTAGTGTGGCCGCGTTTCGACACATCGACGAGCCTATTCGCCGGTTTGCATAATGGCATCGGGGTGACATTAGCATGCCGGCGCGGCGGCTTTCAGCGGGAACGATGCAGGAAGCATTGAACGGTGAGCGACGCACTCGCGGTGCCGCGCACAAAAGCTCGGAAGCTCGAAAGCTCGCGCCGCTAAACGCGATAGGGTGCGAAATCCAGCGTGGGCTCACCGGAAAAATAGAGGCAAACGCCGTGGCGCGTCGGGCTGCTTGTCGCAAGCCGGCAGCAGACAGCTGAGGCTTTTATATCGATATTCCCATAGGTATTCGGCTATGTAACACCTCTGCCGCGTTTTACCGGCTGAATCGGCGGACAATGAGACACGCGAGATGTTTCCTAGTCGGTCAAAAGAGACCTCCGGCGCAGTCATTCAGACAGCACGAAAATTTTCGATTCCATTGTTATCGAGGCTCGTGCCAGTCGGCTGTCGTTGCTGATCTGACATTCGAAACTTGCGAACGCAGTCATCTCCCTCTACCTTCTGCTTCTACAACGATATTCCCCACGCTTATTTTTTCGTTCATTACGAATTATGCTCGCTTCACTGGACAGGTCACTCCATTTTGTATTTTCTTATTCTATGATTTTCAATGAAAAACATATTCTGAGTTATTAAACTGCGGATTTTGTGGAATTATGACAGAAAGGGGTACGTACAATTTAAAACAGTGGACATATTTAAAAGATTTGATTTAACGACGCCAGTGTATTAGTTTTATTTTAATAAAATAATTAATTGAAGAATGAAACTTTTATTTGGATCCTGTGTCTTGCAATCATTTTCTGTTTTGTTCTTTGTCTGTGTTCATTCTCTATGTTGTTCTCTGCAATTATCGCTCTTGAAAATTTTCAAAAAATGCTAGGATATGAAATATGACAGAATTTTGAACGATTTTAATTTATTTCAGCTCTAAAAAGGCTACTACCACGGAAAATAAGATTTTATCTGATCCGACTTTCCTCATATTCGTCTACAGAAATTGCAAATTGCATAAACATCCGCAGTCTAGTAGTTAGACTCGTCACTTTGAATCTGGAAACCGTAATGACTCGCAACTGTCCGGAACGCTCGAACTTGCCCGCCGATAGCACTGTCGATTCGGAAAACTCTTTAAAGTGTGTGACACTTCAGCTACGTGCAGCTGGTGCGCCGCGACCAAGAGTTGCACAGTTGACCTTTAGTTCTCGAGAGTTTCATCCATATCGAAGCGTGTCTAACGTGGAGATAAGATTTTTGGGTGGAACGGCGACCAAACTTGCGGTGATTTCGTCGATTTCGTGTCAAGGATGAAGTAACACGTGCGTCATCGATTTAATAAATTCGAGAGCATACTGTCTTCAGACTCAAACCAGGACGCACATCTCTGAAATATAAAACACGTCGAATCAACATTTTCTGAAGCAATTCCAAACAACAGGAATTAAATAGAAATTTTCTGGTTCTTCAATATTTTATTGTTTAATACACAGTAAAAATAACTTTTCAGAAATACGTCCAAACGCCTCGAATAGAATAAAACGACTCAAATTCTAAATTGCATGATTTGTCTTATAGAAATCAGGAATAAGTGCAGTTTATCAATTAGAAAATTCCTAGAAAGCATACACAATTGTTACTATCCCTGTGTTTTGTATTTTTAGAATGTACACACATCGTAGAAGGGGAAAGTAGAGAGGGGACACAAGGTCTGAACCTTTCAGGTCAGAGAAGCATTGAAAAAACTCTATAATGTATAAAAAAGAAAGAGGATAATTTTGCAAAACGCGTCACGTCAGCGGAATTCAACAGCTCTGTATCGCTTTATTTATCCCACTTTCTACTACTTACCCTCCTCCTTACTATTCTTTTTAATTCTACTAAGGCAACGTACTAAACGCGGACACGCGACATACAGGGCGATTTACATAACTTGCATACCTCGAATAGATTTTAAATTACGCGTCAAATAAAACATTGTTTAATTCAAAAGTTGCATGGTTCCACGGAAGACATATGACAGCTTATCAGTTCTTCTCGTATTTCCAGCGGTTTCACAATTTTCAAGGTCTTCAATCAAGAATAAAAATTATGAAACTAGAGAGCATAAAATAGAAATTGTTTGAACTATTTGGCTTTTGATCGCCAATGGAATCGGGCACAAAATACATTCTAAAAGCACGTTGAAAATTCAATATTTCCTTGTTGATACAGGTCACCAATGTACCCCTGCAGCCTGTTTTTCTTTTCCCTTTTCTCGTCGAAACAGTGTCTTATTTCCGTTCATTTTCATACCGCATAATAATCCTGTCTTTAAACCGCCTACATTTATCACCCGCATAAATATCAAAATAGTCCCGCGCCTGATGCATTATTCAGCGTGGATATTTTTCATTTCTTCGGCGTGACGTGCCGCAACCCTTTAAATAATTCATTACGAAAACAAAGTACTAGTCAAGCGACTTCGAAGTCGATCGATCCTGCTAACGAAATCGCACTTCTTTTTCTCCGCGGTTTCTCAATAAATCGACCGGCTGAACACCACTGCTGCGCGACGCACGGTGGTAGAGTCGCCAGATGAGGGGAGGGAGCAGAAATTGAGCGGACAAAGTTACCCCCTCTCTGTCAGTGCCGAACACATGCGCGACAGAGACGAAACGCGTCACGTGACCGGCCTGCGGCGGAAGCGTGTGGCATAATGTCGTAGAAGGGGAAAGTAGAGTGGGGACACAGTCTTAATCTGGCGATTCCGGCCGCGCTTTGATTGGTTCGTGTTTTTCGTTAAGAACTCCTTAACAAAGCCGCGGAGAAAATTTTCTTAAAGGAAAAAGTTACTTCAAATGACCTCAGAAATCGTTTCAAGAAGGCACAATATTATTGAGACACCCTGTTTTTTGGTATTATAATGTTTCGACAGAATAATGTGCAAATTGTCTGTCTTCCACATTTTTTCCCACGTTTCTTTATTTTGCCCCACGAAAAGGGTAAAAAATTTTCAGTAGCATTTTCATAGGCTTCCTCGTGCATAATTAAAAGTAATAAATAGACTGCGGATCTTAATGTAAAATAGAAAATTTCTACATCAATTGCAAAAAACAGGGGCCACCTAGATAATTTGTTCTTCTAATTATCTTGTACAGTTCAAACCAGTGCACTGATCTCCTTAAATCTTTTCGATACGTTTACCGCTAGAAATTGTTCGTACTTAGTTTTGTCATAAATGCATAAAATCAGCAGTCTGGTAATAAATAATGGTTCATGTAAAAATCATCTTGTTTTATTGCGTGGGACTCGGTGGGTTTATAAGCGTCCCGACTTTTCTCCGCGTCCCACGCGTTACTTTTCGAGGAGTCAACATTGAACGGCCTTTCTGATAATAAACTCCACTATCGAAGTTTTGACGATGCGGAACGCCATGGTCGGAAATTACCACGGAAATGTCTTTCAGCTTGCGCTCGATGCTACTGTTGCCATGACGAACGCGCCATTCATTTCCGGAAGCGTGTGCCCATTTTTTATTCCTGGCGAAAATAAGACGGATCGCATGTTGCAGATATTATACGTCCCTTCATCTTGTTCTCGGAATCTGTCCTAAATCCTGAACCCTTTACCCGGCGAATGCATATCCAAGAAAATTGTACAGCTTTCGCGAGTCGAACCTGAGGATGACAACATGGACGAACGTGTTTTTAACAATAACAAATTTTATGTGACATTGTGAACTATTGTTACAAATTCTCGTAAAATTTTATATAGGAACTCAACATTATATTTATTGCAAATATTTAAAAAATGAAGCTCTTATAGACCGATTAAAGATGTTGATGTATTTAGAATAATTATGGGTAAAATTATCTGATGAGATAATTAATATTTTTTGATTAGATTGATTAGATTTGTTCATATTTTTCACAGCCAGTCTAAAATTCTAGTACCTAACAATCTCAGCTTAATAAATTTGGAAACATCCGTTAGACTTAGTATGATACACAGCAGTTGTCCTTGAAGGGTTAAAACCACCCTACAAACAAATTGCAACCAGACACAACGAGTAGGGGTGGGAAAAGATTGATTGAAATATTATTGTCACTTGCACACATCGATACGTAAAACGTTGTAATAATGTTTGTCATATATTCGATTGTAGAAAGTCGACGCGAAAATCCGACCGAGTTGGACGAATTAACTGGCGTGTAAAACCACGTGGTACGTGGCAGGAACACGATAAATACTCGCGATTCATGAATAGCGACGAGCATTTAATGAATCCCTGACGTGATTCTCGTTTAGATAAAGCCCAAGGTAAGCCCCCGTCGGAGAGAGAGACGATTGGTTAAACCTGCTGGCTTAGAACCAAAGGGAACTTTCATTATTATCGTTTAACGATTTATTGCCACATTCCGCGACAGAAATATCAAACGTCTAAAATGTCGAAAATATAAATCGTTCTCTGTTAATCACTTCGTTATTATTTATTAGAAGCAACATCTAGTGGCGAATATAGTGTCTGCAATCTGCTGTCTCCATATCGTTTTTTCCACTGCCATTTGTTGTTTTGTCCTCTTCGAATTCAATTTCAAAAATCAGGCAGGATGCATGCAAGATATTATTAATTATGATTTAATATTATTGTCAATTTTAATTTTAATCAGCTCTTCTTTCTCATCTGTTTCGTGATACACATAAACATACCAGGTCAGTCAGAAGTAACTACTGTCTAAAATAATCTGACCTTGAGTTTTTCAAAGACATGTTCAAGGTCAACTCAAGGTCATCATATTGTAGAGCGCTGAATTAGTTGTTCCAATTTCCTTAAATAAGCAAATTAGATAAGAAAATTAATCCTCTTCGCTATCACTTGCGGGAGTGCCAATTACGTCGAATTACGCTCTCTTAGAAATCGTCCAGAAGTTGCCGGAAAGATTTTCTCTTAAAATCGTTACGCAGTAATTGAAGTGGTTCTGGTTGCACGTTGCACTCGGCATAGAAATCTTGAATAAGTGCAACGTATCTACGATATCACGTGATTAGATTCCATTACGGCTCCTCCAGAGCCATGCCACTTGCACGTACACACAGGCAGGTAGTCGTAAATGAGAAAATTAGTGTTATCAGATTGTACTTCTAATTAAGATAACATAGTATCTAGTGAACGAAGATTTTCCGCGGTTTAATGGAGACGATGCGCAGTGGTGCGCAAGCGGCGCGTTCGACTGAACATTATTATATAATTCAGTTTATTTACTCTTTACTTCGGAATTGGAAACGTTAATTTGGATCAGGATTTCGACGATTTTCGGCACAGTGCGGCACGGCGCGGTCAATTTTTCGAATCGCTGGTCTAATTGGGTCAGATCGTCCACCGTTCGATTTGTTGTAGAGAGACCGTCCATTGTTTTCCATCTGTGGCAGCTAATCGACCAATCGAAATCCCTAAATTTCTCGTTTCAATCTCCGATTAGACTTCGGAGTAATCAAACACTTTTGTTGAATTTAGTTTAAACTTTTGAGAAACGAATGAAATGAAAAAATAATTTTGAGCTCGACAGAAAAATTTTTGCGTATTTTTGGAGACGGTTGAATTTGCAGCATTTTTTAGGGAAAATTAGGTATTCCGTTTCCCACCTGCCACATCATGTGAAAATGTCCTCGCAGGAAAATATGCACTACTTTCTGGAAGTGGGGACTTCATGCTTCAAAATGCGTGAAAGCTTATAGTTGTTTTGTTTATTATCACGAAATTATCACAATTTAAATATCAACAAGTTTTTGAGAATTTGATAGTGTTTTGATCCACAGTAAGTGATGGTGATATAATTTTTACAATTTTTAGATGCTTAAGATTGAAGGTTAAAAATTAATTTTTGAAAAAGTGCTTATAAGTTAATTTTTATTTTAACCATCTAGAACAACAATTAATTCATACGATTTATGCAGATAAATTGAAAAATAATGAAGTTGTTTATGGTAAAGAATTGATAATTTTCAAAATTGAATTTATATTATAGTTATGGTGTTCAATTGTGATGGAAAAAAATCATGCGTATCCTCTGCGTTTGAGATATTCGTGTTAACCTCTAAGGGAATCAGAGGAATGCAGTTATTCATCATTCTGCCACCATCGTCGTAGATATGTTTGCCTTATCACGGCCGGAATTGTTTGACGACCGTTTGTACGCGATTCCTAAACCGCTTCACACTTTACAACGATTGGCAATCAAGCTCGAGTGCTTTCTCCTTCTGTTGCAACACTGAATTAATCAGCCTAATGGCAGTTACGAGCAGGAGATGTTCCTTTGATGTCTTCCGGATTTCCGTTGAAGAAGTCGTGAGGAATCCGTGAAAAAGGTTAACGCATTTGCATAGTTGATACCTTTAACACGATACTCGCTCGAAAATGTCCAGAAAAAGTGGAGAATTTTATTATTTTTTATTAATCTTATTCGCAGTGAATTTTTTCTACATAAGTCCGTGCATTGATCTGTTAACAATTGATGTTAATAATTATTTTCAATTTAATGAAACTATTATTAGAAGAAATAAATATTTATATGAACTACAATTCATTCAAATTGTCAGGCGAATCAATTATTTTCTAAATTATTTGCAGTCTTTGTTAATTGACAGAATAAACAAATTTTTATATAATCCCTGCTTCCTGCAATTAGAACATTTTCATTTTAGCTATGATAATTATGGCGTAATAATTAATTGTTCAAACGTGCGAATGTCCTGCACAACTCTCTCACACATGTCGAGATGTTACTATGTTTTTTGGATATCTGACGTGATTTGTATCCTTGTCTTTTTCTATTTTAGCATTTCGACATTTATTCGGGACATTTTCGCGATCTTGGTATGCATAAAGGAGGTAATAGACGGCGATATTAAATTCCGTGACAATTTAACACATTTGCATCGTTAGTGTATACGTACGTAGGCTCTACTTTCTTGGCTACTATCACCAGAGCGTATACACGGACAATTTTGTACGTAACAATAAGAATAACAAATATTTACGAATTATTAAAATAGTTTTCTTTCACTTTCTGGAATTTTGCTATTTCAATTTCACAAAAAAATTGGTAACATTATTTTTTATTTTTCCCTGTGATGCAGCTTCAAAAGTAATAAATATTTCAAAATTTAACATAGAATACTTGTCTCTATATTTTTTAAACTTAATGAAACTATGAATTTATATGTCACGAAGGAAGATATTGCATTTTCCAACATTTCTCCAAATTGCACACTAGGCTGCTCTTTACTTTACCGGACTCAAAATTTGTATCTTTCTCCTATAAATTATGATGTATTTAGTATGCAATCCAGCAGATTTGTACCCGGGGCGGCTGCAGATCGAAGTTTCGAAGCTGTAGGATCAATGGTTCAGGAGTTATGCTTGCTTAAAGTTGAGCATTCTGCAGTGTTTTTGACAGGTAAGGGCGTCGCCATATTGGTTTGTAGTGACGGTCGCGCGCCGCTTATCGAGTTGGTTGATGATTAGGTCGGGGAGGGGCGGCAAGGACCGGCGGTTCTGCTCGGTAAGCGGCTCGCGGTCGTCACTACAAACCAATATGGCGGCGCCCTTGTCAAAAACACTGCAGATTGCTCAACTTTAAGCAAGCATAACTCCTGAACCATTGATCCTACAGGATCGAAACTTCGATCTGCAGCCGCCCCGGGTACAAATCTGCTGGATTACGAACCAAATACATCATAATTCATAGGAGAAAGGCACAAATTTTGAATCCAGTAAAGTACAGTTTACTCAAATTTCAATTTAAGAATAACTTCACGATTTAAAAAATCGTAAACTGGACTGGAATATTAATTTTTTAATTTCGCATGACTAACTCCTATATCCTTCTAAATAGCCAGTATGGCGGTCTTGCATAGTGCGTCGGTAATTTTCAGGGCACACCGGACTCGCGGAGTCGCAACATCAAAATTTCGATTTGTCTGTCTTATCCCCGCGTCTGGTGCGTTACAAGACCCTTTCACGGGTTGCTCCATACATTTTGTTACAATTGACACGGAATTGGCTGGGAATATGTATTGTTTGTCGGCCGAACAAAGGGAATTGATTTTGCATTGTTCTCCGACGGCTATAATCGACTGTCTTTCGCCGGCGACAACGCGGAGAAGTTACGGGGCCGTCCCGCACGGTGTCGTTCGCGCGAATTTTTAAGCAGATTGCGCGCCGCACAATGAGCAGTCCCCGTTTCCCCGCAAGTAAAAGAGTCCATTTAATAGAAATGACTCGAACGAACGGTTCGGCCTAGTTCGCCGGCGCATAAATAGCAAAGCGTTATTATGCTGCAATTCATGCGCAGGCTATTTGCGTGCGACGCTCGTTATTTTTAGATGGCGGAATCGTGCTCGCTGATAACCGTCCAATTCGATGAAATAATGGAAACACTGCCTATAACTTATTTGTTGTGTTGATAAGATTAGCAGCCATGAAATTGCGCATTAATGCCCGTAGCAAAAATATGGACTTGTTCAAATTATTATATGTATGCCAAAGCAACATCTGTTACGTATACAATGGCTCCGAAAACATATAATTTAGAACTAGACTTTATGCATTTATGACAAAAATGGACATGTACAATTTAAAGCAGTGGACATGTTAAAAATATTCAAGGACATCAAGGTATTAGTTTCAGTTTAATAGGATAATTAAAAGAAGAATACGAACATTTTTTATTTTGCATGAAGATCTATTTATAACCAATACTACAATTCAAAACAGTTTCTAGTTTCTAAGATGGATGACTAAATTCTGAAATCATAAATTCAAAATCATTCTTATTTTTGTTGGATACATCATATATTCTACATTTATATTCTGGCAATTATATAAATATCATGTGTTCGACTTTAATTAACATCTGCATCCTTAACCCCTTAAATTACGAGTCAGACTTGTAATAAAGATGTCGAACTGGATCTACGCGATCTATGAAATGAAACGAAATTCCATTTTATTCCATTTTATTGAGTATCAACATTTTAGTTTATCCAACAGGTCAATCCGAACAAAAATCGTATAAGTTTTGTAAGCACCGTTCGAGTTGCATATTAATTAAAATCTGACTAATTAAAGTGACCTGTCTGTTTGATTTGTGGTCGCTCATTGGGCAATAATTGAAAAGTACGCGGCGGATGGAGCGCAGGTTTCAACTGTAAAGTAAATGTAAAAATGGTCCACGCGAACCGGGACCGATGCAACAGTTTGAGAGTTCTATAGTCGGTGCTGGCACATACATATAGATAGTGTATTCTTGACATCGAGCGTTCATAGGCTCTTCATCGTGCGGGGCGGTTGAAGGGCCCTCGAGGGTTTATCTCTTGTTGGTCGAGCACTCCATTGAGTATCGTGCGACCAATGTATCACGAATAGCACTTCCCGCGATTATGATTCCTCCGAAAGGATTTTTTGTACTGCGGTCGATATTTTCGCCGGGAAAAATTCCTGCGAGCTGCTTCTCCGGTTTTAAGTAACTTTATTTATAGTCCCGTCAACTGCGGTCGATTAAGGACTACTTCAACGTTCCTTTGTTTGATGCATGAATTTATGTACTGCTTAATTTTAGTTCATTAGCAAGATGACATTGATTATGAAAATTATCGCAATAATTCCCGTCTTCTTCTTCGCAGAGATACTTTAACACTAAACCTACCGAACTCCAAAAACGATTAAAATATTTCAGCTGATAAAAATGACAAGGCTCTATTTATTTAGATCTCGCGCAGTTTTTAATACAATATGTGCTTGGACAAAAATATTTATCGAATCAATTTCCATGTATGCAACTTCATAATTTCAACAATCATGAAATGAAAAATATGAAACCGATTATTTGACCGACAGTGGTAGATTTAGTGTTAATAACACCTTTTGCCATATTCTTCTTCATATGCTATAACTGTACAAAAATTCACAGTTTGTTTATAAATTTTTCTCCAGTTACTACGTGATATAATATCCTAACGAATCTAAAAGCATATCCTGAGATTTTTCGAAGTTGGTAAACAAGTCTCCTTTGCTTAACCCCTTGCCGCACCGTTTCTTTTACAGTTACAGTGATTAGAACATCTTTATGCACAAAACTGTCGTAGAAGTGAAAAGAAAATGTATATTTCTTGTATGGCTACATTTATTCTAGTGCTAAAATATTGATTACAAACGAAGCAAATTTTATTTCATCTAAAATGAGTCGCGTAACATTCATATTTGTTAGACTTTGCTGAAAACCTTCATCACGAGTCTGGCACGTCACAGTACGGCAAGGGGTTAAAGGTCTGTCGTGTATTGCCACCGGAAGACCGAGGGAGGAAAGGACCGGTAATTAAAATGCGGCAGAGATTTCGATATCATTTGGATAGGGCTGACGCAGTGTTAACATTGAAACAAGCAGCGGTTGATTTGATAGGGAGAGAGCGAAGGAATCAGTGGAGGAAATCCGAACGAGCGGTAATTGCCGCGGTGTGGTACGAGCCCGACTCGGCCCAGCTCGGCTCGTTTCGCTCCGTTCCGCTCGGCGCAGGGGACTCGTCCGCTTGTATAAGTAATTTATTAGCGAGCGATACCTCGTTAAGTAACGACGAGCACGGCGTTAACGAAGTCGGTTCACCGTGGAATACGCTTTAAGATGGCGTGTCGGTGGACTATAATTCTGACATGCACCCCTCCCGGGCCACCTTAAAGCTTTGCGGGTCACCTTCGTCGACCTACTATGATAATTGTCCACATTCGACTCTCCTTTTTCCTGTTTCCTTTTCCCGCCGGCCTGCAACCACAACTCTTCGTGCATTAATTGTTCCCCGACCATCGATTCCTTCTATTTTTATACGGCACTGCCGGAAATTTCGTTGTGCCCATCTAGCAAGCATAACTTATCCCGCTTTGATCGACCCGTGCCGACATCCTACAATTTATGGCACCGGGAAGCGCTGGGGAACAGGGCTCGACAAAGTTTCAGAACTTCCTCAACAGCTGCGTTGGTATTTATTAAATCGGTTACATTTTTAAAAAGGTTCTCAAATTATATGTTCTAATGAGAACAGATATAAAAGAATTACTGAGATTAAAATTTTCGGGGTGAATAGAATTTTAAAATAACAGTTTTTCCATAACAGGTGCAGATTGTTTCTTAATTAATATAAAAAATGTTCTGAAACATTATAACTAGTTTCGAATAGTATTTATGGAATAATATTTTATAACACTATTAAGAGATTATTCTGGTTGAATTCGAAATTTATACTAAGCTATAAGATTTATATAAAACTATAAGATTTATTAATAATAATTAAAATGAAAATCACGTACAGTGACTCCCACTAATATTCGGACACTCTTAGAAAGACTATAACTTTTTTAATATTGGAATATACGATTTGAAATTTTTGGAGAAGTTAAAACAATTGGTTTGCTACAAAACGTGATAAAAATTTTTGTAAAAAACTGCAAGTTGTCGGAATTGCAGAGAAAATAGTGAAAGTTGTATTTTCCAACTTTTTTATGTGGGCTTATATGGAAACTTTAGAAAACACGTTTCGTAGATCTGTATCAAGCAAACATATTCTGAAAATTTCATCAAAATCGGTCGACGTTGTAATGATCTACAAACGTTCTAAAGATGGTAAAAATTGCAGTTTTTCACGATTTTCGTCCTCCAACTGCAGTAATTCTAAGGATTCTCACAGCTTTCAATGCCTGTCGTTTTTTCTCGCATCAACCGACTTCTATGAAACTTTCACAGTGCATATAATTGACACAGATCTACAAAACGTATTTTTTAAAATTTCGATTTAATAGTAAATTTCAATTTTTGATAAAATCTCTTTTCACATCCTGTAGTAAACTAATTGCTCTAGCTTCCCAAAAGTTATCTTCTTTTTGAGAGCGTCCGAATATTAATGGGAGTCACTGTATTTCTTCTCGGACTAATTTCAATACTACAAATAATGTTTTCTGTTTCAGTTCATTCTCGTCACAAATGCATGAAATTAGCGTTCAATGATGATATTGGGAAATGCGTCACTTTTATCCGCAAATTCGCAATTAATTAAGAGCAGAACAATGAATGAGTAATTTGTATACGCTGATAGGATTGGGTGCAACGCAGCGCCGCCAATGTCCCGACATTAATTCTGCAAATTCGGTTGATTAGACCTTTTAGACCCGCATGATTTATGCGTTACTCATTACCCACAAGCCCCAGTCGAGTTGTTAGAAATGATATCTCGGGCGATTATGTAACGGACGAACCGTCGCATAATTGCAATACAATTCGACGTTTACCCCCACGCAAATAGAGATCCCAAATGATAACGTTTCGTATATGTTAGGTCGTCCCATAAGTTCATCCCGTTTATTGACCCCTTATTTAGATTTATATTCCAGATATACCATTGAAAATTATGAAAAAGTGTAATCACTAGACTGTGGATCTTTATGCAATTTTATGGCTTTTGAAAATGTTCAAAAAATGCTAGGATATAAAAAATGACAGAATTCAGTACGATTTTAATTTATTTCAGATCTAAAAAGGATACTACCACGGAAATTGAGATACTATTTTATTCTACTAACTTAATATTCGTCTACAAAAATTGATGTCTGCTCTTTACTTTACCGGACTCCAGATTTGTGCCTTTCTCTTATAAATTATGATGTATTTAGTATGTAACCCAGTAGATTTGCACCCGGGGCGGCTGCAGATCGAAGTTTCGATCCTGTAGGATCAATGGTTCAGGAGTTATGCTTGCTTAAAGTTGAGCAATCTGCAGTGTTTTTGACAGGTAAGGGCGTCGCCATATTGGTTTATAGTGACGGTCACGTGCCGCGTACCGAGTTGGTTGGTGATTAGGTCGGGGAGGGGCGGCAAGGATCGGCGGTTCTGCTCGGTAAGCGGCTCGCGGTCGTCACTACAAACCAATTTGGCGGCGCCCTTACTTGTCAGAAACACTGCAGATTGCTCAACTTTAAGCAAGCACAACTCTTGAACCATTGATCCTACAGGATCGAAACTTCGATCTACAGCCGCCCCGGGTACAAATCTACTGGATTACATACCACATACGTCATAATTTATAGGAGAAGGGCAAAATTAAATTATAATGAATTATAAAGAATAAAATAATGAATTTATTTTTTACTTGCAGTACTAACTTATTACAAAATATTGTGAAAACACCGTTACTAATATTGTTTTTCGAAAAAGAATTTTTCCGGCATTATGGTCACGCAAATCTAGCATTAGTGTTCGCAATTGATAGAAACAGCGAATTATAGAGGGCAACATCAAATTATGTTTAATGATACGTTTTACAGTCGTAACTTCGGAATCGATTTCATAATAAATGAAGCACCGTATAAGAAACTTACACAATATTCACTTTGGTGAAACTTAGGCTAATAGTTTACTTAAGATATGTTAGTGAAAACTTACTATTTAATATATTAATACACTAATAATAAACAGCAATATAAGTAATAACTAGACGGCGGATCTTTATGCAAAATAAGAATGTTTTACCTGAATTATAACAAACTGGAATGAAATAGAAATTTGTTTTCTTTGTCAATATGGATGAAAGGATGAAAATAATATAACAGAATTTTTAAATTCTTCTAATATTTTCTCTGTTTTAATTACATCCACTAACTTTTGTTATAAATGCATAAAGATCCGCTGTTAAACAGTTCTACTTCCTCGACATGTCTTTTATGCGTTTCAAACATTATTGAACCGTCAAGTTCTTATTTTCTTTTGGGATTTGGGGAACAGAAAATGATCACAGAAATTCAGAATAGACGAACATGTCAGGTAATTAGTCATACCACAGCTTTCTAGGTCAAAAAGTTGCGCACACTAATGACGTGTGAAGCGAACGGCTCCGTGCATCGATCTTTCCACCATGTTGAAAAGCAGTATAGAGATGTTCTCAGAGTGTCTGTAACTGTGTACCGTACATTACACAATTATACTTCATCTGGAACAAAATGATTCTAGGTATCACATCATAGAAATCATCAGCATCCTTCGTGATGCTGTTGTTCCGTATCGTTCCCATCGGTCGGAAATGTTCTACTAATTGCAACGTATTCGTTTACAAGATATGCAACAAAATATTGTCACAGAAAACTTAATAATTCCTTAACTCTAAACGTAATTGTAAATAATAAGTAGACTGCGGATTTATGCATTCATGACAAAAATGAGTACGTACAGTTTGAAGCAGAGTACATATTATAAAGATTTAAGGACATCAGTGTATTGTTTTCAGCTTAATAAGAAAATTAAGCTCAATAGAAATTTTTTATTTGGCTCCTGTATCTTACAATCAATGAAAATGTTTTTTATTTTGCATAAACATCCGCAGTCTAATAATAAGTGAATTAAAGTCTGCAAAGAGTGCCATAAAATTTAATACGGATTATAATCGAAGCAAAAGTTATTATTAATTAACATGCATATATTCATCACTTTTTTATAACAAATGAATTTTGCTAGTAAGGTATGCTTGGGCCATTTAATATTATTAAAAAATGTCTAGTGGTTTTGATCCATTGACCAGTAGTTGCAAAAGTAGAAGAGAGAAAGTTTCTCTCGTTTAAGTGATACACCTTAATTCAATTTTGAGTTAATCTCGTGTATGTACAACGTCGAGTCGACGTAGTGGCTCAGCGTGGATTAAAATTAAGAGGGAACGCGACACGACAATTCAAACACAGTGCTTTCTACGAAATCAAGTTTTAGAACACGAGATAATGAAGTTAGACAATAAACGTCTAACAACTAAAATCGTAATTTGAACTATGACTAAAAACTTGTCTGTTACTTATAGATTTTTAAATAATAGTAAATATAACCGCCAGAGTAGATGTTATAATGTACGTCAGAGTTGGGCAAAAATTTTATTTAAATAAAAATTTCGAATAAAGTGAGGTTTTTCCAAGTGGGTTTAAAACCCACTTTATTCGAAATTTTTATTTAAATAAAATTTTTGCCCAACTCTAATGCACGTATACACATATTGTCGGTACATTTGTACAATTCCATCAGTCTGAACTCGAACAGTAATCCTTCTGGCAGTGCAGCAGGTCCGGTCTGCGGAACACCCATTTCCAGGAGAGCTATCTTTAATCGTGTAATTAATCGTGACCCGAAAACGGATAACAGATACTTTAAACCTTGATACGCTTTAAACCGGGTTAATCGGAACCACGAAAGGTAATCGATTTAATATATTTACAATATACAAACGTATAAGGTACATATTACATATTCATAAGGATGTCCCAAAAATGTTCGAGTTCCTTGAATCTGACGGTTCCTGAGGGACATTTGAAGCGATATTTTCATTTGCAAAAATGTCCTCCGCGGCTTCGTTAAGGAGTTATTAACCCTTTGCACTCCGAATTATTTTTCAATTTTCTTGCCAGCAACTCCCTGCTATTTGAAGTGTTTCATTTGAAATTTATTTCCAAGGACAGTTTCGTTGACTGTTAATTATTGTAAACTATTTTGTTTACCCTAATTATATTAAATATTACTCAAACTTTGTTGTAATTTATATTTGTAGAACTTATATCTGTTTTAGACTGAAACAAACAGACAGACAGACATGAAAGCGAGCTAATAAAAACTTGGTAAAAAAATAAGACAATTAAAGAAATAAAGGAGGAAACAAATACATATAAAAATCCGTTTTATTTACATTTTTCTTTCATTGATATCGTCACACTCGACAAAGGAGTGCAAAGGGTTAACGAAAAACACGGGCCAATCAGAGCGCGGCCTCGCGCCGCGATGATGCAGTGAACAAGAGGAGGGGGTCAGACAAAAAACGGGACACAACAGGGACCGCTGTGAGACTAGAATTTATGGCAATCACATGACAAAACATCGTCTGTCCTTTTAGAAAGTTTCTTAAGGGAGGTATAGGACAATAGACCCTCATAAACGCCACGCGTACCTGATATTTCTAACTTCTTGCTGGCTAAAAGGACAGACTTTTTTTCGAACAGTTACCTGACTTCACGTATCAATCTGCGGGAAAACCGAAACACGTGATTGCTATAAATTATAGTCTTACAGCGGTCCCTCTCGTGAAAAATGTTGCGTAAAGTCAGTGTCGTTCGAACCGCGATATAGCGAACGTCTCTAGAGACGTGTCAATTCGAAGCTCGCGGTTGTGATCTACCATCAGTTGTGCAGTTCGTTGACCAGACCACAGGGCAACAATTTTTATTTCAATAAAAAAGGCCCAGTGACATACATTTGGAAGCAGCAACTGCATTCACGACTGTCTAAGTAAGTTCTAATTAAATCAATTTCTGCTCCTTCTCTTGTTCACTGTTTCACCGCGGCGCGAGTCCATCGCTGCGCTCAATGAAACCTGCCGTCGAGCCGGTCTCTCCTCGCCATCCGCGTTTTTCATTTATACCTCCTTAAGACAGTCAAGGCGGAATCTTTTACTAATGGAAATGTCGCTTCAGGCACTCGAACATTTTTGGGATACCTTGTATGTACAGGGTGGTCCAGCTAAATATCTCCTTTACTTGTGATTAGTAGACTGCGGATCTTTATGCAAAATAAAAATTGGCTGCGTCGGTCGCAAAAAATAGAATCGAAATTGAATGTTGTCTTCCCTGAATAATTTTCATAGATGAGAAATCATATATTGACAGTGTAAATCTTTGAAATTTTCTTATAATTTTGAATTTCATCTATTCAAGCTTCCTATAAACACCTAAAGATCCGCAATCTAGTGATTATGTAACAAATATTTTTAAAGTAAATGGTATCACAAGTCTTAGTAGTATTATATATAGTTTCTAATTTTTGTTATAACTTTTTCTTAAATTTGAAGATTTAATTGAATATTATTCAAATATTGAATTTATATTTTTCAAATATTGGTTTCTCACATATTTATAAAATATTTACTTTATATTTTTTAAATATCTAGTTTATATTCTTTGAGTATTTAGCTTATATTTTCTAAACATTCGATTTACATTTCTTGTACATGTGTACAATATTTACATTCAATATAAAAAATATTTTTCCAATATTTGAAAAAGATATTTATGCAATATTTTTGTGCTACTAGGGTTGTATATTTTTTTTCCTTGCATATTCTAGTTGACATTAAAATGCATTCAGAGATATTTATAACGTGACCTTGAAGTATCCTCCGACCTCACCTTGTGTTACCCAAAGTTCGATCTTGCGAATCGATTCTCCACACCTGGATTGTTTGGAAGAATCGGTTCTTTGCCGGGGAATCGAGCATTCCTAATGGGAAGCCGGCCGCTAAAAATACCGCGATGACAGCCGTGTCCTTTCGCCGGAGTAGCGCGTGAATCGCAAAATTCGGAAGCAGGTGTCGCGGGCGGCCTAGTTCGAGGAGCGTCAAGTCGTCCGCGGCTAAATGTCTCGATGACAAAACGGTTAAAATCGATACGTATATAATACATGCATATAACTTCCTGTGCACGTAAATAAGTTCCTATCCCCCGGTGACCCGGTCGTGATTGCCTGATAATGAACGCTGCGACCAAAGTAACGTGCAAACCCCCACCCCCTCATGAATTTCCGACGCGACGCTGATGATTCGCGAGGGAAAATGGAGGTCATGATTCATCGGCGTCCTCGAACCACCGAAAAGATCTTTTCTTCCATCGACTGGGAAGCTCGAGCGTCACCCAAACTTCCGTTGAAATTTTTTCGTTGTCCGTTTCCCGTTCGCGACGGAACTCGTGGCGCGCGATCGATGCCTTTTCAAAGACGAATCCTCACTTACGTGACTGCCATCTTTTTTGACACGCTCCGCCCTGTGTTCTTTTCCACAATGTCAACAAGACGGGTGCACGGGATCTGTAGAGTGCGAGTTGTTCATGCGACAGCGAAGGAGAAAGGTTAATGGGGTGTTTGTGCTTTGAAATTTATTGTCGGCCGTAGGAATGGAAACTGGCTTTACGTTTGGAATAAATGAGCAATTAGCTACAAAAATTGATTCTCCATCGTGACGCAATACCGCGCACAGTGAAATACGAGCACGAGCAACGGAAATAATTGGACGTGGCAATTTTTTCTTTACGGCTGGGATATTTATATTGAAACTTAGCACACTTTTCCATCAAATTTTTACCCAATTAAATTAACCTTTCATTGAGACAAAATTTGAACAGGAATTACGAGAGTATATTGTATTATTAACATTCTAATTTATATTATAATTAATAGATTTATATTATAATTATATTAGCCTTGCAAAAGCTGGACGCAAATTCTGTGTCCTTGCAATAATTATAAGTGGCACCATACATAATGCATTTTGTCATTTCTGATAAATCTAACAAGAAATGTGAATATACAGGGTGTAGCCGGACGGGTGGTACAACCGAGCAGAGGATGTAAAAATAAGTCGAAAAAAGGGAATGACATTTTTTCGTTTGACGCTTCGTTTCCGAGAAAATCGAGTTTAAAGTTCCGCCAGGTTCGCGTGCTTTAGTATATGCACAAAGTAGAATTTGTTGATCATGGTCAGACGCGTCAGACGATTCCTATGCACATGTATTCGCTGCATTTAAAAAAAAATGTTGTTCCTTTTTTTGACTTATTTTTGCATGTAATATCATCGCCTGCTCGGTTGTACCACCCGTCCGGCCACACCTTGTATATATTATTCTTATATTTGGTTATTATAGTCATTTATATTGTTGAGAATTTACATGTATGTTATTCTCATTTGTATTGTATTAATTTTTTTAATTGTTATATTTTTGTTTTCAGGTTCATGGTGGTATTGGTGTGCCTCATATTTAGTGTTTTGTCAACCATAGACCAGTACAGTAACTTCGCGAACGAAACACTCTTTTGGATGGTAAGTACCCTTATTAAAATAAAATATGATTTATATTCAATATAAAAATATAGTCAGCAGAATTTAATCCCTTGCCGCACGATTTATTTTACGGTTTCAGTGATTAGAACTTTTTTTGTGTTTCGTAATTTCCTAAAAAAGAAGAATATCTATTGTATGCCTACATGTTCTCCAATAACTATACACGAACAAAACCAAAATAAAATTTCATTTCGGTTTGAAGAAAATTAATAACATCATCACGAGTCTGACACGATATTGTAAGGCAAGGGGTTAATACAGTTACTATTGGCTCAATATATCAAACGAATCAATAATTTGTTGACATTTTTAGTCCTATAAATGTTACAATTCATTAATCATCTATGACGCAAGTCATAGGTTTATATGCGGTAAATTCTGTCCGACATGTTCATCATGTGTCTTGCAAAATCTATTACAGTGACATTTATTTCGCATAAAACGTGAATGCGGAATCCGCTCCAATATGATTAAAAATTAATTACAAGGTCATAATTATGCAGATGAAGGAAATCTTTTACCGCGCTTTTCGGCCGTAACGACTATCAACATGCATTTGCTTGCGGAAAAGATATTACGTTCGCCGGTTTGCGTTATTACACGAAGAATTTAATAACTGTCTTTTGAAACGTTTCTGCGTATATTTTCAATCCTCGTCTTTTTTTCATCAAACACACATAATAGTTCGAGGCTTTACTGTTACAATCATAAAAATGCAAATTCCCGCTACAAGAACATTTAATAAAAAATACAGGTTTCTATCTAGAAATGTTAACCTAATCGGTATAAATCTCTTCGAGCTCATCGCGACACGTTTGCCCCCAAAACCCATCAACATTCGTTTGAAAACTGTATTCCTCTCATTCATATTTTTCATGTATACAAAATATTATTTCATTATCTTTTTTATTTCAAATTTGACGAAAGAAGTACACAATTCTCAAAATAATATACAACAAAGGATGTCTGTGTAAACTCAAACCTGATAATCAGATCGCCAGAGATAATTTTGAACAATTTTATGTATAATTATCTTAAATAAATGTAAAATATATATATAAAATTTAAAATATTATAATTATCTTAAATATTTATAAAATAACATGTTATGTGAAATAATATTTCAAATAATTGCCCAGGTCTGTGACTACTGATATCTATTGAAATCTATTGAAGTACATTGTGAATATTTGAAGGAGCGCGATGCCTCTAGAATATCCAATACTTAGAATAACCATTTTCTTGATAATGGCGTGAAAAGGGCGAGAGCGATGTTCTCGAAAGTTACGAGAAGCATCGACTTTTCTCGGCTGGCCACCGGTTGCGCCTGATGAAAAGAAGAGAGCCGAACGCAATTTCCGCGAGATCTTCGTGGCAGTTCGAACAGTTGAATGAAACGTTCGAAGACGAGCTAGAGGATATCAAGAGGAGCGAGATCAGTCTTCGTGATTTTCTCACAGCGACTCTCGCTGAACAGCTCCTTTGTACAGCTGATTTCTCGTTGAGATAGTGTTCGACTTTAAAATAGCAGTTGTCTAATTAATCATACGTGTTTTCTTCATATAAAAATTAATTATAGTCGAATTATTGGAATTGTTTATTATTTGAATGTCCTATGACGTTATATCGATGTTCGCAGAATCTCATCAACGTATTTTTGTGCGTTTATAGTTTATCACATTATCAATGTGACGTGGCATTAAAACCAGACAAATCTCGTTTCATCGAGTTCTTCTCTCCGACGTATTGTACCCGGTAATATCTAGCTACCATTGCAAAGGGAATCACTGACCAAGACAGATTAAAAATATATGTCCCCCGAAAAGAACTGCTCTACAATGGCGACTAGTCCCCTATTTTTAGGACGTCACGCAGGAGAAAGCCGGAAGGAAGCCAGGGTGGTCGTATTATCAGGGCGGAGTCGCCAATTTGTCAAACCTCGTAATATGTGCGTAGAAAGCTCCCCTTAGTGTCTCCTCAAGGCATCACCCTGTCGCGTCAGTGAGTAATAGCTAATAGCCTACTAACGAAAAAGTGATCTGAACCACAATTTTTAGAAAGTTGCCAAATTATCAATCTTATTTTTTCATTAATTTATTAATCAAGATTATTTATTTATTAATGCTTTTACATTTAGAAAATACAGTATCGTCACATGTAGCTCAGCATAGTTTTCAATAAATATTATCTAAGAAAATTGTAAATTATTTTCAATTAATATCTGGGATCTTTTTACAATTATCAATTTATCATTTTATTCCACCACATCAACAGAAATATCATTGCATTTCGTGATTCGTTTACGAACAGATTCGCTCTTAATTCTATAAGCTACACACAGTATACACAGACACGCGTAAATTTCATTGTACATAGTTCAAAGTAGAACGCCATACTTCATCATGATAGAGTTCCAGCAGTGAGCACTTTGACAGTCAACACAATAAATCATAATTCCCGAGTAGCATGCACCGCAACTACATCCTGTCACAACAGCGCGTACTTGATATTTGCGAAGAAATGAATTCAACGTAATTTTCAGATCGATCAAAAATGCAATGAAAGTACTGACTCTTCGATAAAAAGTCCGCCCGTGTACTATTATTGCGCCGTAACGTTTAAACATCGCACTAATTTTTTGTCTACGTTTCGTTATTGCGTTTTATTACAATACACAGGGTGTCCCAAACATGTCGTATTTGAAAAGGGTGATTCCTGTGGTCACTTCGAAGTGCAACATTTTTGGAACATCCTGTATTTCCAAAAATACCAGAGCGGGAGTCTGTGTGACTGACTAATTTCGCGAAGCGTGACAGGTTGTCAAAACCTAATCACTTTCGGCCGCATGTAGCATTGTCCAACGAGTTGGGAAAGAAAGTCGAAATCCATTCCACGGAATTCCCGGACATTGCAATTCTGTCATCGATGTTCCCATTTTTCCAGGCCGTCGTAACGTTACAACAAAGGTCATACAATCGATATAGCATCTCCTATATATCGTCGCACTCTCGTTGCACATTTATTTTAAGAACTGGGAATTAATGACTGTGCTAGCATTGAAAGTCATCGCTGGAATGCCTCCCTCTTTCTCCTGCTATTATAATTATCGGCTCTCGCCGCCGCGGCAATTCCGCCTCCCTTTTTCTACATTATGCCTGCCGACACGACGTTTGACGTATTGATTTGTTTATTCATGTACCAGCCACTGCATTTTTAAACGCGACGAGCCACTTTTGTCGCTCGAGCTATTTCCCGGCGCGTAAACAAACGGGTTTTTCTTTCTATTGCACTCGCGGGTCGTCTCGAAAATTGTTGTGCAATGAATTTTAAATAAATAAGGGCTGTTCGAGGTTCCATTAAATCGATTATTTCTCTTTTCGTTTGTTTTTATAAAATTAGGCGGATTCTCAAAAAGTGAGCGGATTCTCAAAATCGTTTCTTGTTCGTGTATTATTATTAAAGAGTGACAATACTCTTGTTTTTAACCTAAAAAACTTGAGAAAAAATTAATTATACAAAAGTTTTTGGTACTCGAGTTCATTTTGGTTTTTTGGGTAGGGCACCAAAATTGCTGGTTTAACACGTTGACCGCCACGGTACTTTTCAGGATTCCAGTGTAAAAAGCCAATTTAGTTTAATCATATTACATTATTAAAAACTCCAGTTATTGTACATAGTAATCATCAAAAAGCATATAGAATGTGTTTTTTGAGAAAAATATCTTGCGAATTATCTTGTCAAGAGAAGGCAGCCTTTTGCGTGGTAGATTGTTTTAAAAATTATCACAAACAATGAAAGTATTCTTTTGCTTGCTCATTTTGAATAAACTTTGTACGATTATATTTTCTGTTCATTTATTAATAAATTTTCTGTGCATGTAAGCCAGCCTTGATTTTTTGTTCTCTTCCCTGAGTCTGTCTATTCATATTTACACTGATTTATTACGATTTTCATCGTAGCTGCCAGAGTTGGGCAAAAATTTTATTCAAATAATAATTTCGAATAAACTGGGTTTTTTCCAAGTGGGTTTTAAACCCACTTTATTCGAAATTTTTATTTAAATAAAATGTTTGCCCAACTCTGGTAGCTGCACAAATATGGCAAGTAAACAAATCTAGTGGTTGGCGGTAAACGTGTTAAATAACCTAAGCAGTATCAAATTCTGCAGCGTGTAATGAGTAGATCTTTATGCATTTAAGGCATATGAAAATTTTCAAAAAATGCTAGAATATAAAAGTGGATAGTATTTAGTACAATTTTTATTTATTTTCGATTTACAAAGGCTGTTGCCACTAAAAACAGTATTTTATTTGATTCCACTTTCTTAAGGATGTTCTGGAGGTACAATGGGAGACAAAAGTACAAGAAATTCGAAATCCATCAATATATGGGCAATGAAAGCCATTCATGAGTATATTTTGCATTAAACTTTTGCGAATACTGTACCCTCTGTAGCTACATTCAGTGGTCTACACTTGTCGCGCTTCCATGCTAGTGAGAGACAACACGATAAATTTGACGTTTTGTAACAGTTTATAATTTTTTTGCTCCGTAACTGTTTAGTGAATCCTAATAAATTTTGAACATAATTAATTACATAATTTTTACTACATATAAAAAAAACTGGAGTTTCTAGTTGCGTTCTTTCAAGGTTTAAATAGGGTTTGAAGTGGAATTTTGTGAATTCTCCATAAGAAGACGTGTTAAAATGCGAAAACTTTAAGTTGCTATAATTCTTAAACGGTGCAGTGAATCGAACCCAAACTTTGGTAATTGCATTAATTTAGTAAGAATTATATCTCGTCAAATTTTCAAAAATTTTGTTGCGTTTTTATATTACCTCCAGAACATCCTTAAAATTCGATTATAAAAATTGAAAATTGCATAAACATCCGCAGTCTAGTAATGAGAAACATCTTCTGATGAAAATGTCGTGAAATGGAAGTACATGTATTGGCTTTTCTGTTTCCAGGAAATATGTTTGGTGGTATTCTTCGGCGTGGAGTACATGGTGCGATTATGGAGCGCAGGCTGCAGATCAAAGTACATGGGATGCTGCGGCAGGTTGCGATTCATACGGAAACCGATTTGTATCATAGGTGAGTGCGTTCTGGGGAACGTGCATTAGGTGCACATCGGGACCAGTTCAATCAGCCTATGCTTGAACTAATCCAATATGCGCATTGTGCAATTGTCCTATTCCAAAATTGGATCGCCGGCACAGTCACTTTGTGTTTCGAAAAGCGGCTGGATCGTTGATTGGAACTTGACCGATGAAATTCTTTGGAATAGCGACCATCGTTAACCTTAGTCGATGGTCTGGAGACTCAATTCGAGATCTAACGAGATTGCTATGGACAATGTCGTTGAGCTGATGATTGGGCCCTGGAAAAATGCAATATGATCATTGTAATAAGTAGACAGCGGAACTTTATGCAAAATAAAACTTTCCTGCCAGAATTGCAACAAACTGGAACAACAGAAATTTATTTTCTTTCCGTAAAATAAAAATTTCCTGCCAGAATTGCAGCAAACTGGAACGGCATAGAAATTTATTTTCTTTCCTCATATGTTTAATAGGTTGAAAATAATGCAACAGTATTTTTAAATTTTTCTGATGGTTAAAACAGCAAGTTTAAAATTTCATGTACTCATTTTTGCCATAAATGCATAAAATCCACTGTCTAGTAATAAGATTCTAGCACAGTCGATTTTGAAAGAAACTTTCATGCTGTAGAAAATATTTTTGAATTCAATATAAAATTCAATTTACAAATATGGAGAATTTCGGTGTAATTATTGAACACAATATCTAATTTTATTTGATTTATCTATGCACAAAGTAATTGAAAATTGTGTTTCCGAATATTATAATGATCTTCATAATTCCAGATATGATCACAGTCGACTGTTTAATATTTTAGAATCTTTCAAGCAGAACCTTTCATTACGTGGTAAATCTAATCTTATACGCATTATTTATGCTAAAATAATTAAATAGCGCATATTAATACGCTTATTATTACGGTATAATAATCAGATGCAAATATTGCGAATTTTAGATCTTGATTACACCATAATCTTTTAAATTCTAATTTAATAATAACTAATACTGTGGAAGGACGTATTAATTCATTCTAAATCTATCCAATTAAATTTGTATTGAATTTATTAATATTTATTTACTGTTTTAAATCACACCCAGTCATTTTTTTCATAAATTCATAAAATCCGCTGTCTAATAATGTATAAATAGAGAACGAGGAAGCATGCGAGCTGTTACTGAATGGAACGATCACAGAGAGACGTACCTTTATAATCACATTGCCGCTCCCAATCGGGGCGACTATAGTTAGGTAATACCGTAATCCATATCGCGGAACGAAAATTCCAACGGATCTTGCTTCATCATTAATTTCGTTCGGCGCGTTCTGCCGGGAACAACGAGCAAAATTACACGTCCGAAATATTCCTGTTGATCCCCATGATTCATCGGACTCTGATCAACCCGATATTGATTGCGTTTCTCGCAGTGATCGTGAAATTGATTCGCGCGAAAGCCTGGGCGGCGTAAGTGTATATCGCGTTCCATCGGAAGTGACGGCGGTCGTTCGCGCAACGTGATTCGCGATTAAACGAACTTTACCTAGCGAGTAAATTGTAACACGTTGCCGGACATTAATCGAATCGGGCATCGCGTGCTTATCGGCAGGGTCAATTACGCGCGCTTGATTGCCATCGAATATTCAACTTCGCGGAACAATAACGCAGCGAAATGACATCGGACACACACATACAGTTTGACCCGCGGTTCCTGTAAAATAGCTGGAATCAATTAACATTTTCGTGTCGTGAAGTAGGTTACAACTAGGCCCTCTCGTAAGCTAGATTCTGGTAGGGTGGAAAAGAGAGAGAGAGAGAGAGAGAGAGAGAGAGAGAGAGAGAGAGAGCACAGATCTAACCTCATTTGATCAATAAATAATATTCAAGTCGTCTTGATGAAGTAACAAATTTCTATCAATTGCTAGAATTAATTTACCATAATAGTTTAAGGGAGATCAGGAGTGCGGTAGGGGCAATATATCGCCGCCTGAATGTAAGAACTAGGTAACTTGACATTTGGACATTTTGAGTTATCTACTTCGTATTAAAGAAGAAATCAAGTCGAATTTAATGTAAAAACTAGGTAACCTATCAGAGTAATCTACTACATCTAGTGAGCAGTGTTAAAAAGTAGGCAACTTCTGTTTTTTTGCAAAAAAAGAAAGGTTTAACATTTTTTTAAATCCAAAATGATGTTTCTTCATGTATTGTTCCACTTGAAATAAAGAAATATAAGCAGATTTGGCATTATGTTTAAAATAACGGTCTCCCTACCATAATCTTAGAACCTTAAAATACTGTTTCATCAATTTCTCTAACATAAGGAATTGTAAGTTACCTAGTTCTTACATTCAGGCGGCGATATGAAGTAGTTCAGTGTTTCCCAAAGTGTGGTACGCGTACTCCTGGGAGTAGGGATGGGATTAAGCACCTCGCAAACAGGTTCGAACTTTTTTTATTATTACTTATTTTTTTATGAAACTTTCACCAATATATTTGTGGCATTTTTCTGATTAAAATAAGACCAAACACGATATAATTTCAACTGTATTTAGTAGTTTAATTGACGATTAACGTTTCGGGCGCAAGGGAGGACAGCGTATGGGAAAGAAAGAGACGCGGAGAGTCGCAGTCGCCGGCACAGTTCAAAGGCCTCCCTTTACTCGCGCTGTTCTTCTCTGCGTTCGGCTCGGCCTTTGAAGCTCAAAAAAATAGATATCCGTCTACGATAACCGCAAAAGAATCCCCCGAGGCATTTCCGTTTATAGAGGATTTACTGTATTATAATTATAGTTTACGATGACGAACTATTATCATTGTAACAATTCCAGTTTTAACACGTCATTTCATTGTTGCCAGATTTAATAGTCGTGGTCGCATCTATGGTGGTCTTGTCCGTGGGGAGCAATGGACAAGTGTTCGCCACCTCCGCCATCAGAGGCATCCGATTTTTGCAAATATTGCGGATGCTTCACGTCGACCGACAAGGCGGCACGTGGCGTCTTCTCGGCTCCGTTGTTTTCATCCACCGTCAGGTACGTTGTTAATCCATTAACATTTCATTCAATCCACAAACTTTCGTTCCACAATATTGGATTGTAATATAAATTTATCAACTATGAAACTACAAGTTTCTGATTAATCACTTTAAAAAAAATGTCTCAAATTTTTTGAACAATTTCAAATGTTTATTTGTCGAGGAAGATACAATTTTATAAATTTTATAAGTTCACATACAAATACATTATTTTTAATAGAATTAATGATAGCTATCGTCCAAGATTTTCAATGTGGTTCTGTATTTGTTGCGAGGCCTTAGAGAACTATATTAGCTACACTAACCAATTATTGCACGCAAAACAAAGACTATAAACATCTCGATGACAACTTTCAGGAGCTGATCACAACATTGTACATCGGGTTCCTAGGTCTTATTTTCAGCAGTTACTTCGTGTATCTTGCCGAAAAAGATGCTGTTGGGCCCGATGGAAAAACAGACTTTTCCAGTTACGCGGATGCACTGTGGTGGGGGGTGGTAAATATGATTACTTCAACATGTGTGTGTATGTGTTTACAGGCACTCTCCCTATTCCCTTCCCAGGTCTGTTCAACTCGCGGCCCGTGAGCCCCACGTGGCCCGTTCCTCCACTATTTGCCACGGTCGTACCACCAGAAGTGTATGGTATTTAGTAGTGGGGGAACGGATTGATCGGTGGTGGTGACAGTATTGCTCGCGACGAAGTAGAAGTTGGACAGGCCTGCTGCTAACACTGAACACTTTGCACAATACCTTCGAATGCGCACTTTGCACTGCAATTTCGAACATTTGTCACTGAATAGATTTGCAATTTTAAATTCACATTCATTTATTTCAATTTTATTCGTTGCTTCTTCTTTTTCGAATAAATATTTAGTAGGTTCATGTAAAGATTTTAATATTCAATAAGTTTAGCTTATAGTTCAAATCAAGATGGAGTAAAAGTGACGTGTATGGTCAACATTAATTGTGTTATTACTAGACTGCGGACCTTTCTGCAAAATAAAAATATTCTACTACAATTGCAACAAACTGGAACGAAATGGAAATGTATTTTCTTCCTTAATATGTTTAATAGGTCGAAAATAATGTAATAGTATCTTTAAATTCTTTTAATGTTTTCACTGTTTGAAATGACACCTCTCCATTATCGTCATAAATGCATAAAATCCGCAGTCTAGTTATTACAAAAGAATCGTTTATCTATCTATTCGATGCAGTATCTGAGTTCTAGTTACTACTACACGTAACAGCTTATGGGAAAGCATAAATATGGATTACTGATGAATCACGTGAGAAGACATTGTAAAATTCAATTCTGTAGAGACAGCATAAAATTTTCACTCGGAGCAATAAAACTGACGCCGACTTCTTTATTGAAAAAGATTGGCCACTCGCGGACACTCCTAATATTTTCCAAGAAAAGATCGAGATGAAACGTCCTGCTGGCACGAAAGAACTCTGTTTGCATGGAATGCAAAGGCCGGAATTCATTTTCCATCGTGTAATAAGCGTCCGGCTCGTTCGGTTTCTATTAACGCGAATAATTAATTTAGCCCCAGCGATTTCGCTCATTACCTCGGAATGGGTTTCATTCAGCGACGTGTACGGCTTAATTGTGTGCTGGTCGCTAATATTTATTAAGCGGTGGTGCTAATCATTCGGAAAATACGACTCTATTTAGAGTCCCTCGAATGGTCAGCGAGGGATCAATTAAGCCGAGATCGAATAAACGAGGATTTAAGTGTTGATTAATAAATATCCTCTCGCTATACGGATTGCCGTTGGTTTAATCTTCGTCAACACTTTTGCTTTCTTGCCGAGAACGTTTCTGAACAGGCGCATATGGTAGTAGACCACTCTGACCATCTAAAATATTTTTTTGACGTATCATTAATAAGTGAAAAATTCAGTGCGATTTCTGGTCTTCGAATTTAATTTCAAGAAAAGCAGGCTTAGTAGAATTTTTTTCTTGCAGAATATTTTACAAAATTTTCAAGGGTTTTTATGGTTGTATGCCATAAAAACAATTTTAAACGTGAATGGAATTTTAAACATGGAATCTTGTTAATATAAAGACTGTATTTAAAGCAAAACCTCATTAATATAAAAACCGTATTTAAAATAAAACAGTTTTTAAAAGAAAACCTCATTAATATAGAAACTGTATTTAAAGTGAAACGTGATTAATACTAAATAATAATTAGAATAATTCGTTTCATGTTTCGTTTGGTTAGAGCGGAAAATAATTATTTTCTCTTAATGTTTGAAATACTTCTCTAACCTAAACTTCCCCCACCTCTATCTACACCCTATACTTTGTCATTGCCTGCTTTCGATATCTGTCCACCGACAGTTCCCTGTCAGGGGACAGATATCTGCACACCGTCGCACGTTCATGTCAATGTAAACCACGTGAAAAGAAAGGAAGTTCTAATTTCAATTTTTATAAAATAAATTTGTAAAAATATTCATAATATACTAATTCGATTGCATTGACCATTGCAGTAGCAATACAATTGTCGTAAACATTTTTGCAAAGCTAATTCGTCGAAATTGAAATTAGAAGACAAAACGATGTGTTGCTGTGATGTCATATTGAATGCCCGAACATCTGATTCGTAGATTACGGTGACCACCATCGGCTACGGTGACACTGTCCCACAAACCTGGATGGGGAAGATCGTAGCCTCGTGTTTCAGCGTGTTCGCCATATCTTTTTTCGCACTTCCAGCCGTAAGTATGATCTCTTTCTAAAACTTGTTACTTCTTCAATAGAAACAAACCGTTTCGAGAAAAAAACGTGTTTAAAGTTCTGCGGGTAGGAAACAAAACGTTGATAATTTTATAAAAATTTCGAAATTGCCTATTGAGTACTCCCCGTCCAACGAAAGATGTCACAGAGAAACTTGTACGTACCACGTGGTATTCCTACTTCGCGCTACACGTCCGATTAGCCGAATCGTTCGACGAAGACAGCAGACGAGCGTCTTGAGTGTGACTACATTAGAGCGATGTGGTGTCGCCGAGCTCCCATGACGACCGTTTCCTCCAGAACCTAAGCGCAAGAATGAGATCCGCAGCCTAGCGTCAGGAATGGGGTCTCGCAGATCCCCCTGCATCCCACTATCAAAATCTGTGCCATCTCTCGTTGGACGGGGAATAGGGTAAAGTGCCCAAATATGAACCACTTTTTGTTGGTCATTTTTTGATTATTTTAGAATGCTCTTTTTCGACCAAAAAATTACCAGTTGTAGATACATTTCCTCCCTATACGATTCTGGGGTCAATTTTGTTAAAAAATTAATACAGCTTGGGAAAAATATCTTTTTTGTGGTGTGTCATTTGCAGGTTCTTAATATGGTACACCTGAGTCCCTAATATGACACCTAGTGCCATATTCGGCACCCACACCAACAATGTCAATAGCTATACCCATATTAGGAACCCTTGGTAGTGCCATATTGGGAACTCCACGTGGACTGATAATACTAGCTACTGACAAAGAGAAAATTAATTTCAGCCCAAACCAACAGTTGGCAAACATTTCAAAATCACTTACCTTCCTCGAAAAAGATACTGTCAAAAATCTAACCACAAAAATATTCTACACGCGGAGACTGGAGACACAACTGGCGGAGGATCGATACTAAAATCTATAGAATGGTGCGATTGCACTGCACACTGTTGGGTAAACATGGTAAACTATTGTTTGAGGATTTTTTCACTGGGGTGCGACTTCTCCTTTACAAGATAGGTAGTGTCATAATAGGCGACTATACCATATTTGGGCACTTTAACCTACACATTTATTAGATACCGAAGAAGTGAAAAATTCGAAAATTTGCGAACTTTTGTTTCCCCAGTGGTGGGGATAAAATTTGGACAGTTATGGTAGAGGACGTTGCAACAGTTACGGAGATAATACTGTAGAAGGCACGGCTTTTGGTTTCAGGGGATTCTGGGCTCCGGTTTCGCGCTGAAAGTCCAGCAGAAGCAACGCCAGAAGCACTTCAACCGACAGATACCGGCTGCCGCGATGTTGATACAATGTCTGTGGAGATGTTACGCGGCCGACAAAGCCATCAACAGCGTGGCGACCTGGAAGATCTATATAAAGGACCCAGCGCCGGCCGGGCAACCATCCACCCCTCTTGGAAAGGTAAGCTTTTACGATTGTTTGTCGAAGTTCAGTGGCAGTAGCTACTAGCCGTTGATTGTTGATGTTTCTAGTTGCTTATGATGTTAGTCGGCCGTCTGAACTGACGCTGACCAATGCGATATACGTTCTTGCCGTTAGCATTTGGAATCGCTTCAGCGATTCGGGAATATCTTTTTTCTTTTCATTTTGTTTATTACGAGGTGTTCAGAACATCGAGGTCCGGGATTCATCTAAAATTCCGTCGGGACAACCTGACTACATCACCTTGAACATTTCACTTGTTTTTTTCTAAGCAAAACAGTTTGTCAAGGTTATATTTCTCAGGATTTCAAGGTCATCGACGTTTACAGGTCGTTGAGTTGCTCTTGGCCTCACATGCTATGATCAAAATATGAGTTTCTATTTTAAATAATGTTAATGATCTTGAATCTTGAAAAATGTGACCTTGAGAATGTTTTGATTAGCGATAGGACTACTGCTTGACATATGATCATATTTTTCTCGGACATTCGTTGTCTAAATGGTTAAATTACGTTGCTCACATTCTGCATTGCAAGTACAATTAAATATTGCTGTGAATTGTGTGACGAGGAAGAATAATAAATAATATTGAATGGGAGGAATAATAATAAAATATTATAATAAATGAAATCAACTGACACACTATGATTGTTTAGTCTGAGTGAAACATTCTTGTAATGGAGAATTTATTATAATTTATTATGATTAATCAGCAAAATCAACTGAGAAACAGCAATCTTTAATTGACGTTCGAGTAAAATATTCGTCGACATAAAATAGCTTTGTGTTTACAATGAATAAATTCATTAACAAACCGTGGTCGTTAATATATTCATTAACAATTTCGGATACATTAATTAGAAATTTCAATGGCGTATGTCGTACCGCATTGAACTTTTTTATTCGCAGTAAAGTAACGTTTGAACTCGACCTGACATGACAATGGGAAAGGCGTCGAGCACGACGATGGCCATTGTGTTCTGAACAGCTCCTCGTTAGGTATTAAAGATTCATCCAATTGTTCAATTCCCGCGAAAAGCAGCAGACTCGTTTGATCTCGGTAAATCAAGTTTACTCTTTCGAGATATCGAATTTGCGGAGTATTATATTATTTAGGTATTATTTAATTTATTTTTACCGCTCTTATATATCAATTTTCACTTCCCTAATTTTTACATTTCATTCTTTTAAACATTTTTCAAACAATTAGCAGTCCTTGAAATTGAAATTTTTCAATCTCAAAAAAATTCGTAGAACATTTTTCTGTTATTCTGGTTCTTTTAAAATAGTATATGAAAATGTGAACCTGTGAATTATTATATAATTCAAAAAAATTTTAATGGATTATATATAACGTATAGAGTATTCTTTACCGAGATTACGCGACTCAACGCGTGTATGTGTGTACATAGGGTGTTTTTGAAATAGAGTAAAAATATTTCAAACGCAAGTTCAGAGCTGTAATAAAAATGGGGTAGCATATTGCAAAACAAACCTTTTAATCATTTTATTAGTAAACCGTTTGTGAAGTTTAATAATACTGTACGCGATTTATTAATAATTATTAGTAAATTACAATTATTTCATACCACATAAATAATTTATTAATTCTGACAACATTTTTATTTGATCAGTATTAAGAGCTGATTAAAAATTCAATGTTAATCTTCAAAGTATGTAGATACACATTGTTCTATTTTTTAAATTTATTCCTGAAGGTTTAATATTCTTAACAGTCCTCATGAAGTTAATTTTTAAATTCAATTTGATCCCTGAAGCTTTATTTTAATCTCTCAATTCGTTCGTAAAGGATTAAACTGTCGAGTAATTCCGAAGTAAGAATCTTCAACTTTCGATACTATTTTATCAATTGACACACTGACACATTTCGTAAAATGCAGTTATTCGAGACAGCTATCCGCCATATTCAGGAAGCAGAGATCCTCGCGTCCGCCATTTTTGAAGACAAAAGTTCCTCGACTGTCGCAGATGTATCGCATTTAAATGTCACATTATTAAAATAATTCTCTCGAGCCACTTAATTCTTTTCAATTTCTCATTGTATATTTTTTAGTATTGGATAAACCATTTCTTAGTTCCCGTATTTAATATTGCACTAATACTTTTCTTATTTGAAGACATATGTAATTTGTTAAAACATACTTTCCTTTCAAAAAGGGTATCTTGATATATCGAATTGTAATATTAATTACAATCTACGAATTACTGTACTGAATTACACGTACGCTTTGATTTTCAAATACATACGAAACTGTATTTTATCGTGTCAAAAGCTTCAGCCACGTTATTATTCAAATTCATGTTACTGTCAATTTAGTTAATTGCAAATTATTACAAATGTTATTAATTTCGAAGGTATTATGTGGCCGGAAATAATCAATAATAAGTGAAATTCCACCTGAACCAATTAAACAGAAAAAAATAGAATTCATCATCTCGTGACATTGTTTCAAAGACACCCTACACGTTATTTGCTAAAAAAAAATCTGACACGAATTAATTATCCTAATTGGAGCAACGATTTGCGGATTAAATTCAGCAAATAACAAAAGGGTGGGAAGCAAGAGGAAAGAAGGGTGGGTTAGTGAAAAATAAAATAATTATTATAATTCTTGTGAATTTCGATGAAATAGATTAAATTAGGGTAATCGAAGTCCGCGATATGTGATATGGACCGTGAGATTTCGATTATCCTGCAAAGCAATTAATTTGGCAGTGGATGGATGCGAACAAAGAATGCGAATTTTGCTCTGTGTTTTCAATGTGCCGTTAAATACCGAACTATAAATGATAATTAACTGTTGTTCATGGATTATTCGTGTGTGATGCAATTCGAGTTACGCTTGGAAGCTTCTGTGTACAGCCAGTTGCAAATTTGCATATGTACAGTCCTGGAATCCCCTAATTAAAAGAGAGTCTGAGTATTTCAACATTTGGGAATTTTCATTAATTTTTCAGTAAAAATTATACAAATTCTGAAAAAGTGCAAATCTTTAAAATATTAATAAACAATACCTAATATAAATAAATTAGGTCACCACATCATGATAATTTGCTATACAACCAAGAAGGATATATTAAAACATGTAATGTTTATTATTATATGTGTTTGGTAGCATTACTGTAATAACATCTTTTAAATGTTTGGAAAGATTAAAAAATTAAAATTGCGAATCTACATGAAATAATAAGTCGAAAAGAAAGGGTAATGTTTTTTCTTTTAAGGCTTCGTTTTCGAGAAAATCGACGAGATCCGTCAGCTTCGCGTGCTATAGTAATCAGCAAGTAGAATAGCTCGGCCATGGTCAGACGCGTTCGACGATTCATATCTCGTAGCGCGCGGATCGCTCGATCTTCAAATCCGATTTTCTCGAAAACGAGGCATCGAACGAAAAAACATTATTCTTTTTTATCGACTTATTTTTTCATGTACATCCACCTCCTTCCAGCTTGTACCACCAGTTAGATGACGGTGCTGGTTACAAGCTATTTTCTCTGAGACTACAACAGCTATTGACATAATTGCTTTTTCAATTAAAATCGAGGGAGCTGATTATTTGTGTGGAGAAGCTAGTTTGTAGAGTTATGACGATGGAAAAATGTGGAATAGGCATTGCAAAATTTACTATAGCTTTCCATTTAAAAAATTGTCTCATTTAATTTTAAAATGAATTGTCATTTATTCAGAGTTTGTACAATTTCTAGTAACAATTGACTTAATATAAAAAATCTTGCTTCTTTGTTTTGAATATTTCAAAGACAAAATCTGTCAAGCGTGTACAAACTTTTGTGGCTAACTGTATATTGTTCATCCCGTTGTTCTTAGTTTTGCGACACGATCGAAATGTTGCTTCTTTTTGTCCCCTTTTCTTTTGTAAAACCGGTTTCGAGAATTATGAAAGTGTTTCGAGTTTTTCAGCTTGCGTAGTTAAGTTTTTTAACGAGAGTATTAATTTATAATATTTGTTCAGTTGCTTCTGTTTCAGGTTATGCATAATTAGTGGTCCTCTTTTCGTATTATTTATTTGATTATTTTGTTATTAAAAAATAAATTAATTTTTTTCAAGCTCCAAAGGCAGAAATATTTCAGATAATAATTTCTGATGATTACTTCATAGTATGCTAATGTACTTCGACGAAGTGCAACACTTTTGGGACAGCCTGTACAATTTAAAAAATTGACCAATCATAAGGCAGTGATGGTTTCATGGATTCATAATGCAACTTTATTTACGTTTACAAATTAATTAAAAATTTATTTAGAAGGTAAATTATAAAATTAAAAAAATTAAAAAATTTATTTAAAAGTTTCTCCTTATTTGTTCATACTCATTTTGATTATTAACCACTACCAGCCTTATTCAATTTCAAATACTATTGGGATGGCAAATAAGTTCGTTCGGTTTTGGTGATTTATTCCACTGTAAAAAACCGAACGAACTTATTTGCCAACCCAATATTTTAATATTATAGCTGTAATACTTGGAGCTTCTGGTATTTATTTATCAGAAATGAGTTCGTAAATTCCAATGCACCTCCGTCTTGAGAATGCTCTGTATTTAACAGTTCAGTGTACGCATCTTTACATTGAGTGTTACATTGATTTGTATAGTGGCCGCTCGATAAGTGCTGAAGCTTGGGGCTCCAGGGTCGAGCGTAACAGTTACAAAGCGATAAATTTCGAGAATTTATCAAATTCTTTGTTTAGATGAATATTTCCAATAACAAATGAAACATAGTTTTTGTCATTCTCTTTTTTGAAACGTAACCTTTTTATTAAAAAATTTCGAATAAATCGTAGGTTTTGGACAATCATTTTTTAAAATAGAAAACTATTTTCCTATTAAAATAATAAATTATAAACGAAAGAGAAAAATAAAGTAATTTATGATTCAGTCATGTCGATTGAAAGATAAAAATTGTCTTTCGTTCAATGGGGATGAACATTTTGTTTATCTAGAATACTATCAACATGTGGTAGCGTCTGCCAGCAGCAATGCATACTTAACGGGCTTGAACTTATCGAGCAGCCATTAAATTTGCGTAATCTCGGCTTAACTAGCATTTGATGAAGGACGCGCCATTTGTATAATATTGCATCGGTTCTCTGATCACAAACGACTCTAATTTCCTTATTTTCGATTTACAATTTAGTTCTCACGCTTCGTAGTATTTTTCTAGATTCGCAAAAAGTGCTGGTTATAGAAGAATTAGAAAGTGTAGGGTCCCAAAAATTTTTTTGAATAATATACTTATTCGTCGCTAATGGTTTTGAATTAATTTTTAATTTTGAAAAATCTAATAAAAATGCACAATACCTTTTCTGGAAATTTAAAAAAAAATGTGAAAAACGCTAATTTTTTCGTCATTCGCAATACATAGAAATTCCTGGAGAATTTTATCGACGTTCACATTATGAATAAAATAGAAACCAAAAAGTAAAATAAAATATTAAACAATGAAACTCTTCGGTCATGGAAAGTTATTTCACAGAGAATGATCAGAGTCCACTATTCGAAGAAATTTGTCGGCACACTGATCACTAGTCTGAAGACGATGCGCTTCATACCTGCATCTCTCGCATCTGCTGCCAAAAAAGAAAAGAAAGAAAAAAAATGATCACGCGCTTATCGCCTATTTTTTTCATATTTCTTCACGAGCGACGTTTTTTCTAAGAGACTCCGTCTTGATTCTTTTTTTTTTCTCTGACGTACATGTGTAAATACAATCAGTGTTCCTTGTGTTGGACGATTATAAAATGTACCTAATATATTTCAGTTGATTTGTGTAAAGAAGATGGTATGTAAAGGCTTAGATTTATTTCAATTTTTACTCTTTTGCATGTTTATTTTTTTCGAATTATCACGATTTTTTTCCACACATCTGCGAACCGTCTCGCGATCAATCTCCGCAATTCTTACGATACCGGGACTTTCACCGCCCACGTTTCAAAAGATTTTACGTCGAATTGCGCAGAATTTGCTGGCTGGACACCGATCTGTCCAGTGTCGCCAGATCAAGAGAGGGAGCACAAATTGAGGAGGAAAAGTGACAGATACGGAACGCGCGTCACGTGACCGGGCGGAAGCGTGGGGGACAGCGTCGTGGAAGGGGCAGGTAGAGTGGGGACACAAGTAATCTGGCGACACTGGATCTGTCCCGATCTATCCCGTTATAAACACAAGTTGTAATAAAATATCGACGATCATTGTCTGCTTATTTTGATTTTTTAAAATATTTTACGTTTATCTTAATGTCATGTATTTTTGTAACAATTAATTTAACAGCATTCTAACTTAACAATCTTGTTAACCTAACATTTTGACGATTAATATTTTGCAAACAACTGAATCTACAATTCTTTAAAACTGCTTTCCAAGACATCTAACAAATCCTGCAAGGTCGAACGAAGGTCGGAGACTCGAAATCGCAAATTCTGTGGAATTTGTTTCGCTGAAAATTTTTTACCGAACCGAATGGATTCTCGGAGACGGACAGCAACATTCCGCGTTGACAGACAACGCGTCAAACATTGGGCTCAATAACAATTTTCGTTGATTCGCTCGTGGCCAATGATTTTTGAATGATTTTCCGCATTCAACTCGCGCGACTCACACGTTCGTCGAGAAATCAAACTGCTTGCGACTCACACGTTCGTATTTATTAATGTTTAGTGCACCGTTAAGCTTCGTGTCGTCGTTCTTGACTCGATGGGATTAGAAGTATTTGTTATGCGATGTGACGTCACCTTTTTACGTTTAATCCTCGTGCATGCGCTTTGGTTATGTGTCGTGTCTGTGTACGTGGTATGAGCTTGGACGAACGAGGTGTTAACAAAATCGAAAATCTCCATTGAGAATTCAAATTTCATTTTGATTTATATCAAATTTCGAAATGGAAATATCAAAAAATCTGATAGGGGAGCAAATTCTGGGGAATTTTGTCAGACATTTTGTTTGAAGATCCTGGTCGTAAAAATGTTTATTTATTATTTGGCGATTTCTTATCAATTTTTGCGTAATATATAAAAATATAGAAAAAATATTTTACTAGAAAAGTTAAAAAAATAATGAAGTAATGGTTGCGACAGGAAATCGTTCTTAATGTCTGTTGAAATTGGAATAAAAGTCCGGGACTTTTAGTATTTCGAATTTATGCGAGCAGAATTTCCAGGCGAAAAATCGGGAAATAATGCCAAGCATGCGTTCTCGCATCTGCAACATGCAAAATTTTGTCGGAATTTCTGCATGCTGTTATATGATATAGGGCAAACATAGATAATCCAGATTTTGATGTCGCTACCAGCCAAAATGGAGGATTAAAACTTCATTGAAAATGTTTTCCACTCCGGTATAACAAATTCTTGTTTAGCCAATTTGTTTTTTGCCATGTGGAAAGTATTTTATACATTTATTTTGGAGAGCTTCGCTCGATTTCATTAACGCCTTGAATATAAGTCGATTTACAGCAATGGCGGGCATGGTTCAGATCGATACATTGAAGCAAATGTTTTTAGAAAACATTCTGCGACAGCCAAACTCGGTGTTGCGTTGTCAAGTTGATGAATTCGGCAATTAATAATTTCCTTACTGTGGGAATGTTTTTTCAAATACGTAAATATAAATTCATACGACGGGTAACTAAGTGATTCTCTCGTGTACATTTCCGGAAGCAAAACGAGCACGCGTATACGAAACAATTTGCATAATTTATACGTTAATGCATTTCATGGAATGTTGAGAAATTCTCGCAAAATTCAAATCTAATGTTATGCCACAAATTGTATGCTTTATAGTGCATTAACCGAGAACATTCAAAATGGAAATGAAATTATTATTAGACATTTTCTTATAAGAACTTTTGTAAAAATTTATAGCCATTTTTTATTATTGTATTTACAACTATCTAGCCGATCTATCACTGTTCTTTTAATTTAGCTTTGCGACAGCATGTTTCGATGACATAATCATTTAAAACAGTTAAAACAAAAAAGTGAACCTCTAGATATATTCGCCGGGAGTAATGTAATTTATGCGAAGCAGTGAAATGTGCCCAACTGCTTTGAAAAAAATGCTGGAAAAATACCTTTAGTAAAAGTTCGGCCTTACAACATCTCATTTACAATTCCCCGGGCGCATAAAATCTCTTGGTCAGAAGAAAAGCCTTTAAAACGAATTTCTTCCGTGAAACCGAGCCAGTTTTGCTGCCGGAAACACAAGCGAGAGAGGGTCCTTATTTTCTATTCTTTCATCGTTGCGGCTTTCAACCGAGAAAATCATTTCTGAAGCACCGGGCGGACTTTGGAAACCCGGGCCGAACTGTAGCAGCCGCAGGGCAAGATGCGCGCGGCTGAACCATCCCTTCCACGGTGGTGGATCTTGGTGTACGCGTATGTGTCGCTGTTTTATTTTCGCATCAGCCTGCGAGTAAACAAGCGAACGTTTGCACAGACGCAGTGCAGTGGGAGAAGTAAGAACTTGCGCTCGTTGGCTGTCGCCGGCCGTTCTCCGATTGTCTTTCTTGTTCTCCAATGGTATCGCTCAACTCGTTCTCAGCTTTGAGCATTTTCCGAGGAGAATCGTCGTGTAGAATGTCGGAAAAGTAGAGGTGATACCGTACCAGATCAACATTTTTAAAGAAAATCACGTCCTAGATTTCCAGATCGTAAAATGTTGTGGAGGAACCATGTATAGAAAATGCACCATTTTTGTATGGATAAACAGATATAAATGTTTGTATGATTTTTCAGGTTGCCAGTTAATAGGTCACTGACCATGGTAACCCATAGGTTTCTTAATAACTTCACTTTCGGCAAGCACACACTGGGTCACTGACCTGATTGGGTCACTTATGAATGATACATTATGATCATTCGAAGGAGATCCAGATGGGATAGCATGATCAATGATCTGGCGATTGGAAATCTTTGTGGTTCCACAAAACGTTAACCATTTGTTCTGATAAACAGTGCCTTTCCTCTACATTGAATCCCCTTTAGGGCCTTCAAGACAAATAAAACAAGTTCAATATAAGTTTGTAGTATTCAACGAAAACATTATCACAGATCTGGAAAACATTTTTGATTTTCTAAAAAAAGAGGTGTCACTCACAATTTCCAATTTGCCTCGAATAGCTCTGTTCTCTCTCTGTGCCCACCCATAAAAAACCTATTTCAAATTAAAACGTCATTAACCGTACAATATATAATTATTTTCGTTAGCTTTGAGCTCGGCATTCCTGATTGGAAGCTGGTTTTATTATCTCCAGCTGAAAATGGCCAGATCTCCATCGAACCCGACCGTGCCAGCAAATACACGAGAAATCATAATTCCGCGCGCGCGCGCACACACGTGTACACACGCGCACAGAAACCTTTTTTCAGGCATCGTGATATATAATCTCTCGAAATTCAATCGCCTTTCAATTCAACCGAATATTCAGAGCTTTCGATCGCTTCGCCGGCGCAGGAGTCGCCTGGAAAACCTCTTGACGTCGCGCCGCGCCGTTTCGTTACGGGGAATTCTCTGGATTTGTGATCTATACTCGTTTCGCGTTTTCGTCTAATATCTTCCTACAAGCGCTTAATGCGGTAATCCCGGGGTATGACGTTAATGCGAAGTTTATGTTAGGCAGGCCCGGGGTAGCAGGTTTGAAAACTGATGCTGTGACCCAGTTTCGTCGTTCGTTCGTTCGTTCGCGCAACTCGTTTCGGTTTCGACGTAGACAGACAGTACCTGCGTGCACTCGAATAAAAAAAAGCGAACGCGTCACGTAGCTTTGTTTCGCCGTCGTTTACAACAAATAGATCTCCACGTTTTTTTTTTATTCGAAACAGCACGGCGTTCAGAGCTACGCGAAATATTCTGCGGAATTGCGGAACTTCCAGTGTCTTCTTTCCCATTAATCCCTTGCTCTTTACACGGGGTGACGCAGCTGAACATCTATCTCATTTACTGTTGTATAAAAGCAGTTCTTCACGCAAAGTTGTACTGTTTCGAAGAGCGCAAGTAATGGTGGAACGAATATTTGGTCAATGATTTCTAATAGGAGATTTCACGGTTATCAGTAGGCCGGATTTTATCAAGAGGGAACACATTACAATTTAACTTCCATTCCTTGCATAAAGATTCGAAGTCCAGTCGTGAGGCTGTTCGTAAATGAGAGGCTACCTGTTTGTTCATTCTAATTGTTCATTTGTAGCTGTATTCAAATGTTTGGTAATGCTGGAATCCTACATTGGGTCACTGACCATACTTTCTGTAAACTTACATTGGGTCACTGACCGTACTTTCTGTAAACTTACATTGGGTCACTGACCGTACTTTCTGTAAGCTCGCATTGGGTCACTGACCATACTTTCTGTAAGCTTACACTGTGTCACTGACCATACTTTCTGTAAACTTACACCGGGTCACTGACCACAGTTTCCTCAATCCCTATTGGGTCACTGACCACATTATCGCGTGTGTATTTCTATCTGACGATCCCACTATTTCCTGTCTCTAAGATTCTCGTTAAGATCTGGATCAGAACTGGAGAAGAAAATTCGTTGCTATCATCAGCTGCGCCCTTTGAAATAGTGTAATATCGCATGTCCAGTTATATCCTCAGTCGTTCCACTGTGAGCCGTTTAGACAAACGATACTGTCGAAAGAACAGTTGAAAGATACAGGTGTACGAGGATGGAAAAATATCAGATCGGGTGGGTCGGGTTTTCGAAAGTATAAATTATTTTTTTTATTATAATATTTTAGTCGGATCGGGATTCTCTTCCGGGTCGAACTTCGTTGGATACGGTCGCGAATTGAAAATGTTTAACAGGTACGAAGAACCGAAGTAATGTTGTAACTAGACTGCGGATGTTTATGCAATTAGCAATTTTTGTAGACGAATTTTAAGACAGTGGAATAAAGTGAAATCTTATTTTCAGTGGTAGTAGTCTTTGTAGATCTGAAATAAATAAAAATTGTACTAAATTCTGTCGAATTTTATATTCTACCATGGTTTGAACATTTTCAGAAGCGATAAATGCATCTAGATAAAGAAAAATAAGAGCTATCTGTCAAATTATAACTGTCATAAAAATATCGGTTGCGGTTCTGCAACTGTTATTTTTCGGCTCAGACCTCGACCAAAATGCAGAACCGAGAAGGTGACAGTTATAGAACAGTAACCGTAACCGATGTTCTCATACCAGTTTCCTTAATTTCCTAACTTAACACGTTTAATAGATTGAAACTACTATAACTCTACAGTCTGGTTATAAAATTATGTCGGTCCTTCTTAACTGTTTTTAATCCGTGGTTCTGGGACGCCTCTATCGAGAGAGGCCGAGACAGCGAACGAGCCTAAGTTTCTGGCACCAGGTGTGTCGGTGGTCGATGGTCGACGTTTGTGGGGAGCTTTTCAGATGGATCCGTATTCGGTGCCGAGCTGGCGTTCGCTAGTAGGGATAGTGCATGTTGTGTTCGACGTGTGTTGTAATGGGAGGGCACCGGGGGTTCAGTCTCTGATGATCCAGGTGGCAAAGAAGGCGAGCGTGCTGAAGAGGCGGAAGTCGAGGAACCGGATGGACGTGCAACAACAACAGCAACAGCAACAGTCGCTGCCGCCGGTCACGATATCTGGCGGTGTCTCCAGCGGAGCTATAGGCGACGCAGGGGTCCAAAATGACAATCAACGGATGGAGAACGAGGGTGACGTTATCTTCTACATGGAGGAGCCGAAGGCTGGCACGCCGAACCGCGCCAGACGCGACAATCGGTGAGTCGGACATTGATTCCCCATTCCATTCCGGTATGATCCCTGTTCGTTAGTTCAAGTAACGGCCGTAACAGCCGTAACAAACCGTAACGGACGTGCACGGCCAGATCCTGCGAGCGAGAGCAACGTTACTGATCGTTCCCTCGCGATGGTGTCCCCAGAAGCTAAAGTCACTGTGGCAACATTGATAAAATCACTGTGTCACCAAAGTCACGGTGCTTTACTGTCGAATCGAACAGTTACGGAACACGCTATTCACGTGTATAGTACGCTATAAATGTTACACTTTGGTTCCTAAGTTTCTAAGAGACATTGCTGCGGATGTATCTACAGATACATTAACATTCGGACACAATGCTATTATACTTCTGTATTTGTTGCTTTGGAGTTTCAAAGATGCAAATGTTCAATAAAAGTCTCGCCACGTGACTATCACTCTTGGCGACACCGGTTGCCATAATGTCAGCTCCACTTTGCTGATCGCTCGCCGAAAACAGCACTTGCAAGCAAAACGTTGAATCTGCACTATACCGTCCCTGGCAAAAGTATTCAATCAAGCATCATTAACATCGAGTTAATACGATTGCATTGATCACTTGTTAGATCTTTTGGAAAGTAATGTCGTTTTTTAATCAATCTAGCAAATTTGGTTTCATTAAACTGTAACTTTCAATCAAACATTCCTAATACCTCGTAACAAATTTATTAACATTTTTCATTTTTTATTCTTGACACTTAACATGAACAGAGTAGCTGCAAGAACTGATGTTCCGAGAGTCGAAGACGTAGAATCGACTACCCGCACTACCGCACCCCAGTCGCCCGGGTGGGGGTACCCGATTCTATGTCATCGACCCTCGAAGCACCAGTTGAAATAGGTTTCTTTTCAATAAAAACATATCATGTTAGAAATTTATAAAAATAAAGACAGTAGATACCACCAGTTAGAAGCCTTTTACAATATGCACAATAAAGTACGAGCTCGTAATATTAGTAAATTAGACTGTTAATTAATTCCAATACCGTAGCATAAACCTTATACCTCAAAAAGCCCTTTTAAAGACCCTTTATCAAAAAGAGATTTTTTAAAAATATTACAATGATTTGTTGACGTTGAATTAAAGAAAATTGTGTAATATGAAAATTATTATACAAGTATGAAAATCTGTTAAAAATTGACATTACTTTCACAATAGCCTAAAAAATTAGAAATCGAAAATATTTTCGTGTACATATCAAAGCGAAATACATAGGAACAAAACACTGTTTCTAGAAAACACACACAAACGCAATAAATGGTTTTGTAAATATATTAACTGTGAAATAATGTTTATTAGACTGCATCTACCTTTCTATTGGTCATTAGCAACCCTTTAACAATTATGCCACTTTCTCACAAATAGATATAGAATTATTTGAAACTATGAATTGGAATTGTGGAAAATACAATTTTTTAATGTTTCAAAATTTTCGTGTAACGCATTAACGTTCTTAGAAATGTCAATCATTGTCTAATGTTCTTACGGTGTTGTAGAGCATTTATAGAGTTGTCAAAAAATCTATAAGTATTAATTCTAACCACAAAACTTTCTTCCACGTTTCTAAAGGATGAACACTTCCACCAACCACTGCTTCACATTCCCATTTTCTATTTTGCAAGCAAACACAGATAATTTTCTACTAACATTTAATTTTAATGTTCTGTTAACACAACGAGACAAAAGATCAAATTTACGTTTAATTAACACTTTATTCGAACACAAACGAGTCTTTCGTTCTGTTTCTTTCTCCATTAGCAGAAACGTTTTCTGCAACCGACATATGCGAAAACAATTATGATTAACATTTAAGCTGATTGATTAAATACTGTTTGCCAGGCGTAGTATTGCTGTTTTTCGACAGTTTGACAAAAACTGGTTGAAATTTTGGGCGAAACCGTATGAGAAGAGAGTGATAATATTAAATTATAGAAACAATATGTTTCTTGTAATATTAGTCTTTAATATTCATGGTGATATTAATTATTTCTCTGTGTGGTTATCTCTTGTGATATTAATGTTGCTACAATCATAATCTGTACTCAACTAAAATAATTGCTTAATACCTTTCTGGAAGACATAAAATAAATAAACTTTCAAGAGAAATAATTAATGTTTCAGATTTTGCAATTGGTGACAATCCCTAGTCTTTCTAAGGTTGATGGGAGAGCAATTTTTAGGGTTGATTAACCTTCGTTAGAGAATTGGGAGGCTCCGTTTTGCAAAATTAAAACATTAGGATGTGTCAGGATGTATGGAAGATGAATTTGTTTGTGTGGAAGATAATATTCAGTTTATTTAATTATATCAGTTTGATTGTGTGAATGATTTATAGAAATTGCTGATGCAATATAATTTTAGTACAATATTTACGAATATCAAATGATTTCAATTGAAACCGTTAGTAATAGACGAAAACGAATGTTTGACTTGATTTCGGGTCAAAGTGACCCAATTTTCACGCTGTGATTAGAAAGGGTTAATGAATCCTGCAAATCGGACTCGTCAGTCTATTGAATTATTTTTAGCGATGAAGATATTAACAACTGCCACTGTGGAATTTCTTTCTCATCGTTTTCGTTTCGTAAATATCTAGTGTGGTCAGTCAAGTATTGCATATTTTTCGAAAGTTGACAATCACTTTGCATAATCTACTTTCCTTAATAATTCATCAATTTTAAACCTCATTGTGAATTTCTAATTTCGATCGATAATTCACTGACTACCCTGTATATTCTACTATGCAATTATTCTCCGTGAAGAGACGAACGATGACGAACAATTGTACGAAGAAAATTAACAGTATCCAGAATAGTTTTGATAGTTTAAATTTGCGATTTTGAGTACCGAATTACTCAGTTCCCACACGTCCTCCATTTCGATTTTCAATTTGGTAGGTCGCTCTAAAGAAAACCTCCACAGCCGCCGACTGTCTCGAACTTCCGTGATCAAAAACACCCAAAATTGTTATTCTTTAACACTGCCGGTCAAATGACCAGTTTTATATTTTTCATTTCATAATTATTGAAATTATGAAGTTGCTTACGCGGAAATTGATTCGATAATATTCTGTATCCAAGCACATATTCTTGTAAAAATTGCAGAAAATCTAAATAAATAGAGTCTCGTCATTTTTGCAAACTAAGACATGTTAATCGCTTTTAGTGCTCGGTAAGTTCATTGCTAATTTTTCAAGAATAATTTATTAATTCATTATCGAGAAATCAGACGGATTTCGGGTACCCGCACACCCCTAATAGATGACAAAAACTTGTGGGGCAATTGTAATGTTCGGCCGATCGCGAAATTGGTTACCATTCGTTGCGCAACCTCGGATTGTGCACGCAGTTTCGGTCCCGTCTCGTGCAACCAGCGAGGTTCTACTGTATACGTGCGAGCCGCGGGTCGGAAAACCTCTGGAAATTTCGCCGGGAAATAATAGTCGATCGGGGAACTTGGGCTGACAGGAAACGTCAGCCGGCTGAAGAGCACTTTCTCTAGAGCGGCTTTGAACATCGAAGGAACTGGTTGTTGAGTTTGGTAGTGTGAGTAGCGTGTTTCCGGTTGGCAGGGGAAGCCTCTTCACCTCGCAGACGAGCTCCGTCACGGAGGCGACCAGTGACGAAATTGACATTGATATGGAGGAGCCTCAGAGGGTCACCACGTAAGTAGACATTTCCCTATCTACCGTTCTCACCGGGAAATTCCCTAGGGCGTCTCGGAATGGCTGAAGTAAATAAGAGATTATGGGTGGCAGCCCGCATATCGGCTTGGGAAAGTCGAATTCTTTTGCGTGAATCGAGAACACTCAACTCAAACACTCGAATAAACAATTTCTCTATACATACAGGAATTTCTACTTTCGACAATATGTGACAACATACTATAAAAGTTCAAAAAATGTGCCTTATTTCCTGGAAATTTTGTTTGGAGATCGTTGAAATTTATATAATAATTTTTAAAAACATATTTTTTATCGATTACCGTTCACATTGAAGGGTTGACAGCAGTCCACTTTCAAAAGCGGAAAAAGCTCTTTTAAATTTTCAGTTCTCGATTGAGTAATTCACTGTCGCAAAAAACATTGTGAAAAATTCATTTGTTCAAACAATATGTTAAAAATTATAATATTACTCAATTCTTCTCTTAGTTCAATTTTAAATAGCAGTTTTTGAAATGGTTTGTCCTCTGCTATTTCGTTATAATTAAGCTCATCGCATTTGCATATAGAGTGCCTATTAATATGTGTAAATATTTTAATTTGCACTGCTCGATAGAAAATTATGAAAACTTTAATTAGTATCTACCTAAAGATGTTCGACAGATATTTCTTTGAAAGTACTTTTTTCTAGAACCGAGTGTATCGTAAAATTGATTATTGTTTAATAAAAAAGATTCAAGCAACAAGTATGTAAAAAGAAAACGGTGGTTCTTGTCGACAATAACTCTTTTCTGCAAGTTAAATGAAATTTGAAAACCATAATGACAACACATTACTACTGCAAACAGTATTTAATCAATTAAATGGAACAGCTTAAATTAATACTGTAAAGGTGCGTGCATACTAGACCAGAAAATCTCTCAACAATACTTTACGAAACAGAATGAAGCTATTATACAAATAGTTGCATTTTAATAAAATATTAAGGCTCACACAATTATCTTGTTTTATGATTAATGTGTGGTATTACGTATAATATTATGTATATATTGTCAGTGCGTACCTACTACAGTAACTACTCCGTAATTGTCAAACTTTTATCCCCACCACTGGAGGAATCCCCCTTGAAAAGGTGGTCAAAGTCATTGGTCCGCCGTGTATAATAAATCTGTTATATTTAAAAGAAACTGAACAATTACCTTTTAAATAATTAAAGAATTTATCGAATTATGTTACGGAAGACAACCGGAAAAGGAATGCATTAGAAAAGAAGACATTTAATTTCTGTTTCTTGCTCTGAACACAGAAATTGTTGCATAAAGATTCACAGTCTATTAACAATATCGGTAATGTGTATGGACGGTGGGAGTACCGAGAGCGATTCAATTTTACCTTATCGCTTTTCCTCGTATCTCCGATCGGTTCAACGATACTATCCGCCCCAGTTAAAGTGAATTTACCAAGCATATTGTAAACATCGAATATTAATTAAATGTATCCCGGAGAATTGTTATTCCTGTAATGGAAACATTTCCATCGAATGCACTCTGAAGTGCATTTCCTTCCGCAGTGACATTGCTACTACCCACTGTTACCATATATTTTCATTTCACTACTGTGCTTATCAATTTATTCGTTTAATTCATTCAGTCATTCCTTAACGAAACCAGCTGCAAATGCCTGTGATAATAAGAAATAATCAAAATATACAAAAAACCATAATAATTAACCTGTGGACATCAATGCATTTATGAGATCTGTATATTATTAAGGAAAACAATTTCTGCAAAACTATATGAATTTAAAACTCGATAAAATGACTTTAAAAAATCGCACAAGAATTCTAAAACGTCGTTGCAAAGAGAAAGCCTCGATCTTTGAATCTATGACGGTCTCAATCGCGAGAAAAATTTTCAAAGTTTTCGCAGACGTTTGAATGTACAGCATTTTGAGAAAAAACACGATGTCAGTTTCTCGCCCGTTACGCCATGAAAAAAGATCTTGGAATAAAATGAATGGCGGATTATGAAACTACTGGTTTCTAGCTTTAAATTCACTTGAAATTTATTGTCGTGCGATCATTTTTGACGAAATGATCACAGTTTAAATATATCTCTTAAATCCAGTTGTATATTGGAAGCCTGGGCAACTAGTGCTCCGGTAGTCGATGACGTAGAATCAGCTACCCCCACCCGGTCGTTCCCCTCTCGCGCTAGTGCGAGTCGGCCGAGCGTGTGGAGTGCGATAGTGGGGGTATCCGATTCTGCGTTATCGACTCTCGAAGTACAAGTGCCAGTGTCGCCAGAATCGACCAAAACTGGTCGATTTTTCCTCTCCACCTTTTCCCCTTCCACTATCCCATTCCAGCATCATGAGCATATTCCAACATCCCCCACTAAGTCCGAAGACTGGTCAGGTATTAATCTGGTCATCAGGGAGGGGGTAAACTGTATTCCCCTCGATTTCCTCGATCTGGCAACCCTGGTGCCCAGGCCCGGTTTATTGGTCAGGACAGGGAGTTCCAACTTATTCCCCTCCGAGAACGGCAAGGTCCCCACCATCGAATCTCTTTCCACTACTACGTACAGCCGTAGAGTTAGTGAGTTGGGTGGCAGTGGTGGCGCGGGAGGGAACAGGTACGAAGTTCCGGAAGTTGCGGCTCTCGTCGTGGGAGAGCTTCCCACTACTAGACAATAACGATGAAGTCTAAGAGTGGGGGAAGAACGTAAGCGGGGAAGGTGCCTCGAATAGCTCCGGAGCCAGTGATGCCAGAACCGTGGGTCTTGGGTTTTTTCCCCTCCGCTGCTTCTGTCGGCTCGGCCCCCCACTCTGACGCACCGTCGTCGCCAGAAACTCACACGGGCAGAGTAGAGATACGTTCGTGTGTAGCGCGTGCGCAGTAGAAGCAACGTGGCGACGACGGTGCGTCAGAGTGGGGGGCCGAGCCGACAGAAGCAGCGGAGGGGAAAAAACCCAAGACCCACGGTTCTGGCATCACTGTCCGGAGCTACTAGTTGGAACCAGTGCTACCAGATGAGGGGAATCACGGTGATTTGATGTACCTCCTCTCTCATTGTTGCGTCCTTATCGCGCACGCGCAACGTGTCTACGGTCTCAGTGGGGGACGTTGGATGGTGATGGAATAGGATAGTGGAAGGGGAAAAGGAGGAGAGTATTTCCGAGAATTTGGGCGCCGTTCGGTGCCCATCTGGCACCACTGGTTGGAACTGCCTGAGTTAAGATATCTGTGACGTAATAGAGCAGTGACGTCTTATAGTTATCCGGCACCCCATCCACTCGCAGTGTGCATTGCAATTGTCACGTAGAATCGTTCTCCCACCTACGTCGGCAGATCATAAGAGATTTAATCAACACCATCCGCTTCTCGATTTGATGCAGCCTGCCTAATATCAATTTAGGAGCTGACAGTTCGAACAGGCTCGACACGTTCCATTACTGCTTCATTCTGTAACGATAACCTCCAGAGGATTTTGAGGAAAATTTGCATACGATCTGTCACACGAGTCTAGCCGTACGTATCGAATTATCGAAAGACTTCCAAGCACATTGTTACAGAGTCGTCAATGTTCATACAGTGGGGGTAAAAAGTACACCCTTCAAAAACGAATAATTTTTTAAAAATTAGTAAATGCTTGTTTTTAAAAAATTAATAAGTTTCTATCTTTAATATAATCTATATCTTAACTTAAAGAATACATAGTAACTATTTATGTGAAGTTAGTGAAGTGAAGTTAGTTTTTTGTGACCTTGAATTTTTTCTTTGCAATTGCGACCAATAGCAAATTAAAGAGAACTTATTTGCAAATTAGCTAGTAAACTAATTCGTTCAAAATGTAAAAAAAGTTCGTTTAAGAAAATTATTCGTTTCAAATACATTTTACGCTGACTGTACAAACAGGACGTTTCGAAAAATTATCCCAGGATAAAGTTGGTCGATTCAGACGAATACTGTGGTGTGTATTCCTCGAAGAACACACAGCCCGGACAACGATAAAAACACAACATTAACCCAGAAAGCTCGGGGACCACTATTTTACGAGTCGTGGTTTATGTACACTATTTAAATAGAATTAGTTAGTCGTCCATCTTCCGTTCACAGCCGCAACAAAAAAAAAACTTTGCAAAAAACCATCGGAAGCTCCTGAGATCACTGTACTTAACTCTTTGTGTCCCAAAGGCAACTTAGAGTGGCATTTCACTGGAACGTGGCCATTATCTTCGCTTCTTTCCAGATTTTCTTCCGGATTTAAAACACCGCTATACAGAGTGTTCGTGGTATATTGGACCAGCATTGTTAAATTCAACAGTGTCATTAAAAGAATTCTGTTAATCTGCCTTTGATTAACTATTCGAAATTATTATTCTTTGAGCCATTTTGAATTCGTGGTTGACAAACCTAATAAGAATAAATTAACATTCCTTTCACCCGTTATGCAAATCGGTTGCGTGCCGGTTGCAACGTTCTTGAAGAATCCAGCAACAAGCAAAGCAGAAAAGAGGAAAATGTAAGCAGAGATAAAAGGAAGAAGTTCCAAGCTGGCCGGCGTTCGAGAGAGGAGTATCGGCGAGCTATTTCACGCTCACGTCGGGGGTGTAGATAGCGAGGAACAAAATCAGGGCGAAGGAAAGCCGCGGAGCCTATATCTTCATGCAAATTACTTTCATTTTGCATGCGGAATCGATATTACCGGAGAATTTTCGTCCAGCATGCACGGTCTGCAGTAGACCCTACCCCGGCGCGGCGAAACGTATACATATATTCGATTCAACGGCCGGATCTCGTTAACGTTAGACGGTACTCGATCTATAACATTTCCGTAATTCGATCAGATTTCTCCTTTGTTGCTGCACAAAACGCCAGAAATACTTTGGTCCGGTCAAAGGAAGCATTAAAATATGGTTCTCGCGCGTCACGAGCGAGCCCACGCGATCAACTACGAGCATGGAATTGAAAAATAATTGAAAAATTCACTGAACAGTATTTCATTATTATTATTTTCTACCTGAATTGCAACAAATTAGAGCGATATAGAAATTCAATTTCTTCTTAATATATCAAATAGGTTGAAAATAATATACTAGTATATTTAAATTCTTTTCTAATATTTTTGCTGTCTTAAATTGCACCTACCCATTTTTGTCATAAATGCATAAAATCCACTGTTTAATTATCATACAGGTTGTTCAGCGGCTCATCACAATTTTTCAGGCACTTCTGGTCATGTGAGACAAAAAATGCTCGAAACAAAATCAGTTCTCGATATTCTACTAATTGCAAATATAAAAATAGTAAAAATGTAATTCTTCCTGACAAAAATTGAGATCACGTCGATATTTTTAAATGACACCGTGCAATTTTTCTTACGTGGTTCAACAAGTTTTTGTGAAAAATATTTTTAATTTTCACTTTTTGTACGAAAATTTTAAGAAAGTGGAATTAAATAAGATTCTATATTCCGTGGTATATAGTAGTAGCCTCTTTAGAACTGAAATAAATGTAAATAGTACTAGATTCTGCCATGTTTCATATCCTAGTATACCGGGTGTTTCACCTAACTTGACCACCTTGAATATCTTTGTTGTTTTTAAATCTTTAAAAACACGTCAAAAGTCGGAAGGACGAAGTTGAATGGTAAACTGGGGCTCATACGATACCAAACAAATTACATAAAAACAACAATTTTTTGGTATCGTATGAGCCCCATTTTACCATCCAACTTTGTCCTTCATACATTTGACGTATCTGTAAAAACAACAAACATATTCAAGGTGGTCAAGTTAGATGAAATACCCGGTATATAAATACTAATAGCAAAATAATTGCATAAAGATCCGCAGTCTAGTAATAACGTTTTATTTCGGGGAAAAATAACGGAGATATTCACCCCAGTGTCGCCAAATCAGGGAAATTGAGGGGAGTACCCTCTCTCTCTGTCAGCTGATTAGTCACGTGACAGTGTGACACGTGCAGAGACGAAGCGCGTCACGTGACCGGGCCGTGGCTGAAGCGTGGGGGAATAGCGTAGAAGGGGAAGGGTAAAGTGGGAGACAAATCTCAATCTGGCGACACTGATTCACACTTGAACTGCATCTTTCGATATAAGACGACGGCTTGAGACGTCATTCGACGAATTGCGAATTAGGGTGCCTATTCGGTTTGACATTATTCTCGAGTGGGCTGAGAGTGTGTGGGTCCCATAAAGAGATGGACAAAATATGACATACTCTCTCGTTTTGGCGCTATGCGGTGTCGTGCGGACAACTTCAAAAGAAGACGAGGGGGTAGCGATCTTCTTATTTCGAAGCAACCATCGTCTTCTTATATCGAACGAAAACTGCAGCGATGAAATTATTTAAAAATAAGAGACTGCTACTAAGTATCAGGTATTTAATGCTGCAATTAACTAGATTATTGAGGTGAAATCTTTATTATTAAATAACTAAAAATTATCATTGACAATCACTTTTATGTATGAAGTAAATGTGAATATAAAATTCATTAAAAACATCCTGCACTATAAATGGTACCATAACTGGTACCATCTTGATAAAGTCAAGACGTAAGTACACATTGATGACCCTAACTGGGCGGAGGTTGGATGCATGCGCCAGTTTCAGTGCACTGTTAAGCACCACCCCAATCGAGGAACAATATTGTCGTAAACCGCAACAGCGGCTGCCTTCCGGGGATTTAATCGATTTTATGTTTTCGAGAAGACTGACAATGAGTAGACAGCGCAGACGACCGAGCCGATATTGTCATTGTTTCCACCTATGCATAATTTTCTGAACGTTCTCTCACAAATTACATGTTCGTTACTATAAAATATAGTCTTGTCTCAAACGAATTTTATCTTTTTAATTACTTAAAGTTATAAATCGATTCGAAGCATAGAACTCGATTATTCAACAATAAGTGATGGTCGCGAGGAGTAAAATTAACTGCTGCTGTGACGTCGGCATCGGTTTGTAAGGCGCTAATTTTAAAAATTATTTGTAAATAAGTGATGGTCGCAAGGAGATAGACCTGGACATTGAAATACGATGCAGTTTGCGCGAGATTATAGACATAGAACGACCACAGCTTAATTAGGCCAAACTGTCGTGCGATTCCACCTCTGGGAATCATCGTGTTTCGCCCTTAGGAACCGATCAATTAATCAACATCCCGAAATTTCTACGTCATCATTCCTACAGGACGAACATTTCCTTTGTGTTCTATTCAGCATTAGTTTGTATAATTTATGGATAGCAGTATCAACAAAAACAATGCCATTTCTTTTATAATTTACAATTTTTCTTTGCTGCACAGAATACAGAAGAATTTACGCACGTAACGAATAGAAAAATTTCCTACATGTTCATCTACCAAAAAAATGCTTTCGTTTTAATTATTACAACATTAATGAACACATGTACACATGAACACATCATTCCTATACGTATAGGAACTAACAATAGACGTACACGTAGCGAAAAATCTTTTGGGACAACCTAATGCAACGAGCACCCCCAGTGACTCGGATGATCAAAGCAACAGCGAATAACAAAAGAGGCGAAGAATCGCCATTTTGATAGAACCGTTTCTATCGGGGGTGGCAACTGATACGTATATTTTCGAAAACGAATCGCAACGTTTGGCATATTGTACTCTGTTGGGACTCGGAACAGGAATGGAACGATAGTTCGCGGCGTTGGCGGTGGTTCTCGGTGAAAGGCTTTTTTTCTTGAAAAGTACAGAACGTAAGTGCTTTTTTCACCGGTGCATTACTCCGCTCCGCGGACGGCCTACATTCTTTGCGGCGCGCAACACTCGAACCCTTAACACAAAGACAGTCGTGGCCAGATTTACCACCGCCTACATCCTCACCCCTTCGCGGTTGAATCCGCGACGCATCCCTCGCCCGTTTGATACGCGGAACCTCCTTTCTACGTTTCCTTTTCATTTGCGCGCGTCTAGCCCCCCCACCCCCGTCCCTACTTTGCGGGGATGGGACGCGAAATCGTTTCCCAAAGTAGCCGGCGAAATATTGTCAAACCACTCCAATTTAGAGTAACGAGATATAAATCTCGCACTTTTCTGTCAGTCAGCAGAGGTTCAGATGAAGTTCCGAAGAAGTTCAAGGTGACCCTCGTATCTGGATAAAAAGCAAAGCAGAAAGAAGCTAATTATTACATTGTATGTAGTCTGCCGATCTTTGTGCAATTATGGCTTTTGAAAATTTTCAAAAAATGTGAGAACAGAATTCAGTACGATTTTCATTTATTTCAGATCTAAAACGACTACTACCACGGAAAGTAATATTCTATTTTATTCCACTTTCTTAAAATTCGTCTACAAAAACTGAAAATTGCACAACCATCCGCAGTGAAATTGTACAGGGTGAACATTAGAAACCGTTACAGACGAATATCTCCAAAAATATTGATTATACTCAAAAATGTTTCAGATGAAAGTTGTTCAGTACCGAGGGGGACATCTTGTGGTGGAACTTTTATTTTTCCCTGTGGACACCCCAAGGTTACGTGAAGGTCAACTCTCTTTTTTTAAATGGAATGTCCTATTTTTTATACCATAGCTCGATAGAGTACCATATTCTGAGTATAAAAGTGTTGACCTCCATATGTCCTAAATCTAATAGTTAACGAGATATTATCGAAACAATTTTCTTTCTTCTTTGGATAATATCTCGTTAACTATTAGGTTTAGGACATATGAAGGTCAACACTTTTATACTCAGAATTTGATACTCTATCGAGCTATGGTATAAAAAATAGGACATTCCATTTAAAAAAAGAAAGTTGAGCTTCACCTTACCTTGGTGTGTCCACTGGGAAAAATAAAAGTCCCACCACAAGATGTCCCCCTCGGTACTGAATAACTTTCATCTGAAACATTTTTGCGTATAATCAATATTTTTGGAGATATTCGCCTGTAACGCTTTATAATGTTCACCCTGTGTATTAGTCTTGAAACTACACAACTTTCGTTTCAACCATTTCTTCGTACGAAATAGTTGACATGTAATTTACGTGGGACGGTTAACCGAATCACCCTGTACAAACAGAACGTTCCCGGTGCCGAATCAACAGCTGAAAAGCGAAGAACAAGCTAAGTCGATCACTCATTGTCAGTTCTCAACGCTTCCCGAATTATTGATCGTATTACAAAAGCTGTTACTTGAACGTCTGTTACATCCATCGTGAGCTTCTGAAGTTGATCCACGGGAGAATCAATTATCGTGATCGTAAATCAACGGCGAGAAAACGCGGTCGCGATAAAAATGATAACTAGACTTCGGATCTTTATGCAAAATAAAAATTGCTTGCACCAATTACAAGTGACTGAAGATTAACAGTTGATAAAGCACTCTTAAAGCATTGTAACCTTTCTACTGTTTTATATTGCACCCATTCATTTTTACCATAAATGCATAAAATTCGCTGTCTAATGATAACTATTCTACGCCAATGCCCATTCCGAGACGTGCCTGGAGAATCCGTGCTTCATATAGACTCGTTTGAAAAATCAAATTTCCTTCACTTTTTCCAGATTGACCGAAGCACATCGAAACGCCATAAGAGCGATCAGGAAGATCAAGTACTTCGTCGCGAGGAGAAAGTTCCAGCAAGCTCGTAAACCGTACGACGTGCGCGACGTCATCGAGCAGTATAGCCAAGGTCACCTGAACATGATGGTGCGAATCAAAGTGAGTTTTGACCCTGCATTTCAAACCTGTCAGGCAGCTCTGAGTTTGTGGTGATTAATAGATTGGGGATTTTTATGCAAAATAAAAATACAGTAGTCGCGTGATAACTGTCATTCAAAACTTGTCGAGCGCCTACCCATTCCACCACCGGCCAACACCGCGCCGAGACGCACGGCGGCGATGATTGATCTCGGCTCGGGTATATCGGTGTGAACACCACAACATTGACTCGAGTGAATCGAATTTTCAAACTTCTTAATTTTCATGATTTCTTTATGGGACTTTCACTAACTTATTTCTGGCATTTCTCTGATTAAAATGACACCAAACACGATATAATTTCAACTTTATTTAGTGGTTTAATCGACGGTCAAAGTTTCGGGGGCAACGAACAACAGCAACAATGTGGGCCTTTAAACTGTGCCGGCGACGGCGACACGCTTCGGTCACCCGATCCGTATCTCATTCTGTCCTTCTCTATGTTCGGCTCTCTATTGAAGTCTCGCTCGGCGCGGTTGGCGTAGTAAATGCAGTCAAAAAATATACCACTACTCGATACTTGTCGCTCCAGCCCCCGGCTGTTCGACAGTTAACGCGAGATTACTGTATTGGGTTGGGGGAATAGTTAATATTAATCGGATCTGGTATTACTCGAGTGCGTCTGAAAGGTGATATATCATAGAGTAATTACTAGACTGTAGATCTTTATGCAAAATAAAAATAACATGTACGTATATGTATGTATACAATATATGCATATATTGTAAGTCACAGGAGCCGAATAGAAACTTCTTACATTTTTTAAGTTTCTTCTCAAGCTGAAACTAATACACTATATGCATCTACAGGGTGTCCCAAAATTCCTTCAACAGCCGGAAATGGGAGGTTCCTGACGTCATTTGAAGCAACATTTTTGCAAAGGAAAATGTTGTTTCAAATGACGTCAGGAACCTCTCATTTCCGTCTGTTGAAGGAATTTTGGGACACCCTGTATATGTATGATAACATGTTTATGTATGAGCCCCATTTTACCATTCAACTTTGTCCTTCAGACATTTGACGTATCTTTGAAAACAACAAAGATATTTGAGGTGGTCAAGTTAGCTGGGACACCCTGTATACATATCTAAACCATTTGAATGGGTTGAACACTCTTGTAATTGATGTTGAAAATTTTGATCTTGCATAAAACAAGGCTAGTCTTCATGTCAGACGACTAGAGGACAATATGCAATGAGCAGTTTCAGTATCTTTTGACGGAAGGATTGGAATCTGATTTTTTCATAGGTCCTCCACAACCCGCTCTGGTACATCAGGGGAAGCTGTTGGTCACAGAGAATAGCCGAGTAGAAATCTAATATTCACGAGCGTTTTGCGCACTGCGTTTTCCTCGTTCGAATCTGTGTTCAGTATTTTACAATCGGCCCCGACTACGCGAACGGTTTCCATCCGGCGCTTCAAACGCTGAATATAGACAAACGAGCGCTTTTTACAGTACGTGCGGTTGACGTGCATTGGCGGCGTGCAATTGATTGCATCGGTAACAATGCTGCGCGAGACAAAAAAGTAATTTGCTCATAATACTTCCGAGTGTATGATGTTGATTCAGAAGCACAGAAAACCAAGTTATACAGGGTATCCCATTTCAATCGACCCCTACGAGACATTTAATGATTCAGTAAAAAATACATTATGATATATTTAATTGAGCCGTTTGTTTTGAAAGTGACCTAAGTCTATTTATATTTAAATTGAGGTGTATATTTAAGAGTTTGCGTTTCAATAAAATTAAAAATATACGCATTGAATACCAACGTGTCACACTACTTAAGTGTATCTAAGAGAGTAAAACAATTCCTATTAAAATAATAGCAATTATTAAGTGAATAATATGTGTTTTCTTACTACAAATGGAGTTAAGCCACTTTCAAAATTAACAACTAGATTCGATAGATAGATAGTGAAAAAACAATACTCAATTTGTTTTGTATTTCTTTACAATACTTCAAAAACACAATATATGCAATTCAGAAAATCTTCTAATTATATGAATTACATAACAATTTGAACGACTTGAGCGATTTGAAGAAGTCCATCATGTCCTTGTACTTCGCTGTTTTCATTCATCTTATATTTTTATAAAGTGGTGTCAATACAATATTTTCGAATTTTCTTGGTCTACCCCGATGTGGTAATAAATCCAGGATTTTAAACTCTGCGTTCTCATCGCATCGCAATTACCTTCATCACTGCCTTCGGACATTTGAAAATCCGCACTTCCGGACATTATCGATAATGGACTTAGACCACTTTCAAAGTAATGTTTTTAATGATTGAAATAACTGCAGAAATTTGTGTCAAAAATTATCGTATACTCAGAATATACTCGACCGCAAAATGTTGTTTATGACAGCTGACTTTAAGTTGTACACGTTACTACAGTCAACAAAAAACAATTGACAAATGGACTTAGGCTACTTTAAAAATGAACGGCTCAATTGCTGTATATTAACCCTGTGCACTTTGTCGACTCGACATCAGAGAAAGAAAAAAGTTCTTATATGTATTTGGTTCTTCCTTTATTTATTTAATTGTCTTATTGTTTAGTTAAAATAAATATAAGTTCCACAAATATAAATTACAACAAAGTTTTAGAGCTATATTTAATATACAATAATTAGTGAACAAAATTGTTTAAAAAAAGTAGCAGTCGAGGAACTGTCCTTTGAAGTAAATTTCAAGCAAAACACTTCAGATAGTAGGGATTTGTTGGCAACAAAATTGAAAAATAATTCGGTGTGCAAAGGGTTAAATAGCATGTTGTTAGAATATATTTAATTACCGTATTAAAGAACGTGCTGTTCTTTCGAATGAGATGTACTATTATGGAAATATTATAGTGTTTTTATAAATTATACACAATGGGGAAAATAAGATGACTATCGAAGGACATGTTCGCGAAGGAAAAAATTGAAACACCCTGTATAAACAGTGTAAAGTTGTTCCACAGTGCACAGTTGAAATCGTAGTTTCCCCGGTCCGTTAGATTTTGAAATCTGTTCGGCCTTTCATATCAATTTATAAGAGATCAATGGAATTTGAGAAATCACTGATGTCGCAACCAGTTAAAAACAGATTTTGCTCGAAGTGATGCAAACTTCCGGGGAAATCTGCAGCCACGAAGCTGTTGCGGAATGCAAGTTCGAGATGCGTTTGCCGGAGCAAGCTGGCATGATGGAGTTTTGATTAAGGGAAAAACCGGTTGCTTTGAGGCGCTTGAAAATCTTGGAGGTTCCTATGCTAATACGAATATTAATGTTTACGTTCCCACGTATACATGTTGAATGCCGGAGACCGGAAACGAGGAGTTTCTAAGCTGTACACGTAAGAATCGCAGAATAAAGTCCTTATAAACAGTCAGAGAAATTTCAATAATTCTGTTCCGTGAGATTCAGTTGGAAAACTTTTATTTTGCATAAAGATCCGCGGTCTAGTTATTATTTATTTACTCATATTGATATGGGTTGTTGATAGAAAATATGAAAAAGCATAAAGCACGCAGGATGCTGTTCGATACGCTTCGGATTGGCATTGCATTATATCGACACCCAATCGACTAACCCGGTCCTTGCCATGTATTGACAACCCCATTGTCTCGTGCGCTGACATCAGCTTTATACGATCCTCGATTGGCAGTGACATAATAATTGTCGACGCACGATCTCCATTTCTCTGATGAGAAACGATACGTGATACAATAGTTGCCTTTGTTCCTGAAACTACAAACAATTGCAAAAGTCTATATGCGTAGCCAATTTTCAAACACAAATAGAGGAAAATACAAAGGTCTTTGTATATTTCAAGCACGACGATTAACTCGTTAATTAAAATTGTAAAATTCTAAAACGTGAAAGTATTTAGGTGTTATCTCTCAAGACAATACACCGTTATCAAACAATATATTATATTTTGTCCGTGGTATATCATTGCTTATTGCTGCCACGATTCAGTGAACTTTAGCTAAACAGAATGTCAAGATTGAATTTATTTGTTGCTCTCAAGGTTTTTATTGTAATGTATACTTGAATAACAAAATTTCTTCAATAATATATACAGGGTGTCCCACCCGATTTTGACATCTTGATTTTCTCGCTATTGTTACTCGTAGCAAAAAATGTTTCAATGGAGACTTGAATGGTATCGAGTGGAGCATATTCTGATGTTATTAGATTTTTCGTGAGTGGACGCATAAAGGTCATTTAAAGGTCAACTTTGTTTTTTTAAATGGAATGAGGTATTTTTTAATACATCAATTGATGCAACTGGGCATTCGTTATAAAAAACTTCTAACCTATGTGTATCAGAAAGTTAGTAGTTCAGGAGATATTTCAATATAAATTATTTCAATTCTTAAGGGATTATTACTGCCGCACTAAGGCGTTAGCTATGTTTACCAACGTTAGACTAACCGATGGACCACTGACTGGACCGATGTACAAACACCTCGTTCCATTTAAAAAAACAAAGTTAACCTTTATATGACCTTTACGCATTCAAGCCTCCATTGAAACATTTTTTTCTACGAATAACAATAGCGAGAAAATCAATGTCAAAATCAGGTGGGACACCCTGTATATATAAGATATCTTGCACGGAAATATCTTCATAATCTAACGATTATGAAATAAATTATGTAAAATCGGTCATGTGTCAGTGGTGGATTTAGTGTCAACTCCGATACTGGGTCTATTTTGACCCAGAAGATATAAAGATCGCCATTTACTTAATTTATGTAGATCAGATTAAATAAACAGCTGTCACATTCGAGATACAAAAACTAATTCCAAAAAATGTTTCAGAAAATTGTCTGAACATCATCACTGACAAAATTGAAATATATATCATATTAATAAATATATCGTATTTGCTAAATAAAGTATCCGGTTATAGCATAAATAAATGACAATATTTCTTGTAATACGCCACTGTTCCATCGATATTTTACTGGTTGGCCACGTTCAAGGTTATGCGAAGATCAATAATTTCTTTGTCGATTCTTGTTCCGCGAGAAGAAAAAAGAAAGTTTTGTGTAAATCATTTCTTTATCAGACTGAATTAACTATGTGGATAGTCGTCAAATCATTTGGAATTAACTTACAAATTTTATTAGTAGTATTTATAGAAAAATTGAATAGATGAAATTCAAAATTGTTAGAAACTTTGAAAAACTGAAGATGTCAATATATGATTTCTCCTCTATTAAAATCATTAAGGGAAGAAATAACATCCAATTTGGTTTCCCTTTCTTGCAATCGATGCAGGCAATTTTTATTTTGCATATAGATCCGCATTCAATTTCATTTTGAAATTAACTTTTTGTTTTAAGTATTCATCTATTCTTTTCGTTCACTATTTTCGCATCAAATAAACAGTAACTGATTCTAATATTGTACAGTAATTTTCTTGCGAATGCTGCACGTAATCGCAAAATCAATACCAGACCTGAATACATATCGCTGATGTATATGTGTATTGTTCAAAGGATTTATTTATTATTAACAGTTGACTAACCGGAAGGCTATTATTAGGATGGCCAATGACTATGCCACATTAAAAGCGAGCTTAATGTTCTCGTTTCAATAAATAATTTTCATAAAAGGTAAACAACGAAGGAGTATTAAATAAGAGATTGCAAAATCTGGAATATCCATAAAATATTATATTTATTGGCACAGTTTCTTATTTCTATTAAAGGAAAATTATTCCCTCTCCTACAGGGTGTTGAATGAATATAATGAGCATTGTATCGCATATTAGAATTTTCTATTAAAATCTGTTTGTCCAAGAAAATTAACTGATAGTGTAACTGATATCTTTTCACAGGAGTTGCAGAGGAGATTGGACCAAACCCTGGGCAAGCCAGGCAGCTATCTGGCAGGAATCGACCGGGCAGGCAACGTAAAGCAGATGACGATAGGCGCGCGCCTGTACAGGGTTGAGCAGCAAGTGAGTTACCTCTTATCCTGCATCACTTGTTCTCACATTCGGAATGGACGTCTTAGAAACCACATTCCACTATTTCATTCATAACTCCTCGAACTCCAGTAGCAAGTTCATGAAAATTGTGTCAAATGAAATTGGAAATATTCTATGAAATTATTGAGCAGTTTGAGAGCGGCTTCTTACAGATACAATTAAATTTTATCAAATTATACGAAAGAAAATAATATAAAATTATTCAACAGAATTACTGAAAATGGCTCCTCGAACTCCAGTAGCAACTTCATGAAAATTGTGTCAAATGAAATTGGAAATATTCTATGAAATTATTGAGCAGTTTGAGAACGGCTTCTTACAGATACAATTAAATTTTATCAAATTATACGAAAGAAAATAATATAAAATTATTCAACAGAATTACTGAAAATGGCTCCTCGAACTCCAGTAGCAACTCCATGAAAATTGTATCGAATGAAACTGGAAATATTCTACGAAATTATTGAGCAGTTTTCGAACGGCTTTCCTGCAGACACAATTAAGTTTTATCAAATTATACAAAAAAAATAATATAAAATTATTCAACAGAATTACTAAAAATGACTGCTCGAACTCCAGTAGCAACTTCATGATAATTGTGTCAAATGAAATTGGAAATATTCTATGAAATTATTGAGCAGTTTGAGAACGGCTTCTTGCAGATACAATTAAATTTTATCAAATTATACGAAAAAATAATATAAAATTATTCAACAGAATTACTGAAAATGACTCCTCGAACTCCAGTAGCAACTTCATGAAAATTGTGTCAAATGAAACTGGAAATATTCTACGAAATTATTGAGCAGTTTTCGAACGGCTTTCCTGCAGACACAATTAAGTTTTATCAAATTATACAAAAAAAATAATATAAAATTATTCAACAGAATTACTAAAAATGACTCCTCGAACTCCAGTAGCAACTCCATGAAAATTGTATCAAATGAAACTGGAAATATTCTACGAAATTATTGAGCAATTTGAGAACGGCTTCTTGCAGATGCAATTAAATTTTATCAAATTATACGAAAAAATAATATAAAATTATTCAACAGAATTACTAAGAATATATATTGGAAATTGTGCAGAAAATTGTGTAAAGGATTGGCACTTTACATGGCTGCTGGCATGATGACAAAACTTTTTTGTTTCTCGTTTGGTAGGTTAGGGTACATTAAAGTATGTATGTAGTACGTAATTCATATACTTAGTTCGTGTACATGTCATGTTGCAAATTCAATGATGTTTGCCATATTCGAATGCGCATTGTCATTTCATACTACATCCAAACTGCACGATTAATTGGTTAACCATTATTGACGTCCGAGCTTGCTAACACTGTAATTAATAATCATACACATCGTAATAGTGGGAATGAATAATTCACGATTCCCCAGCAAGATGATGGTAACGCAAGATATCGAGTATTCTGCACAATAAAAACAATAAAGAAGTTCATACATATAGCCTACTTGACCTTATTTTCAAGTTATAGCGAATTTCTTCGGTAACACACTGTATCTGCTTAGCTCCACAAGAGGTGTTCAACATGACATCTTTTGCATCTGAATAGAATCCTGAGGACTAAAAGAGGAAGTGTTTACAGAATTAGAATATCTGGTCCGACGTCAGATATTGAATTCTGTTTGCAAATATCTATTTAGATTACCTATGTAGGTAGAGTTAGTTCAACTGCAAAATCTGGTTCAAAAGTCACTAGACCATTTTAAATTAAATTTATTCTTTCATCAAGAAATCTGCATTTCAGATGCTGGTAACTTTTGAGCCACCCTGTACTTCCAGAGTTCTACCAGATTATGCCAATACTTAGCATAACTCGAAGACGAGGTCACGTAGGATATATAATGTTTATATTCACTTCTTTCAGTATTCTAATTTTCAGAATCCACTGTCCCTTTATTTGCAGATCATCCCTCTGCAGGGTATATCTTGATAATAGTGTTTTATGATAGCTACATTATACTTTCAGTGTCATTCAAGATGGTGCTCTACTGTAATTAATTTTTAAAAATTATAGATCTCACTGAGCTGACGTGTGCTATCGTTTTGTAAGGGATCAGATGCACAGAAAGTGCCAGAGATCATTACAGATAATAAATTTTAATTTTTAGTAACCAATCAACAAATTCTAAAAAAGAGGGTCACGAATTAATTTCCGAGTCTGTTTATAAGAGTGATTACATGCATAGAAATTGCCAGAGATCATGTTAGAGAATAAATTTTAATCGTTAGCCAATCAACAAATTCTGAAAAATAGGGTCGCAAATTAATTTGTACATATATTGTGAAATAGCAGCCAACTCTGATGGGTAAAACATTTTATTTTCGCGCGCTGAGCCGCAATTTACTGACCTTTTTTCCCGATCCCTGAAGAGCGCGTCCTCCCCGGGGATAAACGGGTTTTTCTGGAAAGATTGATTCTTACATGGGAACGATTTCTGTCCGCAGTTGTCTGTGATGGACAAGAAATTGGACCACCTGGGCTACGTGCTGAACGCGGTGGCACAAAAGCAACAAATACCCCTGAGAAGTATAGAAGACGACGTGTAACAGAAAGCCCCCGGCGTGCTCGTGCCATCTGTTTCGCGATCACCGACAATCCCGTGGACTTTACCCCGTGTTACCATAACCAGCGTCGCTCCGAACATGCTCAGCGAAAGCTTCTGAACCACTCTCCTTCCTCACTCTTTCCTTCATTCTTTTTCTCTTTCTCTCCCTCTCAGGAGCCCAACCTCAAAAGTGCTTCTGACCAAACATAGAAAAATACAATTCGAGGGTGAAGAATAGGATCCTGCGAGGAAACTGGACAATCCGGACGGCTCTATCCCGGCTGTGAACAGACACCAGGATGTACGACGCAGCCTGTGAATGGAATCGAGTGCCGGGAACGCGGAGGATCACCGGAGACTGGATTCGGGACGAGGAATTCTGGATATATAGATGCGAGAAAGTGGATATCCAGGATCGAGCAGAGCTGCGACAGACGCCATTATTCATGACACCGAGAGTTTTTGCGAAAACTGCGGATCGGGGGAATATGGGGGTGGATGTGAGAGTGAGGGTTTCGGACGAAAGTGTGGAGATCGGGTGGGAATTGTCGGATTTCGGGAACTGTATATAGAAGACAGCAGAGAGTGAAGTGCAATCAGTGATTTTCTATAGACCAGAAAATGGGATGGGGTAGTATATGTGAGTGATATTTGTGGAATTGATTTTATTTGAACTCCTTGAAGAAAATGAAAGTAAATAAAAGAGACGGTGTTGGGGGACACATTGGCAGATCTATTTTTGCTTCCTGCGGAGGAAGAAATTATATAAGATTGGTCGAATCTGTAATGTGGATTGTGGAAATCTTTCTATTTTCACTGCTGAGCACGATGTCTGTCGAATAAGTATGACAGGAATTAATTCGATTCCAGATTAACATATTCTTTCAGTGGCATGCAAGAGACACAATTTCGTCTTCGACTCGGTTTCATTATTTCAATTTTTGACGAAGAAGGAAACGGATAATATTGTTCATATGATTCTGTGGCAAGGAAGGAAACGTGATCCTCGAGCCAGTGATACTCATTAGGATAAGTGCGACGACATTTCAAGTTTTGACAAGGAAGTGTTTCGAACAGGTGATGTTCATATTCTTCTACGCCAACAAAGAGAACAACCACTAAAAATCTCGATATCGGTTTCCAGCAGGAGAGTCGATTCCAAAACCAGACAATCTAAATTCGCAAGACACAGTTCCCCGAAGAATTCGCCGTGGACCAAAACGAAACTGAACGGCCGAGTGAAGAACGCGAGCTGCCTGCATTTCCGGAACTCCGACTACAGCTTTATCGTACCGTGGAAGAATGTTAGCAACGCGGAGGAAGCTCGAAACTCATCATCAAACTAAAATCCTGTGATCGAATTAATTCCACTTCGGAGGAAGAATCGAGAAACGATACAAAACCGATGAGAACCTAAGTTCAATGATTATCAAAAATCACAAGTAATAAATCCTAAATCGCTGAAGAAAACCTCGACGAAAGCTAAAAAGTAGAAGATGAAGGAAGTTAGTATCAAAGTGGTAACGAAAGTCAGAAAAAGAGGTTGAACCATGAGAAATGGACCAGTTTCATTCAAATAAAAAAAATCAATCCTCCTTTAGTCCCATAATGCATCGAAGCAGTGAATGAAAGAAGATAGATAGAAAATGAAATTGAATTGATGAGATGCTGTTTGATCGAAACTGATGAAGCTCTGCTGTCCCTTCGACCGCAACTACCACATCGAAAACTGGAAAGCTGGAAAGTCCGTGGAAACGAGTCAGTTGTAATGACGGCGAGCCAGAATCGGTGGATACTTCCGTGAAGCTGGTGATCCTGGGAGACGATTCACAAAACGATCCCGCTAAACGCACAGGAACGATTGTTGTGTTGTTCTCTTCGAGCGGAAGCGACGTTCGGGGGAGCATGGGTTCTCGAGGGAAGAAAATAGATCATTTCTCTGCAACGAGAGATTCGATTTTTTCGGACCGACGGCGGCTCGAGAGGGACGTGTTTATTCGATTATGATCGCGTTATGGCAGCGGGAGGCTGCGGCGGAGGCTGCGACGGAGGCAGCGACGGAGGATCGGACACAAACGTATTGGGAACATCTATCGGGCCAACTAGGAATAATAGAGAAACAATAAGCGAATAAAGAGAAACTTCCTAGATCAGATATAACTATCTCTAATTAGGCTTACTATAATACGTATACAGAGAAGATAATTGCATAAAAGATATATATATATAAATATATTATACTGTATCATTGAATTCTATTCGTTTCTAGTCTCTGCTGGTAATAATGATCAATTATTAAGCCTTAAATTAATCACGGACTTTAAGATTTAGCGAGGTACGCTGTACAAAACCGGTGTCGAGTTACTTGATTGACTTATCTACTCGTACTTGGTCGATTTTTTCAATTTACTAGCACAAACGCGAAACTTGCCGAGTAACTATGCTTAAATAAGATTGCCCTCGTGCCATTCTCCTGGAAAGACAGGCTTTTCAACCCTTGCGCGAGCGACCGAATTCTAAGAAAGATGATTGGCTACAGTATTTTCTTGAAAATTCTTGGTGTTGTTTCAAGCAATTTCAAAGTGGAAGAGTCAATAAAAATATAGAACGGGTTGCATAAGATTGAGATATTTTTGAAATTGTAGATAAAAGTTGAATGGCATTTTAATGAGTGGTCGCGTAGAGGACATTTCAAGATGAAGTTTGGTTTTATTAGGATCATTAATCTCTTATCATGTTAGTCGACAGAGCTTAAAGTTATATACCAAAAGGTATTAACCTGTTTATGTGAGAGAGTTATTAGTTTAGAAAAACTGCCTAGTTAATTCGAATTACAATTAACTAAAAAATTCCTTATGAACTAATAGTTGTCTTTCTCCCGTAATCTAAAACACGAGAGACGATTTTAAAAGACGAGACGAATAATAATTACATCAGACATCGTATTAATTTCATGAAGAGTTTTTATTTTCCCAGAAATACATATACACAATTTTTTAGAAGAACAAAGGTCGCTCACGCAAGGGTTGAGCTCGCATAATCCCTCCTCACTTCGAACGCTTGTTTCCTTCACACTGGCTGCGAGAGAAGCTCCCCAATCGATTCGAAGGAACCAAATGTACGGACAGCTGTCGATTTTCAACGTGAGCAATTAGGCGATTCGTCCTTCGGCGTGGACCATTTTCAATTTTGTTCGAAGAGCAGTGAGAAATGGAAAGTTGTATTAAACGTAGATGTTAATTTAGTGCCTTTTTATTGAAGAAATCACGGAACTGTTTTAAATGTAACATTTAAACATTTTCCTGCCGGGAATGAATAATGTCACTTGTTAAAAAAAATGTGCGTTACATAATATAATATACAGTCGATATCAAAATAGTCTGTGTACACTCTTTAAGGTAGAGTAACATATTTTGAATTGAACTAAACGACATGACTAATTTTTAATGTTTCATGGATTGATTTATTTCGTTTCGTTTTTAACTTCTTTAACTCAAAGAGTGTACGGAGCCATTGCAAATGTTAAAGTGTTTGAAGGTAAACATGTCTATTCACGCTGAAAGATGAATTTTGAAAGCATGTATAGGGTGTTCGTAAAATGGTCAACTGAGTTTTTGAATCAGTTATTGAAAAAGAGAATAACGATCAATTAAAAATTCCATTCACTTTGTTTGCACTAGGTTTGTTAGTTTGTGATGAATTATGCAAATGATTAAACAACCACACTTAATAAGTGAACTGATTTTTTTAATACAGAAAACGACAGAAAAATCCTGAATTTTCAACAACTTTTCGAAAAAGTATTTCATTTTCCATTGTTTCACGAAAACTCGAGACGGTTTCACGAGTACCCTATAAATGAATGTGTACAAGTTGTATAAAAAGTAACTGGCTAAAGTTGAATAACTTCTAAATTGTTTGTCCGATCTAAATAAACAAATCTCGTTAGCCGAGACAATGAAAAAGTAGATTAATTACATTTTCAATTTCTACGGTGTCGCAATTTATTATTATTTAATTTCTTAAGACTAGGGATGGGATCAAGTTCAATATATACTCATGAATCCGAGTCAATTTCAATAACCAAGTTTCATTTCATGGGTTTCGATTACCACTTAAAAGCAATAATGTTTCAATGATTATATTTGAAAAGTATTCATTTTATACAAACTGATGTCGAACCTCGAAATGAGTACTTACAAGTTTCGAAAAGATACTTATAAGTACTTCGATGTTGAAAGGAATCGAATCTTTCATAAGTAGTACTCGAATCTTGGAAACCAGAACTGCGTAGTAGGTTTTTAACACTTTCTTTATTAAATTAGTAACTATTTAAGAATAATATTTCCGATAGATTATGAAATTATAATAGTTATACATGTTGAATTAAATTATGCATTAGAGGACAACATAATTGATTTTAAAGGTAAAAAAATAATGATGAGAAAAATCAGAGAATTTCCGGTACGATATCCATAAAATTTTCGAATCTGTTCGACCAAGATCCGAATATACTTGCAAGTATTATTTCCGTTTACCAAAGTACTTGTAAAAGGCTCGAAACAGTCTGGCATAGGTTCGAGTATACTTAGGAGTACTATTTCTGTTTTTCGAAGTACTCATAGAAAGTTCGAATTCAATCAATCAAAGTTTGAACTTGTTTGCGAGGTACTTGATCCCATCCCTACTTGAGACGCTACAATAACTTATATTCGGACATACTTCAGAAAAATCGGACAAACGATTGCAGATTGACTATGACCTAATACAGCTGCTTTTTTGCAACCTAAATAATGATGGGAATGGGGAGTAACGGCGGTGTATATACCCACGGTACCAAAAAAGAAGGGATGAAAATGGTGATCAGATTTATTCTGCATAGGAATATATTTATATTTTCTACGTAGGCTATCGGGTACGCGGCACGTAAACTACTCTAATGGACACCATAAGTCAGAGTTTCGTCGTGCTAATTCTATGCGATTCTGCGTGGACGTGTGAATGTGTAGCAGAACAGAAATACCAGTTTTATTTTCTACATTGCTTTCTTTGTCAACCATTCAAGCGCGGAAAGGAAACATCTTTATTCGGTAATTCTTTCGGTGTTTGTCCTCTTTGCCAATGTCAATGACCTTGAAATACGTTTTCAAGGTCACTGAAATCGGCGAGGAAAACAAACCTCGAAACAATTGCCTTTTATTCTAATTCTAACCATAAAACGCCAGTGCATATTTACCGTGTACTTGTGTACCACGTGGTCGACAACCACATAGAAAATATTGAAATCGTATTTTCCTACGTTCGCGAGAGTGTGTACTCTACATCCACGTTCCACAAAACAGAGAAGAATATTTCTGTCCCACAGAGTTCATATTTTTTTTATAAACAATTGACGAGGCGATGAAACGAAAGTTTCAGGCTACGGTATCTGCAAACAGTATTTCCTCTGCTGTTCTTCGAATCGCAAATAATATCGGCAGCTTTACACATTTATTTCAAATGCGACAACTATGGGGATCATTATAAAAACTACAAAAACGATCGTTAAAATAACATTTAATTTAATAACATTTATTCATAGAGAAGAAGTATTTTTTTATCGAGAAGTTGTGTGTAGTAAAAACAGATTTTTTGAGTTAGCTAATATGTTGCTGTTTCAACATGTTTTAAGTGCAACAAGGTGCAGAATCATCGTAAAAGAATACTCAAATAGTTCTCAATTTTTATTTGAACGTGAACAAATATTTTTTCACCTACGTACGAGAGGTTGTATAGTAAAAAGAGAATTTTTAATTAGGTAACAGTTCCACTGATTCGAGAAGCGAGAATAATAGCAACAATCACTAAAATTTTTTCAAGTGCAATAATTAAACAGATACTTATATACTGCAGGAATGTTTATAGTAATAAAAGCTTGAAAAATTTCCGAAACTTAAACAATATTCCCAAAGATTTTTAGGTAGGTTGAAAAAGTTAGCAAATAAAAGAATTTTTAAAATAGGAAAATAAGTAAGGTGTAGCAACGAAAAATGCGATCATGGAGGAGGAATACTGTTTACATTTGACGAAACACTTGTCGCGACCAACAAAAGCAATGTTTTACGCTCGAATGGTTCAACAGTTACTGTATTGCAGCGTTGCCGTAAGAAATCCCTCAAAGGATTACGTCACCTCACGTACCAATAGTGGGGGTACCTAGTGACGTGGCTAACTAGGTTAGACTACACCAGCGCTCGGATTTAGTTACTCGCGACGGTCGAGTTTCGAAGGCTACGCCATAGTTCTCCTAGGGGCCACGAATATCGAGTATGAAACGCGCCTGAGGTGCTCCGTCTAGGACCGCCATGGAGAGCGTGACGAGGGGGGGGAGGGTCGAGGGGGCGTAGCCTTCGAAACTCGGCCGTCGCGAATAAATAAATCCGAGCGCTGGACTACACTATAGCTGGGTGACGTCACTCGGTTCTGACTATAGCATTTCCTCCACTATTATCCCGGATAATCTTCGATCTGGCAACACTGCTCTACCGATGTAACGGGTGTACAGGATATTTTCGTTAACTTGGCGACGCACGTGAGCTCTCGAAATGCACGAACATCTTTGTTTGTAAGGCATGCGTTGCATACACTCTGATCTCGACTGCGCGATCGAGAGCATGATCGATGTACGCGCGAGGAGGACCAGTCTCTTTTAGAATAACGATCGAGCGAACTATTGCACTGAAATTATCTATATTGTGATTAGCGTCTATCGTAATGCAATTCTGTAAATATATATATATAAATATATACATACATACATATACATAGCATAACAAGTAACGTATAACGTAAATAATTAACTAACTAGCAGACAGTAGAGACTGTTTTCTTAAGCGAAGCGACTTTTAAGAGTATTTTTTTAAACTGGATACTTTTACATTCCGGAGTTCTCAGAACCCTTTGCGCTCTCTCGACCGAATAAACAAAAAAGATTGTTATGTTTTGTTGTGTTTGCTGTTATTTGTTTATGTAACGAAATGAATGTGTGTTTCGTTTAGTTGAAATAAATTGTTTTTGTTCTACCAAGACCAGGTCGGTCGGCAGACTTTTCTTCCGTTTTTTTTATTACTATCGTTGTTTTTTTAAATCATTTTTATCATACAACAATTAAAATGATTTTTTTTATTGCGAATTATATATTTTCAATTTTATATCAGTTCCATGTTACAATAATTTGTATGTTAACGTGATGTGTATACTAATTTTTCAATTATTTTCAGTTGGAGCTGATTTAGGGAAAATATGGTTGCGAATAGAGATTGAGAAAATATTAACAATATTTTTATCTTGAATAATCCAATGACACAGTGGTAAAATAATTAAAATTATGTGGTGTTTAAGATTGATTCAGGAAAATTATGTTGCAAAATTAATTTTTTTATAATTCGAAGAACTATACAGTTGATAGGAAGAGAAAAGTTGAAATCGGGTAAAGAATTTTAAACAGTGGTCATTGCGGGGCAGTGACCGACATGAAACCCCGGTCATAAAACAATATGAAAATTTCCGGTTATGAACAAGAGGGTTGAAAATTGACTTCGAATTTCGATGGTGAAATCCTGATGGCGGCGGACGCTTGTTTCGTAGAAGTAGCAGTATTTTCAAAATTCGACCGCTGTCGGGGACGAGAAATACTCTGTAAAACGTGCTTGAGCATGTACAAAAACGTACGATATACTATAAACAATTCTATGGTGCCTCACACTCGACTAACTCCACTATAATAAGTAGAAACTAGCGTAAGGCAGCGTTGTTAATAACGCGGACTATACTTCGTAGGTAAAACTATACTGTGCGGAGCCCGAAAGAATTGTAGCGGGAAGGGAAGGGGGCAAGAGGGACGGAAAGAACATCTGATTGGTCAGACTGTAACGTAGACGCCTATTCTCACACGCATTCTTGGCCCTTTTTTTTGTTAATGATGATGGAAAAAATACATTTGCGCACACCACTGAAGGGGGTAGTGTGGAGCTCCATCACCCAAAAACTTGTGCCCTTTCCTCCCACATCTGTAGGCTCGTATGTGGAGCGGCCCCGCTCTTCGCATTTCTCCCGGCCGTTTGATGTGCGAGCTAAGGCGAGGCATGTCCAATTCGTAGCTCGATCGGAGGCATTCGCAAGGAATACCCCCACTTCTCCAGCCCTTTCGTGTCTCGCTGCCCGTGGCGGCCATTAGTGCCCGGGAGCATTGGGAGAAGTGGGGGTATTCCTTGAGAATACCTTCGATCGAGCTACGAATTGGACATGCCTGATGTACAAGCTAAGCCCACGCCTGTTCTTGTTTATCACACGTATTCTTGGCCCTAACGCGCTATTTGCCGAAACGGACACACATACTAACGCCGGGAGCTACGCGTGAGTCGAAAAGTGGGGATCGGGTGAAGCGTGCGGTATACCCTTCTTGCCCCGTTCCCTTCCCGCTACCATTCTTTCGTGCTCCGCACAGTACGTCGCGTTAGACCGCATAGGCAGAGTCGCCAGACGGGGAGAGGGAAAACGACGGAGAGAGAGACGGTGAGAGGGAAGGTAGAGTGGGGGGACAAGTCTTGATCTGGCGACTGCGCGTATAGGTAGTTTATTATACAAGCTCCGAAGGTACGGCACGCATTGTTTATTCCCATAAAGCAAGCATGACCGCTCGACGCTATAGTGATCGTTCATCCGCGCATTCGGAACGTTCCCCGTTGATTCGGCTTGCTGATATACGGTGAACTACAAAAGTATTTGAACGCACTTTAAAACGGTATTGTTTTTTTATAGTTGTACCAAACGACCTGATTTTTTATAATCAATTAGAAGCATTGGTTTATGAAATGATATGCAGAAAAGATTTTCTGAAAATTATAATTTACCAGATTGCAAAAATAAAAAAAGCATTTTTAAAAAATTTTTTTATTTGGGCCCTCATGAAAATTTAAAATGTATGTTTTGTAGATCTATGTTAGTTATATACGAATACAGAAGATTTCATCAAGATCAAGTTAAATGTGGTGAAAATCATAGTTTTTCATTACGGGCTCTAATAAAAAAGTTACAAATTAATTCTTCTAATTGCTCAAAAAGTGCGTTCAAATATTTTCGTGGTGCACTGTACAAAGATGGAAAAAGAAAAACACTTATCGATAAACTGCAGATACATCCATGGTAATCCACAAATAACCCAACATCGTCAAATATTGGATAGTTATGGGGTAAGATTGAAAAATCAATTTTTTATTGTGTGACTTGTTTAATCGTTTCTGAAAAAATTCAGAAAATATACGAGACGTGTCCAACGCTCGGATAAGCGTTCTACAAATAATTTTCGATTTTTAGATCAAAATTTCTAGTCGTGACAAATCAAAAATCAAAGAGATATTATTTTATAATTATTTCCTAAATAATTGTTTAACACAATTTTTATCTTCAAAATATGGTAAAGCTCTGTATAATCCAAAAGAAAGTTGATTAATATTTGTTTCTTCAATTTCTTTCAAAAAATGGTCTGATGGTAACTTTTATTTTATTGCATTCGGCATGATATTATCGAAAATTGGACGGACGAAATTATTTTGATGGTACCACGAAAAAATACAGCAGGAAAAATGATTGGTCCAGAAACTGAAAATTAATCCCTCCGGCAAGATGTAGACATATTGCAATACTTCGCGCAATTTCGCTCGTTTCGTGTTCAATAGTGTTCATGCTACACCGTTCTCCCTCGATTACGTGCAAACCTACTCTTATTGGTTGATTCGATTCTTATTTGAAAATAATCATTGCAATTTTTATTACAATAATATAATAAAAGTATATAATAAAAGTTTTTATAATATTTGATAATTGTAATATTATTGTTTATATCATAGTATTGCAATATAATATTATTTTCTTCTTGTTTACATTATAATATTAATTATATTAATCAACATCATTCATATATTAATCAGTCAACAAGTAAAAGTAAAGAAAATTTCAATTGGAAGAGTCTCCAAAACAGCAATATTATTAAAATATTAAAATCTTAAAACGTTAACAATCTCTATTCTACTTATTACATATTAGTCGATGATGATTCATTACCGACCATAAGTAGAGACAATCAATGTACACGAATACGGGTGTAACAAATGAATATTAACATTTTATTTGACGATGTATAAATATTTATCTAGCTTCGGCAATTTGCTACATCGAAACTGACCCTTATAAATAATTAATGTATAAAACGGAAGATCCTATTTACGAGTCGAAGCTTAAACAATGAAACTTTGCAACAAAACTGTATCCGATTACAAAATTAAGGTTATAAAACATCTTGAGATAAAAAAGTGTGTCCGAAATTAAAATATTTTTATTTGCTTATAATTATTTATTGACAAACAATCCACCCGTGTGTAGAAAACAACTGATAGAAAAAAAGATTATATTAAAAAACAAAATGTACGAATATGTATAAAAGTATGTATATGTACCAAGCACGACTGTGTTCTGTAATTATTAAAAAATAATTAAATAATATTATTATGTTATAATATTATTGGATTATTAAAATTGCAAAATACGTTCATGGTACTCATGAAAAGCAAGTAGTGTTCGCGAATCGGCCAAAAATACGAATAATGTTATTATTTAATGATACTGCGTGCGTATGCATCCATGTATATTGTGTACATACATACAAACATACTATATGTATATGTAACTTCTCAAAAACGAGGCGTTAATCGAAAACATATTATTCTTTTCTGTTGACTAATTTTTACATTATAAAATATGTATCTCCATATTCGATACATTCAGTTTGTTATTACATTTTTATTTAATACATTTAATTTATGAATATATATTTCATTATGTTTCTGATATTATTTCACCAACGTTACGATTGATATCATTTATTTTCACAGAAATTATTTTATAGGAAACGAGCAGCGAAACAACAAAAAAATCCTGTTAGAATAAATTTCGACATTTGAACGACAAATCTTTGAAATATCATATTTGAAGTCGATGGATGTACGTTTCCCGTTCGCTTATGAAATGTTGCCCTAAAATTTGAATGAAATTGAAATTCGAAACACGACGAACAATTTCAACGTCGTCATTCTAATCTTAACGAAATAGTACCAATATAAACCTAAACTAAAGAAGCAATGAATAGTGTATTTTGAACACAGTCTTACCTTCGAAGCAATATGAATCAAACGAGACCTGCATCGATAGAACGAGATATCGATACGAACATGAAACGGGTATAACGAATTCCTTGGTGTAAACAAGTATAAACAAATTCTTTGGAATTTCCTCCGCAGATGAACGACTTTTAAAGAAACTTCCGACAACTGCCGCTTCTGTTAACATGATAGAGTATTTATTGATATTCTAAGGCGTGCTGGTTTGGTAAGCGAATGTTTCTCACTTTCCTACTGAGATTTTAAATTGTTTATCTGAGGAACGGTTGCGATAACACTTTACAACAAATTTTAACTATCTTTCGGATTTTTAACTTCGGGATAATCATAAACAACCATACTTGGTCTCCCCTACTCCTTTAAAAATTTGTTTATCATAAAACTGTTAAACGTGCTATTATGGGATTTTAATGTGCACTTTTATTCATGGATACGGTATCTGTAAACTTCTTGGCAATGAAGAAACCAAAAATCAAATTTTTATAAGCGAACAAGTAAATCTGTGTACTGTTCGTCCATCAGATGGCAGTGAGAAACTTGTAGGGATCACGTGATATCCCTACTCCGCGCTAACGTCTTCCGTGATTGGCCGAATCGCTTGGCGAGGACAGCAAATTCGCGTATCAGTGTGACTGGAACAGCAGTGGTGATGAGACAGTGTCGCCGGACGAGGGGAGGGAGCACGAAGTGAGGGGAAAAAGTTACCCTCTCTCTGCCGGACACATGCGCGACAGAGATGAAACGCGTCACGAGACCGGCCGCGGCGTAGAAGGGGAACGGAGAGTGGGGACACAAGAACCTAAGTGTAAGAGAAATCACTGCCATCTTCTGCTGGACGAACAGTACATGTACTCGAGAAAAATACACGAAATCTGGCAGAAACGCCCAAGCAATGTTAAAAATCGAAAATATTAAAATTTGTTGTACAAAACAATCATATCACCGTAGTTGCCTCTACTATCCACTACTACTAACTCGCTCGTCGAAAATGCTACGAAATCTCTAACAACAAACGATGAAAAGCGACCTGAATCGTTAAATCTTTCTTAATAAATAATCCACAGTCAGTTTTGTTTAAGTTTCTGACAGGTGCAGATAAGTTTTACTGTCGCGCAGCAGAAACAAAATGGCGGGCTATCGACCTTCAGAAAAACCCTCGTCATTATACGTGTATATATCGCTTGATTTGCAATCGAAATTGAAATATCCTTCGTAAAATTTCAGAACACGCGTACCTGTGCGAGTTATATACACTTTGTACGATCTCGAAATGCATATCGACGTCTTTAGTTTTAAAATAACGCAATACACTTTTAATATACACGCTTCGTTTGACCGTATTTTGACCATTTTATTCGAATTGACATGTGATTTGTGACGTCACCACGGAAAAGGTCATTTAAATCGTTCTCAAATTAAAATCAATTAAAAAATTCACGATATTCACAGTAACTAAACCAAGTTCTATCTAACGAAACAATTTAGAAAGTGCTCGCAAGTTGTACTTCCGCTTTACAGTCTTTTTCAAAAGTGAAGACACATACAGTCATAATAGATGTCCACCCCACTCCTCTCAATCACGTGTACGCAACGGGACCAAGGTGGACAGCTATTATGACGCCAGATCTCTTCTTTCGAAAAGCATAATGTAACATATCGTTGAACTATTGTCTCGTTGGTTACGTCACAAATCGATCTCGGAACAACTTTCAGCGACCTCGGGACCGCAACCACTGAAATTTTATACAACTTAGAAATATACGGGATATGGGGATGATCCGTGATACACGATTTCTCGTCGAATCGAGCAACAAATTCAGCAATACTCTTCACCTTACCGTTAGTATTCTCGATATATTGTATATGTACATATACATTAAATATATATATATATCGCTAAGTATATCTACTAGCTAAGAACTTCGCGTGTTCAATCTGACGTAGGATTTTTATACGAGCCCTAGTGGAACAACGAACGCAGTGTCTTGCGATTCGTTGATAATCATTTGCGTGACGCAGACAACTTTCATTTGTAGCCGTTCGATAGAATTTAGGCGAGTGATTGCTTTCAAATATAACTATCGTCGCGGAGGATAAGTAATGTACAGTCATTCACAGTGACAACCGTACAGTCTGTACCAACGGATGATTTAAGTTTAGTAACAGGATTATACAGTAAATCGTCTATAGTCGCAAAAAGGTCGTACACGATGAATGCAAAAAATATCCTCTCCACTATAGTATATCGGTGAGAACCACTACTAATCCAATTACAAAACTTTTTTATCTTTCATTATTATTTTATGGGACTTTCACCAACTTATTTGTGGCATTTTTCTTATTAGAATGACACTAAACACGATATAATTTCAACTGTATTTAGTGGTCGGATTGACGATGAAAGTTTCGGGCGCATGAAGGACAGCGTATGGGAACGAAAGAGACGCGGAGAGTCGGCCGCGCGCGGTCTCTCTTTACATGGGCTGTCTTTTTCTACGTTCAGCTCGGTCTTTGAAGCGCAAAAAAATGGTGTCCGTCAACGAACTTTGCAAACGAACCTCCCCGAGGCTTGTACAGAAAGTGAAGACATTATTTTTTATTATAAAAATGCAGCATACTCGGCGTGTATACTAAATTGAAGAGACAAAATATTGCATCAAACACATATCACATATTTGTTCAAATAAACGCGGCAAATTCAAATGTACGAGTTCGAATGCGAGGTTAGTTTCCGCCCTGTGTCTTACGTCCCGTCATTTTTTACGTAATGGAAAATCATTTCTACTTTATTTTTCGTACGAACATGTTAAACTAGAAGTTGCTAATCGAATTTTTGTCAAACATCCGTTACTGAATTTAGCTGAAATATCCGTCTGTGCATTACGTACGATTTTCATAGGGAATGACTGTACGTTGACGTGCGTAGCGTAAGAAATGATTAGCAGCAATATAGCGATTAGAAGTAGCGACGCGAAGTGATCGTCGCCTCTATCACGGATTCTGAACAATAGAGGCGAAACTTCGACCATTTTTAGACCACAAATACATGCTAGTTTCATCGTGAAGAATATGAATTTTATAGATAGCCTATAATGTACTTCTTTAAATGTATATAAAACACAATATTTAAATAGTAATATGCCAGAAAGGATATTTACAAAAATTACACAATCCCTTGAACTGAATAATTTCGAAAAAATTATGTTAGTCGTGTCAGAAGTGTATCAGAATTCATCAGAATGTTCTCTACAAGTTTGAAGGAGTTTGAACAGCAAACTACAAATATGCAGCTATGTATATTCACGCTGGAGCTATGTTAACGCTGGATCTAAGCTAATCTGAAATTAGCTTCGAAACACGAAGTTTCGCCTCCATGAGGATCCTCTGTGATTCTATAACCTCTTTTGCCTTCTCTACGACTATTTTCTATGATAATTAACATTGACACTGGAGAGATTTACGCCGAACCTGTTAATAACTCTGTAGATAGCGGCAGGGGTCCGCCTTTAGCATTATCGAATTATGATACCAAACTGTACACGTTGTTATTAGAGCGTAGATATAGTCGACGACAATTTTTATGCTTGCTGATTATATTATTATACATATTCGAAAGGAAGCATCAACTTTTATTCTTTGACACGAGGTCAAAAACGAGCTTCGGACTGTTCTAGCGTCTAAAACGAATTAATTCTTGCGTTATTGATATTGTATATCTATGCAGTTTGGAGTGCGCAAGCATTAGGTGCATACTTAATATATCATGTTTATTACTGTATACACTGGAGTATAAGCATGTGTAAATAAGCGAGTATGGGTAGAGACGTTTACTTCTGAATTGGAATACATATACTTCGTTGAGCGTGGCTGTTGGTTTAGAAATGTTTAGAACATTTGTGAAAGTCATGTTTTCTACGTGGTGCGATTGAATCGTGTATATTTCAGAGGATCGTTAATGTCAACTTTCTTCGATTTCAACTCTCCGCTCTTTTTATAAATATTCCAGGTCTGTGTATTGATTCAATTATTTTTGGAACAGGTTTCGAATAACAAAAACGTGCATTGAGAATTAATTGGAAACCGAATATTCTCGTGGATTTCTAATTAAAAAAACATTGTAATACATTTCTCCGAGAATATTCATTTCGTAACGTTATTGAAAAATCAGAAGTTCAGGAAAATCGATGAATTTCATCAGTTTTTTAAAATGTAATGGAAGAATGTTATTGAAAACTTTCGTGCACACGACCGTGTGTTATAACTAGACAGCGGATTTTATGCATCTATGACAAGAACGAGCAGGTGCAATTTAAAACAGTGAAAACATTCGAAGAATTCAAAAATACTGTCATATTATTTTTAACCAATTAAACATATTAACAAAGAAAATAAATCTCCACGGCAATTCAGTTCGTTACAATTCATATGAAAAATTTTTATTTTGCATAGAGATTCGCTGTCTGGTTATAAGTAATCCCGGAAAAAATTTGGAATGAAAATAAATGGTGCAAAAATGTAAAAATAAATTATTAAAATCTCTTTTTCCATTTCAAAACATATTATTAAGATAAGGTACCACCCTGGAAATTCTTTAATCGTTGTCAAACTGAAAAATAAAAGTACAAGAGATTCGGTTCTGAAAATACACGACTCAATAAAAAAAATACAAAGAAACCTGTAACAATTCTAATTCGAAAGCGGTGAAAGAATCATAATATTAATTAACCACTAATAAGCATGCCTGAGAGTATATTAGAAGGACGCGATGCGTAGTATGTTTATTCCGTAGCGCAGGCCTGGGCAACTTACGGCTCTCCCCACTCTTGGGTCCTCCGCACCAAACTCCTGTGCACTGTATATACATATAGAACAGAGAGGGGCACGGTAGTCGCCCCTGAGCTGCCTGCTTCCCCCACCAACGTCTCCTTCGTGCCAGCGCGCCTCGTGCCTTCGCTCCCCTCTCGTACGCAGCGGAGGTGCGCGCTGCACAAAAGAAAAGTTGGTGGGGGAAGAAACTTCATGCCTGCGGCAGGCAAACGTGCCCATCGCTGATATAGGAGCAGTGTCGCCAGAATCGACCAAGAACGGTCGATTTTCCCACTCCGCCTTCTCCCCTTCCACTATCCCATTCCACCACCTAAGATCATAGACTGGTCACGTATTAATCTGATCATCAAAGAGGGGGTAAACTGTATTCCCCTCGATTTCCCCGATCTGGCAACACTGTATAGGAGGCCGTATCCTCGCATTCCTCGCAGTGGCGCGAGGCAAAGCACAGTGGGGGCAATATGAAGTAGTTGGTAGTGGGGGAAGCAGCAGCGGGGAGGAAGTTGTCCAAGTCTGCCGTAGACTAGCACAACCTCTACAGTAGATTGAGCCGCGTGAACATGCATTCTCTATTATCCAAACGGAGCGCACCATTATACAAAGGAGATCCGAATTATTTATACTTCGTTTCAACAACAGCATGATCGATGATACGAGACGTCTGAGAACGCAGTGTTTTTTTTGTGGGTATCAAGTAAAGGAATAATGAAGTAGATCGAGCGAAATCCTTAGTTAAGCGACACCTCGAAGATCTACGGGAGATCTATAAAAATATACCCGAAACACAGCCAGTACAAAAACGTAACTACCGCTGATGAACTATAATAAATGAGGTACGGAGCGACGCGTACAGTGTGCTCGTCGGTCGTTCGCGACTTAATAATTAATTACTAGTAGCAGGAAAAAAGTTTTTGTAAAGTGTCCTTCCAGTGAACATACGTGACTAGCGCGCTCTCAGAGATTTAAGCGACACTATTAGATTCTGATTAATACATTCAGAGCGGCGTGGTAGATTGATCGTTTCAACCGAAATTGGTAACAATTTCTTTTCGCGATTATTATTATTGGTTTTAACTTGTTCTAATTAGAATTATTTTATTTATAATAAAAGATACTCAATCGTAATCATGCCTTTCTGGTGTTCAATACTGTTTTTAATTTAATTAAAATTCGACGGAATCCTGCAAAAACATGTAAATAAATTTATTTATATACCTAAGCGAAAAACGCTCAGAACTTTTTACTTCACCTAATATTAGCCTGTGTGTACAACATTTTCGTGATTTAATTTTTACGTTTTGTAGAAATTCTGCACCGCAGCCGTCCTGAATGTATTAACTAATTAGTCGAGCTTGTAAACTGTACATTTTCTCGCGGTCCATCCTCTCGTTATAAGAAAAACAAAAGAAGAACGGAGTGACGAGTGTGTTGCAAAACGACTGTTTCGAAGGAATTAATTGTTTGAATGTGAAAGATGTTTATAAAATAATCGAACGAAGGATGAACCGAAGTACGATGTATGCGTTGCGTATACTATATTATACTGTATACATAATACGAGTAAGTGCTGCATAACACTACTTTAACGAATCGTGCGTAATTATTCAACCTGTCACATATTGTACATTCGCGCCAGCATTGTCTATACGACTATACAACTATACATACATACGTACATGATTATTATTATTATTATTACTACTACTACTATTATTATTATGAGATATTAGTTAAAGTTGAATATACTATGTCTACTATTCTCAGGTGTTTTTCATTCCAGATACCCTGCTGCGACGAATATACGTTCCCTAATCAAACTATAGTGACTCACATTCGTCCTCAGACTTTTTGTATAAAAAAAAAGAAAGGAAAACATTGTTACTGTCGTTCGAAAATTCTTTTATTTCTCCGTATAATTTGAAATGCTATACATGGTGTCAACGAATAAGTGAAAACTTTTTCTAATTAAATGTTCGAGTCAACAATTCTTAATGATTTTCATAATCATAGGTTAGATAAAATTTTAATCATGATTGATTGATTCATGTGTACGATTAAAAAAAGAAATCATCGAAAAATCGACGGTCGCACGAAATTCAGTAGTACGAGTCAACGGCAAGTCAGACGGTCGAAAATTGGCGAAAATTTTCGAAAATCTCGAAAATTTCGAAAGTATTAGGAGAACATGATATCGAAGGAGGTGGCACGAAATTCAGTAGTCCAAGTCAACGACAAGTCAGACGGTCGAAAATTGGCGAAAATTTTCGAAAATCTCGAAAATTGAGTTTTGTATTAGGAGAACATGATATCGGAGGAGGTGGCACGAAATTCAGTAGTATAAGTCAACGACAAGTCAGACGGTCGAAAATTGGCGAAAATCTCGAAAATTTCGAAAGTATTAGGAGAACATGATATCGAAGGAGGTGGCACGAAATTCAGTAGTACAAGTCAACGACAAGTCAGACGGGCGAAAATTTTCGAAAATCTCGAAAATTGAGTTTTGTATTAGGAGAACATGATATCGGAGGAGGTGGCACGAAATTCAGTAGTACAAGTCAACGACAAGTCAGACGGTCGAAAATTGGCGAAAATCTCGAAAATTTCGAAAGTATTAGGAGAACATGATATCGAAGGAGGTGGCACGAAATTCAGTAGTACAAGTCAACGACAAGTCAGACGGTCGAAAATTGGCGAAAATCTCGAAAATTTCGAAAGTATTAGGAGAACATGATATCGAAGGAGGTGGCACAAAATTCAGTAGTACAAGTCAACGACAAGTCAGACGGTCGAAAATTGGCGAAAATCTCGAAAATTGAGTTTTGTATTAGGAGAATATGATATCGGAGGAGGTGGCACGAAATTCAGTAGTATAAGTCAACGACAAGTCAGACGGTCGAAAATTGGCGAAAATCTCGAAAATTTCGAAAGTATTAGGAGAACATGATATCGAAGGAGGTGGCACGAAATTCAGTAGTACAAGTCAACGACAAGTCAGACGGTCGGAAAATTTTCGGGAATTCGTACTACAATTCAAATGAGGAGTCAGCGACAAGTCGGACGTTCGGGAAAAATTGGTGGTTCAAGAAATAATTGCACAGATTCGTTTTGTTATTACATTATTTATTCATTGTCGATTCGTACATAAATTGTTTGTATTTTACATCTATATAATTTACATTTTAAACATTTATAACAAGAATGTAGCCTGGCTCAGAGAGTTTCGGCACACCGTCAGACTACTACTGTTATAATGCAGGCTGCGTTTGCAGGCGAGGTACGGGCAGTTATATTAGGTGATCAGACCATTGGTATACTACTGTACTGCTACACTGCTATACTGCTATACTGATGTACCTCGCTTGTGTTGCGGCAGCCAATAGACAAAGCTGCAGGCACATTTGCCGTATATGCTCCAGAAATTATTATATATTTATAGATTGATAGATTATACATTATATATATACATTGTGACACATGCACGATAACGACGAAATATTGTCTCTAAATCTAAATATAAATAAGATATACAAGATACTGGATTCTTACTAATACGTGCCCATATCCGGTCGGTAACGAGACGAGATACTCTCGTCGGTGCAGCAGTATCCTGTGAAGCGATGTTTAGCTGAAGGTAAGGTCAAAAGCGACACACATGAAAAATTTATATAAACTATGTATTTAAATTATATAATTTTTGTCGTGACTCGGTAAGATGCAAGTTTACCTAAATAATTAAAAAGAACTTTTCTTGGATTCTTTTTCACACAAGCACATATTAATAATAGGATTATTGGCAATGTTACGAAAATGTTAAAATTTGTTTGCATATCAAGACGTGTCTAAATATGCAATTCTTTAATAAAGGCTATGTAATAATATTTTCTAATAGAAAATTTCGCAAAATCTTGTACAAGGCAATAGCAATCATTTTTAGTACTCGGTAGCTATTAAATAGCTTCTACTCGTTTTTGTGATAGACGCAGCCTAAGTCTGAGAAATGGAAAGCGAATGGCTTATATTTTACAGTTCGTTGGTGGCATCGGTGTTAGTATAAAGAAATGGGTTTGACTTTAAAAGGCTAAGCCCTTCGGTTCAGTTGTATCCGGTTCCAAGATGCTGTTCATCGACCACTGTTGCATCTTTCCTTCCTTCTTTCCCTACTTGGCCCTCCAATTCTTCGCATCCCCTCCAGAGATCAGGAGTTCTTGCCCTCGTCGATTCCGATTCAGACTTTTCGTTTTCGCTGCAGCTGTCGGCGATGGACAAGAAGTTGGCCCAGCTGGCGCAGTCAACAGCCAATATACTGACAACTTACATATCCTTGCATCTCCGTGATACTTATCGCCAAACTAACTTTATGCATTTAAAAAATCAATTCTTCCTGATCAAATCAAAATTTCCTGAATTGCAACAAACTGGAGTCAAATAGAAATTTCTTTTCTTTCTTAACCCCTTGCCGTACCTTTTCTTTCACAGTTACAGTGGTTAGAACGTCTTTATCCCGAAAAATGTCGTAGAAGAGAAGAGAAAATTTGTATTTTTTGTTTTAATGCTTAAATATTGATTACTAGACGGCGAATCTTTATGCTAAATAAAAAATGTTTACACGGATAGCAAGCCGCAGGAACCACATAAAAAATTTCTTTCTTCTATTAATTGTCTTATTACGCTGAAATTAATACACTGATGCCTTTAAATCTTCTTAATTCGTCCACTGCTTTAAATTATACGTGTCCATTTTTGTCATAAAAGTATAAAATCCGCAGTCTATTGATTACAAACGAATCAAATTCTATTTCATATAAAATAAAACGCGTAACGTTCATATTTGTTAGACTTTGGTAAAGACCTCCATCACGAGTCTAGCTCGTCAAAATACGGCGAGGGGTGAATACGTTTAATAGGTTGAAAATATTACAGCAGTATTTTAAAATTCTTCTAATATTTTCACCGTTTCAAATCACACCAACTCATTTTCGTCATAAACGCATATAATCCGCTGTCTACTAGGTCGACAGGGTCACGAATGTATCAATTGTTGGTAGGGGGTTGAGGGCAGGGTACGACGAACGCTTGTCGGATGAGAAAAATATGAGCGCGGAATCCTGCGGAGGACAGGTCGCTCTTGTTGTCAGTCAACTCGCGGCGTATTCCGGTTTTCCTTCGATTAAACGTACCCGGGGAGAATGATGATTTCCGGTGGCGTCTGTTTCTTGTCCCTCGGCGATCGGAGGCTGAAATAGCGGCCAGATAGAGGGAACCCGATAGCGTATTCAGCCGGCATTGTGCCGGTACCAGTTCCTACGTGCTGTCTTCTCTCTTCAGGACTCGGCGGACGAACACCCTGGAAAAAACGGGGAAGCAGGCTTTTTGTCGACGCGACGACCACGGACCGCGTTCATTCATGAACCAGTTCCTAAGCGAAACCGCGATGAACGAACGCCCCGAGATACCGGCCAACCACCGGGAATGCGGTTTTAAGGGGTTAATTGCGCGAATTACGTGAATTGCGCGAGCACACGACGACATGGTGCATCTTAATCGAGCCAGCCGTCCTCGGGATCCTCGACTGTCACCGTTCAGGGATGCTACCGACACTTTGCTAGACTATCCCCGCGCATCCTTGCACACTGCTAGACTGCGGATTTTATGCATTTGTGACGAAAATGGACATGTACAATTTAACCCTCAGCAGTGGCGACTCTGAGGCGCCACTAAAAATTGCTGTGCCATTATTTAAAATATTGTTTACATTATTAGTAGACTGCAGTGGCGGCTCAAGTCAAGTGGAGGCCCCAAGCGGTAAACATTTTTGGGGCCCTCAAACTCAAGTTAGAAATAGAAGTTGCAAGAAAACTCTCATGAACTTATTAGCAAAAAAGAAAAGTAATGAAAAATTTCATACCGTTACACATTAAATAAATTTATTTAAAAATTCATAAATTTATTTAAAATTTGGGCCCCACGCGGCCGCTTAGTCCGCTTACCGTTAGATCCGCCATTGGTAGACGGTTGTGGGAAGCAGGAATAAAATAAAAATTGATTTCATCCCTTAATGACTTTGTTACATTAAAAACAACATTACGATATTCGGAAATTTTTCTAATCCTTTACTGTTTTATATTTCACTCAACCAATTTCTTCATAAATGCGTAAAGATCCGCAGTCGTGTTATTAGATATGTTGGTATCTAATCAATTATTAAACATTTAAGTATTGTATGAGGTGTTATATCAATTTCATATTCACCAAATTAAAAAAATTATAGAGAATGGAAATAATCTAGGTCGGAAGAAATGTTTAATTTTCGAGTTAAAATAGGTCACAGTGGAAAGGGTTAAAGCAGTGGACGAATTAAGAAGATATAATGACATCAGTGTATTAATTTCAGCTTAATAAGATAATTAAAAGAAGCAAGAAATTTCTATTTGGTTCCTGTGTCTTGCAATCAATGCAAACATTTTTTATTTTACATAAAGATTCGCAGTCTATTCATTAGACATACCTAAGAATTGCCTGGTTTTCATTTTAATGGACGAATCAACCCATCTATTCGCACCAACTCTTCTACGTAAATGCTCATAAACCTCAAACGACGAAAGATATAAAAAAATAGTTGAAGTGAAAGTTCCATCTCATATTTTGAAAAGATCATTAGAAAAATGTTTCTTCTTATGATATATCACATGGAGACAAAGAAACCTAGCCTATCTGTGCGCGCGTGACTGTAGCGCAACTGAATATGAAAATCGAGCAGAACCGATACACCGTTCGTGCCACAGTTACAAAAAGTGAAACTCCTGGTCATAATTCAAGAGTAGAGCCGTCGAAACGCGCAGCCGGTTTGCCAGGGCTTCAGAAAATACCGCACATTGCAGCAGCAAAAGGCTGGTACGTACATATCGGTATATAAATCGGGCCGAATTTATGGCACGGCGCGTCAGTTTCCGGGTGGCGAATTATTTCCACCGAAATTCCAGTCGGAAGCGGACCGGTGTCGAGCGAGTGTTCCTTTGTCCGCTCGCGTTCGGCTCTCGGCGGCGAGTCCCTTATACGGCAGAAAGATAAGGAGTTCGCGCGTCCAGTAAATCGGCGATTTAAGGTGCGTCCGCCGCTGGCGAGACGCGAGGAAGATAGCGAGAACGCGAATCGCGCGAACCGTGCAACGTGTGCAGCGTGTGCAGCATGCAACGTGCAGCAGCACGGCTCTCGGAGCGAGCAGGATCGGATAGGCTGCTGCCTCGAAGGAAGACAGGTTTGGGCTCTACGGACAGGTTCGCCTGCGAAAAACTTCAATTTGTCTCGCGCGTTCCCTGTCCTGGCAGGATATCTTGCCTGGATGTAATGTCCGGGGAAGCAACAGCCTCGCGAATTCTTTATTACTCCGCTGCGAGCGGAATACCGTGGTAGACATTTATTTTTAAACGTAATGTAGCGTCCCGGTTGGGGTCAGGCTGCTGGCACAATGTCAGGGGACTTATGATAGTGAGCACCTTCCAAACATTCTACCTTCAAAACACGTAGTCATTTTTAACACTGAACCTACCGAGCGTAAAAAGCGACTTGCATGTATTGCTTTATAAGATTGACAAGATTGAGGACAATTAGACTTTTTGTTATTTTTATTATGGTATATGTTCAATTTAAGAAATTTATTCAATCATTTCCTACGAAAGGTTCTTTGTAATATCAACAATTCTATAATAAATAATCTGGGACTGGACAATTTGACCGGCGCTGGTAAGTTTAGTGTTAACACATTATTATTAATTTTGAAAAATCTGTGGTACATGGCTAAACACTTTTTAATGGAACCTTCAATAGCAACAGCAATTTTCATTGTGAACTAACAAGTCATCCTCAATAACGTTATCTAATAGTTTCATTTAAGATCACAATGTAATAGAAAATTTCCGGTAGGTAAAGTGTTAACAAACGTGTTCTTAATAAAATTGTAATTTTTTAAAGTAATGGGCCTCATAAATAAGCTAATTTCTTTCTTTTAAAATAATGTATCTCGTAAATACCAGAGCAAATTTTATTTGAAATGGGAATAAGAAATAACTAGTTGAAATAATTTATATAATTGTTCGATAATAATGAAAATAAAATTGATTCATTGACACATGATAACAATTTCAAATAGTATATTATTTCGATACTTCTTTGTCTAAAAGTTAAAAGAAATACTCGGTATAATATTAAGTAATATAATTTTGAAGAACAATTTCGCAATTGTCTGAAATAATTATTTTAAATAATGAAATGAAATGAAGTAACATGTTATTCTAAATAACATTTCAAATAATTATATAAAAATAAAGTAACGTGTTATCTGAAATAATCATTTAAAATAACATTTTATTAGAAATCATTATTTCAAATAATAAAACATGTTATCTCAAATAATATTTAGAATAATTATAAAATAAAGTAACATATCAGAAATGATGATTTCAAATACTAAAATAGAACGTTATCATACAGGTATACAAGTATGAAAGCAGTGTGAAAATAAAATAACACTGAAATAATATTTGAGATAATGTCCTTGAAGAAGTGTTCGAGGTCAACTGTGGATCTCGAGAAGGAATCGTAGATTATAGAGCGGTATCCAAGCAGTAATAGATATTTCTCTGGACTGTTGCTCTGGGATGAAGGGCGCAGAAGTATCGTGGATGATTTTCCCAAGCGAGCACGTGTCGTCGGCGTCGGCGTCGTCGTCGTTCAGCGCGCCGCCGCGCACAATGACTGCAGGTTTCCTAATACGGTCTCGCTGTGGAGCTCGATGAAAAAAAGAGGAATTTTGGCCACCACCAAGGGCCTGGGAAGGATCGCCCTGCGTTAGACGTTGCCGGCACAAAAATTTCATAATCAAGTACCATCGGTCAATATACTGGGTGTTTCAAAACGAACACGATCCGATAAAAGAAAATTTGAGTTCGGACAATTTTCGAAGTCACCTTGTTCATTGCGAATGTTATCCTGCAATGTACACTGCGCGATAGAAATTCTCGATCACTTCTCAATTATTTCAATTATTATAATTTCTAAATGTATTATGATTATCGATCGTAAGGTTGTTAATAACAAGATGTATTGATGACCTCGGCGCAAAGGTTCGATCGAAGATACAAATTAAAGCAATTTTGCTAATTTCATTAAACATTTTACGTTTCGATCCTAATATGGATCCTTTTCAAGAAAGAAGAAAAAACTGCGTCTGCTTTACGAAAAAATTAGAGACAAGATAAGATGTGTGAGCATATGTTGTTTCTATGCCGGTACACATTATAATTTCTCAATTGTTATAATTATTTTTCTCAATTATAAAATGAACGCACAGTTCAAAAATATGTAAACTAATTCCATACTAGTAAACTGGTGACTTAAACCCACCCCAGTTATGCACATGCTACGCCGTTGCATACTTGAATGTTTATTCATTTATAAATCTCTATCTGCATTTTATAAATAAATTCGATGTCGGTGAAATGATAACATAAACCAACCCTAATTTTACATATAGAGTAGAATTTCTTTCATCAGAACACGGTAAATTGTTTTTACAGTCCGGTATATTTAATTTTCTATGCGTAGAATTTTTTAAATGCAGGGCAACATATGTACCAACAAGAATGATCGTGTATTCATTTTAGTGAATTTTCCACAAACAACGTTCTAGTCGAAGAGAGAGAAAGTTATTTTATTCCTAAGTTTATAGAAAAGAAAATAGAAACGAGTATTCGTATAAAGATCCACACTCTTCAATCTATTAATTTTGTATTAATATTAAAATTGATATTGTTCAGTGAAGTTGTCACTGATTAGCAAGAGTCAATTAGCCCGACCGAGGTGAAATTGAAACGAGATTGTACTCGTTGAACCAATACACCGCGAGCCACAATTCGTATTATAAAAAACGATTCAATTTATTACTGTATTAATACAGTAGGACCTCGATTAACCGGATCCCGGTTATAAACAAATATGCGTTTAAATAAGATTACATTACGAAGGGAAATCAATTTTCAAAAATAACAAATTTATTTTGGAATGTAATGTACATTTAAATTATTTCCTCGGGTCTCGGTAATTATCCATCGGGCCTTAATTGATCCGGGCTGTTTGTCTCCCGATCAAGCCAGTTAATCGAGGTCCTACTGTATTAAAATTAATATTGATCAGTGAAGTTGTCACTGATTAGCAAGAGTCAATTAGGTAGTCAAGTTTGCGAACTGGTTGGTTAAAAATAATAGCCCGAGACAGACCGAGGTAAAATTGAAACGAGATTGTAGCGATTGAACCAATACACCGCAAATATCCTATATACGGCACGGTCAGTGCATAGAATATATAATGTATACAGACATTATTAGAGCGATGAAAAAAGGGGTTCCCATGGAAGCCTAATTAAACGTTCGCCGGATGTTTCATTGATGCACCTGGAGGGCCAAGAATCCGCGTGCAGACCGCGGCTACTATGTAGCTTTACCTGACAGGTATACGCGAGTACGCGCACACAGCCGCGCGCAGAAACTCAAAGAAAAGGGTTCGGAGGATATGTGTGTGCACGCACTCGTCGGCCGATCGGTCTCTGTTCAATGCGTGCAGCCAGCCATTCATGCATACGCCCATTCATACGTCTCTCCGGCTCACCTTGAACACTTTTTATCGCGAGTCGATGGCGACGTGGCTATCAAACGCTGCACCATGGAGCCTCGCCGACCAACAGTATCCTCGCGATATTTTCAAACCGTGCTTTTTATTTGTTTCATCAATAAATTAATTTTTGTTTATCTTGTACGGGCAACAACAAAGTGGTACCATATGTGTGCTATCTTTAAAACATACATAATTGCTGCACACGAATAGAAAGCAGTATGATAATATTAACAAATTATAATGTTAGAATGGAATTGTTTGTCGCGGTAATTGTACTTTCTTGAAGCGGATGATTCCCGAAGTGATTTCAAGTAACTTTTTCTTTTGCGCAAATGTTCTCAGAGGATCCGTTTCCGAGTTATTAACGAAATAGGTGGACCAATCAGAGCGTGGCTACTAGCGGCTCGCGCTGAGCGTGGCTCTGCCATTGGCCAAGACGGAATCCGCCCACTACGCTTTCATTGGTCCGTGTTTTTTCGGTAATAACTCCTGAACGAAGCTGTGGAGAAGATTTTCTCAAAGGAAAAAGTTACTTCAAATCAGCCTAAGAATCATCTCTTTCAAGGAAGTACGGATTCTGCAAGTAAATTCATTAAAAGTTTATTTTTAAACGTGATATAAGTAATTTAAAAATATTAATGCAATATTATCTGCAGAAATACAGATGTTTGGAGACTATCTAATAAATAAAATTTTCAATATGTTCTCGTTCAACATTCTACAACAACTTTTATAGTCAGCTATATTTCCTTACTTTTTATATTTTTTCTTACCCGATATGTCCTGCTCCCGTCAAGCCTGTACCAATGAAAGAACACGACAACTTATCAATAACAATTACCTTTTATTATTACAGGCTATTAGAATCGAGCAATGTACAATTCGACGATACGTACAAAATTGATTCGCGTGTCGCTGCACAGGATGATAACGACACAGACATAGGACGGCTCCTGTCGCACTTTCATTAAACATCATTCATCGTAACACAACATTCGTAATAACATTGTCACTAACATCAGTACATTTTCTACGATCTGTACCACATTGACAATGCTCCGAAACTCAACTGAAAATATATTTTGGGCACGAGAAATCGACAAACACAGTTTTCCCCCTATAACGTCGCGTGATTACAGCGCGACGCTATCGAGAAGCCTCCATTTCCCACTGACGCAGAGTCGCCAGTTTAAGACTTGTGTTTCCACTCTACCTCCACCTTCCACGGCGTTATTCCTCCACGCTTCCGCCGCGGCCCGGTCACGTGACGCGTTCCTTCTCTGTCGCGCATGTGTCACGATGTCACGTGACTAATCCGGTACTGGCAGAGAAGGGGTAACTGGCGACCCATTGTCAGTGGAGTCACAAGGGCGTACTTTCAAGCACCTTAGTTGAGACAGGCATGCGACGCTATGGGGGGAAAACTGCAGACGCTCTGTAGAAGAGCGTGCAGCGAATCTCAGGTACTCGGATCGTGTCGTTCGTGTATCAATATTTGCCTAAATAACGAAAATTAAAAAAACAATTTTTCAGTATGGTTTCGTCGCATTATCAACGCGATTGTACTTTTCGATTCGTCCTCGCGTACAATCAGTCACAAAAGTTTGCATATATCAAGTTTCAATTATTTTATGCGAAATTGAGAAGCTGAAAAATTATGTTTTTCCTATTTGTAACAAAAATCTGCAACCAATTTATTGCTATTCCCAAACTTTTATAATTTTTGCAATTTCAAATTATTCCTCTTGGTAGTGCAGTCAATCTCATCATTTTCTGTTTTTAATTTATTTCTGTTTTCAAATTATAAATGGCAAGTAATGATACTTATTTCTGTGCTTGCCTAATTTTATTCCACAGGTTTAACAAAGTCGATAAAATATGCAATATGACGTGGTTTTTTTCAATTTTTCACTTTCGAGAGTGCATATATGCACTTTTGTGGCAAACTGCATTGTACGCTGCACCCAGCGCGTATAAATAGATGGCTATACACAATACGCTGATGATAATAATAATAATAATAAAAAAAAGAAGAACACGTTTTTTGATTTAACAAAGAGTATAAATAAGACTAGATTCCGTTAGGCATTATTAAATAAATCGCGCGTCACTTAGCCGAATAAAAAAATAACGATAACTACTAACATCGCTCGTATTCTCTTTCTCTCTCTCTCTCTCTTTCTCTCTTACGTTCTCGCCATCTTTGTATCTCTCTCACTCTCTTTCTCTTGTTCATTCTATCCTCTGGTTTAGAGTCTTAATCTCTCTCGCGCGTTCTCGTGTCTCGAGCCTCGCGAAATGCATTGCAAAATCGGCCGAAGAAACTTTCCGCCGATAGAAACCTGAAGCTTATCGCCTCGCGCCGCTTAAACGCGGACTATCGCCGCTTGTCCGCTTCAAATCGGTGAGCACGGAACCACTCTTTGGTTAACACGTTCTTTCAGCACTATGTACATTCCACTCTACCATCTTTGGCACGGAGCTAAGATCGAATTTACACTATTATTAAAACAAGCCGGCGCGGTTGCGCGCAATCGCCACCTGTTTCCTTCCTTCCTTTCTCTCTCACCCTCTCTCTCTCTCTCTTTCTTTCTCTCATTCTTTCTTTCTCTCTCGCTGTCATTCTCTCTTCTTGGAGCGCTTTTTGCTTCCTCTTTTTCCTCAGAGGTCTTTCGCTTTCGATACATATTATCTACCGGCGATTATTTCATAATTTCTGAAAGTTTCAGGATTTTTTAATAGATCCATCAACAGTGATAGCAATTTCCATTTTGTGAACCACCAAGTCAGCCCCGGTAACCTACTCTAATAATTTCGTTTGGGATTACTATGTACAGAAAGGTTTCTCTAAGAAGAGCTTCCTTTTGATACATCGAAAGTACTAAGAATCCTTTTAACAGGCTTTTAAAGTGCATTTTAACAATTTTACGAATTTTTGAAAAGGCACTGACGATCAAGAAAGACCTTAGACTTACCAAATCATTGTAGCAACCCCACCAAAGCCTCGTCAAAATACTAGACAGCCTTCCAAAGTACCCCTAACCACACCTGAATCCTTCAACGCGATAGACCCTCTTTCAAACATGCCACCTTCTATCTCCAAGCCCCTCGCATTCTCCACAATCCTCGCACCCCCATGCTTTCAACACGCGCCCAACATCTAGCGAAATAAAATCCCCAAATATGACAACAACTCCAGTCTCACGTCAACGGCAGTGTACGATGGTCCTCCACGAACCCGGTCGCCACGTCAACCATGTTCGAATGCGCCAGAGGCGATGCCATTACATTAGAATCCCCCTCCGCCTCGCCGTCAGCTATTTCGTTATCCGGCACTCCTGTCAAATCCCTCACGTTACCCGGCAGATAGTCTTTCCAGCTCCTGAACAAATACCTAGTGAACTTCCTGAGCTGCCTGAACTTACAGTAGGTGGCACCCTCCGCAGACTCTAGCTGCTGCGTCTGTATCAGAAACCCCTTCTCCTTGAACGTTTGCTCAAGCTTCTCCCTCTGCAGGGACTTCCTGGTCTTCCTCTTTCTCCGCCCCTCCTCCTGGACGGTCCTCTGACAGGGGGCGGGCGGTATCCTCTCCCCCGCAGCGTTAAGGAACGCCCCGGTCGAGGAACCAGACTGCCCAGCGGATTGCTGCAGTGCCTCCCGCGGAAAAAACTCGTAACCTCTCATACTTTTGTCCCCGGTTCCACTGTAGTACCTGAAGTTGCCTCCGGAATCGACAGAGAGACTCTTCTTCTCCTGGAGACTGGGCTTAGCCCCGCCCGTGAATTTGAACTTACAGATACTTACTTCCGTGGCAGGATTATTGTTATTCTCCGTGGGCATGGGCGGGATAAAAATCGCTGAACGTTTCCGCTTCGTTGGTTGGCCCTGGCTCTGGACTACCACGTTCCTCTTCGGCCTCGGGGATACAGGAGGCGGAGCTTGTACGGTCGGAGGCGTGGTCTGAACGGGAGGCGTGGCTAGAGGCGTGGTCAAAGGCGTGGTTAGGGGTGGACTCTTGTTCTCCATCATCGAGTACAGCGATTTCGGGATGATCTTCTGCTCCTTTCCAGTTTGCTCCGCCATTCTAGGGTAGCATTTGTCGTTCTGGGCCATTTTCTGATAGTACAACAGCTGCGACTGTAGCGCCATGGGGTGGATGAAGACTCCAGCGTTAGGCCAGTAGACAAATCCAGGATTAGTGCCCAACATAGGGTCGATTATGTTGTTATTGTGGTTCACGTTGCTCCCTCCGCGACAGATGGAATCCAGTGGGCGATAACCAGGCTCCGGGTAGGAGGAGCCTATGCACTCGATCTCCTCCCCATCGCTGGAGGTCTCGCTCTTCACTTGTCCCGATTCGTACACATTCCCGTGCTTCCTCAGCAGCCTGATCTTCAGCTGATTCAGGTCTCTGATGCACAGATTCAACGGTTCGTCTTGTTCTTTGTCTAGTAGACCGAAACTACGACGAGACTCCTGCGTGAGTCTCTTTTCTAACAAGCTGCTGATCCTGTTTTGTACGTCTGTCCGCTGAAAAGGAATTTGTGGCGACACTCTTTCGCGACAGTCGAGCTTCTCCCTAGGCGACAGCCTTTTCTCTTCATGGCCAGGCGTGCCAGGCAAAATTGTACCATAGTTTTTATAGATTAGATGACAGATGTCTGCTTTCTTGGGCTTTCGACCTCTTCGCGGTTTGCTGTTGTCCAGTGTGATCTCGCCCATGTATGGCAGGTCTGAATACTTCATTGGCGGTCGACTAGACGCCTGGGGCTGCGGATTATGAGCGTGGTGCGCAGCATTCAGCGAGTGGGAAGTGGTCGACGTGATCACGGACCGCCTCGAACCTCCTGGTTGGCTGGAGCTCGAGGTGGGACACCGTGCGGGCGGGATCTGCGGGCAGAGCTCCTGCTGCATCGCTGCAATGCGTTGCAGCCACCCGTGCACGTCCGCGATCGGACTTGGGGTTGAGGTTGAGCTTGTTGGCGCTGGGCTGGGGACTGTTGGCTCTGCCACGTGCGTCGGAGAGGTGTTTAAAGCTTCTTGAGCGAGGGAGGCTTCGTAGTGGTCCAAGTACTCGGGAGGGAGTGCTTGGTGGTGGAACTTCAGCTTCCAGCGAGACTTCCTTCGGCCGCGACTGGAACAGAGAAGATACACAGTCGAGATTAGAGAATTTCGAGGTTGAGGTGAGGGATAAGTGTCTCAGTACTTTGTCTTATAAAATTGAAGACCTCCTTGAGGAGTGCAATCAAAAAATACATGCTTCCATCTCAATATGTCCTCAACGCATCACCCCACGAAAAAGGAACTTACGTCAATATAATAATATGTGGATGTACCACAAAGTTATTCCACTTTTATTCGAAGCGTTTTCATCTGAATCAACAAATAAGAAGCAAAAGCGTGAAAGTAGATCTGAGCTGCATCACTATTAGCAACAATGACTGCAGGTCGACGATAGGCGGGACTCGAATACAGTTTTCCGTGCAACTGCATTCCGAACCACACCTCGTTCGCTTATAGTTTTACACGCCGGCACTTCAGACCGTTCGCATGGAACACGCGTCCCGCGGTCCTCTTCTAGCCACGGCTCCCTGGCGATGCTTTTAATGAAATTCAATAACGGTAATCGACTCGAGGTATTTCAATGACGTGCCTAAGAAATCATTTTTTTTGCCCACACGCGGCGCACACACGCGACGGACCAGTTTGTCTCGGCCCTTGTCCTCCTTGCTCCAGCTTAGCGTCGCGAAAGTGCTCTCTAGACCTAGCCTCCAGAACAAGGCTTACGTCGTTAATCCTAAAATGTCACGCTGTTTCGTCATTGTAAAACATTCCACCAAATTTCTGGTTCTAAAAAATGCAAATGCAAATTCAAAGCAAATGATTGGACAAAAGAAATAACTTACCTCGGTTTTCCTTTGTTATTGAGATCCGAAACCGTGTGCCCCGTGGTCTCCTCCAACTCCTGCATCTGATGGTGCCCCGTATCGTGCCCATGGCCATGTTTGCCATCAGCGGATATCGGAGAGGAGTCTGCATCTTCTTGCGGACTGTTGAATATACAATTAGAGATTTTACCAAGATATATATTATTACAAGATTTTCATTAATAAATTAAAATTAATTTTTCTTCTTGACAATTTATTACTGCAGTATGTTAATAAATATTTTTTTAAAAGCCAATTATAGAATATTTCTTGACGATTTATCAATGTAGCACACTAATATAATAAACAATACAAGTAACAGTTCTCTGAATCTCGATCGATAATTGTAGTTTAATACAAGTAACATTCATTTTTCCATATAATCTTTAACTCTTGAATACTTCTTCTTGACAATTTATTACTGCAGTGTGTTGTTAATATAGTAAATATTTTTCAGATCATTATTTAAACTCATTAATTCTAAACCTCATCGTTTCATCTTCTATAAAAAGCCTATTAATAGCTTCCGGTAGATGGAGCGTTAACAAATTACTGGTGGTGAACATGTTGTGCAAGAATAAGTGAATAATCTCTGTGTATTCATCTGACAGATTTGAGGAGAAGAGAACGCGCGGCTTTAGGAGCAGAGATGGCCCGAGCAGATGGGAAGAGAGCGTCAATTAGCATAATCGTAGGCTCACCTCAACGCATTCGTGTCACGACTTCGGTCCTCCTCCTCCTGAGGCTCCTGCTTGACCGCCATATGGAGCAGAGGTGGCAACGGACACTTTATATGTGTCGAGTGATGCAGATGATGCTGCAACGTGCTGCTGTCTGTCGGGCTACCGTCTATACCAGATGATTGTGCACGAGACACGACTTCCTCGGTCTGCATAGTGCCCCCTGGAAAAATCATGCATGTCCGGTTAGATTAGAGGTGAGATTAGAGGTGACTGGATCAGACGGAGCTAATTGATTGAATTTCGAGGTTGATGTCAGGGATAATTGTCTCAGTACGTGGTCTTATAAAATTTCAGACTTCGTTGAGGAGTGCAATAAAATTGTATGTCCTCAACGCATATAATGATATGTGGATGTACCACAAAACTATTCCACTTTTGTTCGAAGTGTTTCCATCTGAATCAACAAACAAGGGAAAATTATGCATGTCCAGTAGGTCACTCTGACGGTACCAACAACCATTTTACTGGTCATCTTAAATCTTCAAACTTTTTCACGTTAGTCTATTAACACTTTACCTGCCGAAAGCCTATTAAGGCTCGTTAATAGACTCGTTTCCAGGATTGCAAGGGTGCGGGATTCGCGTTCTGATTTCTCGGCAATAGAAAAATGGGGGTTTTCAGTAGTCAAAAACGCTAGATAAAAGATCGATCTGGGGCGCTATCGCCCTCAAAAGTCCTTTTCGTTTACGAGGCGCAATTTGCATTATTCGGCATACGCAGTTGTATGCTTCCGAATCGTGCAAATTACGCTTCCGAATAATGCAAACGCTGCCGAATAATGGAAATTACGCCTCGTGAATAAAAAAATAGAACTTTTTTGAGGGCAATAGCGCTCTAGATCGATGTTTCATCTAGCGTTTTTGACTACTGAAAACCTCCATTTTTCTATTACCGAGAAATCAGAACGCGAATCCCGCACCCCCTTGCAATCCTGGAAAAAGGAGTCTACTCCCTTAATAGGAATTTCAATAATTGTGCTGTAGCAAAAGAAAGCATAGAAATTTTTTTTTACATTGCAACCTTAAATGAAACTATAAAATGACGTTATTGAAGATGACTTGTTAGTTCACAATGAAAATTGCTGTTGCTATTGAAGGTTCCATTAAAAAGTGTTCAGCTGTGTACCATAGATTTTTCAAAATTATGCAACTATTATGTCATTGAGCCAGAAATTAAGTCTCAAGAACGACGTAATATGCCTAGGGTTGGGATGGGGTCCGCAAAAGAAATGTTGTTCAACAGAGGGTCGTCGGACTACACAAGTTTAAGAACTCCTGAATTAGAGGATCGAAGCTGGCATTTGTGAGAAGACGCATTGCACCGGGGAAGCGCTCGACTGCACCTTAGCACACCTGCCGTGTAGAATTTGTAGTAATACTCTTTTGCGCACGTTGAAACATCGATGCTCGATGTATAAATATAGTCCGCGTTCTTAACGCGTAATAATAAACGCGGGAGTCCGAGGACCAAGAGCTTCGCTGCGAAAACACTCGTAAATGTGTAATGCAGAATAGATATATCGACAGTCCCACTGCGTTGAAGAGTCAGTGACCATTTGTTTGCGTGTATGCGTTAATTGGTTTCACGCTCGACTTACAGGAGGTCACTGCCAAACTTAATTTAATAAAACGTTATTTATTTAATGGAATCAAAATGTATGATACTGAGTAGTCCTCCAATCTTTAAAGTTTGCGTCTCCAAAATTCCAAACGGTACAATGAATATTTCCATACACTCCTGTGCAAAAGAAAGAAGCACCCGCCCCATATTTAATGGAAAAGTGTAAAAAATGAAATAAGTATATACACAGTAAGTTTTGAAAAAGGATTACGATTATCTAATACTTTAAATGCAATAAATCAATTGTACAATACAACTTCTACAGAAAGATATTGTTTGTCACTATATTTTATAATTATACTGAGTGCTTCTTTTTTTGTACAAAAGTGTACTCTCACTTTCAAGATATTGCCGTTTAAAGTTTTCATCACTAGACTGCGGATTTTATGCATTTATGAGAAAAATGGGTACGTACAATTTAAAACAGTGGAGGTATTAAAAAGATTTAAGGCCACCAGTGTAGTACTAGTTTCACGTTAATAAGATAATTAAAAGAAGAATGAAATTTTTATTTGGCTCCTGTGTCTTTCAATCAATGCAAACATTTTTATTTTGCATAAAGATCCGCAGTCTATTCATCACTAATGATTTCAAATTTATTTTCATGACTTTTCTTCTGGTAAAGACGTAAACCCTATACAATAAAGCTCAATTAACACTAAACCTGCCGAGCACTGAAAGCGATTGAAGTGTTTCATTCGATAAAAATGACAAGGCTCTATTTATTTAGATTTTGTGGAATTTTTATTCAAACACGTGCTTGGATAAATAAATTTATCGCATCAATTTCGATGTAAGCAACGTTTCAATAATTTCATCGTTTCAATAATTATAAAATTAAAAATCTAAGATCGGTTATTTGACCGGCAGCTGGTAGATTTATGGTTAATGCATAAACTCAAATTTTTAGAAGATTTCAGCACAAAAATTTTGTCCTATATCTGAAGAACCTGATGAACTTCTCCGCTGGAAGCTAGAGAACCCCCACTACCAATGCCACGGTTCCCCCACTTCCGACCTGACCCGTGTGCAAAAAGGTGGGCATGATGCCCCACTCCCCCACCCTGCGTTCAGTAGCCAAGTAGAGGGGGTAACCCGAGGAAGAAGAGAATATGTTATTTATAAATATAACATTTAACGTGTATATAGAAAATGTGTTACTTTGAACTTAAATGTTCCTTCAATTTGTTCAATATTGAAACTGTCTCTTAAAAAGTTTAATACTGATTTAACACTAGTTTAATACTAAGCGTACGTATGAATATTTTTTATTTTGCAATTACTGAAATTGCAAAGATGCTTCCACCGGAAGTTATTGAACTAATGTTTGTAATGTTGTAATGTTTTCATTTAAAATATTATAAAACTGGGAAAAAAATCTAATGTAAGTTTAATGTTGTAATTTTTGTAAATCAAAATAGAATTATATGCGCTAAAATATAATGGCTGGTAATTCCGAGAAGTTAAAGGTAACCTTCACCTCTCTGAAGCATATCGACGCGTAATTTGTAACAGTGGAGTAGTAAGGGCTCCACGAATAGTTCAAGAGAGAAACTGCATGTTCAAAGGCCGTCAACACCACGCGAACCCCTAACATCCTGTACGTGTACGTCAAAGGAGGATAAATTTAACAAAGGATAATAATGATAAATTGTTGACGGAACTGTTCTGCCTGGTATGATCCTGGTGTAATAAAAATAATCGTTAGTCATGTATCTACTTCTCGCCTGACTCTGCAGTCAGGTTTCACATCTTTTATTTTACAATTATAACAAAGATTGCCTCTCTTATGAATAATTAAATAAATTTCTTCACTCAAGTAAATATCGTTGTCAAAATTGTGAGAGATATAAATGAATTCAGTGTTGTAATTTTTATGAAACAACGTGTACCAGTCACTTTTATTTTATGCCCGGTACACACTTATCTATTTTGCAGCGTTTCGTCCCAGACGGACTTACGGACGGGAACGAGAAATAGAAAAAGAGACTAGGGAAGAGGCGCGATGGAGATGAAGCGTATTGTACATACTGACTTTACAGCACTGTCGGATAAAAATATTCCCGTTCGAAAATAGAAACGCAGAGCACACCCAACACCCGCAATTCCTGGCCCATACTTGGCCTTAGTCGATCGGATTTCACACTCGTGAGTAGACTGATCTTCATACGAATTCCCAGTAATTATTATACACTACTGTGCAAAAGAAAGAAGCACCCAGTATAATTATAAGATATAATAACAAACAATATCTTTATATAGAAATTGTATTGTACAATGAGTGATTTATTGCATTTAAAGTATTAGATATAATCTGCAATAACACATACATATGCAGTTAGGAGCAAAACTGATCACACACACTTTAAATCAGAATAACATTTTTATGAATGGACCAAACGACTTCAATTTGTCTGTAAGACTAGAAGAATTAGTTTAGTAAGTGACGTTTAAAAAATATGTTGAAAAAATGTATTTGGTCGGAATAGTGAAAAACAATAGCAAAAATTGATTTTTACAACTTTTTTAGCTGGGACAATAACGAAAATTTAAATGATGTGTTTGGTCAACTTGTATAAATTATATACGCTCCGAACATTTCATTGAAATGGGTTTATTGGTTTACGAGTTATAAACGATCAAAAGTGGTAAAAAGGAGAATCTTGAAAAATTGCAATTTTTACCACTTTTGATCGTTTATAACTCGTAAACCAATTAACCAATTTCAATGAAATTTTCGGAGCTTATATAAGTTATACAAGTTGACCAAACACATCATTTAAATTTTCGTTATTGGCCCAGCGAAAAAAGTTGTAGAAGTCAATTTTTACAATTGTTTTTCACAATTCCGACCAAATGCATTTTTTCAACACATTTTTTAGACGTCATTTACTAAACTACTTCTTCTAGCCTTACAGAGAAATTGAAAACTATTCTAAACTAGTCCATCAGTTTTGCTCCTAACTATAATATTATGCTATAAATCACGAATAAATAAAATCTTGCCAAACATTATTTTGAAATAATTTAAATAGTCATGTTTGATAAGAACTTAAGTTTTAAGATTACAAAGTACTCAAGGCATAATGTAATTGAACACGTCTGTCGTGTAGACACCTACTTCGAACGAATAATGCCCGAGCCTGTCATGTACAATCATGTAAGACTAGCGCCACGTATTTTCCCTGCCAGCAAGGAGGGAAGTATTTCATTTTTTAATGATTTTATTAGATCGAAAAAAATTACCAAAATATCCTTTCAGTATTTTTCAACGCTGAAAATTCATCTAGCCGGAGAGATAAATAATTAACGTAATAAACGTCTTGTTTACCAATGCAATGTGGAGTGAGATAAGTTTAAAATAAGATTATCCGCGTCACGTGCAATAATGTGCAAAACATACAGCTGAATTTGGATCAGCGCCTAGGTTGGACTTACTTTACAAGTCATAATCAATTAGTATCACGCTATAAATATTTTTCTCCTGAATTAATACTATTTATTAACAACAATGCAAGTTTGTTTCATTCCCGAGATACATAGATGGTTGACGAATCTAGGCACTGGTCCAAATTAGGCTACGCTCTCCTAATATTTATTATAAATAAGAAAATATTTTCAACAAATGCTATCTGTGTGACATTTCATACGCTATTAGTTAATAATAGCAGTTAATTTACAGCGAACTAATTAATTTTAAAATTCTCGATTTGTTATATCATTAATTTATTATATAATATGTAATAATATGATATTGTATAATATCATGAATTTATTGTAATAAAATGTTTTAGCTTATAAAAATGACATGACTCTGTTTATTTAGATTTTTGCCATTTTTATTATAATATCTACTTGGATAAAGAAATCAATAGAAACAATTTCCATGTAAGTAATGTAATAATTTCAATAATTATGAAATTAAAAATATAAAACCGGTCATTTGACCGGCAGTGGTAGGTTTAGTGTTAAATTGCACCCTCTGCACACGTGTGCGAATTTATAAAAAATTATAAAGGAGAGGGGGGAGAAGAATCATTACTTGTACATGCATCAAATCCGCAGTCTAGTTATAGAATATATAATATTCTCATTGAAGAAAATCAGTATGGGGTAGTTTCGAGTTTCGTGGAATTTTCGCGAAAAATCCGCGGAGTTAGAATCGGTGGGGCGAGGGAAAAAACGCTGTGGGAAAACTCGGCTAGCCTTTCGCGACAGCCGGACGCCAAAAACGGGAGCAATATAGCTTGCCGGGGAGTGTCCGTGTGACGGTATTAATAACGGCGTGTGCGGGAGGTGGCCCGATTCATTGAAGACCAGTTATAGAATGATGCAGGCGGCCGCGTAACTACAATTTATTTTTTGGCTATTTTTAGCAGTTGGCGTAGCGCCACTATTTTCGGTTCTCTCAAATTTCTCACTCCATATTTGGGATTATGGATGACGGGCCCGCGGCGCGGTGTATCTTTACGACCCCGCCAGTTCGAGACACTCTCGTTATACGCTCGCGTATCCCCTCCACGAACAGCTGTTCGATCCCTCGAATCTACCATTCCAAACAACAAACGCTATCCAGCTTCTCTTTCTCTCCTTTGTCGATTCGCCCACCCTATACGTCTGAACACCCCGTGGTTTTTTATTCTTGTTTCGGACAGTTTGTTGTCCGATGTACAGTCAGTCTCATAATTGATGGCACACACTTGTGTTATTTTCATATATTTATATTTTCTACTATTTATTTTATTTCATTGTTCGGCGATTCTCACAATTTTTTCTCACAATATGTGAATCTACAAGTTCATTTCAGAATGCACTACATACTCGAACCAAATGCAAACTATATACTCAAAAAAGTTGTACACACAATTTTTATTATTTTTTTTTCCTAATTCGAACGAAACCCCATTTTTCTTGGCAGAAAAACTGAAGTCGACGAATTCTGAAGAAGTTATTCTGATTTGAAGTGTGTGCCATCAATTGTGAAACTGACTGTATAATGTCAATAATGTGACTTATGCAGAAATTAAAATTGTTTAGTTTATCTGTTTAGTTGAATTGTGGGATTGTCATCTACACTATCGCAAAAAGGACCATTCAAATTGAGGGTGCATTGTATCATGCTCCCAATAAATTTACACAATATGTTTCCATAAAAGTATTTTTATAATTTAATAATTCTGAAATAAAAATTTTAATTTACTATTTCGACTGATCTGAAAGTTCTGGTGTGAATCAATTTTTCGATATCAACATCAATTTTATTAGTAAATCAACAAGTTGTAGATTACCATTTAGAAAAAAATAATTAAGCTTTAGGTGAATAAAGTGTTAATAAATTTCCCAGTAGCAATTAAAATAAGTTCCCCGTAAATATATCCTTCGATCTCAATAATCATAAATTAAAAAACACGGACCCCATATTTTGATAAGTCCTGTAACACTAGTATGAATTTCATTAGTATGAGTTCCATTAATAGTAACAGACAAATTAGAAAGACGTGTGCAAAAGAAGCACCCTCAAAAATATGCTCACAAAAATGCATAAAAACAAGTAGCTCAAATTCTGGGGTTGTCAAAGAGGCCCACGATCCGAATGTGAACACAATGATTTAAGGATCCTGGATACTTGATCCCGAAACCCAGGAATGTTTACTTTTATATAACAAAGCGGTGTGCTGCTCGAGAATAAAGCTTTAGGTGTTGGGGCGGGCCAGTGTACACAATTGCAGGCAACAAGTGGACGATTTGGTGCGCGGGGCGCGGGCGGGAGTGTGTACGGTCTCAATTGGCAGGGGCGCAAGTAGGTTAAAAACGGTAAGTCGGCTGCAACGCTCAGGAATATGTCAAGGCGATGCAGGGCAGAGGTTCCCTAGGAAATCTTCTTGGTGAAAATCCACTTCCCTAGCTTTGGATAACTAAGTCTGCCGTATTTAGGATGTTAAAACGAGTCAGGATACCTTTATCGGCAATACCGAATTAGGAGTGACTCAAAAATTGAAATTTCTAGGAGTCTGGGTTAGGCCGAGCGCTCAATAATATGTCAAGACAAGGCAGTGACTCTTTTGGAATTCTTAGGGCAGCTAGCAAAACCCTTTCTGGCTCGGGAGAAGCTTCATTTACGCTGGCTTGGTACCCTAGTTCTAGCAGTGGTGACTCAACAGTTGAATTTTGAAGCTGGCAGTCTGAAGACCGAGTGTTTATGGATTTGTCAAGGTGATGCCTTCAAGAGAATCGCTAGCAACTGCTGGAAACTAACACGATCATCTGGCTGAACAAATTCCTCGATTTAAGGTGCTAAAAGGTTGATCTACTCTCCTAACTTTGGAAATGTCTTCTCCATCTAGAATGCCGATACTGATAGCAGTGACTCTAGGGTGCTAAGTCAGGCCTAGATCTTCTGTAGCAGGACCATACATTGAACTATCAAAACTAGAAGTCCAAAAGCTGAATGCTCAAAAGTATCAGGGAGATTGTCTCTCAAGCTTCATTTTGTGTGCTGAGACTGGTAGGCTCCACGTCGGTATTTTGGAGACTGAGTGCACAGGAATGTATCAAGACCTAGTAACAATTCTCAACTTTGTCTCAACTTTGGAGAAGCTGTTCCTAGAGTGCCAACATTGGTAGCGTTGACCGTGACTTGAATGTTCAAAGTTGGGAGTCAGAAGACAGCTACAAAAAGTATCAAGATGATCTTCTAGCAAAGATCCAGTTCCCACAGAAACTTGATCTCCGGATCGAAATTAGCACCGTACCTTTGGTAGCTGTTGGACTCTCGAGGCCTCAAAGCTGAGAGTCCAAAAACTGAAGGTACAGGAGTATGCTCACTTTCTTTGATCTGATCTATGGAAAAACCTGCAGCTTCTGACTTGGCAGGGTATCCTGCAGATGAGTCTACACGAAAATTTTGAAATCTGAGTCCAGCCATGATCCACTGGCCCTGTTGCGAAGACATGCTAAACGGTCCAAGTCCAAACAAAGTCACTAGACGGGCCGGAATCGTCGCCGCCGCCGTGGGTCTCGAATTACCTGTGACGGGAAACTTGCTTTCCGGCAACATGAACGCTCGGTGCTGTCCGGTGCCTCTGGATAAATCCTGATCGACTACGGTTTATCATTCGCGGCTGGTGGTCTAGGTTCCCTAGAGGCGTCCTTAGAGGGAACTGTTCACTCGCGACGATCGAAAGGAGGACGATGAACCCCGATGACGCGATTCGTCCGGCACTTGTTGACACTGTCCGAGGGTTTGCGGGTGACTTTGCTACGCTTTGCGATAGTTTGCGAGGTGGAACGGTGTCGGGCACGTCGGATGGACTGAGGGAGGTGGTCAGGTCGCAGTCAGGAAGCTGAGGAGGGCACGTGTCTAGGACGGGTTAGGAGACGAAGAGAGGAAGACGAGGAACTCGCAGGAACAAGGTGAGGAGAAAGAGAAAGAGAGAGAAGAGTGATAGAGGGAGGGAGAGGGAGGACTGAACGGAGCAGACCGTTTTGAGGCAGTTTTGGCACTGTTACCAGCGCGGACCAGCGAGCACCAACCCCGAGCTGCGCCTCCACCTCCGAAGACGACGACAGCGACAACCACGGTGGCGGAGAAGATGAGCGGAGGTCCCCGCGCTGAAGAGGAAGAAGAGCGAGCGGAGGCGAGGGCGTATATTCTTGATTTGGGCGGATGGAAATCTGAGATTGCTCCATATCGGGCTGTGCGTCGTGACCACAGAGGTGCTCTGTAATAGCAGACATCTGAAACTTCTCTTTCTGCTCGTCGCTCCCTCTCTCTCACTCTCGTTTTCTCATTCTCTGTTTCTCTTTCCTTTGCTTTAGTTTTCGGCTCGAATCGACTCCTTATTCCGTTGCGCGCCTGTGCGTTTCCTCTTTTTCTCACCACTGCTTAGGCTCACTACTCTTCGGCTGGATTATGTTTCTGCCGCTATCGACATATTGGATTTTTACCTTGATCTTTTTATATTTGGAGCAGTTTCCAGCTCCGCTCGGATTGTTTTGCATAACTCCATTACAGGCTCTTTGTAATACACAAAGTGTAAATTCCCAAGTTATATAAACAATCACGTCGAAGAAAATATTTAAATATTGATCCGCGGACGTTTTATATTCGTTACGATGTTTTAGAAATTGATCAGATATGGTCACGGAATATTTTAGAATTTAGTTTACTCTTACTTTCGTTTAATAAGCATTTTAATAATCAAACAAGTGATACCGTTTCAGTAGTTGAATAAAAATAAAATTGTTGTTATCTCCTATACTGCATCGGGTAACATCATATCGATTTTCCTAATGCCGCTAGGCTGTTTCAATAACGGTTTAATACCACAGCTTGATATTCAGGAATTCACTGCTAATAATCTTATTAAACTGACCCCACCACTAGCCAAAACCGCGGCTAATTGACATCCAGATAATCGAGATTCTACTGACGAAAATAGAATGCTACATCTGACTGACGTCATAAGACCATTGTTACCGTTACTTCACGAAACTATTGTGATCTGATCACATTCCAAATTTATGCCGATTCCTGTTGCCAACAAACGACCCGTTTATGTTTGTAGAAACAATAAAACTGGTATCTACTGTACAAATTCAAATATACGAATGCATTTCGAAAACAAATTATTAAAAGTATTCTTTAATTTAAAATATTTTATGTTTCAGATTGTTAAAATGTAAATTCAGACGCTTGAGATAAAAATATTTTACATTCCGGTCGAGATTGTCACAAAAACAAATATGTACTTTTTACATTATTTACCCTATTTGAAACACTATTGTATCTACTATACAAATACAAATACGAATGCATTTCGAAAACACATTATTAAAAGTATTCTTCAATTAAAAATATTTTATGTTTCAGATTGCTAAATGTAAATTCAGACTCTTGAGATAAAAATATTTTACATTCCGGTCGAGATCGTAAAAAACAAATACTTTTTAAATTATGTGCCCTATTTGAAACACCATTGTATCTATTATACAAATACAAATACGAATGCATTTCGAAAACAAATTATTAAAAGTATTCTTTAACTTAAAATATTTTATGTTTGGATAAAAATATTTTACATTCCGGTCGAGATCGTCAAAAACAAATACTTTTTAATTTATGTGCCCTATTTAAAACACTATTAATATTTCTTTATTTATAAACAAATTAATCTACCAGTTGGATGAATGAAAGTGATGGTTGACACATTCGCGTGAAGTGTGCTGGAAAACATTCGCACGCTAATCACGGTCATTGAGTAACCGTAAATGGGTTAATTAGTAATTGATTCGGGCCGTCGCGTCGCGTCGAGGCAATCCGAAGGTGTAACAGCGGATTCCGAATCTGACATTTAATTCACAGAGCCCGTCACTGCAGCTACTGTCAATAGGGAGAAACGTCGAGGCGCTTGCACGATAATGTGCCGCGAGTTTATGCGAGTGTGTCCGATACCAGACGGAGGCGTACATTATATCCCGCATAGGTTAAGCCACCCCGCCTACTCGCTCGACGTGTCCCAATACCTGGCAGCGATATGTCAACAGCTACTTTCCACCGCTGGCACCAGGTTTTATCTGCGACGCTCGCGGAGCAACGTTGCGCCGACTTCAGCGATAGCCTGGAACCGGACAAGACCGTCGACAAGCTGCCGTTTTAACAAGCGATTACGCTCCTCGCAGCAGGAAAAAACACCGGCTAATCATTGTTGCCTTTGCGCCTGCAAGATCGACTTAACGTTTCACCGTCGCGTCGATTAAGTACGAGGCAATGGATCGGGGAAATCGTGGATCGAGAGCAGATTGCATTCTGCCTGTTGCAATCGACACGATCTGACTGTGTACAGTAACATCTCCGTAACTGTCGCAGAGGTCTCTGCCGTAACTGTCAGAATTTTATCACCACCTAGGGGATTCCCCTTGGAGCCATTGGTAAACACGTTCGACGACCGAAGGGTCCGAATATCGGTGAGACTCACACTGAGGTAAACGAAGCAAAAGATTGCAAGTTATCTTATCTTTTTTTTTAACTTTTACCATCATATTCATCTCATTTTACCACGTTTTTATTTCTAATTAAAATGACACCAAACACGATATAGTTACGATAATAATTACTTGTTTAATTCACGGTACAGTGGAGCCTCGATTATCCGAACGAAACTGTGGGACATGAGTTTGAAGGCTAATTGGACAGTTTCCTAGCTATAGTACTAGATTATAGATTTACTGATTCGTTCCATCATTCTGCATGTCACAATAAGTTATACAAAACGTCTGTAAACCCATGTATAAAAGGACCTCGGTCCGTACATAATAAATAATAATAATAATAATAATAATAATAATAATTTTTACATTAAGTAGCAGGCACTTATAAACAATAACATTAACAATACACTTCGATTTCCGATAGAAACAGCCGCTGAGAGCCAACTAGAGTTAACACCAAACCTACCACGATTTCAGATTTTTTATTCGACAATTATTGAAACTGGAAAGGTGTTTTCATGGGAATTGATTGAATATATTTTTTGACTCAAGTATATATCATAGTAAAAATTGCAGAAAATATAAATAAGTTTAATCTTGTTATTTTTATAATACCACACACATTAGTCACGTTTGGTGGTCGGTAGGTTTAGTGTTAAACATACTATTACTGTCACTGAGAAAGCCTAAGTATAGTCATGCCATCTCCGAGCAATAAATAAATTTATGAATGCACGTCATTTGTTTTCGAGAGGATGAACGCTTAGCGTGTGCTCGGCTAATAAAAGTGATTTCACAGAAATTGGAGTTGATCGGTTTGGCTCCTGAGTAGCTCGTATAACAGAGCGCGTAATAAATTGCACACATTCGTAGACGGACGTGTTGCCGAAGAGCGGAGATTGCGCGTCCCGTCATCCGGTGTACAGTTGTGGGAAATACCACTTCTCCGTACAGGCAATCGGCCATTCAAGGCTCATTAACTCGCGAGACGGCGAGTTATGTCGGATTATGTCGTTTCTTCGTGAACATAGTTTTACCGATGCACACAGGATGCATCGAAAATTCTTATATAAACTCGAACAGGACGCGTCTCCACGAGCAAATAGAGAAAGTACAGGTTCTCTGGGTGAAATAACTTGATTTTTTGTAATTCTCTGGTTTGTCGATGATTCTCTCGAAATTATTCGAGCACCCTTTAAAAAAGTATAACTTTTTTATAATTAAACGATTTTTTTAATCGAAATTTATAACTAACATAGATATACAAAACATATATTTTAAATTTTCTTTGAGGGCCCAAAAAAACAAAAAATGCCTTTTTTAGTTTTGCATGTTACCATGTAAATTATAATTTTAGAAAATCTTTTTTGCATATCATTTCATAAACCAATGCTTCTAATTGATTATAAAACATCAGGTCGTTTGGTACAATTATAACGGTTATTATAATAATGTTAACAAAATATTTTCTGTGTCAATAAATTTATTTACTAATAAAATTAAAGTTAATATTACAACTAGACTGCGGATCTTTATGCAAAATGAAGATATTCCACGTGAACTACAACAAACTGCGAAGTGAAATAGAAATTGATTTCCCTTCTTAATACGTTTCATATGTTGAAAATAATTCAACAATACTTTTAAATTCTTCTAATGTGTTTACTGTTTCAAATGATACCTACTCATTTTTGCCATAAATGCATAAAATCCGCTGTCTAATTGTAACATTATGTTAATAAAATAAAAATTTATTTTCATTTAACGTTTGAATCAAATCGATTATTTTCAAGTATATTTTATTTAAATTGAACTATTATTTATTTAAGTTTGCACTAGGCTCTTATACACTTGAAGATAAGAGAAAATTTTTTAACTACATGATCCTCATTCCAATGGAATATCGAACTGTTTTAACATTTTTTGAAAATTGTTTATAAACCGTAAATGCATAAAGAAAATTTTTTAGTGACGATCGTTTCTCGCTTGTAATTGCCAAAGATCGAAAATGGAACAAAACGATATCGGTCGATTCGTCTCGATTGAATGCGTTTATCTAGCACCAATAACAATCGATCAGCACGGTAAACGATAAATAAAAAACCAGGAAAGAAATACTCTGGGCGTGCCGCGCATAACAAGCTCGCAATTTTTCCCGCGAATTCCACGATGACTAACAACTACAGTTAAGAATCCAGTGCAACGTTCACCTAACCGCGCATACATGCATCGTTATACTTAACAGTTACTACAGGCACACTCCTAAGTTATCGTTTCCTCTGAAACCCCATAAACTTACGAGCGAAGCTATCGAACCCATAAATTCAAAAATTTACGAAACCTTGCACACGAGTAGAGGACGTTACACCTAATACAAACCTTCTCACATTAAAGGGGCGAAATCAGTCCTTGAAAAATTGCAATATTTTCGCGAAATATCTCAAGAACAACAAATGGTATTAAGAAAAAGTTGCAGCGGAAGTAGTATTAAGAAAAAATTTCTTAATGCACTTTTTTGGTGCTAATTCTCGCCTGGAAGGGGTGAAATCAACCCTTGAACAAATTTCAATATTTTCGCGAAATGTCTCAAGAACAAACGATATTAAAAGAAAGTTGAAACGAAAGTTGAATTGTATTATTGTATCTACCAAACTGCGTAGGAAAAAATGTTTTAAATAACTTCCTAAATTGAGAGCAAAGACATGCAGAATAATAATATCGATGACTTGAAGAGGGCAGTTTAACATCTTCAGACAGAGTCGGTCCGGAATTGTGCGAAACGGGGCGATAAAAATGGCGGCGGGCGACGCGATTTTCCCGTAAACCGAAACTAAAAGGAGCAGTTCCTGCGCAGAAACGTTGGACCACCTTACAGTTAGGCCAATCAGTTCGCCCACGCGCCGTTGAAATCTGAAAGGAATACCAGGCTCCGACTATACCAATACCGTTAAACGCGCTTTTTAGCTGGCGCCTTTTTTCTCCGGGGAACTATCCGAGACGTGTTGCTTTTAATTTGGCAGTGACGCAACTCGCGCGTCTGCCTCGCTCGTGTGGGCGTTCTCTCTATTAACTCGGTAAAACTACGTCCATATCTAACTGTAGACATCGCCACAACAGTGACGATGAACATGTACATTGTCAAGGCGACGTGATCGTGTCAATGGATGTGACAAGCGGTCGTGTTAAGCCACTTTGCAATGCGGTCTAGTTCATCGTAGTGAAATAGGGAGTCGTAAAATAACAGCTTGCCATTTAACTGAAGTATGTTTTGATAGGTGGACTTCGTACAGAGACAGATATTTAGACCATAGTTTATATACGGGGTGTCGAACGGAACGCAGTATGACAATATTAACAAACTACTATGTTGGAATAGAATTGTTTGTCGCGGAATTGTACTTCCTTGAACGAGTTGAATGCTGAGGTGATTTGCAATAATTTTTTCCTTTGCGAAAATGTTCTCCGCGGCTTCGTTACAGAGTTAATAGCGAAAAACACGGACCAATCAGAGCGCGGCTGCAGGGGACCGATTCCGGGTCGGCCAATGCCAACGCCCCGCTCGGTGGGACCTCTTGGTGGGCCGCAATCCGTCCGCTAGTAGCCGCGCTCTGATTTGTCCGTGTTTTTCGTTGATAACTCCGTAACCAAGTCACAGAGAACATTTCCGCAAAGGAAAAAGTTACTGCAAATCTCTTCAGGAATCCTGGGCATCTTTTAAAATGAGATTATTTGTCTTCATTCTTAAATAAAAGTTTTATATATAGACAAATGATTGTAATAATGACTATGTTGTTAGCGAAATAGACGAAATAAATTGTCAGACCAGGAAAGTTCGACGATTCCATTCCGGAACACCACGTACATCATCTCCATGAGTCACGAATATTAAGAAACAGAACAGTTTTACGCGTGAGTCATAAAGTAGCATGAGTCAAAATTGTGCTAATCCGCATCTCGTTTTACGACTGATAAATCAGATCAACTCTTCGCGGAGAAGCGTGCTCGACAAGACATTTTCGATCTGAGTTTACAACAATTTCAAATTTTATGGCGTAGAAAAGTTACTGTATTAGAAAAGTAAAAAATTGATCAGATTTCTCGAGAGTTTGGCACTTAACGTGCTAAGCAATTTATTTAATTCCCGATCGTCGATCTTCGGTGTTACAAATTCGGGAAATTGCAATCGTTAAGTAACTGTTCCACTATCCGAACGTTGATTAATTCGAACCTCTAGTGCATGAACAATATTGTGCACGGCGCGTCGACTTTTTGTCGCCTTCGGAGCCGGGGATGCCGTAAGATGCAAGATATCAGATCATGCTATACTCAATTAAAACCGAATGAATCGGTTTAGCGGGAGAAAGGGGTCGCGTGCACGTGTCCCGAGCACCTGTACGCAACGTGTCCGGCGAGCAAAGAAATGGCTCAGCATGCAATCTTTTGGCATAACAGAGCAGCGATAGTAACGATCTCCGCGGCAAAAAGCGTCGCGGCAAATGAGGGACACAGTGTATAGTGTATACCTGTCACTTGCACAAGCCCTCTCTGGAACTTTGATTGGACGATCGAGAGACGCCAGTTGTAAAACTTTTCCTGGCTGGTATGTCCAAATGTAAATGTACACATGATAGTTGGTGTCGGTGCTTGTGTACGAGGAGCTGGGGGACATGGAACAGGGAAGAGGGGGGATCAGCTATTATTCCACCGTCGCAATCTGTTTCTGGGTGCATGGGCAATTGTGATCGCAGGTAAAGCCCGCCGATCGCGATTGGCAGCTCTCTCTCTCGGTGGAAATTCTCCCACCCCCTGGCCAATACCCACCTTCATATCCCACCTGATCGTGTCCCCTCTTTCCAAAGAGACTCGCGATCGGGGATCGAGAATCGACGAACCCTCCTCCTATCGCCATATGCGCTAATTCGAATGAATATGGCTGCTTCGCCGAGACGATCTCGTTGGCTCACTCGAACCTCTTACGAGAGATGTTACCCCCGGAGGGTAATGTGTACTTGATGCAGTTTAATATTTATTTATGTGGAAGATATTTTAAGTTTAATATTTGTTTATATGGAAGACATTTAGTTATATGGAATTTTAATCCAATTATATATACAGCGTGTCCCGGGTTTTAATGGATAAACTTGGGGAGCATATCCTACAAGTGGAAATAAGAAAAAAATGTTGTTTGAAGTTTGCTCAGAAACGCTTTATTACAAAGTTATAAACAAATAAAGTTAGAATTGATGACGGTGGGGGGAGTTTACTTTTCTGAACATTGAACGGTCAAACGTGTTTATCGGATTATTTCAAAATGTCGCCCTTGGGCGCAAATACAAGCTTGACATCGATTTTTAATGGAGCTTATTACAGAATAGATCTCTTCCTTATTTTGTTCCATTTCAGCAACGGAGATATTAATCCGTTGCTTTAATTCTTCACACGAAGTAACTTCTGCACTGTATTCTATCTCTCAAAGTTCCCCATAAATAAAAATCGAGAGGAGTTAAATCGAGGGATCTTGGAGGCCATAGAAGTAAAATCCACCGTCATCAATTCTAACTTTATTTGTTTATAACTTCGTAATAAAGCGTTTCTGAGCAAACTTCACAAAAAAATGTTATCATTTTTTTCTTATTTCCACTTGTAGGATATGCTCTCCAAGCTTGTCCATTAAAACCCGGGACACCCTGTATATGTGGAAGTATTATTTTTTTATTTATATAGAAAATATTTTAAGTTTACTATTTATTTATATAGAATACAATCCTTTGTTTATACATATAGTACATCTATACTTAAATAAAATAAAGAGTAATGAAAGCTTCAAAATAAGTGCTGTGACTCACACGATTCATAACATTCACTTTAAATCGGAATAACCTTTTTATAAATGGATCGAACGATTTAAATTTTTCAAGTCAATACTTGGTTTAATGAAATAATTCTAGCATGACCGGTATTTCATGAAAGTTTAACGTAATTCCTCATTATTCAATGATTTGCAATGGATTTGACTTCCACCATTTGCACTAAACGGCTCCCATATGCCCGGCGACGGGATGTGGCAATCAAAGTGTTAACACAATAAACAAATAACAACGCGACGTTCTGGCAAGGAGATTTAATTTCTGAATGTAAAAAAATATGATTCGGTGTCATGTAACCAGTCGTTTCGACGATTTAAATTGCGGGAGAGTGACGTCGGCCATTTACGTAACGCACGCCGAGCAGCGTCCGGCGAAAAACCGTAAGAATTTAGGAATAAATAAACGCATAACTGGTAGAGACGCGCGCGAGTCGCGAGCGTGGGTGCCAGTATTTTCGTTCTAACCTAATTCAGTAGTTCTAGGGTTACATGGTGGCTTCCTAAATATAAAATCTAGCGCGCGGTTCGCCGTAAAATGTACGAGGGCGTGCGCGCAAGCATTTTTTACTAGGAACAATGGACATTCAGTGGAGCAGCATTTCTCAACCGTTCTGTTATGCTTGCTGGTACCTTTGAAACGGATGGAGCCGTTCGCCATTTTCCTTTCATGCTGCTAATTCTTGCGAAATTTCAAAATGGAGTCGCCAGCGATACCGATCGAACAGGATTGTTTCAAACAATTTAGCAGATGTATCAGAAGGTGCAAGTCTCGAGGATATGTCTGCTAAATTAAACAATTATTCAGCGTCATATACACAATTTATAATATATGCATCGTGATAGATCGGTTACAGAAGCATTCGAGCGCAAATTTACAGGTTTTTCACCGATTGTTTCGGACAATATAGCGGGTACGTAGCAGGAGGAAAGATCCAAGACTCTTTGCAGTCGGCAATTAATTAACGAAGTATGTATTTTGGAAAAAGTTGTCGGATCGGTCATTAAAACGGCGGCGCGGCGCGGCGAGGGCAATGAAAATATGGTTTACGAAAGAGTCAATTAACGCAGAAGTGAAATGTCCGATTGATTTAAACGACATTCTTCCCCTCCCCGTTTGAACCAACAAGCACAGGGCGAGAGGAGGAGGAGGAGGAGGAGTGGGGGAGGGGTGGGTTACAGAAAAATCGTTGCGCATTACCATAAGAGGCGTACGTAAAAAGCAGCTGAAATCAGGATGTAGTTGTCGAATATAAAACTAGTTCTGCCCACGTAATTACGGATCGATCGCGGGATCGATAAGCAAATGAGTTCGCCGAGACGAGTTCTCTTAATTAAAAATGATGGAACGATGTTTTCGAGACAGGTCCCGAGATAAATATGCGTGGCGTGCCAATGGCATCGATCACCCGGTTGGTTCGTAAATGGATCTCTCGTTGCGCGCGCGTACCTACCTCATTATTCCGGCGAGCCTGAAACAACATTTCACCTATGCAAACTGGGCCCCTCCACGTCGAAAGAAAGCCCGCAATTAGAGGTGGTATCGCGAACAAACGGGGACTACCGCGTCATTAATCAAAACGAGACAGAAACAATTTAAGAAGCTACCCCGGCAAGGACTCCGCTCGCGTTCCTCCTCGGGTACGCTCTGCTTCCTCGCGAACGATTAGGTTCCACGCTCGAAATCGCCGCCGTTCATCCACTGACCGGTCCCGAATCGTTTTTTTTAAATTATTAGTATCATAAATTACAGTATCACGATTATGTGCAGGATGAGTCACGTAACTGTACCTAAATTTACTCGTAAACTACTTGTTATATAAAGTACATCGAGCAGTGTGTACAACGCGATCTGCCGGCAGATTGGCGAACAGATGGATATGGAATTGGTGCGAACGTTGCGCGGCCCTCTGCCGCCAATCTGTCGCCAATGTGGCGGCAGTTTGTTTACCGGGAACACGATTGAACATGCATTTGCCGTTCGAATATTTTTTGAACTGCTTTTTGCCCCTCACTGTTTACGAGCGAATTTACATGGTCGAGTGACTCACCCCTCGAGATTGCGCAACAGCGATCCCTCCTTCGCGATAACAGCATCGCAGTTAGACATCGATCCATCATTCGCCACACAGCGAGGAGTTTCGCTGTGTCGAGCGAGCGTAGTCCAAGTGAGGCCGACCACATCGAAAATACCTCTGAAACAGGTGTGCTGCTCTTGGAAATAGAATAGGCGAGTCCGCGAATTGGCGTGAGACGTCTGGCGGCTCTGTCACGGCGGGCCAGGATCTCTGCGAGGACAAAAATGACTTGCGCAATTGGAACCCGCCTTTTCGAAATTTCTCGCCGGAATACAATGGCGTGTTGGACGACGATGTATCGGTCGCGGGTGGGCGAACTCGTTACGACGCGACGTCTCATTAGTCAATGTTCGAACGGTCCGAGAAATAAAACGAAATTATGTCGCAGACCCAAGGTCGCGAAACAAACGGCCCTGTGGCACACGGATACGCATAGAAGGAACAAGATTTTTGTTCGGGTCCGTTCTCTCTGACGTGGTACAGATTTCTTTCGATACGAGACGACGTTCTTTCCGCAACAAGAAAATGCCCCCTCTTCTTCTTTCGAAATCATCTCATAAACTCCAACTCGAAGACAATGCCGAATAGGTACCCTCATCCGAAATAGGGCTGTTACTTTCCCGAAGCTTCGAAACTTCGATTCTCATCACTAGACTGCGGATCTTCATGCATTTCTAGCAAAATTGAGTAGATGGAACACGAGATTGTCGAAAAATTTTTAAAATTCAAGATGTCAATATATGATTTCTTCTCCATCAAAATCATTAATGGAAGAAATAACATTTAATTTAATTTCTATTTCTTAATTTTTATTTTGCATAGAGGTCCGCAGTCTACTCATCACCTTCGAAGGAAAGTAACAGCCCTAATCCGAAATACAGCGAAAACCACCGCCGGGCCGTCGCCTATAAGACAAGAACAGGTGTGGGAGAGAGCCAAAGATATGTGAGCACTGGAGTAATGCGAGTAGCGGGTCGCAGTGCTCACCATTCTTTGGCCAGTAAGGGGTGAACCGGGTCTCAATTTTGAGTCCTGGACTGTTAGGTTTTTTTAGTGGGTATGGGCCACCTTCCCCACCGACAATCATCTTTAGGGAGGATGATAGTGCGTAAATGCATTTTTTCCTAACAGTCCTTAAACTTAAAAAAAGCCGTCGCCTTATATCGAAAGAAAACTGTATTGATAAGAAAATGTCATGTAATTTTGAATACACTTTTTTGAAGTGATCGAGAAGGCTGCTTGTAGGGGTGTGCGGGATCCCGTCGGGTCGGGAAATTCCCGAGAAAACTCTTGGGAAAATTTCGGGATTCCCGGATATTTTCGGGATTTCGTCCCGATCCCGCGGGAAATTCCCGATCCGACGGGATCCCGCACACCCCTAGCTGCTTGGTACCAATTGCTTGAAGCAGACAATTTTTATGCATTTGTTATAAGCTTTTTTGCATAGTCTATTTATTAATTTTGATTCGAGGCCAAAGAGCCTCGAATTACGGGATTCCGTTGGAATCGCAGACGCTGATATTTACGCGGCAATTAATAACCATTTATTGACTCGACCGTTACTCCCACGCGATGCTCAAGGTATTCCCAGATGACACGCTGTGATTTACGGACCGGCTGGCTTTGTTTAATAACGCTCCGCGTATGAAAGGTACCCGGAAGATCCTCCTCTGATGGGAAGATATCGAGGGGTTCTGCCATTTGGAATCGCGTTGCTCCTCAGATAGACATAGCGGCCGGCCGGTACCGTTGTGGCGTTGTTCTCCCAAAACCAGAAGTACCTAACACCAGCTGCACGCACTCTCCGACCAGACGTATCCTGGCGAACGAATCGAACGAAACATTCTCGAACCGTGCATCGACTTTCGGTCCCTAACAGTAAACTAAAGATGGATACGACAATTGCATGGTTTCTGCTATCCTCTCTGCTGCATCTGCTTGGACGAAACACAAGTTTTTCCTTTGGTATTGTAAGACAGGAGAACTAAATATATAAACTTTTAAATATATTCTATTTTATTAAATATATATTTTAAATATATTTTTCACTAATAATTTCAATGTAGCGAAAATAATATATTTATTCTCTTAAAGTCTTCTAATCTTCTCACTGTTACAACCGGACGGCGCGCGCTGGCTGGGTCTGTTTTGACCCAGTGCATACAAAGTTAATTACTTAGTTTCTGGCAATTAAATGATATGTTCATCCACTCGTTTAATGCAAGATTTAGTAGAACCTTCATTATTCGAACACTCGCGTGTTCCACTGACTAGTTCGGATAACCGAGGTTTCACTAAATCGTGGATTAAACGAGTAACCGTTGTTCAAATTGTATCGTGTTTCGTGTCATTTTAACCAGAAAAGCGTCACTAATGTGTTGATGAAAGTTTCGTAAAAAAATAATTTGAAACAAACAAGCTATCACTGTATTAAACATGCACAGACTACTTTCCACCAACTTTCGCTGAAGATTATTATACAATAATAAGGTCATCTTCATACCTCGCTAATAAAAACTTCATTATCACATTGTATGTCTGATTTCAACTGATTTGATGTCGAATGACTTTCGTTCGAAAATCGTTTGTATGTAACGGATAGTACAATTAAGTGAGTCACCCTGTACACACAGGTAAACTGTGAAAAAACTGGAAGGTAGAACCTCGCGCACATTTTAATATCGCGATGGACATTATTCCCCGTACAACTGCGACAAAGTTTATTTCTGGATATTCGCATGGAGAGGACCTTGATACTGGGAACAAAGCAATATTCATGAAGCGATTATTGTAACGTGCTATTAACGAATATAATTATACTGAATGAATCATAGAGTATGTCGTCACACAAAGAGGTCCTTGATAGGGGTATGAACAGAATAAACAGAAATAGAGTAGAAACCATAATATCCATATATGGATGTGGGTCGTATCAACCAACGGTTTTATAAATTAACGAGTTGCAATTAACGTAGTGGGCGTTTACGTTGGTAAATTAATATTAGTGCATCTTGTGGTAAATAGCTTTTTATGAATCCCGATATACATGTTGCTTTATTTATTTAATGGCTAAGCTGGACAGCGATAAAAAAATCACAATTTAAAAGATTCGTCTGGAATATGCTAGAATGCACTCGAATATACCAAAATGTACTAAAATATACTACGCTATACAACAATATAGTAAAATATACTAAAATATACTAGAAAACACTAGAATATACTAAGATATACTAGAATATACTTCAATATACTGGAATGTAGTAAAATTTACTATAATATACAGTTATTATATACGCTCTGAAAATTTCATTGGAATTGGTTAATTGGTTTACGAGTTATAAACGATCAAAAGTGGTAAAAAGGCCGAAAATCTTGACACATTGCAATTTTTACCACTTTTAATCGTTTATAACTCGTAAACCAATAAACCAATTTCAATGAAATTTTCGGAGTGTATATAATTTATACAAGTTGACCAAACACATCTTTTAAATTTTCATTATTAGCCCAGCTAAAAAGGTCGTAAAAATCAATTTTTATTATTGTTTTTCACAATTCCGACCAAATGCATTTTTTCAACATATTTTTTATACGTCATTTACTAAACTAATTCTTCTAGTCTTACAGACAAATTGAAGTCGTTTGGTCCATTCATAAAAAAGCTATTCCGATTTAAAGTGTGTGTGATCAGTTTTGCTCCTAACTGTACGTGCAATATACTGGAATATACTAGAATTTACTATAACATACTGGAATATACTGGAATATAGTAAAGTATAGTAGAAAACACTAGAATGTACTAAAATATACTAATAACGATTTAAAACGTGGTTTAAGAATGATGTAAAAAATGATTTTAAACTATTATAAGACAGCGACGCGACGAAAAACGTCGTGTAAAAAAGTCCCGGTGAATACGGAGTCGATTCGTTCGGTGTCCAAATACGGAGAAAACGAGTCGACGAATTATCGGAGCCTAACGACACGGGGAACAACCTTTAAAAAGACGAGCGACCGGCTCGTCCCATTGAGAGGAAGTCAGACTGGTTCACCGGTTCTTCTTCGCCTTCATTCATCAAACATCGTATTCCAGCAGCACGTCGTCAACCCGGACATTATTCAGCCGCGTTTTTCGATGATAATAGCTGGCTCTACAAATAAGATCTTCGACGAGAAACCCGGCGACGGACAGTGCCTCCTCGTACATTCCTAGAAGAGAACACCGACGCCAGAGAACCTCGTAAACATTCCTACGCTTCTTCTGCGCGATCTCAACGCGCACACCTTTCAAAGAAGTTTGTTATATACTGGACAACGCGTTTCGAATGCTTCCAGCCCAGAAAGAAAAATATACGGTGATTTAACGAGTCGACGAAAAAACAGATTCGGAATCTCCCAGTCCGCGGAAGATGTAACTATCCCTCCTTCGATAATGGACAATGCGTGGTACATTTCTCGAACACCACCTCCGATTATCCGAACACGTCTGAATTAGGGTAAACTATTGCTGGCACTGCAGTAGTTATTGGAACTTTTGATTTAAACGGCAACTGATATAAAAAACATTTTATATTGCTTGTTATTTATTATAGTTCAAAGCAACGTTGTAAGTTTTCATAACAGAGTTCCACATATAACTGTCAGCAACGCTGGTACATCCAGTAAGACCGACGGATGACCACAGTGCAGTAAGTATTTACTACAGATGTAATAAGTGCATATATGTTTAATTATAAAACAAATAGCCTGTTTAACGTATACTTTTTACTGTGCCATTAACTGTACTATTTGTCTTACGATTGTTATTCACTGAATATATTTTATAATAAAAGATTTACGACTCGTGAAACTGTTCGATTTTGCTGAAAAATCTCTATTAGCTTACAATAATAGCAAGTTAAGCTCGTTTCAACATTTCAAAAAAAGATAAAAAGATTTTTACTATGGTTTTGGCTTGGGGTGCCAATCATTGTACAGTTTACCCTAATCCAACAAACTTCAAATTTAATTAGCACACTCTTCTTGTACTTGTCCCAATTACTGTGCAGTTAAGCTAACTCGTGAATTCATGAATTAATTAATTATTTAATCTCATCTGTCCAAAAGTGTAATGTTACACTTGTTGCTCCGGGTCCAAATAGAACCAGGCACCGCCCGAATGAATTTTAATGAAATTTTCACGATCTCCACAATTCAAGAACAAACTCAGTTTACAAAAATCATGTTCTATAATTGGGTACACCGATGAAATAGTTGGAATAGTACGAAGACGACTCGCAACGATTCGTTCGTATAATTAGCTGCAATTTGCAGAAGAGAAAGTTACGTATCGCGCGGATTGAACGGGTCGAATTGTCGCGAATCATCATTCCCGTTTAACGATTCAATAAAATCCCAACCACCGTGCGCTTCATTACCCCGGTGTCCCAAGATTGCGAGTGTTCAGGTGCATTCCACTAGGTATAAAGTCCTACGGCTATAAACAGAAAACACTATAACATCTCGCCGATCCCTCCACGTTTTACTCTTCGTGAGTTTTACAGCAACTACGTCTCAATTAATTTTTTTCGGAGTATGAATCCATGTAAAGAACCAAGTAGACCGTGGATTTATCAACAATATTTTCAAAAGAAGAAATTGGGTAAAGATTTTCTTATTGAAACCGAATAGAATCTTAGGGGGTTGGGGGTAATTAAAGAGTCTTGCCTCTTACTGTATTGTCGCGTGTTTTACAGCGAAAATTTAAAAAATGTTACAATATATGTTACACTAAACAATTTATAAAATGAAATTAAAATAAATTGTAGCATATTATACTTCATGTCAGAATAAAAAATTTATAAAATAGAATTTAACCCCTTGCCCTACGATTTATTTTACGGTTTCAGTGATTAGAACTTTCTTTGTAGTTCGCATTTTCCTGGAAGAGGAGAAAATTTATATGTATTGTATGCCGATATGTTCTCCAATAACTATACATTAACAAAACCAAAATAGAATTTCATTTCGGTCTAAAGGAGATTAATAACATACATATTTATTAGACTCTGTTGAAAATCTCGAGTCTTCATCACGAGTCTGACACGATATCGTAGGACAAGGAGTAAAAATGAATTCTAGAATTGCTAAAATCGTGAACATCACAAAAGTCTCCTAAAACCGTGAACATCGCAGAAGTCTGCCAAAATCGTGAACATCACAGGAGACTTCTAAAACCATGAACATCGCAGAAGACTGCTAAAATCGTGAACATAGTAGAAGTCTGCCAAAATCGTGAACATAGCAGAAGTCTGCCAAAATCGTGAACATCGCTGAAGACTGCTAAAATCGTGAACATCGCAGAAGACTGCTAAAATCGTGAACATCGCAGAAGACTGCTAAAATCGTGAACATCGCAGAAGACTTCTAAAACCATGAACATCGCGGAAGTCTGCTAAAATCGTGAACATCGCAGACGACTGCTAAAATCGCTTTCTCCAAGTTCGCGATCGACAGAGACATCGAGACCGCGAGGTACCAGCATTGAGACGAATCTATCGGTGGATCATGGATCGTAGATCGCAGCGCGTTTCCAATAACGCGGCGAACATGACCAGTCCGGCGAATCTGGTCGTCTGTAATTCCACCCACGCGCTCCGCGTCTCTTACGGTCCATTCATCAAACCGGGCGAGTACTTAAGTTTCGCTCGCAACCGGGAAAAGATGGACGCGCGCCTGCGCTGCGTGCGCCTCTCGAAGTGGAAACGATCTTATATGAATACGTACGTGGCCGCCACATAAGCAGCCCTTATTCCTTATAAGACGAGCCTCCCAGACGGAGAAGAAGAAAGCTCGAGATAGCAGCTCGATAGAAAACGATCCAACTGCGCCTTTGTTTATTTTCTCTGACGCGTGTACCGGGTGCACCTTTCCACACTCATCGGTGGACACAATCTCCTTGCTGAACATCAATTTTATTTCCATACATGTGAACATTTCCGAACCAACTTATAATCTAACTATATAACTAAAACTATATAATCTTTTTAAAAAGGAATTGTTTATAATTATTTCTTTATGACGCCTTTACCAACATATTCGCGACATTTTTCTGACTAAAACGATACCAAACACGAAACAATTCGTGTCGTAGGTACTTCTGTAATTCGCGATACAGTAAAACCTCGATTATCCGAACCGAGGAATTTAAAACCGCTGCAACTCCGTGAGAAAAAATCGGAGGATGTTCTACGTGGGCTCGTTTTGAAGCTTGAAACCTCTACTTTTGACATGCCTGAATTTCTTTTACATAGTTTCTGCAAATTAAAAAACTGTCTGGATTTGAGCGAAAAATTTGAGGGATGTATTTGAAAATGCATCCTCGAGAAATCGTGAATTTTTCAATGTTTGGAAATGGCAACAGAGATTGTGTAGGAGTCGTTTATTTCAAGAGTCACCGTGTATAGGCATAGTTTATCTTCGCCGTTGCGAGCACAATGATTTTATCTGACCGCGGGTATCGTGATTTACGAGGCACTGGTTCTCGATTGTCAATGCTGAGGAACTCCGTTTGTCACGCCGCCATTTTCACGAGGAAGCTACTACTGGCACACGACAGTGATCCGTGACAAAGGTCACGGCACAATTGATCCTTGAAGTGCCTGGCTGAATTTTAATTAACACGTCCAAGATGGTTCTCCTATTCACGGGGAACTGAATGATGTTATACGTCAAAATAGCGGATTGTCGCAATGCTGTCATTGCGGTAAAATATTATTCACTACTGCCGTTTTGTTAGCGAACGGCGCTTGACAGGTAAATAATTTCATCAACCGTTATTACCGGTTTGCAAAATTTTACGGGTTTTCATCGATTTATTAAGATACCTGTGTCGATGTCAATGAAATTTTAGTTTCTGATTGTGTTTTGTCTAGTTCACTTGTTGTCGACAAGAAATCTCTCCTTTCATTAATGTTTATAAAAAAATAGGAATGCAAGAAAATGTCGAATTCTACCCGATCTCTAATCCGACACGTTCGTGCAATTTTTTAGACATCAAATGCTAAAAATTGTAATTCGCTTATCGTGGACTGCAATCAACGACGAAGCGATGCACGAAGAAAACTCAGCTCGTTAAAAAGACTGCAGAAAGAAAATCATAACAGCCGAGGAGTCCGTGATCTAGATTATAATTGCCCGAAGAATGGTTTTATTTCTCACGGCGTTCGTTTTATTTGTAACGCCCTCGATCCACACTTAATTGCACCTCGAGGATGAAATATCTGCATAATCTGCATACATCGCGACTCGTAGTGCGTGCACGTTGCTTCAAGGATCGTGATCCGCGTTAGATGTTGCACGGAGTCGAGTAGAAAGTGATAATTTATGGTGATTGACTCTTTGAACGCGCAGTTCCACTTCACCCCGGAGTCTAGAGAAAAGAAAGTTATGTATTGGTCGGTCGTCAACTATGCGCGTCTGATATACTATACCTACGTGGGTACCCCCTCCACCATGACCAAACCATTCTTTTTTATTTCGTTATTTCAGATTGCATCTTTCCATTAATTCTAACTCGCTGTCAAATTCATCCTTCTATTGCGATTATAAATCTTGATCGTCTAATTATTATGTTCCTTGAAAGAATGTGTGGATACTAAGCTCTCTTATACGAACAGACCTTCTCTGCGTATACAGTTGAAATTTCTATCGCTATTCAAAAATTGCTAATCATTCGTTTAATCTCAGTGTCGTATACAAAGATCGCCGGTAGTTAAACAACAACGGACGGCCATGATTTCCCACAGTCGCCTATTGCATAGATCTGCAAGAATGCCTGGACGACACACGCAAAAGGGAACATTAGAAATCTTTCGTCTCGTAGAGGCAGCCTGGCTCGATTGTCACGCCTACTGGAACATAGTCTTACCAATCATCTAGAAACACGTCCACCTCCAACGTATGAAACCTACCATTAAGGCGATCTCGACGGTGAAAACACATTTTACACTTGACGCGAATGTGTAAAATGATTGAACATTGCCTACGGTCGAAATATACTGTTATTACGTTGCTGGAATATTAATTAGCAAGACCTTTGGGTCTCCATGCATACATTGCGTGTGCAAGCTTCGAGAATATTAAGAAACGCGCACATTGATTAAACATAAATTAGCTGTGTATTTATTTTGCTTTTACGCCAAGAAATATTTTAACACTAACCACCGCTGGGAAAATTATTGAACAAGCGATTAATTTATGCGAAATTCTTCTTCGCAAACCTGTCTGTTCATTACTTACATGGAGTCCGAAAAATTTGTAAATATTTATACTCCAGGTCACGCAGAGGTCATGACATTGTAGGTCGTTGGTGACGTCCTGACCTCAGCAATCATCTTACCAATTAAATTATGGTAGTTATTAGTTAGTACACGTACAAAAAAACATCCATGACCTTGAAAACACGAAAAATGACCTTGATTCTATTCGAAACAAATGTCGTTTTGAGATGTCACCTTGTAACATAGTGGGACACTTGAAGACTGCAATACTATTTCTTGTTCAAAACGCTCAACAACATTAGCATTCGAAAAACGGACATTGCACATGCAACAACCTACTAGAATTACCGTATCAAGCTTAGCGTGAAGAGGTCATCATAAATGTCGGTTTTCTGATCAATAAGAATTACGTTCGTTCACTGAACAGGTCTCGATTAGTCTCGTCCGCCCGACTGCTTCCATTTTCATAAGGACACGATTCCTCCAGCTGCCGTGATTGGAAGCTAATCGCAAGCGATCGAAGCTCACCGATCACGGGGGCCGGACGAAAGCTCCCGTCGAGTCGACAGCTCCGATAAATCCAGGTGCATCTGATGCAACCGTCGCGACGCGTCTGAAACGAGCGCATTGTTCCTGTGAACACGGTCGCGCGTAACATCGCCGGCCGGCTCCTTCATAGAAACAGAAACAAAACCAGAAGGCGGAGGCAGGCGAGCAGTGCATGAGCAGTGTGCGAGCACGAGCACGAGGAAAGGCGACCACATGAATGGAGGTCCCATTCATGCGTGGCTCTCTAACCCCCTTCCTTCAACCCCCTCGCGCCGTCTCCATGGGATCTCGTCGGGTACGAACGACACGACTATGCGACGCACATACATCCACGTGCACGTATACAGACAGGGAACAGAAAGAGACGATGTCGGCGGCCACGTGCACACACCGGCAGCAAAACGAAGCGCCGTGACACACGTGACCGCCATTGTCGATCGCGAGGAAGAACCGGGAGCGCCGCCGCCGCGCCGCGCCGCTGCGCGTTAGTCTTCGGGTTTTTGCAACGGGGAACAGAGGACACTGATAGCATACTCGTTCCTGGTGCTCTAAGTGGTACCCTCGGGGGCACCGATGCCCCCAGGAATCTCATTCATTCCCTCGGTCACGTAACCGAGATTAGGCGCGTTTGGCGCCGATGTTTTTGACGACTGCCGGACGTCGCCGACCTCTCTTCTCTCATGTCTCGCCGCGGCCCGACGCGAGACTAGGGATATCGCGAATTCATGCATCATGGAGTACCATCTCTATACCTAGAGACTCGGTGCAATAGAATTCTGGATGGATACCTGCGGCGCTCGATTTTAATTAATGCGATCACCAGCAACATTCGACTTTACCTTTCTTCGTCTAATTATCGGATTATTCAAGTTACCGAGATTTAGGTGGTTGGTACCTGGGTTGAGACCCGAAAATTCATGATACTTGGGACCCGAAGTCATAGGTTTTCGGGTTCCCGGCCCGACCCAACTTCGACTTCGGGTACCCGTCCATCACTACCGAAATTGTTGTTGCTGTGATACACATACACATGTGCTTGAAACTCTACAATGGCTTTCGACGACGACTGCGATTCGAATGCAGTGGAATTGCATCATTCGAATCGTTTCTGAATTATTTATTACCGATCTCCGTTCCCATTGATCTGAATCTTATCAAATGATATTATGCGGACTGTTTAAACGAACACGACGACTTTGAATCGCAAGTAGCGACAACTTCTTTATCCATTGATTTATGGAAAATACCATATCGACCTAGATTCTGGCAACGGTGAACACGCATTCGTTAAAAACATAATTGAATTCATATCAATCGATAAGATGTTTTGTGCTGTTGAACGGAAGCGAAGTTACCTTCAAGTGGATATACTTGCATCAGAAATGAAATAAGCGTCTTGCAATTCACGAACAAACCTTTTGCATAAAGATCCGGAGTCAACACAAGGAAATTAATAATATAAATTTTTCGTACATCCTGCTCGAAATCTTTATCACAAGTCCAGAGTCGCCAGATTAAGACTTATCCTCCCCACTCTATCTTGCTCGGTACTGGCAGATAAGGGATAACTCCTCCCCTCATCTGGCGACTCTGCACAAGACTGAAGGTTATAGTACAAGGGGTAAATATTTCTTCTCCATTGTGGTTTAACTAGAATCAAGGGATAAGTGGCAGCCATTGGTCGCTTCCCCTATATTCCTCGGACAATTATCCGCGTCTTCGTTCATTCGACTTCGTTATCCCATTTCCTTCGTTATGAGGTATCGGCAGGACGACGCTGGGCATGCTCCGGAAATGCATGACAAACAACCATGAGCGAACAGATGGAAAGAGAAACGCATAAACCGCGTAATGCACTTCGATCTGGACTGGCTGACAACGGGCCGGGACTTAACGAGTCCCAACAGCTAACCAGTTCCCGGGGAGCGTTCTCAGAAAAGGAGGACTCCTGTCTCATTGATCGGCTACGAGGAAGAGGAGTCCTGTCCCATTCATCGTAGTCCCATCACGCTTGACGGCGGTCTAGGATTTTAAGTACAGTAAGAACGCGGCGGCCGAAGACTGGCAGCGTCCCAATGGGAAATAAAGAACACGTTTCTTCCTCCTCCCGAGGAAAGAGTATAACAAGAATGTCATAAGCGGCGAGGCGCGTTTTCTGTCCTCGTAACGAGCGCCGGCTGCAATCACGGTACTAATGGAAACGCGTCCTCTATATGGCGAAATAAAATTATCGTTAATAACATCGGATTAAAATATCATCGCCGCGACGATACCACTATCTCCTGGTTACAACTCTGCTGCTACGCGCTGACTGCGGGGACGCGTTGTGCCACGATTTTCTTGTACAGAACATAAGTGCATTCCTCGTCGCTTGTACTTTCGATGAACGACTGCCGGTTATTTACGCAAATTTATGGGCTCTGCCGATGCCGGACTAGATTGAGCAACGGAATGGCAGCTTAGAACAGTGCTTCTTGGGTAAACCGTAAAAGTCAGCAGAGTACAAGATGGCCGTCGAGACGAAATAATCGCGCATCCTCGTTTTGTTAACACCAAACCTACGAAGCTTTGCAAGTAGCCGGTACTTGATGCATTATAAAAATAACAAGATTAAATCTATTTGAACTTTGTTATAAATATACATATTTATTTAATCATTTACCTCGAAACTTCCTCCCCTCAATCGGTGCTCCCTCCCCTCATCTGGCGACACTGACAAGGGAAGGACCCCGAGTGTCCGTCTTCGATTTTGATAATCTTTTGTGAGACGATGGTATATGGATCCCTAATGATGTCTGCAAAATATTAGGTGTAGTTACTCAATAGTTTTAAAGATATAAACAATTGAACTTTGCACGGCTAATGGAACTTCGAAAACTTGATATCTTTATATCTTTAAAACTATTGAGTAACTACACCTAATATTTTACAGACATCATTAGGGATCCATATACCATCGTCTCACAAAAGATTATCAAAATCGAAGTCGGATACTTCGGACAAGTTCTTCCCTTGTACTCTAATAATTTATTTATCGATTTATACAGAGATACATTATTAGTAAATTACATAGAATATTTTACATCAACGGAACTCCGGAAGATATTTATGTAGCTAGGTGGACCACCCTTAAGGGTTGAAGTGATAAATTTTGGAATCTCGGCCTCCGCTATTGGACTATGAAGATAGTGAAGCTCGTCCGATCGGAAATAGCGCGACTCGGTCATTAATTTGTTTACAGCGGTGCAGGATTTTCGTAATCATCGAGCGCATTGTGCACGACCACGCGTGTTCGCTGGCATGTTCGGCCATGTACGTTCGTACGGTTCTTGTATCCATTCCGGAGAAATAATCACCGTCCGACGTGTGATTAATAACTCGACTAGTTTCTTGTCGGTCAGCCATTTTCATCGTTGTTCGAGCGCGGACCGTTTAGCACGCCGGGATAAGGGAACGCGTGGGCTTATCTGGACCGTCGTCTTCCATTCAGAGGCGGGCACAATGGCATTGAACGATCCTCGCAATCAATTAAATATCGCCGGAATAAATATGAGTTAACGAACGCCAGGCGTATCGCGCGGGGCACGGCACCGTTGATCGCGATCTCCCGATCCGGATTAATAAATCGCGTCCGTTGTCACGGGCCATAACGCCGAATTGATTGCTCTCAAAATCGTGCCGTTCCAAAAGCGATCGCATTGAAAGAACACCTCGGTATAATTGGCTCTGATAAATTACGTTTGCCCAACGCGGCGAGACTTATTATTACACGCCGCCCTTTATTTATACTCTTTCATCGGGCGAGATTCGATCGGTCGCTGAAAATGTCTGGACCAAGTCGACGAACACCTGTTTCAAATAACCTTAACCCCTAAACCCGCAGCTAGTTTGAATTCGAATTTTCTAGTAGTTCATTTCAGATCAACATCCGGTTTATTCAATCAAATGTGCATACATACTTCTACAGTTTCGAGAAGTTTGAACCATCATGGTGCTTGTCAAGATCGCTCGACTTTACACGCGTGTAACTTTTAAATGAGTGAACTCCGCGCTTTAGAATTTGCATTTTTGGAGTTTTCTCGTCAAAATCTACAGGATTGTACGAAAAAAAGTGCAACATTTTTGGTCCCTGAAAGAGAAGTTTAACCGTCCTTTTAAGCAATTTTCTTGATCGCGTTATACATAATAGCGACACATGTTACAATATACGCTGCTTATTCATTATTTCAACCTGCGCAGAAATGAAATAAGAGGGAAACCTGGAACTTTTTCGTTCTCAGATTTCACACTTCGAGATAATAACAATGTTTTGATGGATGGTTGTCCGATTTAATCTCGGCAACGTGTCTCGAACGGATGAGAAAAATCGCACGGCGGAGGGGAGCGAAGGTGGGAAATAATTACACGTTCACTTTTGACATTTGAGTTGTTCGAGCGTTGATTATATGCTTGTCAATCTTTATTCGTTGCATGGGAGCTATCGATTCTCGTGCGGAGCCGTTGCTCACGCAAGCGCGCACGTAATCGCATTAAAATGCTTTCTTTGGAATGAATCGTTTGCGTTCTGTAGACAATGCCATCGGAACACCTCGCAACATCACTTTGTGTAAGCCCTCTTGGTGCTACGAACAAACTACCATGTTCTCTGGAGACTCGATATTCTTTTTATCTGTATTCGCACTAACTTGCAATTAAGCCTGATTTGCATGTCTTACTCAAAAGTATCCAAAACTACACGTTGAAAAATTACAGGCTCGCATTCGTTTCACTAAAATATACCTAAACCGCCCACACAAACTCGCAAATCCAAATATGAATGGAAACACTGTGGGAAACCATCGGGCGATGCTAATCGATGCGTATTCTCGTTCCGTTGTCTTCTTGACACACATAATAAGGCGCGCACACTCGCATAATTCCTCCATAAATTACCGGCCGGATATATTCTAATTCTGCCGCGTGGGTAAACGGTTTATTATTGCAACTCTGCGACTTATGTTAACGCGAAGAAGCTTCGGCAGAGTATCATCGGGCCGAGAGCAACCTCGGGTTACGCTCGGCCCTGGAAACTTTTGATGCCATATCATATGGGACATGCCCGAGCTCGGAATAATTTATGAGAGCTTTCTTAAAACGATCCCGGATTCCAGCTGGTGAAGTGTGCGTATAAACGAGGATTGATTGCATCCTGAGCGTCTCTCTCTCTCTCTCCCTCTCGGCGCGAGAGCGCACGCACCTGAGGAACTCAAGGAACGAACCCGAGGAGATTGTTTAAAGGCCCAGCCACGATGATTACCGGGCCCGATTGGTTCTCGGGGCGTGCGAAACGATTATTTAAATGTCACACGCATGAACCGACACTTTACCGGCGGCTACACCGGTTTCAGGAACCGGCACTCCATAATTGTCACCTGGCCAATTGTCGCCGAGAATTGAAGCGTTCGAGCTCGAAATAATCGACCGTGAACGAGAAAACATCGACTGGCTTTGCTGATACTACGTCCTATGACTGAAACATTGAAATAATTACTGCTCGTACAGTTGTAGAATTTCATTTCAACCTGTTCTTTTTATAGTTTTCCAGAACTGTCCGAGTTCACAGATTCTGGCGATTAGCTCGTAGTCTAGTAATTATTAGACTGTAAAATTCATGCACAATAAAAATTTTTCAATTATTTTAATATTCCTACTGTTTCAAATTGCAGCCACTCATTTTCAGTGTCACCAGATGAGGGGAACAAGTTATCCTCTTTCTGCCACCACCGAATTAATCACGTGAAACGCGTCACGTGACCGGGCGGAAGCGTGGGGGATAAAATCTCCAAGCAAATTCTAATTTTCCAATTACCCAATCTGAATTATTTGCTCTCCGCTTCTACGCCGATAATAACTAAATTCGTTGCTGTCCCAGACGGTGACAATGAGATATTAAAAATTGACTCATGCCGGAAGATCTCGATTTATCTCGAAAACGAGGAATTCCCAGCCAGCAATCGACCCTGTATCGAACCGACGCGACGTTGGTTAACCGCGCGTTATTATTATTTCCTCGAGTTTTACCAGAATCAAGAGCGTAATGACCGGTTGTAAAATTTAACAAGCACCTTATAAAGCACACTCGTCCCAGCATTCGTCGCGCCACGTAAAATTGCGATCCCTCTTTCTCCCTTCATTCTTTCTCTTCCTCAATTATCCGTCGGCGCGCATGCGCGGTGAGAAAACATTATTGTTATAAGAAACACATTTTTCGGATGAAACTCGTATTCTTTTGCTGTAAGGAGCAAAATTGAGTTTCAGATTTTGGTGAATTATTCTCTAAGAATATTCAGTCCTTACAATACAATATTTTTAACCTATTTTGAATGGGTATCATTAATCTTTACAGTGTCTTTCCTCTGAGAATGCATATACATAATTTTTTTTCTAGAAAATTATGACGCAAGAATTCCAATCTTTTCACCATGAAATAAATAGCGGTGCAAGGAGTTAATAATATTATGCTTCATAGTAATATTATGAAGTTAATAATATATTCTTGACTATTTCTAATTTTTTAAAGTTTCATATTTCCTCCTTCATAAATGCATAAAAATCCTAATGATCACGACTGGAAATTCACCGAGTGGAAAGGTTAGGGATTAAAAAGAGTGAACGCGTCTGACATTCTGAAAAAGTCACAAAGAGATTCCAGGCCGGTGGAAAGGTCAAGATCGGGCGTATTTGCTCTGGAGCGGCGATTAATCGGCGAGCTATCACGATATAGAAGGTATCCCATAAACCGGCAGGCATGAGCCGAACGGAGGAATTTAACACGATACAGAATCGCGTTATTAGTCACCGAAGAGGAGAGCCGGCTCTCTCTCTCTCTCTCTCTCTCTCTCTCTCTCTCTCTCTCTCTCTCTCTCTCGCGAGTTCATCCAGCGAGACCGAGCTTTATACCTACACGCTGGTACTATCAGCATCAGCTCGTCGGTCGCCGTTGCACCGCTGCTGCATCGCTGCACCGCACCGCGCACCAGTGCAGCTATTATTTCAACCTTCCCGCGCATTCCTCGCCGTGATTGCTACCTGCTTTTTGTTTCCTTCCTCCAACGAAATCCTTGGAATCGTCCGCGGATGAAGTCATTTTGGACGAAAGAAACCGAAGCACCTCGCGAAGCAACCTTGTGCAAGCACTTCGACTCGACCTTACCATTTTTTTTCCACGCCTTTATCGCGATTCAGGCAGCATTTATTGCGAACCGCCGGCAAATATTTCCCCCTCGTGTCTCTTCTCTCCTCGTTACCATTTCTACGCGGTCTCCCTTGTTTATTGGGTCTCATTGTTGAGCGGAGCCGTCCCCTCCGGGTTTATTACACGATAATTGTTCTACCTTTGAACTTTTAACTGAGGATGGCGTGTCAATTCGTCATTCTAGGTCCTTACGCAAAACAAAAATTTTCTCGTAATGTATTTCTTGTTTTAAATTACATCTACGCATTGTTCTCATAAATGAATAAAATTCGCAGCCTGTGTCCAGCACCTCCCAGTAAATCTTCTCATTTATCGAATCCATGAATTATTCAAAAACAATATTTCATTTATAATTCAATTTGTAGAATTAATATAATGTAACAACTTCATCCAAAATTATTATTCAAAAGAATGTGCATTACTGATTGAAAAATTGAAACGAAAAGTACTTTTGACCTAGCATGTTCTGTTGGAACAATTTTTTAGTATTCCATTGTATTTTGTCTTGGTATAAAAAAAAAATAAAAATTATATGAAACTGTTGGTTTAGCCGCCATTTAAATTGGATCTACGAGACATTGGTTAGACCAAAGACGTTTCTTACTATCGGCAGCGATCACTCGATCGGTGCACAAAGTGCCATTATGTCATCAAACTTAATAATCACAATGTGCGCCTAAGTATCGGGACCGCGTCAGATATTTTCATAATCATGACCGGAATGATAATAATGGCTGTCGTAATTTACGATCCCTGGAAAAGGCCATTACCAGCCCCGTGCAAGTGTCGCAATGCCCGCGTTACAGCCGAAATCGCGAATCATTGCACTTAACGATCACGTTTCGCTCGCTTATTTATTCGTTCTCGGAACTGAGTGTTTGTACTCGCGGGTCTGACACGTTTATCGTTATGCAGATGGAAGTAACGCGGTTGCGGACAATTTCAGTACTTTTTTTATAGATCTTCATATACGCTGAACAGTAATCCAAAACTTATTTTCCCAATTTTGAGAAATTTATATTACTTTATATTACTTTGTAAATTTATATAACTTTATAAATTCAACAAAAACGTATTCATTCAAATTTCTAGCGATTTTCATTTAAATATATGTCCAAAGAAAGAAATTATTGAATAATTTTCCACGAATGCGTCTCTACAATCAAAAGAATTGTAAATTGAATAATTTGAAATTCGTCATTTTGACGAGTTCTGTGAATCTAGTGTTGAAGAATTGTCAAGTGGGCAGGCTTTCTCCGCATTTGGTATCTCTTAACCCTTTACACTCCGAATTACACTCTATATTAAGTGTTTTATTTGAAATTTACTTTAAAGGACAGTTCCTTGACTGCTACTTATTTTAAACAATTTTGTTTACTACGTTAAATATTGCTCTCAATTTTGTTGTAATTTATATTTGTTTTTAACTAAAAAATAAGACAATTAAATACATAGAGGAAGAACTATAAATACATATAAAATTCGTTTTATTTCCACTTTTCTTTCTCTAATGTCGAGTCACACTCGACAAAGGAGTGTAAAGGATTAAGAACATCACCCGGTGTTTAATTTTTTGTAGCCACCTACTTTGATATGAAGAGCACAGTAAACACTGTTTTATTGGTTGCGACAAGATAAATTTTGTGTGGGTGTTGCTGCACGTTTCGTATTTCGCAGGTACGCGCTATTATTGTTAACATCGAAAACGATTTTTCATTAGGACGGTTATCAATGACCGTGGATAGAATTTATAATTGGACGATTTTCTTTACTGACAAAGTACATACTCTACACGCCCCTACAATATGTATTACGATTACCGATGATCATTATTTATTCCGCGACGGTCACCGGTGTCCGGCGCTAACGAAGTACATATTCAACACTTCTGTTTACGTCGCGACGGTCACCGATATCCGTCACCGAGCTTCTCATTGACACGATTTTCTTCTGTGAACTCCACAGCCATGACGGGTCAACAACAATCAAAACTACGACAACGTAACAGTCAACTCGATCATCTATTAATACACTACAATCGTCATCGGTAATGAGTAGACTGCGGTTCTTTAAGCATTTATAAGAAACTTATGTAGATGAAATACAAAATTGTGTTGGAAAATTTGAGAAATTGAAGATGTCAATACATGATTTCTCCTCTATTAAAATCATCAAGGGAAGAAATATTAGATTGGCAACTAAGTTCGCGACCTCCACATTTTCTCAAACAAAGTCGTTCATATATTTTTTAAGCACGAGTATTTTATAACAAATTAATCGAACAATGCAGAGCTTTCCAATGATATACAGTTCAAAAGTAATGGTCACTGAATAAGGTTATAATGATACAATAAAAGAATTACGAAATAAAAGGTCGCGAATTTAGTTGCCAACCTAATAACATCCAATTTGGTTTCCATTTCTTGCATTCGATACAGGCAATTTTTATTTTGCATAAAGATCCGCAGCAATGAGTAATAATTTCACACTTTATCCTGGTGAACATTCATAGTGAAACAGGTTCGATCGTATCATCTGTCGAACTTCACTGATAACTTATCATATTCCTACGAACTGTCTGGTTATTCAATCTGAAGCATCGAACTCACAGTTGTTTGCAATTTCAACGCCCAACCGATTGCGTTACAACAGTTCATTCACTTCTTCATCAATGGCTGTTACTGTCTCTTTAAATTCTAGGATATCTATCGTCTCTGCCGTTATTTTATGGTCACGTGCAACAATTCAAATTGTCATAATACGGTCAATGCCACTCCCAATATTAACCCTCGCAAGCCAAGATCTAATAACACATAAATAGTAAGGTGGTGTCTCATAAACCCCAACAAATGAATTTCATAAACAACCTCGTTTTTAATAAATTTGGGATACAGAATAACACAGGATAAAAAGTAAACAAACAGATTTAATTTTATTCATATAAAAATTCGTCTTTGCCACATTACCTTGCGAAGGTTAAATTGTGCGGCCCGCCGGGCGATTTTATATTTCTATTGAAACTTTGGTTTCTCATTGTATGTATACAAAAAATATTAAATAAATGAATTGTCACTGTTATAATATAATCGATTTATAATTATAATATAATCAAGTTGCAGTGCAACAATGAAGTGAAACGATTTTTTGCGTCCATATAAAAAATTAATATTTACAATACTTATATCAGTAAATGCTTTTGGATCCACATATGTTTGTGAAACATTTTTTTCGAAGATGAAATTTACAAAGAGTTCTTCACGTGCTTCACTAACTGATGCCAATTTAGAAAACCAGCTAACAAAAGATGTGCAACGTCGAACATAAATATAGATTTACAAAAATTAAGTGAAAGAAAGGATAAACAAATATCTCATTAATAAAAACTCGAGTGTTAATTATATTGAATCACAGTATAACAATAAAGTGCGGCCCGCTATAACGTTACGCGTCATCGAAATGGCCCGTGAAATCATTTGGGTTGGCCAGGCCTGATATAAAACATCTGCGCAAACGATGCACACAAAAAATTGAAAGCTACTGACAATTCTCGAAGAGAATCGAATAAGCATTAACCTGGACAAGCGTACAATTGTCCAACAACACTCCATTAATTATTTGATTCAATGTCCCATATATCGTCAGGAACAACTTCGACAAATTTGTTTTCCACAAGAAGATGTCATAATAGCTGTCTCCCCCACTTCAAACACACAGCACGTGTGTTCTATGAATACACCGGATCGTGACTGTAAACCTCGACTTTCATGCTTCGAAAAACAGTCGCGAATAAAATCAAACTTTCTTCTCCGAACTGACGCAACACTTGTCGAAAATCACGGAATAGAATACAGATTCAATTACTCACCATTGGATGGGAATCCATACCGGGTGTTAGCGAGAGGTCCGCGCCGCTTTGTCACCCACGACAACGACAACGCCAACGGCGCGTGCTCGGTGCGGGACTGCGTCTACGCCACGCGGCGCGCGCGCGTGCACTCGCGCAAAGGTTAGCCGCGTGAATCCTCGCACGCAAATATACAATCACACACCTTCTGTTTCTCTGGATCACTGTTTACAAACCGCGGTCACAGAATCTCACTGGTAAGTTCGGCATTCAAGTGACACAGGAGCGAACGCCTTATCTGCGAACCTGTACGAACCTGTCACGAGTTCACGAGGCAATCGCGCGCGCGTGCGTCGCCGGTCGCATTCAAGCGTCACGCAGTCAACAAGTTCATCGAGGAGGCGTTCGGTACACTACAGCGCGGGCACGTTCGCGGGCTGTCACGCATAAACGGGACGTTGTTGCACACGGAATGTCACACGACGCCGGCGTCGGCAGCGCGCGCGCGTATTTTCGAAGTCGCGCCGTCGCGTCGCGTCGCCGTGAGAGATAAGGGAGAGGACGAATCTCGAGCGACTAGGGACACACACTAGGGAGACGAGCGAGACAGCCAGAGCTCGAGCGAGCGCGCGTTCGAACCGATGCGATGCATCGCGGCGGCGCGATTCGAGCGAACTATTCGCCCGTGTTCGCCCGGCTTCGGCTAACCTCGGCCCCCGTCGACCGGCCCGGTCTAGTGCGCGGGCGGCTACAACCGACGCGCGACTCGGCTGAGATCGGGGGACGAACGCCCATTCGGAGCCTCTCTGTCAATGGACCCCTTCAATTGTTTTGCGATCGTTTCATCCGAACTACAGTGAGCCGCGAAAGTATCTGAACTTTATCTGAACGCACTTCAAATCAGTGGAACTTTTTTAGAATTGTACCAAACCACCTGATGTTTTGTAAACAATTAGAAGCATTGGTTTACTAAATGATCTGTAAAAAAGATTTTCTAGAAATTACGATTTTCAAGGTTGCATGCGAAAATAAAAGAAGCATTTTTTAAACTTTTTTATTTGGATGAAAATTTAAGATGTATGTTTTTTAGATGTACAGTGAGCCACGAAAGTATTCGAACGCACTTTAAAACAGAATAACTTTTCTATAATTGTAGCAAACGATCTGTTTTTTTTTATAATCAATTAGATTGGCTTGCAAAAAGATATGCAAAAAAGATTTTCGAAAAATCACAATTTACAAGGTTACATGAGGAAATAGAAAAGGCATTTTTAAACTTGCTTTATTTGGGCCCTCAATGAAAATTTAAAATATATGTTTCGTAGATCTATGTTTGTTATTATTAGATATTATAAGAACAATATTTAAACATCTACAAACTGCTATGTATTATTAAAATTTCAAAAGAAATTGTTTTTCGACAGAAAATAAATCATCATCAAAAGCTCATTTTGATTTTTTAAATATTAAAATGCATTCTTGATTTCATATTATTAATAAAAAAATGTTCATTCGTAAAGAAAAGTTTATATTCTTGTAATAGTAAAGTATATGTACAAAACAAATGTAAGAATATGAACACAAATAATAAATACTTTTCTTAATTTAATTTTTTCTTATATTTGTACTATTACTAATTAAAATACATTAAAATACTAATTAAAATACACTTGTGGCACAAGATCTCTCAAAGATAACAGAGGCACAAGTCACAACAATAAAAAAGAATAAAAAAGTGAACCAACATTGGTGGAGAGTGGAGGGGTGTAGACACCCTAAACGCGGGTTAAATCAAAACTCTGTTTTCCACAGTCGGAGCTCATAACAGTAAATCTGCATAAATATTGCATTATGTATGTACATCGAGTAAAACTTACGGACCACGGACACTCGAACCTTATCGTTTATCAACTGATTTAGACGACGTTGAAAGAACTGTGCAGCGTACTCGCTTCCGCATATACAGTCCGCCTTATCGCATATCGGAACCATGGCATAAACTACATCTCGTTCTCGAAACTCGAAACTTTCTGTTTGCATAGTTGCCTGGATTTTTCTAGTGGCACGTTAGCATTGATACCAACGACGGATAAATGATATCTACATTTCTTGACCCCGGCAGTTCGTTTCCTGTTTGCACGCGAATAACAGTTAGCGAATCACGAAATTTTATATACATGTATATAGGCTTCTTCGTGCCTTCGTCCAACTGGCAGTAACCGCCGACTGGAATGAAACTTGAAATTAATAAACGCACCGCTACAATTTATTATTGTATTTCTGGCTCTACAGCTGTACAAGCTAACGTGTTTATGTTATCAATGCGAGTGCAGAAATATTCTTAGGTATTTCAACGTGAACACGGCGTTAACAATTATTATAAATCACCGTTGAGAGTCTCTAGCATTTGCTTGTTGACCATAAATCATTTGTTGCTAAACTCGTTGTCATTTCTACATATGTATTATTATATTTTTGGATATTTTTCTATATTACTAACAATGTTAGGTATATTAATATGCAATATTATATTCAATACTGACCTTAATTTAATCGAATTGTTCTATCCCTAAGATATTAAAGTAATTACTAGACTGCGGATTTTTATGGAAAATAAAAAATGTTCGTATCGATTGCAGGACACAGGAGCCAAATAAAAATTGTATTCTTCTTTTAATTATCCTATTAAGGTGAAACTAATACATTGATGTTTTTAAATATTTTTAACATGTCCACTGCTTGAAACTGTACGTGCTCATTTTTGTTATAAATGCATAAAATCCGCAGTCTAGTACTAAGAAAATACAATTTAATATCTGATATTAAAACATTTTCCTAAGAAAATATTATTGTTTTTGTTTATAAATTGAAAAACTATGAACAAAAATCAACAGTTAAGTCAGCATTATTCGGTACACGCTACCTGTACATATGTAGTATGCGGAGTCGCACAATCACGCGTTATAATCTTGAATACGTGTAAGCGCATACAGCCTCGTTGAAACTAGCCAATCATGGAAATAATACTTCGCGCGATTGTCTGCACTGCCATTGCTCTGTATCACGCTTATTCCTGTCGTCAACCGGCATCTGGCACTTTACTCTAGTTTTGCATATCCGTTGCGATTTTGCATGCGGAATGACGAGATCGCCAAAGTGATTTACATTTTCTGGCATCCGATCAACTCCTCTTTACACGATATTGTACTTAGATGTCTCTTATATCAAGTTTCACCCGTCTGCCAAACTATTAAACGAATTCAACAGTTTTTCAACAGTTGCCCCTCATCGAATCGTGCCCAATCAATTTGTTTATCGTAACGAGAATATAAAACTGAGAAATCCACAATTCCAAAATTAGATAAATTATTATAACCGAAAAGGGGTAGTATTTTATAACTGATTTGGAATTAATACGGAAGTCTACAAAATCTAATAAAACCAAGATATCAATTATAGAAATTATTGCTTTCATTTGCTGTAGGTAGTAATTATCCTCCGGCCACTGAAAACGGAAATAACATATGAAAGCGAGGTCTCAGACCTCAATATGGATTATCTTAATACATGCTCGCTTTGATATTCCGTATCGAAATCTATTACTTTAATGCATATCGGAATTAATTCCTCGCGGATACGCTTAATAAGCAATAAAGTCATTCAGTTGACAGTTAATTAGGCTCGGTAAAACCTGAGACCAGATAACATTGTGTATGTATATCGAGCAATTACTTCCAGGAAATAAACTGTACAAATTCAACTCCACTTTCTCGAGATTTGTCTAATAAGAGAGAGATTTGCATAGACATCCGCCGTCTAACGAGAAACCACTCGAAACCCTGTCCCCATATTCTGCGCCGTCGTAAATGCGATTTAATTTCCTTGCAACGCACGGAATAGCAATTATTACTTTCCACGACAGCCGCGCAACGTTCTGAAACAAGGTTGCAACTAGCGCTGGCCAGCCAACGTGCGAACTATAGCGGTCGATTTAGAATCTAAGTTAGATAGAACTAGTTTCTTCCCTTCCTGGCGACGAATTCTAATCTCTGCGATCATTAAACTGATCTTTATGAGAGTACAATGGGTTCAATGGGAAGCGGAAACTTCAGAACGTGATAGTTGAACACACACTTGATTCGTTTAAATAAACAAACACAGTATCTGCTTCGTATTTACACTGACTGTCGCTCACCTGTTTCATATTTTATCTCTTATCTCTTCTCGACTTGCTCAACGCTTGCGTTCTTTCTTCGAATTGTTTATTTGTTCTGTCTTTTTGCAATGATAATTACTACTAGATAGACGATTTTTCCACGTCGAAAAAGTGAATTCGATATTTCATTTCAATATTTCAGATGTTATAAAGGCTTTGCAAATAGCGTAACACGTGCATAAACGGAGAAATTCCATACCAGGGCAGCCGACCCTATTTCCATTGAATTGGTAAAATCAGAATACCGTAGTTTACAATAAAGATCTAGCGATTATGTTTCCTCCGGGACACAAGAATCACTTCCGGGCGCGTTACTCCGCTGTCAGAGACGCGGCCGTGTGCAATTATGTAAACCAGATGATACGTGGAACGGTTACCGTCCACGATCGCAGTTACTTATGCTGAAATGACTTCGGCAAGATGGAGTAAGTGCGGATTGTAATTCCGTCTGAAGTAAACGCGCCCACGCCGTCGCGCCAAAGAAGGCCTGAACCGAACCGAACCGCGGATTTGTCGCATTCGTTCATAGAACGCCTCAAGACCGGCTCAATATACGAGCTGGCAACAGTTCGCGCTCCCCGCGAAACTTGTTCGTTAATGCTCTGAAAACGGTGCGATATTTTTGCTTAATAATGACGCGGCGACGGGCCGCCATTTTCCACGCTGCCGGCAGCGCTTTCCTTCGACCTTTTTGCCTTTATCGGTGCACCGTGCAAATCACTCCCATAAAGCAGACAGTCGAGAAAACGTGTGCTGCGGCACGCGGTCGTTTTATTATAAAATAATATCCTGCTGCAACAAAATTGCCGGTCAACCACGCGTACCTTCCAGGATTCTCGGGATAACTTCACTTTGGACGGTCATTTCTTTTGCAACTTTATCGCGGGATTATTTTCCACGACCAAGATGGCCGCGGATTTTATTGTAACGCAAGTGAAGTTGCACTTTTGCTGTTTTCCTTCACCTCCCAAAAATTTGGAATTAGTCAAATTGTCTTGACTCAAAGTTCGTATTCTTGGTTCATGGTTCTTGCCTTTTCTAAATCAATGAAATTATTTCTAGTCGTTCAAGTAATTTAGTTTAGTATTTAGTTTTGTATTCAGCTTTACGCTCCAAGTTGTAACAGTAAATATTTGGTAAAAATTGTGCGGCGTCAATTGGCAGTTGACGCGACGTAAAACTATAAATGAAAAAACATTATTCTAGAATTGCTACTTCGAAAGTTGGATTAATTGGCATTGGCTGTCTGTTGGGCCGTCTCGGGTTGAGGATTTTCCGGCGGGAGAACGGTGCATCGTGAAAACGACTACAGCTTTATTTGTTCAAGCGAGACTCGCCTCGGTTTCCACAGGGTTTGCCAACGGTGAGCGAGAGTTGCATAACGCGGCCGGGGAACGCGCAAAGTGCGATTATAAATCCATTTCATAACGTAAACTATTAATGCCAGATACAGACGTAGGCAAGCCGGGGGTATGCGCCGAAAGTGCAATACGTTCGCGTTAAAGCATCCGCCTGCCAAATACGGTATAATCGTATCTTAGAATCATAGGAGCGATACTGTTGCGCGCCTCAAGCTTTGTCGCTGACGTCTGAATCGTAATTGCATGCGAAATATTATAGTCCGCGGAGGGATTTCCTAATACGGCGCACGGCCGCGTAAGGAAAGATAAACTACCCTACATTAGGATGTCCAACATCCTCTCTAACATCTCGTACAGCGGGGGGAATGAGCCAGTTGTGTAACGGTTTAATAGCAAGAACTATATTACCGGCGTAAAAGACCGAGGATACGGCTCTCGCTACGGCGACTCTCCGCTCCGATCCTCGCGAAAATACTGCTCGCAGCTCGTGTTCGGGAACGTTTCTCGGCATTTTATATGTTAATTGACACACCGCCCTTACCTCGCCGGGAATATCTTCACCGCTCGAAACAGACCAAAACGAGGAGAGCCGAGCGTTTATCGACGCCGGATCGTAATTTGCGAGAGTAGGATGCCTCGTGTATCTCGCGAGAATCTTTGGTGGCTCGGGTATCAACGTGTGCTGGTACTGTCAATGTTCGTAATCAACACTGTAGCAGCTGACGCGACTTTTATCGGCCGTATGTTGCATCGATTACTGCATAATATAGGGTTCAACGGAAAGTTCGCATTTTTTAATGGAAATAATTGTATGATGCATATAAGCACTAAAATTAGCACTTTATATCATCCACCGTTGCTCCAGCTAACAATTTAATTGTCACAAAAAATGTAGTGAATAGGCTGGATATTTCCTCCATCGTCGATTGACGATGGTACAGAACTTTACCGTGATTTACATTTTATTTGAATTCCCACGTTCGCACGTGATATGAACGGTACGATTAAAACCGCGATGAAAAATTCGCACAGAATTTCATCCATCCAGCACTAGTTGCAGCAAAACGGTGAACGCATAATTGCGCTGCATCCACCGAGTGGCTATCTTCTTGCGATCTAATAGGGGGAACAGCCGATGTAAGGATTTCTTCCGAGCCATAAAGTACTCGAATTAATTAAAATTCCGAACAATAATCTCGGGATCGTTATCGATTCGTCTATTTGGGACACACCTGGAGCTCAACACACAAGTATATTTGCGTGTACACAGAAAGTGACGTAACTCAAAAAAGTGAAAATTCCTGATTTATCACTGTGAGAATATTGCAGGAATAATTCTCGACTAATCAGCAAAATCTCATTTATTCATTTTCATATTGAGGTTGGTGAACAGTTATCGTTGCTATTTCTGATTCTTAGAACAGTGTCCCATATCCTACTCGATTGTTGTAATACTTATATTGAAACTACAAGCTTTATTAGAACTGGTGAAATATACTTAATAAATGAGTAGGAGTGAGGGGAACGTACCTCTCATCGAAATAATTTGCTCCGGGTCTTTAATCGAGAAGGAGGAACACGTAACGAAATAGTGCGTAATGAGTAATGACATCTGGTCAGTGGAGGGCGGGGCTAACAGGTCCCACGCGGTCTCCAGGGTTATTGCGTGCACGAGTTTGCACGCATTTGCCTTCAGCGATGGGATTAAGTAAATCGCAAGAGCTCCGTTTAAGAAAGTTAATCGGGCTTTACGGGGCACTCGTCACACAATCAACGTAATATGCAAATAATCTTAACTTTTCGGTATCTTCAGTTGTTCAATGCTACAATACTTCGATACAACTTTTCTTAACATTCAACATTTTAAATCACGAACTTTCAGAAATCATAGCTTAATTGTTCTGTTGCAAATGAAAGTACGAGATTGGTTAACGATTACGTATCAAATGTAATTTTCTCGGGATTAAAGTTTTCCAAATAACTTCGATCAGGTAATCATGACAATGTAGAGAAAGTAATATTCAGAACTTGCCGTTAATACCAAATACGCGTCGAAGTTCGGTACGCGCCGTTCGCTTCCAGACATATTGCGAGATATCTGCATAGATATCGAAATAGCTTGAATTATACGACTGCATTAATCAACTCCTGAGTGTCAACTTTCACCGCGCGTCCAAGTTGTTCCGATGATAAAGATAGCTTATCTGGTAGAACAAGAATTTTGATATTTGAACTTTGTCAACTATCTAACATCTAACAAGTCGGACACGAGTTACTACATCGTTACAGACAGCCAATGATAATGTGTTATCCCATTCCTGTATGTCCATGGAAGTAGCAAAATTAAATACTTGAAAATTTGCAGGCGCTTAAACTAATTATTAAATCATTAGAGCCACCACAATCTGAAGAAACAACAATTGCGAATCACCTCTTTCAAGGAGGTACAATGTTTTTGGAACACCCTGTATGTATATTAGTAGTACTAGCCTTTATTCATATTGATTAAATAATATTGTATATATATTTTTTTATTGGCTATATACTGACGATATTGGCAAATTATCGAACTCACTTAAGTATTTTATCTCACCACTTGTAAACTCGTTTTGAAAACGATTTGGAATGAAAATGCCCCGAAGAGCTCCAGCAAGTTTCTCATAAGGATGATCAAGGACGCAGTTTTAGGTCAAGTGGAAACCAGTTTCGTCGGATTCAATAAAATTGTATCGCAAAAGTATCGCTTAGTATTTAGGCATTTAGGCTGTGGCATGTGGGCGAGGTATACATATTTCATTGGAACATTGGGATGCCTTGTGCGGCGAAACGGGGAAAGTTCTCCACACGAAACTTCCATTAAAATAACATAATACTTCTTATTAAGTTAAAAAATAAAAACTTAGCTGGACATTAAAATGAAATGTCGCGACTACTTTCCATATTTGTTAGAGGAACATTTATTTGAATTGATAAAATCCACTTGCATTCAAAGTTTATATGTTAATATTATATTCTGTAATATAATTTAATGTAATTATACTTCATATAATTTTGTTTCGAAATGCATGTAATTGCAGCTATTAATTAAGAAAAACATTTCCCCAGTGTAAACTTGACGATATTCCATAATTTTCTCTATTCAACCCCCTAACCAGATTAATACTAGTGTCCCCACTCTATTCCCCCACGCTTCCGCCGCGGCCTGGTCACGTGACGCATTCCACCCCTTTCGTGCATGCGTCACAATGTTACGTCACTAATCCTAATAAACCTTTTCCCCTCAATTCGTGCTCCTTCCCCTCATCTGGCTACGTGAATCGATGAATTTCAATTTTTGCATTATTCTGTGTAAACACGTAAAATTGTGTGAAAGGCAAATTTACTAAAAATGCAGCTTATGAGATTTACCCGATAGATAGACAAGTCAGTGTTCCGAGCTTGCAATTCGCGAGGAATGACGTGTCCTATGTACGTTTGCACATACATAGCTCGTGGCGAACGGCAATACAGTTTGTTGCATTATAGCGAGAGCCACGACCTGGGAGGCCTTTCAGATAATACGGAAAGAGGAGCAAAATAACGATCGAGGCTAAAGGAAGTCTGTCGACTATATCTTGTACAGATATGCGTTATGCGTTGTTCGCATTAAGCTTCTTGCCACGGTGCATAAACGTATGCTCCGCTGTTACCGACGACGCAGCCTAGCAGTATCATATATTAATGTAATTTCGCTCTTTCGTTTCGTGCAATTGCAACTGACTATGATTCATCGTCGGCTGACAGCTGTGAAAAACGTCCTGGAACCAATGTCAAAATTCGAAGCTTTAGTAACAAACATCCTGTCGACGTGTTCACGGTCCCATAAGTGGATCCTGCAAAAATATCAAATATTAATTTTTATGTGAGCCCATGAATCCATTTATCACTTTGTTCAGATTTCGAGAACGGTTCGAGACGAACTAAACATTGTTAAGATGTATTAATAACAAAATAGAATACTCAAAACATTTCCAATTTCTAAATAAATATGTTTAGTCGTTTTATCTGTATTACATATGCTTGCACATTGCCACAGCGACAATGAATTTTTCTCAAAGATATTTCGTCACATTTCGAGCATGAAATTTTCAGCATGTGTGTGCAACTAACATAGATCTACAAAATACAAAATGTAGCTTTTCATTATGGGCTGGAATAAAAAATCTTTAAAGTTTATTTTTTCACGTATAATATAATATTTACCAAATGCAAGTTTCTCAACATCTTTTTTGCGCGTCATTTGTTAAATCGATGCTTCTAGTTGTTGAGAAAAAGTCAAGCCATTTGATCTAATTTTACTACTTGTTCCAATAAAATGTTTGGGTATTATTTTCATGAACGTAACGAGAGAGAAATGGGTGATTTCTTGCTTACACGGCAAATCGACACCGCGTAAATAGTTCATTAGCGGGGCCAATGGCCCGGAATAGATAGGACATTCACAGACACATGTTTTCAGGAAAACGTGATCGCGCCCAAACATTCCAATCCCACGCAAATCGCTGTCCCTAAGTCCCTCCACGAAATGCCAGGTACTCAAACGCGAGACGACCGAACGTCGGAACAATTTAGCGATCGACATTTGCCGCTCGCGATCGCCTAAATAGGTAGAAAGTTGTTTATAACACCGGAACACGATCTGTAACCGTGGCAGTTTGAATACAATTTACGATTTAAATAGTACCGTAAAATACATAATGATTTACAACCTGTCGCCAGTATTATGGGTACGTATTGTTAAACCTTGTGAGATTAAATCTTGTAGAAAGCTGTTGTTTCGAAAATGTCCTCCGACATAGAGAAAACTTCAAAAATGGGCTCCTTCTGGGTAGAAACTGTTTGAGATTGTTGGCAATTAAAAAATGGAGACACTTTTCTAACATTTTTTCGTTTCATCTGCACACTTTGAGGTTATGAGCCACTATGTAGACATGTCCCAAAAATGTTGCACTTTCTTGAAAGGGCTGGCGAAAAACAGGAACCAATCAGACCGCGGCTATCGCGTGGACCTACGCTCTGATTGGCTCGAAAGAAGGAATCCTTTCTATAATGTTTTAAATATTGTTATGAAATTAAAAATTAACTTACAGTCCAATATTTATTCACGCTTGTGCACATTTGTACTGTGCAAATTTATTCTAAAAAGCTTATTAGAAAAGCCATCGAATCGAGGAATGAAAACTTTCCGAAATTTCGTTCTCAAAAATGTTATTTTTCCGGTGATTTAACCTCCAGTGCACGGATCAAGCAAACACCTGCGCTTATGCTTCAGAGGTTCTCTTATGTTCTTCATATAAGCTTTTATTAGTAAATATCTCTAGCATATACTATATATGTACTACAGGTGAAATCACCGTTCGTGTAGCCTGTGGTTTTTAGAATGATGAGAGTTAAACGTAGACATGCACGCGCATTACATAAGCTATGAAATATTGTTGCTCAAACCGGAAATTATCTTATGTATGCATTGGAGATCGGATACCGTGCAAAAAGACAAAAGTAAAAATACACATTCTCCTTTGCTAATCGCATAATTTATAAATCCCGCCGACATATGATATACTGCTATTCGCTACGGAAGAGAAAAGTGCAAAAATACGCATTTCGATTTGTATTATTCGACATTTTCAAGCTGTACTGATTTATCGAGTGAAAGTGTTCGTGAGCATACCTGTGCAAAGATTTGATCTCAAAATAAAAAAATAGCTATTAATATTTACTATTTAATCGCCAAAATGAAGTAATTTAATATTGCAAGGTGTAACTGTAGCACAATGAAATGCTTTGTCAAGTCATAATATTGGAAAATTTCTCTACCACTAAAAATTTGCGATAAAGTATTATTTTATGTTCGACGGACGTGAATTAGTATAATTATTGCATTACGTAATTTTTGGTAACGGACATGACTTCCAATTAAATCCGGGAATTGCCGAGTTTCCTATAGCATTAGCGGTGCACAAGTATAAATTATTCCCTAATCGCCGGTGCGAGAGTGGCTTGCAATCGTTTATACGCACAGAGAAAAGTTGCATAGTATAGTTGTTCGCCGGCGAACTATAAAAGAGCAAAATCACAGGTTTTTTGCATGCAAATCTCCGGGTAATAGTGACTAGAGCGGAATTACTTTATCGTAAGTGGAACGCCATTACTCTCTTCCAGGAAATTTCAATTCTTTAAGTGTATACGAAGCGTTTCAGTTGCAGAGTGGAAACGCGTGCATGGTGGCGCGATGGATGCAGGCCCCGGGTTCTTTCACCTGTTATCAAGGAGACTTCATTCACCGAGATATGGTGGCGCAATCTGAATGGCAGCGCCATTGCTCGCTTGCTCAGGTGATTTCACTTCCTTCAAATTCGATCTGCATTCCTATCGAAATTATGTGTGTGGACGTCTGAATGGTCGTGCACAATCATCTTTCATTTGTTCAAATAATTCGAATTCTCAAAAATAATTTAGTTACTTCCATAACCTCCTCTTGAGGTGAAATTATTTATCATTTCATTTGAACAATGTAATTGAAATAAAATATGTATCATTTGAAAATTGTAATTCATTTGATTGAAACGTCAAATGAAAATAAATTTTTTAGGCTACTTATACAATACAAATAACAAAGTATTCATTCAATAATTAATTATTTCAAATGATTGTTATCTTATTTCAAATTAAATGTGACCAACCCTGACACATAATTCGCATTGAGTAAATATTGATTTCCAAATATTCTCGAATGTGAAATCGGGCGATAAAATAAATTTTGAAATATTGTGCTATATAAGTAAAAGTATTTTAATGACTATTTCGAATATTTTTGATTGGAAATGTAGCCAACTCTGTACTGCAGCGAAGCCGAGCAGTTACTAGGCAGACACACTCCGATCCGATGCAAATTTCCTCGACACCCGAGAGCACAGATCTGTTAGGCGTGTAGGCGAGAGATGTCCATCCTCTTATAGGACCAGTCCTCCACTCGCGCCGGACGAGACGGTGTTGGTAGTGACGCCATTGGCGTCACCTGAAGACTTATTCGGATGAGGGAGGAATGCGAGAAATGGAGACTCGATTTTAGAGGGAAATTAAATGTGCTGCAACTACGAGGTAAGTTGCATCTTGTATAATAATATATTCATGTATCATGATAATATTAGATGATTGCGAAAGTTTATGCCCGATTTCAAAATAAGACACAAACGGTTGCATTTTAAAATAAAAATCAATAATTTATATCGCGACCACTGTTTCCTACAATTGCCTCCTAATGCTTTACAAACTGGATTCTTTTTTCGTAAAAGATAGTCAGTCCAAATGAACATAATGTCCATTATAATATTGGTATAAATTGTTACTATTCTGTATAATATGAAAAAACATTCGCTTCGACCATGGTGGCGCCCATGGCCGTCGCACAGCTCCAGCTCCAGCACACACTGCGATGGTTGATACACGGTGCCTTTTGGACGACTCTGTAGGTACATACGTACAACTCCACGGGATTACGTGCAACTTTCCATATCGAGGAGTTTTATAGCTGTGGCTCTTGGTAGTGGGATAACCAGGGGCGCCTACACGCGTTCGACTTCGACCACTTCAGCTCGAAGTGGTCAATAAGACAAACATCCGCGAGTACGGGGCTGCATTCGTGAAACGTGAATGCCGGGAGTACCATCCAAGAAAAGAGATGTTCCTCACTCGGGTCGAATAAATAGCAACGCGTCAGATCGACCCTCTCGATACATGTTACTAGCATAATACTCGGAACGCTATGTAAACAACTTAGAATAAATGAATAAACGAGTATTTAATTCAACTCGACCAGTAAAAATATTATAAACACTCTAAATAATTATTTATACCGGGCCGCGTTACACGATGTTTATACATTCCACAGAAGTAAACGCAAGTAGTATTATGCTGGTATAATAATTTACTATACAGCATAGTTTGTACAAAACATGACAATCACTTTACAAACTGTTCGCATTATACATAATGCAACTTTCAACATTTCTTACAGGATACTTACAGGATAAAATGTATGTACAATAAATGCGAATTGATTGAGACTGCGGATTGTAAAACATACAATCGAAATATGAAAATCTTTCTTCGTTTAAATTTCACCTGTTCATGTTTGTCGTAAACGCATACAATCCGCAGTGTACTAATTACATTCTAGACTTGGAATTTAATTGTCCCTAGAGCTCAGACATGTCTAACAATGCATTTAAATGCGTCGGCAGCCAATTCATGCCGTTATGACACACGAATAGGACGTTGCCGTCTATGTAGGCTTGCACATTGCCAACTTTGTAAACTTGTTTCGCTTCCCTGTAACGATTTGGTATTGGCATGAACAGGATGCCTCTTTCCTCGCACTTCTTCTGCACGAGGTCCTTGAAGCCTTGGGGAATTTGCGATGCTGTTCTCACTGCCTCTGCGAGCCTCTGCGAAAATGTATATTATCATAAAATTTGCAACGAAACATACGACTAGATTCCAATGAATGTATAATAAATCAAATCGTACCTCCATCCTTGGTTGAGCATTTGCTGGCATCTGGGACATAGTAGGCTGAGTCCTTTCCAAGCTTGTCAGATACGAAACTTGCTCCATTGCTCCTGGTTGATGGCTTTGTGGTCCACTGACTGCTCTATTCATCATATCCAATGCTTTCTTGAAATGCTCTATAACATAAATTGATAATATTATGAGTTACATACGCTTAGTATATACATATATCAAATATGATTGCATATTAAACTTACCTTTCACTAGAGGTTCGGAGAGTAGTTTCTCACTCAGCATGCCTTTCCATCCCATGTACCAGTTCGTAACTTGATCATAGTTGGGGGAATGATTCAACCACAATGCTAAAACTTGCAACCATTTCGGGAAGAAGAATTTGTCGAGCAAACTTGCCATTATGTGAATTGGAATCAGCTCTTTCCATTCGTAAACCCAGTTCCATTGATCTAAATGCTGCTGATGTGGATTTATGACAAATTCTGAAAGCGCTACTTGCAGTTTTGGGATTATATTTTTTACTAGGAACGCTTCCATGTCTCCCTTTGCGAAGACGTTGGACCATGGTTGTAGCATTAGCCTGGCAGATCTGTCGGATGGATGCCAACCACCTAATGCAGAACCTAGTTTCCGACGTATTATTGGATATATTAAAGTGTCCAAACGATTTCCTGCAACAATCAAATATTTAATAAGTCCTAGGACGTAAGAATAGCATTTTTCAACATGAATTTTGTATTTTAAAATCCATACTTACGTAATAGTGGTAGCCAAGGATGAATCCACGTGTGAATAGGCACAGTGTCCGTAAGAGGATTCCATTCCTCTACTTCCAAAGTAAGCTTTGGAAGTATCAATAAATCTAAAATATTTTCCAATATCCAACCCGGAAGTAATGGCATCCAGATTTCTATTAATTCGATAAGGGGATCCGGCTGTCTACAAGCCCACTGTCTGAAATCAAAATTAGTAAACAACTCAACTTTGATTTTACCTTTATTTATATACAAGAAAATAAAACTTACTGTATGGCTCCCCTAATTGACGGCATCCACGCATTCCAAACAAGCTTATCATACGGATGCATAGTTCTCGTTTGTAGCGTTGTGGTACCGCGTTCCAAAATACTCTTCCATTCATTAAACAACTTAATAGGTTGCATTGGTTGCATTGTGGGGTTCCAACTAGCTAAACAATCCTTTATCTTCGGACCAACAAAACTACAGGCCCATTCACCAAGGTCGTACATTTTATATTCCTCATAGTATTTATCTTGCAAATCTTTGAAGGCTTCAGCAGTTTCTTGTAACGACAATTGGTTGGTTTCGTCCATTAACTTGTCTATGATATCTAACACATTTTCTAAAGTATCGATAAGTCGGCCGTGATGATCTATAACTTTAGATATAGTCTTCTTCTCTGCTTCTAACGCGACCACTCTATCACTCAAATGCCTCGTTCGTCTATCATTTTGTATAATATCCTGTTCGCACATATCCAGAAGTATATTTAAATTATGCTGTAGCTCCGGTAGTGCAAAATTAACTTTGGATTTCTTGTCGGTAATCACAACATTTTCATCAGGTCTCTGTTGACCTCCGGCTATTGCATGATAACCACTGAGGATTCTCTGTTCTGGACCAGTCATATCTATAACCTTAACTCTACTCATTTCGTTTGATGAACTCACTTTCTTATTAGGTTTCAATTTTCCATCTTCTAATACTTGATCTACACTTCGGTATACATATTTTACTTTCTTCTTCGTTGCAGTGCTGTCTCCTTTTCGCCACTGCGATAATTTCCCTTTGGGATCTTTCCCCTCCTCTGCATCTTCTTCCTTCTTCTTTTCTGGCACTTTTGGGCATTTTTCTGGACCATAGGCACCTATTGCACCTCTACCCTTTCTCAAATGTGCTTCTACTGGGGCACTTATGCCTTGTAATTGTTTACCCAATCCTTTTCCAGGTTCAAAACCCATCTAAATTATTAGCAAAATATTTGTTAATGTATCTTTATAATAGGAGCCATATAAATGGTATAGAATTTTATTTATGTACCTGTAATAGTAATTTTGCTCCAATACCTTTTGTATGAACTTCCCAAGTACCCACTCCAGTTTTCATAAGCAATGGGTTAACTTTATTTTGCTTTCTACGTAAGCCAGCAATATCTCCATCCGTATTCATAGAAAAGGATGCACGTAATGGTGCCATGCTTGGTCGTTCGTCTTCAGAACTAAAATAATAAAATCAAACGATAAGAAAATCGATGCTGAGCCACTACCATTTCTTGAAGCAAAATTGTGTAACAAGTATCAACTGGAAACAAACTATGAACTGAACAAGTAAGAGAAGAAAATGTAATACCTTGAACTATTTGGGTATTCCCTCTGTGATTTACTTGTATTTGCATTGTCGCTATCATCTTCGTCTTCGTCCTCCTTTTCCTCTTTCGGTTTCCCTGCTTGTTGAATACCACCCGCTACAAAACTAACAGGGGCAGTATAATTTTTTGGTCCTTTGTCAAAAGTTCTGAACGATGGTCTGGCAGATAATTCATCTTCGTCACTATCATCTGCCCAAATACCTGAGGCAAAATAATTTTGGTTAGCACATAATCTCACTCAAATACTCGAAAAACAATTATAAAAATACTATATATATATTCTCACAGCAGTTAAATTATTACAAAGTAGAAATCTTACCAAGCATTTGTTGCTTTTTGGTTAATTTTCGTCTGGGACGATTAATATTAAATTCATTTTCAAGATCGTAGTCTGTGATCTCAAAACTTTCTACCTCGTCTTCGGACATTTCGCCAATGTATTTTAATACGTTCGATAAAACAAGATTTAAAGAATGTTTACTGTTTTACATTTAATATGTCACGTACAACAATTGACAACAATACACGGTGTATAGATTATAGATGTATACATAAATAGATGTATGTGTAGAGGTTAGATCTGTGGCAGAGAGGATACAAGATACAAGAGTGCTTACGCCCGGAGTCTTTTTTGCCACCTCTTTTGTCAGTATAGACCAGTATAGACAAAGACAGCATACCCATATACTGCTATAAAGGACTTTTCACATAAATACAAAAACAGCGTATAAAGTACCCACAACAGCTCTTTTTCAAACTTTTACAATTAATTGTAAGTATAGATAGTACAAAAAAATATAATTGGCTGTGAGGATTTCTGGAGGAGAGTCCCAGAGAGTCCCCTTTATCTTTTGACTCAAACCTGAAATGCGTTTTTACAAAAACCAATATTTTTAGAAAATGTTGCGTAAAAGAGCAATATTGCTTTCGGCTTTGGTTTTAGAATGACAAACTCTATGAGAATCACGTGATTTACACGTGATTTAGCATATCTTGCCAACAACTCTTTGAAATTTACTTCAAAGGATAGTTCCTTATGATTGCTACTTATTTGAAACAATATTACTCAAACTTTGTTGTAATTCATATTTGTGGAACTTATATTTGTTTTTAACTAAAAAATAAGATAATTAAATAAATAATGGAAGAACCAAATACATATGTATAAAAACCTGTTTTATTTACAATTGTTTACAATTTACATGCTCTGTCTCTGTCTATAATAGTCTATATATTGACGAAAGTGGTGGCAAAAAAGGCACCGGGCGTGAGCACTCTCATATTCTCTCTGTCTGTGGTTGCAGCAGGTTGCAGTGAGAAGTATAGTTATGTTTCGTTCTAAGATGTCGCTGTAAGCACTGTAAGCACTGCAAGCGAAAGCTCGTTCGTAAGTTGGTAGCGTTCGTAAGCTAGGGTTTTGCAAAAGCTACAAATAATTTTGGGTAGTGGCTTGGAGCAGCTTCGTAACCTTACGACGCGTGGTTGACACGGTTTGTGTTATTAATAATTTACCGGGGTTTTTGAAATAATTCACGTTCCCCTACTACCGGTTTGTCATAATAATCAGTGTTAGTGCTGACAGTGTTAGTGTTGGTTGTTTGCTAGTGCCGGTTTGTTGTTGCATCTTCGTTAAGAAAAAGTTGATCCGACAATGGGAAACGTTCACACCTGTGGTCCAAACGAAGCTCTCGTTGTATCAGGTACGCAAATCAATGGGAAACGATGACTTCATCAAGCGGTGCGATATAGTAACCTAAGAGCTGCTTCGCTTGATTCACTTTCCGTAGCTTTTTACTTGCTTTACCGGCTTCGAAAGGTCAACAAAGTTGTGGTCTGCTTTTCGAGAGAGGATTCTTGAGATACATCACAGTCATAATAGATGTCCATCATTTTTCTATAATACGCGTATCCCGGGATGAAGCTGACCGGAAAGCTATTATGACCTCAGATCTCTTCTCTCGCAAAATATAGACGCTATTTTATTTTGTCAGTAATTATTATTATTTAAGTTGGTTGATCATAATTCGTGTGTGTATTTAACAAGCCCGTACTAAGGTCATCGGTGTTACCGTTGTATATTTGATATCGTACGCAAATGCATTTTTTAATTTTTGTATACAGGTTATTTATTTTGGAGCAATGGACCATAAAAGTGGGAAAAATAATATTTCTCATAACTGTTCCAAGTTGTATACATAAATTTTCATGTTGGGACAACGAGAAATATAAACAACAATTTGGTTAATTTAAAGTTAAATAAATAATGGAATTACAACGTGTGCGTGTAGTAATTAAAGTTATATTTCAATCCTGAAATGAAATGTAGGATAGCAAAGTAGAATAGATGAGTAGTGAACCGATAGACTAACCTTACGTATCTAGAAATTAAAATATTTTGAGTTAATCGTGCTTATATCGTATACTATCATGCATAATATAATAGCAACAAGGTTAATGGTGGTTATAGTCTTTCATGGGATGGTAAATGTAACTAGGATATAGAAACAAGATTGAGCTGAATAATCTCAAGGTGAAACCGATGAACGTACACGTATGTTCATATATACTCTAATTCTGCCAATTGAAAATAAGATCAGAGGGTTAACAATCTATGAAAGCGTAGCCATTACAAATTTTATTAATAGAATACTGTGCGTATAATTATGTATCAGTGTCCATAGTATTTTTAATATACTCCACATACTTATAATTTTAGACATATTTCCTTTCATGCGCTTTCTAATTTTGTAACCGTTCGAATCAATTTTTTAGTATTTTATACATAATCTATGACATTAAATAAATTCCTAGGTAGGACTAGTTTAACACTTTGTTTATGGAACATTAAAAACGACTATATTATATTACTCTGTAAAAATAACAAGAATATGTCTATCCAAATTTTTAGGCATTTTTAAAAATAATATATACCTAACAAAATGAATTTGTTCAATCCTCATGGGTGCATCTTTACAAGCCCAATACTTGTAAATTAAAAATATTAGAATCTGTAAGCCTAGCGTTAAATATTTCAGCAGAGAAACATTAAAATAGTCTGTACGAATAGTACAAAGAAAATTCAATAAACTTAAAAGCATTTTCTTATTGAAATAATTACATTTTGAATTTCTGTTAAGAAACATTGTTTGCAATTTTTGTATATAGCTTTATTAAATACATTAGTTTATTGTTTTCGATAATTTTTCGAAGATTATTATAGACAAATAAAATGAGTTACATTCTCTAACATGCTGATATTCAATTATGATTAACAAGATGAATGGAAAGGATATTAAAAATATTTCCGCGACGTAGTAGTGTTATCGGAAATATTTGCTTTTCTCACGGAAGCGTTAAGTTGTAGATGCGTGACTCATCCAGAGTTTTATGTCACCATCGAACTCCTGACATGCTTCTACACATAAATGTGTCTTTTGTTGACACGTACAACGATGTAGGTCACTCGATTGTCGTGCAATGTCGCGTGCACGTAAATATGTAATTCATTATCTCTCACCTAACTCATTCAGAGAAATTACATTGTACTACATATGGGGATATTGCGTTGTACGTATGGCGGCCTTTACGAGGACGGGCTCTTATTGCTATACACATGACGCGTCACGAGCGATATTTACGTGGCGGCCATTAGCAGAGCGAAATGACACGATTAAAAATTTCGTATTTCGAAATTTACAAGAAATAGATTACAAGATTTATGTAAAGCTGTCGTAAAAAACGTAGCGTTGCAAATATTTACGAAAAAGATTTACGTACGGTTATTGAAAAACATTTGTTATATTACAAATATTTATATATGTATTGTGTATATAGTTTATGTAAGGCTGAAATATTTAGCATTCAATTATTTTTACTTTATGTTTAAGGGATCTTGTTTTTGTAAATTTTTAAGCTCGTAGATAAGTTTAGAAAACTTGTTACGTATAATAATATATAACATATTACACGTATATTTTATAATTTATTTCTACTGATAAGGATTTTGTTTGATTTGAAAGAGGGAAAAGATTGCATTAATTTTCTTTTATTTATTTTATCAAGATATTTTTTTCTGTATGTTATAACAAGCATGATTTTATTTGAAAATAAAGAACAATAGAATTTTCCAGTTATACTGTTTTTTTAATTTTTTGTCGTTTATTATAAGATGTGCATCACTGGATTGTATAATTTGTAATTATTCAATTTTTGTAGTTCAAACAGAAATTCACATTTGTACTCTAATTGCAAGATATGCAACAACCGTTAGTCTAATTGCAAGATAAGCAAAACATGCAGGAAAAACAGGATTAGTATGTGATAAGACGTCTGCGTTGATGTACTTTACGCCTTCAAATGTAGATACGATAAACGCACTGCCACTCAAAGACGCTTTCCATTTCTAATGAGTTTGGTATCTAAGGTAAATGACAGCTGTCTTTTACAATGTTATACTAGATTACTGTTTCTAGCAGGACGTTCGAAAAATTTTGTACCAAGTATAGCACGGCTCAGAGAGAGTTCTGAGACGATCATGGTAAAATCAACTCCATTTTTTCAGGAATTTTCAAGGTCGCCTTGAATTTGGTCGAATATCTCGGAAACTATTAGAGCTAGAGGAGTGGTTTAAAAATCAAAATGATGTATTTTTTATAAGGAATAAATCTGCGAAAACAGATTTCCAATAGCACTTTTTCTGAATTTTTCCAAGTTAATGGAAATCATCCTGTATTTTATATTTATAATAGTATTTCTGTTTGTTAGGCATTCAGAAATGTTTTTGCCAAATTTTTTAATCACAATTCTTATAATTTCTACGACAAAATCAGTATAAACATATAGACATATAATTTAATCATGCTCTCTGAATTTCTCACACAGGAAATGGCAAAAACTTGCATTTCAACCTTCGTTTATTAAAATATTCTTGGAAAACAGTACAGTTATAAACAATTGTATCAGAGAAGTAAACGAAAACATTCGATCACTTGTCACGAAATGTCGCGGACAAGTTCTAAAATTGCGAGATTTTCGAAATCTTTCACAAATGTTGTGACGAGAAAATCAGGTTTCCTATAAGGAACAATTCATCGTTAACTCTGTAACACTTCTAATTAATATCCCAATAGTAATACGTTTACAACAAATACTCAACTCAACAGTATTAACAACTACATCGAAACGACTGCGTCTTAATTGACTTCCACCGAGATTCTAATCAGCTATCCAACGAAGTAGTTGGCTACTTAACAAATTTCACTGCCAAAACTCCTTGATCATTTCCCCGCGTTCACGTGTCCCGTAGGTATGGTCGGCATAATGCTGGCAACAGCCACTCTCAATGCCTTCATTCCATATACTCTAAGCTTGGGAGCTACAACGGCGTAAGAATCGCTTTCAGGTCCCATCTTCAGGGTTCCAATCTCATGATTCATCATCGACCGCAAATGCTTGATAGCACACCGCCAATAGTCATCGCTGGCAAACTCGAACTCCGTGCATCCAGGAATCTTGATATCATGCAATCTACTCCCATACGATTACTATGTATCGATAAAAGCTTCGCCACTTTCCCACATCTCTTTTAAATTGTTTGATAATTTCTAAAAATAGTATTAATGATTATAAAAGAAATATTAATGATTATGATTATGAAAAAGATTATGAACAAAATGAAATGACCAAAATTTCTCTTGAAAAACATAGTCGATGAAGGATTATTATTGCACAGTTTTGTAGCTTGATGTTGCGACTTTCCTGCAAAAAAATATAAAATGTGGAAGTTGGATTGACGATGAAAGTGAACGGATCTCGGGATCTATTTTGCAATTTTGGTATGAGCTTCGTAAATAGAATATACAGTCCAGAGCACACACAGCAGAACCAGAACGCAGGAAAAGTATGTATATTTCTTGCAGCCAGACACTTGCTTATCATAAAAATAACCTTGTACCTATTCATAGCTTCAATGTTGCTAACCTGCAGGGCCACTTTAATTCCTTTTATCAAAACTTTTTCGTCTTATTTCCATAGCCCTGCTAATATTGTAGAAAAATTCGTTAGTGTTTTATTTATTGCTGATTAGCAGATTAGAATATTAAAAGATTAGCAAATTAAAAAACAATTATTTAATTGGGGGAGGTATCGTTCAATTAATTTTAATTCTTTTAAAATATTCATTTATGCCCCATGCTGTATTTCAAAATATGTATTTGGCTATTTAATAACTGTGAACAAACACACAAATTCAAATATTTAACATATCTCTCTATTATAAATAGGAATGTTTCAAAGTCCACAAGACAAAATTTTACAAAATAAATAAGCAAACATTTCTTTAAGTTGACTGAAAAATTTTACACGCGACCAAGTTCACTGCCGTTCTGCCGTGATTTTTCTATCATTAGTTTGAAGGGAATGTGTGTTTTATTTTGATTGGTCAAGGGGTTAGTGTTTCTTGGTTAGACTGAATTGGGCAAGGGAGGGGGAAAGAAACTGAAAGGGAGCCATTCACCCTGAGTTTACTCGAAGCAGTAGAAGTTCGAAGCTTTAGTACTATATTTCAGGATATTTTATAAAAATTTTAGCAAAAATAATATTTTCAAATAGTACATTTAATGTCTTCTAAAAAATAAATACGTAATAGTCAGTTTACGTTTCTTTATTTAGCTCCCAACCATCGGACAGTTGCTCATTCTTAGAAAGGGATTGCGCAAACTTAATTGTTTACTTTTACGTCGTATTGATTGTTTATTGTTGTATCAATTTGACAGCAAGGATCAAATTAAGTTGGAGAATGAGGGATGGATGGGGTTAGTTACAATCTTATATTAAAGTTACATTGTATGGCACGTAGATAGCAAAGTTTACCTGAGAAAACAATTCTTTATTACAGTTGCAAACGATTGTTATTTGCGTTTGTTATTAACAACTACGTCGAAACGACTGCGTCTTAATTGACCTCCACCAAGATTCTAATCAGCTATCCAACGAAGTAGTTGGCTACTTAACAAATTTCACTGCCAAAACTCCTTGATCATATCTGCCGCCTTCTCTCCAATCATATAAACTCCCGCGTTTGTGTGTCCCGTAGGCATGGCCGGCATAATGCTGGCATCAGCCACCCTCAATCCCTTCATTCCATAAACTCTAAGCTTGGGATCTACAACGGCATAAGAATCGCTCTCAGGCCCCATCTTCACGGTTCCAATCTCATGATTCAACGTCGTCGGGAAATGCTTGATTGCACACCGCCAATAGTCATCGCTGGCAAACTCGAATTCCGTGCATCCAGGAATCTTGATATCATGCAATCTACTCCCATACTTCCTGAAGGAAGCCGTCCTGGAGATGTTGATAGCATGTTTGATGCCCTCCAGGATGATTTCCACGTCAACTGGGTTGTCGAAGAAATTAGCTTCCAGCCTTGGCGGATCGAAAGGGTTCTTGGACTTCAAAGTCAGCCTACCAACGCTGCTGGGGTTTTGCAAAATAGGCCAAATGGACCAGGCGTCCTTATTTTCGATTGGCTTGTAGACAGTGTTGTAAAGCTCAGGGGAGATTCTCATAGCCTTTTTCAAGGGTATACCCCCGTCAGAGTGCACTGACCCAGCGATGAATAATAGTTCGATGTCAGGCCTACTGTCAGGGGCGTACTTCGTCCTGATGAAGGCCAGACCCTCTGGTCCACCTGGTATGGATAACAGGCCACTTCTATGCAGAAAGTATTGCATGATAACGCTAGGACTAGTCAGTCTGCTCTGCAGGACGGTCTCTGGCTGATTCGCCATGAACGTTAGTCCCAGGAATCCTATATGCTCGTATATGCTATAGCCTACTTTCAAATCCCTCAGAACTTTGATTCCTAGGTCCTCTAAGTGATCCCGAGGACCTATACCGGATAGCATTAGTAACTTCGCTGAGTCGATAGTCCCTGCAGATAGGATTACTTCTTTTGAACAGTAGACTTGTTTGCGTTGGTTGTTTTGGATAAACTCCACACCGTGCGCTTGGTTATCATCGTTGATTAAGACTTTGGTGACCATCGCGCCTGTTGCTATGTCGAGGTTTGGGCGATTGACTCGTAGGTATGCCTTCGATGCGCTACACCGGGTCCCTCTGTCTAGGTTCGCTTGGATGTAAGAGAAGCCGATTTGATCTTCTCCGTTGTAGTCTATGATCTTGTAGCCTAGCTCGCGACCAGCCTTGAGGAACGCTTTCACTAGATCTGTGTGGTAGGGCACGTACTCCACGCACAGGTAGCCTTGGTCGCCGTGGTAGGAGGAATTCGTGATACCTAGAACAACATCATTTTTCATTATACCCTTTTTCAGTTGTGTTCGATTTTGCAAGGTGGTGCAAGTCAACAGACTCACCTGGCACGTTGAATTTCTCGCTCTTTATATAATAGGGCAGGACTTCGTTGTAAGACCAGCCCTCATTCCCAAGCGCAGACCAAATATCATAGTCTAGCTTGTTCCCTCGCGCATGGATCATATAATTAATAGAACTGGAGCCACCTAGGGACTTCCCCCGGGGCCAGGAACACTGTTGGTTGATCATCCCTATACAGGCATTCTTCTGCGGCTCAATTATGTAACCCCAGTTGTATTTTGATAGTTGTAAGTATCCTGTGTAAACTGGGATCTGGTGAAGCAACGTTTCGGTCTCGCCTGCCTCTAGAAGCAGCACATTCCATTTCTTGTTCTCCGAGAGACGATTGGCAAGGACGGAACCTGCAGTACCACCTCCCACAATGATGAAGTCGTATTTCTTGTTATTGGGATCGACCCTGTTCAGGACTTCTGCTGGTGGCCTGTAAGTCTTCAATGATTCGAGCAGTGATTGAGACCTTATGGGGACGGCGAGAAACGATGCTAGAAGTAGCACACCATAGGCTACGTGTACCATATTGCTGTGAAGAAGCAAAGTTCTAATTTGATAGTGGACGTCAACTAAGGATTTTTATGTTAAATTAGAATTTATCTTTAGAGATCCCAAGTCAACCCTCTGGGTCATAACAGAAAAAGGCTGTAGCCGAGTTTGGGGGTCAAAATCGTTCCCAGGCCGATTTTAATTGGACCTGAACCATTCGATAGCCTACCAAAAAAGAAACCTTCCTGCCAAGTTTCAGCCCAATATCTAACCTGTAAAGGTAGTTACACAGATTTTGTAATGATCAAACTGGTTTGATATTGTCACGGCAGGGCAAAGCTACACATTCCTATACTATACTGCATGATACTGTGTAACAGTATCTGGGAAATTCCTACCAAAAGGATTTCCAGGAATTGTCGAAGATGATAGCATAATTTGATAAAGCTTCTGTAACTGTCGCAGAATCTGGAAAAATGGAAACTGATGCACAGTTTTGATACCACTAAAGCGCACACCACTTTGCCAGTCCCGTGACGTTCAATTTTATGTTATACAGAGTGTTCCAAAATTTTGTATTTCCTTGACAGGGGCATTCCTGAGGTCATGTGAGGAAACTTTTTCCATTGGGAAAGCGAATTTGTTGAGGAGTTATTAACAAAAAACACACAGATCAATTAGAGCGCGGGTAAATACAGAGCCGAGATCCGTCCGCGGTATTTATCCGTATTCCGATGGGTCCGTGTTTTGCGTTAATAACTCCTTAACGAAGTCACGTAGAAGATTTTCGCAAAGGACAAGGTTTCTGCAAAGGACCTTGGGAATCACCCCTTTGAAGGAAGTACCACACTTGTGGGACCCTCCATTGATTCATAATTATCCATTCGACATCTACGCGAGGTGCATGATCCCCTTCTTGGCAACCCGGGAATCGAATTCAGCCATTATGTCATAAGCAAATACAGTCTCTTTAACAACGAAATCCGGTTAAACGGCTTCGTTTTAAATTGCTGTGCTTGTTTTCCTATTCTTTGTTTCTCGTTAGAATTGTTCTCCACTTGTTACACGGTTAAAATTCTTATGCTCCAATTATTTGATCTTCATACGTTCCTCGGGAATGTTCCACTGAGAATTCACTTATTTTCACAATGTCATCAAATGACGTGGTCGTATAGACGCAAAAGATTGTACCGAATTTTGAACTGACGAACGTATGAGGATCCGGCGTTAGGGGTGTTCCCCTACACGTTTCGATCGATTTTGTAACGGTAATTGTCGTTGTCAAATTGTCGTTACCGTTATTCTTGGCACTAATATCGAGTTATCCAGTTCCGTCGCTACCAAAAGACCGGACGTCGTTGCTTGTCCACAAAACTGCTTCTGAAGACCCAGTGTCCACTTTCCACTTCGCGATCCACCATGGAAATGTGCTTTCTCGTTGCTGTTCACGTAATACTTACCGGAGGCTTGAGTAATGCTGACTTGGACTCCACGCGACCCCTTCTCGTGCTTTCTGTGTTCCGGCGTGCATCTCTTTGATCTCGTTCACGTTTCACTTTTATACCTCGTACATTGTACACTATCCTCCAGAAATTTTACATTAGCATTTCACGCACACTTACGCCAATGTGTATGTGCCATTCCAGGTGTAACAAGTGGGGTCACGGGCGCGCAGTGGCCGAGTAGGTAGAGCGCTCGACTGCGGACCCGTGGTCGCGGGTTTGATCCCCGACGCCGGAACCTCTGCAAATTCCATGTGCTATTTGAAACTGTGGTCTGCCCAAGGTGGTTCGGAACCCACCTTATAAAAACTGCAGGTCCCGTCGCGAAATAACCCTGAATCGGAGTTCCAAAAGCGACGTAAAATAAGAGGAAAAAAAAAAGTGGGTCACAGTGAATATTGTACAATGCGTATGGACAGATATTTTAATTAAGTTTAATTAAAATAGTTCTCCAAAAAATGTTGTATTTCCTTGAAAGGGATTCCTAAGGTAATTTGCAGTAACTTCTTTCTGCGGAAATGTTTTCCGCGGCTTCGTTAATGAGTTATTAACGAGAACGCCTTAGCGACACGCCCCGCTGAGTGCGGCGTTGACATTGGCAGAGCCGGAATCCGCTCCCTGCATCTACGCTCTGATTGGTCCGTGTTTTTCGCTAATAGCTCCTTAACGAAGCGCCGGAGAACATTTTCGCAAAGGAAAAAGTTACTTCAAATGACTTTAGGCATCATCCCCTTGAAGGATCCTTCGAAAATACTGCAGTTTCACTTCGTGTTTCAGTTAAATTCATTTTTCAAAAATACATTCGATCTCGTATTAATACTTATAAACGGTACTGTACTCGTACGTTCCATCTGAGCAAATGTGCCATTATTTTTACCAAGTGCAGTCTCGTGCTCTTCGTATATCTTGCCAAGTATGTTTTCCAGACGGAGACAGTTCAGTGATCTTCAGGTATTTCAATAGAACCTCGATTATCCGAACTCAATGTTATTCAGCGTTGATCGCATACATTAAATCTAACAACCGATTGTACGTTGTTGCAATAAATATACGTTTCGACCAATTTTAATAACACAAAATGATATATTTTAATTTATACTAAATATTTGAATTTTTTTCTGTGCTGGTTTGGGATCTCGTTTCGTTATAGAGTAACGATTAAGATTTAAATAAAAATTAAATTTAAGGTTGTTGTAAAGTAAAACAATTTTATAAACTCGAAGCTCTGCAATGTTTAAAATATTGTTCAAGTTCAGATGTTTACGTAAATTTTTCAGTTCAGGCCGAGCAGAGACAAAATGTAAAATTTTTTGAGGCCGACGAGGATCGTCGATTTCTCGGTTACGATATAGTAATGCGTTAATCTTATGGTGTAATACAGATAATAAAATGTTGGAACTAGTAACGAACCGTGGTCCCATAGCAATCGACCGTAAAATCGATCGCCGTTACGTAAAATTCTGACAGTTCTGTTACGCAACAATTTCCGTATAGATTAAAAATTTTATTTCGAAAGTGAAATCACATATACCGGGTGAGTCATTTAAAGTGAAACAGACGTCAATCTCGGAAATGAAGCATTTTGGAGAAAAATGTTTCAAACAAACGTTGTATGGTTACAAGGGGGACATAAAATGGTGTCATTGATTTGACCTTGGATAATAGTTTTGAAAATCACGTGAAGGTCATCTTCATTTTCTTAAATAGAACTCCCTATTTTTTATTGCATATTCCTGTAGCTTGTTTTGAGAGCTTTCCAAGACACTATAATAAAATATTTTTGATTTAAATATTTTTCATGTTATAAGGCTTGAAAGTGACAGTACCGCCTGTATTAGCATTACTCAAGGTGTACCGCGTGAAGGTTGCACGGTCGGATTTACACCTCTTTTAGTGCGTAAATATTTCTGTAAGACAGCGCGCTCGTACTCAAGGTCATGATCACACCTTGAGTAATGCTAATGAGGTGGTACTGTCACTTTCAAACCTTGTAACATGAAAATTATTTAAATTAAAAATATTTTATTATAGTATTTTGGAAAGCTCTCAAAACAAGCTACAAGAAATAGTATAAAAAATAGGGAGTTCTATTTAGGAAATTGAAGATGACCTTCACGTGATTTTCAAACGACCATCCATGGTCAAATCAACGACACCATTTTATGTCCCCCTTGAAACCATACAACTTTTGTCTGAAACATTGTACTCCAAAAGGCTTTATTTCCGAGATATACAGTCGGTCACAAAAATATTGGGACAAAATTGCAATAGATCGGAATTGTAGTAAAAATACTAAAAGTTGCATTTCACAACTTTTTTATGTGGGCCTATATTGAAAATTTGAAAAATACGTTTTGTAGACTGTGTGAATTAAACATATTCTGACAATTTCGTCATAATCTGTTGACGTTGCAATGAGCTCCAACCGTTTAAAGATGCTGAGGATTGCAATTTTTCACGATTTTCGGCCTGTAACTGCAATAAATCTAAAGATTCTTACATATTTCAATGTCTGTCATTTTTTCCCGCATCATCCAAAATAGATGAAAGTTGTTCACCTTGGCCGCCTTGATTTTTTAAGATGGAAAGACCTACTTTCTGTATCATAAATCGATTGACTATCAAATTCTATTGACCATCACGGGTTGAAGCCAACCAGAAAGCTTCTTATGACCTCAAATCTCTTCTCTCACAAAATAGTCGCTATTTTATTTTGTTAGAAATTTTTATCATTTAAGTTAGTTGATCATAATTCGTGTGTGTACTTATCAAACTCGTACTATGGTCGTATAATAGTGTTACCGTTGTATATTTGATATCATGTACGTAATTGCATTTTTTAATTTTTGTATACAGGTTATTTATTTTGGAGCAATGGACCATACACGTGGGAAAAATAATACTTCTCATAACTGTTCCAAGTTGTATACATAAATTTTCATGTTGGGACAATGAGAAATATAAACAACAATTTGGTTAATTTAAAGTTAAATAAATAATGGAATTACAACGTGTGAGTGTAGCAATTAAAGTTATATTTCAATCCCGAAATGAAATGTAGGATAGCAAAGTAGAATAGATGAGTAGTGAACCGATAGACTAACCTTACGTATCTAGAAATATTTAGATTTAATCGTGCTTATATCGTATACTATCATGCATAGTATAATAGCAACAAGGTTAATGGCGGTTATAGTCTTTCATGGGATGGTAAAAGTAACTAGGATATATAAACAAGATTGAGCTGAATAATGTCAAGGTGAAACCGATGAACGTACACGTATGTTCGTATATACTCTAATTCTGCCGTATACGGCAGTACCGAAAGCTAGGGATGCCGATTATTTTAAAAAAGATCGATTTTTCTGAATCGATTTTTTTAGGAATGTCTAAAAATGATTAAAAAACGAAGATAGAAATTTTGTTGGACTTTTTATTAAAGAAATAAAGTAATAATAATTATTAGACTGCGGATCTTTATGCATTTATAGTAAAATTGAGTATATAAAAATCGAAGAAGTTGAAGAATGTTTAAAACTCAAGATATCAATATATATAATTTCTCCTCTATTAAGACCATTACGGGAAGAAGTAACATTCAATTTAGTTTCTATTTCTTGCAATCGGCGTAGAAAATTTTTATTTTGCATAAAGATCCAGTCTAGTAATGATCTTTTTACATATTTTGTAGCTTATTATGTCAAATGTAATTATATTTTTTATTTATTTTATATAATAACCAATCTTCGAAGAGCAATGAATTTAAGAACATGATATTTGAGAACATTTATATAGTTACTTTTGATGCTAGTTGGATCTCTTTCCACGGTCTCCACGTACAGTCATACAATTTGCCATAATAATCGATTATTTTTACAATTTTAGAATCGATTATTTGTAAAAATCGATTTATTTTAAGAAAATAATCGATTTTTTAAATAATCGATTAACAATCGACATCCCTACCGAAAGCTAAGGGACGTACGACCAGCTCAACGAACTGTACAGCTGGTGGTAGATAGTTGAACCTAAGGCCTAAGGGTTAAGTTAACGATCCAGACTTTCACTTTCGAATCGATAAATAAATTTATATTTATTTCACACTGATGCCTTGAGATTTTTCCACACTCACGATCACTGTTCACATTTGTCCACACATAGTTATGCACTAATAACAATTGCCATATCCCTTGTAATGCAGCACAAATCACAACAATCAGGTAATGCGGTCACTAGACTGCGGATTTCACGCATTTGTAGCAAAAATGAGTAGGTGCATTTTAAGACAGTAGAGAGATTAAAATAATTTAAAAACACCAATGTATTATTTTGAACTTGTTAAAATGATTACAGTAAGAATCAAATATCTGTCTGGCTCTTGTCCCTTGTAATAGCAGCAGCCAACTTTCATTTTGCATAAACATTCGCAGTCTGGTGATTAGTTTAAATATCACTATCGAAAACACACCTAATTGCAACCGTTAGCTTTGAATTGACAAGTCTTTGGAGATTGTTCTCTCTACCGCGGCTCGAACGACACTGATTTTCTGCAAGATTTTTCTGAAGAATTTAGGCAGTGATTATGTGTGTCGAAATTCGAAATGCACGCTGTAGCACGTTTGCGAAAACGACGGGACGGTTAAACGAAAAATAGGATACGAGAAGGGCCGCTGTGAGACTAGAATTTATGGCAGTCACATGTTTCCTCCAGATTGGTACGCAGAGTCGATGGGTAAAGGTGCTTTAACGGCGGGCCTCCACGGCTCGGGCGGCTGGGGCCTTTTCTCGTAAATTTTCGTGCGGGTCGACAGGCCCGCTGTTCCCCGCTGTGCGTGGCAGAAAAAAAAGGTCTCGTCTCTTCACGGTTACTTACAAAATGAAGGTATCCTACCGCCTTAGAGGGAAGCTAATGTTTACCTAAACGAACCGTGAAGAGACGAGACCTTTTTTTCTGCCACGCACAGCGGGGAACAGCGGGCCTGCCGACCCGCACGAAAATATACGAGAAAAGGGCCCGGCGGCCCGCCGTAAAAGCACCTTAACCGTTCGAAAACGTCGTCTGTCACTTTACTCAGCAAGAGGTAAAAATGTCAGGTCATCGTAGTAGAAACTTTCTAAAAGGACAGACGACGTCTACTGATAAGGATTTTGTTTGATTTGAAAGGGGGAAAAGATTGTATTAATTTCCTTTTATTTATTTTATCAAGATATTCTTTTTCTGTATGTTATAACAAGCATGTTTTTATTCGAAAGCTAGCTCCCCTAGGTCCTCTGGGTGGGTTGCCCTGGCGGGCGGCTCACAGTGGACAACTTCGATAAAATCTCGCTTACACGCAATTTTCTGAGTTATTTTCACTATGTTAGCGATTTTTTTTTTAATAATACACAATAATAATATAAGAGTAGACCAATCACCATATGGGATTTCGTGTCTCACACAATAACAACTGATTCAACTGGTTTTCTTACGCCCTCTACGCTCAAGGAACGATAAATGTTGGAACTAGATCCACGAAAGCACTTGTGTCTGTGATAGCATGACCAGAGTTGGGCAAAAATTTGTTGTAAATAAAAATTTGATGCAAAGAAACATTTTTCCCTAACTCTGGTCATAACATCACAGATACAACTCGTTAGCCATTTGTATTTGATCACTTTCGTGGATCTAGTTCAAAAATTTATCGTTCGTCAGCGTAGAGGGCGTAGAGCTCCGGAGCTCTACGAGCGTGAAACAAAAAAATACATTGGGTGATTGGTCTACTTCTATACCTCGTCGGTGGTCAGACCGAATCGTATCGATCGGATCATACAGACATACTTTTTAACTTTATATATGAAGATAAAGAACAACAGAATTGTCCAGTTATGTATACTGTTTTTTATTTTTTGTCGTTTATTATAGAATAAACATCACTGGATTGTATAATTTGTGATTATTCAATTTTTGTAGTTCAAATAGAAATTCATACTTGTAATCTAATTGCAAGATAAGCAAAACATGAAGGAAAAACAGGATTAGTCTGTGATAAGGCTTCTGCGTTGATGTATTTTACGCCTTCAAATGTAGATACGATAAATGCACTGCCACTCAAAGACACTTTCCATTTCTAATGAGGTTGGTATCTAAGGTAAATGACTGCTGTCTTTTACAATGTTATACTAGATTACTGTTGTTAGCAGGACGTTCGAAAAATGTTGTACCAAGTATGGCACGGCTCAGAGAGAGAGTTCTGAGACGATCATGGTAAAATCAACTCCATTTTTTCAGGAATTTTCAAGGTCGCCTTGAATTTGGTCGAATATCTCGGAAACTATTAGAGCTAGAGGAGTGGTTTAAAAATCAAAATGATGTATTTTTTATAAGGAATAAATCTGCGAAAACAGATTTCCAATAGCACTTTTTCTGAATTTTTCCAAGTTAATGGAAATCACCCTGTATTTTATATTTATAATAGTATTTCTGTTCGTTAGGCATTCAGAAATGTTTTGCCAAATTTTTTAATCACAATTCTTATAATTTCTACGACAAAATCAGTATAAACATATAGACATATAATTTAATCATGCTCTCTGAATTTCTCACACAGGAAATGGCAAAAACTTGCATTTCAACCTTCGTTTATTAAAATATTCTTGGAAAACAGTACAGTTATAAACAATTGTATCAGAGAAGTAAACGAAAACATTCGATCACTTGTCACGAAATGTTGCGGACAAGTTCTAAAATTGCGAGATTTTCGAAATCTTTCACAAATGTTGTGACGAGAAAATCAGGTTTCCTATAAGGAACAATTCATCGTTAACTCTGTAACACTTCTAATTAATATCCCAATAGTAATACGTTTACAACAAATACTCAACTCAACAGTATTAACAACTACATCGAAACGACTGCGTCTTAATTGACTTCCACCGAGATTCTAATCAGCTATCCAACGAAGTAGTTGGCTACTTAACAAATTTCACTGCCAAAACTCCTTGATCATATCAGCCGCCTTCTCTCCAATCATATAAATCCCCGCGTTCACGTGTCCCGTAGGTATGGTCGGCATAATGCTGGCGTCAGCCACTCTCAATCCCTTTATTCCATAAACTCTAAGCTTGGGATCTACAACGGCATAAGAATCGCTCTCAGGTCCCATCTTCACGGTTCCAATCTCATGATTCATCATCGACGGCAAATGCTTGATAGCACACCGCCAGTAGTCATCGCTGGCAAACTCGAATTCCGTGCATCCAGGAATCTTGATATCATGTAATCTACTCCCATACTTCCTGAAGGAAGCCGTCCTGGAGATGTTGATAGCATGTTTGATGCCCTCCAGGATGATTTCCACGTCTGCCGGGTGGTCGAAGAAATTAGGATCCATTCTTGGCGGATCGAAGGGGTTCCTGGACTTCAAAGTCAGCCTACCAACGCTCCTGGGGTTTTGAAGAATAGGCCAAATGGACCAGGCGTCCTTATTTTCGATTGGCTTGTAGACAGTGTGGTAAAGTTCAGGGGAGATTCTCAAAGCCTTTTTCAAGGGTATGCCCCCGTCAGAGTGTATTGACCCGGCGGCGAATAAAAGTTCAATGTCAGGTCTACTATCAGGGGCGTACTTCGTCCTAATGAAGGCCAGAGCCTCTGCTCCACCTGGCATGGACATCAGACCACTTCTATTCAAAAAGTATTGCACGAAAACGCTAGGTCTAGCCAGTCTGGTCTGCAGCAAGGACACTGGTTGATTCGCCATGAACGTTAGTCCCAGGAATCCTATATGCTCGTACATGCTATAGCCTACTTTCAAATCCTTCAGCACTTTGATACCCAGGTCCTCTAAGTGATCCCGAGGACCTATACCTGACAGCATTAGTAACTTCGCTGAGTCGATAGTGCCTGCAGATAGGATTACTTCTTTTGAACAGTAGACTTGTTTGCGTTGGTTGTTTTGGATAAACTCCACACCGTGCGCTTGGTTATCATCGTTGATTAAGACTTTGGTGACCATCGCGCCTGTTGCTATGTCGAGGTTTGGGCGATTGACTCGTAGGTATGCCTTCGATGCGCTACACCGGGTCCCTCTGTCTAGGTTCGCTTGGATGTAAGAGAAGCCGATCTGATCTTCCCCGTTGTAGTCTATGATCTTGTAGCCTAGCTCGCGACCAGCCTTGAGGAACGCTTTCGCTAGGTCTGTGTGGTAGGGCACGTACTCCACGCACAGGTAGCCTTGGTCGCCGTGGTAGGAGGAATTCGTGATACCTAGAACAACATAAGTTTTCATTATACCCTTTTTCAGTTGTGTTCGATTCTGCAAGGTGGTGCAAGTCAACAGACTCACCTGGCACGTTGAATTTCTCGCTCTTTATATAATAGGGCAGGACTTCGTTGTAAGACCAGCCCTCATTCCCAAGCGCAGACCAAATATCATAGTCCAGCTTGTTCCCTCTCGTATGGATCATATAATTGAGAGAACTGGTGCCACCTAGGGACTTCCCACGGGGCCAGGAACACTGTTGGTTGATCATCCCCAGACAGGCATTCTTCTGCGGCTCAACTGTGTAACCCCAGTTGTAGTTTGATAATTGAAAGTATCCTACGAGAATTGGGATCTGGTGAAGCACCGTCTCGGTCCCGCCTGCCTCCAGAAGCAGCACATTCCATTTCTTGTTCTCCGAGAGACGATTGGCAAGGACGGAACCTGCAGAACCACCTCCCACAATGATGAAGTCGTATTTCTTGTTATTGGGGTCGACCCTGTTCAGGACTTCTGCTGGTGGTCCGTAAGTCCTCAATGATTCGAGTAGTGATTGAGACCTTATGGGGACGGCGAGTAACGATGCCAGGAGTAGCACACCATAGGCTACGTGTACCATATTGCTGTGAAGAAGCAAAGTATTAATTTATTAGTGGACATCATCTAAGGATTTTTATGTTAAATTAGAATTTTTCGCGGGTATCTTTAGAGATCCCAAGTCAACCCTCTGGTTCATAACAGAAAAAGGCTGTAGCCGGGCTTGGGGGTCAAAACCGTTCCCGGGTTGATTTTAATTAGACCTGAACCATTCGATAGTCTACCAAGAAAGAAACGTTTCTGTCAAGTTTCAGCCCGACATCCAACCGGTTCAGGTAAATAGTTACACAGATTTTGTAATGATACACATCAAACTGGTTTGATATTGTCACGCCAGGGGAAAGCTACACATTCCTATACTATACTGCATGATACTGTGTAACAGTATCTGGGAAACTCCTATTAAAAGGATTTCCAGAAATTGCCGAAGATGATAACACAATTTGATAATGTTTCTGTAATTGTCGCAGAATCCGGAATAATGCAAACAGATGCACAGTTTTAAAAAAATGTCATTTATCCATGTCAATGATACCACTATAGCGCACACCACTTTGTCGGCCCTGTAACGTTCACTTTTATGTTGTACAGGGTGTCCCAAAATTTTGTATTTCCTTGAGAGGGGCATTCCTGAGGTCATGTGAAGAAACTTTTTCCTTTGGGAAAGCGAATTTGTTGAGGAGTTATTAACAAAAAACACACAGATCAATCAGAGCGCGGATACAGAGCCGAGTTCCGTCCGCGGTATTTACCCGTGTTCCGATGGGTCCGTGTTTTGCGTTAATAACTCCGTAACGAAGTCGCGTAGAAGATTTTCGCAAAGGACAAGGTTTCTTCAAATGATCTTGGGAATCACTGCTTTGGAGGAGGTACCACATTTGTGGGACCTCCATTGGTTCATAATTATCCATTCGACATCTACACGAGGTGCATGATCCCATTCTTGGCAACTCGGGAATCGAATTCAGTCATTATGTCATAAGGAAATACAGTCTCTTTGGCAACGAGATCCGGTTAAATGGCTCTGTTTTAAATTGCTGTGCTTGTTTTCCAATTCTTTGTTTCTCGTTAGAATTGTTCTCCACTTGTTACACGGTTAAAATTCTTAGGCTCCAATTATTTAATCTTCATACGTTCCTCGGGAATGTTCCACTGAGAATTCACTTATTTTCACAATGTCATCAAATGACGTGGTCGTATAGACGCAAAAGATTGTACCGAATTTTGAACTGAAGAACGTATGAGGATCCGGCGTTAGTGGTGTTCCCCTACACGTTTCGATCGATTTTGTAACGGTAATTGTCGTTGTCAAATTGTCGTTACCGTTATTCTTGGCACTAATATCGAGTTATCCAGTTCCGTCGCTACCAAAAGACCGGACGTCGTTGCTTGTCCACAAAACTGCTTCTGAAGACCCAGTGTCCACTTTCCACTTCGCGATCCACCATGGAAATGCGCTTTCTCGTTGCTGTTCACGTAATACTTACCGGAGGCTTGAGTAATGCTGACTTGGACTCCACGCGACCCCTTCTCGTGCTTTCTGTGTTCCGGCGTGCATCTCTTTGATCTCGTGTACGTTTCACTTTTATACCTCGTACATTGTACACTATCCTCCAGAAATTTTACATTAGCATTTCACGCACACTTACGCCAATGTGTATGTGCCATTCCAAGTGTAACAAGTGGGGTCACAGTGAATATCGTACAATGCGTATGGACAGATATTTTAATTAAGTTTAATTAAAATAGTTCTCCAAAAAATGTTGCATTTCCTTGAAAGGGATTCCTAAGGTAATTTGCAGTAACTTCTTTCTGCGAAAATGTTTTCCGCGGCTTCGTTAATGAGTTATTAACGAGAACGCCTTAGCGACACGCCCCGCTGAGTGCGGCGTTGACATTGGCAGAGCCGGAATCCGCTGTCTGCATCTACGCTCTGATTGGTCCGTGTTTTTCGCTAATAACTCCTTAACGAAGCGGCGGAGAACATTTTCGCAAAGGAAAAAGTTACTTCAAATGACTTTAGGCATCATCCCCTTGAAGGATCCTTCGAAAATACTGCAGTTTCACTTCGTGTTTCAGTTAAATCCATTTTTCAAAAATACATTCGATCTCGTATTAATACTTATAAACGGTACTGTACTCGTACGTTCCATCTGAGCAAATGTGCCATTATTTTTACCAAGTGCAGTCTCGTGCTCTTCGTATATCTTGTCAAGTATGTTTTGCAGACGGTGACGGTTCAGTGATCTTCGGGTACTACAATAGAACCTCGATTATCCGAACACAATGTTATTCAGCGCACGATCACGCATTTACATGTTCATGCAGTATCACGGACGTTGATCGCATAAATTAAATCTAACAATCGATTGTATATTTTTGAAATAAATATACGTTTCGACCAATTTTAATAACACATAATTATGTATTTTAATTTGTACTGATATTTAATTTTTTTCCTGTGCTGGTTTGGGATCTCGTTTCGTTATAGAGTAACGATTAAGATTTAAATAAAAATTAAATTTAAGGTTGTTGTAAAGTAAAACAATTTTATAAATTCGAATCTCTGCAATGTTTAAAATATTGTTCAAGTTCAGAGGTTTACGTAAATTTTTCAGTTCAATCCGAGCAGAGACAAAATGTAAAATTTTTTGAGATCGACAAAGATCGTCGATTTCTCGTTTATTATAGTAATGCGTTAATCTTATGGTGTAATGCAGATTATAAAATGTTGGACCGAGTAACGAACAGTGGTCCCATAGCAATCGACCGTAAAATCGATCCCCGCTACGCATAGTTCCGACAGTTCTGTTACGCAACAAGTTTCGAATTAGTTAGCAATTCAAATTCGAAAGTGAAATCACATATATAGAAAAGAAATTCTCTCTGCCTGGAATTGAAATTCTATTGGAATAATGAATTAGCGTCGGGAAAGTACTACGCATGCATGCCGCAAATTATTTTCAGTGTTACAACGTTGGCCAGTGCGTGGAATGTTTTAATTACGACCGGAAAAAGGAAGAAACCTGCTCGCGAATGTGTTCACAAAGGAAAAACGACTAACGATTATTCCTGTAAAAAGGTTCGAACAAAACTCGCCTGCGTTGTTTCACGTACCTAATAGTTTACGAGTAATTTAGGTGGCATACATAGGTTAATCACCCTGTACAGACATGTATTTCTTCTCTTTATAATTACAATGAATCGAATTCAAAATTGGTAAAAGAAGATTAAGCTTTTGAAAATACTCTCGGTAATGTTATCTCGAGTTAATAGATCCGAGAATTACTGTCTACTGTTTTATAACGCCATAAACGATATTATTATTTTAAGTACTCGACTAATGAACTCGAGTGAAAGTTTAACTGTTACTATGTATTGATAAAACTTTCCCATCTCTTTCAATGTGTTTGATAATTTCTAAAAATAATATTCATGATTACGATTATGAAAAAGATTATGAACAAAATGTTATGATCAAAATTTCTCTTGCAAAATATTGTAAGAATTGCAGAATGTTTAAAAACATAATCGATGAAGGATTATTATTGCACAGTGTTGTAGCTTGATGTTGCGACTGACCTGCAAAAAAATATAAAAACGAGAAGTTGGATTGACGATAAAAGTGAACCGATCGCGGGATCTATTTTGCAACTTTGTATGTACAGTGCAGAGCACACACAGCAGAACCAGTACGCAGGAAAAGTATCTTTCTTGCAGCCAGACACTTGCTTATCATAAAAATAACCTTGTACCTATTCATAGCTTTCACGTTGTAACCTGCAGAGCCACTCTAATTCCTTTTATCAAAACTTTTTCGTCTTGTTTCCATAGCCCTGCTGATATTGTACAAAAATTCGTTAGTGTTTTATTTATTGCTGATTAGCAGATTAGAATATTAAAAGATTATCAAATTAAAAAAGATTATTTAATTGGGGGAGGTATCGTTCAATTAATTTTAATTCTTTTAAAATATTCATTTATGCCCCTTGCTGTATTTCAAAATAAGTATTTGGCTATTTAATAACTGTAAACAAACACACAAATTCAAATATTTAACATACCTATGGTAGTATGTAGCGTGGCTGTAGTGAAAATAGGAATCTTTCAAAGTCCACAAGACAAAATTGTACAAAATAAATAAGCAAACATTTGTTTAAGTTGACTGAAAAATTTTACACTCACTGCAGGTGATCTAAACTTCACGCGACCAAGTTCACTGCCGTTCTGCCGTGATTTTTCTGCCATTAGTTTGAAGGGAAAGTGTGTTTTATTTTGATTGATTAAGGAGTTAGTGTTTCTTGGTTAGACTGAATTGGGCAAGGGAGGGGGAAAGAAACTGAAAGGGAGCCATTCACCCTGAGTTTACTCGAAACAGTAGAAGTTTGAAGCTTTAGTACTATATTTCAGGATATTTTATAAAAATTTTAGCAATAATAATATTTTCGAATAGTACATTTAATGTCTTCTAAAAAATAAATACGCAATAGTCAGTTTACGTTTCTTTATTTAGCCCCCAGCCATCCCACAGTTGCTCATTTTTAGAAAGGGATTGTGCAAACTTAATTGTTTACTTTTACGTTGTATTGATTGTTTATTGTTGTATCAATTTGACAGCAAGGACCAAATTAAGTTGGAGAATTAGGGATGGATGGGGTTAATTACAATCTTATATTAAAGTTACACTGTATGGCACGTAGATAGCAAAGTTTACCTGAGAAAACAATTCTTTATTACAGTTGCAAACGATTGTTATTTGCGTTAAATCGTATAAAGATGTGAGATGTTACAAACAAGTTATAAAAATTATTCCCTTGTCATTTTAATCTTCTACTCCAGACTTGTCCAACTTCTTCGTTGCGAGCCACGCGGTTCCCACTACTGAAGTGGAGGAACGTCACCTCCCACCTTAGCGGAATGAAGAAGTGGAGGAACTGGCCCAATGTGGCTCGGGGGCTGGAGTTGAACAGGGTCGTCAATCTATTTTTCATTTGACATTCTTACATGCATACAACATACTTACTTATAGTTTATTGATTACAATATCATAGAATTAATATTCATAAAGCCTGTAAAATTTTGTTTTTGGTCTGAAACACTCCAAACTCGTTAAATGTACATCAAATTCTTTCTACAAACATCAATAAAAATTCTTAAAATCTAGTTCAACACAACCATCGTTTCCACAATCTCCAGTTTAAAAAAATATATATTTCAACAACAAGTATCTCTACAGTTCGCAATTTGCTAAAAGCAATTAGAAAAATCACTATAATCATCTCGTTGTGGTATAGTCCAGCCAGTCGCTCTTAACAAGATCCGCACCCTTCTCGCCGATCATAATAACCGGCGCATTAGTATTTCCACTGCTAATAGTGGGCATGATGGAGGCATCGATCACCCTGAGACCTCGAACACCGTAAACCCTCAATCTAGGATCCACCACAGCAGTAGGATCACTCGGCGGTCCCATCTTTGTAGTACCAACGGGATGATAGATCGTCATGGAGATATGCCTGATGTGGCACTCCCAATAGGCATCCGAGGCAAACTTCAAATGATTGCACCCAGGCAGATTGACTCGGTATGTTCTAGAGCCAAACTGCTTGAAAACCTTCGCCTCGCTAATTTTTATAGCGAGCTTGGCGCCTTCGACCAAGGTAGCAATGTCTCTAGTATCAGCGAAGTAGTTGGCGTCGATAATAGGACTGCTGAAGGGATTGGAGCTCCTTAATCTGACAGTGCCGCGAGATCTTGGTCTCAACAATAATGGCATGATGGTCCAAGCGTCTTTGTCAGCGATGGGCTTGTAGACAGTGTCGTAGACCTCGTCTGTAATTCCCAAAACCCGCTTCACCTGAACTCCGGCGTCAGAATTGATAGAAGCTGGCGCCATGTGGAACTGAATATCAGGATAGTCGATGGACCTATTGGCGAACTTAGTATTGACAAAGGCGAAGCCTTCGACCCCTCCTAGGGTGGTCATAGGCCCCCTACCATTGGCCACGTAGTGCATGGTGATTGGCGCAGCCTGAAGACGGTTTTGCACTATGGCAACTGGTTTGTCGATCAAGAAAGTCAATCCTCCCATGCCGACATGATCTTGGAGGTTATCTCCGACTCGGAGGTCCTTGATCACGGTGATGCCTAACTGCTGAAGGTGCTCGCTGGGTCCTATGCCCGACAACATCAGGATTTGGGCGCTGTTCACGGCGCCAGCTGAGAGGATCACCTCCTTGCGAGCTCTGACGATCTGCCTGCGACCGTCTCGGGAGAATTCGACGCCAGTGGCTCGCATGGTGACCGGGTCTACCAGGACTCTGGTTACGTGCGCGTTCATGGCCGTGTGGATGTTCCTGCGGAGTCTCACGGGCCGAAGGAACGCCTTTGCTGTGGAGCATCTGCTGCCTCTGCGAATGGTTCCTTGGGCGATCATGAAGCCTGTTTGCCGCTCGCCGTTAATGTCCCTGTTCTCGTAGCCCAACTCCACTCCCGCCTGCACGAACGCAACTACCAGGGGCGTTTTCCATGGGGCTTCCTGTACCTGTGAGATAGGCAAAATAGGGCATATATCTGATTTTTACGAGGACATTGTTTACGAAGACATGAGATCATTTCTTACGTACCGTTAGGTAGCCGCCCGTAGAGTGATAGGCGCTCTTCTGCAGATAAGGGTTGCGGTTGTCCTCAGACTTCTTGAAGTAGTATAAAGCCTGATCATACCCCCAGCCAGGATTACCGAGAGACTCCCAGTGGTCGTAATCGTGACGATTACCACGAACGTACAGCATGTAGTTGAGCACACTGGAACCACCTAGAACCTTGCCCCGGGGCCAATTGCAGCGGCCACCCTTCATCGCCAAGCAGGCCCTGCCAGTTGGTTCTGTTTTATATTTCCAATCCAGTTTCGTCAGCTGAAGATAGGCAGCCAACGAAGGCACGTCTGTTATTTCGTTCTCATCTGGCCCGGCTTCTAGTAGAAGCACATTCCAATCGGGGATTTCCGATAGTCTGCTAGCTACCACTGCTCCTGCCGAGCCTCCTCCCACCACGATGAAGTCGTACTCCGGGTACAAAGGGTATCGGTTGATGGGTCGACTTTCCGGGTCCAGTTGGTCGTAGCGGTAGTAGGACAGGCCTGCTATTAGCAAGGGGATCAGCCATAGGCTCGTTCCCATGAGACCCAACGCTCCCTTCAAGGCGGACGTCACCACTATCGCGCTGAACACCATGCTTCTTCAATTGGAATTTTGAATTAGTTTGAAGATTACAGGGTAGCATAACGTTGGGAAGGATGGGGTTAGAGGATGTCTGGAGGCCGAGTGCCTAGTCTTTCGGTCCTGGGTACTTTGAACGGTGTGTAGGAGATTATGGTGATCATCGTGGAGTCGGTGGGCCTGTCGAAGTCTTCATGGGGATGATTGTCCTGTAATTAAAGGGAAATTGTTAGAATTCGAATCGGTGCATACTGTTATACATTCAATTCTCTTATAACAATTTGCGACAAATCTTGTTCATTTTTCAATTCTTGTTTCGGTAATAAGTACAATTTCGAGGTTATGGTTGCCAATTACAATGAATATTGTAAAGTGAGAACTGTTTTGAAAAGGAGAAAGTTAACATTCCTTTATGAATACTTGCGAAAGGCTTAAATTTCATACTGGCCTATTAATTTTTTATTTTTCCACTCCCACGCAGGAGCGTGTCTAATTAGTCAAAGCCATTAACACACTACAAGGTTATGTAGAAAGTATATTACATCACCGGCCATGTGGAATTTATATTTACAGTTTTTACTTGGCCTTTATTAATATTCTACACCTACATTATTCTTTCAGATTATATAAATTGGAATATAATTTATTATATAATCAGAATGATTTTATGAGTGACAACAAGTTGAAAGTGTGAAGTACGACTTAACTGGTACCAAGGGGGACCCCTCAGTGGTGGGGATGAAACTGTGATAGTTACGGTAGAGACCGTCGCGACAGTTATGGAGAGAACACTGTACCCTCTTGTGGGACAGCCTGTAGCGTCTTCCCATTGCTAAAAGGAGCAGTTTATCGGCGTGCACGGACGATAGGAAGGATGAAGGAAGAAGGAAAGCTAGCGGAAATGTCTTAAATTTAATTGCTCGGTCGACTAGGTTTGCGAGCGGCGACGGTCTGTTAACTTGCGGCAACAAATTGACGAAGTTATGTCGTCGCCGGTGGAAAACCGAGATGGTGATCTCATAACGGGGAAAGGAGAAAGTGTTCCACCAATGTAAACCTTCGCCACGCACGTTTCCCTTCCAAGAGGCTCCCGTGGTTACGTTACTTACGGAGCGGCCTCTCTCTGCCCCGTTCTTCAGCTTCATTGCCAGCCTTCCTGACCGTGAAAACGATTTTAACCCTCGGCCGTCCCTCGTGTCCATTTGACACATTTTCCATGAAGAAACATGTTTGTTTAAGAACATCCAATGCATTTTAAGAACAAATAGAAATATATTGTCTCAAGATTTGTTTTTACAAATTATATGTGACATTAAAGAAGAAGAAAATAAGAAACAGAATTGCCAGATGAGGTACAATAATCGAGGGAAAAAAGTTACACCCTCTCTGCCAGTGCCGGGTGGAAGTGTTGAGAATAATTAGGGTGGAAGGGGAAGGTAGAGTGGGGACACAAGACTTAATCTACCGACTCTGCTCAGGGAGAATATTACTCGAGATCGTTTTCAATTACACTTTTCCATCGGCTATTTACAACGTGCATTTTCCACCGTAGAAAGAAAAACCAAACTCTCGTCGCACGTGAAAGTTTTCAGAAGGCTGTTTCAAATCAGATCGTTTGCCGTAACACGGAAAACGATGTCGAACTTGTTCAATAGTAGGGAAAAAACGAAAGAGAAACCAGCAATTGGTTCGATGGGATCGTTCTCGAGATTATCTTCTAACGACAGGTGTCTGTTTAAATAAATATCTTCCGAGACCGCCTACTCTAATTTGTTGGATAGTGCAGGCTTATGCAACCGACCATTTTTAAAGATATTTTTCAATTCTTTCCAAACTGATTTTTAGAATTGCAATATTTTTAACTTTCAATTTAACTTAATAGTTTAATTTGATATTTTTAACTTTGAATTTATAATTTAATACTTTAATTCGGTATTGTCAACTTTGAATTTAATTTAGTACTTTGATTGAATATTTTTAACTTCAAATTTAACTTAATGTTTTTATTTATTTTTTGATATGAATTCAAGGATTTTGAAGTCGATATTTCTCGAAGGTAGAAGATTTTTCGCGGGCGCGAGGATAAAATGCGGCGTCCCTGGCACGGTGCCGTGAAATTTCTGTATCACGTAAGAAAGTAACGCGGAAGCTGGCTGAACTTTTCTTTCTAAAATTGCTCGTTCAGTCAGCTGCGGAAGGAAGCTCCAGCAATATTTTTCGACACTGGTTCTAGCGTTCACTATCAACTGTCATTCAGCCAGGCAGAAAAACTGAAGTCGTTTGGTCCATTTATAAAAAGGTTATTCTGACTTAAAGTGTATGCCATCAATTATAAGACTGACTGTAGATACTACTTTGAGAAATCTATTATATTTCCCATTTTTTTTGTTTCCTCCGGATCAGCAGTTCCTCTACGGTTATGTTACGTTCCAGTATTTTTCTGCGACTTATGTATTTCCTGCAGTGGATAATGATATGTTGAGCGCAAGTGGAGCGCGGCAAATTAAATAGTTGTGATATTGATTTGATAATATCTACGAGTAGAGAGGATTGTTTATTTTTATCTGTCGATCCTTTCGTATTTCAATATTCATGACCTGGTCTAGGCATCGTTTAAATAATATGGTATATCATTCCCCTAAGTATTCAAAATACAAAAAGGAGTATCATGATTAGACTGCGGATTTTTATGCAAAATAACAATTACTTATTCTGTATAATTTAAAAATTATTTATTATATTAGTTATTTCTTTTCTTAATGACGTTACACAGTTGAAAAGTAATGCAACAGTATTCGTAAATTATCTAAATCTTCTTACTTCTTAGGTTTACGTGTGTCTGTTACTTTTTTTCTCATTTCGATTCTTCTTACGCGTAAAGTAGGATGAAATGCCATAGAAAGTTGGCATAATTTTTAGAATTTCGTAAGTTGCGTAATTATGCGAAACCGGTCACAAACGTTTCCAATAGAAAGGCACGCGCAATGTACTCATCGTTTGTTTTCTCTTCCACTTCGCCGTATTAACTATAATTAATTCATTAGCTGTAATTTACGACTCTCCGCGAACTGTTCACACAATTCTAAGTTTCAACTGTTGCAAACTTGCATACAATTCTCTCTTCAACCACGAGATTAAAATTTACCCTTTACAATAAAAAAAAAGTCAAGGTCACCTTGATATTTCAAGAAAGAAGCAAAATAGAAAAAATCTAATTATTACATTATATGCTACTCTTGGAACCATACAACTTTTGTTTCAACCATTTTTTCATACATCAAATAGTTTACAGACAATTCAGGTGGCACACCAGGCTGAATCAGCCTGTATAACAATTAACGGCACCTAGACACCGATTTGTCGGAACGATAGGAATTTCAGTATTGTAGGATTGTTCGATTCTAGAACTTCCGATGTCCGCCATGAATATTTCACGCGGCCCGTTTGAACCCGCCATGTTTAATTCACGTTCGATCGCGGCTCAATTTTCCTATCCACGACTCGGCATCGTCTAGTCGCTCTTACACAATCAATTACGCTCGCTGAATTTTCTCGCGTGTAATCACCCGTGCGCTCGTATCCGCTTATTACCGCTCCGTGACACCTGCACTGCGCACAGAGCACGCTAATGTGGCCAGACCGGGGAAATTGAGGGGAATACAGGTACTCCTTCTCTGTCATTACCGGATTAGTCACGTGAGACTGGGATACATGCAGGACAGAGTGGGGAGTGGCGCCGTGGAAGGGGAAGGTAGAGTGGGAGACAAGTCTTGATCTGACGACAGATTTTTTTATGGAAATTTGAAATGTGGACAATAATGGTGCATTTATCTTTTTCTTTTATAGCTAATTATATATGATTTCATGAAATTTAGATATTTTATTTTGTAGTTTACACACGTTTATTGATCTCTCTTAATGCAATTTTAATGATATATTTATTTAATATTGTTAATTTTAAATATGGTATCATATAGATTATAGAGTTAATTTTGTGGTTTATTTTACTTATGTATTTATTTAATGTTGTTCGATAATTTTTGTTTTATTTTTAAATGTACATGGAATTTTGAAATGTGGACAATAATGGTGCATTTATCTTTTTCTTTTATAGCTAATTATATATGATTTCATGAAATTTAGATATTTTATTTTGTAGTTTACACACGTTTATTGATCTCTCTTATGGAATTTTGATGATATATATTTATTTAATATTGTCCATTTTAAATGGTATCATATGGATTATAGAGTCAATTTTGTAGTTTATTTTACTTAGTTATGTATTAATGTTATTTGATGATTTTCAATAGATAATTTTTTGTTTCATTTTTAAATGTACATGCGTTTTGTTCTATTATACGAACTATGTACCGACACAATGTGGGAATTATCTCAATCACTTCAACCGCCAACGTGATCATCCCGAATGATCCCAAGCAATCATGGACAACCGCGCACGCTTAATTCTCGGTGTACCTGGCATTCATTCGCGGGATAATTTCCAACCAATGTGCCCCTTTACAGCGGAGTCACGTGTATCCACTTTTCTACCGTTACCACGTGCTTTAAACAGATTAACCTTTCATTAACCACTACCCCTTCATCTCAATAAGAATAAAATAAGAACATTAATTGGGATCTAATATTGATACGAAGAAGAACAAAATATTAATAAGAGTAAAATAAGAATATTAATTAGTATCCAATGTGAATGCTAAAAGCGATAAAATACGATACTTCGTTACCTAATCGAACAGACTTTGTAACTATAATTTATTCTTATTCTCTACACACCGATACAAGTATCCAATGACATGCAAACTGGATTGCACTCTGTTTCTTAATTGCATAAATGACAGATCTATTTTCGCATGGTACACTTTCCTTTCGTAGCGTGACATTTGCTAATGTTTATACGAGTAGCATTCTTAAATTATTTTCTTCTTCGTTATTGTCTCAATTATCTTCCCATTTAAGTATTTCACGAATTTATAAAAAGATCAGTCACATTATATTAACTGTTCAAATGTTCTTTTACCGATTTTAACCGAGTATAATTATTTAGTAAGACAAGAAATATTCATAAATGTAACAGAAATTGCTACTAATTTGATAAAAAATAATAGCTGAAAAATTGGAACAATTGGACGATTTTTTAAAATATTAACATAACAATGTCATTGAAAATTAGAAGATGGTCCTGTGACCGTTTCCGGACACTCACATACACGCGAGACTGCCAATTGCATACCAGCATTACGATCACAATTAGAAGAATTGCAAGTCACTGTAGTCAACAGGGCCATTTTCCATACTTAATAATACTTCACCGAAACATCCACTGCGGATTCGCAGTCGCCAGCGAAACATTATCAAACCGAACGAATTCGCGTATCAAACTTTCACTGATCGTGAGAGGGAATTCCCTACACGCTGCCGGACCTCGAATTTTAGTTCCACTCACCTTCGATCCTCTCGTCGACTTCCGGTGTAGAAAGTTGCCCGTCAAATCCAGCGACCGTTCACGATTTTGACCTTCGCCGGCCGATCGACGATCCTTGTGTTCCCTTGAAGAACTACCGACCCTAGCTACCACTTCCGTATTGCGTGAACACGATCAGATAAAAAATTAAAAAATTTTTGGCGGATCCGTCAGTGGCGCCTGACGGATAACGATACGATTCCGGAGTGACCGCCACGGAACCGGTAATGACACTCGGAAGAACTATACCGTACTGTTCCGACACAACACTCCCTACTCGTTTCACTCTCACCGTCCTTGTTGGTCTGGCCGGTGACTGAATTTCCTCGTCCTTCCCAACCGTGCTTTGGCAGTGAAAGTATTCTCTTCCTGTGGTTACCTACGCACACCTATCCCCCTCTTCAGAATGTGGTAACCACCGGTGCTTACACTGACGCAGCCATTACCAGACCCTGCGGTGTTCTACTCCGGCCAGGCTCCCCCGCGCCTAAGGCTCTTATGGTTGTCTCTGGGTTGCCTCTTTTATGCGGTCCTGCAGCATCCAGAGAATTTCGACAACGCTACTTTCGATTTTTATGCTGGGGATTCTGAAAATTCTGGGATATTCTTCTCGTTGCAGTTGATCACGCAATAAACCACACACACACCCGGACAGAAAGATAGCACGCCTTGATTTTTTTTCGGGTAAAAACTGGCGAAAATTAATTTTTTATGTCATTACTAGTTTTGGACATAATTTTATACACGAATGCAAATGTCTAATTTGTGAAAATAAGAAACGTGCGAATTTTTATTAATATTTATATTGTGGATTGTTATAATGGTATGGTAATTAAAGGAACTGTACAACAAATAAATGGAAATCTCATTATAACAGTTCCTTTAAATATAATAGCTTCCTCGCTTTGTGCTATATTGGTATAAACTGTATAATTTTTAAAGATTATAAACTACATAATTGTTAAAGATTATGAACTATATACTTTTTAAAGATTATGTACTTCATAATTTTTAACGACATTAATATATATATACAAATATCTTGTTGAATTCCGCAGAAATGTAGTTTTGAAAAATCATTTGGTTAACAATTTCAAAGTCTGTTGTGCACACCACCATAGTTATTATTCATAGAATGCTACGCCTAATAACTTAGATTGCTTTAAACAATTTTTATGTGTACGTGTAAGGCCAATGTCTGGCCATGAACATGTCAATAGAAAGAAAGCGTTGTTCACATTTTCTCGTTTTAGAAAAGACATTCCTTCCGGTTATTGCCGACATAAAAATTCTCGTTCGACGTGTGGCTAATACGATTGTTAATAAGGAAACTCAGACTAGCGCTAACAGAACGAATTCACACCTCGAACAGGAGGTGCGATAACGATGGTATAACTAGTGCAAATAAAAACGTATTAACTATGTAGTAACAACGTCTCTGCAAATTGAGTCAGTTAGGACAGAAAGTGACACCGTCTCCGTATGGTTTCATTATGAAACTTTCATAATAAAGTACATATGTATAATCTTCTGATATATTTTTGAAATGGATGTCAATGGACCGGTTAAAAAAAATGAAAAAATGTATAAAAATAATTCTTCTCTTCACAAGGTTAACCCCTTGCCCTACGATTTATTTTACGGTTTCAGTGATTAGAACTTTTTTTGCAGTTCGTATATAATTTCCTAAAAAAGGAGCAAATTTATATCTATGTTATCCACTAACTAACTATACATTAACAAAACCAAAATAGAATTTCATTACGGTGTAAAGGAAATTAGTAGCATACATATCTATTATACTCTGTTCGGTATCTTCATCACGAGTCTGACACAATACTGTAGGACAAGGGGTTAAGGGAGTAGACTCCTTTTTTCCAGGATTGCGAGGGTGCGGGATTCGCGTTCTCATTTCTCGATAATACAAAAATCGGGTTTTTCAGTAGCTATTTTCATAGCTACATGCTGCCGAATAATGCAAATTACGCCTCGTAAACAAAAAAATTGGACTTTTGAGGGCGACTAAAAATTTTTTCCATTATTTCTTAAATTATTTTGTTCTTCATTATTGTCTCAATTATCTTCCCATTTAAATATTTCACGAATTTATAAAAAGATCAGTGACATTATATTAACTTTTCAAATGTTCTTTACCGATTTTAACCGAGTATAATTGTTTAGTAAGACAAGAAATATTCATTAATTTAATAGAAATTGCTACTAATATGATAAAAACTAATAGCTGAAAAATTGGAACAATTGGACGATTTTTTAAAATATTGACGTAACAATGTTATTGAAACATAGAAGATGATTGTGTAACTATTTCAGGACTTTTGAGGGCGATAGCGCCCCAGATCGATCTTTTATCTAGCGTTTTTGACTACGGAAAACCCCCATTTTTATATTATCGAGAAATGCGAAGGCGAATTCCGCACCCTTGCAATCCAGTAAACGAGTAAGTGTAAAGTTACTGTAAATCACTTTCTGTGCTGCTATACAAATTCACTTAATTCGTATTTAATAATTTATTTCCAAATGACCTAGAATTTATTTTACAATTAATTTTATAATAAAATATTTTGACAAGATTCACATTTTCGATTCGTCAAGCTGTAAAGGAACCATAGTTCGTAATGCGACAGAGATGATGCCAGGCTACGTGACAATGGTCACGTAGAAAAAGGGAATGACGTTCGACATGATTACCCACGTACGAATGACAAGTGGGCTAGGAGAAAGGAAGAAGAGATCTATTAGAGCCGACTCGGATGTTTAAACACGTTTCGTCATCTCGAACGAGTGGTCTCAGAGAACGGTCGCCTGGAATTCGCAGTGGAAGGGGTACAGGATGAGAACGGGTGGTCACAGACTATGTACTAAATAGATTCAATTGTATATCTGTTTCAAAGAAAAATTCACTAATTACAGTTTGGGAAAAATATATTTCAGTCAAAATTGTTAAGGTTATTAATAGAAATGGATAGGTGCAATTTAAAATGGAATAAAGATTAAGAGAATTTACCATTTCCAACGTATTAAAAGTATTAAAGGATGAAAGAACTTTTTACGTGGCTCTTCTTAAAATTAATGCACAAAATTTTTATTTTGCATAAAGATCCGCAGCCTAGTTATTAAAGATTCTAAGTGGCCGTGTGAGTGGACATGGTGTTTTTAAATGGAACACCTCGTTTTTATCGTGCAGTGATAAAGCTGACAAGCGAAAAAAATTGGATCTGTGAATTTATAATATATTTTAATACGAGCAAAACAATTTTGATACGAATTATGTTCATAAGAAGGAAATGCGAAAGTATTTTTTCAAAGTTCGAAGCCAGTTATGGCTTATTGTCGGTCAGATGAAATGGAACACCGGCAGAGCCGTGTGTTACACGCGTACGAGTATAATGCGTAATCGCTCACGAGTTGCACACGCAGCAACCTGTCGCGCAAACCGGATATAATTGAGGCTAGGAAACAGGATCAAATCGAAGAACAACGACCAGCTGGTCGTTACTTCACCGCGTTTCCAGACCGTTGACCCGATCCACACTCGACAACAGATTTACAACGCGCGATTTAACTTTTCCGGTAAATTGCATTCCGCCGGCCGGCCGGCTAGCCTACCCGCAATGCATTGCTGGCTCTTTGTTGCAGTAGCATCAGCAGCACCGCTCTGCCACGGAGATCAGCATGCATACGCTTGGCGATTTCGGAAAGTACCTCGACCAAAAAAAAAAATAAAATTGAAACTGGTGGAACAATTAGTTAATACATGAGGTGAAAAAATATTTTGAAATAAAAGTTGTTTATAATTTTCTCACGTGAGCCTATATTGAAAATTTGAAAAAATACAGTTTGTGGATCTGTATAAATTATTTGGGCGTATTAAGTTTGAATAATATTAACAGGTAAACAGTTCATTATTTAATATTTGGTAAAATGCAAAACAGTTCATCAATTCATTAATATGTTTCTGAAATATTAATATACACTATATTAAATATGAATAACATGATAGTGTATATTATGTATACCAAATATAATGACGTGATGAATTGTTGTGCATCTTATCCAATATAAAATAATAAACTGTACGAAAGCAAATTACAAGGGAAAATAGTATAGCAAAGTCATAGTTTGAATATTTCTATTGATGAATATAACAATAAGCATTTCCATAAAAATGTTCTGAATGCTTCAGGGTAATTAAATCCACCTTTCTTCGTTGCATTTAGATTGCATTTGATTTGTCTGATCGAGCGATTTCATAAAAATAAAATAAAAAATTACAAAAGTAACGAAGTCGAATTGTTCTAGAGCACAACACACACACGGCTTGAAATAGCCGCAACATTTCCGTGTAGTTCAGGGTCTTTAACTTTCACTAATCTTCTTGAGATTCGCGTGCGTAAGGATTATATATTCTTGATCTAATCGAATCTCGGTAACAATGCCAGTCCGCGGAATAATACGATTCACGGTATGCGGGTTTCGCTAGTTCCTCGATCGTGAAATCGTTCCTGTTTCCTTTATCCGCGGGTATCCTACTCGAGGTGCAATTTCGCAGTCCATAAATTCTCATGCGCCCCGATCCTTACAAACAGTTCGGGAAATCTAGCTGTAGAAATTTCAAATAAATGCAACGCTGTTCCAAAACAAAACTTGTCCAACCTTTCACTTGCCATTGTTCCGTATGCGCAACTCAGCAATTTTTTCAAATACCCTCAATTTTGAATAATCATATGTGTATACGTTTACCAGAATTTCAAAGCATATAATTAACGATGCTTGGACCGTTCATAGCTTTAACTATTAATTCTTTTTAAAGATATTGCTTGTAGGCGCGTTATGCTTTCTAAAACCTCAATGGAACAGCCATTCACTTGGTTCAATTAAATTGAGTAATTAAACGATGATTTTGATACTCAAAATAGACCCAGTCACCGCTGTCGGAGAGTTAAACGAAGGTTAGGACATATTCTTGCATTTTTAGTAGATTGTATTAAAAATTAATATTTATGTTCGATAAAAGAATTGTGTCGGTCATATATGACCAGAGTCGCCAGATTAGAACTTGTGTCTCCACTCTACCGTTCCCCCACTCTTCTGCCTTCATGCGTCACAATGTCACGTGACTAATCCGCTACTGGCAGAGAGGGGGTAAACATTTTAAAAATTTTATTTCCTACTAATTCTCCACTCAGCTGAATACGTGCCCTAATGTATCTCTACGCAAGCATACTGTTCTCCGATATGTTCTCTGATATTCTCGTTTGATGGCCGGTCGCGGGATCTATACATTCGAGATCGCCGGGGAGATCGATGGGTTGCGAGTAGTTACGGGTTGCAAGAACGAGGCAGACGATCTCGGAAGCGGAGATCGCGACAGGACTTTCGTTTCGCGAGCAAACAACCGCCGCGCCGCGCTGCTTTACGTAAGAGGTTTCGTGCCAAAACTCTCGTTACGGGATACCGATTCTCACGTGCACTTTTCTGCAGCGTTTCCGCTTCCTCGTCCCATCCATCACATCCTGCTCGCGGCGCTCCTCTCCCTAAACTGATTTTTCCAATCACTATTTACATACATTTTCTCGTCCGTCATACTGGACAGCCACCGAAGAAAATATAATAATTATATCGCCATTAGATTAATTGGAGAACTGGATAGCTGACGGATTTTATTAATATTCAGACAGAGAACACTGAATAATATTAGCAATCGGAGCCATATTTTTAAACGGGGATGTTTCTCAACTTTCACTTACGTACAACAAGACAAAAATCGAGGAAATACAGTTAGGAGCAAAACTGGTCACACACACTTTAAATCAGAATAACTTTTTTATGAATGGACCAAACGAATTTAATTTCTCTGTAAGGCTAGATGAATTAGTTTAGTAAATAAAAAATATATTGATTTTTACGACTTTTTTAGCTGGGCCAATAACGAAAATTTAGAAGATGTGTTTGGTCAACTTGTATAAATTATATACGCTCCGAAAATTTCATTGAAATTGGTTAATTGGTTTACGAGTTATAATCGATCAAAAGTGGTAAGAAGGCCAAAAATCTTGGAAAATTGCAATTTTTACCACTTTTAATCGTTTATAACTCGTAAACCAGTTAACCAATTTCAATGAAATTTTCGGAGCGTATATAATTTATACAAGTTGACCAAACACATCTTTTAAATTTTCGTTATTGGACCAGATAAAAAGGTCGTAAAAATCAATTTTTACTATTGTTTTTCACAATTCCGACCAAATGCATTTATTCAACATATTTTTCATACGTCATTTACTAAACTAATTCTTCTAGCCTTACAGACAAATTGATCTTTAATAACTTCGTGTCAATTGCATCAAGTGAGAGGATCGTTGTTAAAACAGGGAAAACATATTTTCCCGAAAATTGGAGAGTAAACAATCTGGTCGCATGCAACGCAATCTATTCGTAGCACACGAGTTCCCAAACTAATTTTCTCACCCATTTGCGTAAATTTTCTCCGTCTGTTACGTTGGAGAATCATGGAAAAATTATCATAGTTCTGTCGCTACTAGATTGAGTCATAATTACCAGTTTGTCGCACAAAGTGCGGGAAACGTGCGTTTGAATACCTACAGCCTACTTAATCTTTGTTTTCTGACGTTGATTAGAAAATTAGTGTTACGCCAACATAACCCTGTACCTTTTGTTACGGTTAGTCACATAACTAGGCTGCGGATTTTTAAACATTAATGCGATGTTTAGGTCATATTTTTAGAGGAACATTCACCAGTTGTTCAAAGAATTGCAATAAATGGGTACCCGGTTGGCTACACATGGGTTAAAGTTAATGGCAAATACTGTCAACATTATTATTTCAAATAAATCAATATTATTTTCAAATAATAGTATTGAATTGGACGAAGTAAATTATTTATTACTTTTATTTCAAATTTTCCCAGATCATTATTATTGTAAAATGGAAATTCCTATTTGCAAGAAAGAGAATCTGGTTCATATTACATACAAAGATGTCTGCGAAGATGGTCTTTACACAGGTCGTTGAACGAAATAAAATCGTGACATTAGAAAGCTCTTCTGAAAATTTGTTTCGAAGCGAAGACGTACCCTTAGGCTAGTGCGGACATTGAAATCACCGAGGAAGTCGTGCATAGCGTGAGATACAACTCCGCAGACACGCATTCAGTGGAAATCTTTGATTCCTTTACGGCTGCGAGATCGCCTTCTTGCATGCACGGAATGTTGCTCGCTCGCGTAGATCCGATGGTGATAATAAACGAAACGCCAACTTTCAAAACTCATTTTTATTATTTATAACATCGTTCGGCGAAAATATAAAAGTTCCCGACGCATGGCACGGTTACATTATTGTACACTTCTTCACACTTTGCAACAATTTCGAGTACACATACGATGGAATTTTATTAAATACTTTCAGTGATTCATACATTTGTTCATAGGAAGTTTCATTTACTTGTACGAATTTGCACACCGGGAGTTTTTTTATTATTTTTTGGTAATATCAAGTTAAATTTTCAATTATGTCCGGTAGATTGATAGCAATGATTTTGATTAATAGCTAAAGCAGTATAATAGTAATAATAATATCGATGATTTTTCTTTGTAACTAGCTGCACTCATAAAACGATGTGTCACTTTCATCGCATACATATACTTACAATAGTAAACATGCAAACATCTTTTATTTTGTTTTAATACTAGCTACACGCCAGTTACCTAACAGTCCTTCAAGAATGAATTATTTAATGAATATATCAATTTAATTTTTAACTAAAATCGTAAGAGTTGCAAGAAAATTGTTAACCTCCTTTCATTGATTCCTTAAGAGCTGTAGGATTTGAATTTCGCGCCATTTTCGTCGCGTGCTCTTCAGTACCACAGGTTACCAACCGCGTTCTAGTAGCGCGGGAAATTCAGAATGCACGCTTTGTCAGTGACCTAGCCGTTACAAAACAGTTATACGCAAAAATCACATACACGGTATTATAAAATCCAAAACGATGAACTCGTACAACCATACTCATCTCCCAACATACCTTCTTTTCTTATACAACCAGTCCTCCTTGATAATATCACTCGCCTTCTCACCAATCATAATAACCGGTGCATTAGGGTTCCCACTGATAATCTCAGGCATGATAGAAGCATCAGCCACCCTGAGTCCTTTCACCCCGTAGACCCTCAACCTAGGGTCTACCACAGCAGTAGGATCAGTCTTGGGTCCCATCTTGCAGGTCCCAGTAGGATGATAAATAGTAAAAGTAAAATGTCTAATACAGCACTCCCAGTAGTCGTAAGTATCAAAGGGATACCGTTGACAACCTGGCATGGGTATAGTGTGTGGCCTCGACCGAAACCTTTGGAACGCCGTGGTATTCGAAATCTGCATGGCGATCCTGATACCTTCGACCAGGATATCCATGTCCTCTTTGTGCGTGAAGTAGTTAGGATTGATGTCCGGATAAACGAACGGATTTCTACTCTTGAGCCTCACCCAGCCGGAGCTTTTGGGTCTGAGGAGCAACGGTAGAATAGACCAGGTCTCGGATTTAAGCAGAGGCTTGTACATGCTGTTGTAAACTTTGTCTCTCAGCCCCAAGATCTTCTTAATCTGTTCATCGCCGTCGGAGTTGACCGAGCTGGGCGCGAAGTGAAACTGGATATCCGGGAAATCCCCTGAAGGGTCGGCGTACTTCGAATTGACGAAGGCCAGAGCCTCTATGCCGGGGCTGGTCATCGGGCCCCGTTCGTTCAGGATGTAGTCCATCATCACAGAGAACGTTTGGTAGCGGTCTCTCCTCACACTGAGCGGTTCATTCACGAGAAACGTCAACCCACCGAGCCCGGCATGGTCCTGTAGATTGTCCCCGACTCTCAGATCTGATATCACCGGGATATCGAACTCCGCCAGGTGCTCCTTAGGCCCGATACCCGATAGCATCAACAGCTGAGGCGTGTTGATTGTTCCGGCGGATACTATGACCTCTCGTCGGACTCTTACGGTCTGCAGGCGGCCATCGCGGACGAACTCCACCCCCGTCGCTCTCTTGTCGCCGTTGAACAACACCCTCAGAACGTGCGCGTACATCGCTATGTGTAGGTTCGGTCTGTTCCTCACTGGCCTCAGGAAAGCCTTCGCTGTTGAACAACGGCTGCCGCGGCGGATCGTTGATTGTGTCAGCATGAAGCCGGTTTGATTAGCACCGTTTATATCTCGGTTGTCGTAGCCTAACTCTTGCCCGGCTTGCAGGAAGGCGATCGACATAGGAGAGCGCCAAGGGGATTCTTGAATCGTTAGGTAGCCCCCGGTGGTGTGGTATGGGGTTCTTGCTAGATACGGGTTCCGGTTGTCCTCGGACTTCAGGAAGTATGGCAGCACGTCAGCATAACTCCACCCAACGTTGCCTAGCGCTGCCCAGTTGTCGTAGTCGCGTCTGAAAGCGTTTGCAGTGGTTTACAATTTTGAAAGTCGAACGAGGGTACATGATTAATTTCTCGGAGGCTACATAGCCGTTTTTGTGCCATTCTAGACTTATGGTTAGGGTTGTTGTCTCCATAAGAAATTAACAAATTCAATACTTTCATTTTTTGTACAAAATTGTGTAAAATTACCGATTACCCCGAACATACACCATAGCGTTCAGCACGCTACTGCCACCAAGCACTTTGCCGCGAGGCCAGTTACACCTGTCGCCATTCATAGCAAGGCAGTAGGCGGACGTCGTCGGTGGTGACGTTTGGTATTTCCAATCAAAGTCCGTGAGCTGAGAATATCCCGCCAAGATCGGGACGTCCGTAACTTCATTTTCGTCGCTGCCAGCTTCCAAAAGTAGCACCGTCCAATTCGACACCTCGGACAACCTCGAGGCAATAACCGACCCCGCGCTCCCACTTCCCACCACTATGAAGTCATATGTCCTCAGTAACTGTAACAAAAAGTTGTAACAATATAGTGAACTTCCAAGCAGTGTTAATCTGCATTCCTCACGAATTAAAAAACAAAGATTTACACTGGCAGAAAATAAGTTTGCTAGCATTAGAAGAGTTAGCAAGAGATATACTTTACCGACAGCGGGTAACTTTTGGTATGTGCGATTTATATTCTTTATATGCAAATTACAGTATAATTCAAATGAATGTAGTCGCACAACTTCGAGTAATAAAGAAATTTTTGTCGCGGTTAAATTTCGTACGTGACCTAAAACGACAATAAATCGCTGCTTATCGCAGACGCAACACTTGTTGCAGTGAGAACCGATAAGATAATATATGCGGAGAACATGCAACATATTCAGCCACTTTCCTTTGATGTAAAATATGCAGAAGGTTGCATACATAAAATACGTGTTTGCATAAATAAGTCCTGGTCGCCCATCAGTGATTCCGACAGTGGGGCGCAGGGCGATCTGCACGACAGCACTCTTACTAATTGCGGAAGACGTGTACAAGTTTCCTACAAGTTTTCCACTGCCATCTTCTGTTGGGCGACCAGAACATCTACTTGTAGTATATGGAATTTCTAATCAAACCTGGCGAGCGTCCGTCGGATGAGTCTCCGGATCGGCTTGCCTGTATCGAAACACTGACAAGCCGATAGCCAGGAGAGGGATTAGGCTAAATCCGAGAAGCGAAGTGGAGCTGAGAATTGTGGTCAGCCCTACTGCCATTTCCGTTCAATTCTATCCCGCAATCTCGTGCCATTCGAGTGCAGCGCCAATGTGTCTGTTGAAACTGGGAGGAGCGGCCCGGAACAACCTGAAACATTTATCAAAATACTTAATAAAATTGTATTACACGATTGTAGAAGTTCATGTCCGATTTGAAAATAAACCAGCAACGGTGACATTTTCAAATAGTAATTTTATCAATCCACCATTTTCTATTAAGTCGGGGAAAAAATAATTGCTCAAATTTCAGCAATTTTTAAGAAGGATACATTGATTTTATGGTCTTGTCGCTTCGATATGCAGTGCATGGTGAGTACTTACGCGTGCAAGATCCGTACACAAACTGACCAGCGGAATACTGAACGTTAAATTACATACGACCTTCACTGTAGCATGCTATTTTCTTATTACAATAGAAATGGCATATTGAGTGTAGGATAAATAATACTGCTTGAACGTCAAATAAAATCTGTGCCTTATGCGTTCAGTGATTACAGCTGTCTACAGTGCACTGACGTCGCTTTAACTGAAAATTACAGTCGGTTCTCTAGAGCTCTAGAGCATTCAGAGAATAGAAGATGATGAACTATTAAAGAGTAACTATTAGAAGACTGCGGATGTTTATGCAATTTTCAATTGTCGTAGGCAAATTTTAAGAAAGTGGTACCAAATAAAATTCTATTTTCATTTGTAGATCCAAAATAAATAAAAATCGTGCTAAATTCTGTTGAATTTAATGCTGTAGCATTTTTTGAAAATTTTGATAAGTCGTAAATGCATAAAGATCCGCAGTCTAGTAATTATAAATATGGATTCATATTTTCATTGAATATTTTGAATACATAATTATGAGTTATATGTAGAAATCAGTTTTTAATGCATCTTTATTATCATATTTAAAATTCATTATTAACTAAATATAAAACAGAAAATTATTATGATTTGTGTCTTCTTGAGAAAATAAAGTAGAATTTTGTATAACATGCTTGTCTCGAGATTTCAAGGTCAGTCATGTTACCGAAATGGCATGCAAGGCTAGGTCATTGTATTCTAGGTCGCTGGACCAGTCTGAATCTCAGATATAAATATTATGACATGGTGATGAATACATTTTATCCTATTATTCAAAAAAACAAGTGATATACGTAAGGTGATTGACTCATGTTGTTTATCCTGAATGAAGCAAAGAAAGTGATACAGTTTATGATAAAGTCAAGCCTAGTAATGCTGGGTTATCATAGTAACATTTAATAATTAACACGAATAAATTAACACTGTACTATTTTGTTTTTGTATCTGTGAGAAGCGTATTTATTTATATATCGCAGGGTGTATAATTAAATATTAAAAACTTTATATTTGTAGAATTTGACTTAAGCATAAATAGTACAACTACTTTTTATTTAAATTATTTAAAACCTAAGTAATAATATTACCCTTACATTTTAACTTACAATTACGTTTCATCTCATCGAGTTAAAAACAACAAAATTATAATTTTAATTATCTATGTTTCAGGTAAGTCGTACAATCCATCTTCATCGATAAAGTCGAGCGAGGTATGTCTCTACAGTGAAATCACACACTTCCAGGACACCCGGTACGTGTAATTGTTCTGTAGGTTATGGCAAGGACTTTTATCGAACAATGGTGACATTCACAACGCGCGTAAAGCGGTAAACTGTAGTTAAGCGAATTTCAAACAATTTAAACAAAACTGCTATTTCAGAATTAGAAAGTTCAACTGAGACGGAAGAACAGTTATTTGAAATGCGTTTCGAGACGCCCCAATAAGATCGCGCTAGAATCTTCGAAATTGATCGAATTTTATATTCACACTTTATTTCATTATTATAAACGATGCAGCAACTAAAAATCATATTTTACTAAAATAAATTTCATTACTTTCACTCGAAAGTTATATAAAAGAAGGCGTATTAAAATCGTCCAGTTTCTTTTTCGATAGTGAAAATCGATTATTATGAAATCACGATGGAGCACGAATGCAACCATACCGGTTACATCATCTTCAGAAAGAGAGATCTTCAGAAAGAGAGATCTTCGGATCTCACTTAATGGAGAGCAAATTTTAATAAGCCCAGCAAATTAAAATGAATTCTCAACTAACAATTTCCTAATCGAATGATGTAGAATATTAGTAGACACTGCGTTGAAATTTACGAATGTTATAAACAAATGCGCCGCTCGAAATTTTCGTTAGCATTAGAACACAAATGAATCTTACACTCCAGATGAAACATTAGTCAATTTTACGATCAGAAGCCACAAGGTTGACACTCATTGATAGACTGTCATTGTCAGACTGTCAAGAGCCACTTGGTGTGCGCTGGAAATTCGAATTTCCCCGTGGCATGGACGCGAGCAAATCGCACACAGCACAAATAGCACACAAATTTTCGCGGTCACACATTTCGGCATCCTACTTACTGCACTTTCTCATGGCACTCAAACTTTCCCGCGTCACGCAACCGCTTTTCCGTTCCCGGAGCTTCTCCTCGAGGCGCAACCTTCGAATTTCGTATCAATCGCGTTCCACGCGATGCAACGTAGGAACCGAACCTGACCGAAACGAATTCTGGCGAACCGATCAAACCGGTAGCGTTGCAACAGATCCGTGAAACGTAGCAGACCGCCGGACTCCGACCGCGTTGCGGCGAGTGCGGAGAGTGAGAACCAGGCGAGAGGTACGCTATGTTCACTCACTATGCTGACTCCTCTTAGTGCCAGCTCACCTACGAAAACAACCTGGCGACCCCATACCGCTCCTCTTTCCTCTATCTCCTAGTTTCTCTCGCGACGCTTCCTTTTCCTGACGTATTGCTTCCTTTTCGCGAAATACGTTACACCCCCACTCAAAAGTACAATGCCGGACGAAAGACAGTAGTGCCGTACGACCAACACAAATTTATGAGCTGAGATTTTGAAGAGGGACGTGGGGGGGGGGGGAGAGAACCTTAAATCTAAAATTTCAATGGCCAGTCTTCATTGTTTCCTAAGATATTAATGGAAAACTGCCAAAAAGGATTTTTGCTTTCACTCGTTAGATGTCATTTCTCGATTTTAATAAGAATTTCTTTCCAACCACCAATGATCTTCGCGTGACCTTGGGGCAGGCGTGGCCAGCGAGAGGGTGGGGGAATTGCGCTCGTCTCTAGCGCCGCTCACTTGAACCTCCATGCAAAATAGCGAAGCCTTTAACACAAACCTAACACGTGAACTAATTTTCTTTTACTTGCGCAATTTTATTATTACGAGAAAATCAAGTTTGAAAATGGCTCGCGTGCAGGTACACTTGCCACGCTTTCTACCGATCCTATCGCACAATGTTGGTATTTTTGCAACATTATGTAAGGTAGCAATTAATTACGCCATAGCTGAGTTAAAACCTTATGGGGTCAAAGCAAACCGTGGATGGTTAGGTGAAAGAATTTCATTTGCATTTGAGCAAGTTCTATATCAGTTCATGCTTCCGTGATTCGAGGAGCAACAATGTGGTTACAGCAAAATGGGAGACTTAATTCTGAAAAATAAACAAGTGGAATGAGTCAATGCTCGGTGTGTAGGTGAGCGAGGCTTATGTTAGCTCAATAACTGCTGTCTGACCTAGAATATTAAACTACGATCGTTAAGTCCAGTTGCGTGATAGTAAATCATACCGATATGTGTTTGATACTTTAGCAGGTCAATATTCATGAGAACACAACTGGCGACATACTTTTTTAAACCACTTATGTAGAAGACGGTAGAGCTACTTTCTGTTAACTGATATGGTACATTCTATTCTCCATTAGTTGGTTATTGTTATGTCAATTAATTAATTTATCGAGGCTATTGAGTAAATCCTTATGCAAGAATCCAATCAAATAGAATGTTTTTCATGAAAAATTTTTGTGGTTCAGATTGTCGAAATAAAAATATTTTATTTTCTGCATCAGATTGTCCAAATGAAAATATTCTATTTGTTAAATAATATATTTAAAATACTACTTGTTAAGCCAAATAAAATATTAAATAGCATTTGAAATATTTGTGTCGCCAAATATATTCCCCACTGAAAACAATTCACCCCCCCGAATAAAATATATTTTTCCAAGCGCCGCGAATTAGGATTCTCCGCGAAGCGCATTCTAGTCTTTCTCTTTGCTTTCTTGGAGTGAGTCAAGAAGCCCCATATCCAACCGCGAACTTTCTCTCGCCTACTCTACGGTCTACGTGGCATCCAGGGCCCAATGTCGCATAACTATTGTGCATTTGATCGAACGCTTGCATTACATGCGCATGCCGGACGCCGTACTAGTAGCATAATGGTTAGGAACTATCAAAAACTCAAGTTCCAATAACTCCATTTTCATATTTGATGCTACGACAAGGACAATGTCCAGCAGAAAAGGTACCCTCTACGAGTCATCGTTTTATATCGAAAGAAAATTGCACTACTGCGAAAGTATGCGTTAGTATTGGTTGCCGGGCATAATTATAATAATATTTATCATTCATTACTGTTAACGTAAAAATACTGATCAATTTGAGGTGATCGATCATCTGGGGGACATGTTTACATTTTTTTATCCACGTATAAAAACATACACTATTTTAAATTGTAATTATAGGAATGATAATGTGTGTATTTATTGCTAGAGTTTCAATATTTAATTTAATATTTATCCTTCATCACTGTTAACGTAAAAATACTGATCAACTTGAGGTGATCTGGGGATATGTTTATATTTTTATATCTACATACAGAAGTACACTATTTTAAATTGCACTCATTTGTGTCATGCTATTGTAAATATTGTAAATAATGTAAAGCATCTTAGTCAACGACGTTCACCTTTATATCCTGTTAATGTTAGCACTGACAGCACCTCCACAGGTGGTCTACCGTGTGCTCATTTGTGATTTTAAGTACTCATTGTTGCACTAATTAGTAACAACCTTAATTACAAATTCTCATGAGTCCGCCATCAGGAAGTGATCGTCGGAAGTGCGTGGGAGTGACGTCCTTTTTCTGATGCACGTCGTCGAACGGTTTCTCTTCGACATTCTTATTCGAAGCACATTACGATAAGAGCTCGGTCGAGCTCTACATATAGAAAGCAGGGTGCCATTTCGACGTGCAAATTAAATGTCCCACCTTCCAAAGTCTGAATTATCACGAGTAGGTATTTCCGTGTTAAATTCAAGACGAACATTTTCGCTTTCCCTGACGCAAGCCGACGATGCAAATGTGCATTCAACTATTGAAATGAAGTAGGGTAACTTCGGGAGAGATGCACCACGTTTTGTTCTCTGCTTATGAAAATTTGATTAAAAAGAATTGAAAGTGTAGACAAGCATAGTTGAATTCTTTATTTAAATCTCTTTCACAAAATGTAATGTTACATGAGTAAAACTTTTATATTAATATACTGTTTAATCAAAATCGGAGAGGAGTACCTCTTTCTAAATAATTACCACTATTAATTAATTAAAGTGTATGATGTTAACAAATAGTATGTCAAACAACAAGTGTCGGTTTTAATGTATCGCTTTGTAATTAATTGAAAAAGGGATGCTCCTGACCAAATTACTGGTGCGTCTACCCCCAAATTGAGGGAGAGATGCACCTATACAAAATCAAGAATCAGTACAAAAAATTTTGTCATAACACGATGAAAAATCGTAAAGAAGAAACCATTGTCTCTATTTAAACCAATACTGATAGTTGAAACCATACAATAAGAACGTAATAACATTTTTATTTACCACTTACAAAAATATTTCGTCAGAAGTTCCGAGCACTAAGAAGTTTTTATGCTTCTGTTACACGCAAATGATACATGTGTTACTTCGAAATGAGGTTATTTGCATAGGTTAATACGATGTAAATGACACGCGAACAGGTAAAGATCGTCCAGTATCGCCACAATAAAAACTGGTGCATCTCTCCCGAAATTACCCTGTCCAAATAATAATAAAATAATTACGCATGACAAATCTCTAGCTTCCAATCGATTAGAAATTGACTTTCCAGTAACATTCCTTGGACCTGACATACTGTGACCTTGACATGACCTTGAACTTAAAATAGAACTAAACTTCCTTTATTATATTGTAAAAACAGTTTTCGGAAATTTTTGATCGATCAAAAGCTGATCAATTTTTGTCCCAAACATTTTTTTGGAGAACCGAATTTTCCAAAACCTTTCGAATATTTGTTAGGAAACTTCCTTATCGATTAAGAAGGATGGTAATGCGAAACTGGCAAGTTGTGTTTGCAGTGTGACACGTTCAGAGCTCGCTAGGTACGTGCTCCACTTTCAATCCACTCGAGAGTTGCTTCAATCAGCAAACAAAAACAAAATGCATGAAAAAAACACATACATAAGTTATGCCATAATATGCAGTCATGCATAATAGTGGGGTTCTATGTCTCTAGAAGATCTATTTTAAAAAAATGGCCCGCATAAATGACCTTGACCCTTGTTTTCAAGGTCTAATTTTTTTAAATTGCATCTTATAGTACTCATCGCGAGGAACAAAATTCACGCAGGGGTCCTGGGCTCCAAATCAACCGGTCTCTTAAAAAATGACTTTCCGTAAACTATTTCATCCCATATGTCTACTGAGTGTCCCGAGATGGCTAAACGACGTAACAAAAAATCGGCATTCCACTCGTCTGGCCATGTGACCACACAAAAAATATGGCACATTCCAAATGATTAATTAAAGTTTGAGAAATGTGACATTTCGATACCGCGAACAGGTTTTTTGTCACCTAATGGTGATGGCGAAACGCGCGATAAAGATACACGCGAGTTATAGTCGCCAATTTATTCACTCGAATCCGAGCGTCTATGATGTAAAAGATTCGGTCATTTAGAATTTCTGCACCTGTAAGTTTCGGGCTGGTGTGCGTCTAACAGCACGTAGCATTTTATGCGAGTGTCCGAAAGATCGGGGATTTCTTGTTAAACGTCGGCCAGGTTATGCAACTCGCTGCTGGTGAAATGTACTTTCATTCGGCCGACGAATCGGTGCGATGTGTTCAAGGACGTTCAAGGGACACGCGAGCGGTCGCGGAATTTGGAGTTGCGAGCCAGAAGTTGTTTTTCCATCCCTGGCAATTTCCATTCCAAACAATCTATCATTATTTTTCGTGGTTTTTTTTCTTTTTTTGTTAGTTTAAATTGACTTTTGTGAACATTAGCAAATATACTACGTAACTTTTTTTCTAGCATTGGCAAATATACTACAACACTGTTCGTAATATTCCCTGATACGTAATTAATCCCAAACGAGTTTAATATATCGTTACGACAATCGCTGACGTCAGAAGAATGTCGAAATCGAGTTATTCCATCTTGTGACGCATCTAAGAAAGCGTGGATACATTATCTACACGGTAATAGTGGAGTAACGTAATCGAAAATTACTTCCTGCATATGTCAGTGGTACAATTTTCTACTGTAACATTCACCGTGATATTGATCGCACATTTATACTTTTTTTTACATATTCCCAATGAACTTTAAAAAATTTTTAACTGATGAGAAAATAATTAAATTATAATTTGAAAAATCTTCGAGATTCAACATGAGGCCAGGTATATTATATATATTTATTTATATTATTTTGTTCAACGAAATTATCGCAGTTTAAATGTCGACAATTTCTCTCGGGAAACTCTCGAGTTGTTCTTTTAGTGTCCAAATACTTTTTGAATCCACAGTAGGTATATATGGTGACTTGAAAAATTTGCAATTCTAGAGTGATCTGATACATATTGTTGATACGCGATTTGAAAGTATGCGGTCAACAAAAACTCGACGGGATCCCGTCAAAATTATGCAACTGGCTGCACCGGCGACAGTGTCAGCTGCAGTAATTCAGTTCAAGTTTTCAAATCGGCCGAAACCCTAGTCGATAACTTACGAGCGATCCACGGTGAAGCAATACGCTGCAGTATCGATTATGTTGTAACTTCTGCATATCTAAAAACAAGTTTGCCGAAGCACTCGCACATTTTTTCATCCGAGAAGACTGCCGAATAAATTAAACCTGGAACTTTCGTGTGCGCAGAATGTTATTTTTAACGTTTCTTTTTTTCGTTTCCTTCTGCATAGTCATAGGATTCTTCGAGAATTTCGGGAGAAAGAATTGAAACACTGGAAAGAATTCTTCAACATGTTATTAAAATTAAACAATGAAAGGTACTGTATAGGACATGGTTCGACACCTTATAATCTAACAATTTGATTGTTTAAAATAAATATACAAAAGTAGACTTATGCTATTTATTCTATCAACAATAAATAGTATATAACTGCTTAACGATTTTAGGGGGACTGCGTCATTGATCCTAGGACACTCCATATAAATTACAATCATCATACTACATTATCCTTAACTATCGTACAATTAAAATCACTTCGGTTTAGTGACGACTATTTTTGATATTTTTATAGCATACTCATCCGCAATTCGTAATAGTTACGCACATAGGTACACGAGCCTCAGGTTCTAGTTTCGTGGGACACCTTGTACATTACAACAATTTATACATCATGGAAAGAGTACAAATGAATAATCCATTTAGCCAATTAAAGTTAGAAGCTGTAAATAACTGTTAGTTTGGTGGAAAATTTAGTGCAATTTTAAAATCGAGTTCCGCACGTTTACAAGTAACCTTCGATAAAGTAGATATCTTTAATTACAAGTGTGTAGCCACGTATCGGTGAACATACGCTTTCGCTAAATTCCTTGGATTACTCATTTGTATTGTAAAGAGTGACTTGTAACATAACAACTTCAAATTGTTAAACAAACTTGTAAATCACACTGCTCAATGTCTACTTTGATTTGCGACTTTCACCAAGTTTTAAGAAATGGTGACGTTTTAAGTGGCAGACGTGGGTAAGTTTAAAATTGGAATCTGGGGCACCCTTGCATACGACAGGTCCGGACAACTTCTTCCCCGCTGCCGCTTCTCAACCCCCACTACCACACCGGTATTCCCACTATCAACTACTTCATATTGCCCCTACCGTGCTTTGCACCGTGTGACTTGCGAGGATACGGCCCCCGATACACACATACAGGGTGCCCCAAAACTCCTTCAAGTCCGGGAGATGGGAGGTTCCTGAGGTCATTTGAAGCGACATTTTCCATTGCAAAAATTACCGCCGCGGCTTTGTTTAGGAGTCATTAACGAAAAACACGGACCAATGAGAGCGCGACTTGGCACAGTCGGCCAATAGACAGTTGGCGCGCTAGGTCGCGCTCTGATTGGTGAGATTGGTCTGTGTTTTTCGCTAGTAACTCCTAAACAAAGCCGCTGCGGCCATTTTTGTAAAGGAACATGTCGCTTCAAATGACCTAAGGAACCTCCCATTTCCCGGACTTGAAGGAATTTTGGGACACCCTGTATACATACACACTACTAATCTCTCCACCTTTTCCTGACTCCACTGGAGTTTGGTGGGGAGGACTCAGGAGTGGGGAGAGGAGTTGTCTGCGGCTCGCGAGCCGCAAGTAGCCCTGGCCTGCTATACTTGTTGCTTCAGAACAACTTATTTCCGAATACGGAAACAATTTTATATTTAGAGCCGTCACACTACAAAACACACCTCATAGGAACCCCTTCCTGACCCCCATCTCTCAAACTTAACCAGTTCTCCAACAAAAATCTTACTAAAAACCACTGTCAGTCACATTGTCTCTCTTCCTTCTCGTCATCCACTGTTTCTTGATCATATCAGCGCCCTTCTCGCCGATCATAATCACCGGCGCATTGATATTCCCATTAGTAATCGTGGGCATGATCGACGCATCGATCACCCTCAACCCAGACACCCCATAGACCCTCAGCTCGGGATCGACAACCGCCAATGGATCCGATCGTGGTCCCATCTTCGCGGTGCAACTCATATGGTAGATCGTCATGGTGTACTGCCTGACAGCGCAATCCCAATACTCATCGGTGAACAGGGGCAAATGTTTGCAATTAGGTATGGGCTTGTTATGGAATCTGGCTCCGAACCTCCTCATGCTACTCGTCTCCCCGAACGCTATAGAAGCTTTCACGCCCTCCCGGAGGACGCCGACGTCGTGTGGGTGTGTCAGGTAATTATGATAGATGAGCGGATGATCCAGTGGATTCGTCGTTCTCAACTTAATGTGACCTCGGGATTTAGGTCGGAGGATCATGGGGAAGACCCCGAAGACATCTCTTTCATTAATCTTCCCGTAAATGTCGTTGTAAAAATCGTCCCTCAACCCATGAGCATTTTTAACATGTGTTCCTCCATCGGAGTTCGTCGACGACGACGTTAACATGAGCGATATGTCAGGCCAGTCGTCGCTCTGGTTGGCGTACTTGGTGGAGATGAATCCAACTGCCTCCAGGCCCACGTTTGAGGTCAAAGGACCGTCCTCGTTGACGGCGTACCTGATCGCAGAGTTGATGTTCACCAAACGGCTCATCACGATGCTCACTGGGTAGTCGATCAAAAAGGCTAAACCGCCCATAGCGATGTGGTCCTGTAGGTTCTCGCCAACTCCTGGCGAGTCGTGGATCACGGGAACCCCCACTTGTTCTAGGTGGGCTCTGGGGCCCACTCCTGACAGCATCAACAGCTGAGGAGTGTTGACAGCGCCACCGGATAGGATCACTTCTTTTCTGGCGTAGGCGACCTCTTTGCGACCTTCGCGAATGAATTCGACGCCGTAAGCTCGTTTGGTACGAGGGTCTATGAGGACCTTGGTCACGTGGCTGAAGAGGGACAGGTGGAAGTTCTTGCGGTACTGGATCGGCCGGATGAAGGCTTTCCCTGTGCTGCATCTGGCACCTCGTCGCATTGTGTACTGGTAGAAGGAGAAGCCTGTTTGCTGGTCACCGTTCACGTCCACCAGGTCGTAGCCCATCTCTTCACCTGCTTGAAGGAAGGCGACGCCCAACGGGGTGTGGTACGGGGAGTTTTGGACGGTCAAGTAGCCTCCTGGAATAACATTGACAAGATTTTCAGTTGTAGTCTAGATTGTAACTACGACACAGTATCGTACCCGTTTATTTTTTTTAGAGACCTCAAAATGAGGTCACCTTCATTTTTTAGAACGGGACCACCCCTTTTCAAACACCTACGATGATACTCCTTTTCATTAGGAATTCAGTGTCTAGAATTACCCAAGGTCATTCAGGGTCATATTTATATTCTACGCGAAAACACACTGACCTGCACACATATAATTTTGAATTTTCTTTTGAAAAATAATCTTTCTTTTTATTTATACGTTCCGATAAATTGTCGTACCTATCATTAGTCTACCGTAGGTGCTAGTTATGCACGCTATCTCTGTCGCGTTATGCTTATCTCTATTTTACATAATATATTACGTGGATCTTTTTTATCAATTACACATAATCTCTATTTTACGTAATCTACTTCTTCTACTCATGCACGGACTATCTCGAACCGGTTTGTTGACATCTGATTCGGATCGAGCGTTACAACTCTTGACCTAATTCGCACGGGTCGTAGTAGGTTTTTGCCGTGATTACTGTGTTTACAAGAAAATTGAATGGACGCTACAGTTTACAAAAAAAAATGTATTACATGATTGCTAATGTTGCTCAGTTCAGTTTTAATTAATATTGATGTTGGAATTAATACGTATTTGATCAAGACTCGATGCAGAATTATAATACGAAACAATACAGATTTTGGAGATGTCGTCTTACCGGTGGCATGGTACTTAGTATTCCGAGCTAAGTAGGGGTTCCTCTGGTCTTCCGACTTCTTGAAGTAGGGCAGAACATCCTTGTAGCTCCAGCCATAATTTCCAAAACTCTCCCATTGGTCGAAGTCACGTCGATTCCCTCGAATGTAGAGCATTGTGTTGAGTACGCTCGAGCCACCGAGGACCTGGAATTTCACACTTTTTCATATTCATCCCCAACAAAATAATACACATACAGTGTGTCCAGACAGTAAGTGAACACTAAATTTTCGATTTTCGAAAAATTGGCAATATTATCGGCACTGTGGTGAGATGACGTGGAGGTCCCTGGGACAAGACTTGTGTCCCCACTCTACCTTCCCCTACTACCGGAGAGGGTAACTTCTTCCCCTCAATTCGTGCTCCCTCCCCTCATCTGGCGACACTGCTGCCAGGGACCTTGTCATCTCACACTTGCAACTCCATTTGGTAAATGCAATCATTCGCAAAAATCGCCCACTTCAAAAATCTGATTTTGTTCAAAAACTCTTTAGAAATCCATCGATTCGATGGGAAATCCCTTTACCTTTCCCCTGGTCCAGCAGCACCTGCGATCAACCATAGCCTGGCACGCCGAGTCCTGCGGCTGAGTCCTATACTGCCAATCTACTTTGCTCTTATGCAAATACAGCGATAGTATCGGCACATCGGTGATCTCGGTCTCGTGTCCGCCAGCCTCCAGCAACAATACTTTCCATTCGGGGTTCTCCGAAAGTCGATTAACAACCACGCTACCGGCCGACCCACTCCCCACCACAATAAAATCATACTCCTTCATCAAATTCTTCGTGACCTTCGGCTGCTTCTCCGGATCCATTAGATCGTAATTAAAGTATGCTAGCGCCGCAATCAATATGGGCACTATGGCTACTTTGCCTAGAAGCAACGTGGCGCCCTTTATGGCTATCGTGGTCGCTGTCACGATCCCCATGGCCCTGCTATTTTTATTTAAAAATGTTTTCTTTCTTTTTCAATGTAATTCTAACAATTAAAGGCGACAGAATAGATTTTGCAACAAGTATTCCTTCCTTAACTGTTTACTGTGATTGATGTGTACTTTCTCATTTGCAATGCAATCCTCAACATTAACATTTCGGTAGCTCCAAAAGATGCAATTTATAAAATATTTTATTTTCTCACTTTTAATATTAATTGGTAATATGCTTAATATTCGTCTACGATCGTCTATTTGGTATTTTGTCGCGGAGGCACAATTTCCTAGCTATTTTATTCTCTCTTTTATAAAATAAGCGAGGCAATCAACATTCTACGGCGTTCGGTTAATTTCATAAATTTATTGCTCGACAGCCGAATGAGCGAAACAGGTCCTCAGGAAATGGCAGCGATCTCATGCCGGGTAAATGTCAGAGCGGCGCCGGCACTGGGTCAAGTCATTATAGCTCTTTATCTTCGGATGTAGAACAAATGCACGCTTTTCGTCGCTCCTGATCGCCATAAAAAGGGATCGACTTGCATCTGCGAGAATGTCCTTAATGCGGTCTCGCGGAGGCAATGAGCTGGAAGTGCCGGCTTATGTCGTCCGATGATTCCTTCTACGGCTTCCCGAGGGCATCTGTAATAACAGAGAACATGCATCGTGAATAACGCAGGAGAAATTCTTTTCTAATTAAACAAAGACAATGTGCGAAAGTTGCATGGTTTAGAGGGCGAAATCTTGTGATGTAAACACTTTCTACAGGCGCGGAGGTGTAGATTTCACGGTCACCTTGATCTCTTCCAATGGAAAGATCGAGTATTGTATCATGGATCGATAGAGTCGAATTCTGCGTAGAAATGTATCGAACTTCATATGTCCTAAACCTGATAGTCAACGAGATATTATTTTATCGATATCGGTTTTTAAAAAATTGTTGATTTTGTATTAAAGTTATCGGGTGACCATATTTACATGATTTATCTTTTCATAGGGGTTCCCGTGAAAAATCCAGACGAAATGAAACGTTCGATTTGTATGGTGTGACGTGTTCTTGTGAAACGTACGGGATTATAGGAATGTTTACTTTGATTTTTGGAAATCTGGGTGTGCGGCAGAGATTGAGCAACTGTTCGTGGTTTCGTCTCTTGTCACGGGAAATTTGGGGCAATCGGCTCATTTTGATGGGATTTATGCGCGAGGTAGTTTGGTAGAATTTCAGGATAGCCGGAATTGCCTGTCTTTTGATACTATTGCTGATTATACAGAATCATGTCTCCAACATGATGTAGAGTACTTTGATCGGATCAACTGATATAAACTATTCCTATAGCTATTGGGCGGACTTGATTAACGTCCCATGATGAAATATCATTTTTTAATACTTGGCAGATTATATGTGTTCCATTTACATTATTTTATTATATACATTATATTTTAATAATATATTGATTTACACTTTTATTTTGTTGTTTTATTTATTTTACTAGACAGACGTTACATTCCTACTTTAATGGTTTTTAATGTATTGAATTTTTTTTATGTACTTTAATAATACATTAATTTAATATATATTTTTGTTTCGTTATGTTTTATCTATTTTACTAGACAGACATTTTATTCCTACTTTAATGATTTCAACAAGCTGAAAATAATAGATAAATAATTTCAACATTTTAACTGTTTTAAATAGCACCTAATTTTGACGACAAATGCATAAAATTCGTTGCTGTCTATAACAGCTTATAGCCTGTTTCGCATACTTGCAATTAGCGCCACTTTCATAGTAAACGAATCACATGTTTTACATATGTGTATACGCATAATGCGATCCCAGTTGAGATTCTGTTATGCAAATACGTTCATCGGTGACGTGTCCGACGCTTAAGGAGAAATTTTGAATGTTACGTGATCATTTTACCTTATTCGCCGAATTAGCATTGGAATAGTAACAGGAACATGTGTTTATGACCGTTGAGATTAGACACAGTTGTAACGATGTACTTATCGAGAGCCTACAAAATATTTGACATGAACCAGGTTAAGGAACTGTGACGCAAGAGTGGAAGTTTTTTCATTTTATTGGAGTTTCCTATTTCATCAGTGACGTAACAATTAAGTAACAGTTAATAGTGTATTTTTAACATGTTACGGCATGCTGAAATGATACACAATACCGCTGAGTTCCTCTTCCCTTACGATTAATAGCCACGATTCTTTTTTAATGTATCTAACAGGCTGAAAACGACACAACGGTGTTTCTAAATTTTTCACCAGAAACTAGAAAGTCGGAGAATAAAAAAGTTCGCAACTCTTTATGCAAAATAACAAGTTTGTGCATCAATTACAAGACAGTGGCTAAATATAAATTTACATTTTTCCCCAATAGTTTGAATGTTGTGAAAATATTATATAATATTTATATTTCTGTCATGAATGCATAAAATCCGGAGTCTTGCAATAATCATCATGATTAATCGGCTCGAAGAAAGTGTAGATCTCTGCATTGCTTAATTTTCCTGTAAAGAAATTTCTAGAAATGGCCTACACCTGGTCTGATTTGAGAAGACGATATCCTAGGTTGCCTAGGGCCTGTGTAAACCCTAAACCGGCCGTGGACACCTTCTACACGAAGAGCTAACGACACGGACGATTAATACGATCGCGATAGAGCCACTTAGCACGCGCCCCAAAGCGTGCTCTTTTAACGAGAAACATAATCTAATTCCAGATTGCTTTACACACTGTCGGCCACGATATTTGGAGACAATAAATGAGAAACTCCGAAACGGCGATTCTCACTTGCATGTTAACCAGCTTCATTCACCAACACAGAGACGAGAGCCTCCCAGTTGCCGGCACGGCCTCTTTGCATTTACAACGAGGAACGGAGCACACGCGGAACAATTCGAAGTAATTTCGCGTCGTCCGCTAGTAGCTTTCTTCTTTCAACAATGCGAACGCCGGGGACATCGTCATTCTTATCGTTCGCGCGACTCTTGGTGCCGATCAAACTTTTTTGGGCGACGTAGCGACACACTTTCTGCCCTTTTATCATTCTCACTGCACGCTTCAGAAATGCAGAATGACATATTAGGTTGCATATGAGGTGTCCGACTCCTGACAGTGACGTTGAGCAAACTTTTTCCTAAGTATTTGTCTTGGTCACCATTGCGATTAACATAATCTGTCGACGAACGACAAACTTCTTGATCGCACCTTCTTCATTTACAAGAGAAATCATTTAGAAGATAAAAATAGAAGATGAGCCTTAAAGATCAGCTCCATACCCTAAAACGGAGTCGCCATCCTCCACCCTTCCCCTTCTACGACGCTACTCGATCACGTGACTAATCCGGTACTGGCAGAGAAGGGGTAACCTCTTCCCCTCAATTCGAGTCGGTTCCCCTCATCTGGCAACTCTGTGCCAAAATGGTACAGTATACTATACACTGCTGTGCAAAAGAAAGAAGCACCCGGCCATATTTAATAGAACAGCGTAAAAAATCATATAAGAGCACAGTAACTTTTGGAAAAGGATTCCGCTGTTTAATTGAATAGTTCTGAGAGTATGTGTTATTGCGGCAATAACTCAATAAATGCAATAAATCAATCATTGTAGAATACAATTTCTACGTAAAGATATTGTTTGTCATTATATCTTATAATTAGATTGCGGATTTTATGCATTTGTGAGAAAAATGGGTACGTACAATTCAAAACAGTGGAGGTATTAAAAAGATTTAAGGCCACCAGTGTAGTACTAGTTTCACGTTAATAAGATAATTAAAAGAAGAATGAAATTTTTATTTGGCTCCTGTGTCTTGCAATCAATGCAAACATTTTTTATTTTGCATAAAGATCCGCAGTCTACTTATAATTGTACTGGGTGCTTCTTTCTTTTGCACAGTGGTGTACCTGCAGGTTACAATAGTATTTTTTAATATCGGATATTTCGTATGCAACTACCTAATAATAATACACACCGGAACACAAAGGCACATCTCAGATATTTTTATGTTTTATATTAAAAACTGGTGAAAATAGATTTTTCAAGTCATTACTACTATTACGAACCTGAAGAATGTTTTGTTATTGCAACAGACCGTCATAAAAGAATTACAAAAATGCTCCTCGACTTTCGATTAAACCTGCGATAAATCATTTGGGGCGATGTTGCGTCACAGTAGCTGCCCGACCAATGCTCCATCCTGCACGTCTCAAAAATACAGAGTAAAACAATATATAATTGAATTCACGAAACAAATTAATCTAACAAACCTATGATAAGCGTGAGGAAAATGTCGAATTGAACAAAGAGTAAATATTTAATGACGCGCCCTCTTGCTTGAGTTTAACCATAGCAATACGCTGACAGAGACCGCGAAAATTATTCACGCCATACTAGGAGAGAATGCCCCATCTGTGAGAACTACTCAGAGATGGTTTTCATGTGTCAAGGATGATCATTCTCACAGAAATTAGACGCCACACCTAGGACTAGACCGTCAATTATAATATTTGCTGGAGTAAAAATAAAGAAAATTTAATGTTCACTCTCTTAAACATATACGGCAGAAACTAGAAACCGGTAATAAATTAGAAGCTTTCTTGGAACTCTGCTAGAAGAAAACATCAACAACATACTAAACAGTCTTATCCATCTACCAACTGCGAGATTCACTCAAACGTGAAAGCTAAACACAATGATAGAGTGGGTTCGCGGAAACTTCTTCGACACGTGTTGCCGGCTAGGTACATGCGCCGATACTTTTCTGCGACCATTGTGTTCGAAACAATTTTCCACATGGAATCCTATAAAACAGATTACTGTAAAAATGATACAAATACGTTCTCCAACCTGAATTTCCATAAGGAAAAATAATTTGAATGCCCCAAAAATATTAGTAACAGTAACTTAATGATTTGTTTAATGCTATATTCATATTTCCTTACTAAATTAACTATTAATTGAAAATGAATGGTATTTTAACCGTGTTTTTGCCGCTGGAAATGTGTATTATTATATTCTATTGATTGTTTCTTCTGTACTCGAATTTTTACAAAATAATAACCACATGAATTTTTTCATAAAATGAACCTAACCTTGATTCAAATATATATTCTTTGGATCCACTGTGTATTTTAGATGCACAGTAAATACGTATACAGTGTTTTAACATTAAACCTACCACCACCGGTCAAAATGACCGGTTCCATATTTTTTATTTTACAATTATTGAAATAATAAAAATTATTTCATAAGGAATGGTTGTCAATCTTATCATTTTTACAAGAACATGTACCAGTTACTTTTAAGGGTCGAGCACTAAAAGTGATGAAAATGTTTTAGCTTATACAACCGACATGACTCTACGTATTTAGATTTTTTGCCATTTTTATTACAATATGTGCTTGGATAAAGAAATCGATCGGAACGACTTCCATGTAAGCAACTTAATAATTTCAATAATTGTGAAATTAAAAATATAAAACCGGTAATTTGACCGGCAGTGGTAGGTTTAGTGTTAAAACGATTTTATGAGCCCCTTATACGTATTGTACTGGAACCTCATAAAGGTCGACCCACATATAACCCGATTCGTTAATGAAAGAACTTTTACCAGCGAGTAACGATGTGTCAGCGGCAATCCTGTCGAATCCACGATGTACATAGTATCCGATGCCCCTCTCTTTCTCACTGGAACAATCGGTGGCGTGACGGTGCTCTACCGATATCTACCTCGTCTACACGTCTCGATGTCTTACGAAAACGCATCGAACTCATGGACCACGCACCTCGATCCCGAAACCACGTGAATCGAGACGATCGAGGAGCTCGCGGACGCAGAGAAAGCGACGGACTGAGTGTTCGAACATTGCGTTCTACGTATAAACAGTACGCCGGCTACTACCACCACTTTGGTAGCCAGAAAGGCTACCTGTGGCATGTACTTGCACCTTTGACCGTCGGGGTGCGATCAACATTTTTCTGACCTCTTCCATTTCTCCTGTCCTTGGGATCTATCGCTTCTGTTCTTCGCGCATCCTTTTCTCCCCTAATCACCACCACGATCGCTGATCTCTGAGGTGCAAAGTCGGTCGACCCGTTCTCCATCGTCGGACATTCTTATTTTAACACTAAACCTACCGAGCACTAAAAGCGATAAAAATGTTTTAGCTTCTGAGAATGACAAGGCTCTATTTATTTAAATTTTGTACAATTTTTAGCAGAATATGTGCTTGGATAAAGAAAGTTATTGAATCAATTTCCATGTAAGCAAGTAAATAATTTTAATAAGTGTAAAATGATAAATATAATACCGTTCAGTTGACCGGCAATGGTAGGTTTAGTGTTAAATGTTCGACAGGTGCTTTGATTTATATTCTAGTGCAGTTGATCTTGAGTGACCTTCAGGATAGATCATCGTAATCATCTTGAGACACTGTCGGAATGTACATAAACAATCATACCGGTCCATTTCGAAAAATAGAGTTAACCTTCGTATGTCCTTGGCGCCTCCACCTGAAAAGAAATGTTTAAGAAAGGACCTTATCTGCTCAAGACTCAATATATTAATATAATTAATTTCAACAATTTTAATATGTATATGTACTTACTAACTACACATAATGAAACCTCTACGCCCTGGTTAACACTAACCTACCGACCATCAAAAGTGGCTGATGTGTACAGTGTTATAAAAATATCTAGATTGAATTTATTTATATTTTGTGCGTTTTTTATTATAACATATACTGGAGTCAAAGAATATATTCAATAAATTCCCATGTACCTTTACAATTTCAATAATTGTCAAATAAAAAATCCAAAATGGGTCGTTTGACCCCACGTGGTAGGTTTAGTGTTAAAATAAAATAAATTGTCATTGATGCAACACATTTGCAAAAAGTATTCATAAATAAATATCAATACTTATTGAATGAAAGTATTTGCTTACCGCCGGCATGATCTAATTTTTTATTCCCACGGACATAATATACGGTTTCGTGTCACGGCGACACATAAATGGCACGCCAGTTATTAAAATGTTTTAATATTTCCAATAAAAACGCGAGGTGCTCCACAATGTTATCATTAAAATGAATTAGCCAATCGATCTTATTAGTCGAGTAGCTCCCGGATACGGGCAATTGTAAATAGCATGAGTGGATTTTCATAATGAGTCAGGGAATAAAAAATGTTTGAACGAAAAGAGGCTTGAACATAGCGGCAAATTACAAAATGGTCGGCCAAGCAGCCATATCTTTCATTGGAAAAGGATAGAGTATGAGGGGGTGGCGATTATAGCGGAGCAAAACTGTATTCCTGATTTAAAGCAGATATGAACATTCACATGGGGTGCTGAAAATACAAAGGAAAAACTTTTTTTATTCATTTAAGTACTGCGACAAATACTAATTACTCCAATAAAGCTAGTAACTTATAGATTACTTCCAAAATTTACCAAATTCAAATTAAATATTGCCAACAGTATCCACAAAACGTGTGGAATCTTTTTTATTCGATTTATTCATGTAAGTACTACGACAAAAATGAATTACTCCAATAAAGCTAGCTATTTCTAGATTACATCAGTCTTCCAAAATTTATCAAATTCAAATTAGGCATTGCAAAATAGTATCCACAAAATGACTGAAATCTCTTTTATTCGATTTATTTATGGAAGTACAACGACAAAAATGAATTACTCAAATAAAGCTAGCCATTTCTAGATTACATTAGCCTTCCAAAATTTATCAAATTCAAATTAGGCATTGCAAAACAGTATCCACAGTATGTCTAAAATCTTTGTTATTCAATTTATTTCTGCAAATACTACGACAAAAATTAATTACTCCAATAAAGCTAACCATTTTTAGATTACATTAGCCTTCCAAAATTTATCAAATTCAAATTAGGCATTGCAAAACAGTACCCACAATATATCTGAAATTTTTTTTATTCGATTTATTCTTGTAAGTACTTCGACACAAATGAATTACTCCAATAAAGCTAGCAATTTCTAGATTACATCCGTCTTCCAAAATTTATCAAATTCAAATTAGGCATTGCAAAACAGTATCCACAGTATGTCTAAAATCTTTGTTATTCAATTTATTTTTGTAAATACTACGACAAAAATTAATTACTCCAATAAAGCTAACCATTTTTAGATTACATCCGTCTTCCAAAATTTATCAAATTCAAATTAGGCATTGCAAAACAGTATCCACAATATATCTGAAATCTTTTTTATTCGATTTATTTATGGAAGAACAACGACAAAAATGAATTACTCCAATAAAGCTAACCATTTTTAGATTACATTAGCCTTCCAAAATTTATCAAATTCAAATTAGGCATTGCAAAACAGTATCGACAGTATGTCTAAAATCTTTGCTATTCAATTTATTTTTGTAAATACTACGACAAAAATTAATTACTCCAATAAAGCTAGTCATTTCCACACAAACTACATCAGTTTTCCAAAGTTCGTCAAATTCAAATTAGGCATTGCAAAAGAGTATCGACAAAATACGTGAAATCTTTTTTATTCGATTTACTTTTGTAGGTACTACGACAAAAATGAATTACTCAAATAAAGCTAGCCATTTCTAGATTACATCCGTCTTCCAAAATTTATCAAATCCAAATTAGGCATTGCAAAACAGTATCCGCAATATGTCTGAAATGTTTGATCTCTTAGCTACGCAGTCGACTGGAACCGTACGCGGAAATCATAAAATTCACGCGACTGTCACTGCGTCAACACAGTATCGTATCATTAAGTGGCAACGTTACAAAACGAGAATGGAGATACGTGTGCACCACAAAGAAGCATGTATCCGTGAACCGTAGGCCTTTTCTTTCAAGCAGAACAGTTATGTGTGAAGTTACAGCAAGTTTCCGACGTACTGTCCTCTAATGGTCCGTGTTTGCTCGCAGGAGCAGTCTTGAGCAAATAATTTCGTCGGAAGACACGCATTGTCAACCGAAGCCCGAAGTTTACGATTCTTGCACGGAACTATTAATGCTTTCTCCGGGCACTGAACGCGTGTGCGTTGCAGTCAGGGCCGTAATTAGCATTTTATATACAGCATAAAAAATTGCACACTATCTTAGTCAGTTTTTACGGGATTGTAGAAACATGGTACCACCCAAGGGTTATATGGAAGATAATAAAATAAAGAGCAAGCCTCCAGATATTCTGGTACCCCAATAATAATATAAAAATTAATTCTAAAGCAATATTGATCTTAGCACTGCGATATCGGATATCAAGTTCACGGCGATTGGTCGATCACCTTCACACACGACCGATCAAAACTTCGCCACGGACCAATGATTCTCGTCGCTTGGCTCGGTTACGTAATTAATTGGCCAGAAGATGGATCCATTATGTTCCAGCGGACTAGGATCTGGGTCATTCTAATTTTCGGTTTCGCAGGCGGATCAAATTTTGCGGTGTACGTGGTCTTGTCCACGAAATCCTTTATCCTCCATTACGTAGAAATGACGGACGCGATTGAAAAAGTGGGACAGGAATGATTGTGCAGAAACATTCGAAGGATGAGAGAAACAAGAGGTCTTTTTCTTTAATTTTTTCCTTTATTTATTATGTTATTTATAGGCGTCGTTATCTATACTGTGGTGAAATCTGTTACATTTCATGCAATTGCAGATGGCGAAGATATTGTGCAAACTTGGACTCTGCATAATTGGAGTTTTCCGCTCCAGAGTATTTAATAGTTTATGTGTTACTTCTTGTTAATTTTGTAATGCTGCAGATGACATGATTTGCAAATGATATTATTGTTTCGTGTGTATTTATAAATTTCAAATCCAGGGTACGAACTATAACATTTTATTAATTTAAAAATATCAGCAGATTTGTACCCAATTACATTTTTATCTGATTCGTGGAATCAGGAGTTTTCCTAATTCTGCGATCTTCATTAACAGTAGATTCTCATATTTTTAATTTACGAAATTATTATGAATGAGTTTACAAAAAAAATTCGTTTTTCGACTGTGTAACAATGGCATAGTTTGCTATTATTTTCGAGTCGTTTAACAGCTCAAGGGGTATATAAAACGAAGTATCTCGAAAAATGTAGATATTACGAAAAAAGGTGAAAAAAAGATTTTTATTGTATTTTTATTCCGTTTGGGAAATAAATACGCAAGCGGATCGAACGAGTCGATTACGAGACCGGGCGTTCTCTTCTTTTGCCCACGTGCTATCGATTTCATATTTTCGAGACTGTCGCGGTTTCGAGCAACAGCCTTGCAAAACATCTCCTGCTTTCTCTGGTTCCTACTACCCGAGTATCCCTAGTTCCGTCTTCTGCTTGTCCTCACCCGTATTACACATCCGATAGAAAAATTTCACTTTCGCACGGACGATTTTGAAATCGACCGGTTAGGATACCCACCTTTTCACTCCAATTCCATAATATCGCGTCCGCATCACGGTAACACACCATGTCCCGACTTATTCAAAAATTGGGAAAGACCCTTCGAGTGAAAGTTACCCAGTTTTAATTGGCCGCGACGGCAGACGCTACCGAAACCAACTCGTGGGTATGTGTTGATCATCGCCATTATCCGGTGTTTGATACGGTAATTGTATTGTTTTATTTTGCTATTTTCTCGAACTACGAAAGTCACCTGAATATCATACACGTGAAATTCATACAAATGCAAAGAGTTATTTTTGTTTAGATTGTAATTATAAAGGGCAAGGACCATAACTGTTATGAAAAAGTCATAGAATAACAAGTATACATATTCATCGACTAAAATCGTATTCGTTACAAATAAGGATTATAAGTAGACCGCGGATTTTATGCATTTATAACAAAAATGAGTGGGCGTAATTTAAAATAGGTATCTTTATTTACCTTGCACTTATTTTTTAGATGATGCTTAGATTCAAATCTTTTCTCTCACCAGAGTCGATAGATCAGGGGAATTGGCAGAAATTGAGGGGAACAAGTAGCCCCTCTCCAGTATCTGATTAATCACGCGACATCACGGGTCAAAAATCTTGATCTGGCGACACTGCCTCTCACTCTTAGTCCCAGAGGAAAATGTAACCTTCGTTATGCTAATGTTTCTAAAAAAAATGCAGTTAATCATCGTTCGATATTCTAGATCCTCCAAGAGCCATAGATCTCTTCTTTAGATCTCACTTTTTGCCACAACCTGTACATATGTATGTTCCATAAAAGTGCTCTTGTTCTACAAACTTGCATTTGTTACGTAGCAGAACGAGCCTTTTTGTTACAAGGTTGCACGTTATTTCTCATGCTTCTGGCTTTGGCTTCTGCTTGATTAACCCTTAGACCGCGAACAGCGCCTGTAAGCACTCAGCCGGAGTCGCTCTCTCCGATATGATTCTAAATTCCATTAATACTAAATTAGGGATGGTTGTCGATCGTAAGGAGTTTTGACTAAAGTTGGAATAGATTTATATCCGAATCGAACGTTTGAGTTTACTACAAAATAGCTATTTAGTGTAGAATTTGATCGAACCGTGCGCCGATAACATTATTTCAACTTTAGTCCATTAATACTGTTCGGAAAACTCCGAAATGGTATAAGAAATTCTTCTTCCGGCAGTTGCGCAGAGAGTATTCGCTTCTGAGCGCTCCGCAGCGAAAGGGTTAACAAGAAACACAATTAGATTTATTATAAAACCTAATCCTATTGCACCAGATGCATCGACTCGTCAGGCTTGTCCTGCTCTGCTTTGTGTTTCTTGTTAATCAAACGTGAGCCAGAGCCAGAAGCATGAGAAGTAACGTACAACCTTGCCATAGAAAGGCTTGTTCTGGTTGTTCTACGTTCTACTATGTAACAGTCTTCCACTGTTAAATATTCTCAGATTTACATCAACATTCCACGTCACATTGTCCGACCAAGATGACCTAATTAAACACTTGAAAGGTTTCCAAGAACATAACTTCTATCAAAGATCACAATTGACATTGTTAAAATGTCTATTAAATTATACCACGTGTCAATTCTTAAAATTTTTTAAGGATAATATAATATATCAATGTCTATAATGCGTTCAACGAAAACGTGAATTCGTATAATCTGCCTAATTAGTAGGTTATTGGAGTAATCATTGGCAGTCTCGAGGGTTCATAATTCAATTTACAGTGGAGTATCGATTATCTCAACGTCGTTCATCCGAACGTCGCTTAATCCAATTCTCGATTAACCAAATAATGCCGACTAAATCCATTTAGGTCAACTGAACGATAAAAAAATGATATCCATAAAATTTTTCAGATTAGTGAAAACGTACAGTTTTAAGACATAATGTGTTGTTGTTTGTTTCAGGTAAGACCAAATCCTGAAATGTTGACAGTGCTCATGAGGCTGCCTTTTGCAGTTTGAAATAAAGGTAATGTATCTTTGAAATAATGTTAAGTAAACCGGTTTTCAGTACTAAATTTTATTGTTACACAATAAGTAACTCAAAGAGAACAGTCGATGATTATACGTTTATCACTGTTACCGAAGCCTTGCGATAGGCAACACGTTGCACTCCGAAGTCAGCACGAAAGACAGCTCCTCCCTGCCATAAGTGACAGAAGGCAGAACAAATAATACTTTGAAAGAATGATTGAATATTATATTATAAGGAAATAAGCGAAAATAATTAAAGACAGTTAAAAATAACATTAGATTAAAAGTTCCATACTTAGATCCATTTACAAAATTGTTCATATTATACATATTTGCATAAACTTTAAATTTTATACAATAAACAGTCCAGTTATACTTATACTTAATTATTTCTCGATTGTTGAAAGATTAGTCAATTTTATTCTTGACCATTTTTCCAATTAAACAATCATTTTGCGCAAACAGACAATTTCTTAAATAAATTTGTCATCAGTAGACAGCGGATCTGTGTACAATATAATAATTGTCTTCCTAAATTGCAACAAACTGGAGTGTTCAATAGGTTGAAAATAATATAATAGTATTTTTAAATTCTTCGAATATTTTTACTATCTTAAATTGCACCTATTCATTGTTGTCATAAATGCATAAAATCCGCCGTCTAGTCATCAGTTAATCAGTTTAGGTTGTACCTATCTTACAACCTAATTGTCAATAATCAAATAAGATACTCTAAATAGACAAGTAAAACATTGTCATCATCAGCCGAACAGCCATTCCTCTTTGATCATGTCACTAGCCTTCTCCGCGATCATAATAGTCGGCGCATTCGTATTTCCTCGAACAATTTCCGGCATCACGGAAGCATCAACCACCCTCAACCCCATCACCCCATAGACCCTCAGTCTAGGGTCCACTACAGCTTCGGGGTCCCATTTAGGCCCCATTTTACAGGTCCCAACCGGATGAAAAATGGTCGTCGTATATTCCATCATCACACACTTCCAATAATCCCTGCTGCCAAAAATCAAATGCCTGCAAGCTGGCAATGGAAGGTCCACCAACTGCCAACCATGTTGCTTGAAGGACTCCGTCCGAAACAAGTTCAAAGCAGCTTCAATCCCCTCCACCATGACCTCGGCATCAGGATAAGCTGTGAAAGACCCTGGAAAGATCAAAGGAGGTCCCCAAAGAGGGTCAGATTCATTCAACAAAATAAACCCTCGACTCCTAGGCTTGAGCAAGATTGGTCTAATATTAAAAGCGTCGTAATAAGCCAGAGGTTCAACCGCTGTTTCCCCAAAGTCAGCGGGGTCGTTGATGAAGTCCATTTTGTTGCTGGCATCGAAGCTGAACTGAATATCCGGCAAGCCATGTTTATGTTCAAATATAGTTTGCAAAAAGACTCCGCAGGAGAGCGGGCCTGTTGCCGACAGTGGGCCCATGCGAGTATGTTGATACTGAAATATGTCGTCGATCTTCCCACTGTTGTCTTTGCTGGTCGACGTGGAGTTCACCGACACCACAAAACCGTCCATTGTCACGTGGTCCTGGAGGTTCCGACCAACGGGTAGATCGCTGATGACTTCGATTTTATGTTTCTTCAGCTCTCGTGCAGGTCCCACGCCGGACAGCATGAGGATCTTAGGCGAGTTGATGGCCCCAGATGAGAGGATCACTTCTTTCCTACTTAGAACAACGTTGGTCAAGCCCGTGACGGTTGAAACGTATTCTACGCCCATGGCACGCTTTGTTTCGTGATCGATGAGGATCCTGGTGACGTGCGCTAGAGTTTCTATGGTTAGGTTCTTGCGCTTACGGCGAATTGGCCTGATGAACGCGCCGTTCGTGCTCTGCCGCATTCCGTGGATTGAGGTGGTTTGGAGGTGCATGAGACCTAATTGCTGATCGGTGTTTGCGTCGACGTAGTCCTGGCCCAGTTCTTCCCAGGCGTTCAGGAGGACTTCAGTGGTGATGTCCGTGTAGGGAAACCGCTCCACGGTCTGGTAGCCGCCCTGGTTGTGGTAGTGAGGGTTCTTTTTAACTATCTAAAAGAGATCAACCAGAGATGAAGAATTAGAATTGGTTTGGGAAATTGGGGGTCACTTTTGTCAACCACTATTTCTTGATTTCTTGCTACCAGCGTCTTACGCTGAAGAGGATAGGTGGCTAAATAGGGGATAGTATTGGTCCGGTGTATTGCTAGATTAAATCTCCACTGATTTGTACAATGAATCGGGTTGTATATTCGTTTTAGATTCGACTGTTTATACAGGGTATTTCACCTAACTTGACCACCTTAAATATCTTTGTTGTTTTTAAAGATACGTCAAATGTCTGAAGGACAAAGATTAAAGGTAAAATGGGGCTCATACGATAGGAAAAAAATTTTTGTTTTTATGTAATTTTTTTAGAGATATGAAGGTCACCTTCATTTTTTAAAAATGGAATGTCCTATTTTTTATACGATAGATCGATAGAGTATCGAATTCTGAGTATAAAAGTGTTGACCTTCATGTGTCCTGAATCTAATAGTTGACGAGATATTATCGAAACAATTTTCTTTCTTCTTTGGATAATATCTCGTTAACTGTTAGGTATAGGACATATGAAGGTCAATACTTTTATACTCAGAATTTGATACTCTGTCGATCTATCGTATAAAAAATAGGACATTCCATTGTAAAAAATGAAGGTGACCTTCATACCTCTAAAAATTAAAATAATTAGGTACATAAAAACAAAAATTTTTTGGTATCGTATGAACCCCATTTTACCATTCAACTTTGTCCTTCAGACATTTGAAGTATCTTTAAAAACAGCAAAGATGTTTCAGGTGGCCAAGTTAGGTGAAATACCTGGTATATGAAACACGGTTCGGATAAACGAGGCGCATCAATTATGCAGATAAATGCGTTCCGAATGGTGTCGTGTTTGGACTCATTTTAATCAGGAAGATGTCACGAATATGTTGGTAAACGTTCCTTAGAAAAAAGTTAAAAAACTTTTTTTGGATTAGGTCAATGGAATATTACAGTTAGGAATTCGTACCTCCGGGTCTTCATTGTTCTCGGACTTCAGGAAATATGGCAACACTTCTCCGTAACTCCAGCCGTGGTTCCCCGTCTCAGCCCATTCATCGTAATCCTTCGGGTTCCCGCGAATGTAAATCATGTAGTTAATTGTACTCGATCCACCCATGACCTAAACAAAAATAGCACTGACATTAATTAACACATACAGTGGATCCGAAAGTAACAAATCTTAATAAAATCATGAACGTAAGTTGCACCACTGTATCTAGGACACAAAACAGAGTACACCATAATGAGTTTCTTCCACCGGGTCAAACGTTACGAGTCAACAATCGAATCATCCGAGCATGACACTTTCAAAAATTCAGCTTATACCACAAAGTAACATAAAGCCATTTAATGGTTGGCAACGGTTGCCGTATACGGTTCTTCAAGCAAAAAAGTTCTGTCATTTCATTTTCATCCGTGGTCAATGAACAGCATTACCTCTTCGGCACTCGCTTTCGAAACGAAGTGGAGCTTGGAAAATGAGGCTTTATTGCAACAAAACATGAAGTATAGTTTTACCGTGGCAAAGACTATTTTCAAGCCTATTTTACCACGTTTTTTTGTATGCGAGACATGGTTTACCATACAGTTTTTAAACTGTATTACGAGTAATTTATACCAAATTCTTGAGAAAGCACAAGTCGATTCAGAGATCTCATATAAAATCTACAGAAAATCTGTAGAGTAATAATTGTTATTAATTTTGGAATACCTACTTTACCCCTTGCCCACGCACAGCCACCCCCTCTTCTGGATCGGCAGGAGTGTGCTTCCGGTTGCGTGCGATACATCCAATCGATGTTGCTAGCCTGCAACATCGAGGCAAACGCTGGGACGTCTGCCACTTCCGGTTCTTCGATGCCAGCTTCTAACAGCAGAACCTGTAGATTCATACGAAATATTGAAAATTTCGTCTGCAGAAAAAGCTCGATGAATTTGTAAATCTCCTGGCCAGGATTGTGGCCACTGTGTCGAATTTTAGAACGTGAAACAACAATGGAGCTTGGAAAGTGTGTTTCTGCAGAAAAGGAATGCGCTTTTATGAATGCGAATTAGCCTCACTTTTATGAGTCCAACAGTGCATTGTGAATAGCTGACTAATAAACTTCAGGTAAGAAACGTTTCCCTTGCGCAAGAATGGAGAAATGGTTAGAAGAAAGTGACTAGCGATTAGGAATTAATTAGAATTAAGTTGACAGCAAATTCCATTTTTAGCGCCAGAAGAAGTCGATATATAAAATTGACAGAATTGTAGGAATACTATCCGCTTTTCTTCATGATTAAAATTTTATGAATAAAAAGATTTGGAAATAATATAATTAATAAATATGGTAATCATTATTATAATTGAATGTACCAGAATATTACAATTTCAATTGTTCGTGCGATTACTCCGCAGGTAAAACAGGTGTCTTCTTTTCCAATGAAATGGTCACACAATGGCGCTACTCCATTGTTCCAAATATTTCGATAAAGCAAATGATTTGTGGTTTCTTAAGTGGCAATAACGTGGACTCTTTTTGTCGGACAAAGAGGATGGGAGGATCAATAATCCCTTCACTGGAAAGTCGAGCAGCTGTTAGGGCTTCTTCGTTGAAACGGGTCACAGAACACAAGATCGTCCGTGACGATGTTATGACCATTTTGCGGCTTCTTCGCTATTAAACATGCCACGAATTCTGAGCCCACTTATTGGATTACTCATCTCCGATGACAATCAAATCGAAATATGGGGTTTCTGCTGATTTCGCTAGCTATTCACTACCGTCCGAAAGCATTCTAATAAGAAAAATTTCAAAAATTATTTTGTTATAATTAAGCACCTTCCACGTTGTAATCTCGCTTAATCTGTTGGCCAGAACGCAGCCAGCGGATCCAGCTCCCACTATGATAAAATCGTACTCTTCCGTGAAAACATCACCGTCCAGAATATTGTTTCTCCCGCCTGAAAAAAAATCAAAATTAAATAATTCATACTTATTACTAGACTGCGGATTTTATGCATTTATGACAAAAATGGATACGTACAGTTTAAAGCAGTGGACATATTAAAAATATTTAAGGACATTAATGTATCAGTTTCAGCTTAATAGGATAATTAAAAGAAGAATACAATTTTTATTTGGCTCCTGTGTCCTGCAATCAATGCAAACATTTTCTATTTTGCATAAAGATCCGCAGTCTACTAATTATAAAATTACTTTAATTTTTTTATTTCAAACTCCAACATGTAAACGACAATAAATAATTTTTTCATAATTTTATGCAGGAAGGAAATCGGTCTAATTTATGACGCAAATGTATTGCATAATTGTAATAGAGAATATTTTGAGTGTTACTCGCGTTAAAAATAATTTTTTTCTTCAACTTTTAATCAACCACGAAATCAAAATTTACCCTATACAATGAAGAAACGTAAGGTGACTCTTATTATATAAATTTATATTTTGATATTTATTTATCAGAAATAAATTTCGCACAAGTTTCGTTCCAGCCATCTCTTCGCATACCAAATAGTGTACTGCACGTTGCACACCACGCTGAATCGCCCTGTATCTGCCCGATTGATTCGTGGAACAGAAAGCAGCGCGCGATATATGCAAAAATTGGAACTTACCTTCCGGGATAAGAAAGTCGTAAACTTTCGACAGACTGGTAATTCCTGGCGCGGTTCCCCGTGGGCTGTAAACCCGTGCAAAATCGGCACTTTCCTCGCTTTCATCCTCGACGCCCGTTGAAAAGAACCGCTTGTATTCGGACCGTGAACCATAAACGGCCGGCGATAATTGCACCGACGGTGGATCATCCGACAACGGAAAGTTTCCCGGTTCGTAACGACCGACCCTGCCCCTGTGACGATTTCTGAGAGATCGGATCGTTGATTCTTTATCAGGTGGGACCACCCATGGAATGTGCGACATGTCGACATTGTGAACTGGATATCGATCGCTCGATTGTCCGAATATGCGAGCAATCAGAGCTAGGAATATGTACGTGGGCGGCTGACACGTTGAAACCGTGGAATGTACTGCGCAGAGATTCGTCAGGTCTGGTGGCATCCACGACATAGTGAGCCTTTAGGGAACCTTCAGTGGTCCTTTAGGATGATTGCCAAACTGGTGTGATTTTTCGAAAGTTGGACTTTTTGCTGAACAAAAATATTCTGGAAAGAATTTAATCGGAGACATTTTAAAGTTGGTTTAAATTGATTTTTTTAGATGAAGTAATCTTAAAATCCAACCGAGATTAAGATATTATTGGATTATTTCGAAACAGATTTCCACTTGGTATTAATATTGCATCAATAATATAAAATAATAATTATAAATTTCGAGAGAAATGTTGTTGCAAAATGTTATGGTGAATTTGAAGCATTTATACAAAGTATAATTATATAAATATAAAGGGGAATGTAAGAAATTCACCGACAAAATATTCAAATGAATGCATAAATGATAAACAATCGTACCCGCAATCACAAATTATCACAATCAGATTATTCTTCCGGTAAAAATAATAGCACCTTGTCACTCGCAAACTTATATAAACATAAAGGGGAATGTAAGAGATTCACCGATAAAATACTCAAATCGACGCATAAATGATAAGCAATCTTACCCGCAATCACAAATTATCACAATCAGATTATTCTTCCGCTAAAGATAATAGCACCTTTTCACTCGCAAACTTGCCACAAGTGTCGTCGACCGACTATAAGCGATAGCACCACGCGAACAATTACTGTATTAACTAAATAAATCAACTTCCCACTGCAGCATATCGCTGCATCGAGCAACGTCAACACCCGAAAGAAATGCATTCAGGAATGCCGAATCATGTTGCGCGCGGAAAAGATCCTGGATCCGGTCCACCGTTGAGAATCGATCTAACCGCGAGGGATAGCGAGTTCCGCGATAGTTGGAACTAGAGCAAAATGTAGCGAGTGCCGTTGTGTCTTGTACCTAAATTTTTCTCGCTCCTTTTTGCTGCGAGTGAAAAGACCGTGGCGTAGACAGTGCAACTTTGTTACTTAATTTTCGTTAGAAATATTGTAGATAACCGTTCAGCACGCTGATTTAGCTTTACCTTTCTATAAATCGAAAATCTTCTAACAGAATAATTACTTTTACATTTAATAACAAAGTCGGTTTATTAACGTTATATATGTATATGTATATAAATTTTAATTAATTTAAAACTTCGAAATATGTATTATACAATTAATCTTACAAGATACGCATTTTAAGATTATTATTATAAAGTAACATTATAATTATTATTATATTCAAATATTACTAATATTATAATGTAATAGAATCACAATACATTATTGTAATTTTGCCTCATAATTATTTGATAATTATTATAATTTATGTCACTCATTATACTTTATAGTATACATGCAACTACTTTTACACAGTACATTTTAACATCGTTCCTAGAATTTTACATTGTAATCACTAGACTGCGGATTTTATGCATTTATGACAAAAATGTGTAAGTGTAATCTAAAACAGCAAAAACATTAGACGGATTTAATGCAACTGTTATATCATGTTCAACCTGTTAAACATTCTAGAAAAGAAATTATATATTTATCTCAACCCAGTTTGTTGCTGTTCAGGCAGAAAGTTTTTATTTTGCATGAAAATCCGCAGTCTAGTAATCACATTTGAACGATATTACAATTTATTGTAATACAGTTAACTGTACACGGTGATCATTCAGTCTCTTAAATCAACAGCAAAGCCACAATTACATACTTTAACCCTAAACTTCATTACTATTATTATCTTACATTGTTTTAAAAAAAAAATAGAAAAATTGAATTTACATGATTTTGATTATATGTGCGTTTATACAATTTGAACAATTGCGAAATGAGAGGTTGAAAACCGGACGTTCAAATAGGTAAACATGTATATAAAACATGGTAGCCAAGTTCTTTTGTTGAAAGCAACATCTCACAGCTCAGAGTGTTCGTCCTTGAGCCAATCCTCTTTCACTAAATCGGCTCCCTTCTCGGCAATCGCCATAACCGGCGAGTTAGTGTTCCCGCTGACAATATTCGGCATGATCGACGCATCGATCACCCTCAACCTCTGAATGCCATGCACCTTCAACCTAGAATCTACCACAGCGGAGGGGTCATCTTTTGTTCCCATCTTAGCAGTGCCAGTAGGATGAAACAAGGACGTAGCAATTTGCCTAATGTTGCACTCCCAATATTCCTCAGAATCGGGCACCTTGTCCCTGCATCCAGGCAGGTCCAAGTGCTTCAGCGTCATTTTGTACTTCGACAAGGCTGGAGTCTTCGTTAGAGCCTTGATAACGTTCACCGCCTTCAGCAACGTGTCCACATCTTCTCTCTCTGCGAAATAATTCGCATAAATCTTCATAGGGTCCGCTGGATCAGTGCTGCGCAGCTCGAGACTTCCTTTGCTTTTAGGCTGCAGGAGAGTGCTGCCCACTAGGATTAGGTCACCCTCCATGATCATCTTCGTCACCTCTTGCACTATGTCATTCTCCACGTTGAATAAGTTGTACATGCTGGCTATGTTTGGTGCCAGCCATCTTGTGAAGTGGCCGAAGTGGAACTCGATGTCTGGATACTTCGAGGGCGTGGAGTGAGGCTCTGTAATTACATTGGATATAAAAAAGAGATTTATTATTTGTAAGAAAAACGCTGGCTAGAGAGAGTAATAGCCTGGACACCTTGTACACATATGAATATCAAATCGTTTTACTTACCCTCTCCGTTGGGTCCAAAGTCGTTCACATTAACAAATGCCAAGAGATTGACGCCAACAGCAGCTAATGCCCCCTTCTTGTGCACCAAGTAGTTGTACGCTAGGTCCATTGCAAAAGTGGACGTGGGCGGGGGTTGGGTCTCGTTCAGAAAGCCAATCAACAGGCCCGGCCAGATTACGTGATCCTGTAGGTTCTTGCCAACCGGCAGATCAGCTATCACCGGAAGACCCATGTCTTCCAAATGGTTCTTAGGCCCAACTCCCGACAGCATCAACAATTGTGGGCTGGAAATGCTGCCAGCTGACAGGATAACTTCCTTGGACGCTGTTAAGTCTATCGTCTTATCGCCTGACGTCACACGAACACCTACTGCCTTGTTACCTTTCAGCAGAACTTTGTCGGCTCTAGTGGATTTCATCACGTACAAGTTCTTCTTATCTTTGACAGGAGATAAATAGGCTTTGGCAACATTCATCCTCTGCGCGTTGTCCATGGTACCGAAGGCTTTACCAAAGCCAGTATAACGATCGCCAATTAGGGGCTCCAGGTTGTCCAAGCCCATCTGCCGAGCGGCATCGAGAAAAACTTCTTGCTGTATTGTTTCAGAGTAGTTGTAACTTCTGATGCTCATTGGACCGTCCGCTCCACAGTGTCTGTTTCCAAACTTGGCTATGTACTCTGGTGGACAGTTGGTTGCCTTTCGGAGGTAGCCGAGCATAGTTTCGTAGTCCCATCCTTCGTTGCCTTGCTCCACCCATTCGTTGTAGTCTCTGTCATTGCCGAATACGTGCAGCATGGCATTTATGACCGAACTGCCGCCCAGAGCCTTGCCCTGGTGCCATTTGCAGTGCTTGTTCTTGTTGCCTTGGCAGAAGCCATCTTGGGGCTCGGTCTTGAGAAAAAAGTTCCGGTGTTACGGTCTCATTGCCATAATATGACATTATGAAGTGTTGATTTTATGGATTGAGAAGTCAGTGAAGATAGTGGGAAGGTCAGTGGAGATAATGAAAGATAGTCAGTGACTTAACAGGGACAGCGAGCATGTGGTCAGTGACGTGGCAGGGGCAATGGACAAATATGGACACTTTCCCGATATGGTCGGCAACAGTATCTGCAAAGGATGCTTTGTCTAACAAATGTATCTTTTATACCTTGTAACTATAATCCTCAGCAGTGTCAGGAAGCATCGTTAGAAACCCAGGGACTTCACTCGCAGGACTAGCATCCATCCCTGCTTCGATCAACAGAACATCCCAGTCATCTACCTCCGACAGTCGCCGGGCTAGCACGGAGCCCGCAGTCCCGCCTCCAACAATCAGAAAATCAAATTCTCTTTTCGAGGATAGAATATCTACTGTCCGATCCACTGGATAATCAGAGCTATGGTCTAAAGCGCATTGCGAGAGCAGAAGCACGTTGATCAACTGCGAAAAGACAGAAGATGGCAGCGGCGAAAGCGCGGCACTGCAACTTGTTGCCATGCAGGTCTCCATGTTGTGTGGTCCAAAAATCTATGAGGAACCTGTAAAAATGACAAATTTTTTTATATATATGTCCTTTGTTCTATATTTTATAATGCCTCATTCTGTTTATGGAAATATATTCTAATGTTAAACTTGCTAAGATAATAACAACATTCATACTGATTAATATTCTTCCTCATTCTTGTTTTGTCCTCGAGAACGACTGAAGTATTCATCGAGTTTTTTAAACATTAAGAAAAAATTTATATATAGGATCCAGAAGTTTGACGACGGTCACTGTATGTCTACGTATGTTTCATTTATAACTACGTTTGTTTTTTGCGTTCTGCACAATGTCTGCCAAAGCTCGGCATAAATGTTTTTCATTGTGCATCATACATCATATCACACGAAATATAATTAATACATTATAATAACTAATATATAATTAATACACACATTAGTTTCAGTCTTTCATTTCAATCTTATTAATAGACAGCGGATCTTTATGCAAAATAAACATTTTCTAGCCGAATTGCAACAAACTAGAGTAAAATAGAAATTTATTTTCTTTCCTATAATATATAGAGTAGGTTGAAAATAATATAACAGTATTCTTAAACTCTTCTATAATACTATTTTAAATTATACTTACTCATTTTTGTCATAAGTGCATAAAATCCGCCGTCTACTTATCAATTTTAGAAGAATCATTTCAGAAGTGATCACACACAGGCATAGAAGCACTTACAAAAAATACTTGTAATCACAAATCTCTACCGAAATTATGTTTTCGCATACCAAATATTTTACAATATAGGCAACACACTTAGCTGAAAAATACAATGTCTTGTTGTTAGCTTAAAGCTTTGAAGCCTTAACCTTATCAACATTGTACTTCAACATATTTGACACTGACCTTTAAATGTTAGAGTGGAACGTGATAAATATTTTGTAGAGGTTCCGTAGCACGAAAATCACGAAATATTTCACAAAATCCACATTGACTGGCACCAACTTAATTCACGAAACCGACCCGAACTTGTGGCATGCTTGTGCGACTGTCAAACTCAGCGAGCCACTTCCCAGGAAGTCAAGAAGTCAATCCTCCGCGCCGAAGGTGAGCACTCCATCTGAAAGTATAACGACGTATGTTTCACTGTTATATCTCACCCGGAATTTATGTAATCCATTTCTTCATCGCTTGACCTTAACCGTCTTTATCTCGCTCCTTACCTCGGTTCGGTCTGCCAGCATAGATAATTCCCAAAATCGAATCGAAACATAATTTTTTTATGCGACCAACGATGATTACTATCAGTGATAATTTATCACATGGTTGGTAGATACCGGATATAATTTCCCAGAAATATAACTCAAAAACTTATCAGAAATGTTTGTACCGCAATCGCAAAAGCTACATGTGTAAAGACTGCCCCTATATATTTTTCTTTGAAATTCGAAGCTTTCGAACATGTTTAACACTAAACCTACCACTGCCGGTCAAATAACCGGTTTTATATTTTTCATCTTATTGAAATGATAAAGTTGCTTGCATGGAAATTGATACGATAAATTTCTTTATCGAAGCACATATCGTAATCAAAATTGCACAAAATCTAAATGAATAGAGTTTTGTCATTTTTCTAAGGTGAAACATTTAAACCGTTTTTAGTGCTCGATAGGTTTAGTGTTAAACTATTTTTAAAGCGAGCAATTTTTAAAGAGATGATACCTGAGGATTTTAAGAAGCTTTTCCACTCGTGCAGCTTCTACAGTTACAGCAGAAAAAAATTCCTGGAGCTGAAAACTCTGTCGTTGAAAATTGGAAGACTTCTCTTTGTGGTGTTCGAGACTTGGAGTCGACTCGAATAGCAAGGATCTCGGATCCTTGCGAGATATGCCAATAAGGAAATTGATGGGACACCTGAAACACTCTTCAAAATGGAATTTCCCAAAAACTGAGAATCACAGAAGAAAATGATTTGACGGTCAGCGCGTTTATTCCGTTTCTAACCCGACGAGTGTTACGGTATCTTCCTGTTTATTCTCCTAGCGCGTGTAAACGATACGTGAAATTGAAAACGTGTAATAGCAATTCGATATTGTTGTGGCGGACAAATTTTTCATTTAACTTCTCGGCGACATACGTTGACCTTGTCGACGGAGAATGTAAAAAAAATATGAGAACATGAATTGGCGTGTGGTACGTGCGTGCAGAACTCGGATACCAATTTAAAATAGACGTCCATTCTTAGGAATATATGTATTTTACATGAAATATATTTTTGGCCGAGCACGAGGCGGACTATTTGAATACCATGCGGTTGATATACATAATTCTATTGTGGAAATGAAATCGCTTTCCTGTTCCCAGGATCTCGTTGCGATCGCACGCGCGTCACTGCATTGTATTAAATATATGTATGTATACACATGCAGGATTATTCTGGTCGAGGTCCGTCTCATTATGAGTGGCGCCGACGGAATTTTCTGTCAGTGTAAACAGGGCATTAGTTCCTACAATTCATATCGAGTTATAAAGTACGTTTCACAAAATGTCAAATATCTCGTGAAGTAAATATTGACATTTCGATGATCTCGGGTTAGTACTTTTATACGTAGGTCCATAAAAGATCGGTTCGATTGGTTTAACAAAAAAATTGGGTTGCATTAAAGAATAAAGTGCAATTTCACCTTGTGGGTGCATCGGTGCATCCACATAAAAAATAAAGTCGTAGGAAGTTAGGACGTATTATGACATATTACTTTCTCCTTTACCATGTTTTTCTATTTTTACTTAAAAAAAGAAAACAGGAACTTGTCCCGACCCAACATTCTCGAATTCTCGCAATACCTCTAGAAAATACTATCTTCTGACAACACTCTTATCATTGTACAGTAATTCTGATTTTCCGGTACTTCACGTACTGACTCATTCGCAGTTTTATCTATTCTTATATCTGCTTACACGAAGTTACGTCTTTATATTCGTGGAATGGGGGATAAGAAGAATAAATAAAAATACAGAACTATTTTTCTTTTTCAATATATTCATCCTTCACTATAATACATATTTCAGATCTGTGAATTAATTTGTGTATGCCTGTGAAAAAAAAAATGATTTCTCTTTATCTGGAAAAAACGCAGAAACCGCATCCTTTACTTCATCATCGCTGGAAAATTTTTTTCCACGTATTCTTTTCTCATTTTCGGGAACGGGTCAAAATCACTGGGAATCAGGTCCGGACTGTAGCAGGCATGCACAACTGGACGATTTGGGAGCGGGAGCTCTCGACTCTGCTCGTGAGCAGTGATGCCAGAATCAGGGTACCGTGGTACTAAACCGTACCACAGCATACCCCCACCATAGCCTACTATTGCCCCTACGTTCCTTTCCAACGCGCCCGCGCGCTACACTCACCAGCGTACCTCTACTATGTAACATGGTGCGCTGGTGCGTGTAACGCGCGAGCGCGTTGGAAAAGGAACGTAGGGGCAATAGTAGGCTATGGTGGGGGTATGCTGTGGTACGGTTTAGTACCACGGTACCACGATTCTGGCATCACTGCTCGTGAGCAGTGTCGCTAGATTGAGCTCGAAACCAGGGAGTGTCGACTCCTATGTTAAAAAGTGGCAACGAATTTAGTTGCTTCTCGATGATTTTAGGTGTGGTGGCAGCACAGTAGTTACAACGTATATGTGTGTGGTGATCGCACACATCTGACTCACACATAGTCAACCTTGCATGTACGTGTAATCGTATTCATCGCTAGCTATTCAATAAGAAAGGTTATGAATTTGTTTTTTCAGAAAAATGAATTTGCAATAAAACATATTTATTCATAAAACTACATATATGCTACATACATAGTAAATTATACAATAATTGCACTGAATAGCACATACATAGGACACAGTATGCAATAGTATCAAACATATGACACTTGATGACAGTTTGCGCGGCAAATAGTGGGGTGGAGCACTACTGTGCTGCCACCGCACCTAAAATCGAGAAGCAACTAAATTCGTTGCCACTTTTTCATATAGGAGTCGACAGCCCCTGCTCGAAACGGAGCTCCCGTACTCCCCTACTTCCCCTCCCACCACTTTATTCCAGCAATGCGCACACTCCAACGTCCCCCACTAAGACCGTAGACTGGTCACGCAGTCGCGCAACTGCTCTGGTCATCAGAGAGGGGTACAGATTTTTGCGTGACTCTCCTAGTCTGGCTTCACTGCTCGTGAGTCGGTCGCGAGCTGGCTGGCACACGTAGGGTGGGGAGAACTGCAACAGGAGCCGCTCTTGGAGCTACGAGTTGTGCATGCCTGATTTAAAGCTTCGAAGCCTGCCTTGTACAGGGCAGCCTGTGCAACTTGACTTCGGCACGGTATTCAATTTCACTCGTATTCGACATTTCTTTACGTTTTGAGTTGTGTAACTCACACTCTAATTATCCGATTATGATGCGGGTCGGTATCTATGGTAATGGGAAGTCACGCTAGCGGACCCGACTGATGTATCGCTCCCTATCCTTGATAAAGGTATCCATTAGAATCCATTACTTCCGGTAAAATAATCTATGAATGCAGCTGAAACAATGTAACATATCAGTTCTAATATTACATCTTTTCGTTAATGTCTACTTAATGCTCATTTAATGATATCCGCTTACTTCAGAAACGAACTTTTGGGACAACCTAATACAATAATTAAAATACAATTAACTTTCATAACAGCAATCCGTTGTATTTTCATAAAAATAAACAGAATCATTGCAACTTCACCATGTAAAACACGACACACACAATTTTCCTTAGTACTTCGAATTACATTTCAATTATTATTATTGTAACCGCAATATTACACAAATAAATTTATTTCGTTAATGTGTTTTCAATTAACTGTAGACATGACTAGTGTGTATATTGAACCATGCCAACTCGGAAGAAACAATTGATTTTACCTATTCAATTCTGCTGTGATTTCTTAAATATAAAGTAGAAAAATGCTACACTTATCGTTAGTTAGAGATTACATACTTGTTAAGTTTGCTGACACTGGCAACTGTGAATTTCGCATTAATACCACGTACTTCAAACCGTTCGATTTAACATATAGATATTTCGATAAGTATAACGCGCAGATAAAATATGCGGTGGGTACGTCCTTCGCAGCATACATTAATATTCCTCTTTGATATGTTAATTGTTAAAGGAAGACATTTCGGAGTGAACAAGGTAAAGTATTTTTACAAGGTAAAAATCTTTCGAGATTACAATAGATCATTTATTTTTAATACACAGCGGCGGATCTAGGCATGGGCTGCAGTCAGTATCGCCAGATGAGGGGAAGGAGCATAAATTGAGGGGAAGTTGTCACGTGAACAGACCACGGCGGAAGCGTGGGGAATAAAGTCTTAATCTGGCGACTCTGGCTGAAACGAATTTAAATTCGAAACTTAAGAAAAAAATTAATTTATACAAAAAATTTAGACTAATTGCATAGACCCCAGACAGTGTTAGTTCAGGGCCCCAAAATCAACGGTCCACCGCTGTTAGTACCGTCACGCGATAATCAACAACTTGCAATTTATGCAAAAACTTTCTATTTCGCGTACAGATCCGCAGTGTAATTATAACCTTCGTGATCTTGATATCTGTTTTCATTAATTTACACGAAAGTTATGATATTACAGGACAAGGTTTTGACCTTGGCTATTACGTGACGGTAATAACAATATACTACGTAAATTCAATATTTTCTTGTGTAAAAAAAAAAAGTATTTATTTTAGGTTGAACAAGTGAATTTGAATAAAAATCCACTGTCTAATGATATCTTAACATTAAATACAATTCAAATTGAGCTGAAGTAAAAATATTGTATGTGGTATCCGATCAGAGAAACTCGAATATCCAAATTTCTCCTTTGTTGTTAATCATCTTAATGAAAACAATTTGCGAGGTTCAATCAATTCAGTGTATACAAAAATCTCGCATATAAGCCATTGAAATTAATTGTAATTATATAATTATCAACGTAGTAGTTTACATCTCAAATATTTTCGACACTGTCTTAAAACAAAGGAGGAATTCATAGGTCCTAAACGAAGCTCGCCGAGCGGTACAATAAAAATGTTTACTTTCTGTCTATAATAACCCGTGAGTAGCAATAATAATCGAACTACGAATAATTATGCAACGTCTCCGAAACTGACATGAGTATGTACAAAATTTGATTATGTTTGTGTTTGATGATACTGGTGGGGGCGCCAGAAATGCATAGAGATCCGTAGTGCAACGAATGTAAACAAACTTATCGTGATAATGAATAATGATATTAAGCAAAATAATTGTCACGTTTCAAAAGAATAGTCTTTATTCTATTGTCCTAATAATCGGACTGTCAAGGTTCACGATTTCGTCCACGTGTGCCTGATCATGTCAGCCGCCTTCTCGGCTGTCATCATGATGGCGGCGATTGGGTTACTGTTTGGCACAATTGGGAACACTGAAGCATCGGCGACCCTAATGTTCGTCACTCCACGGACTCGAAGTTCTGGGTCCACAACGGCCGTTGGATCATTATAGCCGCCCATTCTGCAAGTGCCTGCTTGATGGTTCTCGGGCCCTGTGGCAGCTCTTATGTAGCATTCCCAGTATGCATCGCTGGCGAAGTGGTAGCTGCAACAATAATAAAACATTTAGAACAGTAGGACATTTTAATGCACCCAACAGTTGATTAATTCAACATCAAGTGACTCTTACTCAGTGCAAAGCGAGTGGATCACAGGTTCCAGCCTCAAATCCCAGTTCTTCATAGCTTGGGTGTTCACAAGCTGATTCGACTTCTTAATGCCCTCGATCAATATCTTCAAATCTTTCGAATCAGTGAAGTAATTCGGATAAAGAAGTGGCGGTGCCATAGGATCTCCAGACCGCAGCTTCAGGTGCCCTTTGCTACCCACAGTGACCGCAGTGGGCCTCATTATGATCTCTCTCCTGTCCGAGCAGAGAGCCAGCGCACCATTCAAGCACTCAAATGGCAGGCCAGTCCTTGGACATTTCGGTGAAAAACCGTCAAAGAAAACCTGAATATCAGGAATACCAGCAACAGCAAAGCTGCTTTCAAAAAACGCAGTCACTTGAGTCAGTCCGGTGCTGGTTAGGGGACCGCTGCGTGTGTCCAAGAACTCGTTCACGCTGTCCATAGTCATTGCTTCATAGGCAGTGTCCTTAATGCTGTAGTGTATGCCAATCGATACGTGATTGTGCAGGTTCTGTCCCACAGGGAGGTCCTTGATAACGTTCAAACCTGCGGACAATTTCGTTAAACTGAGCTTTCAAGTCTGAAAAGAGCTGGCTAAATGAGTCTAATCATCGACACCACTATAATGGTCAAAAACGTCTGGTTTGAAAATAATATCAACAAACCCAGCTTGGTCAAGTCCTCTTTCGGTCCAATCCCCGAGTTCAGAAGGATGTGCGGTGACCCTATAGCTCCAGCCGATAGGATGATCTCTTTATTGGCCTTGACGATCCTCCGGTAGCCATCTTTGTCCACGAGCTCGACGCCATAAGCCTTGTTCTGCCACTGATTCAACAGAACCCTCGTGACGTGCGCATTTATTAGGACCTTCAAGTTCCTCCTGCCCTGAACCGGCCTTAAATAGTTCCTCGAAGTCGTGCCTCGCATCCCGTTCTGTGTCGTCATGGGAGCCACCATAAACCCTGTCTGCGTGTACTCTTTCAACATGGCAGTCCTGTAGCCTAGCTCATCAGCAGCCTTGAGAACTTCGTCGGCGAATGCGGGCTTGTCCCGGAAGTATTCGATCTTCATCGGACCAGGGCCTGGGACTGTTCTGGGCTTGTCGGAGAGCATTTCCTGTTTAATAGGGTTCTCGACGCGTTCAAAGTAGTGCGTTATCTCGTCGTAGGACCAGCCTAAGGCACCGTTCCTTGCCCAGCTGTTGTACACTTCCGGATGTCCTCGGACGTACATCATGCCGTGAAGGCCGCTGGTGCCGGACACCATCTTGCCGCGAGGCCAACTGCACGCGCCGAAAGTTTCTGATGGAAGAAATTATGTTATAATCCAGTAAACAATCAAGCTGGCGAGATCAACATATTATCCAAAGATATCAAAAAAGAGTATAGCCGAGTAGGGGTCAAAAAGTGCCCCCAACCAAATTAGGCACTCAAAGAAAATCATCTGCGGCATGTTTGAAGTCTCTACCCCTACCAGAAGGGTAGTTATGGGGTGAGCAGTGTTTAATGAATTATACCCTATTTCTGATGTTCTGCTTAACGAAAAATTACGAAAAAATTCATGAACGTTCTACCAGGTAGTACACACGACCGTGGATTTTTTAAAACCCCATAAACTTAAAGTTTAATGAGTAGGCTACCTAAACAAGCAGTCGGATGGGGCTCCGTAGGCTCGGTTTTGAATTTCCAGTCCACAGACGAGTTCACTGCGTGAAATGCCAAGCCTGGGATAGCAGTCATCGTCGGTTCTTCCGGGCCCGCTTCGATCAGCAGCACCTTCCACCATGGGGTGTCGCTCAATCTCCTGGCGATTATTGGCCCGGCTTGACCGGCACCAACTATGATGAAGTCGAACCTGTAATTTCATCAAATTCTTAGAAGCAGAATTCGAAAAAATACTGTCGACATCGTTGAAGATAGGCATTCAAGAAGTTCATTCAGAATCATACCATTCTTGAGGCACCGTCTCCTTTCCAAGTCTGTTGCAAGGACTCGAGACATCGCATCTAGCCGTCATCGTTTTTTGAACCAGATTCATAAATGGAGTCGTCGCGCCACATTTTGCGTCCATGTAGAATGTGTCTTTGAAATGGCATGAACAACATCCCGATGTCTCGTTGTTGGTGTCCAGCTGGCCAGGTGCAAACTAGTTAACAAATAGTTTATTTAGAGAATGATGTTTCCAATGAAAATTATGTACGATTATTGAAATTCAAGAATTTTCGTTCATAAATTTTCTGAATTAAAAATAATAAAAACGACGATAACTTGCTATATATATATATATATATATATATCACAATCTTTTAAATTAAAAATGATAATTGAGAATTAGCAATCACAGCAGGGCTTACGGCGTATAACACAAGCCTTTAAATTAAAATTATAAAAATTACTCCTTCAGAGGGGTTGAGAAAATATTCTCTCAAAAACAATAAGTTATATTTGAAAGGGGCGGTTCCTGAGGTTATTTCACAGCTCTCTTAAGGAGTTATTAACGGAAAACATGGACCAATCAGATTTCACTGAGCGCAGCATTGGTGTCGTGCCACGGTGAAGCAGTGAACAAAAGAAGGGGGTCAGGAAAAAAGCAGGACACGAGAGGACCGTTGTAAGATTAGAATTTATGACATTCACATGTCAAAACATCGTCTGTCCTTCTTTTAGAAAAGAACAATAGAGAGTCATCAACCCCACGCGTACCTGTCATTTCTACATTTTGCTGGGTAAAAGGACAGACCTTTTTTTCTCTGCGTACCAATCTGCAGGTAAACCGAAACATGTGGTTGCCATAAATTCTAGTCTTGCAGCCCCTCTCGTTTTCCGGTTTTTGTTTGGCCACCCCGTCGTTCGACATCCATAATGCCCACCCTGCCTAAACTCTTCAGAAAAATCTTGCATAAAATCAGTGTCGTTCAGACCGTGGTAGAGAAAATATCTCTAAGGACGTGTCAATTCGAATCTCACGGTTGTGATCTACCATCAGTTGTGCAGTTGTGCAGTATACCCTAAAGTCAGCTGTGCAGTTCGTCTCCGAATGGCCCAGTGATACACACTTCAAAGCAGCAACTGGAATTACCTCTGAATAAGTGAGTTCTAATTAAATCAATTTCTGCTCCTTCTCTTGTTCACTGCTTCACCGCGGCGCGACTCCATCGCTGCGCTCAGTGAAACCTGCCGCCGAGCCGCGCTCTGATTGATGTGCGTTTTTTGTTAATAACTTCTTAACAAAGCCGAGGCGGATATTTTTGCTAATGAAAATTTCGCTTCAAATCACCTCGCGAACCGCCCCTTTCAAGGATCTCGGACATTTTTGGGATATTCGATATATAATAATAGTTTAATAGATAATTGCATGGTTCACTTCAAGTGGGATATCCTGAACGCATTCCACCCAATGTATAATATATTAGCTTGGTTATGAGTTGACTACGGATGTTTATGCAATTTTCAATTTTTCTAGGCAAATTTTAAGTAAGTGGAATTAGTTTTTCACTGATTCAGTGATTAAAACGTCATCCCCAAGAATGTCGTAGAAGGGAAAAGAAAATTTATATTTTCTGTATGGCTACATTTATTTCAATGCTTAAATTTGATTTCATCTAAGAAGAAACGCCTATATTTGTTAGACTTTGTTAAAATCTTCAAAATACCGCAAGGGGTTAAATAAAATCTTATCTTCAGTGGTGTCGTAGCCTTTGTAGATCCGGAGTAAATAAAAATCGTACCAAATTCTATCAAATTTTACATTCCACCCTTTTGTGAAAATTTCCATATGCCACAAATGCATAATGATCCGCAGCCTAGTTATGAGGTATCTACTGTATATGTGATTAGCGTAATCCATCTAACCCAGACCTTAGCCTTCATGTTACCGTCAACGACCACTAATTTACGATTTACGTAATTATGTTATCAGCTCCGATTTGAACAACCTTTTTCTCCAGCCACAAAACGCCGAGCTAGATCCGAACCAGTGATTCGCTGTAACGTGGAGGTCTAGGTTACCTTTGGGCCCGAATTAGGCGATACTTGGATTAGGTTTGGCTGACATGTAGGTGAAGTTTCGTTTTACGTAAGACGTATGTAAGGCGTTACTCAATACATTTTCTGTTTCTCGATTTGTAAAACCGGGTTGGAATTATACACAGTGACTCGGCTAATGTCATGTAAATTATTTGTAAACTATTTATATATGAAAAAATGATTGGAACGAAAGTTGCGTGGTTTTAAAGGCAGCATACATTGTAATAGTTTAGTATTCTTCTGTTTTGATTTTTTATCGAAATATACATGTCACCTTGGGGTGACCTTGTGTCTCGCGATTAGTTTTTCGGGATGCCCTAGAAAAAGGCTGTTAGTTATTCGGATACAAATCAACAATGAATAGCAAAAATAGCTTCCTCAAAATGTATTTACAAAAATTGAAAATTGCATAAATAATCATTTAGTAATTATAATCTGCGTAGAGCCTCCTTCTGATAGATAGTTTTCTAGATAATTACCCTAAACATTGTAACTCATATGATCGCTTATTTCATTACCAACACAAGAAACAAATAACTGTATTTACCGTAAAGGGGTGTTGGAATGCAAACACCAATTGCACCAAACTGAAGACCATGATATGCACTCTCATTTTATCCAATTAGGGGCCAGTGTCACCTGCAAACAGAAACGAGTAGTTTTACTTGTTAGAGCAACAAGATCAACTTGTCGTCCACTCCACCCCCTCTCTGCAGTAATTGGGTGGTGCTCGCACGTGTACGTAACGCCGACTATAATAACTAGACCATGGATTTTATGCAGTCGAAAGGAAAATGAATAAGTAAAATAGAAAACGGTGAGAACATTAAAACAATTCGAGAATATTATTACACCGTCTCCGACTTATTAAAATGATAAAAATTAATTTTTGTCTGGTTTCTCACAATGGGCTTTAGAAAGCTTTTATTTTGCATAATGATCCGCAGCCTAATAATAAGCATTAGGTACATCACATTACCTACCGGTGATTAAATAATACATTTAAAGAACTCATCCTTTGCAGCTAAGGATTTTTCATCAATTTTTCAATAATTCTAGAGTTGTTTAGACATTTGTTTTGGTGACGGATCAAAGATTAGGTTAAAAGTACTGACTTGTGGAAAAACTATATGGCAATTTTTAATTCATTAACACGTGTTCCTACAAATTTTATTTCGAGCGGTTTTCAATTTTATTTCTGAAAAATTGTTCTTATGAACACAATATTAGATTTCCAAAATTCTCACTGTGCTACGATTTTATAAGAAAAACTATACGGTAATTTTCAATTCTTTAACATGTGTTCCTACAAATTTTATTTCGAGTGATTCTCAAATAAAATAATATTTTCAATTTCATTTTTGAAGAATTGTTCTCATAAATAAAATATTAGATTTCCAAAATTCTCACTGTGCTACGATTTTATAAGAAAAACTATACGGTAATTTTCAATTCTTTAACATGTGTTCCTACAAATTTTATTTCGAGTGATTCTCAAATAAAATACTATTTTCAATTTCATGTTTGAAACATTGTTCTCATGAATAAAATTTTAGATTTTTAATAATTTCACTGTGCTATGATTTTATAGGAGAAACCATACGGTAATTTTCAGTTCTTTAACATGTATTCCTAAAAATTTTATTTCGGGTGATTCTAAAAAAAATACTATTTTCAATTTTATTTTTTAAAAATTGTTCTTATGAATAAAATATTAAATTTTTAATAATTTTACTGTGCTGCGATTTTATAGGAGAAACGATACGGTAATTTTCAGTTCTTTAACATGTATTCCTAAAAATTTTATTTCGGGTGATTCTAAAAAAAATACTATTTTCAATTTTATTTTTTAAAAATTGTTCTTATGAATAAAATATTAAATTTTTAATAATTTTACTGTGCTGCGATTTTATAGGAGAAACGATACGGTAATTTTCAGTTCTTTAACATGTATTCCTAAAAATTTTATTTCGGGTGATTCTAAAAAAAATACTATTTTCAATTTTATTTTTTAAAAATTGTTCTTATGAATGAAATATTAAATTTTCAATAATTTTACTGTGCCACGATTTTATAGGGGCAACGATACGGTAATTTTCAATTCTTTAACATGTGTGCCAACACTATGTTGTAAAATACTACTTCAAATTTTATTTCTGAAAATTGTTCTCATGAACACAATGTTAGATTTCCAAAATTGTAGCTCGAATAATTCGAAGATTGAATTGGCCGAACAGTCGAGTAATTTATTGTATTATTAATGGTCACTGCACCGTGAAAAGATAATCTGCAATCGTCTATTGGTCAGCGTATCGACTTATGTCATAGCTAAACGGGAGATAACAGAAACAGTACAATACACTCGAAGCAACGCGAGATCGTTTCGACGTGAAAGTGCATACGGAACCAAATGACCCGAACTGCAGTTTCTCTGTGGGCAGAAATGAAAACTGAATCGTAGTCGTTCGGTAGTAGATATAAAATGCTCGCAGGAACAGGAATTTGGAAAGTGAGAGAGCAACGTGTACTCGGTTGTTTGGGCGTCTAGATCGCGCAGAAACTATTATTGGAAATAACGAGAGAACCAGCTCTTTTGGCAATATCGATCGATCGATTAACCGATAGGTCGAATTGCTGTAATTGCGTTGGAACGTGCGACTGTTCATAGTGATCGATTTAGTTCTGTCGGAAATCCTAAACTACTTTTTTCCGTTGAATATATGTTTATGAAGAAGGAATAATCGAGATAATATAGTGAACGAATTCAGTATAACAAATTGTGTTCCATTTTGAAAAATAAAATTTCATGTTATAGTTAATACTAGGAATTAGTTATATACGAAATCATAATAAAATTCCTTTATACAATAACAACGATAAAATAATCTAATATTCACTTATAAAATTAAAATAGACAGGAATTAACCGTAGAAATTCCGTCATATTGAAATTAAGTAACAAAGCGATTTATTTATTTAGCCAGTCCCGCATAATTCTCCGCGCAAGTTGCAGCATTATTACATCAGATTGCACAGAATTGGTAAAAGCGTATGTTAAGAGAATTTAATGCAGCTATCACGGATCCGATTTATTAAATGTTGAAAGATTGTTTTTTTTTAAAGCGATGATGTAATTTTTTTGTCTACGTCTTTGTATAAAGGCAACAGTGTGTTTCAAATAGTTAAGTCCTCCGAAGGTCTTTGGACGGTCCTATAATTGAGATTTGAATAATTAAAAAATTTAAATTTTGTTTTTTTTTATCGAAGTATTATATTTTACCATTTATACGAGAAAGGCTTGTGTCCATTCACCCTGTGCGGAGAGAGCGAATTCATCCAAGACAACTGAGCTAGAGATCCGCGCAGAGCAAAGACTTTCCGACAGCTCATAATAGCGATTCATCCAGTTCTTCCGCTGCGAATTAGCGTTCAAAGCCGCGGCTACACTAGACACTAGACAGTAGACACTCTAATTAAGGATCTCGTAGCACGCGGCCGGAGACCGGTCGCTCTCTTCCGGAGAAAGAGTAGCGATATGACGTCATCCCAGTCACTGAACCACTCAGGCACAGCACGCGTCATGCAAATTCACGCCGAAAACTCACGGATGTGCCGAATGATTAATGATTATCACTCGAATCTTTTATTACACTGTCAGGAAGAGAAAACGCGAAATTGCAAATTTGTAAATTTGCAACTTTGCAGATGTTTTGTCATACAACCATAACACTAACCTGTATAGTAGTATTCTGTGGACATTTTTTAACGAGACGACATAGTTTAATATCACTAATATTATTATAAGAGAATTTTACTTCTGAATTGATTTCGGAGAATAAATATGTAGACAACCTAATTACGTCACGCGACAATCTTGAATGTACGTTGATAGTTATCAAATCACGTTTCGTCTTCAATATACAAAAGATAGAGCGTCGCAGAACGCGTCGCTCGGAAAAATATTTCTGAACAATGTCACGCTTGTAACGTCATTTCGACTTTAATTCATAATAATATTTCATTATTTAAGCACGTTTCTGGGGTTCTCAGAATTACATTCTGATAATCCGCGAAGTACTACGTTGCACGTTTTAACGAGATAACTATTAATTGTTATTATCAAAGCACAAGATGTATTCAAAATCGATAATTTATCATTTTCTCGGGAACTGCACAAAACAATAAAAAATATTTGCACACATTTATTTGTAGAACAATTATATTATGTTGCACAACATAATGCTTATAAGAAAATTATAGGATATTACCCAACAAAATTCGACAGTAGTTTTTGCAAATATGTGCGAATTTAAAATGAATTTAGAATATAAAATGGCCGCGAGTGCCTAAGGATAAATTGTTTATTGTCACACGTGCGGCACACGTGACCACCAAGAGAACGTGGGTGGTCGATGCATATAAATCCTGGTCTGGAAATACATGATCCAAGTCTCGGAGCCTATTGCTTTTAAAAGATTTTGTTGGACATGTATACCGAAAATAGAAATCTATTTTGAAGTTCAGAATGCGCTATTTTTTACATCTGTGAAGATTAGAGCTGTCATTCTTCGACACTTGTTTAGCAAAATTGTTAATTGTAGAAAAATGTACATTTGAAATGTAAGTTCAACATTCTAATGTTATTTATTTGTCGTTTCTCGAAAGATTTACCCGCCGAGGACGTCAGTTTATTTGCAGATTTTTTAATTTTAGAAATTCGTGTAATATCATTTCGAACATTTTTGAATTCAATTTTTTCGAAGGTCGGAAGAGAGTCAATTTTATCTTAAACATATAAACAAATTTAGTAGGATCATACATTTTATCGAACTTTACTCTTTCAATATTTATATTTGTCATAAACGCATAAAAATTGGCAGTTCGTTAATCGCAGTGGACTAATTTTGTTACGTTATTTTTTCTAATTGTCCAATAACTTTTTCTACAGTAATTTTAACCGAGAGCTTTTACTTCATCCGATTTTAATAGTTTTATACTGTTCTCAGTAAAAAAATCTGATTTCTATGCAAAACAGAAATGTGCAGAAATTTGTTCGTTTTTGGTGAATCGAACAAATAAAGATATAGCTTGTGCACGCTGAATTTTGTGAGGAGCTGTATACCCGTCCAAAAAGTCACGTTCGCAATGTCAACGAAAGATATCCTGTCAGTAGATAGCGACCACGATTGATAAAGCTAAAGCTCGCCTCCACATGTTCCTCCAGAACAAGTCTAAAACATGCATCAGAAGAATAATCGACAGATGCACTCACCGAGCAGAGCAACGTCCATATAATTCACCATATCTCTTCCTGAATCCTTTCCTCGATCATTTCCTGGCTCACTCACCCCTTCGGCACAGATCACATAATATTGCGGAGCGTTTTCGAAATTTCACGCGCGAAACTGGCCCGCAACGAGACATCAATAACGAACGGATTGATTACTGATTTATTGATTGACACGGGGATGAAGAAGCGACAGATTACGAGAGATTTGGGTAGGCGAAAGCCGTTCTAAACGAGAGCAAGCCAGCAGGCAGACACACGCGGTCCGCGCGTTCGACTCCTCGGCCGGGCCGACCAGCGAAAAGTGACGACGACGCCGAGCAGAGAGCCGAAAAAGATGCAACGCTCCAGGACGAGGCGAGTTCGCGGACGGGGAACGCGAATCGGTGAATTGCAGCGAGGTGTTCACGGTTTCACTCGCGTCAGCCTCGAAAGTGGGTCCTTAATTGACCGGGCTACGGCTTCTGCGATAGAAAACACGCGTTAGCTCGGTCCCATCACTTCTAGTCACGTGAATACAATTCTTCAGTTTGATGATACTAATTAACCCTCAGACAACGGACGATTTTTATAGCTATATAATTAGCAATGCTTAGGACCGTTCACAAGTCTACCTAATAGTTTTTAAAAATTTACTTTTGATGATATCTCGTGTAGTCTTTCCGATATCCTCGATGAGATTCAGTTAGTTTAATTGCCACAAATTGAGTACTTAAATGACAATTAGCATGTTCCCGGTCAAAAATAACTGGGGCACAGCACTCGGAGGGTTAATGTTCACATACAGCGTGTCCACGTCAACACTAGCGTCTTTCTTGCGAATAGCAAACATTAGAAGACATGAAAGAGGAAAAAAGCTTGACTGTTTTTTGCAAACAATGTTATGGTTACGTAATTTGGTTTTTTCGAAATAAAGGTGACCTTCAATTTTTTAGATGGAACCCTATGCATTTTTTAAAGTAGACATTAGAAACAAATTATTCTATTTCTTGAATGCAATGGTCTTCAAGTTTTGTTATCTGCATTATCGAAATGAAGTCCTATGCATTTTTTAATACAATCACAAATGAAAGGGGAAAAAGTTATACTGTCTTTTGTTAACAATATAATGATGTTTATACATTTTTTATCTGCATTATTTTTTTAAAGTGAAGATGACCTTCAAGTTTTCAAATGGAACCCTATGTCTTTTTTTTTGACATCGTATGAAATCGTCTGCTAGTCGTATACGACACAATGATAATCAAGGTCACGCAAGGTCACTAATATCAATAGGTGCAACTTTAAGTTAGTTTCACACGTGTACTGAGATACACGTGTAAAATTTCGCGTGTGCTATTTCACATTCAGCACACGTGAATCAAAATACATCTTCATATTTACATGATCAGATGAGATATTTACATTATCCGATGACGATTGGCTTATTTCTTAACTAACTAGGCACGTTCCCAGCAGTAAAAAAGCAACTTTCAGAAGCAGCTAATATTATTGATATATTTGAAATTTTATTATTACATGTGTATTCTAAAAACTAGTAATAACATTGAAAATGTATTTTTATATAATATAAAATGCATTGCACATGGCTTTGGTATGGAAATATTTACAAAGTTCTAAATAATAGCCAGAAAACAAGATTAATTAAACAGAACTGTACAAAAAAACGATCAATTATTTCGTCATCGTTTTGTGTCGATTACAATGCACAAAGAGCTGCACGAGCATTCACTATGTATATGTATTACTTCTCGTACTTTTACTTTACATTTAACTTATATAAGCACTGTTGTATCGCCTATTCTTCGTATTACATTAAATAATTATCGAAAGTCGCTCTGGCATATTAACTTACCAGGAAATTCAATTATCTTTGCAAATTAACTATGTCCATCTATACACACAATTGAACTAATGCCTGTCCTAAAGTAACTATGGATAGACCAATTTCGACTTACATAAATAATTTTACAAAAATCGGAGCGTGAGTTTTGTTTAGCAAACAAAAAGTCTTCTGCAAGAAAAACGAAATCTCATATCAGAATAAAAATATCAATAATTTTTATGAACAGACGCGTTTCCTTTAAAAAATTTTCATGTTTTGTAAGAACATTTCTTAATTTTGTCATTTGTATCGGTGTGCAAAATTCTAAAATATTCGGAAATAATAGTGAAAAATTTAGAAATTTCAAAATAATGATAGAATCTCAAATCAAATTCGTGGATGAATGTTGCATGAATCAAAGGTATCTCGCGGCTGCAACATAATGCACCGTGCAAGGTAAACGATAGGTTCCCGATTGCAAAATGAATCTGCAACAGAGTCCGTTTCGCGATATACAATTAGATAGTTCCTAACTGGAGGTCTTATGTAATTACGGTAGATGAAAATGTTTAAATGTTTATCGAGCATAAAATCATATACCCTATTGTAGTTTCAATAAAATAAGTCTTGGTTGAAATTCTTCATTTTTAGTTTTAGATTCTTGCGGTGAATCTCTATAAGAGTTAGCTGCAATTTTTCTTCATTCAAAACGTGTAAAAAATGTATGTAAAAATCGTTAAAATACTTTCAAGTGTATATATATATTTCGCGATTGTCAAATTCAAACTGTCTAGTTCTTATGTGAATTATAATAACATTTATTACTAATTAGTAAAGTGTACTGTGTTGATAGTTAAAAGTTATAACATACAAAAAATTCTACAAAAATTCAGTGGGGACATTCAGTCGTATTTTCAATATTAGATTTAATATTAAACAAAATATTCCTCAAAGACTGAAAAACCAAGGGTAATAGTTGAATTTATTTAATATTAAGCCACGTGATAAAAACCATAGACAAAATATTAATTTAAGAAATTTTCCCTTGTTGACGAAGCCTTAAAAAATTTCGCACAAATTTCCAAAATAGTGTGCCCCATAAGGATGTCATGTTAAAACGTTTCTATTTTCACCATGTGGTGGTGAACTATTTTATTGGGCATTCTATGTGTAACCTTCAAGGCTACCAAGTTCAACTAATTGCCACCACGTGGTCTAACGCTTAAATATTGCTGAGACGGTCGTGTGATGGAATTTTTATGCACCGGCACAATTTGTTTACTGAGGTTCTTTAAAGAATTCTGCAGAAATTCAGGAAAATACTTTCAAGTATACGCTTCGAGGTTACTGAAGTCAACTGGTCTAATGACTACCACGTGGTCTAACACTTAAATATTGCTGAGACGATCGTGTGATGGAATTTTGATGCACCGGGGCAATTTGTTTACTAAGAATCTCGAAAAAAATTCTGCAGAAATTCACGAAAATACTTTCAAGTCTGTCCTTCAAGGCTACGCGAGTTTAGCTGGTATGTTCGCCATGTGGTTTGATTGCAAAATATAGTCTGGTCGCATCGACTGCGAAAAAGAATGATCCGTCACCAAATGTAATGCACTTCCCTGTGGTTTACCTGACACTGTTACAATCCACCGTTGTTATATAATTGCAACACTAGTCCCACTCTCAGTCTTAGACACCAACCACTTTGGCTACCCGAGCAACAACGTGTGCTAGTTTAACCGGGGAAGTGAAGCATATCGGCAGTTCACATTTCAGATATATGTATGTGGCTGAGCACCGAGGCGATTGCGTGGTGGAAGAAAGTCCCGTGGCATTAGGGGATCGTGATACCATTCTGTTATGCATATATTCAACAATGTCAAACATTTGATAATCGGCCAGTTAACACAGTCCTCGCTCTTTGTTTTCCAGGGAATTCTGAGTCACGGTATAATATATTTATTTTATTTTAACGAAAAACACTAATTTATTCCGTCGCACGTTATTATACGTCATTAACGCATATCGTTAACCATAACTCAGGGTGTTCCGCTTCCACGTATTATCAAAAATACTGTATAAGTATTGACTGGTGATATTGAAAAAAAAATTCATAAATGAACCATTGAAATACAAAGTATTAACTAGTGTTGCTTAAAAACGAATTTTTTAATGAATTATCAATGTACAAATTATTCACTGGTGTTGTTGCAAAACAAATTGTTAAATGAATTATTAAAATATAAACTGTGGACTGGTGTTGTTGAAAAACGAATTCATAAATGAATTATTAAAATATACAGTATTAACTGTTGTTGTTGGAAAACAAATTGTTGAATGAATGATTGAAATAAATAATTATAAAAATAAATGAAATAAAAAATAACTAAAAATCAATAATTAAATCGATTAAAAGAGTACAAACTATTGAGAAACACATTTTTAAATAAGACACAAACTGTATGTAGTATTGAGCTAATTATATTTATAATGTATTCTTGATACTAAACTTACCACGGGCACATTGACCGGTTTTCTGATCCATAGTTATTGAAATTACAAAAACGCTTTCATAGGAAATTACTGAATTGACTTCTTTACTTGAGCACATAGTATAATAAAAACCGTACACAGTTTGAGTAAATTCAATCTTCTCAATTTTACAAGGTGTTTCACTTTTATATGTTTTGAGTTTGGTAGGTTTAGTGTTAAAATACAAGAACCTAAAGTGCAGTTGCATCTGATTGACAGATGGCGTTGATAGAACTTTCGAATCTGCTCTCGTTGTTCAAATATAAATATTATAAATTTATAAATAATAAATTCCTTCGGTTTGAAACTATTCTTACCTATTACTTTATTATTCTTTAATTTTTAATATTAATTTAATTACATCGTAATTCGTAATTAATGTAATTTAATTACAAAGTATTTTATAATTGTACTCTAACAATACAATACAATTTATTTTATAATTGTACTCCAATTGCAATTAGGAATTATATTGTAATTGAATTGAATGAAGATCTGAATTATAAATTACAATATAACTGAATTACAATGCAATTCAATTACCTTGTAACTATAATTCCTGCAGGAATTCAATTGTAATTCTGCACAACTCTGATCTCAATGTTTACGTTAGACACAGTGCGTTGACTTTTGAGGCTGTGGTGTAATGATTCTTGAGGTGACTCATCGCACTAGCCGACTTGCTTTTTTTATCGTCGCAGTCTCCTAGATTCTGGATACAACAACGTTAAATTGTTATGAAATTGGCAGGTAGAAAATGGTGATTAAGTTTCACATCTCGGAGAAGGAGTTATAGAAAACAGTATGCTTATAGGGGAGATGTAAATTTAAGATTTCGAATACCAAAACTTTCTAAATTATTACAAAAGGAAAACGTTTTCTTCGATTGTAAGTAGAACTGCAAATTTCGGTTGAAATATGTATGTTATCGGAACAGCACTTCGCAGTATAAAACATTATTATGAAATGAATTTTCCTTGAATTTTTCTAAATTTCTAAATTTCTAAATGACAAATTCGCTTTATCTCCAATTCGCAAAATATGTCTGTTTACATTATATTTGTAACAACGATTGTTATGACGTTGACGTGCAACCACCTTTTACTCATAAATTATTTGTCGTATAAAAAGATATTCCAACCGGTTAAACATGATTCCGAGCCCGTAATCTAATTATTAGACTACGTCATTTTATTCAAGAAATTCCATCCAGTATTTCTATCGAAGTTAGAACCAGTGTCCCCACTCTACCTTCCCCTTCTACGACGCTATTCCCCCACGCTTCCGCCGCGCCGCGGCCCGGTCACGTGACTAATCCGCTACTGGCAGAGAGAGCGTAACTTTTCCCCTTCTACTCAAGTCAATTCCCTCGATCTGGCGATTCTGGTTAGAACTATGTAATTCTTATCACTAGACTCCGGATGTTTATGCAAAATAAAAAGTTTGTGCATCAATTGCAATTCGCAGGAGCTGAATATAAATTTATATTCTTCATTAATAATTTCGATGTGGCGAAAATAATATATAAATAACCATAGTCTTTTAATATTTTCACTGTTTTAAATTGCACTTGTTCATTTTTGTCATAAATGCATAAAATCCGGAGTCTCCTTATCGCAGTACAGACCCCTATCAAAGAAAATTTATGTTTCCTACAAAATCGTATTCCGCGAAAGGTATCGCAAACCTAGAAATCCGAGAACAACAATTCGTTCTAGAATATTATCGTAATTGTATGCAACGATGCCTGCAGAAACGCAGTTCGCTTTAATTTAAATACGACACTGTTTCCTCCTTCCGATTTCGTTCCGGAAAGTGCGTGGGGTTCCTTGAAACAATAGAGATAAGGGGATTCCCGTTACTTGAGGAAAACGAAATTTAGAACTACCCTGAAGGAGACTGAGGTTAGTCGAAGGCATATACAGTGTTAATATGTTATTCGTATAATTCGTAGAATATCTATAATAATAATAATAAAATACCTACAATCCGTAAAGGTCACCTGTTGCGAACCGTAATTACTTTATATGCATTGCAAATTTTCGTGTTTACCATTCTTATCGTTTCACATTTTGGCGAATGTATGCATGTAATGACGTATTACAGTTTTCTAGGTACGTATATCGTAACATTGTTTTAGCCGATATCCAAGGTATTTAGCGTGTATGTATAATGCGTTATATTATTTTCAAGAATATCTCGGTGATAACAATTTTGAAATTGCGAAAACTTCCTGTTTTATAACAGTTACGCAGTCCTTGCATCTGGCATTAATATTAATTTCGAGTTTAAATTAAACATTATGTAAAGTGCCGGGAGGTTTCCCAAGTGCCATACGGTCTCTCAAAACGTGCTGATGCGATCAATCAAATAATAAAGACACTTCAAGTTTCTTCTTCTTTACTAGCACATGTCGAAAAGATTTCATCGGTAATTGAAGCCTATCGTAATAAAGCATGTACAGCCCCAATGAATTTTACACAAGATTTCAAATATCTGACCTTACCTAAACCCACCTTCAAATATCTAAGATTTCAAAAACACCTTCACATAAATTTTCGAAATGTTCGACTACGAATTCCAAAATTTTTCTTTGTTCGAATTTTCATGTCGGCGATGGGTGCGCAAGAACAAAATCGGAACGATGAAATCGAGGATATGGTTGCAGTTTTGCGCAACACGTTAGTCTGTAGAAATTCTGAGAAAAGTAACGCAATCACGTTGTTAGAACGTGTCAAGTCAAAATGAGATGAAGACAACATTTTTTTTTAATAACATTGTGATAATAACCATAAACAAAAGAAGTTTGATTTATTTGCAGCTTCTACAAACAAAATTCATTTAGATTTTTCACTCGTATACATTCTCCATACCATTGTGCTAATAAAGAAATAAAAAAATTTTTTTTAAGCCATCTGGCTACATTTATTCGGTTCCATATTCCGCCTGTTCAAGGTATGTATAGGCAAAGCGGATTGTTGAGGTACGTTACTCTTGGTCAGGCGATTCTCGACCATAATCTCGTAGAAATTATCCTTCATGTTCAAGTCCCTCTTTACGAGAAAATGGCCGTCTGTATGTTCGGTTAAGGTTGACAGTAAGACCTGTAAATCAGGATTATCCCCTATCTTGTTTGCGTATCGGAAGCAAGATTTATCAGCTGTATTAACTCTAACGCAAATTTTGATTAATAGCTCACGATAAAGGGCGTGCAAGAATAGCTCTGTAACTGTCGTATGGTCGGGTATGTCGAGGGAGAGTTTTAGTAGAGACGCTACATTCTTTGTGTCGAATGTAGGATGGCGATTGAAAGAGAAAAAAGGGACTGAGGGTCCGTGCCAGCTCAACCTTGTAAATCCAAAAATAAAAATTCCTTATTTTCGGTTTTTTGTCAATGGAACCTTTACCATCGTATTCGTCTCCTTTTCTAATTAAAATGACACCAAACACGACACAGTTTGTCCCAAAAGTTTAAAAAATTTGCAATGTTTTGCTACTCCAGATCATGTCAAGGTAACGACATTCTAGATCATTGCTTTCGTGTTGGAAATCTCGAAAACCTGACTTTGAGCAAAAAATTATTCCCCACAGAATATGTGTCCCAGTTGTTCACAATTCTAAGAAGATACAGATAAATGTCTGTATTATAAAGTTCGTTTTTAATAAGCAAGAAAATGTTCGCTTAGAAACAGAATCTATATCTATTATTTATTTAACAAATTCGATACAAGTCGGTACCCTGTTCAGACTATGTGACTCCATTTATTTTCGAGCTAAAGTCGTCCGAAAAACAAGCAGCAATGAAAATCGCGATTCGAAAATCAAGGACGTGGAGGGAAAGTCCTTCCCAGGAAACGCATAGATTGCGTGGGCTCTCCCCTTGGCGACCAAAGTCAGTTCTAGCAATCACAAATTTTATTGCCTGCGCTCGAGCTTGGCTGCACACGACGCGCACTTAAAATACGAAAGTCTGTATAATTTTTAGAGAAAATATATTAGAAATGCCACTTCTGTGTCATCTGGCGATTTTTTTAACATTATAATAAATTATATCGTACATCACGAAAATCATTTGTAAATAGTGTCGAACGAACATAAATGAAAGTTGTCCTTAAAAAAGAATATATTTTACTTTCAATGTTCTGGACAATTATAATAAACAATAAGTCGGAATATTAATACAAGCATACTAGTAGGGGCGCGCAGTGGCCGAGTGGGTAGAGCGCTCGACTGCGGACTCCGTGGTCGCGGGTTCGATCCCCGACGCCGGCACCTCTGGGAAATTCCATGTGCTATTTGAAACTGTGGTCTGCCCAAGGTGGTTCGGAACCCACCTTATAAAAAACTGTAGGTCCCGTCGCGAAATAACCCTGAAAAAGGAGTTCAGAGCGACGTAAAATAAGTAAAAAAAAAAAAGCATACTAGTACTACTAACAAGCATACTACTACTAAAACACACACGCTAGAACATTTACATTTTTCACTTAATTTCTAATACTTTATATTATAGCAACAAGAATTCCTGGCTGAGCAGGCTCAAACGATCTTTAAGTGGTGATCTTCGATCCCCAATCTTCTTTGATCATGTCTGCAGCTTTTTCAGCTATCATAATAGTTGGGGCATTCGTATTTCCAGAGACGATATTCGGCATAATCGATGCATCTATCACTCGCAGTCCCCTAATTCCGTGTACTCTAAGTCTGGGGTCCACGACAGCCATCTTGTCGGACGCTGGACCCATCTTGCAAGTCCCACACGGATGATAGATCGTCATTGTGTAGAATCTTGCGAAGCATTTCCAGTAATCGATTGATGGAAATTCGAAAGAGGAGCATTCTGGGATTAGATTCGGATTCGCTGTGGCATTTAGGCTTTTCAAAGTTGGAGTCTGGCTGAGCTTATATATGAAGTCCGCACCTTCTGCCTATAATGATCAAGAAATCATTTGTGTTAATGTACTAATGAACTGGAACCGCTCATTCAAAAGTTCGTCTTTTAAAATATTCAGAAAGTGAACTGACAAGCTTGTAAATACAAAACAAAACAATGAACGAAGATTACTCACTAAAACGTCAAGATCATGCGGATCCTGAAAGTAATTGGGAACGATGATGGGATGCTCGTCCAAGTTTTTCGAGCGCAACTTAATGTACCCTCTGCTACGAGGCCTCAACAATAGCGGAAGGCCGGAGTATGAACTATTGTACAGGATGTTTTCGTACATTTTCGTGTAGAAATCATCCGATATGCCGTTAACTTTCTTTCCGGAAATACCTCCGTCGGAAGCGTCTGTTACAGTTTCCAGGAGTAACTGTACATCAGGATAATCATCTGTCTTGTTGGCATACCTGAAACAACATTTATTTGCCGTATTAAGAACAAGCTCTACCCTTTCTTTTATTAATAATATATTTTACTCTATCGCTTTCAACAATACTTCCTTTACGGAGTTTATATAAAACGAATTTTTTATAAGATCCAAATTTTTTTGAAACATGTTAACCTAATCTGAAAAATTAGTTAGGAGCAAAACTGACCACACACACTTTAAATCAGAATAACTTTTTTATGAATGGACCAAACGACTTCAATTTCTATGTAAGATAGAAGAATTAGATTAGTAAATGACGTCTAAAAAACATGTTGAAAAAATTTGGTCGGAATTGTGAAAAACAATAGTAAAAATTGATTTTTACGACTTCTTTAGCCAATAACGAAAATTTAAAAGATGTGTTTGGTCAACTCATTTAAATTATATACGCTCTGAAAATTTCATTGAAGTTGGTTAATTGGTTTACGAGTTATAAACGATGAAAACTGGTAAAAATTGCGATTTTTCAAGATTCTCCTTTTTACCACTTTTCATCGTTTATAACTCGTAAACCAATTAACCAATTTCAATGAAATTTTCGGAACGTATATAATTTATACAAGTTGACCAAACACATCTATGAAATTTACGTTATTGGCCTAGCTAAAAAAATTACTATTATTTTTCACAATTCCGATTAAATGCATTTTTTCAAGAAATTTTTTAGACGTCATTTACTAAACTAATTCTTCTAGCTTTGCAGAGAAATTGAAAAATTATTCTGATTTAAAGTGTGTGTGATCAGTTTTGCTCCTAACTGTACACATGGTCATCTGATAGCTTCAATATAAAATCAGCTATTTTTAGTTTACCGAATTTAAAAAAAATCGATTTTGCAGTCAAAAATACAGAAAAAATAACACACGTGTAGAGTATTACATATAATGTTCATGAATTTTTTCGTAATGTTTTGTTAAGCAGAAGGTGAGAAGCAGAGCACATAATTCATTGAACCGTGCTCGTGATTGTGATCGGGTTAGGTTAGAGACTTGAAACTTGCCGCAGAAGTTCTTCTTTGGTGGCCCTATCGAATGGTATAAAGTAAGATCAATTTGTTTTGGGAACACATTTGACCTCATTATCCAGATACACCCTCTATCGAAATATGTATTCATTACTGCAACAAGGTACTTACTTGGTATTAATAAACGCCATACCCTCACTAAAAGGCACCCCGTACAGGGGGCCTGTGCGATTCATAGCGAATTCGTCAATATTTTTCTCATTTAACTCGTTCGGCGTAATGAAACTAAAGTGTTCTTTGTCCGGATAATTCTGTGGCGGTGTAATTAGATAGGTCATACCACCAATCGCAACGTGATCCTGAAGATTTTCACCAACGCCGGGTGCATCGTGAACAGTATCCACCCCAATATCATTTAAATGTTCCTTTGGACCGACACCAGATAACATCAACAATTGTGGCGATTGTATAGCACCAGCGGATAAAATGACCTCGCGTTTTGCTTTGACCGTGCGGCGCACTTTGCCAAATAGAAATTGGACACCATATGCCGTCTTTGAATCGGAGTCTGTAAAAATAATCTACAGTTACATTTTCTGCTGGATATTTTCGGTAAAAATAAAATTAGTACACTTAATTCTAAATAAAAGAATTCCAGGCTCCCATTTTAATTAAATCTACATTAAAATTAATATTAAAATCAATATAAAATATTATAAACGAAAAGGATTAAAGGTGGGCACAGCACAACAAAATTAAAAGGAATTTCCAATAAACACGAATCATAAAATTAGTATTTTGAAAGTTATTTAAAGAATTCTAAAATCACTTGTCTGCACTTACCTATCAGTATCTTCTCCGCACGCGAATCCACGCTCACATGCAGATTTTCTCTTTTCGAAGCGGACCGAAGGAAAGCTTTTGCAGTGCTGCATCGCAAACCGTCTCTCAAAGTACCGTGGGAATAAGTGAATCCGGTTTGAGTGGCTCCATTGACATCCAGGACATTGTATCCTATATCTTTACCAGCCTGTATCAGATATTCGATCAAAGGAGTTCGGAATTTGAAATACTCGACTGTTAAGTATCCGCCGGTGTGATGATAAGGAGAATTCTGGTACTGTTCTATCTTCATGTCTTCCGACTTCTTGAAGTAAGGTAACACATTCGTGAAATTCCAGCCTGGGTTTCCTAGCTCTTCCCAGTGGTCGTAGTCTTTCTTGTTGCCACGAACGTATAGCATCGCGTTCAGTGTACTGCCCCCTCCGAGAACCTTGAATAGTTCCAAAAATTGCTCAATTATAATTATTGGTATATTAGAACTTCCTTTATGTGAATGAAATCGTAGTGAATACCCAATTATACAGAGTTTTACCTTGCCACGTGGCCAGTTGCACTGGTGCCCATCCATCGCTAGACAATACTCATCCGACGGCTCAGTTTTAAACTGCCAATCCCAAGGAGACAATTGCAAACCCGCAAAAAACGCAGGTACGTCCGAAAGAACAGGTTCATCCGGGCCAGCTTCCAGCACTAGCACCGACCAGTTTCCATTCTCTGATAGTCGATTGGCCAGTACTGCGCCAGCTGATCCAGCTCCGATCACCACAAAATCATACTCGTCTTTCAAATTTTCAAATGTCACAGGTTTCACCCTGTGTTCATCATCCACGATATCTGGTCTGAAGTCTACGATTAATACCTGTATTAAAAGTACTAATACTAATTGACTGCCGCGGCCGGCTGCTATCCTGAGCGCTGTGGCTCCAGCACCGTCCATCTCGATCGACTCACTGTAAGAGGGTGGTTTCAGTACGTGTCTGGATAGGTTACTTAATTGAACATTCACACGGCTTGGTAATTCGAATTTAATAATGTCGTTACTATGTATTCTTCTGTCGTCGATAGCTATGCGAACGTGCCAACACTTAGCTGCTGCTGCATATTCACTGTTTTTATAGATGGCACGAGGCAGAGCTGTGTAATTACACGCGTGACCATCGTGTTACATATTTACAGTTTTATAGAAGCAGAAGTTTTTGTAGTGTTTTGCACTGCTGGTTTCGTGAAAATTCATTTCATTAAACATTTCTGTAGACGTTAAACCTCTTTTTGGGTTATGTCGCTTCACAATAGTGTCGCTTCATTTCAAAAAGATTTTGTAAATATTGATGACTGGAACATGATGTTTGGCAGAGCCACCTTAACCACAGGACTAAATGGGCTAAGCCCCGGGGCGCAAGCCTTTTGGGGGCGGCAATTTTGTATAAATTTTATGTTCTTTTATAGTGTAATGGTAATAAATTGACTTTTTCAAGTTCTGACACTTTTCTATAACTTTGCTGGTCACCCCGCTCCCGCTAGCCATCCCGTGTATTTTCTTATGATGAGGGGCGCTTCATATTTAGTAGCCCACGAGCGCCGAATATCTTAAGACGGCCCTGATGTTTGGGGATTTTGTGGATCACCAAGTGAATCTGATGAATGTAGAATACAGAGCACGAATTATTGACAAATATCATGGTGTATTGGTCCTGTTTCTGTTTACTACACTGATACAAGTTTGTGAGTAGTTGCATAGTAAATGTACTTTAACTGTTACGTACAGTTTTTTTAGATGCATTATAAATTGGTTATCTATTTAAGTAAAGTATAATTGAAGAACTGAGAGAGAGAGAGATAGGATTTTTAGAAAATGATGTCAGGGGCATAGCATATTCAAAGAGATTTTTGTGTGTGCATTGTCACTAGCACTTATACTAGCAGTGAATACTTAAATAATATGTTACATGTAAATCGTCGAAGAATTCGAGAAGTGCGTTGAGACAATTTATTTTCTATTTCAGTTGTCCTGGAATGACCTTAATAATAGGTCATCGGATTCGTCTTTTCGTTGGCATATAACCGCTCTCGCAAGGTCTCCCCAGACATTTTCGATGACATTAAGATCCGGAGATCTTGCTGGCCAGCCTAAAGTACAGTCTAAAGTTTTCCTCAATATTACACATAAGTAAGATGAATTACTAATTCAAGGCAGCTGTAGCATTCAATAACACATAATTCATTATTCTTAATTCGTTTATTTATAGCTGATACATATATTACAATAAATATGAATAAAATCAGATCTATAACAAACTATTAAGAAATAGTATTTTAGTTTCATGTACGCGGTGTCCAGAAATGAAACGGATTAGCATGAAACTGAAATCGAACGTTGTATGTATACACCAGGGATGGGCACGGGTGGGGCCCCTCAAACGCCTGCTTCCCCCACCAAGTTTCCTTTCCGTGGCGCTCCTCGCGGCTCCGATGCACGAGGCCTGCGCACTGCTTGCGACGGACGAAGCGCGTCTTTCTTTCATAGTAACGACGGAAGCTGGTGGGGGACAGTAGGTGCTACGGTGGGGACGGCTTTGCCTCAATTGAGGCAAAAATGCCCATCCCTGGTATACACATACGCTGCATACCCCGGTACAAGGCTTCGGATGACGACACGCGACGCTGCACCGCTTTGCGCATGCGTTGTGCATTCGGAATGGAGCGTACGGAGTGGGAGTACAGTAAATTCTCTATAATCGCAAACAGGGCATGTACGATAAACGCCAATGAAATATCCCCTCCAACTCAATACACTGATCTCGGCTCGGTATATCGGTGTGAACCACTACTAACGCGACGCGGAGAGTCGCAGTCGTCGGCACAGTTCAAACGCCCGTGAGTCATCATAACGTTATACCAAAATTCTATCTTCTTTATTTTCCATTATTTTTTCATGGGACTTTCACCAACATATTCCTGGCATTTTTCTAATGCAAAATGATACCAAGCACGATATAATATGAACTGAATTTAGTGGTTTAATTGACGATGAGAGTTTCGAACGCAAGGAAGGACAGCGTATATGAAAGAAAGAGACGCGGAGAGTCGCAGTCGCCGGCACAGTTCAAAAACCTGCGCGTGGTCTCGCGTTACACGCGCTGTCCTTCTCTACGTTCGGATCGGCCTTTGAAGCTCGAAAAAAGTAGGCCCAAGATCTATAAATGCAAACAGGTGCCGTCGCATCGACGGTTGCCGTGATGTCTCTTTACACGCGCTGTCCTTCTCTACGTTCGGCTCGGCCTTTGGTTCCTTCTCTACGTTCGGCTCGGCCTTTGAAGCTCGAAAAAAGTAGGACCAAGATCGATAAATGCAAACAAATCCCCCCGAGGCATTTGCGATTATAGAGAATTTACTATATTACCAATTAGGGCGAAGATGAGCAGCGACGAACGAAAACTGTTCTTCACGCGGTACAGTTCTCTCGTGGGACAAAGTGTAGTTGTCGAGCAGAAACAACTTGCCACGTGGAACGTGGTAATGACATTCATTTGACCTCCAATAAATACAATATTAGTTTTTCCATTATCATAGTACAGTATCGAGCTGTTGCCACTTTATTAGTAGACTGCAACATGCGACACATAGTAACAAGAGTAATTAGAAGGTTACATGATTTATGTGTTGACTTTAGGCTCCCAAGTTAAAAACAGTACTAAAAATCGGTTTAAAACATTGTAGCGCACAGTAACAAGGCTCAATGGTCAGATAATCATTATTAAAAATTGGTATCAACAAGCGGCGCGGTCACCCCTAAGTATTAAGTTGTAAAGAAAGAAATCCAGGATATGTAAACATATGTTTTTAAGTGTTATAAATCACATAAAAATTTTATTAAAATTGTTTTAATAGAAACAATAATATGAAAATTAATTTTATAGAAAATTTAATATTGTTTAATAGTAACATTAAATTATTATGAGAATTCATTTTAATATTATTGAGGGGAATAGTATTAAAATTAATTTTACAGAGAATTTACTATATTATTTAAAAATATAAAGCTGTGCATTCGTTGACACTTCCTTCGCCCCATATTTCATTGGTATTCCGAGCCGCTTGAGCCGCACTTCGGCCTAGTTTGAACTCATAGATAAAAATAATGCGAAAATTGCGTTTTGACATCCTGAAATAAAAGCCAAATAATTTAATAAAAATCTGAATAAAATTAAATATCAGAAGCATAATTAAATAGATCATAAAACAAGCTTTAAAATTACATACGTATAACCCATTAAATTAAGGTAAATATTTATTGGTATAAAATTGCAATTACAATACTTCCTTTACAACCTAATACACAGAAAATGGGGCAGTCATCGGAAGTGACAACGACCGAGCAACCAAGAGTCAGTTCAGTAAAGGTAGTCGACGCATTCAAAGTTTGAATTTCAAACAGTTCATTGCAGATTGACTCACTCAGACAGTACAAACATAAGAGAGTAGACATTCATACATCTCAAAGGTAATAGCTGATCAGCTAAGGCCGAGGTCACACTGGCTCCGACGTCGCACGATCTTTACGTTTCTTTTTTCACGCTTGAAAAAAGTGACCGATACGTCGCACTATGGACCAAACCGACAAAATCTGTGTCAAAATCAAAGAACTTTCGATAGAAATGAGATAGAGCGATGAAATTGTTTTTAAAACTAAAGCTGAAACTTTGCAGAATATGAAATAATTATGGAGTAATAAAAAGAGTTAAATAAAAATTCGTTAAACTTGCACAATTTCAAGAAAATTGTGGTTTTTCCAATACCACGCGCGGAAAAAATTTTTTTTAAACATGCGACACATCATTTCCTGTAGATTTTTTCACGCTGATTTCAAATCTTGTCTCAAAATTTGTCTACGACCTCAGGATTTTGCAAAACATCGATTTTTGTGAACAAAACTAATGTAATCATTTTTTCGTTGAAATGATTTGGTAGCCCACTAGTTTGAAGGAATATTGTATTCTCATATATAAAACACATTAAAAATAATCATAATGAAGTATTTGGACGTTTACTTAACGTATATCACTTGACGAACGATCACTTGACGTATCGCTACGATTGTCGCTGGCGTGATATCTGATTTTTGCCTACACTTCTAAGGTAGTTTAAAAAATTGGTATAGTCATTATGAACACCCGACGCATTTTTAAATTCAATTTCTTTGACTTAAATTCCGAATTATATTTTTTTAGAGAAACAGGGTCTAAGATATTAAATAGTATTTGAAACATTTCTTTTGTCAAATTTGTACTATTTGACTATGCAATTTTCTGATATTCCAACTTGCAATAATTCTACAATGGTTCAGTTGGACTAATCTTTTGTATACTATTGGCATTTATCAGAGGTATTTATTATTATCATAGGAATACCTATCATAATAGGTACTTACACTCTATCGCCTGGTGTAGACTTTTCCTATATGTTTAGCTGTTGAAATAAATTGAAAAACTTTTTTTTAAGTTTTTCTTGAGATAAGAATAAAATGAAAACAGCACAATTTTTTCTTGCCATTTATATTTAAACGATAAGTAAACAATAAGTCATTGCAAATACATTTACTTTCTTGAAATATTAAAACAAGATGTCCTCCTATCATTTGAGGTATATATCTTTTGAAAAAAAGCATACTGCGTTCTCCTAGGTCTGAACATTTGTAAACTGGTAGGACATTTACATTTTTCACCTAATTTCAAATACTGTATAGCAACAAGAATTTCTGGCTGAGCAGGCTCAAACGATCTTTAGATGGCGATCTTCGATCCCCAATCTTCTTTGATCATGTCTGCAGCTTTTTCAGCTATCATAATAGTTGGGGCATTCGTATTTCCAGAGACGATATTCGGCATAATCGATGCATCTATCACTCGCAGTCTCTTAATCCCGTGTACTCTAAGTCTGTGGTCCACGACAGCCATCTTGTCGGACGCTGGACCCATCTTGCATGTTCCAACCGGATGATAGATCGTCATTGTGTAGAATCTTGCGAAGCATTTCCAGTAATCGATTGATGGAAATTCGAAAGAGGAGCATTCTGGGATTCGATTGGGATTCGCTGTAGCATTTAGGCTTTTCAAAGTTGGGGTCTGGCTGTGCTTATATATGAAGTCCGCACCTTCTGCCTATAATGATCAAGAAATCATTTGTGTTAATGTACTAATGAACTGGAACCGCTCAATCAAAATTTCGTCCTCCAAAATATTCAGAAAGTGAACTGGCAAGCTTGTAAATACAATACTATACAATGAACGAAGATTACTCACCAAAACGTCAAGATCATGCGGATCCTGAAAGTAATTGGGAACGATGATCGGATGCTCGTCCACGTTTGTCGAGCGCAACTTAATGCACCCTTTGCTACGAGGCCTCAACAATAGCGGAAGGCCGGAGTATGAAGTTTCGTACAGCTTGTTCTCGTACATATTCGCGTAGAAATCATTCGACACACCGGCAATCTCCTTTAAGATTACACCTCCGTCGGATGCGTCTGTTAGACTTGACCAGAATATCTGTATATCAGGATAATCCTCTGTCTTGTTGGCATACCTGAAACAACATTTATTTTCCGTATTAAGAACAAGCTCTGCCGTTTCTTTCATTAATGGTATATTTTACTCTATCGCTTTCAACAATACTTCCTCTACGTAATTTATATAAAACGAGATTTTTTAAGATGAAAATTTTTTTGAAACATGTTAGCCTACTCTTAAAAATCCGACAGAAATACCCGTTGATACTAATAATATAATACGACACAACTGCCATAACAATATAAACGTGGTCATCACGTAACTTCAGTATAAAATCAGTACATACTTTTGAGTTTACGGAATTTTAAAAAAATCAATTTTGCATTCAAAAATACAGAAAAAGGTAACAGTCGTGTAGAGTATTACATAGAATGGTTCATGAATTTTTTCGTAATGTTTTGTTAAGCAAAACGTAATAAGCAGAGCACATAATTCATTGAACCGTGCTCACCCTATAAGTACCCTTGTGATCGGGTTAAGTTAGAGACCTGATTCTTGCCACAGAAAGTTTTCTTTGGCGGCCCTATCGAATAGTATGAAGTAAGATCAATTTGTTTTGCGGGCACGTTAGACCCCATTATCCACATACATCCTTTATCGAAATATTTATTCATTACTGCATCAAGATACTTGCTTGGTATTAATAAACGCCATCCCCTCACTAATAGGCATATCGTACAGGGGTCCTGTGCGACTTATAGCGAATTCCTCAGCAGTTCCCACTGTTGTGTCCTTCGGCGTAATAAAACTAAAGTGTTCTTTGTCCGGATGATCCGTTGGCGGTGTAATTAGATAGGTCATACCACCAATCGCAACGTGATCCTGAAGATTTTCACCAACGCCGGGTGCATCGTGAACAGTATCCACCCCAACATCATTTAAATGATCTTTTGGACCGACACCAGATAACATCAACAATTGTGGCGATTGTATAGCACCAGCGGATAAAATGACCTCGCGTTTTGCTTTGACCGTGCGGCGGATTGGACCGAATCGAAATTGGACTCCATTTGCCGTCTTTGTATCGGAGTCTGTAAAAATGATCTATAGTTACATTTTCTGCTGGATATTTTTGCTAAAAGTAAAATTAGTACACTTAATTCTAAATAAAAGAATTCCACAGTTTTTTATTTTAATTAAAACCAAATTAAAATTCATATTAACCCTTTGGTTACTCTGGACAAGATATCTCGCGGTCCGATGCTTCCCAATAAACGCTTTTGGCGAGATATCTCGCGCTCCGATACTTCCGGATAAACGTTTTTGACGAGATATCTCGCCACCTAGCACCAATATTTTGACACTATAGACAAATATATGCTATACGTAACTATATTCTGATTTGTAAAAGGAAGAAATCTTTATCTCGGCTGAAATGACCGAATAAAACAGAAAATATTTCGTCTAGAATGTCAAACCACTGGTGCTAGGTGGCGAGATATCTCGTCCAGGGTAACCAAGGGGTTAAAATCATTACAAAAGCTTATAAACGAAGAGGATCAAAGTTGGGCACAGCACATCAAAATTAAAAGGAATATCCAATAAACACTGAGTCAGAAAATTAGTATTTTGAAAGTTATTTAAAGAATTCTAGAATTACTTTGTTTGCACTTACCTATCAGTATCTTTTCCACAGTCGAACCTACGCTCACATCTAGATTTTCTCTGTTCGAAGCGGACCGGAGGAAAGCTTTCGCAGCGCTGCATCGTAAACCGTCTCTCAGAAAACCGGGGGAATAAGTGAATCCGGTTTGAGTGGCTCCATTGACATCCACGACATTGTATCCTATATCTTTACTAGCCTGTATCAGATAATCGATCGTAGGGGTTTTGTATTTGAAATTCTCGACAGTTAAGTATCCGCCGGTGTGATGATAAGGAGAATTCTTATACTGTTCTATCTTCATGTCTTCCGACTTCTTGAAGTAAGGTAACACACTCGTGTAATTCCAGCCTGGGTTTCCTAGCTCTTCCCAGTGGTCGTAGTCTTTCTTGTTGCCACGAATGTATAGCATCGCGTGCAGCACACTGCTCCCTCCGAGGACCTGGAGTATTTTCAAAAATTTCGCGGTGATTAGTACATTAGAACTTCTTTTACTGAACGAAATTGGAGTGAATACCCAATTATACCGGGTGCCCCACTCTAGATTCCCAGGACAAATCTCTGCCCGCCACATTATCTACAGGGTGTCCCAAAATTCCTTCAACAGCCGAAAATGGGAGGTTCCTGAGATCATTTGGAGCAACATTTTCCTTTGCAAAAATGTTATCCGCGGCTTTGTTTAGGAGTTATTAACGAAAAACACGGACCAATCAGAGCGCGACCTAGGCGCGAGTTGGCACAGCCGGCCCGGCGCACCAACTGTCTACTGGCCGACTGTGTCAACTCGCGCCTAGGTCGCGCTCTGATTGGTCCGTGTTTTTCGTTAATAACTCCTAAACAAAGCCGCGGATAACATTTTTGCAAAGGAAAATGTTGCTCCAAATGATCCCAGGAACCTCCCATTTCCGGCTATTGAAGGAATTTTGGGACACCCTGTATTGTTTTACCTTGCCACGTGGCCAGTTGCACCGGTGCCCATTCATCGCTTGACAATAATCATCCGATGGCTCAGTTTTAAACTGCCAATCCCAAGGAGACAATTGCATAGTCGCAAGCAACGCAGGTACATCCGAATGAAGAGGTTCATCCAGGCCAGCTTCCAGCACTAGCACCGACCAGGTTCCATTCTCTGACAGTCGATTGGCCATCACTGAGCCAGCTGATCCAGCTCCGATCACCACGAAATCATACTCATCTCTCAAATCGAACAATGTCACTGGTAGCACCCGGTGTTCAACATCCACGATATCTGGTCTGAAGGTTGTGAGCAACGATTCTACTAAAAGTACATAACCCACTAGAGCTGCGCGGCCGGCTGCTATTCTAAGTCCTGTGGCTACAGCACTGTACATCTTGTTCGACTCACTGTAAGAGAGCGGTTAGCGTAATGTCATTTCATGCCAAATCGATGACTTTTTGTCGTCTACCTCGTCGATTTTGTTCTAAATGAAATAGGTTGCAGTCCGTGTGAGAAATTAGGTCGGGTTTAAGTTACCATTTTGCCGGTATCGAATTTGTTTAGAAATGACAGTTCTTCGAAATTTGCAATTTGTGCCCATTTTGGCGACATCTGGCCTCGCCTAGGAATTGTTATATCAGGAACTGCTGGACTGATTGAGTTACATTTTTGTATTATTCCGAAATGATTGGGCCATTTGAAATAATTTTTTAACCTCGATAATTAACTTTATAATGTCGAAAAGTATAAACAAAATGAGCCCTTGTTACCGATGGCGATTTGAAAATTCACGAAATTGAGCAACCAAGAGTCAGTACAGTCAAGATAGTCGACGCATTCAAACAGTTCATTGCAGATTGACATTGACTCACTCAGACAGTAAAAACAGAAGATTGTTTCATACGTATGAAGAGAGATTCATACATCTCAATGGTAATAGCTTATCAGCTAAGGCCGCGGTCACAGTGGTTTTTTGCACGCTCGAAAAAAGTGACCGATGCATCGTACATACGTATTTGGTAAGGGGAGTACCGATCCCACATAAAAAATTTTATTGTTACACCTTGAAGCGACATTCATTTCATATATATATGTATATATAACCATTAAACGTTGAACTTGACCTATTGCGTAGTTTTCTCCATAAGTTAATTACATCGCCTCCTAGAAGTTAGCCCCTCGTTGAATCATTGCTCCGAGTGTTGTGCTGGAGTTCTTTTTGACCGGGAACATCCAAATTGTCATTTAAGTACTCAATTTGTGGCAATTAAACTAACTGAATAGCTGTTTCATTGAGTATATCGGTAAAACTAATGTACTACACGAAATGTCAGCAAAAGTAAATTTTAAAAATTATTGAGTAGACCTGTGAACGGTCCTAAGCATTGCCAATTATACAGGGTGAGGCATTTATCCTGGCCACCTGGAATATCTCGAAAACTAAATTCCAGAGAAAAAATATTTCAAATAAAAAGTTTAAGTCAAGGAGGGGCTGATGCAGCAGTCATATCCATTTTAAATTATCATCGTGTTTTAAAGATCATTGCAACGTCAACTTTATTTTTTCAAATGGAATGCCCAATTTTTTATACCATAGATCGATAGAGTATCAAATTCTGAGTACAAAAGTGGTGACCTTCATATGTTCTAAACCTAATAGTTAGCGAGACATTATCGAAACAATTTTCTTTTTTCTTTGGATAATATCTCGTTAACTATTAGGTTTAGGACATATTGAGGTCACCACTTTTATACTCAGAATTTCATACTCTATCGATCTATGGTATAAAAAATTGGGCATTCCATTTGAAAAAATAAAGTGGACGTTGCAATGATCTTTAAAACACGATGATAATTTAAAATAGATATGACTGCTGCATCAGCCCCTCCTTGACTTAAACTTCGTATTTGAAATATTTTTTTCTCTGGAATTTAGTTTTCAAGATATTCCCGGTGGTCGGGATAAATGCCCCACCCTGTATAGCTATAAAAATCGTCCGTTGTCCGAGGGCTAAATAATAGCTATGGATAAATAATAATGCTAGATTGTGCTCGAATGTTATAATTATAATATAAAAAAATAAGACAAAAAATGGAGAAAAACGACTTTTTGAGAAGCCCCCCCTTTTCATTATTTTTTCGTTGTGCTAAGATTGTGTTAAACTATTTCTTCAAAAAATGACAAAGATAAAGTTATGGTCAATGATTGTTTTTGACATGCAATTGAAGTTTAAGATAGTATGTATCAGTTATCCAACTAGAATATAATTCACAATCGTCAGCATAACTTCCGATTTTCTCAGCACAAAGATATGGAGTTTCTTTACCCTTGTCATAGCATGTGTATATGTTACGATAAATGTGATTAATCCGGTGATTATACAGAATAAGCGATTATTATACAGGGTGCGGCCGAATAACATGTACTTGCGGGCACGAGGTAGTTCCCTATGAAAAAATAAGAACAAAATATGGAATAAAATTTTTTCATTTAAAGCTTATTTTTCGAGAAAATCGAGTTTGAAAATACTATTCGTACGTATGCTGTTATGGCTAAGTTACGGTTCGTCGAGGATCGTACAGCATGCGTACGAATAGGATTTCCAAACCCGATTTTCTCGAAAACTAAGCTTTAAATGAACAAATTTTATTCCATATTTTGTTCTTATTTTTTTATAAGGAATCACCTCGTGCCCGCTAGTACATGTTATTCGGCCGCACCCTGTATATGTATAATCACCAATTTATTACATTTACCGTAACATATACAGTAAATATTTCTTTTTTTTGGAAAAACTGCAACCTTAAAAACTCGATCCACTAGACGCAGGTAACGGAAGTTGAAATCGTCTTTATCCTATGGCAGGGCTGTCCTGTTAGAAGTGTCGTGCTACACTGTCGAACTGGAACCTCTCCGCGGTTTAGACAAGACCGAAATTGCTCAAGACAATAAGAAAAATTGTTTATATTTGCATTCGGAAATGTTCGTTCAACGCTTAATATGACACAAGTAAAATGTATTGCACTATATATGAGCGTTGTTAATAGCTAAAATAGCGAAAATTATAGTCGTTGTCAGTAGTTTCTGAAACCATGTTTCATAAATGGTTAACTTATTTTATGGTCTCCTGTCACACGTCCGGCACACACCGCTATCAACAGAATGTGGGAGACCATATGTTGCGAAAATTTACATTTTACCATTGGATGGGGGGGTCCTCTATTTTTTCTGGACTGATGAAAAATCATTTTTATCAGAAAATTATAGAATATTAGTCAACAGAATTCGACAGTAGTTTTTACAAATATGTGCGAATTTAACTGGGACCCTATTGCTTTTAAAATAATACGAACTTGTGCTAATGGTTATTTCAAATTTTGCGCTATTTTGCATTTGTGAAGATAAGAGCTGTCATTCTTCGGCACGTGTACAGCAAAATTCTTAAAAATGTACATTTAAAATGTAAGTTCAACATTGTCATGTTATCTATTCTTTGTGTCAGGTAATATTTATGCGTCGAAGACGCCAGTTTGTTTGTGAATTTTTGTCTACGCGTCTAAGGTAATTTTAAAGTTTTTTATAGTCATTATGAACACGACCCATCTTTAAATTCAATTTTTTCGAATTAAATTTCGAATTATATATTTTAAGCCAAACAGAATCTAAGATATTAAATAGTATTTGAAACATTTCTTTTGCATAATATGTGCTATTTGACTATGCAAGTTTCTGATATTTCAACTTGCAATCATTCTAGAATGGTTCAGTTGGACTAATGTTTTGCATACGATCGGCATTTATCAGAGATAATTATTATTATCATAGGTATACACACCTATTAACCACAGGAATACCTACCATCATAGGTACTTATACTCTATCGCCTGGTGTGGACTTCTCCTACATGTTTATCTGTTGAAATAAGTTGAAAAACTTTTTTTTTAAGATTCTCTTTAGGTAGGAATGAAATGAAAACAGCACAATTTTCCATTTCCATTTGTATTTGGCAATAAGTAAACAATGAGTAATTGTGAATACATTATTTTCTTGGAGTTTTAAAACAAGATGTCAGCCTATCATTAGACGTACATTACCGCTCACGGAAATTTGGCGAAGAGAGAAAATTTTTAAATATAATAATTTAAAACATTTCGCTCGCTTCACACAAGAAATTTCATATTATTACATAGTAATCTTAAATAACCATTTTATATAACTAATGAGGGTTTTTCGAAGACACATTACAATGAAGGTTTTACGAGAGGATATTCGTAAATGCGTTTATGGACGTCGGCAACCGATTAGGGGTCAAGATTTCGAGATACAGGCAAATTAGAAGATCATGCACGCCCAACCCGACGAAAATAATTACACCAGCGGAGGGTCGATGTCTTCGATCGATAAGTAAACGAGATCGCAGAAAAACAGCACCTGAAATAGCGAGTGAATTAATCGCGGATGGTAACATACAATTTCCGTGAATACGGTCAAACGTAGGCTACAAAAAGGAAATTTACACGCCCGAATAGCCGTACGTAATACGGTAATAATGTTTATTGTAATGTTTCTTCGAAAAACCCCCATTAGCTATATAGAAAGGTTATTTAAGATTATTATGTTAATCATATAAACTTTCTTGAAGCGAGCGAAATGTTTAAATTATTATATATTAAAATTCTCTCTCTTGGCCAAAGTTCAGTGAGCGATAAGGTAATGTGTGTACCTTTTGAAGAAAGCATACTGCGTCTTCCTAAGTCTGAACATTTGTGTACTGGTAGTACATTTACATTTTTAACTTAATTTCTAATACTTTATATTATAGCAACAAGAATTTCTGGCTGAGCTGGCTCAAACGATCTTTAGGTGGTGATCTTCGATCCCCAATCTTCTTTGATCATGTCTGCAGCTTTTTCAGCTATCATAATAGTTGGGGCATTCGTATTTCCAGAGACGATATTCGGCATAATCGATGCATCTATCACTCGCAGTCTCTTAATCCCGTGTACTCTAAGTCTGTGGTCCACGACAGCCATCTTGTCGGACGCTAGACCCATCTTGCATGTTCCAACCGGATGATAAATCGTCATTGTGTAGAATCTCGCGAAGCATTTCCAGTAATCGATTGATGGAAATTCTAAAGAGGAGCATTCTGGGATTCGATTCGGATTCGCCGTAGCATTTAGGCTTTTCAAAGTTGGAGTCTGGCTGAGCTTATACATGAAGTCCGCACCTTCTGCCTATAATGATCAAGAAATCATTTGTGTTAATATACTAATGAACTGGAACCGCTGAATCAAAAATTCGTCTTTCAAAATATTCAGAAAGTGAACTGACAAGCTTATAAGTACAAAACAATACAATGAATGAAGATTACTCACCAAAACGTCAAGATCATGTGGATCCTGAAAGTAATTGGGAACGATGATCGGATGCTCGTCCACGTTTTTCGAGCGCAACTTAATGTACCCTCTGCTACGAGGCCTCAACAATAGCGGAAGGCCGGAGTATGAACTGTTGTACAGGATGTTCTCGTACATATTCGCGTAGAAATCATTCGACACGCCGGTAATCTTCTTTAAGCCATTACCTCCATCGGAAGCGTCTGTTTCAGTTGTCCAGAATATCTGTACATCAGGATAATCCTCTTTCTTGTTGGCATACCTGAAACAACGTTTATTGTCCGTATTAAGAACAAGCTCCACCCTTTCTTTTATTAATGATATATTTTACTCTCACGAAAATGGACACGTACAATTTAAAGCAGTGGACGAATTAAGAACATTTAAGGACATCAGTGTATTAATTTCAGCTTATTAAGACATTTAAAAGAAGAAAGGAATTTCTATTTGGCTTCCTTGTCTTGCAATCAATGCAAGTAATTTTTATTTTACATAAAGATCCGCAGTCTAATGATCATATTCTATTGAATGTCTTATCAATGCAGAGTTGTCAGTCGTGTAGAGTATTACATAGAATGTTTATGAATTTTTCGTAATGTTTTGTTAAGCAAAACGTAATGAGCAGAGCTTGTGATCGGGTTATGTTAGAGACTTGAAACCTACCGTAGAGTTTTCTTTGGCGGCCCTATCGAATGGTATGAAGTAAGATCAATTTGTTTTGCGGACACATATTTGACCCCATTATCCAGTTTTTATATTAATATTTATTCATTGCTGCATCAATGTACTTACTTGGTATTAATAAACGCCATTCCCTCACTAAGAGCCATATCGTACAGGGCTCCTGTGCGATTTATAGCGAGTTCCTTAGCAGTTGCCACAGTTGTCTCCTTCGGCACAATGAAAGTAAAATGTTCTTTGTCGGGATAATTCGCTGGCGGTGTAATTAGATAGGTCAAACCACCAATCGCAACGTGATCCTGAAGATTTTCACCAACGCCGGGTGCATCGTGCACAGTATCCACCCCGACATCATTTAAATGATCTTTTGGACCGACACCAGATAACATCAACAATTGTGGTGATTGTATAGTACCAGCGGATAAAATGACCTCGCGTTTTACTTTGACCGTGCGGCGCGCTTTGCCAAATAGAAATTGGACACCATATGCCGTCTTTGAATCGGAGTCTGTAAAAATGGTCTACAGTTACATTTTCTGCTGGATATTTTTGCTAAAAGTAAAATTAGTACATTTAATTCTAAATAAAAGAATTCCTCGCATTATTTTAATTAAAACTACATTAGAATTCATATTAAAATCATTACAAAAGATTATAAACGGAGAGGATCAAAGATGGGCACAGCATAACAAAATTAAAAGGAATTTCCACAATAAACACGAATCAGAAAATTAGTGTTTTGAAAGTTATTTAAAGAATTCTAAAATTACTTGTCTGCACTTACCTATCAGTATCTTCTGCACACGCGAAGCTAAGCTCACATGCAGATTTTCTCTTTTCGAAGCGGACCGAATGAAAGCTTTTGCAGTGCTGCATCGTAAACCGTCTCTGAGAGTACCGTGGGAATAAGTGAATCCAGTTTGAGTGGCTCCATTGCTATCCACGACATTGTATCCTATATCTTTACCAGCCTGTAGCAGATAATCGATCACAGGAGTTTTGTATTTGAAATTCTCGACAGTTAAGTATCCCCCGGTATGATGATAAGGAGAATTCTTGTACTGTTCTATCCTCATGTCTTCCGATTTCTTGAAGTAAGGTAACACACTCGTGTAATTCCAGCCCGTGTTTCCCAGCTCTTCCCAGTGGTCGTAGTCTTTCTTGTTGCCACGAACGTATATCATCGCGTTCAGCACACTGCTCCCACCGAGAACCTAGAGTATTTTCAAAAATTTCGAAGTTATTAGTACGTTAGAACTTCCTTCAGTGAACCAAATTTGAGAGAATATCCAATTATACTGGGTGCCCCATTTTAGATTCCCAGAACAAATCTCTGTTCGCCACATCATCTATTGTTTTACCTTGCCACGTGGCCAGTTGCACCGGTGCCCATTCATCGCTTGACAATAATCATCCGATGGCTCAGTTTTAAACTGCCAATCCCAAGAAGACAATTGCAAAGTAGCAAGCAACGCAGGTACGTCCGAATGAAAAGGTTCATCCGGTCCAGCTTCCAGCAGTAGCACCGACCAGTTCCCATTCTCTGACAGTCGATTGGCCATCACTGAGCCAGCTGATCCAGCTCCGATCATCACGAAATCATACTCGTCTCTCAAATTGAACAATGTCACTGGTTTCACCCTGTGTTCAACATCCACGATATCTGGTCTGAAGGTTGTGATCAACACTTCTACTAAAAGTACATAACCCACTAGAGCTGTGCGGCCGGCTGCTATCCTAAGCGCTGTGGCTCCAGCACCGATCATCTTGTTCGACTCACTGTGTTAAAAATTCTTACATGTATTTAATTTCAAATTACTTTTATTGAGACACTCGTTCTTGTACATACATTGTTTCATTCTATAATAGTGTACGTATAGCAAATAAAGATTGACATCGATCTATCGATCAGTTCGGCGCGCTGTCGCGCAGTGTGACGTTTCGAACATTTAGGAGCATTGAATTCTTAATGATGTTGTTTCTTTTTTTTTCATGTATTTTGTTAAGACTACTCAAAATATGGTGATTTCTAATTACTTTAACATGAATTTTATTGTATTGACCGGAAATACGTATTTTAACTCTTGCAAATTAGTATTTGAAAGGCTATTTAATTTAAATGATATAAGGATGTTGCAAATACACTCTTACATAAATATATTCAGAGTTTTAATAAACCAAATAAATATAGAGAACAAGCTTTTCATTAACAATACTATATACATATGTGTATCACCTATTAATTTTCAGTGTAAGAACAGGATTCGACTTCATCGTATTCAGACGAACTTTCGTTATCGTCTTTTGTATTATTTCATCACAACTTCGATATTCAATGAAGAGTGAAATTCATATTCGCTATACAATGAAAAGTGTTCTTCATTTTTCTATAGTAATTGTTTTTTACTAGTCATAAATTATGCAGGGTCACTAAAGCATATACCAGATTTTTAAACCAAAAATATTGAAAACTTACCTTAAGGAGTGAAGATAAACAATATGTCAAATAAAAGTCAAATAAATAATACTAAACAAAAGACAAAAACTCTCAAATGTAACAACAATTGAACACAACAACAGTTACACAATAACAAATAAAAACAATAACAATTTAATGCAAGTAACAATCAAAATGCAGGTTTGTGAATTTGTGAATATCAACAGACACGTTCTTGCTCGTATAAATTGTGTTAGACGACTGCATGAGGTGGCAGTGTAAGGCTGTTGAAAACAAATGAAAACTCCCACAGACTCAGGCGGACGCAAAAAATTGTTTTCATAGCTGACTAGACAAGGCTTCAATGTATACATTCAGTGTAGTCTCAAGACCATATTCGCTCATATAATAAAGTTTTACTCTGTAGAACATTCGTAAATACTGAAAAGTTCTTCGATTTTGTATGATTATTAACCATAATAAATTATATGTATAATATTTAGGACCTAAAAATATTGAAAACACACGACAAAAGATTGAATAATCACAAAAATTAAATACAATAACAATTGAAGTTCAAATACACACACTTTTATTCACGTAAAGCATCACTGACGATTGACGTAGTTTCATCATTTGTATAGGCAGAAGTTGCATTTGAGGCTTATTTTTCTCATCTGAATGCGATGAAAAATTAAAAACAATAGTGATTCTGGGTTACGGAGGTATTGCTTTCAAGGTAAGAGTATATACGCAATTTTTAAAAAATGTTCAATTTCGGAATTAAATTCCCCTAAATGCTCGAAACGCCACACTCTGCGTCGTCCCCGCACCGCCCCACCGTCCCCCGCGAGTGCCGTGGGTGGATCGAGCAGCTCGGGCCTCGCGGACGCGGTGGATCGACGCGCCCGGCTGATCGTTCAGTACGACTTTGACAACACGACATTCGTTTTCATATTGACTTTCTTTCCGTGTCACTTCGTAAACGTTTCGTCGATCCGTCAATCGACTCGCTTTCAATTTCAGTTCTCTTTACCTTACAGTCACGGTATCGTTCCAATTTTGGAAACAACCGGAACCTAAAACACACTGTAAGAGGGTGGTTTGCATAGGGATCATTCCATGCCAAATCGAGCACCTTTTCACATCAACCTCGTCGATTTTGTTCTAAATGTAATATGTTATAGTCCGTGTGATATTAAGTGGGGTGTAATTCATCATTTCGCCGGTTCCGAATTTTTTTAGAAATGACAGGCTTCCGAAATTTGCAATTTTTGCCCATTTTGGCGACAATGTGCCTCACGTAGGAATTGTTCTCTGGAACTGTTGGTCTGATTGATTTAAATTTGTTTTGTTTTATTCGGAAAGGATTTAGCTATTATAAAATCATTTTTTCAACCTCGATAATTAACTTTATAATGTCGAAAAATATAAACAAATTCTTTTTTTTACGTTTTTTTCGATAAGGGGTCAGAGTGATTTAAATTGTGAAAAAATATGGTTATATTTCTTGAAGTTTCCCCTTCAAAATGAGCCCTTGTTACCGATGGCGATTTGAAAATTCAGGAAATTGAGCAACCAAGAGTCAGTACAGTCGAGATAGACGACGCATTCAAACAGTTCATTGCAGATAGACTCACTCAGACAGTATAAACAGAAGAGAGTTTCATACGTATGAAGAGAGATTCATACATCTCGATGGTAATAGCTGATCAGTTAAGGCCGCGGTCACAGTGGTTTATTGCACGCTCGAAAAAAGTGACCGATGCATCGTACATACGCATTTGGTCAGGGGAGTGCCGATCTCACATAAAAAATTGTATTGTTACCAAAAGTAAATTTTCAAAAATTATTAATTAGACCTGTGAACGGTCCTGTGCATTGCCAAATATATAGCTATAAAAATCGTCCGTTGTCCGAGGGCTAAATAATTTCAACAATTTTGCTAAGTTTGTGCTACACTCTGCTCGCATGTTACGGCTATAATATAGAAAAATAAGACAAAAAATTGAGAAAAACGACTTTTCGAGTTGCCCCCCCCCCACTTTTCATTTTTCTCGTAGTGCGCAGATTGTGCTAAACTATTACTTCAAAAAATGACAAAGAGAAGTTATGGTCAAAGATAGTTTTTGACATGCAATTGTAGTTTAAGATAGTATATATCAGTTATCCAAATAGGATATAATTCACAATCGTCAGCATAACTTCCGATTTTCTCAGCACAAAGATATGGAGTTTCTTTACCCTTGTCATAGCATGTGTATATGTTACGATAAATGTGATTAATCCGGTGATTATACAGAATAACCGATTATTATACAGGGTGCGGCCGAATAACATGTACTTGCGGGCACGAGGTGATTCCCTATGAAAAAACAAGAACAAAATATGGAATAAAATTTTCTCATTTAAAGCTTAGTTTTCGAGAAAATCGAGTTTGAAAATCCTATTCGTACGTATGCTGTTATGGCTAAGTTACGGTTCGTCGAGCATCTTACAGTATACGTACGAAAGGGATTTTCAAACCCGATTTTCTCGAGAACTAAGCTTTAAATGAACAAATTTTATTCCATATTATGTTCTTATTTTTTCATAAGGAATCACCTCGTGCCCGCTAGTACATGTTATTCGGCCGCCCCGTATATGTACAATCACCAATTTATTACATTTACCGTAACATATACAGTAAATATTTCTTTTCTTTGGAAAAAGTGCAACCTTAAACTCGATCCACTAGACGCAGGTAACGGAACTTGAAATCGTCTTTATCCAATGGCAGGGCTGTCCTGTTAGAAGTGTCGTGCTACACTGTCGAACTGGAACCTCTCCGCGGTTTAGACAAGACCGAAATTGCTCAAGACAATAAGAAAAATTGTTTATATTTGCATTCGGAAATGTTCATTCGACGCTTAATGTAACACAAGTAAAATTTATTGCACTATAGATGAGCGTTGTTAATAGCTAAAATAGCGAAAATTATAGTCGTTGTCAGTAGTTTTTGAAACCATGTTTCATAAATGGTTAACTTATTTTATGGTCTCCTGTCACACGTCCGGCACACACCGCTATCAACAGAATGTGGGAGACCATATGTTGCGAAAATTTACATTTTACCATTGGATGGGGGTCCTCTATTTTTTCTGGACTGATGAAAAATCATTTTCATCAGAAAATTATAGAATATTAGTCAACAGAATTCGACAGTTGTTTTTACAAATATGTGCGAATTTAATTGGGACCATACTGCTTTTGAAATAATACGAACTTGTGCTGAAGATCATTTTAAATTTTGCACTGTTTTGCATTTGTGAAGATTAGATATGTCTTTCTTCGGTACGTGTACAGCAAAATTGTAAACGTAAGTTCAACATTGTTATGTTATCTATTTTTTTAAACAGGTAATATTTATGCGTCGAGGACGCCAGTTTGTTAGTGGATTTTTTTCTGTGCTTCTAAAGTAATTTTAAAAATTGGTATAGTCATTATGAACACTCGACTCATTTTTTAATTCAATTTTTTAAGCGAAACATAATCTAAGATATTAAATAGTATTTGAAACATTTCTTTTGCCATATATGTGCTATTTGACTATGCAAGTTTCTGATATTTCATCTTGCAATAATTCTACAATGGTTCAGTTGGACTAATATTTTGCTTACAATTGGCATTTATCATAGTTCATTATTATTATCATAGGTATACACACCTATTAACCACAGGAATACCTACCATCATAGGTACTTATACTCTATCGCTTGGTGTGGACTTTTTCTATATGTTTATCTGTTGAAATAAATTGAAAAACTGTTTTTTTAAGATTCTCTTCAGGTAGGAATGAAATGAAAACAGCACAATTTTCCATTTCCATTTGTATTTGGCAATAAGTAAACAATGAGTAATTGTGAATACATTATTTTCGTGGAGTTTTAAAACAAGATGTCAGCCTATCATTAGACGTACATTACCGCTCACGGAAACTTGGCCAAGAGAGAAAATTTTTAAATATAATAATTTAAAACATTTCGCTCGCTTCACACAAGAAATTTCATATTATTACATAGTAATCTTAAATTTTATATAACTAATGAGGGTTTTTCGAAGACACATTACAATGAACGTTTTACGAGAGGATATTCGTAAATGCGTTTATGGACGTCGGCAACCGATTAGGGGTCAAGATTTCGAGATACAGGCAAATTAGAAGATCATGCACGCCCAACACAACGAAAATAATTACACCAGCGGAGGGTCGATGTCTTCGATCGATAAGTAAACGAGATCGCAGAAAAACAGCACCTGAAATAGCGAGTGAATTTAATCGCGGACGGTAACATACAATTTCCGTGAATACGGTCAAACGTAGACTACAAAAAGGAAATTTACACGCCCGAATAGCCCTACGTAATACGGTAATAACGTTTATTGTAATGTTTCTTCGAAAAACCCTCATTGGTTATGTAGAAAGGTTATTTAAGATTATTATGTTAATCATATAAACTTTCTTGAAGCGAGCGAAATGTTTAAAATTATTATATATTAAAATTCTCTCTCTTGGCCAAACTTCAGTGAGCGATAAGGTAATGTGTGTACCTTTTGAAGCAAGCATACTGCATCTTCCTAAGTCTGAACATTTGTGAACTGGTAGGACATTTACATTTTTCACTTAATTTCTAATACTTTATATTATAGCAACAAGAATTTCTGGCTGAGCAGGCTCAAACGATCTTTAAGTGGTGATCTTCAATCCCCAATCTTCTTTGATCATGTCTGCAGCTTTTTCAGCTATCATAATAGTTGGGGCATTTGTATTTCCAGAGACGATATTCGGCATAATCGATGCATCTATCACTCGCAGTCTCTTAATCCCGTGTACTCTAAGTCTGTGGTCCACGACAGCCATCTTGTCGGACGCTGGACCCATCTTGCATGTTCCAACCGGATGATAGATCGTCATTGTGTAGAATCTCGCGAAGCATTTCCAGTAATCGATTGATGGAAATTCTAAAGAGGAGCATTCTGGGATTCGATTCGGATTCGCTGTAGCATTTAGGCTTTTCAAAGTTGGAGTCTGGCTGAGCTTATACATGAAGTCCGCACCTTCTGCCTATAATGATCAAGAAATCATTTGTGTTAATATAATAATGAACTGGAACCGCTCAATCAAAAGTTCGTCTTTCAAAATATTCAGAAAGTGAACTGACAAGCTTATAAGTACAAAACAATACAATGAATGAAGATTACTCACCAAAACGTCAAGATCATGTGGATCCTGAAAGTAATTGGGAATGATGATCGGATGCTCGTCCAAGTTTTTCGAGCGCAACTTCATGCACCCTCTGCTACGAGGCCTCAACAATAGCGGAAGGCCGGAGTATGAACTTTTGTACAGGATGTTCTCGTACATATTCGCGTAGAAATCATTCGACACGCCGGTCATCTCCTTTAAGCCATTACCTCCATCGGAAGCGTCTGTTTCAGTTTCCCAGAATATCTGTACATCAGGATAATCCTCTGTCTTGTTGGCATACCTGAAACAACATTTATTGTCCGTATTAAAAACAAGCTCCACCCTTTCTTTTATTAATGATTGTATATTTTACTCTGACGGAAATGGACACGTACAATCTAAAGCAGTGGACGAATTAAGAACATTTAAGGACATCAGTGTATTAATTTCAGCTTATTAAGACATTTAAAAGAAGAAAGGAATTTCTATTTGGCTTCCTTGTCTTGCAATCAATGCAAGTAATTTTTATTTTACATAAAGATCCGCAGTCTAATGATCATATTCTATTGAATGTCTTATCAATGCAGTGTTGTCAGTCGTGTAGAGTATTACATAGAATGTTTATGAATTTTTCGTAATGTTTTGTTAAGCAAAACGTAATAAGCAGAGCTTGTGATCGGGTTATGTTAGAGACTTGAAACCTGCCGTAGAAAGTTTTCTTTGGCGTCCCTATCGAATGGTATGAAGTAAGATCAATTTGTTTTGCGGACACATTTGACCCCATTATCCAGTTTTTATGGAAATATTTATTCATTGCTGCATCAATGTACTTACTTGGTATTAATAAACGCCATTCCCTCACTAAGAGGCACATCGTACAGGGGTCCTGTGCGATTTATAGCGAATTCCTTAGCAGTTGCCACAGTTGTCTCCTTCGGCACAATGAAAGTAAAATGTTCTTTGTCGGGATAATTCGCTGGCGGTGTAATTAGATAGGTCAAACCACCAATAGCAACGTGATCCTGAAGATTTTCACCAACGCCGGGTGCATCGTGCACAGTATCCACCCCAACATCATTTAAATGATCTTTTGGACCGATACCAGATAACATCAACAGTTGTGGCGATTGTATAGCACCAGCGGATAAAATGACCTCGCGTTTTGCTTTGACCGTGCGGCGGATTGGACCGAATCGAAATTGCACACCATATGCCGTCTTTGAATTGGAGTCTGTAAAAATGTTCTACAGTTACATTTTCTGCTGGATATTTTTGCTAAAAGTAAAATTAGTACACTTAATTCTAAATAAAAGAATTCATCGCATTATTTTAATTAAAACTACATTAGAATTCATATCAAAATCATTACAAAAGATTATAAACGGAGAGGATCAAAGATGGGCACAGCACAACAAAATTTAAAGGAATTTCCAATAAACACGAATCAGAAAATTAGTATTTTGAAAGTTATTTAAAGAATTCTAGAATTACTTTGTCTGCACTTACCTATCAGTATCTTTTCCACTGGCGAACGTACGCTCACATGCAGGTTTTCTCTTTTCGAAGCGGACCGAAGGAAAGCTTTTGCAGTGCTGCATCGTAAACCGTCTCTGAGAGTACCGTGGGAATAAGTGAATCCAGTTTGAGTGGCTCCATTGATATCCACGACATTGTATCCTACATCTTTACCAGCCTGTAGCAGATAATCGATCATAGGAGTTTTGTATTTGAAATTCTCGACAGTTAAGTATCCCCCGGTATGATGATAAGTAGAATTCTTGTACTGCTCTATCTTCATGTCTTCCGATTTCTTGAAGTAAGGTAACACACTCGTGTAATTCCAGCCTGGGTTTCCCAGCTCCTCCCAGTGGTCGTAGTCTTTCTTGTTGCCACGAACGTATAGCATCGCGTTCAGCACACTGCTCCCTCCGAGAACCTTGAATATTTTCAAAAATTTCGAAGTGATAATGTACATTAGAACTTCCTTCAGTGAACGAAATTTGAGAGAATATCCAATTATACATGGTGCCCCAGGTTAAATTCCAAATTGTTTTACCTTGCCACGTGGCCAGTTGCACCGGTGCCCATCCATCGCTAGACAATACTCATCCGACGGCTCAGTTTTAAACTGCCAATCCCAAGAAGACAATTGCATAGTCGCAAGCAACAGAGGTACGTCCGAATGAAAAGGTTCATCCGGTCCAGCTTCCAGCAGTAGCACCGACCAGTTTCCATTCTCTGACAGTCGATTGGCCAGCACTGAGCCAGCTGATCCAGCTCCGATCACCACGAAATCATACTCGTCTCTCAAATTGAACAATGTCACTGGTTTCACCCTGTGTTCAACATCCACGATATCTGGTCTAAAGGTTGTGATCAACACTTCTACTAAAAGTACATAAACCACTAGAGCTGTGCGGCCGGCTGCTATCCTAAGGGCTGTGGCTCCAGCACCGATCATCTTGTTGGACTCACTGTGTTAAAGATTCTTACATGTATTTAATTTCAAATTACTTTATTGAGACACTCGTTCTTGTACATACATTGTTTCATTCTATAGTAGGGTACATATAGCAAATAAAGATTGACATCGATCTATCGATCAGTTCGGCGCGCTGTCGCGCAGTGTGACGTTTCGAACATTTAGGAGCATTGAATTCTTAATGATGTTGTTTCTTTTTTTTATCATGTATTTTGTTAAGACTACTCAAAATATGGTGATTTCTAATTACTTTAACATGACTTTTATTGTATTGACCGAAAATACGTATTTTAACTCTTGCAAATTAGCAATAATTTATATATAAAATATATAATATGGATATAAATATATTCAGAGTTTTAATAAACCAAATAAATATAGAGGACAAGCTTTTCATTAACAATACTATATACAGTGACGTTGCAAGCCTGCGACGATCATATTTTTTTCAAAATTTAAATCACTGAGCACCATCATCGAAAAAAATGTAAAAAAAGAATTGGTTTAAATTTTTCGACATTATAAAGTTGATTGTCGAGGTTGCAAAAATTATTTTGTAATAGCCTGATCCTTTCCGAATAAAACAAAAAAAAATTTAGCTCAATCGGACAAACAGATCCTGAGATAAAAATTCGTAAGTGAGGCCCGTTTTCGCCAAAATGGGAAAAAATTGAAATTTTCGACAGCCTGCCATTTCTAGAAAAATTCGAAACCGGCAAAATGATGACTTAAACCCCCCCTATTTTCACATGGACTACAACATATTTCATTTAGAACAAAATCGCGCCTGCAAAAAGTGATCGATTTGGCATGGAATGACCCTTTGGCGACGGGTGTTGGTCGCTCGCGCTTCGACTCCCTCAAGGACGTTCTATTCACCGCGTCGAACCCGGCAGCAACGCGATGTTTGCGTCTTCGTACGCGCGATTTACGTCCGGATTCCGATGGAATACGCGTTACAACAGGACTGCTTCCGTCGGAATAAGCCACGAAGATACGACACGAGCACGTGGCTGCGTCCCACCGTAGGACTAACGAGGTTGGCGTGAAATGAACGCGACGCGTGGATACTCGCTAAGAAAACAGTGCTTCGCACCCGCTAATATTATTCCCCGCGCGTTCGTCGCCCGACGGATTCCTACCGTTCGCCGGTTCTTCTTCCGACGCGAATACCGGCAGCTACGAAGCCTCGTCGGTATCTCGGCGACGCGATCGCGGACCCGCAAAACGCTAACCGAGCCAACGCGAAGGAGATCACCGTAAATCGGAAGAAATCTGACAAAGGCTTACCACGGATAATAGGTTAGCGGCAGCTGTTCGACGGGGCCTCACTGTCCCTCAATCAGGCAACGTTCTCGCGAATTACTTTGGTTTTTACCTAATTATTAACGTCAGATCGTAACTAAAGCCAACGAAGAAGTGATCTCCACGTCGTGGCTCAGCAACGCGGAAGCAGAGCGTCCCCCGCTTTTCTATCTTTTCCCTATCTTTGGCCTATCGCTAGCTAGATTTTGGCAAGGTCGAGCCCTGCGCGACGGTCCTTGGCTTCCGGCGATTCGCGGCTTCTCCGGCAGCGATGCTCGGCGGTTGCCCCCTTCCCTTGGAGACGACCGACGTAGGCTAATCCGGTCGCGTTCCCAGCTTCTTTGCGGCCAAGGCGACGACAGGGTTGCGTTAATGTTCGTTTGCCCTCGTCGGCGCCACCAAGTTGTTTATCCTGGGCCGTGTCAATACGCCGGAGCCAATAACGTCATCTGTACGGCATCTTCGTCGTCTCGGCGAGAAAAGTGTACCGGGTCCCCTCCCAGGACCCGGCTATTGTCCTGCAAAATCGCATCGCGCAAATTAGCGCGACGCTCGAACTCGTGAGCAGCGTTACCATATTTTTATCCCTCCCGGCCCCTTACCCTTCCGCCTCTCGCCCATTTTCGCAGCGTAGCTCCTCTTTGCACTCTTCTCACTAACGCTGGCGACAGTGGCGACGCTAAAGCGAACCACGTGCAAAGCAGTGATGCCAGAATCGTGGGACGTGGTATTTTTCCCCTTCGCTCGCTCAGCCGACTCGGCCCCCCACTCTGACGTACCATCGGCTCCTTACGTTGCTTCTACTGCGCACGCGCTACACACAAGCGTACCAAGGGGATTAGGCAGCTCACACGGACAGACTAGAAGTACGCTTGTGTGTAGCGCGTGCGCAGTAGAAGCAACGTAAGAAGCCGATGGTACGTCAGAGTAGGGGGTCGAGTCGGCTGAGCGAGCGAAGGGGAAAAATACCACGTCCCACGATTCTGGCATAACTGGTGCAAAGACAAGCTACCCTGCGAAACTGGGCGAGAGGCGGAAGGGTAAGGGGCCGGGAGGGATAGAGGGATAAAAATGTGGTAACGCTGCTCGTGAGTGCTCTGCCCATGGGTCTCGCTCGTGCCCAGGGAGAGCGCTCGCCACAGCCCCCCTCTTGCGTTTATCTTGCCAGAAGGTGACCCGGTCTTCCGATACTCGGTTTCGGAGGACGTAGGCAAAATTGCCACGTGACAGTATACGATAAATATTTCTGTTCTTTGGAAAAACTGCAACCTTAAAAACTCGATCCACTAGACGCAGGTAAGGGAACTTGAAATCGTCTTTATTCTAGGGCAGGGCTGTCCTGTTAGAAGTGTCGTGCTACACTGTCGAACTGGAACCTCTCCGCGGTCTGGACAAGACCGAAATTGCTCAAGACAATAAGAAAAATTGTTTGTATTTGCATTCGGAAATGTTCGCTTAAAATGTGACACAAGTAAAATTGATTGCACAATGAGCGTTGTTTACAGCTAAAATTATAATCCTTAACAGTAGTTTTTGAAACCATGTTTAATCAATGGTTAACTTATTTGACGGTCACGTGTCACATGTGCGGCACACGTTACTACCAAGACATAAAATAAAGAGATAAGATAAGATAAAGAGATACAATAAAGTCTGTTCGGGAAATATTGGGTTAGGAAATAAGTTTGTTTGGCTTTTGTGATTTATTCCACTCTATAAAATTGTGGGCTTGTTCTCGTTTGCACTCACGTACGAATTCGTCGACGTGGTCGACGTTTCCATGTGTCGTAGAAAATAATTTATTTCCACTGTTTAATGTTCTACTTTGTTTCACACTTGGTTTACAACCAGACTATCTACATCTACACGTAGCTTTCCTACAAGCAGTCCTTGTACACGTGCTTTCACGTTGGATGCCAGAACAAGAAGCAAACCGAATCGCCCGACGCGCGGAGCACGGCTAACAAACATTTGAAAATCGCGGCAGTGGCCGACCACCACCGACGCACAGTGGCCTGGTAGCTGGCTTTTTGTGGCCAAAACTATTGTAGCGTTATTTCAAGGTTTAATGTTATATCATTATAGGTCGGTGGATTCGTCTTGATACTAGTTCGAATATTATGAAGTAAAAAATATATGTAATATTTAAAAAATTGAAGTGAGCTTCATTTTGTTATAAAAAAATAGATTTTTCTTTAACTTTTTGTATTGAAGTTTGTAGAAAAGGGAATACTGATTAACTTTCGTTGGAAACATTTTTTCGTCAAATCATCGGAAATATTTGAAAAATCGTGTTAACAATTCTAACAATGCATATTGTCTTCACAGGAATTCTTCATAGGAATTATGCAGAATCTAGTGATAAAAGAGGTTTTCGGGGTATCTGAAAACATATATATACATTGTAATTCTAAGCTGTTATGCAAGATTCAAGTGGAAATGCGTATCCAGGCGTCGAATAACCGAGGGCCCGTATTTGTTAAAATCCGTTTACAGTTACCCTGAACGTGCAATAGTTTACAAGATATTAATATATTCTGTGTTGTTATTTTAGGTAAATTCAACAAATATTGATGTAGGTTTACATTAAATAAACCGTTACTATTGTATTTTTTAAAATTTATTGATAAAAATACTAAGATGATCTCAGAAGCCAAATACAATCTAAAATATAATATTAAATAGTATTTCAAACATTTCTTTTGTCAAATATGTGCTATTTGACTATGCAAGTTTCTGATATCTCAACTAGCAATAATTCTACAATGGTTCAGTTGGACTGATCTTTTGCTTACGATTGGCATTTATCATAGTTCTTTATTATAATCATAGCCTATCGCCTGGTGTGGACTTTTCCTATATGTTTAGCTGTTGAAATAAATTGAAAAACTTTTTTCTAAGTTTTTCTTGAGATAAGAATAAAATGAAAACAGCACAATTTTTTCTTGCCATTTATATTTAAACGATAAGTAAACAATAAGTCATTGCAAATACATTTACTTTCTTGAAATATTAAAACAAGATGTCCTCCTATCATTTGAGGTATATATCTTTTGAAAAAAAGCATACTGCGTTCTCCTAGGTCTGAACATTTGTAAACTGGTAGGACATTTACATTTTTCACCTAATTTCAAATACTGTATAGCAACAAGAATTTCTGGCTGAGCAGGCTCAAACGATCTTTAGATGGCGATCTTCGATCCCCAATCTTCTTTGATCATGTCTGCAGCTTTTTCAGCTATCATAATAGTTGGGGCATTCGTATTTCCAGAGACGATATTCGGCATAATCGATGCATCTATCACTCGCAGTCTCTTCATTCCGTGTACTCTAAGTCTGTGGTCCACGACAGCCATCTTGTCGGACGCTGGACCCATCTTGCATGTTCCAACCGGATGATAAATCGTCATTGTGTAGAATCTCGCGAAGCATTTCCAGTAATCGATTGATGGAAATTCGAAAGAGGAGCATTCTGGGATTCGATTCGGATTCGCCGTGGCATTTAAGCTTTTCAAAGTTGGAGTCTGGCTGAGCTTATACATGAAGTCCGCACCTTCTGCCTATAATGATGAAGAAATCATTTGTGTTAATATACTAAATATTCAGTAAGTCAACAGACAAGTTTGTAAGTTCAAATCAATACAATGAATGAAGATTACTCACCAAAACTTCAAGATCATGTGGATCCTGAAAGTAATTGGGCACGATGATCGGATGCTCGTCCAAATTTTTCGAGCGCAACTTAATGTACCCTCTGCTACGAGGCCTCAACAAAAGCGGATGGCCGGCGTATGAACTTTTGTGCAGGATGTCCTCGACCATTTTCGTGTAGAAATCATCCGATATGCCGTTAATTTTCTTTTCGGAAATACCTCCGACGGATGCGGCTGTTACAGTTGCCAGGAGTATCTGTACATCAGGATAATCTTCTGTCTTGTTGGCATACCTGAAACCACATTCATTTGCCGTATTAAGAGCAAGCTCTACCCTTTCTTTTATTAATGATATATTTTATACTCTATCGCTTTCAACAATACTTCCTTTACGTAATTTATATAAAACGAGATTTTTTAAGATTAAAATTTTTTTGAAACATATTAGCATAATCTGAAAAATTCGACAGAAATAACCGTTGATAATAATAATAAGACACAACTAACATAACAATATAAACGTGGTCATCTGATAACTTCAGTGTAAAATCAGCAATTTTAAGTTTACGGAATTTTATAAAAATCGATTTTGCAGTAAAACATATAGAAAAAATTGACAGTCGTGTAGAGTATTACATAGAATGTTCATGAATTTTTTCGTGTCGGTTTGTTAAGCAAAACGTGATGAGCAGAGCACATAATTCATTGAACCGTGTCAGTGCCGGATCAAGCCAGCGCGGGGCCCGTAGCAAATGTTATCACGAGGCCCTAGGCTTTTAGCAAAAATATGGTTAATGTTTCGGCGCCTCTCCGATAAAGCGCCCATGTGCGGGTCCCCTTTTTGTATGGAGCGGGGCCCCCAAAAACGCGGGGCCCGTAGCATTTGCTACTTCTGCTACGGGGCGTAATCCGGCACTGACCGTGCTCACCCTATAAGTACCCTTGTGATCGGGTTAGGTTAGAGACTTGAAACTTGCTGCAGAAGGTTTTCTTTGGCGGCCCTATCGAATGCTATGAAGTAAGATGAATTTGTTTCGCCGAAACATTTGACCCCATTATCCAGATACATCCTTTATCGAAATATTTATTCACTGCTGCATCAAGGTACTTACTTGGTATTAATAAACGCCATACCCTCACTAAAAGGCAACCCGTACAGGGCTCCTGTGCGATTTACAGCGAATTCCACAGCACTTTGCACATTTACCTCCTCCGGCACAATGAAACTAAAGTGTTCTTTGTCCGGATAATTCGCTGGCGGAGTAATTAGATAGATCAAACCACCAATCGCAACGTGATCCTGAAGATTTTCACCAACGCCGGGTGCATCGTGCACAGTATTCACCCCTATATCATTTAAATGATCTTTTGGACCGACACCAGATAACATCAACAATTGTGGCGATTGTATAGCACCAGCGGATAAAATGACCTCGCGTTTTGCTTTGACCGTGCGGCGGATTGGACCGAATCGAAATTGGACACCATATGCCGTCTTTTTATCGGAGTCTGTAAAAAAGATATAGAGTTACATTTTCTGCTGGATATTTTCAGTAAAAGTATAATTAGTATACTTAGGGTAATTATTGCGAAAGGGTAATCGTAAAAAGTAAACACACGCCGCGCCGCGCCGAAATATGCTTACGTTGCCACGGAGCGTGCAAGAATACGACAAATTCGATACAGTATTAGCGATGGTTTTTTGCGAATATCTCGGAAACTAAGTCCGAGCGACGGATAGATGTATCCACAAAAGTTGTTCAGAATGTTGTCCTGGACAACATATCTCAAGGTCAAGGTGATCCGAGATGGTTCCCCTAAATAACAATATTTACCAGTTTTTTGCGAATATCTCGAAAACTAAAAGCGACCCCCTATATTGTAAAAGCAAAAAGTTGTTCAAAATGTGTTGCTGTACAACATATTTAAATTTCATAAAAATCAAAATTTCCGATAAACACGAATCAGAAAATTAGTATTTTGAAAGTTATTTAAAGAATTCTAGAATTACTTTGTCTGCACTTACCTATCAGTATCTTTTCCACAGGCGAACGTACGCTCACATGCAGGTTTTCTCTTTTCGAAGCGGACCGAAGGAAAGCTTTTGCAGTGCTGCATCGTAAACCGTCTCTGAGAGTACCGTGGGAATAAGTTAATCCGGTTTGAGTGGCTCCATTGATATCCACGACATTGTATCCTATATCTTTACTAGCCTGTATCAGATAATCGATCATAGGAGTTCGGTATTTGAAATGCTCGACAGTTAAGTATCCGCCGGTGTGATGATAAGGAGAATTCTTGTACTGTTCTATCTTCATGTCTTCCGACTTCTTGAAGTAAGGTAACACACTCGTGTAATTCCAGCCTGGGTTTCCCAGCTCTTCCCAGTGGTCGTAGTCTTTCTTGTTGCCACGAACGTATAGCATCGCGTTCAGCACACTGCTCCCTCCGAGAACCTGGAATATTCTCAAAAATTTCGAAGTGATAATGTACATTAGAACTTCCTTTAGTGAACGAAGTGGAGTGAATATCCAATTATACATGGTGCTGCATTTTAAATTCCCAATTGTTTTACCTTGCCACGTGGCCAGTTGCACTGGTGCCCATTCATCGCTTGACAATAATCATTCGATGGTTCAGTTTTAAACTGCCAATCCCAAGGAGACAATTGCAAACCCTCAAACAACGCAGGTACGTCTGAAATAACAGGTTCATCCGGGCCAGCTTCCAGCACTAGCACCGACCAGTTTCCATTCTCTGACAGTCGATTGGCCAGCACTGAGCCAGCTGATCCAGCTCCGATCACCACGAAATCATACTCGTCTCTCAAATTGAACAATGTCACTGGTTTCACTCTGTGTTCAACATCCACGATATCTGGTCTGAAGGTTATGATCAACACTTCTACTAAAAGTACATAACCCACTAGAGCTGCTCGGCCGGCTGCTATCCTAAGCGCTGTGGCCACAGCACCGTCCATCTCGATCGATTCACTCGAGGAAGGTGGCTTGCGAAAGGGTTATTCCATGCCAAATCGATCACTTTTTTACGTCACCCACGTCAATTTTGCTCTAAATGAAATATGTTGAAGTTCGTGTGAAATTGAGGGGGGGGGGGTTAAGTCATCATTTTGCCGGTTTCGAATTTTTTAGAAATGACAGCATCTCAGTTGAAAAGAACTACTGGTCTGATTAAGTTACATTTTTTTGTTTTATTCGGAAAGGATTGGTCTCTATTATGGAGTAATTTTTCAACCTCTATAATTAACTTTATAATGTCGAAATATGTAAACAAATTGTTTTTTTTACGTTTTTTCATTTGAGGGGCCAGAGTGATGTAAATTGTGAGAAAAATATGGCTATATTCCCTGAAGTTTCACCTTCAAAATGGGTCCTTTTAAATGATGGCGATTTGAAATTTCAGGAAATTGAGGAACCGACAGTCAGTTCAGTCAACGTAGACGACGCATTCAAACTGTTCATTGCAGATAGTTTCACTCGGACAGTACAAACAGAAGAGAGTAGACATTCATACATCTCAATGGTAATAGCTGTCCAGCTAAGGCCGCGGTCACAGTGGCTCCGACGTCGCACGATCGTTACGTTTCTCTTTCGCACGCTCGAAATATATATTTTTTGTTGTAAATAAAAATCAAATCATTTTATTTAAATTTTAATAAAAGAATATATTTAGAAAGAAACATATAACATAACATAACATGACATAACACAAATTGTTAACCATATAATTTTTTACATTTTTGAGTACTATTAAAAATGTGTATTATTGCACAAACAATTGCACAAAAATAAAAGAAGGTAACATCAACTACGTTAAAATCACAAAAAACCTTTTTTTCTTACTTTCAGTTCTGCAAACTTTTTTATTATATTTTTTAAATTTACTTTATCAACAATTTCATGCTCAATTGCCAAAATGGCCAAACCATTAAGACGATTTTGTGTACTAGTCGAACGTAAAAAGTTCTTAATTAGTTTAAACTTGGAGAAACTCCTTTCGCCACTTGCTACAGTTACTGGTATCGTTACCAATATTCTTAAAGCAATAGTAAGGTTTGGGGAAAAATTTAACTTTGAAATTAAGCTCAGTACATTGCTTAGGCCTTAGGCTTTCATTTTTGCCCAAAAGCGCAGATACTACTGAAATTTCCTCTGCTAATTCTACCCCGTTGATGTCAACAGAATCACCATCAGTTAAAATACATTCTAAATTACAGTGTTTTAGTAGCATTTCTTTGGACATGGTATTTAAATCGTATATTCGATTATATATTATATAAGAATTGAAAATAGTTACTATGATTACTAAGTTGTTCAAATCTAGCATCTAGTGCATTTAGTGCTTGATCGATTGTAAAATAAAAAAAATCTATTTTATATTTTTCATTTGGATTTTTCTCACACTTACAGCCAAAATGGCGCCCCTAAATTTTGGCGCCCCGGGCAAATGCCCGGGTTGTCCCCCCCCCCTAGAACGAGCCCTGACTTGACGCAGATAACGGAACTTGAAATCGTCTTTATTCTAGGCCAGGGCTGTGTTGTGAGAAATGCACTGCTACACTTACGAACTGGAACTCCGCGGTCTAGACAAGACCGAAACTGCACGAGACAACAAGAAAAATTGTGTATTATATATAGATGTCGCAAGATTTGCAAGTCACAGTATTTAAATAAATTATGTAAATATATATAATATAATTATGCAGTGCGTTTCGTTTATCTGATAACGGAAATATCTCGTGATGTACTGAAGTTATTCAAAAAATTTGTTTACAAAATTTGTTCGGTATGAGGGGGACAATCATATGATGTACTTTTTTCAGAACCCGAATGATGGGGCGGGGGGAATTTCAAAGTCACATTAATTTTTTAAAATGCGACTATATATTTTTTTTGCCATAACACCATAGCACATGGGTGGCCAACCTGCGGCGCATGCGCCAAACGTGGCGCATTGGATGATTACAAGTAGCGCACTAGATCCTTGCGCCTATACTTATTCTTTTGAAGTAGGCGCCATAACTGAATCCATCTTCATATTTTCAACGCCTGAGAGCTCTCAGTTGAATTTATACGGCCTTCTTAATCATCAATTCGTCGCAATTTTTTGACAGTTTACAATTATAGGATCGCCCTCTCGTCCAAAAGATCATTTCTCACTATTGTAGATTAGTGCTCCAATGAACGTGTGTCTTTTCAACTGGCGCAAGTTAATTAATTTAGTTGCGCGATTGAGCTATCCCTTTTCCTCCCCTAACCGAAGCAGATCCTACCCCCATTCTTATTTTCCAACCGCAACAACGAACGTAAGAAGGTAGAAAAAGTGCTCGAGTTGTATGGCGCACCTGAACTCGTATGTGAAAAAATTTTACGCATGGTAGGCAAAAGATTGGCCACCCCTGCCATAGCATTTTCCAAGACGAATTCAACGACATATCACATTATGTTATTTACTGTTACAAAACATTATTAGTTATATTGTAAACTAATATCTTCTTAAGTAGGCAATGCTGGTACCTTGTTGCCGGCTATTAGATGCACACTGTAAACAAAGGTAGACCTTTTTATGTCTCCTTAAGCTTCTTTACTTACCGAAAAAAATAATTATTCAGTATATCTAAATAAAATTTCTCTGTTTATTAGTTAATTAAATAATTTCACTATTTTCTGCGCTCATCAATATTTAATATAGAACAAGAATTATCCTACGTGTCCACCATTGTTCATAATGCATTTTTCTACCTCTTCTAACAATTCCTTTTCAGCATTTCTTAACATTTCGCCTGACTCTTCAAAACAAATGACAAAAACGTCGATCTTTGTTTACAGTACGCAGCTAATAGCCGACAACGAGATACTACCATTGCCTACTTAAGAAGTTACAAGTTTATAATATAATTAGTAATGTTTTGTAATAGTAAAAATAACATAAAGTGATATGTCGTTGAATTTGTCTCGGAAAATGCTATCGTGTTATGACAAAAAGAATATATGATTCCATTTTCAAAAAGTAATTTGACTTTGAAATTCCCCCCACACCACCATCCGAGTCCTGAAAAAAATTACATCATATGATTGTTCCCTTCATACCGAACAATTTTTGTAAACAAATTTGTTTCGCAACTTCAGTGCGTTACGATATATTTCCGTTATCAGATAAACGAAACAACATGTATTTATTTGCATACGGAAATGTTCGCTCAACGCTTAAAATGTGACACAAGAAAAATTTATTGCACAATACATGAGCCTTGTTTACAGCTAAAATAGCGAAAATTATAGTCCGTGACAGTAGTTTTTGAAACCATGTTTAATGAAAGGTTAACTTATTTGATGGTCACATGTCACACGCCCGGCACACACCGCTATCAACGGAATGTGGGATACTATATGTTGCGAAAATTTACATTTTACCATTGGATGAGGGTGTCCTCTGTACTTTGTCTCGGATGATGAAAAGTCATTTTCATCAAAAAATTATAGAATATTGCTCAACAAAATTCGACAGTACTTTTTACAAATATGTGCGAATTTAGAATATAAAATGGCCGCGAGTGCCAAAGGATAAGTTATTTATTGTCACAAGTGCGGCACACGTGACTACCAATAGAATAAACCCTGGTCGGGAAATACATGACCCAAGTCTGGGAGGCTATTGCTTTTAAAATAATACGAACTTGTGCTAAAGGCCATTTTATATCCTGCGCTATTTAGCATTTGTGAAGGTTAGAGCTGTAATTCTTCGGTACGTGATCAGCAAAATTGTAAAAAAAATGTACAATTAATAATTGTAAATAAATGTACATTAGAAATGTAAGTTCAATATTGTCATGTTATCTATCAACAAAATTTGCAAATATGTACTATGTATTATGCAATTTTCTGATATTACGACTTGCAATAATTCTACAAAGCTTCAGTTGGACTAATCTTTTGCATACGATTGGCATTTATCGTAGGTATTTATTATTGTCATAGGTATACATATTAATGATAGGAATATCTATCATCATAGGACCTAGACTCTATCGCCTGGTGTGGAGTTTTCCTGTATGTTTAGCTGTTGAAATAAATTGGAAAACCTTTTTTTAAGTTTTTCTTCAGATAAGAATGAAATGGAAACAGCACAATTTTTTATTTCTATTTTTATTTGGCAATAAGTAAATAATAAGTCATTGCAAATACGTTTATTTTCTTGAAAAATTAAAACAAGATGGCATCCTATCATTTGGCGTATATACCTTTTGAAGAAAGCATACTGCGTCTTCCTAGGTCTGAACATTTGTAAACTGGTAGGACATTTACATTTTTCACCTAATACTTTATAGCAACAAGAATTTCTGGCTGAGCAGGCTCAAACGATCTTTAGGTGGTGATCTTCGATCCCCAATCTTCTTTGATCATGTCTGCAGCTTTTTCAGCTATCATAATAGTTGGGGCATTCGTATTTCCAGAGACGATATTCGGCATAATCGATGCATCTATCACTCGCAGTCTCTTAATCCCGTGTACTCTAAGTCTGTGGTCCACGACAGCCATCTTGTCGGACGCTGGACCCATCTTGCAAGTCCCAACCGGATGATAAATCGTCATTGTGTAGAATCTCGCGAAGCATTTCCAGTAATCGATTGATGGAAATTCGTAACGGATGCATTCTGGGATTAGATTCGGATTCGCTGTGGCATTTAGGCTTTTCAAAGTTGGAGTCTGGCTGAGCTTGTATATGAAGTCCGCACCTTCTGCCTATAATGATCAAGAAATCATTTGTGTTAATATACTAATGAACTGGAACCGCTCAATCAAAAGTTCGTCTTTCAAAATATTCAGAAAGTGAACTGACAAGCTTATAAGTACAAAACAATGCAATGAATGAAGATTACTCACCAAAACGTCAAGATCATGCGGATCCTGAAAGTAATTGGGAACGATGATCGGATGCTCGTCCAAGTTTTTCGAGCGCAACTTAATGTACCCTCTGCTACGAGGCCTCAACAATAGCGGAAGGCCGGAGTATGAACTTTTGTACAGGATGTTCTCATACATAACCGCGTAAAACTCATCCGCCACGTTGGCACCTCTCTTCTCGAAAATACCGCCTTCGGAATCGTCTGATAGACTTGCCAGGAATATCTGTATATCAGGATAATCATCTGTCTCGTTGGCATACCTGAAACAACATTTATTTGCCCTATTAATAACCTTCCTTTCATTAATGACATAGTTTATTCTATTGCTTTCCACAACAGCATCGTACGGAATTTATATAAAACTAGTATTGCTTAAACTTCTATGAAAAACATGCAATTCTCTCGAGTTTTTTTAAGAAAAAATTTTTTTCAAACATGTTTGCCTAATCTGAGAAATCCGACAGAAACACTTGTTGATAATAATAATAAGACACAACTACCATAAAAATATAAGGATTTCAAATTTCTGGAACTGTTTAAAAATCAATTTTGTAGTCAAACATTCAGAAATAGTTAACAGTGGTGTAGGGTATCAGATAGAATGTTCATGAATTTTTTCGTGGTTTGTTAGAACCGTGCTCACCCTACGACTATCCTTGTGATAGGGGTAGCAACTGGAGACTTGTTACAGAAGCTTTATGTTACCTATCGAATGATATGAAATATGAAGTAAGGTCAATCTGGTTTGTGAACACATTTTACTCCCTTGTCCACATGCACCTTGTATCTCAATATTTATTAATTACTGCAACAAGGTACTTACTTCGAATTAATAAATGCTATACCCTCAGAAATAGGCAACGAGTACATGATTCCTGTGCGATTCATAACGAATTCCTCGACACCCTCCACATTCAGTGAGTCCGGCAAATCGAAAATAAATTGTTTCTTCGTGTAATTCGCTGGTGGTGTAATTAGATAGGCCATACCACCAATCGCAACGTGATCCTGAAGATTCTCACCAACGCCGGGTGCATCGTGCACAGTATCCACCCTTATATCATTCAAATGATCTTTTGGACCGACACCAGATAACATCAACAATTGTGGCGATTGTATAGCACCGGCGGATAAAATGATCTCGCGTTTTGCTTTGACCTTTCGGCGGATTGAACCGAATCGAAATTGGACTCCGTAGGCTCTCTTCGATTTGCTGTCTGCAAAAATAAAATGGATATGATCATAAATTATCAATATACTTAGTGTTAACCCCTTTTGTCGTACCATTTTCTTTGCAGTTACAGTGATTAACCTTTTGGTTACCCTGGACGAGATATCTCGCGCCGCGATACTTTCCGATAAACGCTTTTGACGAGATATCTCGCCACCTGGCACCAGTGGTTTGACATTCTAGACGAAATATTTTCTGTTTTATTCGGTCATTTCACCCTAGATAAAGATTTCTTCCTTTTACAAATCAGAATATAGTTACGTATAGAATATATTTGTCTATAGTGTCAAAATATTGGTGCTAGGTGGCGAGATATCTCGTCTAAAGCGTTTATCCGGAAGTATCGGGGCGCGAGATATCTCGTCCAGGGTAACCAAAGGGTTAAAACGTTTTTATCCCCAAAAATGTCGTAGAAGGGGAAAGAAAGTTTATATTTTTTGTATGGCTGCATTTTTTTTAATGCTAACATATTAATTACAAACGAATCAAATTTTATCTCATCTAAAACGAAACGCGTAACATTCATATTTGCTAGACTATGTTAAAATCTTCTTGTCGAGTCTGACTCGTTAAAATACGGCAAAGGGGTGAAATAAAAGAGTTCCACGCTTTTATGGCACATTTCATGAAATGTACGAGAACTAAATTAAAATCAATACAAAAGAGTATAAACAAAGAGGATCTTGATGGACACGGCCCAACAAAATTGAAAGGAATTCCCAATAACCACGAATCAGAAAATCAGTATTTCCAAAGTTATTTAAATAATTCTAAAATGACTTTGTCTGCACTTACCTATCAGTATCTTCTTCGCACGCGAACGTACGCTCACATGCAGGTTTTCTCTTTTCGAAGCGGACCGAAGGAAAGCTTTCGCAGTGCTGCATCGCAAACCGTCTCTCAAAGTACCGGGGGAATAAGTGAATCCGGTTTGAGTGGCTCCATTGATATCCACGACATTGTATCCTATATCTTTACCAGCCTGTATCAGATAATCGATTATAGGAGTTCGGTATTTGAAATGCTCGACAGTTAAGTATCCGCCGGTGTGATGATAAGGAGAATTCTTGTACTGTTCTATCTTCATGTCTTCCGACTTCTTGAAGTAAGGTAACACACTCGTGTAATTCCAGCCTGGGTTTCCCAGCTCTTCCCAGTGGTCGTAGTCTTTCTTATTGCCACGAACGTACAGCATCGCGTTCAGCACACTGCTCCCTCCGAGAACCTGGAATATTTTCAAAAATTTCGAAGTGATAATGTACATTAGAACCTCCTTTAGTGAACGCAGTGGAGTGAATATCCAATTATACATGGTGCCCCATTTTAAATTCCCAATTGTTTTACCTTGCCACGTGGCCAGTTGCACTGGTGCCCATTCATCGCTTGACAATAATCATCCGACGGCTCAGTTTTAAACTGCCAATCCAGAGGAGACAATTGCAAAATCGGAACCGTTATAGGTACGTCCGAAATATCCGGTTCATCCATGCCAGCTTCCAGCAGTAACACAGACCAGTTTCCATTCTCTGACAGTCGATTGGCTATCACTGAGCCAGCTGATCCAGCTCCGATCACCACGAAATCGTACTCATTTCTCAAATTGTACAATGACACAGGTTTTACCCTGTGTTGTTGGTCCACGATATCTGGTCTGTATATTCCAATCATTATTTGCAATAAAACCAGAATACTCAATTCAGGGACGTATGTGGCTGCTATCCTATACGCTACGTGCCTGGCAGTTTCCATTTCGATCGACTCGCTATGATATCACTGTTAACTAAAAATAAGAGTTTTTATTGTATACGATCTCCTAATGGAGTTCATTGCAGAACTGTAAAATATTGTCTTGATAGTCTAAATCTTGTATACACCCTTGTATAAATATAAGAATTGACGAAAGTGCATATAAAAATTATTTTTAACCTACCTAGACGACTGGTATGAAAAACAGAAGTTCCTTTTATTTCAAATTTGGAGACCGCGATTCACATGAAAATCCGCAGGGAATGAGTAACGTACACATCGGACTACACTTCCCAAACTTCACAACACTACACTTCACAAACGTAACGTGTCGAACTGGCCGAAAGAGAACGCGGTAATTTAAAATATACGTTCTCAATGTCTGCGTCAGCTGTTTTGATCCTGTTTACAGCCCATGTGCATCGTATGCATTGTCCGGACGCATATTTTACAGCCGTCGCACGGTGTTCAATGCAATGCAGAAAAGCCAAATTCTCGGAATATGGAACCTGAAAAAATGTTTACTAACTGTAGGAATTAATGTTAAAACAGAATGATACACTTCGTCACCGTAGAGAGATCTCATACGATACGTTATTTATACAGGAAATTTTTCAATAGGAGGTGTACGATTACAAAAAAAGCAATATTTCATAAAATTAAAAAAGATTTTATTAACAACAGGAATTCTCTTTCATCCGTCAATGTAAATAGCAACACGCAACATTCAAATTACAATGAGAGCAGCCAGTGACACACCACACAAAAGTCAATGACAGAGAGGTGTTCCAAAAATCAGAAATCTCTTGGACAATGTTCTGCCCGTGACATAATTTTCTAAAAGTCCTATCAGGCCTTAAAAACAATTTTACTTAAATAGGTAATTAATTTATAATTGATCTCAAAGAGACCTTACGCAACAGGTACAGTACATTTACTATACAACTATGCACAAACTTGTATCAGTGTCAACAGAAACAGCACGAATAGTCCACATTATTTTTCAATAATTCGTTCAGTGTGTTCTACACTCACCAAATTCACTTGGCGATTCACAAAACGCCCAAATGTCATCTTTCAGTCACTAATATTTACAAAATCTCCACTGTCACTATATCAAGACAGTCCTAAACTCATCCCTCCCTCTTCGTTTCAACCAGAACTCCTTGATCATATCAGATCCCTTCTCAGCAATCATTATAGTTGGTGCATTAGTATTCCCACTGACCAGATTAGGCATAATAGATGCATCGATAACACGAAGGCCAGTGATACCATAGACCCTCAATTCCGGATCAACGACGGCCTCAGAGTCCCAAAAAGGTCCCATCTTGCAGGTGCCAACAGGATGATATATAGTTGCTGAATAGTGTCTGATCATACACTCCCAGTAGGGATCACTGTACATGGGAATATGTTTGCAACCAGGGAAGCGTTTTGAGTTGAGCTCGCTGCCAAATCTTCTGAAGGCAGCTGTCCTGCTGAGAGCAACTCCTATTTTCACCCCTTCGACCAATGCTGCTACATCTTCTGGCTCCTTGAAGTAATTAGGATATATCAATGGATGATCATAGGGATTTTTGCTGCGGAGCTTGATGAAGCCTTTACTCTTTGGTCGCAAGAGCATAGGTAGCACACTCCAGACATCCTTGTCACTTATCGGACCAAATACAGCATCGTAGAACCGTTTCGTAAGTCCGTGAACTTTTCGGATGTGTCTTCCACCATCAGAGTTGGTTGATCCAGAGATGAAGTGTAGTTCGATGTCAGGAAAATCATCGGAGGCGTTAACATACTTCGTATTGACGAAGGCTAGACCCTCAACTCCGCCCAGGACTGTTAGGGGGCCATCACCCAAGACTGCATACTGCATTACTGCCTGGACGCTGTGTAATCGTTTCTCCACCATAGAGATTGGTTGATTTACCATAAATGTCAGCCCCCCTAAGCCTACGTGATCTTGAAGATTGTGACCGACTCTGAGGTCCTGGATCACTGGGATGCCATGTTGTTGCAGTTCTTCTCTGGGACCGACGCCTGAAAGCGGGAATAGAATTTGATTGGTGTGCAATTATGGATCTGAACGAGAACATTCGGATCTGGCGAAGTTAATCTCATCCTTACCCGAAAGCATCAGCAGTTGGGGAGAGTTCACCGATCCTCCAGAGACGATGACTTCCTTCCTGGCTCGTATTCGGAACACCTTGTTGTCTCGTACAAACTCCACCCCATAGGTTCTCTTGGACTTCGGATCAATCAAGATTTTCGTCACGTGGGAGTGCATGGCAACGTGTAGATTTTTACGCAGTCTCGCCGGCCTCAGGAATGCCTTCGCAGTCGAGCATCGACTTCCTCTTCTAATCGTCCCCTGGGCGATCATGAATCCAGTTTGGTGCTCGCCATTTATGTCCCTATTCTCATAGCCCATTTCTTGGCCAGCCTGCACAAAGGCAGCTGCCAAAGGAGTGTGCCATGGGGCCTCTTGAACCGTCAAATATCCACCGGTCGAGTGATACGGGGTTTTCGTTAAGTAGGGATTCTGATTGTCCTCGGACTTCTTGAAGTAGTAGAGCACGTCTCTGGACCCCCAGCCTGGATTACCTTGTTGCTCCCAGATGTCGTAGTCCTTCTTGTTGCCTCGGAGGTACAGCATGTAGTTCAGGACGCTACTGCCACCGATTACTTTACCGCGTGGCCAATTGCAGCGACTGCCCTCCATTGCTGGAGAAGAGATTACGTTGGTTTAATTGAGGGTGAAATTACGAAGCTTGCTAGTAAAGTAGGTTCTCGCTTATTGCACCTCTGATCGAATTCCCGTCTTTTACGTGAACCTCGTTCGTCGCATACTGTGGTCGACGATTTATGTACTAACTTAGGAGACGCAGTACGATGTAGGAAGATGGGAGAATTATGTCTCACAACTAGAATTCAGTTACTGACCTAGACAGGCGCCTTCCTCAGGTTCAGTCTTGTATTGCCAGTCGAGCTTGCTGAGCTGCAAGTAGCCAGCAAGTAGAGGAACGTCCGAGATTTCGGTTTCGTCACCTCCAGCTTCCAGAAGAAGCACATTCCAATTTTCCATCTCGGAGAGTCGACTTGCGACGACAGCTCCTGCAACGAAAATTTATAAATAACAGCGAAAACTACTCTCGAGAGAATTTGCATGAAAATTGAATGACAATCGGCATGCGGGCTGATTACCCAAACCCGATAGTGTTCATGAAAATGGGTACCTGAAGAACCGGCTCCTATGACAATAAAATCATACGATGGCAGGAGCACTTCGGAGGGTATATTAATAGGCGGCGCTTCGTTGTCCATAACTTCATATTGGAAATATACGAGCGCGGCCGCCAACACCGGGAAGAACCAAGAAAGACCAGTCGTCGCCGAGGTCAGGCCTCCCGCCAACACGCTCTCAATTCCCATTTTGTATTCCTGTACTTTTTCAGTCGCCTGTAATAATTCAACAATAGAATTATAAATAAGCCCATTCATTATGCGACGCAACAGGCAGTTATCCGGATATTCAAACTTTTATTTTTTAAATGCAAAGACCTAAAGCTGCGCTATTACTTATAGAGCCCCAGCATGTCACGTGAACATTACGCTGAGCACCGCTTGGTTGCCGGAGCCTTGTAGCGTTGACCTCAAGGTTGTAAGTCTCAAGGTAGCTCTGAAGCCAGGATACTGACCCAGGGCCAATCCTTCGGTTAGTAGCTGAACCAGGGCTTCGGAGTCGGAGTCGGAGTCGTGGAGTCGGAGTCGGAGTTTGGGAGTAATTGCTAATCACTGGAGTCGGAGCCGGAGTTAGAAAAAGCTATGTATCGACTCCCGGAGTCGGAGTCAGAGTCGGAAAAAAATATATTGACTCCGACTCCAACTGTGGCTCTTTTGTTTATAAATCATTAATAGATTTAAGTATACATAAATAAATTGCTAATATTCAATCTACAGTATAGACGTATTGTATATGTATATACCTCGGCACTATGTAGAGGAGAAACAGTTAAAGTTATGGTAGTAGTATTTTCTAACTATTTCCTGAACGTGAGAAAGTAACAAACAAGTGTTGTGTTGTATCAGAGTTATCTATTCCATATTCTCAGATTTTAATACAATATTTCAACTATTTATTCAGTTTTATTACAACTCTTAATTATTTTGAGTACATATTTTTTTCAATTTGGAGAGTCGGAATCGGAATCGGAGTCGGAGTCGGAGTCGAAATCGGCGTCGGAGTTGGAGTCGGATTCGGAGTCGGAGGTAAAAAAAAAGAGGAGTTGGAGTCGGAGTTGGAGTTAAGAATTTTGTCTACCGACTCCGAAGCCCTGAGCTGAACTACCTTCAGTAACCATTAGAGTCCTTGCCCACTAGACCGTACCCTCGGCGCGGCGGAGCGCTGTTTTGGATTGCCTCCTGTGTATTTCAATGAGAAAGCGCCCACTATACCTGATCAGAGTACAAAGAAACAGCGCTCCGCCGCGCCGAGGTTACGGTCTAGTGCAGGCATGCACAGCAAGTAGCTCTCAGAGCGGCTCATCAGCTCCCAAGCGGCTCCCGTGCGCTCTCAGAGCCGTGACCTGGCTCGGACGTATGGAAGGTCGAGAGCTCCCGCTCCCAAATCGTCCAGTTGTGCATGCCTGGTCTAGTGGGCAAGGACCCTTACTAACCCAACATTCATATTTAGTAGATTTTAAATTATCTTTTTGGTAGATTTTTAATTATACACCTACTTTGCAGCCCAGTAATTATAAGAAACCTGACAGCACGCGATTCTCGACGATCTTGAAACATTGAATAATCTAAAAATTGCTTTTATAAAAAAAAATTTAATTTTGAAATGTAAAGAGTCAATTTTCTAGACTTGAGGATTCCGCTGCTGTAACTATGAGACCTACCTAAATGTGTCCCGAGGCAAATAATATTTTCGAAATGGTCTAGCGATATCGGAGAACGTGCCCTGTCATTTTCGTTAGTTACAAACCTGGGCAGAATAATAAATGTTTCTTTTCACTGTAAAAATTGCACCCTTGGAAACTCGATCCACTTCGCGCAGGTAACGGAACTTGAAATCGTTTCGAATCTCGTCGTTGTAATTAATCGATTAGTCGTTATCCTGGGGCAAGACTGTCCGGTTCGAAGTGTCCTTCTATACTGTCGAATTGGAACGTCTCCGCGGTCGGATAGAAATCGGTCGAAGAAAAGTCAAAGAGGGCTACACGTGGTTCGGATGTGCGCTACGAATATCAATGACCCGTTAAACTTTCAGCTGTTAAGTAATTTTCGATGAACGCCGGCAACCTGCCCGCGACGATCCGCACGTACGCACACGTATCACGTCGATCACTGGATCATCCCGCGGATCGGGACAATCCTACACAGAATTTCGCGGATATTGAGACAACGCGATAAATCACGTATTTCGTGAAGAAATCTCGACTCAAATGTAATCGATTCAACATTTAAAATACAATTTTTAATCGATTCTATATTTTATCTTCACGAGGTAGCAGTTCTTCCAGTTTAGCTTCACACTTTAACCCAGTGAATCCCGTACAAGGAAAAAGACTATTTTTACATAAACCGTTATTTTAATTGTGTACAGAAAAGCGTATAAATTATTCGGCACATGACAGAATTATTAAGTGATCCAATTTCCAATTTATAATTGATTTACTCTTGAAGTGTTTCAATTCCTAATGGACTTAACGATTGGTCAACTCAATTTCTAGTTGATTTAGTTTCTAATTTAATCAATTTATGTCCCGTTCATGTCCTATTATGTATCACCTATGATCACTCTGATTTTCAGAGTTAGAAAAACTCATTTCAATAAAATGGCTTTAGTGATAGCGTACAGTAACAGTATTTGAAAAGGAAAGCAGTACTTGCTCACCTACTTCCTGGGAGACAGCAGATCACATGCAATCTAGAAGCTTCTTCTCCTCCACTCAATCAATCGTTGCGGAGTCGACTATAATATTCTATTTCTGTTGATTGTTCTCCATTTCCCGATTTCTTCACAAAAATCCTTTTCTAACTCCAGCTAGCTATCAGCTTTTAGCCATCCTCTATCAGATTCACAAATTCCTCCACTCCCACACTTCAAAGTATTCAAACTCAACTTCTCCCGAAGCATTCACACTATTTATCCAATTCGTACACTTAAAATTCCTGAACGGATGACACCGGAGCCTGTCTTGAGGTACTTAGGGTATCCAGATGATGACGATTCACTGAACGTTACCGGAAGCCACTAAATAGAACGTCACCATCGACACAAAACGAGAATGCCGACCGATCATCCTTCTGTTTCCGCAACACCTTTGTCACGTTGCCCCACAAACGGTCCCAGTTGTCAACGAAAGTGACCGGTCACGAGTCGATAAAGCAAAGAGCCGAGCTGGTGAGTCGACAGCATCCTCCAGGCGGTGTCCCAGAAATCTGAAGCCGTAATCGAGGTCGCCGTCCGTCGATCTTTTCCACCATGTGATAGAACCCCGTAACAGCCGTATAGAGCTCGGCGTGGGACTGACCATGACCTTGCTCCTGGCCGAGTGTCGGCATGCTGGATCCATCGGGATAGAAGCGGGTTACGAACCTTTCGAAGCCAAGCACGCCCCATAACGGTCGTCGACTGGCCCCCTTCCTACGCGGACCCATTCTCAACGATCACAATCACAGCCGCTGGGCCTCCTTCCGGGCCCCGTGGCCCGTTGCCTCGGCGGCTGTGAGCTCAGCTGTAGCAGCAGTGGGGCGAAGTGCCGTTTTTGGTGCTCCATAGCCACTCTTTCGGTACTCTGCTTCTTTATTTTTTAAGGGAGTCGTCTAGTAGGAAACGCGTTACTGTGCGTGAGGGATTTGTCTTCTGGTTTCTCGATAATGCAAAGACGGGGTTTTTTAGTAGTCAAAATCGCTAGATGAAAGATCAATCTAGGATGCGATCATCCTCAAAAGTCCTATTTTTACGTTTACGCATGTTGCCCGTCAGAGGACGCTGCAGTCAATATTGCATGTTGCAGACAACATGCAGCCGAATATTGCAAAACCATTGCTCGTAAACGTAAACGAACAAACAGACAGACAGACAAGAAAGCGAGCTAATAAAAACGTGGTAAAATAGGACTTTCGAGGATGATCGCACCCTAGATTGATCTTTCATCTAGCGATTTTGACTACTAAAAAACCCCATCTTTGCATTATCGTGAAATTAGAGGACAAATCCCGGACCCTTGCAATCTTCGCGTACGTATACGTGGTCTAGCGGTGTGTGCACTCACACGTTTCCTACTAGACGACACCCTGCCTCGCTCGTTACGGAAATTTACAAGGGCGGAGTTGTGTGGGCGGGTCAAAAAATTAATTCTATATTACAAATTTTCTATTTAAAAATTGTAAAGTATAAAATCGTTTATACAATTCCATACCACACAGTACTCTCTCCCCATAGTTCCGTATACGGGACTGTAGGGAAATATCTTTCCACGAAAAAACAGTTGCCTCGTCACTCTTCAGTTACCCGACAGTTCACGATATCTATTTGTGAATACGTAATAATGAAAATGACGACACCTTACTGTATTTGGAATATGTAATTAATAATCTTGATTTATTCAGCCTCATATGGCTCGGAAGAGGACTCTAATGAAGGGGACTCTAGACTGTGCTCCAACAATTGCACGCATTAATAATTCGTTAATAATTTGAATAAAATTTGTAAGCATTGAATTGAAAAATCAGGTATCCACAATTTTAACATTCAAGAATGCCACAATTTTTCAATACAGGTACTCGTAATGCATAATTGCTCAATCATCGAATAATTCTGTGAGTCTTGTATCACCTACTTAGAAACAATTTGAATGCTAAATTTATTCAGGGAACAGAGTTGGATGGAGTAAACGGGATTAGGATTACCGTGACTCTCTACCAAAGATATCTGAATGGTGAATACCATCATCAACCTGGTTCGAACTTTTCAACTATTCGAAGCACGCCTAGAGTTTATAGCAGTAGGTGATCCTTTTCGCAATCTTCCTGACACGTAACGTTTGGTTGCGACTATACCATCCTGAATCGTAAAATTAGTATTGCTTACTAACCCTTCTTTGACACGTGGAGTAAATAAAATGAAAAACACAAGTTCTAAACCCGCTCATTGTCCATTCGTTTTTGTCTGTGAAACGTTTATGGTAGTAGGCAATCCTTTCGCAATCTTCCATACTCTCTGAAACATAATATTTGTATTGCTTATCAATGGTGCACACATGGACTACATAAAATAAGAGATAATATTCAATTTTTCTGAAGAAAAATTCCAAATCCGTTCATGTTTGCTTATTAAACACTACCTCAGTTATTTTTCCAAAAAATTTATCCAGTTCTATTCGAATTTAAATGTTTTAATTTAAATACCAGCCTATAGAAACGTAAAGATGATTAACGAGGTAACAACGCAGAAACTTTCCATTCGTCGAAACAAAGAAGCAAGTTGAAATGGACGTTCCCATGGTGCGTGATGCGTGATCGGCATCACGTCCACGAAGAGCGACTGCCAGTATTCGAGGAGCCATTCCTTGACGTCATAGAACCAACTTACGGTAAAGAGCTCGGCTGGCCGTTATACGGCGGCGACCTACTTACCGTTGCGACACCATCGCTGTTATGTGCTGTTGTTAACGGCCGTTGTATCACAAATCGAACCGCGGCATTGTTATAAACAACCAGGTAACGCTTCGGCATCCGTTACGTCACCGTATTTGTTTACCCTAACAAATATCGTATCAATTCGACTGATACTCATGTTTACTGCATTATTGTTGCAAGCATGCTTTCGCGTCATTTCCGTGAACGAGAAATAACAACTATCTTGGAAAAGAAGTTAATTTTTATTCAAATCAAAATTTTGACGGTCTCTGATAATTTCAAGACTATGAAAATGGTAAAAATTGTAATTGTAAAATTACAAAAGGTGTTAGTTAATTTTTTTTATTTCGATTCTATTTTTACACTGATTTTTAAATGATGTTTACAGGAGGATGTTGCGGATTAATGAAGAAGAGGACCATCGTGGGAGGCTACGCCTTCACCTGGTGGTTCGTCACCGACGTCCAACGTCTATCCCTGGAGGTGATGACCTTGAACCCCGTCTGCGAGAGCGTAGAAACTGCTCAAGGCGTACCATTGACCGTCACGGGTGTCGCGCAATGCAAAATTATGAAGGCTGACGAGCTGTTGCACACGGCTAGCGAACAGTTTCTCGGGAAAAGCGTGCACGAGATCAAATCGACGATCCTTTCGACCTTGGAGGGTCATCTTCGTGCCATACTAGGTGAGTGTGCACAGCGTGAGAGGTTCGACAACAGCTTAACCCTTTAAAAAACCGAATTTCTTTATTCAAGCGATGAACTTCAATCAATAAAATATTTTCTTATTTATTCTTTTTGGCAAAAGATCATCGAACAAAAGGGAGAATATCTTATTCATTCTAATGAACTCTAGTTCATTGCTTAATTAAAAAATTGGGCTCCTCTATTTCACCTTAAAATACCGAAATTACTTTCTTGCCAACCCAATATAGTTTGAGCCCTCACTGTAAACATTTTGAATTTACTAGGTACACTCTCGGTGGAAGAGATATACAAGGATCGAGATCAATTCGCGACACTAGTAAGAGAGGTAGCAGCTCCAGATGTCGGCCGCATGGGTATCGAAATCCTGTCGTTTACGATAAAAGATGTCTACGACAACGTTCAATACTTGGCGTCTCTTGGCAAAGCTCAGACTGCGGCTGTTAAACGCGACGCCGACGTTGGCGTCGCCGAGGCGAACCGTGACGCCGGCATTCGAGTTAGTATACCCACAAAATTACAGATCCTTATGCATTTCAGTTTTGCCTCCTTACTATCGAATTTTTATTCCCATTATCCCATTGCATTCGCCTTTGTTCCCAACCATCTGTAAGGAATCACCGTTATGAGTGTAGATTTTGATAGAAAAATTAACTTTCAATCATTGTAATCTTACAGTTTCCTAATTTTAATATCTATTACCCTAGAATATTGAACAATGTCCGATATATCTGTTAACATTTTACCTACCGGAAGCCTATTTAATAGGAGTTTCAATCATTGTGCTGTACCAAAAGAAAGCATAGAAATTTTCTTTTACATTGTAATCTTAAATGAAACTATAAGATGACGTTATTGAGGGTGACTCGTTAGTTAACAGTGAAAATTGCTGTTGCTATTGAAGGTTCCATTAAAAAGTGTTTATCACTGGTCAGTAATGCGTTAATTGTTCAATACCTCCTCTGTATTCTAATTCAGGAAGCAGAATGCGAGAAAGCAGCGATGGACACGAAGTACAACACCGACACAAAGATCGAAGACAATGCTAGACTGTTCCAGCTGCAAAAAGCGAACTTTGATCAAGAAGTGAACACAGCGGTACGTTCATGCTTATTGTTAGAAGCATCATATATGGAAAAACAATGTAATTGTGGTCTTTATTAACTCTTCTCAAATACGATTTTTATTGAGACTAGCATAAGTTACAGTACAAACATTAAAAGTGGTCGGTACTGCACAATACCGTTAATTAAGCTTATGTTTTATAGAAAGCTGAGGCTCAACTTGCCTACGAGCTTCAAGCAGCGAAGATAAGGCAACGAATACGAAACGAGGAAATCCAAATAAAAATTGTTCAGAGGCGTAAGCAAATCGAGGTGGAGGAACAAGAGGTTCGACGAAAGGAGCATGAACTCCAGAGCACTGTACGACTACCAGCGGAGGCTGAGCATTACAAAATTGGCAGAGTGGCCGAAGGAAAAAGGTACAATTTAAAGTCTGGTAAAGTCTAGCTATTGTATTATACAGTTTAGGGGCAAGTTATACACTTTCACAGCTATCAACATCTCAAAAAGGACATTGTATCGTTTGACAATTACGTAAACCCCTGTCACCATGCTTAGACAATTCTAGATAGCTATTTTGTCAGCTTCATATGGTCACTATGGTTTAACTGATTGTACTATTTCTAGGACACAGACTGTGGATGCTGCCAAAGCTGAGGCTGAGAGAATTCGACTCATTGGAGAAGCTGACGCTCAGGCTCTGCAGGCAATAGGAATATCAGAGGCGGAACGTATGCGAATGAAGGCTGTTGTATACAAGAAATATGGAGAAGCAGCTATTCTGAACATCGCTCTCAATGCTTTACCAAAGGTGGGAAAATCATCTTCGATTCTCCTATCCTAAATTATTGAATTAACTTCATAGTTCCAAATTGTCACGTTTTATTTCACGATGATAAAATGTGTATAAGCCTGACTTTATGACAAGCAGTTGATACAATGATTATTTAAAATAATTTGTTTTACTTTTCAGATCGCAGCAGAGATAGCAGCACCATTGGCCAGAACGGAGGAAATAGTTCTTCTGGGTGGAAATGACACAACTAGTGGAGAAATTACGCGCCTTGTTGGGCAAGTACCTCCAGCTGTTCAAGCACTGACCGGTGTAGATCTTTCAAAAGTATGTTTATAAGCCCTTCACTCATGTAAAATATGTATAACGTTCAGGAATTATTCTATAAAAATTCTTCGTCATTCTATTATTGAATATTAAGTCCCAACATAAATTGAAATAATATTTTTTATACGAAATTGTGTTTTGCATGAAGAATTGTATATATATTGTACATCTTGCACTGTTCATCACTGTGCAGTTATCACGCTTTGTTTCACGCTTTGATAGTATAGTAGAATGCCTATTATCTAAATAGGTAGGCCAATAAAACAAATTCATAAGATTGATAATGAGCAAAAGTTCTAAATTGATTGAAAGCAATTCACATGAATGGCATTTTCGTTACAGTAGTTCACGTAATTGACGTTTTACTACATTTTACACAATTTTTGAAACATAAACTGTTATTATATTGTGTTTTGTTTTTAATGTTTAGGTATTAGCAAAAATACCAGGGGCAAAGTAATGGCGGACAGAGTAAGACAGAATGGCGACCAGGCGATCAGACATTCGGAATCAGCTGAGGAAAGGAACAAAACTTTCTACTGCCAAAGGTTTCTCTGCTATTCTTTTATCCACTAATGACACTCCAGTTTTTCTCATTCCCAAATTACTCTACCTCAAACGTAGATGAAATCAAGTTGAACACAACCGATCGGATCAACCGTGTCTCCGTTACGAACGCGTTTAACGCATTCAGGACATAGTGATCGACAGATTCTCTAAACGATCACCCTACCAAGCCCATCTTTGCTACTGTTGGATAATTGTCTAATGCTTTCCAGCTAATTCTGCTGCAATTCTCTAAAATCCAACATGGCATGGCCTGCTACCTGGCAATAACTATCTACTATTTTTATCAAGCCTGTTGGCAAATATAGTAACCCTTGGGCTATAGTGTTTGAATCTATTTTTACCTAACGTATAAAAAAATGTCAGCATTAAGTTGTTAGCTATTCAATCAAATGCAAGAAGAAGGTCATTAAAGATGTAATTAACACGTTGACAATATTAAAATGTTATTAGTAAATGAAACTAAGTTAGCGAATTGAGAGATTCAAATTGATTGCAATGAGTATGCATTTAACTATTTTTAATCCTGCTGCAATCCTCGATTAGCCTACGTGTTTAGAATAATGTTGAGAAAGGAGTATATGTGTATAACTGTTGTTACTCTCAGATATAAGACCATGCTTGAGAAAAAAATTCAAATAGAAAATAAAATGGGATTGTGAGTTGAACAAGATTCTCAGAACACAGCAGGGTTAAATCAAATGTATCACAAGAAAAGTCTATTTTTAAACCTGGACAAGATTTTGTGTCTCGCACATGAGCCACAGTAGAGTCAACGTGTTAAAAGTATTGATAAGTAAGGGTACAAATGGATGTCCAAGCATCGCCAGTTGCACAACAGTCAGACATGACTGTTTTTCAAGAGAAAAATTCGTAGAGAAAATTGAGTTGTCCTGAGTGTATTAACGTTGATCACATTAACCAACGCTCGTTCCACGCGTTACACATTGTCATGAAACGCACATTGCCCAGTCAATCTCTCTCACCGCCCTGCATAATGTTCTCCAACGCGTTCCACTCTTGCGACTATCAAGCCGTTTGACGAAGACTCTTCAAGGTGACAACACTTCAGTGTGCAGGATCTTCTTTGTGCCCTCCAAGTTGGCGCTTAGGACGCAATAACTTCTGTTCAGTATCATTGTTGAGAGGTTACTTCACTGAATATGAAAGATTGAACAGATAGTTAGACTAGAAATAAGTGTTTCCGACTTCGGTAACTGTAAGACTCGTTTATATAAGGTCATCAATACAGTCAAGAAGAAACAAGGAAGAATCTTCTGTAGTCTCAGTTTTTTTATTAAATTCAGGTTTAGCCCTGGAGGATGGACTCTTTCTGGAGATTTTATGGATGTCTAAGTAATGCGTAGGAGCATCAGAGTGTTTAGTTCTTTCTGAAACCATGGAAAAAGGCCGCCTTCTAGGGTTCGAACGAACCATAAACGCGACCGCAGTGGAAATCTTCAGGTTTTTCAATGTTTTCAAACGACTACCTGAAGAATGGTAATTAACACAAGGAAAACATGGCGACCAGTAACGGAATGACGCAAAATTCAAGGAACATGCTGTAACGCGACGTAGCCGGGAATCGAATTATATAGGCGAATGCGTGTAACATTCGTGTAAGTCTATTGTGATTGAAAACTTTTGATCATTGTGTTCATCATAACGTAAGTAACTTAACAAAGAGAAGAAAAAAAAGGGAAAAGCGAGAGAAAGAGAAAGAGAGATAGAGCGAAAGAGAGGGAGAAAATGTAAATGTTTGAACGGAATAGGCGACGTGGAAGTCAACTGTCCGTAGTTGTACATACTCATAGTAACGTGTGTATAATAGAAGCTAAAGGCTTGACTGCCTTGTTTGTTAGAACGATAAGCGACGAATGAAGGTGATCTGACAACTAATGGCACCCGTTTAGCTAATAAAAAAACAGTCCTGAAGGTGATGTACATCAGATTAGGGAAATGTAGGATTCTTTTTCTAGAGATTACTATGCAAACTCTGTTGGGGATAATAAAATTTATATGCACATACATTTTGTGATTTATAATTTTTCTTTTGAATATTACAAGCAGCTCAAGAAGGTCGTACATAAGTAGTATATGAGGTGAAATAAATAGAACGGGTGACTCTTCGAATTTATTTAGAGGAAAAAATATAATGGTTATTAATAAACATCGGAGAAGCGTTCCTTTCAGCTAATTGTACAATATTTTTATTAATCTTCTTTCTTTCATTTCTTTAATGTCTTATTTATCAGTAAAAGAAGGTTTTTGAGATTGTTTGTACTGTAATTTTCAAAATTGTCATAGTTGTCCCAAGGACGGATTACGTAAATGGGTGTCACCGGTCCTCGTTCGTCGCCGTCGCGTCCGAAATTCTCTCGTTTGACCACGCATCGGAACCAACTCGCGCCACCGACAAGTGTGTAATGCTAATTACACCAGACCGGAGAAAGTGCCAATTTGTAAATACAGTATCGTCTCGCCGCCGCAGCAAAACAGTATGATATTTAATATTGCGTAACTAGCATTCCGTTGTACCGCACTTTATTATTCTGTTCGCAAGCTGGCCGATTATGATTCGGTGAATACTTCAGACAGTGATTGTTTAACTTGTTTGAGTTTTCGTTTATAGCTTTACGTTAGAGTATTATCGTAAACCATATTGGTGGTTTGGAGACTTTACTGAAGGGTGTTGACCACACTTATTTTTCTACTAAACATACATAGACAGATTGGAAAATTTCAGGTATATTGTTCTATTATTATTTTCTTCAATAAATTTAAATTACATTAGCATAGCTACCCAGTAAACAAAGATGCTCGATTTTGGACAGTAGGCTGTGCCAGCAGAATAACATATTTCTGCGTCCGAATAAGTATCGCTCAAGCTGAGGGCAGAATGATGGCAGCTCGGTCCTTCGTTTAAGAGGGCAGCACGGTCGCACTAATGTGGCGGACGTCGGATAATATCCCTTGTGTAGTTAACCTAAATGTATAGATTATTTAAAACCTTTCTATATTTAACATGTTTGCAAAATTCTCATTGTAAGACTATAAATTAATATATTAGCGAGTAAAGAATGGACATTCAGAGAAATTTTGTAATATATTTTAGAGGAACATTAACAAATTGTTGAAAGAAATACAGTAAATGCGTACATACGATCGACATCCGTCATATTAGTACGACCGAGCTGTCCTCTTAAACGAAGGACCTAATCCAGGCCGAGCCAGCATAAAGCGATACTTCTTCGTCCGAATAAGTATCGCTTGATGCTGGTGGGGTGAGCTGTCCAAAATCGAGCAGATTCCGAGCATCCTGAGCGCGTTCTGACAGCTTAATGCTCGGCATCTGCTGGCATCGTACGATTGCAGTTTATGCTCGATTTCTGCTCGAGGCAGGCCTGACTGACTGGGAATATCTTAGCTCTACATTCTTATTATGTAGCATAATTGAATAGTTCATCTTTTTTACTTTAGTACCACGTGAACAAGTTCGCTTGAATATTTTATCATAATATTATTAAAAATAATCTTCTTAGAGGCCTCTGTAGCGAAGGGCCAAAGTCCTCGATAGCCACTTGAACGATCTGTGTTCGAATCCCGGCGGAGAATATGAAAAAATATAATTTTATTAATGTATTTCAACTCTATGACTATAAAGTAAAGTTCATGTAATATGTATGTATTAATTCTACATACACAAGGTAAAGGTTACCTCAATAGTTTGTGTTAATGTATTCCTAGTTTTACATTACTGTAGTAGGGTTTACTTTAATTTTCTACTGTGAAAGTTAACAACTTACAAGAAAGTAAAGTCTTCAAACCCCATCGCCGAGTAAAACGAATTCTTACTCTTTCCTTTGCAGTCCCTTGGTAGACCCGTTAAATCCTCGAAAGGGTAGTGCAAGAACGTGAAACTGTCAGCCATTATAGAAACGTCTTCCCCCCAACCCTCCTCCTCCCCTGCAGAGCGAAACGCAAGCTACAAATAAGCGAAGAAGTATAGTACATCTAGACCAGTACAAAAAGAAAAGAGAGAGAGAGAACTAATTTCGAAATGTGAGATGATTAATAATATTCAATGCGATCGTTGAAAGTGGTCATAATCCATACAACCTCTATATAATATTTTTAATATAAAACTATCGAATCTGTAAATGTCGATTACACCAAAGTAGAATGATCTATTACTATACGAAATGTAGAAGAGTTTCTAGCAAAACCCGATGGTGTGCGATCTATTCTGAGAAATTAAAAACACGAAAAATATTAGGTCATGTGACAAATTCGTTCACGTCTTTTTTTTCTCATTTTCTTTTTTGTACGTGAAAGAGCACATATAAAATTAAGAAATTAATATTCTGCTTACTTTGAGGTGCTCTAAACATATGCTTGTTTATTGTTCATTTATTTATATGCGTTTTTAATTTATTTGTATGTTTTAATTTGTAGATAAGTCTACCTATTACAGTTGACATAAAAACGTGAGCTGTTTTCAATTTCTTAAAACGCTATGAAAATATGAAGATAAAGATGGTGCGCTCTTCGATTCAAAACTGAGATTATATGTCCTAATAATAAATATTATGCCAGTTAATTAATCACGTTCAAATTCTGGCTGTTCTTTACTTTACCGGACTCAAAATTAGTACCTTTCTCCTACGAATTATGATGTATTTGGTATGTAATCCAGTAGATTTGTACCCGGCGCAGATGCAGATCGAAGTTTCGAACCTCTAGGATCAATAGTTGAGGAGTTATGGTCGCTTAAAGTTGAGCATATTTCCAGTTTCTTGACAGGTAAGGGCGCCGCCATATTGGTTTGTAGTGACGGTCGCACGCCGCTTACTGAGTTGGTTGTGATTAGGTCGGGTGGAGGCGGCAAACCAATATGGCGGCGACCTTACCTGTCCAAAGTGCTCAACTTTAAGCGACCATATCTCCTCAACTATTATTCCTAGAGGATCGAAATTTCGATCTGTATCCGCGCCAGGTACAAATCTACTGGATTACATACAAAATACATCATAATTCGTAGGAGAAAGGTACTAATTTTGAGTCCGGTAAAGTAAAGTTTATCCCAAATTCTTGAAATAGTTTATGCTAAAATTACTTTTATTTGAACGAAATTATCGTATAACCTAATCATTCTTCGGAACGGTCGGTTCTAAAACTATGTCTAATAACAAAGCTAAGCACAAATTATTTTAAATACTGCGTGGAAGATAATATTACGACCACTTTCTTATTTATGCACCATTTGTCCCACGACACTGTACAACGCATATCAGATTTTTAATTTTGAGTATACAAATCAGCCAACTTCATTGAATTCGCATATGTAACTTTCGAAAAAATCAATTTCGAAGAGAAAATATAAATTTTCATAAAGATGTTTTGTGTTTTAATAGTGGTAAACTGTACTAGACAATTCTAACTTGCGTAGTAGTGTTTTGTGGATCGGGCCTAGAATATCTTTTGCCTATCTTGAAGTAACCTCGATTTTAATGTATCCATTATTTAGTTAAAATTTCGTGGATATTGCTGAAATATCTTGTGGTTAACAATTCTCAAAACAGAGTTTATGACGTAGCACGTCTTTGAGTCCGCAGCATACTATTATGCACGGGGTTAGTGATGGGCATACAATACTCTGCCTTGCAAGTTTTCGAACAAATCAATCACCACAGAGTTTCGAATCAATTAGATATTTATTCGAAATCAGAAATTCTTGAAAGTCTTGAATCTCGAAAATTTTAAAAGTCTTGATAATCTTAGTAAATGTTATACTTTTTATAATATTGGTACGTTCATACTGTTATTCATCCCAATGCTGACATGACGTAATCATTGTTTCGTGACAGATGTAACTTTTCAAGAGTTTCAATTCTTACAAGCCTTCCAAAGTTTTCAGGCTTCCAAGATTTTCGAGACAATGAACACTTTCAAGACGTCCAAGAGTTTCAAGAGTTCTAAGCTTCGAATTATGTTGCCAGTGATTCGAATTTTTTATCGTAAATATTGAATCGAAGTGATTTAGATCCCATCACTACACGGGGTAATTATGTACAATTATCTATAATTGCAAAAGTCTGAAACGGTTTCCAGAGTGAAACGTTTCAGCATGCGACAGTATACTGTTTACTCAAAGTTATAAATTTGAATAATGAAATTAAATATGTTGTACAGTCGACGCAAAACGTTTTCGGGACAATCGGTGCATCCTATAAATATCTTGCGAATAGTGAATTTATTTTCTAGCGGAAAAGAACATATTTTTGACTTTTCTCAGAAATAATCTGCCATGTTAGTGATAAACTAATTCAGATCTTGTTTAAGCTACTTTTAGTGACGTTTAGTGCACCCCTTCCGATGGGTAGTCAATGCGAGAACGCGCCCGCGTGAGATCTCTAATGTCTTCGAGAAGTTTCCTTTCGAAATCGTAGATCATCAGAAATTATCGATCAGATGTTTAGATCCCCACTCTGTAAAAACGACGAAACGGAGAATGAAGAGAATTGACGTCCACGTAGCTTTCGATTTTGATTTGTAACCGATGGCGAAACGATTTTGAACGATCCACACATTCAGGAGGATGCGACCATAATCGGCATTATGGTTTAACACTGCCAAAATTAGGGAAACGCCCTTGAATAATCGTGGGACTTATATTGTACACCATCATTTTGTAATATTTATCATACTGTAACACTCTAGAACGTTAGTATAATTATCGATTAATTAGAAGAATTGATAGATTATGTTCTCTTTTGAAAATTTTCTTGGATAATTATGTTCTTTTCCAATACCAAATAAATTTAATGCGGTAAAATTAATAAATTATTGGCTGCAAATTTTCGAAATTTATCAACACAGAACGAACTTCTCAGAATCAACAATTTAAAAAATCGATTTTTTGAAGTTCAATAGAATTCGAAAATTTATATAAATTACAAAATGAAATTCTTTTTGTCTGAAAAAAAATTTGTGTAGTCGTCTGCAGCTACATAGTAGCCTGAATGTGTCCAAGTGCGTCGTTCATCGTCGAATACCGAAAAAAACGTGCATAGTTCGTGCGGTCCTCGAATTTCCGGGGATGTCGAAGTGAATTGTAAACCGATATTTTTGAATGATTTTTTTCCTCTGCTCGATCTTTTTCATTTGCACCTGTTCCGTTCCGCAAAATACAGTTTTTTCGAGTTTTTATTCGAGATTAAAATATACGATATACTGATACTGACGTTATGGATCATCAGTTTTTATATATTTATGATACTTATTTGATTATGAGATTTATAATGTTTTATCGTAGTTCTAAGGTTACGTAACTGTGAAATGTGATTCTCGTCACAGTCGAACACAATGTCGTAATTTAATGTTCTCGCGGATGCATTTTTCCGAGAATCTTGAATGCGAGTAGATAACAATATGCGAGTTTACAGTATGGTTATCCACAAAAGTCTACATTCACCTAAAAATTTTCGATATTTAAAAAAGCAAACCGAGGATTACCCGAATTTTATACGCATTGAACAAGTGATAATGTTCTTCGACATTCTGTATCTAAATATAAAAGATACAAATTTTTATCAATTTATTAGTATAGAAAAAATATGGAACCTTTTATGATATTAATTCTGTAGTATACTATACTATTTGTGATATTATAAATTCAGGAAATTCGAAGAGATTATTATAATTACTTACTCATATAATCATTTACTCCTGCAACTTGTAAATCGTAATATTTATACGATTCTGTAAATCATACATTTTAAAATGGTTTTAAATATTCAAAATTTCACGGGGAATAGACTTCTGTCGCTGACTGTATCTGTGGTTTGCAACCAATTGCGTTTAAATATTTAATCATTATGCTTTTTATATTAATATATATTTATATTAATAAACGTGAATTATATCACGTGTTTTTTTATACGCTTCTTTTTATAGTAAATTGTAATTGAAGTCTTGCAACGATAAATTTGCAGAAATTATTTTGTAAGTTTCAATTAAAACTGGCTGAAACTTTGTTTTTTCGTCTCGAGGGTGTTGTACAATCGACGCAAACGTTGTACAATTAAATAAATGAAAAATTTGACTATTTTCATTTCAAGGAAGAAATTGAAAGAAATTTCTTAAGATACAAACTATTTTGTCAATATGACTTTCATTGAACAATATAACGAGATTCATCGATATTCAATTAACGAACAAACATAAGCTCTTAAAATTTATTTAGAATTATTCGTTGCGTATGTATTTCGTATGTATACATGTGTCAAGTTGTTGTGTTGATATTTTACTAACAATGTATAATTACCAATACCTTGTTAACGAACAGAAAAAAAAACAATTATAATAATCGGGGAACATTGTTTCTCTTGTGATTATTTATTATTAATTAATGGATCTTAAGATTAATTTGCCAATTATTATGATCGATTACGTTCGAGCAATCAACGTGTAGTAGTTGTATAAATGTTTTACAAATGTTTTATTGTTGTTTCTTTATATTTTTAGTGCATCAATGAGTAATTTACTTCTTCCACATACTCCTCGAAATGTAATATTTGTTATTTCCACTTCTTCCACATACTCCTCGAAATGTAATATTTGTTATTTCCATTTCTTAAACCATTTCTAAAAATCCTAATTGTAAGTGAAAGCTATACAAGTCTCAAAACTATTTACATAGTTAGAAAAGTTTTGAAAAATATTTACATCAGCAGTAGCACTTATACTTTTGATAATAAAATATTTGTAGATATGCAGAATGTTCCACGATAAATTGAAATATTTTTACACATAACAGATGTGCAATTTTTCCGGAGAAAATATTGAATCACTCATTGATGTGCATAGATACGTATATTTTTATTTGTCCATGTTTTTATTTCTAAGATAATATTATCCCTGCTGTCATACACTGTTAATTCTAAGTCTGTAGGTCAGTCACGATCGAAAGTTACCTCGTATGTAATTGGATTCAGACGGCAAATGTATTAATGTTATATCTGACTTGTGTGAAACATTATTCAAATTCTGTCTATATTAAGCTGTAATTGCGATTAGTCGCTTGATAATTGCCGTGGGAATGCTCATGGATCTAGTCTCGTGATCGATTTTTTATGCATTCAACAAAACAAACAATTAAAATGATGTTTACAATATTTATACTACTTCAAATATTGCGATATAACAGTACTTAACGACAGGAATATTTAAAATAACTACATTAAAAAATATATTTCAATATTATAATATTGGAAGTATTACAATACTCGCTGTATATAAATATTAAAAATTTATCTATTCATAAAAAGGTAGGAATTCCTTACAAATTATTTAATATATTATTACTTGTGACAATTTGCATATGTTACATTACTGTAATTTGTATTTTGTATTAAGGTAAATAATGCGTCGAATGAATGAATTACATTCAAATAAATAATCAATTTATAATGAATTAGTCACATTTATATAAATCAACGGAAAATTACTTGCGAACGAATCAGTAGAACAGCTTATAAATCATCACATTTCAATAATTCTTACAGTAATGTTTAACTGATTGTAATAGTATTAAAAATGGATGATGAATGATTTAAATGAGATCCATGAGCCTCGACGGAAAATTGTAAGGATGTGTGGGTGTGCTCTCGTTTAAAAGCAACTCGAAATTGTAAATCTTCGCGAAACTCATAGCTGTATATTCACCATAATTATATTAATACTTACCAAAGTGTGGATGCCAACTCGACTCGTTGGAATATCTCCGAAATGACAGCAAACATTGAAAAAGGTTTCTACGCAAGATGTTTGATGTGAACAAGGGGAATAATGTGGTAGAAATATTTTTTTATTGCTGAAGTAGTGGAGGAGATTTCAAAGTCAAGTCAGTAAGTCCTTTCAATGGAACACTATATTTTTTTATTCGTAAAATGTAAGTGGATTTTGCGAGAAATTTAACGAGATTGAATGATACTTCATTTCAGAGAAAGTTAGCCTTTCATCATGATATCTCTCTTCATGTCAAACAACTTTTGTGCAAATATTTTTTCCATAATTTCAGTCCATTCTCTGAAATGTTCCAGCGAGTCGAGTTGGCACGGACATACTTCTATGTGTATATGTATGTATGTACGTATACACTGCCGGTCAAAACTATGAGACCAGGATCTAAGCTTAACGAAATGAGGTCACATTATGTTATAATAATCAAACTGCCGGTGATTATGCATTTACAAAGAAACGATAAAAACATTTTCATTTTTTAGTTGAAATGAAGAATTTTTTTCAATTCTTTCCGCTCTCACACAAAGTAGACATTTCCGCGAATTAAAAATGTACATATAATAAAGTTATTGCCTTTTTCTGTACTCCATAAATGCATAACAATTCACAGTTTTATTATTGTATAATAATCGAGGAACAAGGAACGACATCTTCCTTCTTCGCTAATGGCGACCTGAGGTCCCACAGGCATAGCTTGAAGCGCGAGATAGGGACGCGAAGATCTTCGGGAAACAAGAATACCTGCGAAACCGACCAATCGAGTGGTAATGATGTTTATGCGTGAAGAATGGAATACCGTAAAAAAGAAATGTGAACGATGTTCAAGATTCTAGTTAGATATTCAAAATTTATTTACAATATATTTTGAGAACTACTAAGCTAGAAGTGTCTGAACGCGTAGATAGAGGACAATATTAACGATCGTGTCATACTTTACTCTAATTGAAAGTAATGAAATATACAAGTACACACACCAGAGAACACAACATACACGTACACCACTTTATGTGAATTAGTGCATATTTTTAATAAATGGATCACGAAAGAGAGTCCTCGTCGTCGTGTAATCATTATGTCAATCCTAAATCCTTCCCTACTGATCAATTATCAGAGACAAACACAAAAGGTACGTATAAAAGATATAACAAATTGAATGGTTAATAATTTTTTATTTAGTGTACATGTAAAGTACAAACATTGTACGTATGAATCTATAATGAACAAATAAAGACAATGTAATTACAAAACGAATCTGTGTAATTAATTCTTAAACCACCAATTTTTCCCGAACGTCCGACTTTTTGTTGAGATATACTCCTGATTATATTGCAGCACGAATTTTCGCCAATTTTCGACCGCGTGGCTTGACGTTGAGTTATACTACTGAATTTCGTGCCACCTCCTTCGATATCATGTGCTCCCAATACTTTCTCACTTTTTTGAGATGTTCGAAAATTTTCGCCAATTTCCGAAAGTCTAGTTTGACGTTGACTCGTACTACTGAATTTCGTGCGACCTCCTTCGATATCATGTTCTCCTAATACAAAACTCTATTTTCGAAAATTTTCGCCAATTCTTGACCGTCTGACTTATCGGTGACTTGTACTACTGCATTTCGTGCCACCTCCTTCGATATCATGTTCTCCTAAGACAAAACTCTATTTTCGAGATTTTCGAACATTTGCGCCAATTTTCAACCGTCTGACTTATCGTTGAATCCTACTACTGAAATTCGTGCAACCTCCTTCGAGATCATGTTCTCCTAATACAAAACTCTATTTTCGAAAATTTTCGCCAATTTTCGACCGTCTGACTTGTCGTTGAGTTCCACTACTGAATTTCGTGCCACCTCCTTCGATATCATGTGCTCCTAATACTTTCTCACTTCTTTGAGATTTTCGAAAATTTTCGCCAATTCTTGACCGTCTGACTTATCGGTGACTTGTACTACTGCATTTCGTGCCACCTCCTTTGATATCATGTTCTCCTAATACAAAACTCTATTTTCGAGACTTTCGAACATTTTCGCCAATTTTCAACCGTCTGACTTATCGTTGACTCCTACTACTGAAATTCGTGCAACCTCCTTCGAGATCATGTTCTCCTAATACAAAACTCTATTTTCGAAAATTTTCGCCAATTTTTGACCGTCTGACTTGTCGTTGAGTTCCACTACTGAATTTCGTGCCACCTACTTCGATATCATGTGCTCCTAATACTTTCTCACTTTATTGAGATTTTCGAAAATTTTACTACTGAAATTCGTGCAACCTCCTTCGAGATCATGTTCTCCTAATACAAAAGTAAATTTTCGAGGAAATTTTTCGGAAACCTCGAATATTGAAAAAGTATTCGGAGAACATGATATCGAAGGAGGTGGCACGAAATACAGTAGTACGAGTCAACGATAAGTCAGACGGTCGAAAATTGGCGAAAAGATTCGAAAATCTAGAAAATTGAAAAAGTATTAGGAGAACATGATATCGAAGGAGGTGGCACGAAATTCAGTAGTACAAGTCACCGATAAGTCAGACTGTCAAGAATTGGCGAAAATTTTCGAAAATGTCGAAAATAGAGTTTTGTATTAGGAGAACATGATATCGAAGGAGGTGGCACGGAATTCAGTAGTGCAACTCAACGACAAGTCAGACGTCGAAAATTGATGAAAATTTTTCGAAAATCTCGAAAATTGAGTTTTGTATTAGGAGAACATGATATCAAAGAAGGTCGCACGAAATTCAGTAGTATAACTCAGCGACAAGTCCGGCGGTCTAAAATTTGCGAAAATCCAGTAGTACTACTCAACGATAAGCCGGACAGTCGTAAAATTTTTGAGAATCTAGTAATGCATCTCAATGCTATGATATTCGCCTAATATAAAAATCGAATGTGGAGGATTTGGAAAATTTTTGGGTGTTCAAAGGGTTTGGACCAATGGTTATAATTAGACTGCGGAACTTTATGCAAAATAACAAAATAAAAGTTGTTTGCATCAACTGTAACAAACAAGGGCCTAGTAAAACCTTCTTTCATTCTTTAATAACGTTCATAAGCTGCAACTAATACATTGATGTCCCTAAATTTTTTTAATCCGTTCCCTCTTTTAAAGTGCAACTACCCATTTTTGTCATAAATACATAAAATCCGCAGTCTAGTTATAATAATCAGACAACGAGGCCAAATGTTTACAAGATCACATTATTTCATTTTATTGTACGCATATACTCAAATATGCATCAATATCTAGGTACATTATCGTTTACGTCTAATTTATTCGCATCACAGCTACATGTGCAATGCATTATAAAAAAAAAATGGTCGCTAATCATGATAATGATGTCTATGTCACTGCACCTAAGTCTACGCCATTTACATTGCTACAGTTGAATCTGTCAGTATCGAGCTAAATATTTTTCATTATGCCAGCAATCAAGCCTACAAATCCCAAAATATATCTCAATATGAAATCAATGCAACAAAAAATTCGTTCTCTTCATTTTAAAATGATTTCAATAAATTTTATACACGAAGTTAAAATTATTTCAGTGAAATACGTACGTAAGTCTTTTTTCGATTGACAGTAACATGAAAATGTAAAATTAATTTACCTTAGTAAATATACCTTACTATAATTTTAATTTAGTAACAATATAATTACTATCATTTCTAAACATTTTTCTCAAATTAATCTTACATTTTCAAAACACTTTTACATAGCGCTTAATTAATTTGCATTGCGGTACACAAATCGGCAATAACATTTCTTCAGCATTGCGAACGATCATTATTAATGGCGTGGCTCACCATGTTACTGCACGCAGTGTACACATATTGAACGTCGCGGGATACAGCAGTGCGATAGTAACAATTTTACAACGCTATTACAGTTTACCATACATGTGTCAATCATTTAGCTTATTATACAACATATATGCACACAATTTATTACAACATTGGCTTCTGCTAATACGACGTTTTCCTGTAACATGGTCGTCGAATGCTGCATTCCTCGATCTCGCAGTTTGACAGTTAGGCATCGCTATCACGCTTCATGACAGCTTAAATGACAGCTCTCAAATTTACAATGATTATTATCCATAATTTGACATCTCACAGAAAAATTTCCGATATGTGTAACCTGTTTCTAAATCAGTCCGCAAGTTGTTTATCTACAAATTGTTGATATACTGTTGACAGAATTGTTAATATACAACAGGTCCCATCTAACTTGAGCACCTCAAGATCTCGATTATTATTGATAACAAAAGAATTATTATCAATAATAAGTGAGATTTTCGAAAAAATACCTCAAATAAATTATAGTCGTAATAGATATCCACCAAACTCCTGCATTACATGTATGAAATAATATTTTCTTAAGCCACTAAATATTCATATTTACTATTAAATATTTTTTACTATTCTGGAGTGGCGTGGACAGCTATTATGACTACGAGTTAATTTCAGTTTCTTTTTCGAAAAACAGGCTGGAAGCAATTTTTTAGGAAAAGGCGAAATTTTGGAGTCATTTTCAATAAGGATTCTTTGAAAAAATTAGGCCTTCCTCGTTCGGAAACAATTTTGCCATCCGCCCAAACTATTCTCTTTCGGTAATCTGTATATATTCAAAAAACCAACAATTTAAAAATAAGAGAATAAATTTGAGTTCAGTTTTACATTAAAAATTTTGTTTACAAAGAAATTGTATTACAATTCACATAATTTCCTACAACAAAGACAATTAAATAAATCTCTGCTAAGGATCTACAGCTTAGGAAACGCATAAACAATCTTTCCTCAGTCGGTAGAACGAAAAGCTATCATATCGATACATTCAGAAATTGAATTTTCGTCTTACAATATTTATAGAATTTTTTCTAACAAAAATGATAATATTTTGTTTTCATGCAGATAGACCCTAACTCTTACGATTGACACCAGTAATTCGCTAAATACAGCAATCGTTCGCTATTTTCAGATCTGATATTGTACACGTATATTCTAGCAGTAGATGCATATACATATATGTATATATGTGTATATTATATATTATATATTTGTTATTGCGTTCGTGATAAAATTATATTATTCGGTTATTTTACTGGAGGGTTGCCGGAATTTCAGATTGTCGAGCGAGAGCACGCATATTGACTAGAACTTTGACCGCAACAGAACGATTTTTGACGGAAAAGAATGTTTCAAGTACAGTGGGTCTTTGTTTATTATAGAAACTTTCAGGAAAAATAGAGATTTTAATCACTTTGATAGTAGACTGCGGATTTAGATCGACAATTGAACAATTCTTTTAAGTTTAATCAAGTAAAATCTGATATTGTCAACATTTATATTTGTATATTTAATGGGCTCTTCAATCTTTAATATTAAATGTGCATATTAAATATACACTTCAATATTAAAACTGCACATTGGATATGCACTTCAATCTTCAATGTTAGATTATCAAATATGCAATCGAATTTTTAATACTAAGAATGATTATGAAATATGGACTTTAATTTTGCATTTAAATATGCACTTTAATATAAAGGTCACATATTAAATAATCTTTTCAGTGATAAATATGAATATTAAATATGCATTTCAATGTTAAATTTACATATTAGATACACATTTCGACGTCAAAATTGAATGCGAAATGTGCACTTCAATATCAACTGTGAACTTCACTATTCAATTTGCATATTCAGTACTAAATTTCAATATGAAATTTCACTCTCTAAATAAAAATAAAAGCATAATAATCCGCAGTCTAATTGTGAATGGGACACAATTCGCAATTGACAGTAAAGTAAATGTTTTTTTCGTTAGAAGCATTGTTAAAAATTGCTGCATAAATTTTAATTGTTTGTAAAATTCCAAACACCTCATGACAAAAACTGCGAATTGGGAGAATAAATCCAGATTATTATTAATATCAACATAAGCTGACGAATAAAATCGCTGTCAACTGCAAACATGTTTGTCCACAGTTCGTTGACCCTTTCTTGAGTCGTTTTTATAAAGTCGTCCTAAAATTCGTCATACCTACAGTACATTGAATTGTTCATGAGGATAATTGTCCATATATATATATGTCTTACAAAAAAATGTATATAAAATAGAGTATCTGACGCAAATGATATCGGAGATACTATCGGTGCACGTATCGTTTAACACTAAAACCACCGCAGCTTTTCAAATGGCTGATTTAACCACTTTTATTTCATAATTCTCAAAATTATAGGGAAACGTCAATTGAAAATGATTGAATTTTATATAAATACATATTACAATAAAACAAAATAAATAACAAATTCAATCTTGCCAGTCGTTCCAGATGTTTTATTGTTCGGCAGCTTTAGTGTTAATATTTTATCAATTGCGATGTTTTATGACGATAAGTGTTCTCAAAAGAATAAATAAAACGTTACTAATATTAGGGGAAACTTATCAATATTTTATTTTAGATCCTGGGGAATAATTTTGTATCTAAGGACGTACATACAGGGTGTCCCAAAAATGTATTTCCTTGAAAATGATGATTCCTAAGGTCATTTGAAATAACTTTCTCCTTTACGATAATGTTCTCCCAGGCTTCGTTCTAATGAAATATATTTTGTTCTAATATTCAAACAAATTCTTTTGGCCTTGTTCTAATAAAAAGAGAAAAATGTTCAGTTTTCTTTTTGTAAATTCAACGAACTCTTAAATTGCACCGAATATTATAGAAACAACAAATATTAGAAGCTATATTTATCGTTAGGTGTAGACTGCGGATCTTTATGCAATTATAGCTTCCGAAAATTTTCAAAAAATGCTAGGATATAAAATACGACAGAATTTAATACGATTTTAATTTATTTCAGCTCTGAAAAGGCTACTACCAGGGAAACTAAGGTTCTATTTGATTTGAGTTTCTTAATATTTGTCTACAAAAATTGCAAATTGCAGAAACATCCGCAGTCTAGTTAGGTGTTGGGCGATACGTACTTGATAAGTTTCCCCTGATGAAGGAAATAGTAGAGTTAATCGAGTAATTATCTCGGAAATTGTTACATGAATATAGAGATGCACGTGGATATAGTATTGCACAAGTGAGCAATACTTTTTGTGACGAATCAAGAATCGATTCGCCGCATGACTCTCGTGCTTCTTTTTTCTATCGAGGTCGAGTTGCATATCTGGAGCGGGTTGCGTCTTCTTTTTGTCGAAAACAGGCAAAGTGCTGCAAGAAAAGTTGAATTCCATCATGTGTTCTAACTCCCCACCTCATTTTCGTCGGAAATTCTAGGACGCAACAGTTAAATGCATATTCTCTCTTGTTCGAATCTGATGTTCGAGACACAAAATATAGATTAAAATCCATTTGAACATTTCGACATTGTACCAACATTTTTTTTCCTATTCTTACTAAAGAACATAAAACTTCTCATTTTCTCTTTGAAGTTAATTTTCGATACATTACATATTTCAGTAATGTTACTTAAACAAATAGAGATAACATAAACAATAACACAAACAAAATACATAAACAATATATTAATAATAATTTATGGAAAATATATATAAATAATAATTGATGAAAAATATATATAAATACTGCTGAAAAATATATCTAAACAATAACTGATAGAAAAATATATAAAATAAACAATAATTGATGAAAAATCACTCAAAGAATCATAAATAATTGATGAAAAATATATTATAAATAAACTTGGAGAACTATTTTCAAAGATTCCATATAAACAACGAGCAATAAAACAATACTGTTATAAAAATGATCTCTTACATGAGATTCACCCTCTCACACGTTTACTTCGTCGTTGATTCGAAGTTGAAAGGAAGAAAGCTCGAGCCACGTGACGAGATTAAATCTTCTTTCCATTACGAAGCACAAAAGGACAGTAACCCGCTTCAATTACGTAACTTCTGCCACGTGCGTATTGTTTTGAGGTAGAAAGAATGAAATCCATCGAGGGACACGTCAACGGTTGGGAAATGGCGAGCACTTGGCGAGATCTTGGTTTTAATTACTGCTTGATCGTTGAAGGAAAATTTTTTCCGATTCGTTCCCAATTCTTATAGCTCGTTATGGTTTACCTTGTTTAATGGCTCTGCTTCATTGGTAGGCATTAATGAAGAACGACGATCTTCTCGGAAAGAAGTACTGAGTGCTGGATACTTACCTCCCTCCGTAATTAATCGTCTAATTACCAGCTAGGTCCCATGCATGCCTACTAAGTGTGTGTATAGTGTATGTCAGGCCTGGGCAACTTGTGGCTCGCAAGTCGCTGGCGACCAGTGTCGCCAGATTGAGCTCGAAACGGAGCTCCCGTACTCCCCTACCTTCCCCTTCCACTACCCTATTCCAGCAGTGCGCACACTCCACAACGCCCCCACTAAGACCGTAGACTGGTCGCGCAGTCGCGCAACTGCTCTGGTCATCAGAGAGGGGGTACACATTTTTGCGTGACTCCCCTCATCTGGGCACACTGCTCGGAACACTCGTCCGTGTGTGCCGAAGTCGGACGCCGCGCCGGACGAAAACGGATCCACTGTAGCAGTGTCGCCAGAAGATGCCCGAATGGACATCTCTTCCCTCTCCTCCTTTCCCCCTTCCACTATCCCATTCCAGCACCATGCGCACACTCCAACGTCCCCCACTAAGGCCGTAGTCCACGGTGTCCGTGCCGTAGACTGGTCTGATCATCAGAGAGGGGGTATCCGTATTCCCCTCGATTTTCTCGATCTGGCGACACTGCACTGTAGCCGTACCCTTAGTGGGGGATGTTGAAGTATGCTCATGGTGCTGGAATGGGATAGTGGAAGGAGAAAAGGAAGAGAGGGAAAAGGGAGAGCTGCACCGTTTCAGCTATGGCATATTGCCCTTACCGTTCTTTGCTTCGCGTGACTGCGCGTGATTCCCCAACCCCCTCCCTCCATTCCACACGAGTCTGGTGGGGAGGATCCAGGAGTAGAGAAAGGAGTCAGAATGCTTCTAATTAATTATAAAAAATCAGGTCGTTTGGTACAATTATAGAAAAGTTATTAGTTTTTAAAAGGTGTACTTTATACACCCACTGTATTATACCTTTATACGCACATGTATATAACTTAAAATGCATTTTAAAATATATTTCGAAATCAATTATATGTGTATTCTAAAATGTATTTTAGAATAGTGTAAAATAAAGGATATTTTTTTCACATCCGCTGAGATATATTTTCATATCGATATGTATATACTATTTACGAATTAATATTTGTGAAACTTGCTATAAAATCAATAGTACATATTTTACAACACATTTCAAAATAATAAGAATTTTGTTGTAATTCACGATCCACGTGCGAGCACTATGAACAATATAGCAGAAGCTAATGCTAGTGTCAATTATTATACGTCGTGTGATACACATCTGTACACGCTAGATGAAGAGTGATCGTTAATTAATAAGACTTGAGATTCACGGCGGCCTTATATTAAAGATAACGAAACGAGTAGGATGACTATCGCCATTGGCAGTGAAATTTTCAAAATATACAATTGACTCCGGGAAAAAGAAGTTTTTCTTTGCTTCAATAGGAAATTTCGAACCCGGAACCCACCTGATAGCGACCATATCACATAAAAAGCAAACTAAAATCTCATTAACCTTTAATTTTAAATTAGGGACAGAATTTCATATATTTAAAATCAATATCCCAAAAATCACAGCATGAAAAAAAAGATTTTGGGAAAGGTTCGTTTATTGACCAGCGATTGTATCGAAAGCTCAATTAGCAGTATTAAGGCTTACTCTCATTAAAAATACCGTCGCGACGCCATTTCGCGATCGGAGTCAGTGTTTTCAAAAATATATGTTTAAAAAGCATGCTCAGTCAAGATGGCATTATTTAAACATTATAAAATTGTTTAAAATGTACGAAAATTCCATACTTTCTTACGAAAGAAATATTATAATAACCGGTGTTTCGTATGTACACGCAAGTAAAGTTAAGAAAAATGCAATGAACCTGCTCTGGGCAACAATGGCGATTTAACTATCAGCACGGAGAAATCGAAGACATTTTTTTTTTAAATTACATTTCTCAAATACCAAATATTGTAGAGGGAAACAATTTCTAGATTCGTGTTCAACATATACAAATTGACAAGAGTTATATATTCGTTATTTCAACAAAATGGTAAAAGTTTTTTACAGCATTTAACCATAATTTATTATTTTAAAATCCAATTTCCGAATTTGATAATCTTGTGGACTGAAAATCGATCTTTGCAACATAAATATATTTAAACTTTATTTTCTGAAGGACCTACCTTTTTGTAAAGTTAAATTTTCCATAAAAATCCCTGATTTGCAACTACACCGCCATTGTCACTGCATTTGTACGCAAGTTATGAACAACTAAACAAACGTCCGTGCACTTCTTTTACGTGTTGCTGTAATTGACTTGTGCTGGATGCAACGCTAACTCTTCCAGGAGCCGTTTTCCCAATTCAAACACCCGAGAAGTATTTCTCGGAATTGAATACAGCGGGCAACAAAAGTATATGTGTGAAATTATGTCGAAAAGTATTACAAAAAGTCGTTTGAAACGACCATTTTCTAGATGATTTTTCAAATCGGTTGAAATTAAGACACACCCGGTATATGGGGAGTAAGATTTGCATATAGACACCGTAAAAGAGTCAACAAAGAATCTTTAACTTCAGTAATCCCCGCGCTTCCGGTTATATTTGCGACGACGGAAAGGCAGTAACGAAATGAACTTGCAATCCTGGATGAGAATCTTCATCTCTGCTTTTCGTTATTGACACAGTGTCAACCGAAATGTTAGAGAAACATGGAGGAGTGAATACCGTGTGTGCACAGCATAATTAATTGGATGTAATGCCATGAATTCTTCAGACCAGTTCACGATTTTTCTTCGCTTCCTTGAAACTTGGAATTGATCCAATTTACACAGTGCATCCGAATAGTAGCCAAACCGAAACTTTTTCAAACGTACCAGTGTCACGATCCCTCACCGATTGATCTAGTTAGTATGAACCCTTTTCTACCTCCTATATTAGCTTTACCCATTAGTCCTTGTCCTTCTTGATAACTAGACAGCGGATTTGATGCATTTATAACAAAAATGAGTAGGTGTAATTCGACACAGCGAAAAAATTAGAAGAATTTCAAAACACTGTTATATTATTTTCGACCTGTTAAACATATTAAGAAAGAAATTAAAATTCTATTTCACCCCAGTTGCCTGCAAATCAGGTAGAAAAATTTTATTTCGCATAAAGATCCGCTGTCTATTGATAACATAGATAATCTGTATTTTTAGATTTTTCACAACCAGGATTCTCAACTTAAAGACAAAGGGTGTTCTGGTATTAGATAGTACCAGGTTCTTCCCAAAAAATTTTGCGTGTGCTTAAACGGGGAAAATTAGGCCAAAAATGATGTTTCGATTTTACCCCGTGACTATGCTTCCAATCCAGATATAGAGTGGTTCCGTGCAGTATCTTCACGAATTGATGCACAGGAGGGCCAATACAGTCCAGACCAGGGTTGCCATATTTTTCTCTCGTCACGCCACGCACCGTAGCTCGTCTTTGCACTCTTCCCACTAACGCTGGCGACAGTGGCGACACGCTGGCGTACGGTCGCGTCAGCGACTAGTGGGAAGAGAGGGAGACTCCCGCCAGCGTGTCGCCACTGTCGCCAGCGTTAGTGGGAAGAGTGCAAAGACGAGCTACGGTCCGTGGCTTGGCGAGAGGCGGAAGGGTAAGGGGCCTGGCGAGAGAAAGATATGGCAACCCTGGTCCAGACACGGTGAGAAATATTTTTCTAGACTTGAAATTAAACGTGTAACAGTATTTATTTATTCCATGTGGCCAGATTAAAAGTGGATTTATTAGTTTAACTTTAATAGGTGAGTGCAAGGATACCTGTAGGCACAGAGGCTGCTTTTTCAGATTGTTTTGGCCCCACTGTGCGACGGTTCGATTCGACTTCGGGTGGCTTTCAACCCACATCGATAATGTTACAACTTACTTTTCACTTATCAACAAATCGCGTTGACCCTCTTCCCCCCTCTCCAGAAAAGCAGGTGTCGCGGTGAACTCTGGTCTCCCTTTCCCCTAAATCTATTCGCTGGCCCGACGCGGTGCGTGCTTCCCCGCATCGGTAGCAAATACCCATACATATGTATACATTATATACACCGTTGAATGCGACCTAAAATTCTATGAACGCGACCTATCCTCTATATACACAAAGCGCACAATACTGTGTATCGCGTCGTTTCACTACTTTTATTGTCCAGTTTCACCATCAACATGGCACAATGCATGAATTTCAAAATTATCTATGGAAGGCCTTCTCCGTCCCCGAGTGTCTTCCCATTATCCCCTTTACGTCATATGAAAGTCTCCTTTTAGTAACCTCGTAAAGGTCTTCTTGAACTGCTGATTAGCCAACGCGTAACAAAAGGGGTTCATAGGGCTGTTGGCGTAGCAGAGAAAGTACGAGAACATGAACAGATGTCCGTTGGTGCATGGTGGATCGGAACAGAAGCCCTCCACCAGCGCTATGATATGATAAGGCGTCCAACATACAACGAAAGCTCCTAAGATAAACGAAATGGTCCTGAATGCCTTTCCAGCTCTATTCTCGGTCCTGGACTTCTGCCTGCCCATCATGGGGTCCCTCCTCTGTGTCTTACTCTTCAACCTCTTCCCAAAAGTCTTCACGAAGTCTCTCCTAGAGCTACCGTCTCTGCTTTCCCTCTTTCTGTGCTTTTTAGTGTCCTCGTTCCCAGTCGTTCCAGAGATGGTAGGCACCATGCTGCCGCTGGAAGACGAGTTCTGAGGATTGCCAGCCTTGCTGGCCTCGGAGAACTGACTCATCACCATGCTGAAGGATTCCGGAGCACTGACGACCGTCGTGACAGGCTGTTGTTTGGCGTCCTGCACCTTCACGGTGACCTCCGTCTGCACTTTGCTGACTGGAGAGGTCTGCGACGCCACGTTCGTCTTCTGCGTGATGAAGACTCTAGGAGGATGAGTTTGACTAGAAGCATTGGACATAGGAGGCTGATTATTTTTGCTCTGCGTGCCGATAGATTGCGCTTGCGTCGCCCTGATTAGCGCCGTCTGCAGCAGCGTGGTGTTCGGCACGATTGCCACGTTGCCAAGTATCGGCGATGACGGTGCGGTGGACAGCGGATGCGCCAGGCTGCAGGAGAAGGAAGACGGCGGGCTCTCGCAGGAGGGGCTGGGTAGGATCACCGAGCTCTCGTCCATGAATCTTAAATCGGCGCTATCGAGTCCGGTAAGAATATCATAGGTCCTCTGAGTCCCCACTAGAGATTTAGGTCTGCCGGATGACGACGAGGTTAGAGGACTATCTGAGATCGGAGGGCTGCTCTGGAACTGCGTAGGCGGGGGAATGATATTTTGTTGGCTGCCGCTGATGGACCTGGCAGGCTGCGTGGGTGGCGAGGTTTCGGCAGAGGCTACAGCCTGTTTGCTAGCTACTTCTTCGTTGGAATTCAATGACTGTTCTGGTGTTAGGGTGTGGCTGCTGGACCTGTCGGGGTTGTCGGTGTCCAGGAGGCTGGTCTCCTGGATCCTGGGCAGTGCTTGCGCCCTCTGCATGTCGCAGCTGGGACTGGTAGGTAGTGTTTTCGCTGGGACGATGCCGTTCAGACAGCTGTTGGCGACGAAGACCTGTAACGCACCCGATTGCGCCACCAGATCCGCTACCGACGAGCGTTTCCTGATGTGAGTTTGCTGCTGAGACTGGCCGCAGGTGCTCTCGTCGTCGGAGTCCACCATGGGGCTGCTGGAGGGCTCGGACCTCTCAGTCTCGGTGGGCAAAGTGCTTGGTTGCTTGCCCGCGGAGTCACTGTGACCCGTAGAGGTCTTCGAGGACGTCTTCTGACCTGACCCATCACCCTCCGCGCCATCCTCGGCCGCGGTGATCACTTTCTGTTTGTCCTGGCTCAGCAGCGTGCTCTGGGTCTTCGACATCCCTATGCTGGCCGCCATGCCTGACATAGCGCCGGCGCTCTGCGCCACCACGAACTGCATTTGCCGTTGTTTGATCTCGCTCTTTTTCTGCATGTCGTAAGCTGTCTTGAAGATGCAGCCGTAAAGTATGAAGAGCACTACCAACGTCGTCCAGTAATAACCTATGATCAAAGCGGTGTTGAATACAGGCTCCTTCAAAAATTGCACCGCGCACTGGCCTGGGCTCAGGTCCCTGCGCCCCGTGAAGTGCTCCCACCCGAAGATGCTGATGAAGAATAGCAACGCCGGGATGATCCAGGTGATCGAGACCATCCAGATCACTCGGTTCTTCGTCCGCCAGCTGCGGTAGCGAGCTGCGATTCGTACCGAACAGAAACGGTCAATCGTGATTAGCAGAACCGTATACTGAGAAACCAGGCAGACTGTGTAGTCGACGGACAGCCAGAGGTCGCACAGCAGCGAGCCCAGGTTCCAGTAGCCCATTAGAACGTATACTGTGTAGAACGGCATGGAGACTGTACCTGTGCAACAGAAGAGTATTGGGTTATTTTGTTAGGATAGTTACTTTTTAGATGCATAGTTGATGAGCCTCATTAAGGATTCAATATATCTACGACATGAGGTTTTTAACCTGGTCATCTAGTCTCAGGGAGTGTCAAGAGTTGACATTAATCATCAGTTTGGAGTTCTAGATAATTATATTGGAAATTAAGGATCAAATATGATACAAATGAATGATTTCTACAGGGTGTCCCAAAATTACCTTAGTTTAATGAAATGGGAGGTTCCCGAGATCATTTGAAGCGACATTTTCCTTTGCAAAAATGTTATCCGCGGCTTTGTTTAGGAGTTATTAACGAAATACACGGACCAATCAGAGCGCGACCTAGACGCGAGTTGGCACAGTCGGCCAATAAACAGTTGGCGAGCCGGGCCGACTGTGCCAACTCGCGCCTAGATCGCGCTCTGATTTGTCCGTGTTTTTCGTTAATAACTCCTAAACAAAGCCGCGGATAACATTTTTGCAAAGGAAAATGTCGCTTCAAATGATCTCGGGAACCTCCCATTTCATTAAACTAAGGTAATTTTGGGACACCCTGTAGATCTACTAATTTGTTCCTTAAACATTTCGTTTTACTGTAACTGCGATGCGGAAATGTTTCCAATTAACTTTTAAATTACATTCCTACGATTAATAATCTTCTATTTTACAAAACGATGAAAAAGAAATTACGAAGTTATAATAATCGATACACTTGCGAAAAATCTCACCAATAAGCACATCGGTGGCTGCTAAGGATGCAATGAAGTAGTTGCTGGGTTGCCTGATAGTCCTATCTACGATAAACGCCAGAAGAACGAGAATGTTACCGCCGACAGTTAACAGTATACATAGTGCGAGGCAGACAGCAATCAGTATCGTTTGCCAGAGTTCGAAGGGTGGTTCAAGAGGTATGAAAGTTTCCGCTGTTGAATACACAGATATCTTGTCAGTAAATCGTCATGAAAACGTCGCCTCGTTTTCAACATTTCTTTTTCTTTTTTTCACGTGCCAGTAAGAACATCGATTTTCTTTCAACATTAATGTCTTTCAAATAAGTTCAGCGTAAAAATACCAGCCCTGACAAAAAGGTCTTCCGATTAATTTCTTTGCTTAAAGGTGAAGTAACCGGGATAATAATTATTATCACGTGAGTCAAATAAAAAATTAAATTATTTGAGAACTGCACAAATTAAAACAACACTTGAATTTCATACTTGATAGTGTTAAACATTTTAATTAGCAAAAAAATTAATTTTTATATGTGGACACGAAATTCCAAAGAATGTTCTAGTCGAGTCACGTGGTAATAATTATTGTCCCACTTACTTTACAAATTTTGCACTCGGAAAACTGCGAAAATTTGTTTTGGTATCTAACATTTACGAAATTTAGTTAAGTCCTACGCAATGTAAAAACTCATCTTTCAATTTTTCTTTCATTAGATAAATTCGTTCGATTTTATATTTTATAGTACACATGTGTACAACTTTTAGTATTCTACGATGCTATTCAAGGGGGAATTCAACAGAATTACCGGTCGATAAAGCTGTTGTGGTGCCAGCTATCGAGCAACAGTTGGTATTATTTGTCGGGAACAGGTCTGACAGAACTTCCACATATTCGCCACTGCTCCAGCGCGGATCATCCGGGTCTGGCCATGTTCCATTAAACTGGGTGCATTCCGTTAATACCTGGTTGGACATACGACAAAGACGTTCTCGTTCCCTCTCTCGTTTCCTGCGAACATAACAATTCACATCATTTTTCACTTGCATTCTTCCGCACGAACAAACGATACATATTAACTTTTCATCATCACTTCGGTTTTAGTTAAGAAGAGATTTCTCCTTATCCAAATGAGGATTTTGAAAAACATTTCTCCAATTTTTGTTAATTTAAAAGAATTGAAGTTGCTATTTTTCGACGATACCATGCATTTCGTTGACCATATTCAATGTTAGAATTTGAAAATATTTTTTATTATCTAACTCCATTATATTTTTGGTAGAAAACTATTTTGTTCAAATATCTTATGAATTTGTGAGAAAAATGGGTAAGTACAATTTAAAGCATTGGACACATTACAAACGGTGTATTGGTTTTTAAGACATTTATATTCCACTCCAGTTGTCTTTCAATTAATGCAAATTGTTTTTATTTTGCATAAAGATCCGCAGTCTGCTTATACATATCTACATATATATGTATACATAGTAAATGAAGGCAAGCTGGTACATTTTGTTCAATGTTATGTCCAAGGTCTCCCTTTCGAACATATTGATAAATGGTGCCGACAATTACAATTTAAAGCTCCGAAAATTGAGCAATAACAGGGAAAAAATAGAAGGGGCTTGGGGGAAATTAAGCCCCATCGGGATTATGGGGTGCAGTGGATAAAAGATAGAAATAATAAAGTAGAGTACTTGAGAAAATATGGACTCGCGATACGTAACAAATGTGTCGTACATGATGCACGGCAGCGTACCTTTAAATTCATTAAGAAGAAACGTGATACAATGTACTGCACGAATGCCATGAATAATACACTTTTCATTCTGCAGGACATCGGTGACTCACGTGGCTTATCGATTTCCTATCAATCGCTATAGAATATTGTTCAGACTCTTTTGTAATCCATGTGAAAGGAGAAGAAACAGAAAAACAGACCAGAAAATGTGAAAAAAAAGGGTCGCATCGCGACGATATTAAAACTTCCGTTTAACCCGTTCATAGAAACTCGCCCCCATTTTCTGTTTCTAGATACAGTAGAATGCTTTTGTTGCATCATGCTCACTGTTGCAAAAATGAAATCGACTTTTCCAATGTTAAGACTCTTAACTTAAGGGGACATTATACTTTCTCGGTCGAAAATTTGAATGATTTTTGTGGGACTGATAAAGTAATGAAAACACATTTTTTGAGTGCGTAATTTTTTGACATATATCTCACAAGTCTTCAAATTCGAGAAAAAATTTTTATATACAATTTTGTAAATGATTTTTTATAGGGGTTATTTTGCAGCCTCATGGAAGTCGTTTTAAAAATTTTGGTCTGCTGGCGTGCACGATTGCAGCTCACTGCAGCGTTTGAAAAAAGAAAAGAAATCATCTTTCGAAAAAGTATGACTATGACTCCAGTATAGACTAGATTATTTTGTTCGAGCAAAAATTCACAAAATGCTAGACCTCCAAAGTTAGTGGCCTAAAAAATAGCATTTTCTTCGTTAAAAAAGACGGTAAAAATTGAGGAAAAAATTAACCAATCTTATTTATTCTGGTCTATACTGGGGCTATTGTTGTGTAGAAGAATATATTAAAATTTCATTGTCAGACCGATCGGTTAAATGGTTTTCAAGTTATCATGCACGCCGATCACAGAAATGTTGTTTTGAGAAAAACGCGTTTAAAGTTTTAACAAATGAATTTTCACATATAAAATCTGCTTACGTTCAATCAGCTATGCTTGCTATAATCGTCTGTAACTTCGAAAGTATCTAGAAGTTTCCTCTGAAATTGTCAGAGAATATTATTGAAATATGATACTTACTAAAAAGTCGATTTCTCCGATCCGAGAAAGTGGAATGTCCCCTTAAGAGCAACTCGCAAATCTTAATTGCATTCTTTCACGAAGCATGCACTCTTATAGCATAGTTATACCGGGTGATTCAGCTAACCGTGCCACCTAAATTACATGTAAACTATGTGATATATGAAAAAATGTTTGAAACCAAGTACAACATTTTCGGGACACCCTGTATAGAGAACGTCTTACACAATTCTATCTAGCACATTAATACTGTGAAGTAGGATAGTAGTAATTTGCAGAGACCAAAAATAACAGTTATTCTAAAATTTTCTGCGATAAAAATCGTTAATAAAAAGTTAATTATTATTGAAATTTAAGATAATGTACAAAAAAAATATAAATAAAAAATTCGAAGAATGAAATGATTTAAAAATATCGATTTTTATACTTTCTGGTTACAAATAACAGTTATTAGTGTTCAAAAAATTGGATCCTCCTCGATAATTGTTATCGATGAAGAAAAACTGTTTCGATTGCTCAAAGCAGTTATCAATAAGAGAAGTTCTTTTCGGTCGCTCATAACAGTTATCGATGAGAGAAGTTCATTTTGATCACTCGTAACAGTTATCAATGAATTTTCTCGTCAATAATTATTATGAACAAATGAAAGAAATTCGATCATCGATAACTGTTATGAGCGATAGAAATAAATTTCTCTCTTCGATAACTGTTATGAGCGACAGAAATAAATTTCTCTCATTGTTAATTGTTATGAGCGATCCAAATAAATTTCTCTCATTGATAACTGTTATAAGTGAACGAAATGAATTTCTCTCAACGACTACATTTACCAACAAGAGAAGAAGTTTTCGGTTATAATCCTTATTTGTAACCAATACGATTTTAGTCGATGAAATACTTGTTATTCTATGACTTTTTTCATTTTGGTTATAACAGTTATGGTCCCTGCTAATTTGAAAAACATTCAAAATTAAAGTAAAAATATCAATTTTTTGCGAATTTCAATCATTATTCAAGCACGTTTGCTCACAATTGCACAATACCACTGTGTTATAAAAACTCCAGAGTTTTACTATGTGAGTTAGGACATACAAAGTGGAAAATTTCCGTCGTTTAAGAAAATGGAGAAAAATATATTTTGCCGAAACGGGTCGAACAATCGACTTGATGTAGTTTAATGGATGTGCTGCAATGTTTTTGTGAGCAGAGACAAAGGGGATATTAAAGAAAAAAGAAAGGGGGGCGGAAGATAAGGCCCATGCTTCTTCAGTAATATTCGTTAGCGTCAAAGAAAATGTGACACTAGTATTTCCTGATTTTAGCTAGTGACACGTATGCCTCTTGCTCTCTATGAAACATTGCTGCAGTGGCAACACGAGAGGCAAGTCAAAGGCTGAATGCACCCGACGCACAATGAGCTTGAAATAAGCATGAATGGAACCACATCCATTTCCCGCTTGCGCGCTCCCGTCGCGTCGTCGCCGGCAGGGAAGAAACGACGCGACGGCCTGTACCTTAAAGAGGGTGACTCGTTTTTAAATAATTTAGCTGATCCAGTCGATCGTCACTACTACGGGTTAAACGTACCCTTTGTGCAGCACCTTTGTGCTGATCTACAGCCCTCGCGCACAATTAATCGAAATCGTTTGTCGATTGTACCGCGTGTAGAACCCTTTCTTTATTAACACGTTTTTATTAACTCACTTTCTTGTTTGTCTGTTTGTCTGTTCGGTACAAATTTTGCAATTGATTTTAAACTAACTTCCCGATGAGCTAGAGACTTGAAATTGTAAACATATCTCAGATCTTGATGACAATGCAATATTTACTCAATGTTTAAAATCGATTGAAAAATTTCACACACACAAGACCAAAAAGCAGAAAATAATTATTTAAATAAAAAATCATTTTTCATATACCACGTTTTTAAGACGGTATTTAATCGAAAAATTTCTCATTTATTGAATATGCTACAACCTAATTAAAGAAATCGGAACTCACTGTAAAATAATTATTTAAATAAAAAAAATTGAATTTGAAAAAAGTGAATTTTGAATAGCTATGAAAATACTTGTAAGATTTGAAACAAGAAACGTAGGGCGCAAGATAATAGTAAGGAGTGCAGCTGCCGTTGAGAAAACTCACATTACAGTTCATATCATTTGCAGTGCAATCAAATTGTTAGACTTAGGTGAACTATTCATGCATCAATTATCTATTGCACGCGTCCCACATTTTTCGTTTTAAATCTTACAAGTATTTCCATAGCTATTAAAAATTTACAATCACTTTTCAGGACTATCTGTATGGGGTTAGGAAAAATTATTTTATTTTAGTACGTCTTAAAAACGTGGTATATTAAAATTTTCTTTTATTTAAATAATTATTTTACATTACGTTCTCTCAGGTTTCTTTAGTTAGGTTAGGTAAAAATTTTTTGGTCGTAGACGGTTTTCATTTACGAGATTGTCATCTGCGTTTTTGATAAAAAAATAATAAATATTAATCACTCTTCGTATGGAATAATTCTTATTTTCATATCTTGACTCCTGACTTCTTATGTGATTATTTTCACTTTTGATATGCGTTACCATTTAGCAATTTAAATATTATTTTTAATATTCATTTTCGGTGTTTCACACCGAATAATTTCCCTCGTGGTACAAAACAATTTACATTTTCTTGAATTTTTAATCACTGTATGAAGTTTTATTACCGATATTTCAACCCTTCATATAATTTGATATTTCAACCCTTAACGTCAAACTGTCGTTATTTAATAGTTTTTAATTTTTATTGCCACTCTTCTAGATATATTGAATTTTTATTATCTCTCTCTTAAATGCACAATATTGCTATTTAACAATATAAATTTTTTCCAATTCAGATATTACGGAAACTTTCTAATTTTTTTCCGATATTTTAACTCTTTAAAGTATTAAAGTAGTCTGCCAATTGAAATACAGTTTTTAGTTTCTTTTTTGTTCGATATTTGAACAGTTAAAGTGTGGAGGTACAATCTGTATCTACATACTTGTACAAGAGGTACAAGTTTCGAGAGTATTAAGAGGACGCATTCGACTGCAGTTAAGATGGCTCCTTTAAAGTCACCGTATCAGTGAATGAAGTTCGTAACAATGTGAATCTCTGTGGAAACTTCAGACATCTAGGTTAACCAATTTTGCTTTGAGGAATCGTTCCACATTTTTTACCAATTATATTGAAGAAAGCACGTTCAAAGTGAAATATTGTACGAAATCGTCAAAACATCATGACAATAAAAATTGTATTACATTCCTACTGATAAAACAAATGATAGTGCAATAATGTTAAATTGAAATTACGATCGCTGTAGCAGAAATTGCAATAATTCTTCTTATTCACTTAAACCATAAAAAATTATGTGATCTCAGGGAATTTTCAAAAATAAAGTAATTTTTAACTTTTCGATTATATCTGTTAAGCTTCAAACAAATTCACAAAAAAAATTTATGATTTCTGCAAAAAATTGACGAATTTTTTTTACTCATAAAAATTCAATTTCGAATGCATTAGTCGACCTCATTCCCTACAAAAAAAGTACTAGGCCACTTACGACTAAAATTAGGAAGCTATTTAAATTTTATTTGATCAACACAAAATAAAATATCTCGAACCAATGGATTTTTACACCATAAATGCTTTATTACATTTTTTACATTGATTGGTGCATTTAAAAATGTACGATTTAATTTTTTAGAAAACCTTGACCTTCACATGACCTTCGACGTAATCCTCTACGAGAAAGTTTTATGTATACAACAATGTCATAATAAGGTGCAAAAAAGTATTGACGAATTCATTACATCAAAACCGCCATCTTTTTTCCTTCAAGGAATTCGACAGTTGCCTGAAAGATGGACAAAAGTCATCGAAAATATTGGAGACTATTTCGAAGAATAACGGATGTATGATTACATTATAAATAAATACTTTTTAAGAAGGCACCGAATTAATTTCTACACCTAATAACATAATCATCTTGAATACTTCACCTATAAATTAAAAATATTATAAAATTGTATGAAATTGCAGAAAGAAGTCGACTTTTCTTGCTTCGTAAGGTAGGAAAACTGGTTCGAAGGTTTCCCGGTGGTTTCGCGGTTAGTCGATGGATAACAGCGTGTTTTGATTTCGATGAGGACATTAGCAAGTCGATGAGGATCGTTCTAAGATTATTAGAACAGGCCGCTACAACCACGGACAATGAAGCCACGCGAATAAAAGATAGAGAGATGAGATCCATTGTTTCAATGGTCTCGAGGGTAAATACTTGTCCTCGTTATAGCGGGCTTTCTCTTGGAACCGCCGCCGCCTGCGTCATCGTGAAATGATTCGTAAATACCTGACCTCGTTATGGCGACAATACTTTTTTGCGGCTCTGCCGGGCAAGTGAAATGATTCGTGAAGGAGGGCCAACTATCTGTAATTAGCTGTGAGACAGTATGCCACTGATACTGTTCAAATCACGATCGAGTGACAGTGATACGTATAGAGGGTGTCCCAGCTATCTTGACCACCTTGAATATCTTTGTTGTTTTTAAAGATACGTCAAATGTCTGAAGGACAAAGTTGAATGGTAAAATGGGGCTCATACGATAGCAACAAATTTTTGTTTTTATATAATTCTTTTTAGAGATATGAGGTCACCTTCATTTTTTTTTTAATGGAATGAGGTATTTTGTAATACATCAATCGATGCAGCTGGACATTCGTTATAAAAAAGTACTAACCTATGTATGTCGAAAAGTTAGTAGTTCAAGAGATATTTTAGAGTTATTTAAACTGAAATATCTCCTGAACTACTAACTTTTCGACATACATAGGTTAGTACTTTTTTATAACGAATGTCCAGCTGCATCGATTGATGTATTACAAAATACCTCATTCCATTTTAAAAAATGAAGGTGACCTTCATATCTCCAAAAGAAATTAAATAAAAACAAAAATTTTGTTGGTATCATATGAGCCCCATTTTACCATTCAACTATGTCCTGCATACATTTGACGTATCTTTAAAAACAACAAAGATATTCAAGGTGGTCAAGTTAGCTGGGACACCCTGTATACAGTAGCGAACAGAAGTTTAAGACGACTATCTATTCAGTAGATTATCGCATTTAATTAGAGATGCTAAACATCTAATAGTTTCCAACTTCTCCTAAGTGTCGAAGTTCAATAGAGTATCTTCTGACGGAATTCGATATACAGTGACTCTCACAAATGTTCGGACAATCTTAAAAAGCCCATAACTTTTTACAATTGGGCTATACGATTCGAACTTTTTTGGGAAGCTAGAGCAATTAGTTTACTACAGGATGTGAAAAGAAATTTTTTTGAAAATTGCAATTGGTCGAGATTGTATACAAAGTACTAAAAGTTGCGTTTTACAACTTTCTAATGTGGGCCTATATTGAAAATTTGAAAAATACGTTTTGTAGATCTGTGTCAATTATATGCACTGTGAACGTTTCATAGAAATCGGTTGATGCGGAAAAAAGCGACAGGCATTGAAAGATGATGTGAGAATCCTTAGAATTACTGCAGTTGGAGGACGAAAATCGAGAAGAACTGCAATTTTTACCATCTTTAAACGTTTGTAGGTCATTACAACGTCGACCGATTTCGATGAAATTTTCAGAATATGTTTCACTGATACAGATCTACGAAACGTGTTTTCTAAAGTTTCCATATAAGCCCACATAAAAAAGTTAGAAAATACAACTTTCTGTAAAGGCACAAAAGTTGAGAAGAATGTGGAGATTCGCATTCGGTTGAGGAAAATGTATCAGAATGTCGAAACGGAAGGGAACGGTAAGAAGGTTCTAGCGTTTAGGCGAGGGTGCTCGAGGGATCGTCGCAATTTGCGCATCGAAACAAGGGTGAAGCGCCGGTTTTGTCTAATGAGTTGTGATGCCTGCTCATCAAGGTCGTTCAACCGTGGTTCGAGCAGCCACAGACACCCTTGTGAGGGAGGACTCCCGCAACTTTCCATGCCCCTGCGTTTCTACATCCTTCGGCCGTTGCAGAAACGCTCTCGAAAACTATTTCACGACGACGCTACGATAAAACCGAACACACAGCGAATCAATACCGCTCACAATGAACTCTGAAATCTATCGGAGTCTGTGACATTTATAATAACGATATTTATAGAACTTACGTGGACGAAGTTGGCTTATTGGCTATAAATTGGCACAGAGTCGGCGCGCTTCCCGTCAAGTCGACACACAGGTGTCCAGAACTTTTTTCATAGAACACCTTCGGCCTAAAGGCGAATTTATACTGTTCCACTTTGGATGTACAAGGTGTTCTAAAAATGTTGTACTCCCTTGACGGAAGTAATTCAACATTTTCGCAAAGCAGAAAGTTATTTCAGAATCGCCCCTTTCAAGGAAGTACAACATTTTTTTAATCATCCACAGTGAAGGTGAAAGCTGGGTTATTAATATTATATAAAAAACTATTTTTTATGTTCTCTAAATATATTCATACGAGACACCACGTTGGATTTTGTTTTCGAAACGTGAAGAAAGATTCTCAATTGATTATTTTACATTTCTATTTATTCATGTAGTTGGCACCTTCTTTTTGTAAATTTAATTCGATATTTATTTTTAGTGCAGAACGTAATAAAATGGTGTTCGGAAAAATGGAAATTCGTGTTTGTACGAGTAAGAACAATACGCGATGGACGAACACGTCGGCCAAGTTTTTCCATCTATTCGAATAAATTGACCACCCCTCGTTTCGCATCGACAGTCCCGAGATACTCTGTATAAATATAACTATGTTTACAATAGCGCTGCGCCTGTAAACAATCCCATTGCGCAAGCTTCATGCAAAAGTTTCTGTAAATCGCCGCCAGTTTTCGATTATCGATATACATTCATTGTAACAAAATGATTAAATATATCCGAATCTCTGTCGGAATTCATTACAGGAAGCATATTAATTTCGTTGTAATTTTGTTCTCAACGATGTTATCGATATATCGATTACACTTCGATATGTATCGAAACTTCAATAACACTCCAATATGTATGGTTATTGCGAAATACAGTTCACGGTTCGATGCTGTAGACATTAATTGAAATGTGCATAACATTTCCATATTATCCATATCTATCGATATGCGGATTATATCTCAATCTTTACCGATATATTAAGAACATTTTGATGTTTATCGATATATCAATCACATTTCTTTAAATAATTTAAAGACTCCATGATATTTTAACGGGTATTGCAACGAGAAAGAAGGTCAACGAGAAAAAGTCATGAAATCTGTGCAATATTTAATAAAAAGAACTCGGCGTACTCATTGATGGAACTGAACTTTTTGATGAAATCAGGCACTTAAAACTGGTTCGCAGTGGAGAAAAGCGAATGAATTGGATGAATGAAGTAGCTGAATTACAGAATCGTTGGTTAGAAATAATCCAGCGTTTTCAGAGTCAATTTGCTCTTTCACAAATGCGCAGATAATTGTCGAACTTTTAGTGGGCCTTCCCGGAATAATTACATACACTGAAAGGTATTTTCAACAATAATTTCACAGCCAGATAATGTTTCTTCAATGCCCCAAAGGAAAACAAGGAAATTCTTGAAACGGTTCATCCAGTAGAAAAATATTTCGAGTTGAAATAAGAAATAATTAAATGAGTCGAATCGATACAGTTCAATAGTTTTCTATGAGAAATCGATTTTTGAAACTGTTGAAGTCCCAGCTTCTTTTTCATGCGCTGCGTTTTGAGGGTAAAAATCAGGTCGTCCTAGTTCCGTTAAATTAAGAGTACTGAACATCCAAATAAATACGCTCTTGTATTTTTCTTGAATAGATCTGGTGCTAAATACTATCACAAATCGCAAGTATTACAGGTTTGTCGGATACCGGTGTGGAGAATCGACGAAATAAATGTTACGCGACACACGGTGGTATTTCTTTCAGCGACGGAGCCGTCTCAGTCCAATTCGACGGTGCATAGTGTACATTTCTGCGCTGAGGATTTACGCAAGAGTCTCTCTTCCGAATGAATGGCACTCGTGTGGCAGATATTCAGTTCCCCTCGAATACCTCGCGATGAAAAAAGAATCCGACGAGGAGAAGTTTCAAAGAACCGAAATAGACAGGGTGCACATTTGAACCCCCTCACTCTTTCAGAGTATCAAAAATATCATTTTATCGGAGAACAATACACCTTCGTCAAATGGAAAATATTCGAAGCGATTTCAATGTTAAAACCCACCGACCGTTATCTTTAAGGGGGATGTTAATGCGTAAATGCATTTTTTCGCTTCGTCTTCGAGAAAATCGAGTTTAAAGTACCGCCAGGTTCGCGTGCTTTAGTATATGCACAAAGTAGAATTGGTTGATCGTGGTCAGACACGTCAGACGATTCCTATGCAATATAAGGCAGACATGTATTCGCTGCATTCCCAATGTCAATCTTTGATCATGATTACTCTAAAATATTAAACATAGTCAAGAATAGTATCCGACCAGAGCTTTATTTTTAATTTGTTAAACAATAATATAGATTGTCCCGCTCCCCTTAGGCAAGTCAATTTCTATGTACCTGAACGAATTTGAAGAACGAGAGCAGGATTTCAAACAACCACTCATATATGGAGTAATAAATCCTATAAATCGGATTATTGCAAGATCAAACACACTGTATAATAATAAGAGTTTTTTCTTTGTATTTTTGTTATTTTCTATTTGTTTTTATCAGTTCTACAAAACGTCTGTAAACTTTTGTATAAAAGGACCTCGGTCCGTATATAATAATAATAAATAAATAAATAATTTTCAAACTCGATTTTCTCGAAAACGAAGCGTCAAACGAAAAAATGTTATTCCTTTTTTTCGACTTATTTTTACATGTATAATCACCCCCTGCTCGGTTGTACCGCCCGTCCGGCCACACCCTGTATACATATATATGGTATATATTTTTTTTTGAGCACGAGTATTTTATATCAAACTAGGGGGCTCCGCCCCCTGCTCGCTCCGCTCGCCAACCCCCACTCTCTCTCTCTCTCTCTGAAAAATACACACTGTCACGGCGCTTAATTTTCAGTTCCCCTTCAGAAGGCAACCCGCTCGGCGTGCTCAATTTTCGGTTCCCCTTCAGAAGGCAACCCGCTCGGCGTTTTTGGTCTTCAGAAACCAGAAAACTATTTTATATAATAGAAAGACTACATAATCGCAAAATTCAGAGCTTTCCAATGACATACAGTTGAAAAGGAATGGTCACTGAATGAGGTTATAATGATACAATTGAAGAATTACGAAACGAAAGGTTGCGAATTTAGTTGTCAACCTAATATAATGTTGAGAATAGATAGTAAGAGGTGCTCGAATCTGATCGGAAGTTTTTTCACCGTAGGAAGACACGAGATAGTCAGCGGGCAGCTTTGTCCGAATGCAACATCCGTTCTTCGATGCATGCACGTGTTCCGGGAACGGCGAAGTGATAGCTGATACATAAGCCCTGTTGAGCCGAGGATCATCGCCGTGGAATGGCACGATCATACGGCCAGATAGAGGGGTGACGACGACGGAGAGAGAGGGAGCGAGGTGATCCGATACGGGGGTGGCAGGGCGCAGGGACGAGAATCGGAGAGTTGAAACGAACGACGAGGGAAAAATTGCAAGGAAAAGGGAAGCCAAGGGTGGAATCCACGATGCACAGCGGCAGTGGCAACAAGTATACCCGTTGTCGTTGTCGGCATCGTTCCAACATTCTCTCAATACTGGCGAGAGGTTGCTCCGCCAGCTAGGAACGAAAACGCCACGCTGCTGGTTCCTCTCTCTCTTTGTCATTGTACAGAGTCACAATGAATGACGTCAAACACATAAGGCGGAATCGTCATTTCACCTTACGGCCGCCATTTTCCTGCGACCCTGTTCGAATCCGCTGATTTCGCGATGCACTTTTCGACGCGAGCAAATTAGACAGTTCGCGATCACTCCAGGGACTGCCTGAAATGAACGAAGATCATTCAGTCGGTGGCTAAAACGAAGTGGACACCCTTTAAAAAGTAATAACTTTTTCAAATCGAACCAAACACGACTTGAGATTTTTTGAGATCTTGGAAGAATTCGTTTAGTAGGTATAGTGCAAAAGAAATTTTAGAAATTGCTGTTGATCGGAATTTCGAAGGCAAAAGTGAAGGTCACGATTTTTAACTTTCGTCGAGTGTGAAAATTTAAAAAATATTTTGTATACCCCCAAGTAAGTTACTTCATTATTATTCCAACGACATCTCAGCAGGTGCTAGTAAAAATAGCTTCGGGGAGACTTTTCATCAATCTTTCACGGTCGATTGACCAATTTAAGTCGATCCTGTTGACCATCTAGCATTTGAGCCTAAAAAGATTGATATGGTTACCATATCTCGATTATGGGTTCGACGGCTGCTGCCAAAATGTTCGGTTGATTTATCGAGAGAACGGGACATTTTTAATTCCGAAGTCATGATTATGCTAGGGAGCTACACTAACCTTCTCTACAACCATCAATCATTTTTTTATTTATAAAAATATAAAAATATACTTCGAAAAGAAATGTATCATCTTTATCAGAATTTACAAAATTTATCAGAATTCTAGCATTTATTTAATACTTATTATCTGGACCACACTCATTACATTTTAATATTCATACAGGGTGGTACATTTGAATGGGAACACCTACATATTTCTGTTATTAATGTTTTTACGAAAAATGCGTTTCTTCTGTATATTTTTTAGAGCACAAAAAACACAATCATTGACTTGTAGAGTGACATTCGATTTCGATTATTGTATTTGAAGATATTTATTAGGGCCTAAATCACCAATTTGCTTTTTGTTTATTATGGTAGAAAATTTTCTTTGAATGTCCAATTTGACACAGTTACATTCATTTATAATTCAATGAAAACGACTGTTAACGTATGAAATAATTGATGATCGTTTCAAAGTGGAAATATGCGGAGGAAATTGGACATGCTCGAGCTTAAAAATTATTCAAATGGAGTTAATAATGTTCAATCGTACGTTCCGTGGATAAGTGAACGGGCCGGCATAACAGAGAATTATTTAACTAGAGGCGCAGCTGAAGCAGTTCATAAGCATTTTGCTGAGAAAGTATCCCTATTACCTATTTAGCGGCTGAAGGTGCGGAGCCCGACTTGTCCAAACAGATGAAGTGGATGGTGAAGTGTTTGGAACTACTCGGAGACATTTATGACACAAATTGCTCCTCGAGCGCTACGCTAATTCTGAAATTGGATATGTAACTCCTCCGGCAACAACATTCTCGATCAAACCTTATGCAAACTGGGCCCAATCGCATCTACACTGCCCAAAATAATTATATTACTTCATGTATTTTACTTTTACTGCTAAAAACATTTACACATTATTATTTTAGTTTCATCTATTCCATGTATTATTGTTACAGATAGTTGAAGATAATCCTGAAATTGGTTGTCCCACCTCAAGTGAATGGAAAGTAATGTAATGTAAAGATAATGTGGAAAGAGAAATTAATTTTAAGTTTTATAGAAAATATGGAGTATTATACTCTAGTAAATTATTAAAATTCAAGAATTTACTGGAATGAAAAATATGTAAAATTCACGAATTTACTTGAATCAACAATATGTAAAAATCAAGAATTTACTTGAATCAACAATATGTAAAATTCACGAATTTACTTGAATGAAAAATATGTAAAATTCACGAATTTACTTGAATCAACAATATGTAAAAATCAAGAATTTACTTGAATGAAAAATATTAAAAATTCACGAATTTACTTGAATCAACAATATTAAAAATTCACGAATTTACTTGAATTAACAATATGTAAAAATCAAGAATTTACTTGAATGAAAAATATGTAAAATTCACGAATTTACTTGAATCAACAATATTAAAAATTCACGAATTTACTTGAATTAACAATATGTAAAAATCAAGAATTTACTTGAATCAACAATATGTAAAATTTACGAATTTACTCGAATTAACAATATGTAAAAATCAAGAATTTACTTGAATGAAAAATATGTAAAATTTACGAATTTACTTGAATCAACAATATGTAAAATTCAAAAATTTAGTTGAATGAAAAATATGTAGAATTCACGAATTTACTTGAATAAGAAGTACGTAAAATTGCAGATTTTTCGTGCTAGAAATAGTTTGAAGAGGTAGTGATATTTTTGAATTGCGACTCGATCGATTTGCTATCTCGAATGATCGTGTACATACATTCAGAAAATTCGTTAGTACATACCTATATTACTCGAGCAGGCTCGAAGATTATCAGGATAGTAAATCCCCACTGAGAGGCAGCGACGAGAGGAAGTAATGACATAGAATGAGGCAGGGGACAATGTCGGCCAGATTAGAATGAAAACATGAAGCTCCCTCGGGCCTGGGGTATTTGTCCTTTTTTCGTTGGTGCTCGTGTTTGGCCGTATTGCCCATTTAGACTTTATTTGCTGTCTGCAAATTAGAAATCCGTGGTCCCCTCGACGGAAAATGTTACTCTCTTGCGGAGCAGTAAGATGACAATAACGGTTTACATAACCACGGTAACCTATAATACAAAACACAGCAAGTCTTCCCTAATTCCTCGAAAATTAAAAACGTCGAAACAGTCGGTTTTTATTTTCTCAATTACGATGCACTCTATTAAAAAGTCGAAGCCAATATTTATAACAATCAGACTGCGGATGTTTATGCAGAATAAGACTTGTCTTAATAAAAATATAAATGGTGTAATAAACAAACTGCTTCTACGATATTTCTGCAGTTTTTGTCAGGATCTTTAACATGAAAGTGAATGAATATACAAGGTGTTATTAACGAAAAACATGGATCAATGAGAACGCGGCTACTACGGCACGCGCTGAGTCTAGCGCTGGCATTGGCCGAGCCAGAATCCGTCTGCGGTAACCGCGCTCTGATTGGTCCGTGTTTTTCGTTTATAACTTCTGAACGAAGCCGCGGAGAGTATATTCGCAAAGGAAAAAGTTACTTGAAATGTCCTCGGGAATCACCACCCCTTTCAAGAAAGCATATCATTTTCGCATGTGTAGAACTTGGAAAAGTAGATAAAAATTTGATTGATTTTACCTCATAACTAGACAGCGGATTTTATGTAAATGTAAATGTAAATAGTAAAAATATTAGAAGAATTTAATAACACTGTTACATTATTTTCAACTTATCAAACATATTAAGAAATAAGATAAATTTCCATTTCACACGAGATGTTGCAAATCAGCTAAAAAATTTTTATTTTGCATAAAAATCCGCTGTCTACTCATAACTATCGACGTTATCGAGAGAAGAAGGGGTTAGAATCTTGCAAGATACGTCGCCTCTAGATAGTCCATTCAATTTTTATAGATTATTAGACGCAGGCCCTCGGGATCGCCAAATGGAACCGATATTTCCCATTTGATCGGGGAAATACACAGTGTGCCGTGTAATTAATGGAAATTAATACACATACTCCCGCGGAACAGAGACAATGCGTAGGCATACACGGCTGGCTTGTTACATCTGAGCGATGACAGCGTACTGTTCCCTGTCAGAAACGTTTCTGTGCATCACTTAATTATCGGCCTTTGTCTCGTCACGAAACGCAGAGATCGAGGAAGACAAATAGCGATAGACAGAAGCGAGGGCGGAGCACAAAGAGACAGAGATGCGCGAAACGTTGGTTAATTGCGTGTCCACGGATCCCAGAAATCACTGATTGACCCATTGCGCCCACAGCCGAGGGACGGCCCGATATTCACCTTGAAAAACAAGGTCGAAGGTTGTGGCCGAATAAAATCTGATCGAAATGTCAAATTTAGCAATATCTCCGTAACTGTCCTAAAGGTCTCTTCCGTAACTGTCAACATTCTATCCCTACCACTGGGGGATCTTTCTTGGAGCCAGCCGAGCGGTAAACACGCTCGACGACCTAGTCAGGGGATAAAGATTTCGTGCGAGAAGTTTGAAAGTTGTAACAATAAATGTTTAGCCGACACGTAAATGTCTGTAACGTTATTTAGATTCGAGAACTTCGGTTACAATTATTACCATTATTATTTTGATACTATGTTTATGATGTCGCTATAATAAGCTTAGTATTAAGCTCAGATTCGTATCTTAGTTCAGTCGGGCATGAAAAGCACGGAAGACTGGAAGGTATTAAACGAAGATTTGTCGAACCTGATAATTTTACTGGTGGACATAAAAGACTCGGGCGAAAGGAGAATTAATATGTTAAAATGCAAGAGAATAAACATAAATATGAAATATCATTTAGAAAACTTAATTTAAGAATATTTAAAAAGTTTACGTAGAAAGCAATAAAAATGTTTCTAGACGTCAATTATTCACTTGCAGTATCTACCACAGTCCAATGTTTAAATTAACTTCATAGTTCAAGCTCGTTTCATAGACAAAAAAGACAATTTGATTGTTATTCATTCTGTAGCTATTTAGAAGAGCAGAAGGAGTCGCACGGTTTAGTGTCGACTAGATAAATAAGGGACGCTATTACCAGAGTAATAGGTTGCTGATAAGGACTTTAATACCCTGGCATTATAAGTCGTGGAAGCTTGTAAGAGCTGAGTAATGGACAAAACGAGGGGCAGAAGACTATGCAGAAACTCATGTTGAAAATAATTTATACTCGGCCTTGCACCTGTTCGAAATGATTGATGTCAATTTACTGTCATTTGCCCACCCTATCTGTGTATTAATTGATACTAAAATAAAAATGGTAAAAATGTCCTTTCTCAACTCGATTATCATCGAGGACATTTCCGGAAAAACGATCTATTGATCTATGGAGCTTAACGCTTAACACTAAACCTACTGAGCCTTAAAAGTAACTGGTACGTGTTCCCTTACAAAAATGACAAGATTGATTTTATTTAGGCTTTGTGCAGCTGCTAATGTAATAATTTCTTATGAAATTATTTTTATCATATGAATAATCGCTAAATAAAAAATCTACAATTACAAAATAAAGATTTGGATGTTGAAAATGGTGGCGCATTCGCGTGGTAGGTTCTCGAGAGCACGATTTAAGGATTGTCGGTAGCTCGACACGGGCGGAGATCAATTTGGGTTTACACTTGAACGGAGGGCAGGCGTGTTCCATAAATATCAACATTACGGTGATGTAGGTGGTGATGTAGCAGACTTTGCGGAGGGAAAGCTCAATCGCTCGGGGGAAGTGAACGAACACGTTTAATAACTCTGCTGGCATACGATAGCCCACGGCGTGACACTGAAACCATCCACCGACTGGAGATGCGGAGACCCTCCGGGAAAGACGAGGAGAAATTTCCCGACAATGTTGCTCCGGCTGGATCACCAACCACTGATTACTCGAATCGCGCAATCGTTGCTAAACGATGACGATTCAGTGGAAAACCTGCTCCACAGACTCTCACCCGCAACCGGTAGCAATTATTACTAATTTTTACTTTTCATCGAAATGAAAATTGTAGACCTACACTGAGGTCCATAACTATAACACCGCCGATATATTTTTAAGATTTTTGCACTCCGGAATAAGAGAACCAAGTCCACGATACGAGAAAGTATGATAAATAAACTTCTCGTGTAAATAATATTCAAATTAAAATATTAAATAATATTTCAAGCTCGTACAGGGCATTCCAAAAATCTTATACTTCCTTAAAAGAGACGATTCCTGAGATTGTTTGGTCACTCGTTCGAAAATACAACATTGTTTACTGCTATGTTGCGATTTTAGAGCCACAAGAACTACTGGAAACGTCTTTGAACAAGTTTACATATTCGTAGCGTGTACAGAAAATCAAAAAATTTTCGTTATTACGAATTGGAGGGAATACGACCTTTCATCGACCAGCGAGTAGACGCGCAATCCTACAACAGTCGGTCACATTTTGCACAAAGGACGCCGCATGCGGCACACTCTCCAGATATGCCCCAGCAGACTATCTGTTCAGGTCCCTCTAACACAATTTGTCCGGGAGCATTACAATTCCATTGAAAAGGTCAAAAAATGCATCGATGACTCCATAGCCGGGAAACCGCCGTCCTTTCTCCCAAAAGACATTCGCAGTGAGTACAAAAAGTATTCGTACAATTTAGAAAAGAATAACTATCTTAAAATTGATCCAAAAATGTCGAGTTATTTCTTTAGATATTAGAATTAGTTTACTAGGTAATGTATAAACAATTTTTGTTTAAGTTGCTATTGGTCGCAAGTTCGAAGAAACTGGTCACGATTTTTATGGTATTTTCTTGTTGCTTCGAAAGGTACAAAAGAGAGGTGCTCCGTTGTATAATAATTAGACTGCGGATCTTCATGCATTTATGAAGAAATTGTTTGGGTGAAATATAGAACAGTAAAGGATTAGAAAAATTTAAGAATATTGTAATATCGTTTTCAATGTAACAAAGTCATTACGGGACGAAATAAATTGTTATTTTATTCCTGCTCCCCACAATCGATGCAGAACATTTTTATTTTGCATAAAAATCCGCAGTCTAATAGTAATAAATTGGTACACATATAATAAAAGATCGTACAGTGTACTATCTTTGCCAGGGGACATAGCCAGAACTTTGTACTTTCCGAACTTTCTACGCCTATGGGTTCGAACTTCCTAAGAAGGCTGTTCTCGCGACAATGGTCCATTTTTCTCGAGGATGCATCACAGAATTTTAGGAAACGGCGCCACGGCGCTGATATCAGCCCAAAGCTGTGGGTTACGTATTACATGCATGGCGCGAAACCTTTTGAGACGCTTCATCCACTGGCGTAGGAGGAAAATAAGAATGTGATTCCCCTCGGGGGGATCGCGATGGAACATCGAAGCAAGTATTGCGCGAGTGGAGAATTCATTGGGTACCGTGCCAATTCTTTTGGGCCTCGCGTTCTATTTTTCAGTAACCAATTTTTTCTGTGGATACTTACAGACAATAATTAATGGCACGCACTTTAAATCAGAATGACTTTCTCATAAATGGACCAAACGACTTTTCCACCAAGTTAGATTAGTTTACTAGACGATGTGTAATGAAAATTTTGGAAAAATTGCGTTTAGTCTGAATTGCGAAGAATATTTTTATTTTGGCTTGCAAGGAAAATTTTAAAATTGTACGTGCTGAAAATCCAATTCCACGTCTGTGACCACTTCTGGAATAATATTACTCTTGAAATGTTAATCTACAATTATTTGAAATAATTGTTTCAGATGAAATTGTTGTTCAAAATTGTATCAGCTGATCTGATTATCAGGTTCGAGTCGAATTTACACTGACACTTTATACTGACGAATATTTCGTGTTGATAAGAAAATGCAAATGAAACGGAAACGGTAACATCGCGCGAATATTTCTCTCATAACAGTATAGTAAATTTTATAATTTCTTGGTTCTGATTTATTCACGTCTCTAACAACCGAGACTTCCTGATTTCATAAATACAGATTGGATACGTGATTTGCTACTGTGCCCGAGGGAGTAAATGACGTATACCACTGTCGGAAGTTTAGGAGAGTAATTCGATAAATTAATGTGATAATTCTGTCGCTCTTCCTGAAAATTAACAATTTGTTTGTTGGATAGAAACACATAAACGGTTCATATATCTTGTTTAAATAATATATCTCTTTTAAATATACGTCAAATAATATGGACTTTTTGCTCTAAGCAATTTCAGTTGACTAACATTTTGTACTATAACTTAACAATTTAAGAAAACCTGTGTAGAAGTAAAGTATGATAGTTATAATTTATGCAAAACAGAACTTTTGGCCCCACTCTGTACTCGTAAAATAGAATAATAAATCAGTTGAAATAATTCATAACTTTAAATTACGCTATTAAAGATGACGGACGCTTTTAGCGAGAGACGAGATATAAGACAGTTCTGGTTAGCGAAAGTTTTCCATTAAACCCAGAGAACCGACAAAGAAGCGTGGCTCTGTTATTGAAGTTGCCGAATTCGCAGCAACTGGTGACCCTCGGTTACTGCCAATCCTTCTGACCACGGAACAGTCTAATCTCGGGCGAAATTCTTGCCAACTTCTCTTCGCGGATCTCGAAAGTTCCGCGATGCTGAATTTCATCCGCGCCGCGCCGGTGGTGTGTAAGACCAACATAAAACAAGGGCAAAGTCAAGGGGAAATAATCGGAAAAAATATAACCTCGTAAGCTGTTGCGGTTTCGGCCGTTACTCGCTGCAAATGAGCAAAGTTTTCGGGAATCGAGCCTACGAGATGGACGCGGCGCGGCGGCTGCGCACGCTTCCGGTTATCGGATAATGTGCAACGACGCCGCGTAGAACTCGCACAACTGGCTTCGTTATCGTTCAACTGCGGATCTCTATGCAAGATAAAAGTTGTTTGAACTAATTGCAGGACACGCAAATAAAAATTTATCTGAAAATCCTCAGGTTCCAAATTGATCTTTATACATTCGAAAAGTGTAGCGCTCTGTTTTCAACATTTTGATAATACGAAACCCATAACAAATAATACCTATAATTTAATCCAAGATAATACTAATAAACAAAAAGAAATAATTAATAACACAACGTACGCCATAATTTGAAACAGTTATATTTTATGATATTCTTAAATTATACGATTCGGTTGAAAATATTTAACACGTTTGCTACCCGCATTTGTTTCGTTGCTTACCTTCCTTGTTCGAAAGTTTTATTAAATGCAACGTACCCAATTTTGAATTATTAAAACAGTAGCAGAAGAAAGTCACTGATTCTCTGAAAATTATGCATTCTACTATGACTTTAAACAACGAAGTGCATAAAGTGAATTTTACTGTTTTTAAGTGAACTGTCAGATAATGGATGTCACATATTTGTGACGGCGGTAGCGAACATGTTAATATGATTGGACTCCGGATTTTTATGCAAAATAACTTTGTGCATCGATTGCAAGGCACAGGAGCTACACATATCAATTTATATTTTTCATTAATAATTTTTACTTCACCTAATATTAATGTTCACTGCTTTAAATTGCATCTACTCATTTTCGTTATAAATGCATAAAATCCGGAGTCTAAATATTAGAGTTGAATTATAATGTGCATTACACTAAAAAATAGTTGTACTTTATTATATTATAATTCAAGTAAAATTTAGATGAAAATATTTTTTTTCATATTATAATTAGAATATCATGTATAACGTAATTGGAAGTAGTTGTATTTTATATTATAATTTTAAAATCAACGTGCTGATACATTTTTTATTCTATATATTATAATTGAAGTAAAATGAAGTTGAAAATATTTGTTTTTCATATTATAATTAGAATATCATGTATAACGTAATTGGAAGTAGTTGTATTTTATATTATAATTTTAAAATCAACGTGCTGATACATTTTTTATTCTATATATTATAATTGAAGTAAAATGTAGTTGAAAATATTTGTTTTTCATATTATAATTAGAATATCATGTATCACATAATTGAAAGTAGTTGCATTTTATATTACAATTTTAAAATTAACGTGCTGTTACATTTTTTATTCTGATTTTAATATGATCTTTCTACATTTTTGTTCTTCTATTTCATACTGCGATTACTCCCAACGCGAGTATTTACTTGAAACCAGCAAGTGGCGGCCATAAAATAGGGAAACCGGAAAAATTGCAATGCACCGTGCGCATTTTAGATTTCCACTGCACGTATCGGTTGAGCAATTAATCATGGGCAGTGCGGCGAGTCGCGAAGTGAATTTACGAGAAACTTTACCAAGGCTTGATTAAGAAAATATAGTGCGAGGTGTGAAATAATTGAGTTCGTGAAAAACGAGATCTGTCTGACGTTTTTCTTTTACGTACACACCTTATCGGGGAAACGAATTAATAAATAATAAAGTAGGATGCTTACACAACGTAACGAGATTTTTTCGACGAGAGCGTTGTGCATGACAGCATGAACTCTCGTTTTCTACGAGCGTCTTGCGGAGTCTTTTCCAGCTATTAATATTGCGATGGAAATTCGTGAGTGCAACTGACAACGGAACAAGGAAGTAATTTTAATTAATGGTTAATATTTCTACATTTTTAGTTTAGGTTTTTAATTTTATTAAATTGCAACCGTTTGGATATGAAATCATTTTAATTGATGGTCTTATTTGGTTTTAGGTGAGCCTTTAATTCTTACAATTGCATCTTTTGATTCCCACTACCGGTGAACCGGTTATTCCCCCACTACCAACTATTTTATGCCCTTACCCCCCACCACCTCCAACACTCCACAGGAGTTGATGGAGAGGACCTAGGAGATGACGCAGTTTGAAACTTTATTCATCTTCAATTTTAATGTTTAGCTTAACGCAATAATAATTCTCGTATATTTTCTGCATTTTAAACCAGGGAACAAAAATAGCAGTTATTCTAAAATTTTGTACGATAAAAATCATTAATAAAACGTAGGTTATTATTGAAATTTAAGATAATGTACACAAAATATAAAGAAAAAATTCGAAGAATGAAATGATTAAAAAATATCAATTTTTATACTTTTTGGTTAAAAGTCACAGTTATCAGTGTCCAAAAAATTGGATCCTCCTCGATAACTGTTATCGATGAATAAAAACTGTTTCGATTGCTCAAAGCAGTTATCGATGAGAAAAGTTTATTTCGATTGCTCATATTTCTCGTATCGATAACTGTTATGAGCGATCAAAATAAATTTCTCGCATTGATAACTGTTATAAGTGATCGAAATGAATTTCACTGTTATAAGTGAAATACTTCCTATTCCATTACTTTTTTTCTTTTTGGTTATAACAGTTAGAGTCCCTGTTTTAAACCGATAATATCAGTTGAACCAGTTCCTGAATACTAGCAAAAAATTTGTTGACGGCTTTGCCAGGGTCTCCTTTAATCAAAGTTGGACAGAGTTTAGAGAAAAATTATGCCAAATATAATATTATTTTTAGAAAATCAACTGAGGCGCAGTAAGCAAAATTATTAAAAATATTTTGCACAGACTGCAATAATATTTTTAAAAACTTTTTACATTTCACCAAATAAAATGTGAACACATAATCGCGGAACACATTGTAGAATACCTTCTGTTCGAATGGAAACATTCATCTTTGCACGCGAAGCCACTATAAAACTATCAAATGTCCCTACTGTGTTGCGCCGCGTACGTAAACATCGAATAAGGGTGCCACACGGAGTCTTCTGTTCCGGGAATCAAATTCCACGTCTGTACACAGATATCAAACTATCCATCCACCGTAGTTAAATGAAATATTTCGTAGATTCCGGCGCATCCCCGGACCGCATCGAGTAAAATGCAATTCCTGAGATGATTTGAAAGGAGCGACTTCACCTCAGCGCGCGGAGAATACTTTTGTCTCGATACCGTCCACGGTGCAATGAAAATTCGAAAATCAATATGCTCCGTATCGTCGCGGAGCGTGCACGATGCATTCTCTCCAGTGTTCCACTTACTTTTCTAGACTGTGTCCGCGTTGTGTCCCTAAATGCAATTTCGGATAAACATGTCAGAAATTCGCGAATAAAGGACAGAATTCGAAATTTTGCAGAATGATATCCGCAGTATCTTCTATGGTTTCGACGACCATTTGTCGTGCAACATTTCTTTTATTGGTGACAAGTCATATTTTAAATACCAAATGGTATATTATTTGTACAGTCGGAGACAAAATTAAGTGGGCAGAACAAGTTTAATATTTTTAATTTTTGATGTCGAAATTATTCGAATTTTACCTATTTCACATTTACTTAATAACCTTTTTATCAATTTATACATTTTTTTATCATTTTAATGCGTCGTTTTTGAATTGAGTGATTTTGTAATTTATTGAAATGGATTCACTAAATACTTTATACATATAATTGTTTATTAATACTGCTGTAAACCGTATATTAAATATTAAGAATTTAAAGGAATTAACAGTGACAAACAGTGACAATTGTTTACGGTAGACAAAAAGTTATCAAGAACAGCGTATACTATAATATTAAAGGAAACAGTGAGAAATAGTTCAAAGGCATCAGAAAAATTGAATAGTGCTGCAGGGGAGTCCTGTGTAAGGAGAATCGCTCTTTGTGCTTTGATCGCGTACACGTGCACTTACATATACGTCCACGTGTAACTGAGTGAGCTAACTGGGGTTCAAACCGTCGATACGTCGATTTTCAACCGTTAACATTTCAGAATGTAAACCTCGTCAAAGTCTTACTCACAATTAACCAGTTTCGATGAAATTGTCAGTACAGTAGGATCTCGATTAATCGGATCCCGATTATAAACAAATACGCGTTCAAATATGATTGTATTACGAAGGGAAATAAATTTTCAAAAATAAAAAATTTATTTTGGAATATAATGTACATTTTAATTATGCCCTTCGGGTCTAGATTATCCTACTGTATATGACTTATTCATACTAATTATATTCAGACTTATTATTATATACAGGGTGTCTCAGCCAAAGCAGGCCACCTAAATATCTCCTTTATTCTTAATGACACGAAAAATATTTATGGCATAATTTAAATGGTATCGAAGAAGGAATATCACAGAAGAACAATTTTTTTGTCCGGTTATTTTTTCATAGTATTTTTCAAGGTCATCATTATTTTTTTATCGGGAAAATTTCTTTTTTGTTATTCCATATTGTAGCGGCTGAGAAAATTCAAATAAATTCATTCAAATAAACTGTTTTACAGTTACCCCGATTAGAAATCCCAAACTCAGGAGAATCACGGTGATTCATTTAGCCGAATTCAACTGAAACAGGATAATGGACTCATTATCGTACCCTTTTCATACTAAAACCTTTTCTCCATGGAATTCAGGTCAGCTGATAGAATGGAGCGAGTCCTTTCGTTCTTATCATATACAAGCGACGCAATCGAACATGGCTATTTGAGCATTACCATTTTACGTCTCGTATCATTTGCTATCACCGCTTCGTTTCTTCCGCGGGTTATGGAACCTCGATGGAACAAAATTAGCCAGTCATTTACAACGCGGATAATTTCCCAATTCGCATAGGCGTCGGAGTTCGCACGGTCTTGCGCGATTTACAAGAACTTAATTCGCCGACTTATCGATCAAATTTTATTAAGCAAATGTCATCGACGAAGTTATACATCATGGCATACGCATTCAAACCAGCACATTTAACCCAGATTCTCATCCAGGTTAATTATTTCTCAATAATTAGTATACTTGAACGCTTTGCGCACGGCTCTTTGTAATGTGTGTACCTATATTTCTTTCACCTCCATTTACCCCAGTCAGCACATGTGGTAATATCTTTTACTCCAAAATTGAATTTAGCCACGAAATATTTATTTTTTCATGTTGCCATAATTGATTTACTTTACGCAAATATTTAATTCATATTTTAAATATAAGCGCAGGGTGTTCCGCTTAAAACATGCCACCTAAACTTGACCTTTCCAAGGTGACTCACGTTTTTTTTTTCGTGTACACAATTAATGATACATACGTTTGTATATTTTAAAGAATAGCATGTTGAATGTAAGTATGCAAGAAGGACATTAAAATATTATTTTCGTTTCCAAAAACGTATCAAGTCTCCCCTGTATTATTTACGAATAAATTTACCATTGCCGTCATGAGGCGAGGGTTGAAAAATTTAATAATTTTGTACGATACTATAATTAATGTATCAATCTAATTTTATCTTGGCATACATTATTTATTTTTAAAGCACGATACAAATTCGAAAAGTTTCAGTAATGCTATGTTTCCTATTAATAAGACAATTTCACATTTTTTAAACAGAGCACAAGGCGGCGTTACCGAGACGAGGAAAAACTTGTTTAATTCCGTGTGTGTGTGTTTTATGAAATCGGCATCCAAGCCGTCACGAGCCAGCAAAAGTGTTTGCAATTCCAATGTTATGCATACCATCTGCATACCACTTGTGACACACAAAATACAGTATGATTTTCTTGTGACGCCGTGCGTACCTCTCGTGAAACTGGTTCCAGCATCCCGTACGTAATTAAACTTTACGCGGAGTAACACAATTTTAATACCCGAGATATAATGCGGGAGCAGCACGCCGAAAAAATAATCTGTATTTTTCGAATTTTTTATTATTTATAAAGTGAATCGATTTAAACTAGATAAACACCTAACGCGATGTAAACCGGAGAATTTTGAACAGAATTGAATTCGCCCGGGGCTCGATAAAATCGAGGCTATTTCCGATTGAAGCGTTTTAAATGAAGTGGGAGTTATTTATAATCTACTTTCGCGATATGAATAAACTCAGTATCGATATTTTATAATAATTTAACAATTATTTACTCACTCGTGCACAGTATAATTTATATATAGATTGTATATTTAAACAGCACGTTACATTAAATATTGCTCATAATTATAGGGATTTGCAAAAATAGTTTTCTACTTCTTTTTTATATTTAATTTCGTTACACGGTTGAAGAAAAAGGCTCGCTTTATTCGAAACAGTTTCCAGCATTGTGAAAACGATAAAAGTCGGTGGAAAACTAATTTTTACCATTTTTAATCGGTTATAACTCAAAAACCAATTAACCAATTTTGATGAAATTTTCAGCGTGTATATAACTTTTACGAATCTACAGAATAACGGGCTCAAATAAAAATATTTTTTCCGTAATTCCGACTGAACGCAATTTTTCCAAATTTTTGTTACGTCATCCAAGGAAAAAATGCAATTGTTCGGTCCTTTTATAAAAAAAGTTATTCTGACTTGTGCGTGCCATCAATTGTATGCCTGTATAATTATAATAGACGTTTGATTTGTTAATAATTTTTTCTAGAGGTAGTATAACACGTCCACTGTACTTTCACTGTAGTGTAGCTTGTTGTCAGTGGGCAAAGTGTTAATAATACCGGCTCCACATGTGCCGGCATCGTTAACAACGCGTTCTAAGCTCGCATGTCCCCAAAGGCCTCGAAGAATGGCGAAATTGGCCCCGGGCCCGGTTAATGAAGCAAAGCAAAGAGCTTTGTCCATTCGATTTGCGGCTCTGTTAAAACATTGAAAAGCGACCTACACCGCCCGAACGCACATCGTGCCGTGCTGCTGTCTAACCAGAAAAATCCTCCATTGTTCGGGCTACGTTTGCCTGGGCGATTTGTGCCTTGCCGTCATCAAAAATACACGCTCCACGGAAACATTCGGAAGAACAATTTTGACATTTTAGCGAACCATTGTGCGTCATTATGACGCGGTAATCGCGTAGCCACGTCGTTCCATCGATCGGGGACCACTCTTGTATTATAGGTTAGTTATAGTTACATGTTTGCCTCCTCCATTTTTGTCTCTTCTGTTTTTTTTTTCTTTTTTTCTGATAGGTGCTCTAATAGCAGTCGATCGACTCCGAAGAAATAAATAAGCTCGGAACGTGAACGCAAATCGTTCTTAGGCAGACGCGGATACTTTTTGTATGGAAAAAACATTTTACAAAGACTGTTATTTGTATCCGACGAGTTCCACAATTCCGTTTATTTGTGGAAAGTTGCTTCGACATTGTGAATTATATTGGGTTCTTTATTGTTTTATAAACATTACGAGGCTGAATTTATTTAGTTCTCTCAATAGGTGCGTGAATGTAGACATTTATTTAATTATTTCTACTGGACGCATCTTCGTAATTGTAAATAGAACAAGTTTTTGTGTTTCGGAACGTGCTGTACTTCTACTATTAGAGACATGGAAAGTACTTTGTTGTAGTAAAATAAGCGATACAAAGCGATATTCGATCAGAGAACTCGAACGCCTCTTCCCTTTATTGCAAAAGCTAAATGCGACTCGTTCGCAGCCGCACAAGTGGATTATGACACTTTAGTCGGACAAGTAGAACGAGGTCTGTATTCAGTCAGACGAGTAGAACGAGGTCCATCTCTCTGGCGTGATAAATCGAATGTTACCAATTTATTACAATTGAAATAATCTGTTTCAACAGGAAACATTAAAATCAATGTTAATCTTCATTCTTTCGAATAAATTACGAAACGTTGTTCGCAATAAATGTTTATAATTTCACAAAAACCATTGTATTTGTGAGAGTCTGCGGAATTTGCTTACTCAAAGAACATTCGCATACCTTTATTGTTGAGGTAGAAAGATTCCTACAGTTAAAATTTTGTATTTCTCGCCATTACATTTTTCGAAACGCTGACTTTGGGATTTTTATTTGAAACTGCAGAGAACAGTTTTCCACTGAACTCCATTCTACGCTTTCATTTACGGTTTGACAGCGTCCATAAACTGGACGGTAGGAAAAATAAAATTGAGCTTGTTATGAATAATTAAGAATATCATCGAAAAAAGTTATTTTGAAAATTTCTCATAGATTTATGTTTTGGATCAGAATAAATTCTTCGAAAATGTGTTGGTACAATTGAGCCACAATGGTTCGTGTAGATCGATGCTTTACCACATCAGCAAGAAAATGATTTGACAAAGCGATTTGATTTAGCGAGCTGCACGCGAACGGCAAAGGTGGCGATTTAATTAACAAATTTACAGAACGAAATTAAATACTTCAAACGACCTATCGACTGTCCATTTCCAATATAGACAATGTGTGGTCGTATACGTATATCGTCGAATGCTGATTGATTTTTAAATCACTCAGTTTTTGTATCGATGTTGCTACGACCCAGTTCGTCATTCTCGCTACACGAAAGAATATGTATTCTTGTTCTTCCAAACTTCGAATAATAATAAATCAAAATCCATGAAACATTAAACGAAAAAAAATTAATCTCTATATTTTTCTAACCCTCGAATTGCATAAAATTAAACAATTCTTCTCCCTTAAAATAATAATTTAATTTTCGAGGAATTTTCCAGAAAAAAACCAACTTTCGTTTCAACCATTTTTGCTTCTTTCTACATGTAATTTCGGTGACACACTTACAATAGCTGAATCACCCTGTACACGATCAGAGTTGGGCAAAAATTTTACTGAAATAAAAATTTAAAGAATAAAGTGGGTTTCTTCCAAGTGGGTTTTAAACTCACTTTATTCAAAATTTTTATTTCAATAACATTTTTGCCCAACTCTGTACGCAATAAATGAACTTAGAACTTCGCTCCGGGACAATATTTAATAAACTTCCGTCCGTTATTGCATTTTTCCATTCGATCGAATATTCGCTCGGATTTTTTTGAAATTGTGGAAACGAATGTTTTTGCAATCAATACGTGCGAAATCTGATTTTACGGAATGCACAAACATTTCGAGGTCTGACTCACGCCATGCGCATGTACAGTCGACATTCCGGGACGTTAATATTCATCATCATTATAATCGAGTGTGGAATAGAACTTGTCACACTAGGAAGTGGAAATGGTGTATACTTACGAAGTAATCAGCTTCGGTGAATTACTTGGCTTACTATATGTACCTGTATAGCAAATGGGCGGGTGTTATATGGAGCACGCGAAATTTTCAGCTGATGACTACACGGTTACGAAGTAGTTTAGCCAACTGTAAAACGTATTTACTAGTTAACGTACATAATAATCTTTAAAGAAATAATAATTCAGTTAATGTACAAAGTAAATTCTTCGAGAAAACTCATTGGAAATTAAATTGCCAAAAACGATAATTAAATTAAATAAAAAAAGAAACACATGTATTTGAATGTTGTTAAAAATATTTTACTTTAAAAATCGTCGGACTATCGATTAACTAGAGCAAAAAATTTTTTCAATGTTTCCATGATTTTCGGGGTGAACATTATAAATTTCTAAATTCATAAAAATTACTAATAATCCATTCAAATGGTTGAAGCGACCATAAATAATTTAGGAAAAACAAAGACAAATTAAATGTATAAATTAATACTAATTATACATGAAAAATATAACGCATAAAAAATCTTCATTTACAGCAAAAACTCTTTAAATTGTTTAACGATATGACTAACTCACGGCAGATTTCATAAATTTGCTAAAATGAGGTGACATCAGGTGTTCCCTCCCAGTATTTCCATGGCAGCGTTCAAACTGCAGGAACGCTGACGGAAATGAACCTTCACGCGGGCCAAAACTGAGACAAAAATTTCTGGGGGACTTGTTCCTCTTCGAGACAGCATTGTTCTTCTAGCCGCGCTTAATGAACGCCGCTATACACGCAGTAAATAGATGTTCGCTTGTGTCTCGTAAGCTGCTGAGGGAAATACACTGGAGCATCCAGTATCCCAATTAACTTGAAAATCGTTCGAATAAAGGAACCGATGTTCTTAAGATATTATTTCGCTGAATGCTCATTTAGGTATTCATTAATTTAACCTTCTCCTTTTTAACCTTCCACTCTCAATTTTTATTCATATTGTTACTGATGCTAAATTCAATTTACTTAATTAATAATTATTTCAGTCTGCCTTGCTAATACCAACTTTCATTTAGTTAATGAATTTAATTACCGAATTTAATTAATATTATATTTCATTATGATGCAGCAATAATTACGTAATAACCGAATAAGAATAATTAATGTGTTATAGTACGAAGGACTCTCGAAGGAATTTAAATGTTCATAATACAGAATTTTATCAATAAAAGAACACTTAACATATATTACAGTTCAGTTACATATATGTAAAAGTTGTACACGGATTTTATTATTCGCAATGCGAGAATAAAGAAATTTTTTTACCCAAAGTAAATAACTCAACATTTTTCAACCTGTGGGTTCGAGGAGCCCCACCATAGTATTCCTAGGGTTGTGTTAATATGCTAGCTTTGTGTAGAATGTCGTCACGATAGTAACGACAGCGTCGATACTTTTCCGAGCCATTGTAGCCGAGCGGGTTCGGTACGATTCCCGAAAACCATGCCCGACTATTACTACTCGAGACAGCGAGGTTTTTCAAGAAAAAGTACCTACAGTGATGTTGGCAGCAAACGTAGCGAGCAAGCATCAGGAACAACCAATCTGGGGGAAATTGCACCCTTGACCCGGCCATGTTAATTCGCGTATCCCGTTCCGTTGCGTTCCGTACCGTTCCACCAAGGTAGTATATAGGTGAGTAGGTGAGTTTCGGTTGATGGGGCTAGTTGTTCGAATACGACTACGCGAGTCAGTACACGCTCGTGCCGGCTTCATTATTTCATAAAAAGCAGAAGCAGATGTCGTGCGGAAGTAGTAAAACACGCGAGCCACGTTAGAGTGTTGATCGAAAGAGCACGCGACCACCCGACGAAAAATCCTCGATTTTTCCGTGCGACTATCGATAAACTGAACGCACGAATGTGTGCGTATCTCGCGAAACCAGCGGACTTTTATTAGTCTCGCTTGATTTCTTCTTTCTTTTCCAGTTATATTGAAATTAGATGGTGTAAAATAATTGTTTCTTTAGTTCACATTCATATGTTTTCCAAATTGGAATGAAAGTATAACAATTGTAACTGAAATTCTCTCGTGATACACATATTTCCGTTGTACGTACAGGGTGTCACGAAAATGGAAAACCCTGAAAGGTTCCTGAGGTCATTTGAAGTAAGTTTTTCCTTTGCGAAAATGTTCTCCGTGGCACCGTTCAGGAGTTGTTAACGAAAAACACGGGCCAATCGGAGCGCGGCGGCTACAGCAGACGAATTCCTGCTTGGCCAATGCGAACGCCTGGCTTAACACGAGCCGTAGTAGTCGCGCTCTGATTGGTATGCGTTTTTCGTTAACAACTCGTTAACAAAGCCGAGGAGAAAATTTTCGAAAAGGAAAAAGCTATTTTAAAAGACAAGAGGAATCATCCCTTTCAAAATTTCCGATATTTTTGACCCTAAAAATATAAAATTTATATTTTCTTATTAGTGTCATTTATCAAGATCGAATTTATTACTGTTTTATAAAACTTGTATCAATAGTATATTTTACAATAATAATTTCCTCCAAAATTAATCATTTCCTCGTACAGTTTTAACAATTGTGGGGTAACAAGTTTCATATCACTGTTTCCATAACGATAGAATTTCCTGACATTTTAAAGGGCATTCCTCGAAATGCCTCGAAGTAAACCGCAAGCCGAGGAATAAATTAGTATTACAAGTTTCGTTATTCCAATCGTATTCAGTATAGAGTAGAAATTGGTATAAGTTGCAGAAAGTAATTTAAAACTGTCCAAGAAACGGGGAGAATAATTTCCACCGGTACATAGAATGCGATACTCCAGAGAACATTATCGGAAATCATTAATCATACACACACTCTGAACAAGTAATCAAGAATTTGTTATAGTGATACGAATGTGAAGCAATATTTGTTAGCGATGTAAATAAATAAATAAAGAAATCTTCATGAATATTGTGAACAAACATTAAATAAGAATAACATTAAATAGAATTTAAAAAATTAAGAAATGTTGAATGAAATGTTCGATGTTAATGTTAATATTCGAAATCGAAGCACAGAAGTCGATGCGAATTGAAAATCACTTTTAGGCGAAATCATAAATACATTACCAGAAAGTGGTTTGAACTGATGTCGAGTACTTTGAAGTGTCCCACTTAATGGATTGATTCCATTATCCATCTCTTGTCGTCGAAAAAAAAGAACGCAATTATTCCTCTCGAGTAGAAAAGAGACTTGTTCCTTTTAAAATGCGATACAAATAAATTCGATTATTTGCCAGTCAATGTGTAATTGAAGTCAGCCGCAAAGACGCTGAACCGCCAAGAAAGCTCTTCTTTATTGGAGCATGGTAATTCAATATTAGAAAGTGAATAATATTCTTCAGAATTAATTACTGTGTAGCCTGTACAGGGTGTCTCGCTTAAGCGTGACTTCCATAATATCTTCTTCAATTTTAAACAATTTTTTATGTGTAATTTGAATGGCATCGAGTGGTCACCTATCCCATGACCTTCAAATGACCTTGAACTCCGAAGATGAAGGTCAAACTTAAATTTCATTTGCAAGGAGAATGCAGGCTTATATCATTCAAATGATACATAAAAAATTTTTTACTTCGTCAAAATTAAAATATATTCTGGGGTCACACTTGAGCGAGACACCCTATTTAATTAATTATAAAATTCAAATCGAATTTTCTGTGAAGCAAGCACGCTGAAGTGTAAGCAGGAATATACTGTATTCTTAAACAACAATTCAGCAGCAACGATCTCACGTGTTTTAGACTTATGTACTTTATAATACGTCCCTTTGAATGCAACAAGCGGAATTTCCATACTCTTCAATGAGGGTTGTTTTGTGTGCCTGCGGGTAGCCCCGTACATGCGGGTGGTTACTTTGCCCTAACCGAGTCGAACACTTGTAAACATATAAATACAGGTGTCTGCTCTTATTGAGAATTGCGACAAATTAACAATCGTGTGTAACTCAAAAAACCTACAGCTGGGTATCCATCAGTTTGTACAGGGTAACTGGTTTTAACCCCTTTAGAGGGCCTTGCATTATTCCGTTGAAAATTTTTTTAATAAATATGTACAGAGCGAGGCACCTAACGTCTGACCCAGATACCACACGACGTCTTAAAGACGTCCATTTTACGTATATTTTAGATGTGAAAATCCTAAAAACACGTCTTTGAGACCATAATCAATGTGGTTTTTATATATAGCCATAATCTAGCATTAAGTATTAGCATTCGTATTATTTGTTCGAGTTAGTGTTTTTGCTTCAATTTCAAATTCAATTTCAACTTCAATTTCAAGGTCCATAAATGTTAATTAAATTAGAAGAAGGGAAGACTAAAAATAGATTTCGACAAAAACCAGTTTAAAGTTGAACCAATAATAGCTTTATAAGAGAAACGTCTGTGGAATTGACATAAAAAGCGTAATAAAAATAACCATTGCAATTAAAATCACAATAAAAATAATAAAAATTACAATTACAATAAAAATTGAGGTTGAAATTGAAGTTGAAATTGAAGAGTTAAAATTGAAATTGAAATTGAAACATTGAAGTTGAAGTTGAAATTGGAAAATTGTAGTTGAAATTGAAACAGTAACTCGAACAAATAATATCAATGTATTGAACAAAAAACTTACTGCTAGATCATGGCCATAATATAAAAACACTGTTCATGGTCTTAATAACGTCATAAGGACGTCTTTTTAGGACGTAATACTTTCAGACCTAAAATAGATGTAAAATGGGCGTCTTTAAGAAATCGTGTGCTATCTGGGTAATTCCATGTTAACTTTTTTTTATAGGTGGACGCGTAGAGGACATATGAAGGTCAACTCCGTTTTTCAAATCAGAATGATATACTATTCCATGTACTACCTAATAGGGCGTTTTAAGTCGCGTACAGTGACCTAGAAAACAAGGTCATGCAAGGTCGTTGAAGGTCAACTGCGATGGAAAATATTTTACGCAAAATACGTAACACAAATACAGCAGAAAAGCTTCTCACTTGGATGTTTTCTGAAGGAAAATTAAAATAAGAAACTACTCACCATTGCGTCATGTAATGAGTGCTAATGATGTAAACAGGCGATGATGTGCGATTACTTTCGGTGCCGTTCAGGCCAATTTCCGTCCCGTTCAGCTCCATGCCACCGAGTGAAGATTGCGGTGACAGCAACTTTACAGTGCCACTGACACCTTCCTCCTAATGTTCGATCATCTCTCGAGCATTCTGTAAACAATGCAACAACTCACCGTTATAATCGGGCATTATGCAGCTAAACATATTCAGCGAAACGCCGTTTACATGAATCCATCGTGTAACAAGCATTTCGCATAACTAGGTCGTTGATACACGTTCACCTAATTCTCCTCTCTACCTATAATGTTCTTTACAAGTAGACAGCGGATGTTATGCACGTATCGTAAAAATGGATAGGTTCAATTTAACGCAAAAAACGGATAAATAAATTTAAGAGTTTCAATGTATCAGTGCCAACTTGTTAACATTATTAAAGGAACAAAGAAATTTCTGTTTGAACTTCAGGTGATTGTAATTGATGCAAACAATTTTTAATTGTAAACATTACTTTTGAACCGGCCGATTTCTAACATTAAGACTTGGATTTTCATTATTTTCTCGCCAAAATCTAAAAGATTACGTTAAAAATAATTTGAATTTTTGGTTCCCAGAGGTGGTTGAACAGGGTTTTAAAATTTCAGAATAAATATCTAAGGAAAGTAGTTGCAGCAAAAAGTATCATATTTCAGGTGTCTGTCTAACTTCGACTAACATTTAATCATGTTTCTGTATTTTTAATTTAACATTACACTATACCACTTTGTTCAGGGGAACCATTTTTGTCGCCGCTGAAGCGTAAACCGTCCAAATGACTGCATATAAGCAGATTCCAATGTACTGTCCCCAAAAGTCTCGATATGAAGTCGTATTAATAACAAACTAAATTGTCCGTATTTTAATCATTGCGCCCAATTAAGAGTAGACAATCGAGAAATTATATTTCAAGAACAAACAGCCCCTGCATATGTGTATCAACGTATTGATTGCGCATCGAGCAATTACGAATATTAACGAAATTGGTTTTCCATTAAAATGATGAATAGGAAAGTGTTATAGATTACGTATAACCACGGCGGTGCACGTGAGTCAAATGGAAACTTCTTGTGCGAGTGATAATACATATTACTAAACAAAATTATGACAAAAATGAGTAGGCGTAATGTGAAACAGTAAAATATTGAAAGAATTTAAGAATACTGTTGTTTTCATTTTTTTAAAGTGTCTATAAAATCTTTCAATTAATTTTTAAATAAAAGTTCGAACTATCGGATTGTTCTGGACTGAAAAAAAAACTGTTCACCAGACCGAAAAATAGACGCAAACAATGCAAGGGATCCTAAAGATTAGCTGGTTTTCGCGAAATAGAACAAAAGAGCGAACGAAACGAATGGAGAGAACGCAGGAATTGTTCGGAGGTTCCGAATCTTGTTCAGAGGATGCGATACAGTCCGTATCTCTTGGGGAACATCAAAAAACGTGACCGCTAACTGATTCGATGGTTCGTTTACACATGTTTCGTTCGTTTAGTGCGATTTTCTATGCTCCGAAAACTCAATTGCGATGCTTTCTGCGCAGCTTTTCGGCACAGTTTTTCGTTCTCGGATGTTTGCGATACTGACAGCCCCATTCTCAAGCACTGCATCGTCCGCGTATTTTATTGACTTCAAGCTTTTAACATTAGGTCGATGCAAAAATAATAGCGGTTTTCATCAATTCGGCCATTTTTAGAAGGACGATAACTTCTCTAATATTGAACGCTACGATTTGGATTTTTTCTTGTCTCGTTTGTTACCATTGGTTTTTTTACTTACCTTCTACATTTACTAATCTGCTACCTAATTTAAATTTATTAATTTTACCAGTACAAGATCAACTATGTATGTATTTAGTTTACTGTTCACTTCACTTCAGCGAAGTTATGGATTTTTCCAGCACTTGGACAGTAAACCGAAAATTTTGTCCCCGACTGTTCACCGGAAGATGGCTGCCGAATTCTTCTGTGTACGCAGCCGGCATATTGGGATGAACGTGCTGAATAGTTTCCGGTCGAATATCCGCAAGACCGACATTTAATTAAAACGTAGCGAGCGAACATAGCGAGTTGTTAGCATAATAGTTTGTTTGAAAGCTGAGGACGAGCTATCTGAAACGCGATTGAATCGGCTTCGGGGTCTAAAACCAAACTGATTTCGTTCGCAAACGACAACGCAACTGGACTGACACGAATTTGGGAGATGGTTTTTCAAATGCAAGAAAATCTGTTATGGAGAAAACAGATTTTAAAAATATTTTTAAAAAATATATGAAACCTAAAAATAGTTTCATTGAAATGTTATGCAAAAATTGCATAAATGATTGCTCTGAAATTTGGAAAGTATGTTCTTGGACAGTATCTTGATGTTATCTACTTAAAAAACCTGTGGCTTTATGGAAATTTTGCAGTTTGTTTTTTATTAAACTATATAACTTTACGTTTTTCTGTAAATAAATAATAAATCTATGAATGTAATCATGTGAATGGTTTCTTTGATTAAGCCTAAAATGCTATCGTGCATCAGCTTCTCATTACTATGACATAATTATAAGATTTCACCAAAAAATCAAGTGGTTTTATGGTAATTTCGGGCAGTGTATAAAGCATGGCGACTCTCCCACGTTTACCCTCTGTATTAGCAATATCTCATTGTCAAAGAGTTTCAATTACTTTCGAAATCGATGCTCAGAACAAAGAGTTCGGAATCTTCAGAAAATTCCTCCTCGTTCCTGAACTTCTATATATCAGCGAGCAATGGACAGGAAAGTTACACCCCTTTCCATGAATTATGGACAAAAGGTGGAAAGTTCCTCCGAAAACATTCCGAATATTTAGGAAGAACTTTCAGATTTGAGTGGCATTCGATCAAACAACAACGCCAACGTTTTCAAGTTATTACATAGAACAACAAAGAACTGTATTGAACATGGTAAAGAATTCTAGGCTTTCTTCTTTCATTCCCGAGACGATAATTATGTGAACTTCGATTAATTTCGAAGCATTGATGTCTGCACATGGTTAAGGTCATTAAGGCGCTCGTTCCCCGAAATTTCCGACGCGTCAGTCCGCGCTCGCTTGCGCCAGAGGAATTGTGTAGATCGGTCCTTTCCGCGTTCCATTTTCATTATCTCTCTTTCGTTTCGCATCGTCTGCACAGAGGGAAAGAGAACTGCGACACATGTCACGGAAGCTTGTTTAACCTTACCCCCGAACGACGTCGCGATGATCTACACCACGGCGATGGGAAAAAATCCTGCACCGAATGTGACATTGGCAACGATAAGACATGTGACCTGTGACTATGACGTCCGCGACATTTCCGGTGCAACGCTGACGTAGAATCGGACGCGAAATGCAGAAGGGCAAACGCCAAGAAACGGGCCGAAAATTGTAACGAAGTGAAACGGTGTCGCTGCAAAACAACCCCGCAAGCCTAATCAAATTGAGTAAATCTAACATTTTTTCTTCAATTTTTTTAAAAATTTCTCGCTTTTAAAAGTCATTAAAAAATTATTTTGGTTGAAGTTAATGCAACAATTTTTTATTTTTCCTGTCCCTTTTACCGCTGGATGTAAGCTGACCAAAATTTCGCTAGGCATGGAGTTAGATAATGTTGCCCAACTCCACCATTTTATAATTTTATGTAACAAAAACAGCAAATGAAGCTAAAATGTTGCTTTCTATTCCCTGAAAAAAAATCTTTTTCTTTACAGCATTCCTATATGCGAAAAATCTAAATATTTTAATTAAAACTACGTCCACATTAAATCAATAACCTGACCAACTGTTTATAAAATTATTGTCATCGTGACATGACCTTCCGACGATGCTGTTAGGCTAATGAACATGATTTAGACTCACTGTAGGAGTAAACAGCTGGCAATGTTTCCAAGAGATCAACAATCTTCGGTCATCAAGCAATGCGTAGACAGTGAAATAATGGAACACGCTAATTACTGGCACGGACACCGAATTGATTGATCGAAACGGTGAAACACCAATGACGCGGACTTGTCAGGAGGCGTTCGTCACGTCATCGGTCAAATACAGGGCGGAGGTAAGGAGGAAAGATTCTGATTAATCGCTGGGAATCTTATTAAAGCCAACAGGAAGGGAAAAGGCGCTCCACCAGGTTTATTGGCAGGTTTTTCCCCTTGGGAAAATATAATTGTGTAGTTATATATCGATCTAATTCCAAACCGTAGCGACTTCCATCTCCGCTGCCGAGGGATATTCAATCAGCTGACTGGAAGTGGCAACTTCCCCGCTACTAACTAAATAATCAACACTTTTTGCCGGTCGGGAAAAACAAAATTATGCACCGCAGAAACGTCTTGTTTGTAAAGCAATAAGAAGAAAAGAGCCGCTTCCAATATACCCATAAACACCATAATACCATTAACCCTCTTGTTCATGAGCGAAACGTTTCATTTTAAAATCCTTCACACGAGTGTAGGAGTAAAAATTTCCAGTAAAAATTTGGAAAAAATTCACAGTCGTGTGTGCCATCAGGTAAAACGTTCACGAATTTTTTCGAAATTTTTTGTTCAGCAAAACTGAAGAAATAGAGCATAATTCATTGAACCGCCGTACGTTCTGAGCGAATATTTTGAAATTTTATTTCGTTTAAGATTATTTCCACGAAGTTAAGATGAAATTGTTTGATTAACGATTTTCATATATTCTACAATAAGCTGCGATAACGCGATCCAGTAAGGATGTAGGTTAATTAACTTAGCTCCCTGTAGATCTCAGAGAATCAAACTTGCACCTTTCGCTTTCCGGCAGGGAGCTCTGACTAATAAACTAGCCGGGCCAGTGACGATCCCCTCTTGATTCGCGCGGACTACGACAATGGCTCTGTCATCTTCTGGTGCCCATGCAGTTTTCTCATTAAAACCGTTTCCTAAAAATCTCCGCCCTTTTCCTGCGCACTCTATTCTTCATTTCATTTAGGTGTACTATCGCGATTCGCGAAACCATTTTTAGAGTTCCGTGTTTCAATTAAGGGAACAGAACACTCATACAGGGTGTCCCAAAATTACCTTAGTTTAATGAAATGGGAGGTTCCCGAGATCATTTCAAGCGACATTTTCCTTTGCAAAAATGTTATCCGCGGCTTTGTTTAGGAGTTATTAACGAAAAACACGGACCAATGAGAGCGCGATCTAGGCGCGAGTTGACACAGTCGGCCCGGCGCGCCAACTGTTTATTGGCCGACTGTGCCAACTCGCGTCTAGGTCGCGCTCTCATTGGTCCGTGTTTTTCGTTAATAACTCCTAAACAAAGCCGCGGATAACATTTTTGCAAAGGAAAATGTCGCTTGAAATGATCTCGGGAACATCCCATTTCATTAAACTAAGGTAATTTTGGGACACCCTGTATAAACGCAGGAAATTATAATTCTTTTAATGTAACAATTTTTTATATTGTTTCAGTTACTTGTTTCTTGCTTTTCGGTTAGCTTTGGGCTATTGGGAAAATTGCTACTTTAAGAATCTTTTTTGTTTCAAGTGCATGAAGATTTCTTGGATAGAACAAGTCTGTAGACTGTAGACTGTAGACCCTCTCAACAGTATATTTTTAGTAAAATTGTAAACAATTATTTAAAGGCAGTGAAAATCTGCCAATGTATCAATTTTCTCAGACGCTTTTCGATGTCTATTGAAAATTACGATCTCGAGACAAAATCCAACTGCACCGGTGCAGCACAGCGGATCTTTCTCCGCGGAAACAAGGCGGTTATCATCAACTTGTTCGACGATGTTGACACAATTCCACCTCTGGTTACGACGCCGCGGTGGGGTATTTGCACCGAGAAGCCGGACGAAACTATCGTAAAATTCGACCAGTCTTGAAACTCTCGTATCTTCGCTGAGAGTCACACAAAATTGATACAACAAATGCCATTTTATTCTGCTGTCCGAACCTTTATGCGGATTTTATCTAAACGGAGATCTCGGGAGTAAATGTCACCCTTAAAGTGAGAGTGTTAAATTGTAAATGTATCATGATATTTCCCAAGTGTCTAACAAATAATATTTTTACGTGGCAGTCAAGGTTGAGTAAAGGGAAGCTTAGGAAATAATTAGGGGTGGGGGAAGGACTCGAGCCCCGATTCAGATTTTGATGACTCGGAACAATTCATGATACTCGGATACCGGAAATTTCGGGTGGTGTCAGAAACCTATGGAAAATCTATGATATTCGGGACACTCAAATATTATAAATTTCTGGGTTCCGATCCGACCCGAACCCGAAATTATCGGGTACCCGCCCATTACTAGAAATAATAAAATATTACGGAACACCTAATCGTATTGTTTACGTACACACGTGTTGCCTAACAATTTTAGGACAGCCAAATATTTCACCGTTCCAGAAGGAAGATAGCCCTCTCGGTTCGGCTCATTATGCAACGTAATCGACGCTCGCCGAACAAACTCGCAGCGCTGAGAATGTATTCGCCGACGCGACGCTTATCCTGCAATGTGGGGCGTATCGGGGAATCGTTGAAATGCAGACATGAACACACAGATATGCGGATGCATCTGTATCCGATCTACGCGGAGCATTTCCACTACGACGGCGACGTTGTCAAAAATTATGTTGACGAACATTGGACGCGTGACGCCGACGGACGGAAACAATCCCGGTTATGCGTCCGAATGATAATCGAATGGATCGCATTATCAGACTGTAAAAGATTCAAAAGCCATTGGGTGAAGGAGCGAATGGAACGTGCGCGATCATTTCATCGTTATCGGCGCGCACGTGCGCACGAATTTGCGATGACCCCGGCATTGTTCGCGGAACGTCATATTAACGTGACTTGCTTTCGGCGATGTTGTTAAGTTACACCGCCATTTCACGTTCGTGCACTCTTAGACATTGCTACCTTTCGGTACCAAGAAGTGAGGGGAAGGAGCAGAAATTGAAAGGTGGTAGCACGAATTGAGGGGAGATAGCACGAATTGAGGGGAGGTAGTACGAATTGATGGGAGGTGGCACGAATTGAGGGGAGGTAGCACGAATTGAGGGAAAAAAGTTATCCCCTCTCTATGGCAGTAGCAGTCACGTGACGCATGCACGACAGAGGAACGTGTCACGTGACCGAGTGGAAGCGTGGGGGACTAGCGTCGTAGAAGAGGAAGGGTAGAGTGGGAAGACAAGTTTCCTCGCAGCCACGCGAGGCAAAGCACGGTAGGGGCAATATGAAATAGTTGAGAATGGAGGAACCGGTAGTGGGGGAATCGTGAAGCGACAGTGGGGAAGAAGTTGCCTGTGCCTCCTTTAGGAAGTAATAAGACAATTTTGTGCATCGAAGCTTTATGTTAACAAAAGTATTATTGACTGATTGAGTTATATAAAGTGGCAATTGAAAAGTCTGCGAAAGATTAATTTGTTATTTGTTTTAATAATAACGCCGCAGATCCACAATTGCTTAAAAAACGATGCGGCGTGCAAACAACTAGTCTGTATTGATCACGATCTTTCCGTGACTTTCCATTCATGATATCTGTGACACGAAATTGTGCACGAGCATACAGCTACCCCGTGTTTTAATTGCAGAACTTGCATGAAATAATTGATGTGACGATGATTGATATAAAGTCTTTGCAAAGTCAATCATACGTTCGTGTCGCAAGACTATAACTGTACTAAGCGAATAAAATACTCGTGATATTGTGTAGATAAACAGTAGATATTTATACAATTGTTGATTTTATTTAACTGTTTATTAATTACTGCCGAAAGGAGAATATTCTCGTATGCGTGTTAAAACCTGCATGGAACAACACTAATAAATGTTATTAATAAATCATTGTTCAGTTGTTTCAGCTTTCTAATCAATATACAATCAAATTATTATTTTGATTTGGTTTATATATGATAAACTAAAGAGATAAAATGTTTCTAGAATATGCACCATCATTAGTAAACACAATTACATTAATTTCGCCACAAATTGCAATCGTTAACTTACTTGCCGAGGCAAACGTATGCGTATGGTATACAGACAGTATTCCTTGACCTCTTCCACTAACGTCCAACGTAGGAAAGGATAGCGAGTAAACAAAACATCGACACTACATATGGATATCGGTGAGATAACACTTATCCAATGATATAACTTTTCTGTTACTAAAATCTTTACCAACGTATTCGTGACATTTTCCCGATTGAAATGACACCGAACACGACACAATTTCGAACATTTTTACATTTTTTAAATCGTGCCGAAAGAATATTTATTATTTAGATATTTAAATGTTGGACCAAGCTATAGGAATTTGTACGTGAGCAAAAGCTTCTTTTATAGAAATTTCGTTCTTTTTGAGACATTATTATCAAGGTCATTATTCTGAACAGCTTTAGTAACAATATAATTTTGGTACCGGTGAGAGATGTGAAAATTTCAAACTTAAGAATAAAATTTTAGGAAAGTATTTTTAAAGTTGTATACTCTGAAGAAATGTGCAATTTAAAAATATCGATTTCTTATTATCCGTCTACAAGAGACTGCTCGCTTAGAAAATGAATTTATCAGAAGATTTAATTTTAAAAAGTTGACTTATTAGAACGTTTAATGATGTAAATCTCGAGCATTCTTTAAACGTCAATAGCGGTTCCGTGCTGAACGCTACACGGTCGAAGTTTTGTTGAAATTAGGGTCAATAACAATATATATATGTACATAAAAGAAAAAGCCTGATTGGAATAAATTAGTAAATTGAATGAAATAAATAAAATCTGTCTAATCGAGGACGCGTGGCAAACAGAAAGGTAACAGGAACTTTCCTCGGGTTTTGAAATAAATACATACTTCAATAAAAGAGCCGGCGTTACAAACGCGAGAATAAACGAATACAATATTTCACTTATTGATTTAATACTTGACCGTGCACTTTCGTATTCAGTCTGAATAAAATTGAGAGTAAGAGAACTTGACTTATCGTGCTCATCTATTCCTTGCAGTTTATTTTGAGTCTTAAGTACTCTTCCTCGATCTAAATCATTCGTCTCCCAATGAAAGCATAATACGAACTTTAATGTTTCTTCGGCTACATCGTTTAATTGAACAATTATCTACAAATTATTTCTTCTAATGCAAACTGTTTTGTTATGGCATTTTTGCAAAATCATACGGAATGACCGAGAAGTAAAACCGAAACACTGTAAACCGCTCAACTTTAAACACTCGTAACTTTTGAACCACTAATCTCCTAGGATGGAAACTTGGATTTTTGGCATTTTTCCGCTCAAATCTAATAGATTACATAGGAAAAAGGCAAAAATTACTGGTTACGCAAGAAAAAACGCAGCCAATTATCACATATGTTATAAAAATAAAGACATTACTACCAAACTTTATGATTATGTACGTAAAATCATTTTATAACAAAAGCTCTGAAACATGTAGAGGGTGTCCGCAAATTTTCATTTGCCAAGAAGGTTTGCCTCGGCTTTGTTAAGGAGTTATTAACAAAAACCACGGACGTAGCGTTGGGGTCGCGCCGCGGTGAAGCAATGAACAAGAGAAAGAGCAGAAATTTATTTAATTAAAACTCACTTATTCAACCGTGAATACATTTGCTGCTTCGAAGTGTGTGTCACTGGGCCATTCGGAGACGAACTGAACAGCTGACTTCAGGTATACGGCAATACCGAAAGCTAAGGGACGTACGATCAGGTCAACGAACTGCAGAGCTGGTGGTAGGCAATAACCATGAGCTTCGAATTGACACGTCTTTAACGATCTTCTCTCTACCGTGGTTCGAATGACACTGATTCTACGCAAGATTTTTTTCAATAGTTTAGGGAGGGGGCATTATGGGTGTCGTACGACGGAGTGGTCAGACAAAGAAACACGACCCAAGACTGTAAAACTAGAGTTTATGGCAGTCGCATGTTCCGTTTTTTTTTCTGCAGATTGGTAAATACTAACATCCGTGGGTCCTCGGGTCCGTGCGAACGTGGAAAAGGACAACGCATGTAAACACACCATTTGAAATATGAACACAAAACATAAAACTTTCATTTTGTCGAAGATTTATAAACTTGAACTTGTTTTATATAATGTATTGTAGCTAAGGAATAAATATTTTGTTTTATTGCAGCAACCGTATTTTTTATTGATGCATTGTTGTCTATCTTCAAAAGCACGCAAATCTGCTATAACAACCTTTTTAGGCATACCGCCAGTGATTGGGCGCAACCCGCCCGGAGGGCCTACGCCGCGAGCAGCTGGTAAGAAATAAATAAAACCTTCTTTATTTTTTACGGGTTTTTATTGGTTTACGGAGTCGGGTATATCGGTGTGAACAATGGTTCATATCGGACGACGGTTTACACTTTACACTGCTCGGCGACCGAGGCAGTTTCTCGGCCCCTCGCGGGATTTGCCCCCCAGTGGAGGGGAAGACGAACTGACTAAGATCGTACAGCTCTGTCCGGCTTAGATCAAGACTTTATTATACATTTTCTCCGATTTATACATTTGGAGTCACGTCAACAATTGGTGTAGGTGTAAATACAACTGACCATTCAAGGCCACTTCACCGACTGTGAATGACATCGGATAACTGCTTCCTCTATTATGCTACCGCCTCGTCCTTCTACACTCGAGAGTTAAAGAGCACATGTGCCTATAGATTTGTACGATTTCAGGAATGAAACATATGGAGTAGCGGAATATGCCCAACAACAAAAATATTGAAACAGTATTTGAATTTCATTTTTTTTTTATTAACCAATTTTTTCGGGGAAAAAAGAATTTCAAAACTCGAGTGCCCCACTCTAACCCAAAAGTAACAAAATGTTTGAATATAAATTGATATTAAAATATTTAAAAAATTCTGAACATAAAAATGGAGAATTAAGGATATTTTGGTCCACCCAGTTTGTGTACTTGCTTCATTGTTTCAAATAAACTATCAATTTTCTATTTGTTATCCCCAATTCTCGTTCTCCATTATTTTATAAGATTTAATAAGATTTTATCGTATTGAAAATAATATATTAACACTCTCAAAGTCGTTTAATCTTTCCACTATTTTAAACTGCACCTATTTTCGTCACAATGTAATTGTTGTCTAGTAATGTAATTGAAAGAAAGTTCGTGAAAGCAGCAGAAAATCGTAATAAGCTAGTGGAAAACGTTCCGATTGCAAAATCGACTGGAAACGTTGTTCGAAGGGGGTCAAAAGTATTTCAAGAGCGAAACACGCGCTTAATACTTGTTACTCAAGATGTTCGTGACGTTTTCCAGTATTAGGTTAAACGCGGTTCACGAAGGGTGGCGTGTGCCCTCCTGTTCTCGTGCTCTTTATCAACTCTTTCACGAAACGTGCTTCGCCATGGTTCACGATATACGTATACGGTGTTCACGTATGTATACTAGTAGTCACTCACAAATATATTTATCTAGAGCTTTTTTCCTCCTGTGTGCGTCGAGTAAATCCGCGCGCGACTCGAACTCTCGATAAACTCTGAATAGAGTTATGCTTTTTCGAAAGATTTTTTCGCGTGTATTTGTTTATTGAATGGAAAAGCTCGTAAAACTTCCGCGCCAATTAAAATCAGTAATTACGGGCCGATAAACGCTATCGGATTTCCATATACATGTAATTAATTAGCTTTAAGTAATTTCTTTTTTTAACCGGCTGCGTTAATCAAGATAATACGACCAGTGTCTATTAGAAACTTTCAATGTTTGTGTATTTACTGAATTTTATGTACACCATTCTTCTGGACAACATTATTAAATTGTTATTAAATTAAGTGTAAAACATAATGCACAAAATTTCACGATTAATTCTATGAATAATTATTAGAAATCAAGTTTAATGTTCGAATATAAATAATATAATTTTGTGTAATTTCATGAGTTAAATATTGGACTACTTGTTTATTGAATTATTATATTCGCTATGATTTTATTAAATAATGTTATAATGTACGAATTTTATTTATATTAAGGGTATACTATTGCAGAGAGAAAACGTGATTGTAAAATATTTTATCTAATTTTTGCAAAAAATAAATAGATCAGAATGTGGACAAAGAAACATTTTTTTAAGTAGGTATTTTTTAATGTTTGTCGGCCGTCCTTGACTCGAATAAGCAGTGTACCTACAAAGAAACGAAGGGACTGTTTACGTGCAAACTAAATAACGATAATTAGACCCATTTCGTTCCTGTATGATTTATTATTAATTTCGACCGAACGATGACACGAATTATTAATGTGTAATTTAGCTGCAATCGATTACTCATCAAGATGTGTGACTACATGTATACACAAGTTGCAAATTGACAGTCATTAATGGAGTCCTCGTATCTTTGTAATCGAAAAACAAGTAAACTGATTTGATTAATTTATTAGCCATCGTTAGCTGTTTCAATACAATTACACTGCCTTTATTAGTGCGTAGAGCAATATGAGTCCTTTAAATAGAATTCGACTGTCCTTATTAATTTTTAAAGCATCATTTTAGTCTACTTTCATGTATAATTGGACGGCAATATGCATATTGGATTATGTTATTTTATTCAAAATTTCTTATATTATTCATGAGAAAGGTGGATATATGTACATGTATGTATATGAGTCTACCTTTGTACCTACACTGCTCCTCAAACCTGTCTTCGCTTCAATGAAAAGGGATTACTCTGTGATTATGTTTGCAGAGCGCTCAATGCAGCGCTGCTTCAAAGACCACAATGACACTTTTATTACGTGTAATGACATCATTATTTCATTAGTTTTAGTACTACTTATACATGAAAAACCAATTTCCAAATATTATTAAATATTATATAATGTTTATTGACGATCAATTTTCTTGGACGAATATTAATCCCATTATTTAAGGAAAGTAACATCATTATTATTTGGGTTCACTATTAAAATATAATGATATAAAAATTATTCAATATAATTCCATTAAAACTCTGATTTTTTTACCACCTTTATAACAGAGAGACATTCAAGAAATTATTCCTAATACATTTAATAATATCATTACTTTTAATCATATGATAATATTATTAATATTTAATAATGACATTTCTGAACGTTTTATAATGTACAAACTTCCCGTCTCAAAAAGACAATGAAAAAATTATTTGTTATACTTTCAATATTGTTTTTTAATATCTATAGTATCGTGATAATCCACAATAATTTTTCAAACCGTGACAGCATTTATTGCGGTATCTAGTATGTTATAAAAGTGGAAATAGATATAGAGGTCAGTCAGTCGGACAATTGCAATCAAATTTAATCAGAATACAAATTAAGAGCAGTTCTATGAAGTCCTCAAAAATGCTTGACAGAATGGCGTCTCGACACACTGCACCATTAAAATAATAAACCGGGCTCTTGAATAACAAATTGCAATTACGTTCAGAAAATTTTTACTTTTCATTGTGCGAGAGTGAAAACAGTTGATCATGGGTTAGAGCGAGGAACATAATTACGTAAAGACTGTGTGCGGAAAAAGTCACTGCATACTAAACAAACGTGTTTTAATCTAGTAACAAATAACCGTTGACTATTTGAAAAGTGTAAGAAACGGAAAAAGATACTTTTATAATAGCCACTATATTAATAACGCTAAGAGTAACTACGTACGTAGATTTTCAGTATTAATAAACCGCCATGATACTTTAATTAATAATATCATACCTGTTATTAATAAACTACAAGACATTTATATGAAGTTTTTAAATACAATTTTTATATTGTAAATTGTCAGGTTGTCATAACACATAAATAACATTTGTATTCTGAATTATAGATTACAACATTAACACCACTCTACCACTACTTTCTTGAAATATTCTACGAAGTACCCAATCGTAATGCAATCAAAGTTTCCGTTTATTTGATCGATTCAATGGAAGATCACGGTCTATTGTATCGCATTCAATTTTACATTAACGGTTATTTACGCTACCGAATTTAACGAATGTTCCGAACCATATCACCTATTGTACGATGAGTCCATAATAGGATAATACAAGTTTCTTCATGCACGGGGAGCCGACTAATCGATATTTATTGATTGTCCTTTGGAAACCTAGCACAAAACGCACGAACCAGAATCCTTTTGCATTCGAGACATCGATTTATGACTGAAATTCTCGCACAGCAACACCTACCTAATAAGCTTTAACAAATGGAATCAGAATTTACATTTACAGCCCAATAAAATGTGTGAACGCACAATTGTGCTACCATAAATTTTTTATCAGAAAGAACGAGATAATAATTCTGTATATTTTACGCGGAACATAATTAAGGTACTCTTCCTACTGCAGGTATATTTCACGATTTATGTCAATTCAGGAGATATTTTCAAATAACTAGTCCCCACGCTATACTCAAATTAAAATATCTTCTTATAAACAATAATAAAATTAAATAAATGTCGTTTGCAATTTTCAATTTAGTGTGTATTAATTATAATAACATTACATTTCAACTTTTCAATTTTTCGACATTTCGATAGCTCAACAGGCCAACGTTTTAACATTTTCCAGACAATTGTAGAAAACGGTGGCAACTACGTAATTCATTAAGAAACCTGTCACGGTGAAATGTAACCGCTTGTGTTTTATCTTTAAACCGAGCACGAACCATTGAAACCATCTAGTATATTAATATTCATTAAGCTGTTAAGACTTTGCTGTGTAACTACTCCGATACAATGCGTTCACATTAATTTGGACCTTGCCAAATCTGCGGCTACTATCTATTTGCGTTTTCTTCCGGTTAGTTCAGATAATCGACATTCTACTGTAATCTGTAATTCAATGTACCTTGATCGCATAAAATAAACGAAAATCCGTGGATATATGTATGTACCACAGGGAAGCGACGTTCTTTTTCGCGACAACGGTCTTTCTACCTAACCCATACCTGTCAATCATGGCCTCAGTACCGCCTGGTCGAGCAGAATAAATGGATCTGGGGTCCGTTTACGTCGGGGTTGGCACTAGTGATGGGACTGATACGATACACATCAATGCTAGTCAAACAAAATCTTTTTCTCTACTTGGGATGGTTTCTTGTACCTTATTCTTTTAAACTTTAAACTTTCTATTGACCTTTTTATTAATTCCTTTTGAAGCTTCTATTATTATAGTATTATCTATTATTATATTTCATTAAAGAGGATATAGGCATACAACAAACATTGTCCTGTTTCTTCTAAGAAATTACTGCTATAAAAGTGCTAAAAAAATTCTTGACAAAGTTTGGAGGGTGGTTTCATCCCCTAAGGCTTCACCTGTTGTCCCAGAATTTCTCTTACAGTTACAGTGATTAGATCTTTTTTATTAGTAAGAACTTTTACAAGGAACAGGAAAATGTTTGTTGTACCTATATTCTCTTTCGATTATAGAAGGTTCAAGAGGAATTAATCACGAATGCTTAAAACTACTGCAACATACAGTGGGTGTACAAAGTATTCGTACACCTTCTAAAAATTAATAACTTTTTTATGATTGTACCAAACGACCTGATTTTTTATAATCAATTAGAAGCAATTTTCAGAAGGTGTACGAATACTTTGTACACCCACTGTAATTTTTTTATGTTCTATTAACTTTTGCAATAAAAAATTAATTTAACCGGTAATGTCTCATAAGACTTTAAAAAGTAGCTATTGTTAGACAGTTCCAAGCATTGTTGGTCGACACTGGTATTTTCGAATGTGTGGCAACCAATCGGAACAATTATTCAGGCCAGTTAACGATTTTTCTGAACGAACCCCGTTTTTGTATTTTTCGTCCGTTGAATCTGATTCCATGCATCCGTTTCTCTTTCATCCATCGAATTTACATTTCATTCACCGCGACATAATCGCTCGAATGTGTACAGTCACTCGTGAAAGTATAGTTGATCGACTGTGATCAATTTTTTTCACACACTGCCAAGGGAGGTTACCCAATCGTAACACGCCGATTTTTATGGAATTTTTGTACGATACAGAACTCAAAAAAGTATTTCACACGTATATTTCTTTTAGCTGCCGACTTTCGTGTTAAGGTGATGAAAACAGCCCTCAAAGTAGGGGTTGAATAATCTATATTATTGAATATCTCCGAAACTATTAGGCCTAGACGACAATTTCAACACCCAATTTGCGCGACTCCGAATGACAAATCGTTTCGTCTAAACTGATTAAAAAAAATAATAATCTGTTTAAAAAATATGTTAAAAATTAACTATTTCGTTTTCGAGTTATCGATCACAATGGCTATATCTTTCAATCCCGAGCGTTCAAATATTTTTGCGATCCACTGTACGCGCAGAATTTTTTTTCGATAATCCATAAAATCGCGAGTCCATGAACGCGGTCTTCCGCACAATTTTCGTGATTCGAATGGTAAACAAATTGGTAAAAATTGACTAGTTTCAAACATTCGAAACTTCAAAACCACCTGAGTTTGTACAGAGTTCGTAATTACTATCTCCGAGATCACCTCCCGTTAATCTCTCGCGAGCCTCCTTCATTAAACTGTATCTCGCAAGCCATTAAACACATTGTACGGAACTCTCATAACACATCATATGTTCTGGTTCATAACTTCCGAGTCTGTTAATATTCTTCCAGTCCCACGGTGTAGTTTCTGAGAAAATAAATATTAAAGACAAAGCGTAGGATTTGAAATTGAAGTACGTTGGCTGTGCCTGGGCAGTGATAATTAAGCAGTCCTAATTTGCATGGTAGCACTCTGTAGACTCGCTTAAGTCAGTTTAATATTTGATCATGAGTACGGTAAGGCGTACAAGCAATAGTAGAAGCGCGAAGGACATACGAATCTGAATTTTTCAAGAAAATGGTCATGTTCACTTTGCCACCCCTAATGCAAAGGAATCTCCATAAAAATGACTTACTTAGAGGTTTCAAAAGGGTAGGTTTCGCTCTACAAGATGAAGTAGATCGTTGCTCGAGTTACAACAGGTGAAACATTTTGAGGGCATTTGAATTTGCATCAAGAAGAGCACCGTCCTCTCTTTACCCTACACTCTAGTGCAAACAGAGAAGAAAATAACTCGAATGTGTGAAGAGTAGAAGACCTACTCTTTGAAATGAGGCCGGGTAGATCGTTGTCCGACTTTTTTTCCCACGAAGTTGTAACTCTCAAAGTTCGCATAAATATCTAAATCTACAATTTCTGAGAAGAAGGATCATCAAGGATCACTTTTCTAGCCAATTTCGTTTGCACGAACTTGTTGCTCAGTTCTTTGCTGCAAAGCAACCAAAGAAAATCGTGGACCAACATTTAAACAGTCGGTCTAACGAGGAAACTTCGGTTTTCGAATCAGTGATAATGTAATTTTTAAAAAAATGTTGATGTTTTTTCACAGACGACACAATCGGGAGCATTTTCGACCGAAAGGTGTCCCGAAATTCTCACCTGTGCTGTATCATGCGAAAATATCCTGGAAAATATCGACAAGAAAACAAAATCTCTAGAATCACGGTAAAACAGCTGACCTTGCGTGTCCTTCGGGCGGAGAGCTATGATGAAGACGGCCGTGCGAGGTCCCAGAGACTCAGTCCTCAATGTCACACTCCGTCATGCCTGCAGTTCCATCTTCCACCGACTTGGAGTCCCATAATCAGTCTAGAAATCGTTTAAATACAATTCAGCCATTCATGAGAAGCTTCTTTGCGATCCATAAGCTAGATAATCCATGATCGCAGCAGGACGATCTTCCAGTTCTTTGACTTGGCTGGAGAAGTAGCGCGGATCATCAAGGATTCGCTTAGGTCAATCCGATCATTCCTCTTTTGCAAACTCGAACTTAGTCCCTCGGCTCCCTACAGTCTTTCCGATAGCCCGAACGTTCGCCGAGATTACTATAGTCGGTACGACGGAGTCCCAGTCACCGATTCTACCTCGATTTTACGCAGCTATCCTAGATCAATCACTGAAATCTTCTCATGAGTACTCGTTATTAATCTTCCCAGCTTGAGCCGGATGTCCTGCTAGGTCGCTATAGTTCTGCGACTCAGAGAACTCCATGGCACGTTCCTAGAACCCAATCGACCCGACGATCATGCTCGCAAAGAGTCCCCGGCTCTCGACAGGTCCACATCTCGAATGTACACGTTCTCTCTTCACTCGCGCACCACATAACTCAAGGTTGCCGATGGGAAATCGATCAAATGGCTAATCGTCTAGAGAGTCGCCGTCGATCTTCGAGCGAAAGCGCGCGACTTCCGGTTCAAAATTCCGTCCCAGTTCGAGTCGGCCACGCGGCGAGGATTGAAGTGAGCGCCGTTGAGCGTCGCGACGCTGTGCACCGTCGTCAACCCCGTTCCAGAAGACGCTTGCGCAGCTCTGTTCGGCGCCCTTCGACGCGAACGGGGATGAATCGTTCCCCGTTGTTATCAATTCACCTAGTTTTCTCCATAATCGCCGGGTACCCGCGGCGTCGCGTCGGTTAGCCGTGTGAATTAACAATGAGTCACTCGATTGCGACGCGACGGTGCCTCCGATTGGTCCGGACCGTTCTGTTGTGAAGGATACCTCGCGGCGGTAATCACGTGGCGATGGGACGCGCGTGTTGCGGATCGGTAGTACCGATTCGATACCCTTCTGCACTACTGAGCATAGAGCCATCGTAGGAGTGAAGCCTCGCTTTTTATAATTGTGCATCCATGTTCTTTAAAACACAATAACAATTTTAATTTTTGTTATGTAAAATTATATGAAAATAAAGAGAAAAGGTCAGTTGATAAAGTGGCGTCTGTCCCACATCATATGAAAAATCAAATATTGAATTTATAAAAGATGTAATATATGCTTAATACGATCGAAATCATGCACTATAAAACGCAGACTACTAAATAAATAATAATATATTTCTATAAAAACAACTTACTCTGCTTAAGGTCGAAATCATGCACTATGAAATGCAGATTACTAAATAAATAATAATTTAATGTTTACTTATAAAAATATTTTCCCGAATAAAACGTGAGGCCATTTTTAAGTACAGCACTTCTACCAATGATCTCTGTTTAACTCGGAACAAATAAGACAAATAGCGTCTTTCCTACCAGTGATCCATCGCAGTTGATACCACTTTCTTCCTCTTTTATAGAACACAAGATAACCCCCAGCAAAACATAAACCTTTGCAGACGCTGCAGAATAACCTTCCTGGAACGTAGTTATATATACGTTGTATATTAAAACAAACGCCCAATAATTTCTTTATCAATCGTCGTAACAAAGCACTCGTAGATGCGATTATACTAACATTTACTGAATAAATTCTGAGTTATGATTGTTTGGAATCTTCGCCCTAATTACCTCAATCTTTGCAGAGTACATTAACATTCATTTCAAGATTAATCTGAACGTTTTATACGATGTCGGAAAGTAATAATTACGTAAAAATACATGTTTTATGTCATTAATTTTGGACATGGCTGTATGTATTGGGTTGGCAAGGAAGTAATTTTTCGGTATTTTAAGGTGAAGTAAAATCGAATTTTTTTTATTCAAGCGATGAACTTTAATCAATAAGATATTTTCGTATTTATTCTTTTCGGCAAAAGATCATCGAACAAAATGGAAAATATCTTATTTATTAAAGTCTATTGCTTGAATAAGAAAATTCACCTCTATTTCACCCCGAATTTACTTTCTTGCCACCCCAATAAAATCTCAATATAGTCCACAACCATTCACTTCGACAAATGTCACGACAAACATTTTTTTGCCCAGGTCCCATTGTCTACATATTAAAAAACGCGAATTTTTTGTGAAAAGTGCTCGAGGATCGCGCATGGAACAAGGCACGCGTGCGAATTGGCTCGATCAAATATCTTTTCGACCCAGTTCAAAAGACAAATCGTCGGTAGCGCACGCGGCAAAGGGGCGAATCAACTGGTTCCTGTGTTGTTCGTGACGCCACGTTGCTTCGCCGGTGGATCCTGTGGCGCGGTGTTAATTTTGGACTGTACTTGATCACACATCCTCGTCAAAGCAGAAGATTGGGATCACCGATAGAGCTTTGCATGCGCTGACCTACTGCTTGCTTGCTACTCGCTGCTGTACAGTTCGCGGCGTGTCGTGTATCTCCAAAACCTGTTCGCCGATCGACACGATCGCGCCGCCCTACCATGTAAACTCGCACAATTAGTTGGACTCCGTTACCGGACCAAATTCGCGGATCCATGCGAGTCGTTGCACCAATATTTCTAATACGATGTAAGGATTCGACAAATTTAAATCGACAACGATCAAAAGTACATACATAGTGGCTCTACATTTTTCAGATTTTTCAACTTTGACGTATGATAAATATCAAACTTATTAATAATATTAAGATTGCTGTGTACATATGTATTGGTTTAGCAAGAAAATAATTGCGGTATTTTAAGGTGAAATAAAAACCGAATTCCTTTATTCAAACGATGAACTTTGATCAATAAAATATTTTCTGATTTATTCTTTTTGGCAAAAGATCATCGAACAAAAGGGAAAATATCTCATTCATTAAAATTTGTTGCTTGGATAAAAAAAATTGGGCTTTATTTCATCTTAAAATACGGAAATTACTTTCTTGCCAACCCAATATATCGAGATAAAATAAATAAAGTCAAATCTTACCGTTCAAACAGTGGAATATAATTTTGTTTTGTTGTGTCTATCAACAAGAAAGGATAAGTGAACAAATATCTTCGATTTTTTAAAATTCATATTACATTATGTTAATTTTTCCATCTTCTACACGTCGGACATGTAAACGACACGCTTGAAGCACCACATTCTTCGTGACCCTAATCAAAACAGGAAATGCAGTGGACCTATTCTTCACAGTTATTATCATCTTTGTAATTGCCCCACGAAACAAATATTCTGTGTCGTCGTCGTCGTCATTAAAAATGCACCAAAATGATTTGTTGAAAATGAAAAACCAGAGCACCCCCTCAAATTGATTAATAAATTGAAAATAAGCTAATAATGATTTTAGAGATGCTCTCTCCCGTTGTGGAACGTTCGGGAGAGCCTGGAACGCTGCTTCCACTGGCAGAGTACAGAACGTTGCACAAAAGTCCCTTGTTCGAAGAAACCGGACCGTAAATTAGAGTACCTTTTCCGCCATCTGCGGGCTTGCGATGCGTCAATTGCCATTGGGAACAGTGCAGCTGGACCATTTTCCTGGACAGCATGGCTGGTACTTGCCAGCCGTGCTAAAACTTTTAGGAGGCCGTATACAAACCAGAACGGAACGCTGTATATGTACATCTGGAATAATTAAAAAAGAAAATTAAACTCCGCGTAAATTCAAGGTTATTCAACGAATGTTGATGAAAAAACGCGTGATTCAGAAAATGATTCAGAATCGGCCAATGAAACGCCCGGGGTGATCCGGTTAAAAAAACGATCCCCTGGAACGCAGTGAAAAGTTCGAGGTTGGCCGCGTTTGAATAAAGGGCAGTATCAGAGAGACGTCTTCGGCGATGTTTGAAAGCGGGTCTTCAGAGTGTCGTCGCGACGGCCGCTGAGATGTATGGTCGCGGAGGATGGTCAACGACTGGACAATAACGTGAAAAGGGGCAAGAGAAAGAAACTGGCAAAGGTGGGGGCGGCTCTCATCATCCTCTGCTAATATTTACATGCGCGTGCACAAAGAGCCTAAAGAACGATCTCGTTTATGCTACACGATAAACATAAGGGAGGAGACCGGAAGACGGTGTAACCACCGCTTAATGCGCCACTGGATATCCGTCTGTTATCGCGATACACCACCTCCTACAAAGAAAACGGTGAATTAACTATACACGGGACCACGTTAACGGAAATGTATAGATATAGACAGGCTCAAACCATAAATTTTCCTTTTGATATCGATAAATGTCCTTCTGCACTCCCGGATAAAAAGATAGCACCGCGTCAAGATTTACATGGTTTTAGTCCATTGCAACTGAAATTCGTTTTTACACATTATTGCAGGGTACGTGAACAGATTCGATCAACCTGTTCAGTTTGATTCGATGAAAATAACATTTATACGAAATATTGATAAAGTGGGTGATATTTTGTATATTACACTTTGGTCAGATTGGTGTTTTACCCTCTTTACATTTAATAACACTCGAACACGTATAACAACATATATTTGTCCTTATAGTTATGAAAATTCCCAAGTAGGTTTTATGTCGATGAGGTACCGAAAAATGAGAAAAATGTTTAATTCTTTTTTTCTTTCTGTGAGATACAACTTCGAATAAAAATAAGTATAAAATATCTCGTCTCCTCTACCGAATTTTAACTTGAAATCAGTAAAATTTCGCATTTTTCAAGTACGCGGTTCGAATAACGTGCTATTATCGAGTTTTTGACTGTTACAAATGTTCTTGCCATAGGCATTGATCGCCGTGTGCGGGTTGTATATCGTGATAAATGTGTTGATGTGAATACAGTTGGATGCTAGATATACATACACAATAGAACGATGTATACAAGGTGTTCTTTTAAATGACTCCTCTCGAATGTCTCCGAAGCTACTGAAGATATCGAAAAATGTTGTAAATGAAAGTTAAATAGTGTCGCAAGAGAAATAATTTCACTTAAACATTATCCGAATTTATTATACGAATTATCCTTTATGTGTCTAATTATATCTGTTTATGACGTTTAAATCTTCCCACCATTTACATACTCTAACATCGAGTTGTAAATGTATGTAAATCCCTGACCACAAATATTAGAATATCGAACGGTAAATTTCCAAATATTCCTATTGATAAAAGAGATATTAAAATGTTTTTACAATTTTATGTACTGTAAATGCTATTACATTTGAATATGGCACCCCATGCATTTGTTAGATTGTTGTTCAGACATCTATCACAGAATGCTTAAGTCTGTGCAGTTAAGTGTAAGTTGCAAAATTAGTCAGGGTGATTCTATGTGCAAAAATAAGTCGAAGAAACAGGAATAACATTTTTTCGTTTGGCAGCTCGTTTTCGAGAAAATCGAGTTTAAAGTTCCGCCAGGTTCGCGTGCTGTAGTATATGCACAAAGTAGAATTGGTTGATCATGGTCAGACGCGTCAGACGATTCCTATGCAATAGCACGTGTATTCGCTGCATTGTCAAACTCGATTTTCTCGAAAACGAGCTGTCAAACGAAAAAATGTTATTACTTTTTTTCAACTTCTTTTTGCATGTAGAATCACCACCTGTCCGGTTGTACTACGATTTCGCGAACACCCTGTATATTAATAGTATTAGCACAAACGAGATATAGGAGTAGACCAGTTACCTTGTGGGATTTAAGATACCGAAAACTGATAAACCAGATCACAGCGCACACAATATAACTCATGAATCTGAGTCTATTAGTGAGAATCAAGTATTTAAGGCACTTACATAAGTTGAAAAATCGGAAAAGCGCCATCTGCAACTTTGACACAAATCGCACGAATTTAGGAGCAATTTCTGAAGCTTACTTAGAATGTATTCCCAGTATTCCGGTAGGAATTTTGAAATGTTTGACGACTCAAATTAAAGGTAGAGGATGGTACTTTGTCCTAGTGGCACTTTAGTTTGAGAGCACATGAAGAAAACAATCGAATCCTATCATCAGCTCGAACAATATTGATAACATTTTTTAACTGACAATGAGATAGAACCATAAGTCTTAAAAGAAAACATTCGAAATCATTTAAATTGTAAAAGGAAACTGCATTTTCATTACAAAATAAGATCATGTCCTGTAATTCCAATAACATCGCCATACTCAATCCTGTTAAAACAGAAAATAGTGGTACCCAATCTGCCCAAAAAAACAAAGAATTCGATTTTGATTCTGTCCTAAAAGAAAAATGGAAAGAAGCTCAAAATAAAGGGACATTTCGTTATATACTAAACATTGAGAATACAAAATTATTAAGTGGAAAGTATCAATTCTTAGCTCAGGTAATATAACATAACTTTAATGAAAATGCTTTTGTGTATTCAAATCACAGCTTAGTGTACTGAACCCACTTTAAAAGAAGTTTTAATTTAAAAAAACATCAATGCTCAATACACAGATCTACTTTTAAACAATGAAATTACGTATTTTTTACTTGTGTTAGAACAATTTCATATGTATATATTTCTAATGCTTGAAAAATATGATTAGTCTAACCCTAAGATCGAAATACAAACATAAAATCAATATTATCAAATCACATAAAATCATCAGAAATGTAAACAATCTTTCAGAAATTATAATTATATATAATTACTTAATGACTTTAGCTAAATGTTGATCGTGGTTACAATAGAAGATGTCCTGAACATATCACTTCAATGACACAGCCTTTTGATGTAAAACGTTTCAATTTTACGAAAATTTCTTCAGAAGAGGAAATAATGTATTTAGATGGAAATGAAGAAGACGTAATTGCAATTAATATTAGTCCACTAGAGTACTGTCACTCCTTATTGTTACCTGAGAGATGTAAACAATTGCCTCAGGTTGTGACAAAGTATAGTTTGTATAAAGCACTGCGTATATTTGCATTAAGTCATGATCCGTAAGTATATTTAAATATTGTCAGCATAAAATTTATATTATAATGTTTCCAACGAATTATTAATTACAAATTATACTATGTTCTTAGATATATTCGAGTGGCATTCAATAGTCTCTGTGCACACGCATCAGTAAACCATCTTCATTGGCATTTATATTGCTTAAATCACAGAATGCTATTGGAACATATTGTAAATAAATTTTGCTATATCTTCCTGTTTTATTAATTATGTACATTAATTTACTATTATTATTTTTCAGGATCTTGACGACTTCATGGGTCCTGTACAAATTTTAAGAAAATATCCTGCAAATGGCTTTTGTATAAAGTATTCAAATGTTCCAAATTTAGACGAACTTGTAAATTGGATATTTTTAATAATTGATTATATGCAAAAATCAGAGATACCACACAATGTTTATATTACAAGAGCGAAAACAGACTCTGAAGAAGATTATCAAGATTTAAGAATTTTCATTTGGGCTAGGAAACCCAGTATTGGCACAAAGGATACTACTATCTTTGTTTGTGCTATCTGTGAACTATTTGGTCACTTTTCGATAAAATGTAAACAATTTTTTAATATACTAGGATCCTGTATTAAGTGATAGGAAGTTACTGTATATAATTTTAGAATTCCTACTGATACAGGGTGTGACCGGACGGGTGGGACAACCGACCAGGGGGTGATACTACATGTAAAAATAAGTCGAAAAAAAGGAAATTTTTCGTTTGACGCTTTGTTTTCGAGAAAATCGAGTTTAAAGTTCCGCCAGGTTCGCGTGCTGTAGCTGTAGTATATGCACAAAGTAGAATTGGTTGATCATGGTCAGACGCGTCAGACGATTCCTATGCAATAGCACGTGTATTCGCTGCATTTTCAAACTCGATTCTCTCGAAAACAAAGCGTCAAACAAAAAAATGTTATTCCTTTTTGTCGTCTTATTTTTACATGTAGTATCACCCCCCGCTCGGTTGTACCACCCGTCCGGCCACACCCTGTATATCTTTGGTAATAGAAATATTTTATAAATTTTACAGCTGAGGAAATGTACAAAAATTTAACGGAAGAGTATCTAGCAAATATTTTGAAAGATGTAACAGAAGAACCTTTTTCACTCATTTTTGACGAAGTGAAAAATTTGATACAAAAACAGATGACTACATGAGACTTTATAACAATAAGAATTACTTTATATATATATAATGTACATCTTTTTCGCATCGGAATTACGTGAAGGGATTACTTGTTCCTTACGAACAAGAATATATGGCATAAAGTTGTTTCAAGTAGAAATGATATGTAAAGAGTATGTATACGAGTATGTATAATTATTTACTGTATTCAATAATGGACTGTAAAAATTGATGACATGATATAAGAAAAATAAACTTTAATGTCAACAAATTACAGATAAATAAGATTATATAAACTTAGTTTGTAAATAATATGGAAAGGACAATTATACAAGAATTATGTATGGAATCAATTTTACTAAATTGAAAAACTCGTCCTCAAACTGTAGTCAGACAGTCTTTTTACTTTAAATAATCTTTGCTTTGTTATTGATGTCAGCTTTTATAGATTAACAATCACTAATACAATTAAGTATTAGTAATGTAAATATATAATAAATATTCAAAATCTTCGTATACATAATTTAATTTATTGGCAATGACTAAAAATGGTGTTATTAAACAACATCAAATTTCACATCAGTTTGGTTTACTAAGATGTGAAACAATTACTATGCTTAATATCGGAAAATATTAGCAGCGTGCTGCAATCACTCTTGCACGTCGTTGATCCACGCAATTAGAAAATTCTTCAACTAAATTAGAACATTTCAGAATTTCTTTCGAATTTTCTTGATAACATTTAAGTACCTTCGACGTACTCTCTAGACATGGCTGTACACTATTGTGGATATTGAGCTTCTTCTTATCTGCAGAAAAATCAAATTTTCAGTTCAAACTTGCATTTGTTTGGTATAAAATATTTTCTTCACATTCTATTCCTCATTCAATTTCCTCAGACATTTTTTAATATACTTTGACAATTATGAATCTGAGATACATACCTTCATCTACATACAACTCTTCCATAGCCTTTTTATATTCCTCATCTATAATTTGATTAATTTTTAAGTGATGTTTCTCTAAATTTTCTAAACGCTTTTGCCAATATTGATCTTGAGTCAGAAGTTCTTGCTCTTTTTGTTGCTGTACTTCAAGAGCAGTTAATGTTAACTGCGGATAATAATACACAGGATATCCAGATGGTGCATCTTCACTTTGAGGTGGCGGCGAAGTTACAGCTTTATTGACAAACGGTTGTGTCGTAGGAAAAGATTTTACTTCGTTTCCTGATTGAACTTTAGGTTCGTTCACTTTTTGAGTCAATCGTTGGACAACTGAATTTGATAATTTAATTACATCTATTTCTTCTTCGTTATCAATGGTAAGCCTCCGAGCACTTTGTCCAGCACCCATTTTAATTGTTTCTGTTTATCTTGAAAGGAAACAAAACATTTATTTTATACTTGTGTCAATACATAGAAGAATTTATCTGAAAAATCAAGTAAAAACTGTCAGAAAATAGATCTTAGTTCTTTTTATACATATAATCTAATCTTGATAACTTGAAAACCTCTATGGGACAATAACTTTCTTCATTTCCTTCTGTTCTTCGATAAATCTGAACATAAACTTACTTTCACTTGAGATATTTGACACAGCTTAATATTTATTTCATCTCCTCGAATTTAAAAGAAGCTGTGATTGTCATTAATTTATGGTAAATGTAACAATGCATGAATCTCAGCTACAAGAACTGATTAATATGTTCTCTATTATTGCCACAAATACGTAATTAATCTTGTATACGTCATTATTTAAAATTATAATGCACAGTACGATATTTAGAGAATATATAACTTAATATTGAATTATGTATACATATATACTTGACGAAAAACACTACATAACCTTATTCGAACAGATCTAAATACATATCTCGTATCAGGAAATCAAGTAAATTTGTTATGCCTTCCATACACTTTAACAATTCACAAAATAGGAACATATGTCTAAAAAAATCCTTTGTGCTCTTTTTATCGAAAGATATTAATAAAAAATAATACTAACATATCACACGTACAAATTTTCATGAACATTGCCGTAACTTCTAAATGGTATACAAGTTGTGTTATGTTTCATTATTAGACACTGTGTTAGACATCTTTTTTTTGTTGTTTAAATTATTTCTACTCACCAATAGTATTATGATAATAGTCAAAATGTTGAAATATAAAATTATAATATTGGGATGATTTCTTTTTTGAAAACTGTACCTATATATATGTATATTACATAAAGTTATCCTTTTACATAATACCGACCACTTCAGTTATATTTCAAAATAGTGTATTGATTTTACGTACGAAACATATCCTAATAATTTTACAATATTTAATTAGAAAAAAATACCCGTACAAATGCAGAAATACATTACTTTTCAGTGCACGTGTATATAACATTCATTTAAATAATTAATGTTTAGCTTTTAGCTTGAATAGAAAACATAATATCATGTTTGAAAAATAAAATTATAACGTACCAATTTCGACTGTCACATATTTTATGATTTCCCATCAATTTCATAGTTTGCAATATACAGGGTGCTCCAAAAAAGATGTCCTGAGGTAATCTGAAGTAACTTTTTCCTTAGGTTGCAACTTTGTTAACGAATTACTATCAAGAAATAATAATATAGTTTCTTCAAAATTAAAGAAATATATGATCAAAGTAACAAATAAAGCGCTGCACCATACAGTGATTTGAATAAGGAGCAAAACCTAAATCTACACATTCTACACAATCTAGCAACGATTTTAGTGCATTTTCAATTTTAACGAAAAGGGCGCGCATATTCAGTTATAACTTTATAAATCTGCTTATGGGCCAGATCTGGCATAAAGCTTATTCAATAAATATACATTTATTAAAAAAGACTTACATACTATCTGCGATCATTATAAAGCATACAAAAAATATAATAAATTGAAAATGAAAAGAGTTTTAATATAAATTTTCACAATGTATATATTAAAAAAGATGAAATTTTTGAGTTTTAGAAATTGGATTTGTAACAGGTTCCATTATAAGTTGTATATTTGTCCACATGTTTGTCTCTTACAGAGTATGCTCATAATACAAATCGATGAGTTTCAAGACAATAATTGGAAATATCCGGGACGACCTTGACGAGTCTATTAACTCTGGAAAGCATCGTTAACAGGTTCATCATCGTCGTCATCTTCCTCTCCTTCACTTTCGAATGTATTATCCGGTATATCGTACAATCTTATCATCGGCTTATTAGGATCCTTCATAATAAGATATTTTCCGTCCTTTTGCTTCATACAAATGTCAATAATACATCTCAAAATACCCCAAGCATTGTCCATGTTGAGGTTGATTTGTGTTGCAAATTCATTTGGTTTATATTGTTGGGTACCAAGGATAACATGTTTACTAGAGTCTCTAACCATTGCTCTTGACACGTATCCGAACTTCAATTGATCAGAACCAGCTAATAATGCTTGGACAGTCCATTTTGCTAACTTGCACGCATTATTACGTAATTCGTTTGCCAGAACAGCACCACGCTGAGTGTCTAGTTTTTGTCTCCATTCTACACCGTTGGCTAACTTCGAGTCCCATTCGTTCAGCGCTTTAATAGTTAAAAACTGAGTTTCATTATTGGGGCCTTGCATAACAGCATCATGTTCACATCTCGAGATGAGAACAATTTCATTATCCAAATCCCATTTCCTGTATCGGTATGCAACACTAGCAACATCACCCTCCTCTTCTTCTGAAATAAACGGATTTCCTTCGTCGAATTTATATCGAGGTTCACTAGATTTCAATACTTGTTGCGAAAAATTATGATTGATAAACGTGGCTTCTAGGGCTAAATTCCTAGGAGAATTCAAGGAATTTCCATCATCTTGGGGAGGCTCGACACTGGTTTCATTTACAGTCAGTAAATCAAACTCAGTGCTGTCACGCTTATCAAAAAATAGTTTATCTCCAATTTTTTCAATTACTATATCCCAAGAGTAATTGCTTCGAGTACAGCACATGATTGTTGCTAAAATTGCATCTGTAGCATAAACGTTTCCCTCTGTCTTTGAGAGTTTGCGAATGACTGGATCGTCAGTAGTTGTAACTGTATGGAAAATTCTATCGATTCTTTGCAATGGTTTCTCGCTTTTAACATTTACTCTGTCATACGTTTTATCATAATATTCGAGCGAGCCACAGCATAAGATGTCCTCGCCATCCTTTACGCTAGGTAAAGATAATTTCGCTAAGCGAGGGAAATCCATTTCTTCGATAGTTACCCAGTCTGGTCTTACAGTAACAGATGCGTCACGAATTTTAATCGGGGGTTGATTTTTATGGTTTCGTAACCCTTGCTGTCTACCCCATCGTTTCGTTTGACCTTTGCGTTCTCGTTCACGGAGTTTTAGTTTGCTAAGCTGTTGCATCTGGCTCAAAGCACCCCGCTGTCCACCACGACCACGTAAATTCCTTTGATTGTGTCGGAACCGACCACCGCGTTGATACGGTGGTTTTTGTACACGAGTTGTATCAACCAAATGGAATGTTGTTTCATCTTCATCATGGTAGTATGCATACTGACTACCTGAGCCAAACTGTGATGTATATTTATCTACAAAAATAAAAACGTCTTTCTTAATTCATAGACATATTTTGTACTTGGCTGAATCATCCGCATGAAACATGAATTGTATTTCCAATAAGTATTTCAATAAGTACTTTTCATATTATCGCAAGCGACAAAGCTGATTGAAATGTATATTGGAATGTTTATATCAATGATGAACATGTCTATGCAAGGGAAGAAAAAATCTGTTTCTTTGATATTAAGCTCAGCTTTGAGCCAACTGTTGAAAGCATAAAATCGTATATAAGAGTTGTAAAAATCATGTTAGAATTGTTAGTGTTCCATGTTAATCGTTTTTCCGCATTGCAATTATAATTTGCACAACTTCGTATATATTTTGTATGCCATTTCTCACTTATTTTTTTACTCGTCTAAAATGAAAAGCTATTGTTTATCAGCTATTGTTTACTAAGAACGATATATCCAACCAATAATCCAAAGAAAAAAGATTGACAATTTTATGGACCGCTTCCTTGATTTTCGTCAATCACTTAAGGAATTAATGAACATGAATTGTTATGTAGTGGTAATGATAAATATTTTTCGCAACTGAAAAGTTTCGAAATATTCTATGACATGATAAAAAAATGCTGTACTATAGACCGTAGTGGAACTAGAGGTTAAGTAGAAATACGAAGCGATACATACTGGGAAACTTCTTATCCTGGAAAGCTGGAGTTGTCCAGTCCGATATCTATGACAAATAGTAATACAGTATATCGAATGAAAACATTTTCGAAATGATTTTCCAAGTGAAAAGAGAAATGTGTATGACAAACCTTGCCCAATCTGTCGCCTTTCGAAAATGGTTGATAAGGTATATCCTTGAATTGATCAGGTAATTCACAAGGACCCCATCCGTTAGGATTATGCTGAATTGCTGGTGCTTGAAAATGAGCAACTTCTTCTTCCTTCTGGACAGGATCTTCCAGAATTACCACGTCGTCCGTCATTCTGTAGTTCTGTAGTATGAAAGACACAAGACACAGTGATAAGTCGTATGTCCGCTTGCCGGAAGAACCGGTGACGCCATTGCAAGAAATAAGGTGTGTTCATACATCACTAAGCACGATACATTCAGGGTGTTTCCTTGAAGGGGGTGATTCCTGAAGCTATTTCAAATAACTTTTTCCTTTACTAAAATCTTCTCCGGGGCTTTGTTACGGAGTTATTAACGATAAACACGGACCAATCGGAGCGCGGCTACAGCAGACGATGCCGGCACACCGACAGGTCTTACTGAGCGCTTCGTTGGCATTGGCCGAACCGACGTCGCTGCGGTAACCGCATCCTGATTGGTCCGTGTTTTTCGTGTGTGTCTGACATTTTCAAAGAAACACAACATTTTTAGGACACCCCGTATATAAGTGAATACTTTACATATGACCTTCCCTAATCCACAGAGTAAAATTTAAAATTGCCCTTTCTTATTACTTATTCCCGCATAAAAACAACACATGAAACATAAAGGTGAAATAAATAATCAAATAAAAAACCAAAACCACTCGAAATTTTCTACATGGAACCATATATATTATGATCGATTTTCCTAATAATTATATATATATATATATATATTAGTTATGTCGCATAAATCGTAGGAAGACAATAACTGAGAGAAAATCATAAAATGCAAATTACTTTCTACATTGATGGTAGAAGTATTAAAAATAATTGAACCATTGCTTCTAATGATTTTAAATTGTTATAAATTTAAACAAGTCCATGTTTATATGCACTTATATATGCGAAGGTCCGTGTGATGCTGCACACTGCACACTTGCGGACATATGCGCAGAAAAAAATAAGCAGTGATGAGCAGTAAGTCTTATGCGCCACTTAGGGTGTACCTAGATGTAGCGAATAAAGTGGTAAAATTGCATGTACACTTACCAGGTAGCGACGTCATCGAATGAGCTGTTATTTATAAAATTTCTAAGATTTCCGTACTTTGAACTTGCTCGTTATCTGTGATTCGTGCCAATTACGGGAATTATATTTTTGACATATAATATTTTCTTTTTAGCGAATTTGTGCGATTCTTATTAGAAATATAATTTATACACATCCCCGGTATGTATATTTGACGTTAAATTGTTGCACATTCAGTTTTTCATTTTTGCATTGAATGAATCTCGTAAAACTCATTTGTGTATTGAGTCATCTATTTTTAAACCTATATATTGCAGGTATTATAAGAGCGTTCTTTATGTAAGCAAATATGTGCAAGAATTGTTTAAAAAGGAAGAAGTATTAATATTATAGCTTTTCCTCGCACGTGGTTTATTTTATTAAAATTGTTTCGTGTTTATTACATTCAGCATATACGGTATTTAGAAGTGCTACATCATGTTGGAATTTTTCATATAACGGCAGTTTTTTTTAATAGAACTTAGACGATATAGCAATAACATTTTTAGGTGTTTGTAAGTGCGTATAATTATAACTTTGTGCATATTTGCAAGGCTTAATAGGTTATAGCAAATTATAGAATAAAGTGATTTTCTATATATTAATTATTTAGGTTTTTAAAAAAGAGAATAAAAAGTTTTTAATCGATTCTGACTTTGTTATGTTGTTGAAATTAAAACATGTTCTTCTACATAGAAGGAGATTACTTGAGTTTAGAATTATATTCTAGAGAGAAGAGTAAAAATCAAGAGTAATTCTTCAAATTGTGCTTTTAACCCTTTGATTATGTACAGCATCCAATGGTATTTACCGTGCAAAATGCTCATTTGGAGCAAACAAAATAATTCATTTTGTTGCGAAAGATTGAGAATAACCAGTGCTTAATCAGTCTTAGCTAATAGTGCTCAGTATTTTACAATGGTGTCTTACATACCATTTATTGCGAAAGTTGTTGCGCCATTATATCCCTGGTACTGTATTGGCCTGTTTCATTTCTAAACACGTTCAAAGGGTTAATCCTTATATTTCAAATTATCCTTATGGCTATAATACTTCCTTCATTAACAGCAATAAAACTTTGACTTACAGAAGTGATTATCAGTCTGCAGAGGTGAAGCTTTTCTGAATTCCAGTGGCAGAGTTAAAATACTACACTAGATACGTGGCAGATCATTTGAATGAAAGTAAGTTTATATTTCAATTTACATATGTCTATATATTGTTGTGAAGATATAATATATCTATTATATGTTTCTTTACAGATATTTATATAAACTGAGAGAGCAAAAAAATGAGTTTACAGTGGACACTGATTGCTGGTTTTCTTTATGCTGAAATTGTTGTTGTGTTGCTATTAGTTTTGCCAGTAGCATCACCATCCAGATGGAACAGATTATTCAAATCAAGATTTTTACAAAGTATAAGCGATAAAGCATCAGTTTTTTTTATAGTTTTTCTTGCTATATTAGTTCTATTTTTATTGGATGCTATGAGAGAAATGCGAAAGTATAGCACAAACACAGAACATGCAGAGCATGCTCACTTAGATGCTGAAATGCAAGGTATACATGAATTCTCACTCTATTGTAGTACTGTTCCTAAAGTTGTACTGTTCCCTTAATTTCTAATTTTATTATTGTTTTATACAGGAAATATGAGGCTATTCAGAGCGCAAAGAAACTTTTATATATCAGGTTTTGCATTGTTTTTAATTCTCGTTATACGACGTCTTGTGATCTTAATTTCCACCCAAGCTACATTGTTGGCATCCAGTGCAGCAGCTATGCGACAAGCAGAGTCCGCAACAACAACAGCAAAAAGTTTATTGTCACAAAAGGCAGTGGGAGAAAGTGCACAGAACGATTCGAATGAAGCATATGACAAAGCTGTATCTGAATTAAAAAACCAGCTTAAGGAGTTACAAGAGAAAAATCTTGGTCTAGAGAACCTGATTGAGAAAGAGAAAAAAGATAAAATGGCCATGAAAACACAAGCTGAATCTCTCGCTAAAGAATATGAACGTTTATGCGAAGAACATGCCAAAATTACTTTAGCAAACGGTGATAAGAAAAGTGATTAAATCATGATTAACCTTTCAGGGACTACACCAGATTATCGGTTTCTGTCTGTACGATCGACGTTGTAGGATGATACAGATGTTACCATAATCTGTTCATGATTTAGACTTTTTGATATTTTTCATTGTTGTGTCCAAATTCTACAAAGTAAAGAATAATGCACAGAAGTGCATCGGACCTAATAATCTGATCTTCTGCAATTAACACATTCTGTGTCGTGTACCACTGATGGTACAATTGGTACGTGATACCACAAACAACTATGTGCAAGCTTAATGAAATGGCCTGAATACAAGGTTGAGCATAAGACGTCGTCCCTGAGAGGTGAACGTATAATAAGAAAAAAAACTATAAGAATGTATAGTATTTTACTTATCTATAGAAATTTATGATATTTATATAAGCTTTGTCATACACTTTCATTATACAATTATGTTAAAAGTTTACAATAAGTATTAATTTATACACTTGTTATCCTCAAATATATATACTACATATACTAAATCTTTCTGGTAGAGATATTTAGAATTTAGAAACACAAAAAAGATTTAATTCTGTGCTTCTTAATTCATACTTATACATAACAATATAATCCTTTTTTGTTGGGATATTTTATGTTTCCACTGAAACCGTCAGATCAGATAAAATGATCATTTATTGTATTTCTTTATTATATATGTTTTACGATTGTTAAAAATGTAAAGACCTTAAAAGAAGTTATTGAATAAATTTGATTTTTCGTGCATGTAAAGTTTTATGATACTTATAAGATATTACTGACATGACAAATCCCTCTCAGTGCTCAGAAATTATTGTGTTAAAATCGCCTAAAATTAGTTTGTTATCTTTAGCATCTCTAAAATATTTTTATTGGTGCGTGTTGTTATACATTTTGATCAATTTAAAAGATTTCCCTGATTCTACGTAACATATTATAACTCTATTTCTATTGCACATAGGAAAAAATTATAGAGAAGAATTTTGTATTGTTTATAAAATTGAAAAATACTAATTTTTTTGTTCTTGTCATTTTGAAGAAAAATGTTTTAGGACGCATGTAATGTCGGGAGATATGGGAAATAGTGAACAAACACAGGAATAAATCACAGATATAACTATTGGTACAGATACAGATATAAAAATGCATTTATTTCAGAACAAAATAAATGAACAGGTTAATCAAAGTATTGTCCATCGCTGGCTACTACTTTTTCCCACCTTTCAGGCAATTTTCGAATTCCGTCTCGAAAAAATTTCTCGTCTTTTGAGGCGATCCAAGTTTGTAACCAATTTTCGATTTCTGCGAAAGAAGTGAGCCGGTGACCTGCCAAATCGTGCTGCATCCGTCGGAACAACCAATAATCCGAAGGAGCAATGTCCGGCGAATACGGCGGATGCGGTAAAATATCCCACTTGAGTGTTTCTAAATATTTTTTTACGACTTTTGCGACATGAGGCCGAGCGTTATCATGCAGAAGAATAACTTTGTCATGTCTCTGCTCGTATTCCGGCCGTTTCTCTCGTAATGCACGGTTCAAACGAATCAATTGTAGTCTATACCGATGGCCCGTAATGGAATCGCCAGGTTGTAGAGATATTATCAGTACAATAATATTATTGAACTCTAATGTTTCATACATATAAATTGTTATGTGCTGAACACAAATTCAAAAGTAAAGTTTTTGAACTTGAAGAATTGGCGTTCTTCGGCCAATAGCGATCCTCTACCATTGCACGCATTGTCGCTATTGGCCGAAGAATCATTTTATATAGAGTTAGAACGAATTTACTTTACCAGTGTTTACCAGCCATCTTCTGGCGTCTGGCGCACGCACGTTATAAGTAAGTAAGTACATGTTATATGTCTATATATTTGATTATCTATGCTCCATTTTCCACTGTGAACTACTGTGAAGTAACCATTAGTAGCCAGACGTAAATATGGCGACTGCAGCAAAATCGGGGCCCCAGGATATGCCTCCTAAGGGAGGATATTCACCTTATCAAATTGAAAGAGTTCCATTGCGTACCGTTATTGGGGGTATTTATATATAATAAATATAAACATTAGTTTCTTTTCGAGAAACATCTTTTCCATTTAGCTATTAAGTTGTTGCAAAAATAACTGCAGTTTTTGTACTTTGAAACTTTGTTGTTTCATTTTTTAATAAAGTTTTGCTTGTATCCGTTTATGTCATACATTACTTCTATACTTAGCATACAGAGCACTAAAAATGACCGTTATGCGTTCCCCTGTAGAAAGAATAAAACTGAATTTGTCTATCATATTTGCAGACCTTCCTCTAACTGATTATGACTTCCTTAAGTACCTCGATGCCTTCTTGCAAGAGAATTCATTGGTTCGAAAACTTACGATTCAACAAAGACATCGTTTTTGACATTGATTTTGAGTTGAGGTATATGCATTTGAAGTCGCAGATTAAAATCCATAGTTATCTTTGCACCAACCTAATATAAATGGTTACTCGGATGTATTATTAATTATTGAAAGATAATTTTCAGGTCGCACTGGTTTCGCAGTCTTCTTAACTTGTACATTTGGAGGGCTCTATTTATATGGGCAAACTTATAAACGAATTAAAATAGAGGAATTGGAAATGAGAAGTGCGCGTCATGCTCTACAGCCAATCATGGAAGCAGAAAGGGATAGAGCGTAAGAGCATTTTGCATAATTTTGTTTATTTTTAATTGTTTAAGTGAAATGAATGTGTATATGTCTGCAAAGTATGCTGTTTATTACGGCTAAACACTAAATCAGACACATAATCACATCATAAAATAATATGCAGACATGGAACTAGTTGTAACTGATTCTGTTGATTCAGTAATATATTTAATATTTCAATGGAAAATTTCATTTGTTGACAGGATATTAAAACATATGAGACGCCTACGAGATGAAGAAGCCGACTTAATGAAGAAGTTCCCAGGGTGGGAAGTTGGAAAATTCTTCAGCGAGCCAGTATTTCTAACATTACAAGATGATACATTTGTTGAGCCCACTTTCGAGGAATTAACTGCTCACTCAAACCCTGAAGAATACAAAGCCCATGTTCTGCGTAGTTTCTACTCATAAATCTGTATTTGTTTCTAATAGGGTAATAAATTGTAAAATATAGTAGACACAAATAATAATAAACTTATACCAAAACAAATATTCAGAATTGTAGTTGTTGTGTAGTTGGTCCATCGTATTAGCAACGTTAACCGATTTTGATTTACAATATACAGAGTGTCCCACTAACTCTGTTACAAGGCGATATCTTGGTCAACACTGGTCAATATTACTGGTCAACACCAATTTTGTCACAGAAAACATTTATATGCGTCCTTATAGACTTTCATGTACACAACATGAATTCGAAAGCCGTTTGCTGCTATAAGCCTAAGTTCTTGAGGAATTTAATTTTAAAAAACATTCAGCTTTCAGAATTTTTTCTGCTTCAGTCAACAAAGCTAAACGATCCTCACGTAAAAAATTCTGTAGACCCTCCCAAGTATGACGGTATTTTTTTTATAACATTACAAACATTTAAACATGTGTAGAAAATGTTTAATGTGGATTTGGGGAAATGTTTGGGAACATTTGTCGATATCACATAAAAAATAATTTATTTATTTACTAATTTTCAAGATAAATTATTTGTTTCGGTAAACGCAAGAACGACGTTCATATTGATTAAGAATCATCTCGATTTTTTGTTTTAGTCCACCCTGAGTTTAAAAACAAATTATAATAAGACAAAAAAAATCGTAAAAATTTATCAATTTCTCACAGTTTGTATGAGGCTGCCCCCTGAGTTTGAAAAATTCAATCATTTTAAAAGGATAAGTTGTCATATAAGCACGACTATATATAGACTCAAACATGTAAAAAATGCAAAATTCTTGATATTGTAAATCGAATATATACATTGACTAAACAAATATTAATATTTATTTTCCGATCTACTTACCAGATAATCCCGACACGCTTCGAAGAGTTTGCTAATTATATAAGCTCCAACGCACCCCATCTGCTTCATCCAAATCTCCGTATAAGGGGTGCGCAGGCATTGTTCGCCTCTCGTTTCATCTCTTTCCACATAATAGTATCAATTACATTGTTATTACAACACTCCGATCGATATTTCAATAGATAATGTGTTCCGGATTATGTGATAGTTTTAAGTACCACAAAAAGGCCAGTGTTCATCAACCTGATTTTTTAATCCTCATCTTCTATGTGCACTTTTTCCTATTCAATAAAATGAATAAAAGATCATACATTTAACTTTTTACCGTTGCAAATTTTTTACGACACTATGTCCCAAAATGTTATTTTATACGAAGGACAAAAAATATTCACATCTACAATATATAAAATTGGAAAAAAATAAAAGAAGATTCGCACGACCTTAAAAATATTAGTGTTACTTATTGTTCGTAAATGTAAGTAAATTCTCTTTTTTTATCGTGTGTGCTATCATTTTTTCCTACCGAATTCTTGTACTGCGTTTTTGCAGATAGAAAGATATTGATTCACACTGAAAAAGTTAATCTCTTTCAAGAAAAACTTAGTGAACTATATTTACGTATTTTCGTTTGTTATTTATTAAAAATAGATTGAGAAAGTAATCACTGTTGAAAGGCGTATATTATTTGGATAAACAATGGGTAAAATTTTTGGAACAAGGACCAGGTTGAAAGTCGCTGCTCGTTGCGGTATGGGCCGACAAGATAGCATCGAATGCTCAACTATGCGTTTAATTTGAAACTGAGCCCCAAAGAACCCGTAATTCGGCAATGTTTGGGGTCGTATGGTTAGGGTCGTATATAAACAGGAGTTCATTAAACGACCGCAGTTAAACTTTCGACACACAACGAACGAGAACATGAAAGACTTCAGTATACAGAGTATCTTAGCAGACACGATCGCGATCAACGATCAATGCGAAAAGTGTCAACCCGCCGAAAACAACGAAGGCACGTGCGAGACGACCGGCTCGGAAATTAGTGCGATGAAAATGAATTTTACAAGACGAAAAAATCATCTGTGCACAACGAGAAACCTAAGTGAAAGTGGCGTGGATTTCAGAAACAAAAATGGCATTGATAAACAACGGTTCTTCATTGACAAACTTATTTTCGAATACGGTGAACAAAAAGATAATTTTCTTAATGCCGATCAGGAACAAATGTACGATGACGTACGCAAGTTCTCGGAACAAGTTGCACAGAAAAAATTTGATTTGGAAAAAGTGAAAGACGCAAATATTAAAAAAGAAATTGAAGCGCCGAGCAATGTCAGATCGAAAAGATGTTTGTTTACGGAGTTTAACGTGAATTGTGAGAGCGTGAACAGTAATTTATTGAATGAACGACGAAGAAGGAACTCCGCGCGAAGATTGAGAACAAATGATAAAACAAAACGTGACGCAAATCGGAGAAGGCGCGATCGTTGGCAGACAAATTGTTTAAATCAAAATAGTGAACTGTCAGAACGACAATGTGATCGTTTAACAGTAGAAGCGAACAGTGACCGTTTATTGTCAAATATCCCGAAGAAGAATGAAGACGTGCTTTTGAAAGGTGATACAGAAAATCTGCAGACGCTTCGAAGCAAATTAGAGTGGCTTCATTGCACAAGGTACAAACCGCCGAAAGTTCCTAGAAAATCAAGAACTGACAAATGCAAAAGAAGAGTCAGCCTGGATCCTCGAATACCGTTCTCGACGCACCAACTCGACGTTCTTGAACAAAAATTTTGCAACGGCGCTTATCTCTCAAAAAATGACGTCCTCGAGCTTTCTACCACTTTGAAACTTCCCCCTAAAAAGGTAACATCCTGAAGACGAGGTAATTCTGTAAGAATTATTTATAGGAAAATAGTACGCCATATATTTGTTACATCACACATTTTTTGGGAATACCTCCTTCAAAGGTGATTGGGAGGTCATCTTAATAGAATTTGGATGTTTATTAGTTATACCGTTGCATCTAGGAAATTACGCCATTCTATATTATAAGAAGAAATAAAAATGATCAATAATCATTCCTTCCTTTCTTTTTAGGTCAAAATTTGGTTTCAAAATCGTCGTGCTAAAGAGAGGCGTGACTCCCGTAGTAGCATATAGTAAAGTATTCTTCAATAAAATATTGCGGTCTTCGATTGTAAATCGAAGTTTTAATTATAAAATTAAAGAATATGGGTACATTATTTATTATTGATAAGCCACGTGCATGGAGTCCTTGAAATGATGGGCTCTAAATTTCTTTATATGGAACTAAGCTGTTAGCGTAATTCCGATGATCAGTGACAACCGAAGCCAATTTGTCGATGCTAGTGATCATATTGTTTCAATCTATTTCGTGACTAACAGTCTTACGTCACATACGCTTATTTCCGTCGACACTACCAGTTTCATGAAATGTTTTTATAAATCCATAATAAATGGCGCGTCAAAGACTTTGCTCGATTAATAAGACGAAAGAGAATAATAAACGCTATATATATATTATGAAATTGTATATTATGAACTGATGAAATTTGACGTAACATTAAATTTCCAAATAGTCTTTCGAAGTCGTTGTGCAGTCACGCGTGACTCTTCGTCACGAGCTGAATTATTTACGTCCGTTTTTATTAAAAATATAATGTGCTGTAGCACAATCAAAACGGACCAATGAAAGCCCATCATGTGACACATATGTCGCCATTATGGTTTACAAATAAAATAAGCTGTAATTGTTCATATTATTAATAAACATCTACAAACTTTATTTTGACTGTTAAAATGCTATTTTTCATTTTAAATGTCGAATTATTTTATAGTTCGATTCGGAAACAGTCATTTTTTGAACGTCTGGAATGATCATAGTTTACTTACACATTTACGATGAATTATAAAGTACGGCGTCTATGAATGAATCCATGAGCGACACAGCTACATTTGTTTTATTTGCGTCATCATTCAACTGAGAATATATAAGTGTATCAGAAACGAAACTCTTTTCGAAATTTGACGTCCGTATCCTCAAATTAGATGACCTTGACATCTGAATGAAGGAGGAACAATGCAAGAGACTGAACAAGTAAAATTGAAATGGCGGTAATGCGCGAAAATATTTGAAACGTATACGATCGTAGAGTACGATTTTTAACGAATATACATGAACCAAATATGTATTTCTCAAAAAATTATTTTTATTATATTATATATATACGATTGGTGTTTAATAATAACTGTTTAAAAATTGAACCAAACAATTTGTTTTTTTTTAGATATTGACTTCACCAGGACTTTTACTATACACGAAACGACGTAACAAAAAAGTATTGTATATTTTGTATAACGAATTTTGTAACAGAGCAAACTCGCATCTGTACTCGCAAACTAAACTTAGCAAACCGCTGTATCGTATAAACGAAAAATCACGTTGTTTATGAATAATACTTGACGTCTTTCACATGACCATTTGACGATTCAGAAAATTCTCGTAATGTTCTATAAATCAATCATTTGACAAAACCATTTCGCATAAGTGCGTATATATATGTGCAACATATACATGAGTGCGTATACGTGTAACAATAATGATAATTCGATAAAATTTCATTGACATTTATTTTTACCGAAACGAATTGTAGTATCTTGAGCATCTTATTCATCAACAACATAAATTTGTTCACAATTTTCCGTGGTAATCACTGTAAATAGTTGATAACTTCTTACATAAACGTCCTTTTTATTAGAAGAAACAGGTGTCCGAAGTCTACTTAGGACACTTATGCATGCGCATCAGGTTACAACAGGTTACGTTACAAACACTGGTAAATCACATGACAATACTTACACGTGATACTATCACGGTGATAGTGATGATGATGATGTGATCCTGTTGATCCGTGATCCATGAAGTTACGAAGTTTCGAAACGCACCGCAGTAAAGAAGCTACGTTCACATCGGACACACTTGCGGATACATGTGTATCGGTTCTGGAAAAACTCGAGTTTCGCGTCTGCAGGAATGATCCGTGACGTAACCTTGAGTTTTTCCCACCAGATGTCGTTCGCTTCGAGCGAGAGGTACTTACGAGACGGTCGAGCGATTCTATAGCAGTTATGTAGGAACAGTTGCGCGACGAATCCCGTTCCTTGCACATGCGCGCGCCGTTCGTTCAATTCCTCGAAAATTTACGAACACTCTCGGCATTTGAAGATGCAGCGTTCCGTCCAACAAGCGAACGGTGATGGCGTTCTCGCCTCGCCGCGAAAAAAGCAGCGACTGTCGAATACTACGGCGAAAGTCACTGTCGTCCTTGGGGCACAATGGGGCGACGAGGGTAAAGGCAAGGTCGTCGATATGCTTGCAATGGATGCTGACGTCGTCTGCAGGTGTCAGGTGAGTCCGCCATCTTTTCCATTGTCGCCTGGCATTTTTCTTTTTAACGCGAGTTCACACGCGAATCGTCGCGTTCCCATCGCGATCCACCGACGCTCCCGATGCCCTACGGAGCCAGCCTATTTTCTCCGCGATTGTTAACATGCTTTTCTTTCATTTTATCGTTTATTTTAAAACCACGAGCGAAGCATTTCCTCTTCCCTCTCGCTCGTGCCCGCTCTTCCCTCCTATTTCCTATCTCCGCGCGTCGCTCCCCCTCTCCGTACCCACAGTTCGTCAGCACGTGATTATTCGAACGCCTTCTATTCTCACATGTTTTAATTTGTTCCTCTGTGCAATCGCTTTCTGTTTTTATTGCTTGCTCACTTGACAGCAGTAATTTTCACTACATCTCTACAATTTTGTAATCGAATATGCAGTCTTTCATTTAATATTGTTTTCGATGATGCAATCTCTGTAGATTCTGTTTTTTGTTATTACGAGGCCAATTTGTATAAAGATTTTTTTTGTGAAATAAAATTTGTTTGCATTCGCTGCAAGACGTAGAGACCAAACAGAAATTTATTTCTCTTATCCACAGGCTAGTGATAATAATTTGTTCTCTGTATTTTGGAGTGACAAATTGAATTTACGACTGCGTAAAATTTCTTTAATCTTTTTGCAAAAAATTGTTTTCATCGAAAGTCGAATTGTACTCGAGTCTGCACAACGTTTATTAATCAGAGTATTTTTAGTCCACTCTTTTCGAAGATGTACTTTTTTTTAATGGAGCTATAATATTTTTCAAGTATATTTGATTGTACTCCTTTTTACAATCATTGTATTTGTTATGGTTTGTACACTAACGATAAATATTAAAAAACTATTGTAGCTCTATTTAGTAGATCATTATTTAATGAAATAGGTTTTAATAATATTTAATTTATTCTCGATTTATAAAGTTTTGGATCTTTCAAACACGACTGAATTATTACACATACATTAGTTGTGATAATAAAGAATAATTTGCTTTATAATATTATCGAAATGGAGGACAAATTGCAGGGTTTGGTATCTGGGGTTACATAAAACAAAAAATGATTACTTGATTGATTTACTGAGACGTATGTTTATATTATGATAGGCGGTATTGAGAGCATTGACTGAACGCTATCGGTTCGAATAATAATGTTTCGTCTACGGTACTTTTACAGTCAGTCGAACCTTCGAAGTGATTATAATAAAATACCACGTACAAGCGCAAGCCGACAATGCAGTTTGTGTATACATTTATCATTGTACCTCTAAAGAACAAACTCACACACACATGTTTATAATATATTATATTATAGTTATTAATTGTTTAATGTATACGATATTTTAATCTAAGACTAACAATTTAATTTAATTTCACTAACAGTTTCACGCTGTTTCTTCCGTGTGAACATAGCTTTACTCGTTGCGCGGTTTTCTGTTCGAATGCCTGCAAAATGAACGGCGGGAAGCTACAGGTGTTGCTAGCAGCAAAGAAAATCGAGAGAAAATCGAATTTCGTTACCACCTCGATGAGATTATTCTATGCTTTGAGAGAGAATTTTATTTTAACTTCAAACGTTATTGTTTACTCGAAGAAACATTCCTGAACGACATGTAATTAGTATTCCCAAGAATTCCGCGGCTAGATAAGAATAGCTGATAACAGCTCTTATTAATCACGACTATAAATCAATCGACCTCGATTGGGAATGTAGTTTTTTTTATCATCATGGTTTGCATAATGAATTTTTCATTCAGAAAATCCCACAACGTTGTGAGGTACTTATTATAACTGCTGTTCACATCTTGTTATAATAAAAACAAAAAAAGCATTTCATCAAATAAGACATAAAATAAAAAATTATTTCAAATAAAGAAATAATCTAAAGAAAAATTATTTGTCTATTCAAATAAAATAAAACGTGATTATTTCAATTAAACAAGTAGCCAAATAATATATTATCTTAACAATTATTTCTCAAGTAACTTATTTGGATAATGTCCAAGTCTGGAGTAAATCACACTTGAAGAGTATTATGAAACAATTACGAAATTTATTCGTACAAAAATGAATAGTGGAATAGACTGTATATATTGTCAATGGGCAACTGTCAAAATATGCAGATACTATAGCCAAACGAAAGTTTATTTGCCAACACAACGCAGCTTTGCAGGAGTTGAAATGTGTATACTATATTTTATACATTAAATTCGATCTTATAGATTTTAGAGTCCTATGAATAATTTATCATCGAAAGTACGAAAAAGAATTTTCATTGTATTTCAAGATAAATATTTGAAACGAATCGGGAATTGTACAACATTTAAATTACATTAGAAGAACAGAAACTATAAATACATTAACATTGTACTATTGCAAACAGGGACAAAATTTATGAATTTCATTTTGCAACGGTTGTTATGCAATGAGGGAACACGTGACTTTAAGACTACTGCAAATATTAACATGTGGGTTAGTAATTCTGTATAATTCCATGAGATAACGATTCTGTGTAATTCGTACGTTGCTTGAGCGTAACAAATTGTGAAAGATTTTAATTAAACGTTTCTAATACGTTTGAAAAAATGGTTTTATTTGATACTTAAACATCGGAATAATCTGTAGAAATTTTGCTTATGCAAATGAACTAACGTGGAATTAGAAGCATTTAAAAGAACATTTTTCCAAATAAGTAATACATTATCCGAATAATCATTTTTCAAACATATTGTTTGAATAATAATCAAGTTGACTCGATACAACGACGTATGTTTTCGCAGGGAACAGTGAAAACTTTTCGGATAAGGTCGTGCCATTGCTTCTGTTTGCTCGAATCACTAGCAACTGTTCGTCACGCAACCATGACTAACGAAACCTCTGTAAAATAGTTATCGACATAGTTAACGCCGTCCGGACTTTGCAATATCCGAAAATAAAGCGTTTTAGTTAATGTAACCGGAAGAACGCCACTCCATCCGTTGCCTAACAACCTACAGTGCTGCGAATAATTATAGACACGAGCGAATTTTTCAAGAACCCGATGTTTTCGTTCGACCAAGGTCAAATGAAATTGTTGATTTTTCAAATAAAAGTGATTCATCGAACTTTTCAATCAGTTCTTTAGCGAACTAAATACAGTATAAGTACAGTAACACTTTCACGTTTTTGTAAGAGTTCCGTTTGAACAGTTGTTTTACACATATAAAAGTTAATAATAGTTTTTACTTGTAAGATAACGGGAATTGACTCTGATTCAGGGGAATACAGTTACCCTCTCTCCGCTACTACCGGATTAGTCACGTGACATTATGACACGACGAAAGAGCGGTGAAGGGGAAGGGTGGAGTGGGAGATAAGTCTCGATCTGGCCACACTGGCGCTAACTGGGTTTTTGGAAACAGTGTTACTACTTTCGCTTGATTTTGTCGGCTAATTATTTTTGTAAATTGATTTTTACCATCTTGTTCAGTTGCATTCTTACTAAAAAAAAAAACCGAGAGTCATAAAGGAAAACAACTTCCAAATTTGCATTTGGCACACTAAAATCTGCAAGATGTATCGCCTCTACGGTTATTATAAAACAGAAAGATGATGTGCAAAATTGGTGTTCTAACTGACAAGCATTGGCAAGAAGGCTTCCGGGAACCTGATTGTATAGATAGACTCGTAACCTCTTGCCTGGCCTGTTTGTTCAATATTCCGCATTTTCTCCTTTGTCCTTCACAACATGCAATAGTGTGTTTGGAACATCGATTAGGACATTTAAATGTCTCATTTAAAAGTTCTATTCGAGCAAGTTAAATTCTAGATCTTGGCCACGCTATATTCCCCGAGTAAAATGCCGACGCATAAATCATTGTTTATTTCTGCAAGTAGCTTTGATAATTCGATCGCCCACTATAATATTGTAAATCACTAGGCTCGTTCAAGTTAAAACGTTTTTCGTTGGAAAAAATTACGTTCTCCTATTTCCTACGCCAACGATCATACCCTTTTTACGAAGGCTGGTTAATGGCGGTACTAAAAACATTTTACGGTTTTTATTTTAAATGTTTGAACGCTTATCTTCTTTCGCAATACATAGTTGTTTTTGGACAACCGCCTGCTCTAATTTTTAAATAACTATATACAACGCAACAACTTCTTACTAATATTTTGGAAATTTTTGTGACCGAATAATTTCTATTCTTTAAATTATTAATCGTGTTACGTATATTTTAAATGTATTATACGTTCGTCCCTTAATCTCTTTTCGTGCGGTACAGTTTATCTGTTCAGTAAGGATTGTTGGTTCTTTAATAAAGATTTGGTATACGGAAAGAGGAAATTCTTTCTTGTGACGTAGATCTGCATGATTGTATAGTGTCTTATTGTCGCGGAGTGTAGGTCAAGGGTGTCCCAAAGATATAGTAATCAGTCAGTGAGCGAATGGTGTTTCACAAAAATTTGATATTGAAATGAGCCGTCATATTTCTTTCCGGTTATATTCTTCGAATATAATAATGTACAAATTGATCCAGATAAAGTGATGTAGCAACTTCGAAAAATATCGAACAGTACACCCTGTAGATCAGCGGTTTTCAACTTTTATGCTACTACGAATACCCGGAAAAAATTTTTTCAGCGCCTCCCTTTTATTTTTTCAATAAATATAATAGTATGGACACGTTTTAGAAACTGTTAAGTTTTATTTATTTGTAGATATTATGGCCTCTCCTGGCAATAGTTCGCGTCTCCCAGGTTGGAAACCGTTGCTTTAGATCGAATATGCGACGCTCGAAATGATAAAATTCTGACACGTGGTCGACAGAAAACGATTGCTGTGTTTGCAGAACCCTATACAATGCGATATCGCTTGCGTTCGTGTCGTGTTTCTTTACGCCAGGCGTTAACCGACGCGCATTCTAAGGCGAATCAGCGGTTTTGTCAACGGTCCCAGCGGACAGTAACTTGCAAAAACAACGAATCGTAGCAATAATGTTCGATATTGCTCATAAAAAGCAATGAATATAGCATAGTTAGGTTTTGACAGCACCTATCTTTGTTTACGCAGGCTATAAAACATAAGTACAAATTACGTATATTTTATATTGCGAGAACTGTTAACAAAATTTGTTTAAGGTGGGGATCCTTACAATTTCCTTAAAAGGGGAATAGTGTTCTTAACGTGACGAAAAAAAACACGTTCAAGGAGGTGATAACCTTAACAAACTAGAAAAATGTGTAATTGATGCAAAATGAAAAAGTAATACGTAAATAATGCATCGGATCAGCGGTTTTTCAATGACTATTGAATAAAGATTTCGAGGTGGGGCATATACCTGACTGCAACTACTGTAATGAAAACATTTATTGCGTCACACAAATATCAAGCACATTTTACACGTTGTTGTACAGTTTGTATCTGTTATCAGACGTACTTTTGCATTCTTATGCAATGTCACAAAGTTATGATAATTCAGAACATTCGAACCCGTTTCCTCTAAAATCATGATTTTTCAGTTACTCCACTGTTCCAACAAATGCGCGATTATTTTTAACGAGCAGTTTAACGTTGGTCGCATCGACTACCAAGTCATTATATTAGGTGAAGTAAAAAGTTCTGAGCGTTTTACTTCACCTAATATTTGTTTACCGCTGGTACCCTGAAAACAACATCTTCCGATAACATTTCCTTGAATGTGTATAGCCATCTGTGCAAGCAATCTTAACATGCAGCCTAATACATACTATGCATACTGAATTCTAGATAATTTCATAAGGTGTAAATGTAGAATGATAGCGTTCATAACATTACAATATACACATTAGTCACCTATTCTGTGGAAAAATTTCGTACTGAATTAATTTTTCAACTTATTTTCCTTAAGGGTACCCCGCCAACAAATCTCTCAAAAGTAGGTGATCTTCAAAAATTTATTATAGAAGAACTAAATAATGTAGAGCTAAAAAATTGTTCGCAATTATCCAGGCGTATTATAGAGAAATTTTTGTTGCAAAATGTGTATCAATGTCGCTTATTATTCAAAACGTACTTTAGAAATGCAATGATTGGACTCAATTATATTTAATGTGCATCTCTATCGAAACGGTAAATAGAAACATAGTGAGATAGTAAAATTTCATCTAAATCCACAAACAGTTATACATATTATTAATAGTTACACAAGGCAGAACAAAAGAACCATAGAATGGTTGGAAGGGTTAAACAACATTGTAAAAGAGATAAATGTGTACGGAAAGATAAGAAGTTTTTTCGATTTTTCAGGGAGGCAGCAATGCTGGACACACCGTGGTGGTAGATGGTTCGGAATTCCACTTCCACCTTTTGCCCAGTGGGATAATAAATCCTGAGTGTACGTCGCTCATAGGTGAGGACAGTTCTATTTTCATGATTTCACACTAGAACTATTGGGCCTGGCAAAATACCGGATTTTTTAATTTTACAATTAACAACACTACGATTTATTTATCTTTTTTCGTATAACTTCATTCATCATTTCAAATGTTTAAGTGTAAGTACAGTAATATCTCCGTGACTGTCCAGAACCAGAACTCGTTAATGCAAGCAAAGCAAAACATTTTTATAATTTTTGCTTATTCTAGTTTTCTAATGAAAGTGACACCAAACACGATATAATTACGATTATAATTCCTTGTGTACACACATAATAAAGTTTCACATTAAAGTTTAAGGCACGAAAGAGGACGGCGAACGGAACAGAAAGAGAAGCCAGACAGTCGAAGCGTCCAAACTTCCAAACCAGTCCCTCTTTCTTTTCCAATCGCTATCCTTTCTTTACGTTCGGCATACTACAAAGAATGTATCACCTGTGCTAGAACTGACGCTCGGCAAACCCGACGATACGACAGTTACGGAAATATTGCATACTTTGAATCGTATAGTAAATAATAAATGATGGTTGCAACGCGAGGATGAAAATAGTAAATAATATTTACAACAAGGAGCAAATTCGTATAACAATACGATGGTTTTAGTTTTCTTGGAAAGCTAGAACGTTGTCCATAACACTTTTGATTTTTTTATTCTATTAAAAAAACACAGAATAAAATATTACGTTTATTAAAACATAAATTATCCACATTTGTGTAGCGTTACTATTTCTATGAAATTTCTTGCGTTCTATGCGATCGTCTAACTATTTCTGGGACAATGAATCATTTAATGGTTTAGATATGTGCGAACATTAAATAGAATATCGTTCACAGTTCGTCGTGACCTTCGTTTACATTATCTTCAATTCTTTCGATGACTTCATCGCCACTCGTGACATTTACTCCGTTATTTTTTCTGACAATCATCAATTCATTCTGTTATATCATTTTTATTACGACGTTCGCGGTGATCGTCGTTTCCATGAATTTCAGTTTTTCCGAGTTCACTTTGAAATTGCAAAGATGCTTCCATTAGAAATTGTTAAACAAATTCGTTCGCGCAAGCACACATTATTATAAAAATTGAAAGTAGTCTGAATAAATTCCGTCTTTTAATTGTTATAAAACAATAGACGGTGATTATATAGTGCAATTGATATCTTTCAGGAAACGGTGTAGTGATACATCTCCCAGGGCTCTTTGAAGAGCTAGAAAGCAATGAAAGGAAAGGTTTGGAAAACTGGCGAGAAAGACTAGTGATTTCCGATCGTGCGCACATGGTGTTTGATTTGCACCAGCAAGTCGATGGCCTCCAAGAATTGGAAAAAGGTACGCAATCGCTTGGCACTACTAAGAAAGGAATTGGACCGACGTACTCGAGCAAAGCAGCCAGAAACGGAATAAGAATTGGCGATCTTCTTGGAAACTTTGATAAGTTCTCGCAAAAGTTTGAATCGCTGGTGTCGTCCTATCAAAAAATGTTCCCCGCGCTACAGGTTGACGTGAAAGCCGAGCTTCAACGGTACAAAGAGTGCGTATTTCTTTATTTCTTATCTCAAACAAAATTTACCGTCGATCCAAAAAAAAAACTAATATAACTGTTCGATTCAAGTGATTCATTGATTCTAACATCAGCACGATTTCAACTCCACTACTTTCTACAAGCTTACTCTGTCTTATGCTCTTTTAACCCCTTGCCTACGATTTATTTTACGGTTTCAGTGATTAGAACTTTCTTTGTAGTTCGTAATTTCCTAAAAGAGGAGAAAGTTTATATCTATTGTATACCTATATGTTCTTCAGTAACTAAACATTAACAAAACCGAAATAGAATTTCATCTCGGTTTAAAGGAGATTAATAACATGTATATTTATTAGACTCTTTCAAAATCTTCATCAAGAGTCTGACACGATATTGTAAGGCAAGGGGTTAATTATCTATTGCTCGTTTCAACGTCTTAAATGAAAGCAAAATAAAAAAGAAACTAACATTTTCTTTACGTTTGCAGATATGCAGAGAGGATACGGCCGCTGGTAAAAGAAACTGTACAGTATTTACACCAAGCATTACGCGAAGGAAAAAAGATTATAGTGGAAGGTGCAAATGCTGCAATGTTGGACATAGATTTTGGGACGTATCCATATGTTACCAGCTCTAACTGCAGTATAGGTGGAGTTTGCACAGGTCTTGGACTTCCACCGTCTTACATTGGAGAGGTTGTCGGGGTTGTTAAAGCATATACTACAAGAGTGGGCGATGGACCATTCCCCACTGAACTTTTAGATGCCACAGGCGATCTTTTGCAGAGGAGAGGTCACGAATTTGGAGTGACCACAAACAGAAAAAGGCGGTGTGGTTGGCTGGACCTACCTCTCCTCAAATTCACTGCAATGGTGAACGGGTAGGGAATGTTTTGATAATACATATTACAAAACTGATGCTTGTCTACATTAATAACTAATGTATTTTTATCTTATTTATTCCAGATATACGTCGATATGTTTGACGAAATTAGATATTCTAGATACTCTTCCAAAAATTCAAATTGGCGTAGGATATCGGTTAAATGGGAAAGAAATCGATTATTTTCCAAGCAGTACTTCTGATTTAGCAAAGGTAGAAGTAATTTATGAGAGTATCGATGGCTGGCAGTCGACAACAGAAGGTGTGCGTTCATTAGAAAAATTGCCATCGAATGCTAGAAAATACATACAACTAATACAAGAACATCTTGGTATACCAGGTAATATTTCATGGAATATTATTTATTGATTTGCATGGGCTACTCTGTATTATGTCTGATGGAATTGAAATGATTACGTTTGTAATTCTATTTTGAATCTGAAATGAGAACATTGTTAATTTCAGTTAAATGGATTGGCGTGGGAGCAGGTCGAGAAAGTGTAATCACACTTTGACGTTACATTTTTCGACTACAACAATGGGAATATGTTTGTCCGTTTATTCAGTTCGCTAAACGTTTGGCGATAAAATTGATTTGTTAAAGAAGTTAACGAAACAAGCGCACAGGGCTATATGACAAAGAGAATCATAGCATTAAGCTTTTGAGTTTTAGTAGTATTCAATAATTGAAGAACATGTCTCAAAGTCTCATTTTTTTGAGCTCCTTATTGGATAATTCATGAAAGTCATGTTATCCACTGTTTGATTGTAAAATAAGATATGTTAATTAAAATATATTTATTTGAAACTTCTTTTACGAAGTATCTAATCCTTGTTATTGTCTTTAAGCCAATAAAAAGTGTCCTAACACGATTATTCGACAAGTCTTGTAGCTTTTTCATATGTATACCAGCTGTTAATGCATCTTCTATAATATTCATTTAGTAATTGGTAAATAAAAGTGCAATCAATTGATTTTTTAATTTGTACATCAATGTAATTTTACCAAGAAACAGTTAGTTCATTGAACTAAACATAAATTCAAATTATTGTAATAATATACGGAGGATAAAATTAAGTTGACAAATAGTGGAAGAATTTGGACTTCGACTCACTCGGTGCCAGTCAGCCGGATATTATATACAATTGTTTCGACTGCTGCAGTAAATTAAGTAACCATGTGATAGCCTGAAAGTACAATACATTCAAAAGTGGGATAAAAACGATTTATAAAGCTATCTGCTACAAAATACCGTGGAACACAGAAGAGGTCATGGTCCTAAACGCTATAGTACTGCACAAATTGAATTGAGAAAGATGTACAAATTTTGAGAAAAGCAAATTTAGGATACAAGAGACCATTTATTATGCTAACAGTTCTATTTCTTTTAACGTAGTATTATTAACATTTCTTTCAATGTAATATTTTCTTCACTATAAATAATATTCGTACAACATTGGGTGAATAATTATTGGTCACTCTTCATCGAAGTTATTGTCTAATAAACGATCATTCGATTTATAATTATTAATACTTTTTATTTCTGTTCCATATTTTGGGCCTTTAATGTTATAGAACAAATAAGCAAGAGAAACACAAACATTATGAAACATAGGTACATACTGTGGTTCTATGTATTGCTATACATTATACAGTTGTATACAGTATTTGCTTCAATAATGATCGTACCTTGGGGCTAAAGTTGATTTACTTATTCTGTATAGGTACTATGTTATTTGTAGTTCGCCGAACATAGAGAAAAACAACGAATAGAAACGAAAAAGTGACTGAAGATCAAAGCACCTAGTACATGGAGAGCTGAGAAGTGAACCTGAATATAACATAATTTGGATCACATTTACGTATTTAATACTAGGTTTACGGAGCTCTAGAAATAACTATTTCACATTATTTGATAAACATAACAAGAATGTGTCTATCCAAATTTTTGGCCACTTTTCCAATAATATATACCCAAAGAAATAAATTTGGTAAATAATTCCTCAGTGAAGCATCTTTACAATCTTAATAATCGCAAATTAAGAATATTAGAACCTGTCATTTTGACGGGTCCCGTAAACCTAGTGTTAATAAGTGATTATAACTCGTTACGATATAAGGAAGCATTAAAATAAATATAGATCATAATCTGTTAGTCAAAGTTTTGTAAAGATAAAACGAAAATGAAATTGTTTAATACATAGTCACTAACATGGAACAGTAGGAGCGAATTTGATAAATACTGCAATCAGTACTCGGTCTTTGAAAGATTTTTACGAAGCAGTAAAAACGATACGCAATATTATTATTATATTTAATATACCTAATATATGAATTGATTATTGTGTAATACTATGTAAATATGTTCAGGTATTTTCGATTTTGATTAATTCTCCCAGTAGTAAACTCAACTTCAATAATTCGTGGGATAACGTTACATATACTTGTATAAAAATAATAAAATCTATCGGTATAAATATGACAACTGATTCTTTCAAATTACGTGAATCCTAAATCATACATTTGAGACTTTATTGTCATGACATGACTTTTGAGTTAGGTTATGGTAAGTTATGGTTTCAGCAAGTGGCAAACTTCACAGTTACGGAGCTGTAATGGTAAGATATGTCGGTATGACGACTTAATCAGCTGGACGTTTTAAATTTCGATTGACGTAGAATGTCTGCAATAAACCGTGAACTTAATTGTTTATTTTAACATTGATTTCTTGTGATTAATCGAAGACATCTTTCTCTATAATATTCTGCCGTACGTATGCGTGTCGTTTGGTTTTGTTTTCGTCATTATTTATTAACCTATGTTTGGTAAGTGTGGAATGTTTGACATTTAAAGTGTTCATAATGTTTTCGAGGTAAATGTAAAACGTTTAGCTATAAATATCGAGATTGATGTGGTGACATGTATTTATTCAAGAACGGACGCGAGAAAAAAGACACATGGTAAGTATACGTCGATTGATTAATACGATCACATATTTTTCAGCTTATATTTTTATTACTCGAAAAAATATACGTATATATAAAGTGGTCTTTATCGAATTGTATGGAATACAGATAAAACTATCATAAAAAGCAAGGTTATAAGCTTTATTCGGACGAAAATACTACTCTTTCTTAGCATTGTCCGCTTTTTAACCAATTTTTATTGAAATAAGTGGAATTGTATCATTTTCAATTTGATGATTGGATTAAAGTTATTGTAAAAGTAAGTATAACATTTTCCAAAATTTTTATAACACTCCATCATCAAGTCATTACAACAATAATCTAATATATAAGCAACACGACAAATTCACTGTATTTTCTTCATCGAATATGTTAACAATTAACTTTATAGATACGCAGCACTTCTTTTATCCAAAATATAGTAAAACATACTTTGATATACGAATTCTATAGAATTTGAATACATAGTTGAATCTTGGTAACTCATATGTGAAAATCTTTGATACTGGTCCTCTGGCGTTTTTATTTATTTTTTTGCACCAGTTAAATAATTTTAATAAACGGACTTTAATGCCAGTATAATCTGAATTACTTCTTGTCATTAATCTCCGTATCATTTTGTTTTCAATCTTCAGAATTGACAAGATTATCAATGATAATCCCAAATTTGTTAACAATATCCTGTTTCATTCTTTGCCTAGTTTTTACTGTTTCAATTACTTTTAACCTTAAGCTTTCGTTTGAAATTCATTTCATTCGATAAGTTTTAGAAGATTGTACATACACATATGTTCAGGGTACTAAGGTTCAACTGTAATTATTTCTCATTAAATAATAACAAGTTAATTATGTCCTTATATCCTTAACGTTAAGTATTTCATCTTATTCTTCTCGTATAACAGGCCTGCATAACTTGTTGCTCTAGGGAGCAATTGTCAACAAGTAAGAATAAATAGAATTTAATGATATGCAAGCTATATTTTTAATAGCACTGATTCTGTAGAAAAATAATCTGATCATATAAGTACAAACTTGTCGTACCATGTAAACTTACGTATACCATTATTGTTATCTTTATTTCTCTTAATATTAGACATTGTTTGTTCATGATTTGGTTCTCCACTCTGTCTTGAAACCAATTCCTCTAGCTTGTATAATATGAAATGCTGAATTTCTTGTAATATTTCGTTTTTAGAATGTCGAGTACACTTAGTTCGTTTGTTTCTATTATTATTGCTAATAGGCTTTTTAAACTTTCAGAGTAAAAGATGCCAGGAGAACCATCTATAACAACTGGAAATAAATCTTCAGGAAAAATCAAACGAATTTCTATACCAAGAGTACAAAGCAGTACAGACACAGAATTGCAGTCGCAAAGTGGTTCTACACCTCTACAACCAAATGCACACCATTACGCTGCATTCCGTATAGACCCAGACGACAGTGTACTGCCGCCAGCTTTACGATGTCGACTATTAGATTTGTTTCAGCAGATAGAGAAGGAGTTTGAAATTCTTTATACAGAAAATTTAGGCTGTACGTATCTTTTATTATATTGGGTTGGCAAGAGAAAAAATTTTGGTATTTTAAGGTGAACAGAAACCCAATTTCTCTATTCAAGCAATGAATCAGTAGAATGTTTTCCATTTTGTTCGATGATCTTTTGTCATCTTTCTGGTATATATGTAGCTTCATAATTCCGCGCTCATAAAACTTTAAAATTTTCCCAAAATTGGGTTTTATTTCACCTTAAAATACCAAAATTACTTTCTTCCCAACACGATAGTAATAAAATTGCTTTATCTTTTTTAAAATTGTTACAATAATATTACTATACTCTGTGATATACTATTTGGTTTAGTGCAAGAGAAAGTTGATGCTCTTAATGAAAAGCTTGAAAGAGAATGTTATGGTTCTGGAGAACGAAGCTTGCCTCTTGGGGATGTTGCAGATTTTCCAGATACAAAAAGTCTTTCAAAGCAAAAATGTACGGATATTAATTGTCATCATAATACATTGTCAAAATATTAATATTTTACTGTAACGTTACTATTTATGTTTCTTGTGTTGAAACATTTTCTGTTCCACAGCCATGGCAGGGAATTCAACGCAGAAGACAAAAACAACTTCAAACAAGTTGAAAGCGCAAACAAGTAAAATTGTTTCCAGCTTTAAAACACCGACTATGACATGTAGTATGCAAAGAGAATATTCTGGTCATAGAGATGGTGTTTGGGAAGTTTCTGTTGGGAGATTAGGGCAAATTATTGCTACAGCTTCTGCCGATCATACTGCTCGAGTATGGGCTGTGGATAGTGGACGCTGTCTTCTACAGTATATAGGTTTGTCAAAATTTAAAATTTTAATCAATAAGAAGCAACAATATAATGTACATATTTATCTGTTAAATTGTGTACCAAAGGGATGAACGAGTATCTCGTTATACGGGATATACAGAGTCGAATATGTCAAAACTGTTTGCACAGAAAAGCTTATAATTGAATTTTTAGGACATTCTGGGTCTGTTAACTCAGTGCGCTTTCATCCAACCAAAGAATTAGCACTAACATCCAGCGGGGACAATTCTGCTCATGTGTGGCAAGCAGCTGTTGATTGGGATATTCCTAAAAGACAAAATTCAAACGAAGACCTTTCAGCATTGTCTTGTGATAAAAATGTTAGTGGTGTAATTCCTCTAAACGAGGAACAGGAGGAGCCACCAACTCTGAGGTAATTATTAGTACATGCAAATAACTCCTAAAACAGGCAAGGAACAACAATATTATATGGCACGAGATAAAATACTCAATTAAGCTTTTTCACATCCCTTACGAATAGAATAAAAATTTTAATGGGACAATATAATAAGTCGCACAACATAATTGAAACATGACAATTGCTCGAAACATTACAGAACCCCAGTACGAGAATTAGTAGGTCACACAGGTGTGGTAATGGCTGCAGACTGGCTACCCGATGCAGAGCAGGTGGTAACAGCTTCCTGGGATAGAACAGCAAATTTGTACGACATAGAAACCGGAGATATTATACACACGTTGTGTGGTCACGATCAGGAATTGTATCACGTCTCTACTCATCACACGCAAAGACTTTGCGTTACTTCGAGCAAAGATAGTACTTTTCGTTTGTGGGACTTCAGGGAACCTGTTCACTCGGTCTCCGTTTTTCAGGCACATACAGAGTAAGTTGTTTTTCAAGCAATCGTATACTTGTATTGTGCGGTAAAATGTTTTCAATTTCTATTTTTGTTTAGGACAGTAACATCAGCCGTGTTTACGCGGGAGGATAAAATTGTATCAGGTTCGGATGATCGAAGCGTAAAAGTATGGGAGCTACGAAATATACGAAGCCCTTTAGCTACGATTCGAGGCGACAGTGCTGCAAATCGCTTGGCTGTTTCTAGTACTGGTATTGTTGCGATTCCACACGACGACAGGCAGATAAGGTTGTTCGATCTAAACGGTCAACGATTAGCCAGATTACCCAGAACAAGTAGACAGGTGAATAAAGAATTTTTTTACAAAATTCTCCGACTATGATGTGATATTATACTTTAATTCATGGAATTTTTACTAGAGATCCCCATTTCACGTATGCTTAAATACACGTGTACACGTGTAATAAACGAAACCGGGTCTTACGTCGAAGTCTATTTCTGAATGTATAAGATTTAGTGGGACAATAAAAATGTAAATGATTTGCTGAATTGATTTCAGGGTCACCGGAGGATGGTTTCATCGATAGCTTGGACCCCAGACAATGGCGTCTGCAATTTATTCTCTTCTGGCTTCGACCGACTAGTTCTTGGATGGAGCATTGTACATCTTAAAGAATATTGAGGAAATATATAAATACATGTACTTACAAATCAAATAGAAGTTCAATATTTCACAGTGTTTTAAACTAAATGACAGTATCAAATGGATTTTATTCAATGTATATTATTAGTCTAGTTTAAAATTTGAAATGTTGTAGAAACGAAGTTAGATGCACAGTTGTACATCAGTGTGCCGAGCCCAAGAATAATCAATGATTCCAGTTTTCCATTGTCGGATACCACTGCAATTATATAATGTATAAATGTGTGAATTGAAATTGTAGACACTATGTAATAATACTAATAAATTATAGATACACGTTGAATGCTTGTCAAAGTTATTTGTGTTTTGCTTGATACTTCTAGTGATAAATGTACTATGATGTTCAAATACTGAAATAAGTAACCGCTGTAATGAGTAACCTCACCTGAATAAGCAGTGAGTAAGCACAGCAGAGTGTACCCCAGAATAAGAAGATAATGAGGCGCCAGAAATATGTGGCCCCACGTGATTTCTAGCAATCCTAACAATTTGCAAGATCCGCCGATTACCAAAGCTTTCCACAAATATGTCGTGCTGTCTTTATCAGAGCTCGTTCGACAGAAAAACCGATTAACTCTCGTAAGAAAAATCACAACGATAACGAAAGCAGCAAAAGAGAAAGCAGTCCGAAGTAACACTAAGTAAAAGTTACAATGTTCGTCGAAAGCAGGATGAAATGCTTTCAACATTTTATTATTTGCCATGCTGTGATCGCATAAAGAAAGAGTCCGGAATGATTCGACGAGCCAAATAATTATCACTAGTTTCCAATAGTACTTTATGTCACAGTTGTAGAGAAGGTGCCTGTACGCTCGTTTATCGAGTAGTATAAGATCGACTAGGATTATGACAGGATCATATTCGATGTATTTATCGGCCAAATGACCGCAACTATCCTGAAATAGTCAATATCACAAACTTAATGGGGTAGACCATCTATTCACATTTTAATATATTATATATAAAAGTGTAATATATTATTTCCTAAATATCACAAAATCCTTTCGCAACGCTCCATATATACCGATAAATATAAAATATATAAGTAAATTAACGTATAGTAAATAACATACGCATTCCAATAGCTTCAAAACATTCGGGCAGTAACTTCTATATAGTTCTTCGATTTTGGCACCACAATTTACACAACGATACATTTATAATGATGTTTTCCAGAATGGAATTATTTTGAATATTCAGACATTACCTGAAACAAAATATATTTTCTGTAAAAGATTACAAAGAAACTTCGATTACTGGGCAAGCAATGGTTTCAATGGAAAATGTATCAGATAAGGGTTGAGTAATTTCGAGGGAAACGTAAATGGTTTCTTTTCGAAGTGAATGGATATAGAACATTTGATGGTCGAGATTGCTTTTTTCAGAAAAGAGAGAAGACGAGATTGGACGATGAAGTTTGTAATTTTTCACAGAAGATATTACATTATTCATAGCTAAGAATCATTATTTCAATATACGAGGCGTGATTTTTAAGTAAGGTCCGCTCAGAAATGAGAAGAAAATCGTAAACGATTATAAATGATTTATTTCAGCCAAAAAATATCTACATGTTTGTGTTATTTTTCCACATACAACCCGTGGCAATACTATAACTCCTTGCTCCAATTTAAGTTTAAATATCAACTTTCATAACATCAGAAATAACAGAAGAAAAAAATTATTATAATACACTTTTTATTATTAATTTCTTTATACAATACTTATGCATGTATGTAAATTGTGTATTTTGCAATTCTGATAGATACCATTCGCTTACCAGTAGATACCATCGCAAAACGAACTGTTTCAATGTCGTGTTCGAAATGCTTCCTGGATTTTGCTTAATCTATAAACTGTTTACAGTTTACATAGATAATACTAAACCTTGAAAGTCACGGAAGACTAAATGCTTCGAAGAAGTGTCCTAATTATCGAATTCCTCAAGGTTGGAAGTGATCAGGAACAGAGTGAAAGTGCATTCGAACCGTAAGGTGAAGTGAAGTCTCACTCCCACTCTCGACCCGCGACCAGACACTGGTCAACAGTGTCGCCAGATCGAGAAAATCGTGGGGAATACAATTTACCCCCTCTCTGATGACCAGAGTAATATGTGACCAGTCTACGGTCTTAGTCGGGGATATTGGAGTATGCCCACGGTGCTGGAATGGAATAGTGGAAGGGGAAAAGTAGGAGATGTAAAACCGACCAGTTTTGCTCGTTTCTGGCGACACTGTCCCCGACTGGATACTGGATTCAGTATACAGTCGAGTTACGGTATTCTCACCGAACGGTACCAATGGAGAAGAATTCTATCTTGCTTTCGAGCGGTCAACGCATGCCCTTGCTGGGCTTTGGCACATGGCAGGTAAAACTGTTTATTTTCATAATTATTAGATGTTCCGGTCATATCTGAGGGCTCCCTATAGACGACTGTAACTATAAATCTAATTCCTATACATTTATTCCGAGTGCGCTCCATCGCTCAAAACATGTGAGCATTGGTTTTCGCAATTCAAAAGTGGTGGGATGATTTTTTACATTTTTTTGTCGTAGAATTTACTTATTGCTAGAAAAGTGGGAACAAGTTATAACCAGCAAAACATTCTTAATAAAAATGCAATTGAAATTTTTCCAAAAAATTCCTCAAAGCCAACCGGAACACCTAATCATTTTAACTATTTCTCAGATTTGAAACTATCGGTAGGCTCATCTTATAGACTTTCGTCAGTTGACTCGATACGAATTTGTACCCCTTTTCGACTCTCGTAAGTATTTTCTTATTAGTATTTCCTAAATCTTATTATTTATTTTAAAATGTTCGCCCGTTATATAGTCTACTTAGTGATCTTCAGGACATGTTTATGATAACAGTGGATATACAGCCACACCTAGCTAACACTTAACATAGTACGCTAATCTCTCCGTATCAGAACAATGGTTACACTACTGATTTTTGTCGTAATAATATCAGTTCGCGGCTGCTAAGTAATTTTCATGACAAACAATTTCTTATCAAGTACATATACAGTTCGCATTTATGTACAGTCATGAATTAACGTACTGACCCAGTTTGGTTTAACCCGTTGCACTCGGAGCTATCCTAATTCGAAAACCGAATTTTTCTTCCGGCCTGAAATGTTTCCATTTATATGATTTCGTTAATTTTATCCACATAAAACTGATATAATACCTCGTACAATACTTTTAGTAGATTATTAAAATATTAAAGTAATTTATTGAATACAAATTCAATAATGCAACAAATATTTTGAATAACGGTATAAAAATTAGTGTAGTGAACAGACCGATACCAAATTGATACTATCGATACCAATTCGCAAGTTATGATACCGTATCAAATAGGTATCAAAAACATTGATACCCATTTGATACTTCTATGAAAGTATCGATACCGGTTTGATACTTTACGAATGTTTCGATACCTGTTTGATACTTTAATATATTTGATACTTTATGAAAGTATTGCTAGTGTTTTGATATTTCACGAAAGTATCGATTACCAGTTCGATACCCATTTAATATTTCTACGCAAATTTCAATAAACCGTTTCAATCTTCTGAAATTTTTGATACTTATTTACCGCACATTTCACCGGAAAGTTTATATTTATCTGACATTTATCTAAACTAAAATACACACCCATCCGTTTTTGTCTCTAAACGATACAAGTAATACATAAAGTTTTCCTCAATATTATACATAATTCAAGGCAGCTGTAGCATTCAATAACACATAATACATAATTCATTAATCTTAATTTGTTTATTTATAGCTGATACATATATTATAATAAATATAAATAAAATCAGATCTATAACCAATTATTAAGAAACAGTACTTTATTCACAGTACTATCTGTTAAATCTGTTCCTGTTTTTGCTTATTAATTCTCCGGCTTTAGAAAATACCCGTGCAGCCGGTACTGAAGTTGCCATCATACAAAAATATTTTTTCGCAAAAATGGGTATCAATTCATGAAGTATCAGTATTGAAAAGTAATACCAAATATATGTACCTTACACTTCAATACGTATCAATACTTCCCGTTGAGTACTTTGGTATCGAATTGATTGAATATCATCAATAGTATCGGTATTGGTCCGATCACTAATTACACTGTCCAACACCAAATTTGTTCCCGATATACTGTTGGGTCCTTCTTATAGAGTTTTTTGCGCTGATTCCGAATCTGGCCTTAATTTTTTCCCTATACGCACAGTTTTTGAGGAACATGGCTTTAAAAAAAAACATATTTTTCAACTTTAAACAAATATTATGATGTTATTATAAAAGATATTGAATTGTTTTTTACAGCAAAAGATTCTGTAGACGTTCCCGAATCCAGTGATATATAATATTAATGCATTATGATTGTTTAAACATGTTTAAACAACGTTTAAAGACGGAGAGACACCACTTTTGCACCAATTTTTGAGGATATTTTTCAATTTATCTCAAAAAATAAGGGTCCAGCGGAAAATCGAACTATACCACGCGATAGAGCAGACTTTTATCTTGAAAAACCCCCCTTGGAAGTTTTTGCAGCATCGACGTTTTTACCGAACTAGAAAGCAAAATATCTTCGCCCGACATGAGTTGCGGCCAGTGGCGCTCACCACTAGAACGGTCGTTCGCCGCTCCGTATCCCGTCCCGAGCGCCACTGGCGTCAACGCATGTCGGGCGAAGATATTTAGCTTTCTAGTTCGGTAAAAACGTCGATGCTGCAAAAACTTCCAAGGGGGGTTTTTCAAGATAAAAGTCTGCTCTATCGCGTGGTATAGTTCGATTTTCCGCTGGACCCTTATTTTTTGAGATAAATTGAAAAATATCCTCAAAAATTGGTGCAAAAGTGGAGTCACTCCGTCTTTAAACGTTGTTTAAACATGTTTAAACAATCATAATGCATTAATATTATATATCACTGGATTCGGGAAAGTCTACAGAATCTTTTGCTGTAAAGAACAATTCAATATCTTTTATAATAACATCATAATATTTGTTTAAAGTTGAAAAATGTTTTTTTTTAAGCCATGTTCCTCAAAAACTGTGCGTATAGGAAAAAAATTAAGGTCAGATTCGGAATCAGCGCAAAAAACTCTATAAAAAGGACCCGACAGTATATTGGGAACATAAAAAAAGTTGAAATTTGTTGGACAGTGTTATTAGTGGTGCCTCTCTCTCTCTCTCTCTCTCTCTCTCTCTCTCTCTCTCTCTCTCTCTCTCTTTCTCTCCGAGTCACCACTCGAGTGCAAAGGGTTAAGTCTGTGCATAGCTCGGCATAGCTACAAATGAATGGGGAAAAGAACACAGTATCAATTATAAAAACAACACTATAATAAACCTCAGCCACTGTAGATTCACACACATAGTCGTGCAAGAGCAAAACTAACGTTATTATCAATCGCGTACAAAACACGGCAAAACGTAAATAAGCCTACCCCGTAACAGCAACGTAAATATAGCCAATTCAGACCACACGGGAAACCATCTACGCGCAACACTTTTCCGCAAACATAAACTCTCTCTCTCTCTCTCTATCTTTCCCCCGAAAAGAACCGCGAAAATTCGAACACACGCGAGGTAAAATTACTTTTGAAATGTAATAATTTCAGAAAGTAAATGGGAACTAATAATGTTTTCTTTTGTCAAGGCAACCAATGAGGATGAATTGGAAAACGCTTTAAATGCTGCCTTGGAGGCTGGATATAGACACATAGATACAGCTCCGGTGTACGAAAATGAAAAAGTAATTGGTAGAGTCTTGAGAAAATGGATTGACTCTGGAAAAATAAAACGATCTGACCTTTTTATCGTCACTAAGGTATTATCACAATTTTTTATTTATATAAGACACAAGAAATATTATATAAAGGTGGTTTGTTTTGTTGATTAAAATTAAACAATTTTTCAAATCAATCTTTATAGTTACCACCATGTGGAAATACACCAGCAGGCGTTGAAAAATGGATTAAAAAATCTTTAGAAGATCTTCAATTGGAGTATTTAGACCTTTACTTAGTACATACTCCATTCACATTCCTGGAGATTGATGACAAATTATATTCATTCGATGAAAATGGAGATATTATGTTGGATAAAACTACTGATCATGTAAAAGTTTGGGCTGAGATGGAGAAACAAGTAGAGTGTGGTCGAACTCGGGCCATTGGCTTGTCAAATTTTAATAAAAGGCAAATTGGACGTGTTGTGAAAAATGCAAAGATAAAGGTTTCTATGTTGCAAATCGAATTACATGTCTACTTTCAACAAAAGGAATTAGTAAGCAGTTTTCTATTTCAGTAAATTGCAACCTAGTTTTTACATCATAGCTTTTCAACATTTTTTCATTTTTGGCATGTTTTCAAAGCTTCTTATGTTCTACTAATAAAATTGACTTTGACAGTTAAAGCACAAAACTATTTTCAAAGCTGAAAATTTAACATTTTCTTTGTTCGTAATCTGAATGCAAAACAATATTTTTACAGGTACAATATTGCAAGGAACAAGATATTCCTGTGACAGCTTACTCTCCACTCGGCACGCGAGGACTTGTTAAAATGTTGAACAAGACTGAAGAAATTCCAGATATGTTGCAAAATGATGTAGTATTAGCAATAGCAAAAAAATATCAGAAAACAGCTGCTCAAGTTTTGTTGCGATACATTGTGCAAAATGGAATCGTAACTATACCAAAGAGTACAAATCCTGAAAGAATTAAAGGAAACATACAGGTGTTCGATTGGACCCTTCTACCAGAGGACATAGAGAAACTGAGATACCTCGACCAAGGAGAAGCAGCTAGAATTTGCAATTTCGAATTCTTGAAAGGGATTAAAAACCATCCCGAATTTCCTTTTTAAATATTTTATCACATACAATGTTGTTAAATGTTAAGTACACGTACACATATCAATAAATGAGCAATAAGTGATTAAGAACAAAAATATAATATATAATTGTAATAATATTTGAGAAGTTATCTGCAAGATACACGAAAAAATGCGCATCACTATGCCGAATAAATTTAACCAATTTAAGAGATAACCTCATGTAAATTAAATAATTATTATGTGATAAATAGACTGCGGATGTTTATGGAAAATAAAAATTGTCTGTATCGATTGCAAGAAATAGAAACTAAATTGAATGTTATTTTTTTTAAAGTAAACAATTTTGAATTTCATCTTTTCAACTTTGCTATAAATGCATAAAGATCCGCAGTTTAGTGATAAATTGTAAGAATACAAGGAACATCCATTGTAGCTGTAAGAATATTTATTACATCTCATGTCAGCCATTTAAATTTTAATTCCCGCGCTGAATGATGGTCACTGTTGCGTTGCGACGCGTCACTGACTGAATGAGTGTCACTGTTGTACTGCACTGTACTGCATTACTGCACTGATTTCACGTGCACTTTACACTTACTGTTTGATCACGATTCGATGGACCACAAAATGTTTGGGAATTACAAGACATTGTAGAGTGTCTTTCAATTTAAAAATGGACAGTATCGTGTGGTAAAGATGAATTGACCCGATCGTAATGGGCAACAAATGCACGTATAAATAAACCGAAGTGCAAAACTGTGCAGAACTCGTGAAAAACCGTGGAAATACCTGAAATATGTGGTTGAGAACGTTTCGCAAACAGAACTGAGCAACTTAAGCTGACTTCGAGTAGAACGATGATGAAATTATAACACTGAGTGAGAGTAGCCGGTAGCACCTGTTTCAAAGACACTTGTTGAATTGAGAATGAAGATGGCCGACCAGGCCGACGGAAACACGTGAACGATCGAGGCGCGCCCATGTATTACAACATTCGTGGAGCTTGCATAAATATCTAAATGATTTCTAACCGTAACAATTTTCATTAATTCTGCCAGTTATTAATTGGTTATTATTCATTCCCTGACACATTATAGTTACATTTATTGATGAAAAATCAAGAGTATTGGATATTCATTACAGCAGCAAATGATTCGTGCCGCTTTCCCCATAAGACGCAATGTTAATTCCGGCACGAATTATTTGCTCTTCCTAAACGTCCGTACAGCGCCATTCCATGCAGCGGCAAAACGCTGAAACTGTTAGCCAAATTTAGTTCCAAATATACCGTTAGATGGCGCTGTACGGACGTTTAGGAAGAGCAAATAATTCGTGCCGGAATTAACATTGCGTCTTATGGGAAAAGCGGCACGAATCATTTGCTGCTGTAATGAATATCCAATATTTTTCATTTTGCATGAATAAATTATCTTTATTGTATAATACAGACACAGAGGATTCTCCAGTATTCTTCCACCAATTTTTTTAACCCCTTGAATAACAATTTTATTGAATATTTAACCATCCACGGTCACCTATGTTAATAACGCGTCGGTTGGTGCGAAAAGCAGGAATTTGAGAGGCTCCAACGGTGCCCTCCCTTGATAGGGTATTGATGACTTGTTCCTTTAAAATAGTTTCAACAAAGCACACTTTTACAATGATTTAAATAATTTCATTTTGGCGATTGTTTAAAATTATAATGTAATTGTTATATTAATAGCTATTTTTTTTATTTTGAGATCTTTTTGCCCAGGTCTGCTCACAAGTACTTTCACCCGCATGAATTATAAATTCTTACGCTACGATTTATGCTACAATTTATTTCATTTTTTACAGAATACATACATAAATTATATAGGAAGAATAAAGAACAATTAAAATAAATAGTGTAAAATATTAATTTAATATGTTCTATGGTCATATTTACCATGGAACCTTCATTTCTTAGCTGTATACATAGGACACAATATCGTAATAATTTTATAATCGGAATCTGTGATCAATTCTCTAAGATACTATAATTTTGTTTTGAACCTTTAACTCGTGTTTGTATATTATGCTATTATAACTTATGAATAAATATTTATATATATATTTATATAATATATGTATTTTGTATACATGTACGAATACATATACATAATATCCTACAATATGTTCAACAACGAATTACACGTATGCATGTTCACGTATGCACACATTTATATGTACAAAGTACAACATCTTATATTTGTTAATTGAATATATACGTGTATCTTGCTATTCCTTAAATAGTGTAGTATAGTTCAAGGAAATAAACTACACCACAAACGTGTATGTTCGTCGTCTCGAACATGCGAAAACTATAGGAATGTTCATAGTTTGTATAAACTGTTGTGGTATTCAACTCTTTGCACAGAATTGACTCATTTCACTCATCAGTAAGTGAACAATATCGTTTACTCTTACAATGCATATGCGAATTAAGGATTCTGTATGCATTAGTGGAAAGCACATAAACGAGTAGAAATATTCGACAAAATGTGTTTTGCGTTTGAGTATGAAAGTGTTGTTTGGATTGTGTGTGTGTGTGTGTATGTGGAATTCTTTCGAGGGTAACACTTTTTTGCGACACAATAATATGGTCTCCATTGAGAACTGGTGATCCCATAACAACTAAACCAGGTGAATGGTAGAATTGAAGATTCTCAGCAGTAGCTTCATTCCGAACGCCCCTTCGTTCTTTTTTTATTTACACGTTGTCGACATTGATATTAGTCGTTACCAACAGAGTAATAGTTACACTTAGAATTACGTTTTCGCTTATTAAGATATATTTATTATTGACAATATATTTTAAGCTCAGTGATCTGCAAGTATTTGCTTCGAAATACTTACGATAGCTGCACTTAAAATATTACCTTAATTTTATAATTATAAATTTTCAAAACTTCCGTACCAGTAATATATAACTGTGTTTACCTGTATGTGTATAGAATTATTACACTGAAAGTAAACGTATATTTTTAAACATTTTTTTATTAACAACTGTACCAATGATATACTCCCCTATAGTAATGCATTCTCGATTACATATGTAACATTTTTCAGTGTCTAAAAAATTAATTAACTTATGATTATTCAATCAAAATTTCACTCTATTTGAAAATTCGCAAATAACTTGTTTGGTTTCAGTCAATCTTTTTCATGACCCATATCTTTCAACTGATGTTAACACAAGCATTACTTACATCTACCCCCTGACACAATGTATTCGATCAAAAAATGATCCACCTATCATTATAAGTTATCCATGTACAGGGTGTTTGCGAAATCGTGGTACAACCGGGCAGGGGGTGATTCTACATCTACATGCAAACATAAGTCGAAAAAAAAGGAATAACTGAAAATGCAGCGAATACACGTGCTACTGCATAGGAATCGTCTGACGCGTCTGACCATGATCGACCAATTCTACTTTGTGCATATACTAAAGCAGAGCTTGGATTGTAATCTTTCGAATGCTGTCGAGCAGCCGGGGCCTGGAGCGACAGGGTTCGAGTCGTGGTATATTTTTTGACTGCGTTTCTACGTCGATCGCGCCGAGCGAGACTTCAATAGAAAGCCGAACATAGAGAAGGACAGAATGAGATACGGATCGGGTGACCGAAGCGTGTCGCCGTCGCCGGCACAGTTTAAAGGCCCACATTGTTGCTGTTATTCGTGGCGTTCGAAACTTCGATCATCGATTAAACCACTAAGCACAGTTGGAATTATATCGTGTTTGGTGTCATTTTAATCAGAGAAATGCCAGAAATAAGTTAGTGAAAGTCCCATGAAAAAAATAATGAAGATTAAGAAGTTTGAAAATTCGATTCACTCGAGTCAATGTGTGGTGTTCACACCGATATACCCGAGCCGAGATCAATCATCGCCGCCGTGCGTCTCGGCGCGACGTTGGCTGGGAGTGGATGGGGTAGGTGCTCGACAGCATTCGCGAGATTACTGTACTTACTCGCGACGGCCGAGTTTCGAAGGCTGCGCCCCTTCGATCCTTCCGCCCGTCTCGCCCCCCTGGCGGCCCTAGTTCTCCTAGGCGCCACGAATAGCGAGTATGGAACACTACGACCGCCACGGGGAGCGAGACGCGCTGCCCGGTCGAGGGGGCGTAGCCATCGAAACTCGGCCGTCGCGAGTAAGTAAATCCGAGCGCTGTTCCAAAGCACGTGAACCTGGCGGAACTTTAAACTCGATTTTCTCGAAAACGAAGCGTCAAACGAAAAAATGTTATTCCTTTTTTTCGACTTATTCTTGCATGTAGAATCACCCCCTTGCCGGTTGTACCACGATTTCGCAAACACCCCGTATATTATATTTGATATGGCAAGTATTTTCATTAACGATGAAGGTAAACGTAATGATGAAAACTCACCACATACAAATATACGGGAAATACATTAGAAGATATTAATATAACAATGAATATATTTGCTTTCTTATAAAATACGAAATGAGAAAATGTAACACTGATTTGAGGGTCTTCTATCATCATCGTCATTTCTATCGTTACATCAAAACTATGTAAACTTGCCATACTAATTAGATTCTTTTAGGTTTCACGCACCGTTGAAATGTTATTCTATTAATTTTTTTTTTCAAGTACCGATAGTAAATATCACTAAGAATGCTAGTTTTCGTTCTCAATACGTATATGTTATACAGGCATTTATAAATGCCGAAATAATTCTTTCAACAATTATATTCTCGACTTTGATCGAATATTTTCTGCTAGAGGTAGTATTATTCATTTAATATTGTCGACTTAATAATAGGTGATAATTTTGAGCACCATATTATAACAAATCTGTTTATGTCAGGGTTTACGTTTGCGTCTAACATGTGTTATCATTTTGTCTGTCTGGAGAAGTACAGAAAACGAAAAATCGTTTGTTGCCAGGGACTTTTTCGCAACAACCGATTTAATTGCACCCTTTATGTATTGTAAACTGTAGCACCTTCCTTCAAAGCGGAGTAAATCGTTGCGATACCGGGCCCAATAGTGCTTATATCACTAGCTATAGGTTTGATTACATGTTTTTTCATTTTAAGGGTTGGTACACTGCAAATGTCCAATATTGGACAATAACCAAATTGGAAATACAATTCAGATCAACTGTGAAGATTACGAATTATTTCGTTCATCAAATATATTTAGATAGAATTGAATAACATGAAAATCTATTTACACTTAAGAACTATTAACATTGGTTTATGAGACCCATGTGGTAACGGGTAACGTATACGCCAGAAACATTGAAATATTGTTAAAATTTAAATATATTACGAAAATTTGAATATGTTTCATCTTTTTATCCACGAGTGTATTTTTTCAATTTTCTTTTTTGCCTCCGGTTAATCAAAATTTGAAGAGATGAAGTTCAGATGATTAATGATACATATCCTGCTAAAACGTGGACATATGCAACCGAGAAAACTTGTAATCTAGTAATATATTTTTATCGATGTCGGCATTTGTGTAAATAGATCGTACTTGTAAACTTGTATTATTTTCTACTTAGAGACCCGGTAAACACTTTTTTGGCGCATGTAACGAAGACACGTAAACAATTGTCGAGATGGTGCATTTAATTCCACGTCATGCTAACTGAAAATTCCGTTCCGAAGACAATTTTACTACACAAATGACGCATTTAATACGGAATACAGTTGGGAATTGAAAGAAAGCTAATATTCATTTATTACTGTACAAACAAACGTCTCTTCTCGGAACCATTCTGTTACACCTTAAGTAGAATTTGAAACGATTAATTAACGAAACTCCTTAAATTTATAAAGGGTTATTCGTGAACTCGCGTTATAAACTGTGCACGTATATATACAGAGTGACCCAAAATTATTTGGAAACTCGGGCTAGACGAACGGATTTTGATTTAGTAAAAATTTACAGTATCAAATACGAACGTAACTAATACCTACATCGAACAGTTAACAAAAAATGTCTTACACTCGTTTGATACGTAAAATTAGTATATGTTTCGATTGGCCTCATAATTTTGGGACACCTAAGCGAGGCACGTAGCGGTTGGTAAGTGAACATCTTCAAAAACATCCTCGATATAAGAAATATATTATTATGCAAAGTTGAAGTACCTTGGAAGATTTTTTGAGCAATCACGTTCTTGTTGTTTTGAATCGATCGAGAAGTTAAGTACATTTGCAATATACAGGTTTATTTTATCATATGTGTTTTAAAGAGTTAGAAGATTCGCACAACAAACCGGAAGTGCCTATTTGACTTTGAGGTTGATTATCATACTGTTTCCGAGTATATATTTACTGTTACTCTTGTCTTCAATCTTTCCATAAACCCTATTAGAACGAGGTTTCATTGTAATAGGCGTATTCGGATTCGCGGTGTTCCCTTGTGAATTGTAATTACATTTTTTCGGAAGAAGAATCCTGAATTATACTGATACTTGTAAACAATTTGTACGCAGGTCCATAGCCACCTGTTACGACATTTGGCTTAGGTTTTGGAAGCACAGACTGTTGACAGAATCGAGCAGCAGATTGGCTGCAGATTCTGTTAACATAACCTAAATTATTGCAGGAGTTTGTTCAACCCCCTGTCGGCGAAGCCTGGGTCTAGTTGGACCCAGAATATGAAAATTGTTATTTAATCACTCAGTTTCTGGCAGTTAAATGAAATGAACAACTTATTACGTACACTAACGTGTCTACAAGAAGTTCCTCCGAAAATGTGTTTAAAAAAATGGATAAGTAAAGCAGTAAATAGTCCTAAGTATTATCAACTATACAATTGTAAGACTGGTTCGCCGACCGAGGGTTAAATGATAGTATGTGCGCGTCCCCCTTTGAATAATCATTTGAACTCGCTAGAGTTACAGGCTGGAATTGCATCTGTCGCCAATCTGCCGTTAGAATCTTACATTCTTGGAAAGGAGAAACTGTTACATTTCTGCCACCAAATCGTAGTACAACCGCGCAGGGGGTGATTCTACATGAAAAAATAAGTCGAAAAAAGGAATAACATTTTTTCGTTTGGCAGCTCGTTTTCGAGAAAATCCAGTTTGAAAATGCAGCGAATACACGCGGCTCGACCAAAAACTTTGAAACTGTCGATGACACTTTAAAGCTGGATTTAATCGAAATGCAGTGCGATTCCGAATTGAAACAAGAATATATGGATGTTGGGATTCAACATTCCTACAATTATTTATCTGTCGACCGATTTCCCAATATGTTATGTGCAATTATGCGTGTTTCAGCTATGTTCGGTAGCAGTGGTACCACATTGTATGTGCGAATCACTATCTTCAACGTTAAAAAATAATAAAATTACGGAAAGGTTAAGATTAACAGACCAGCGTGTGCAATTTATTTAAAAAATAATTGCAGCTCAACAAATTCAACCCTTTGAAAATTTGGTTATTGAAAACCGTTGCCAAGTTTCTTCAAAATAAAGTGAAATAGTTTTATTCAAATAAAGTAAACTTGAATAAAAACAACTTTTCTACTTCATGTATATTTTTGTAATATTTTCGTGGTTTGTACATATGTTATTTTGTATGTGTAACTGCAATGTTAATAAAAAAAGTCTGTATTTTTTTATTGCGGCCTTCGAATGAATTTATAATACTTAACGAGGCCCTTGGTGGTAAAAGAGTTTGACATGTCTGTGCTATTGCATAGGAATTGTCTGACGCGTCTGATCATGATCAACCAATTCTACTTTCTGGATATACTGAAGCACGCGAACCTGAAAACCTACTATTTGATTAAATGACCGGTTTCATATATTTCATTTCACAATTATTGAAAAATTGATTCGATAGATTGTTATACTCAGGCGAATATTGTAATAAAAATTGCACAGAATCTAAATAAATAGAGCCTTGTAATTTTTGTAAAGCTAAGACATTTAGTCGCTTTTAGTGTTCGGTAGGTTTAGTGTTATAGTCGATTTTCTCGAAAACGAACTATCAAACGAAAAAATGTTATTCCATTATTTTTTACTTATTTTTTCATGTAGAATCACCCCCTGCTCGGCTGTACCCGAATATGTATAACAGATCCTGTATCAAATCTGTAGTCATTTTGGTTACAAAAGCTTGTAACGAGCATTGGGCAAAATCTGGCATCGCAGATTTGGCTGACTGGGGATTGTCGTAATAATGTATTTCATTGAAATTGTAACAATGAGTGTATTTCAGGCGTTTTTCTTTCAAAAAATAGACAATAGTCAAACATATAAGGGAAGTATTGTCTGAAATAATTACTCGAGTTACGATCATATTAATTCTTGTCTTCGTATTGTCGTTTCATTGTCAAGAGAAGGCAAACACGCCTGGTGCGAGCAACCAGACAATACTTAATTTTTATAATTTTTAAGCTCGTTTTTTTCTTACTATTGGGTTGGCAAGAAACTGATTTCGGTATTTCAAAGTGAAATAAAACCCAATTTTTTACTCAAACATCGAGTAGCAATGAATGGAATCGCACTTGGATCAGTTTTTGGCCGACAAAGACCAGACGTTTTATGAGCGTAGAATTGTGAAGCTACCAGAAAGATGGCGAAAGATCATCGAACAAAAAAAATTGGATTTTATTACAGCTTAAAATACCGAAATTACTTTCTTGCCAACCCAATATTATAAAATCAAGATAAGAGATAGTCTTAGCGATTCTACAGGATTCAATAGCATATCAATGTTTGATGCCTGAGAACACCAGAAATAAGAGGGTCGGCCATTTTCAGTAATGCACACATGTTTAGAACGTATAAATTTTGAAAAACCGCACCAACATTTCTTTCTAATATTCATGATAATTGAAATACTTTGTGCACTTGAATTAGTATGGATACTCTGTACATATATTTTGTACAGATCTAATAGATTTTATATTAGAACGCAAACACCTTCGAACGAGAGAAAGTAAGTAAAAGTAGCTTATGAGAAGTGTCGATTGAAAATAGAGACGTCTAGAAAGTTTGTAAAGTACTTCAACTTCATCAAATAATATTTTTTTGATATCAATGTCGAACCTGAAGACATTCTTCTAGCACACCTTCTATGTGCTCCACCTTCTGTATATGCGTGTATATATGTATAAATATACACGTACCAATTTGTATGCCTTTCATGCACGAACGTAACGAAACGATTATTATTAAATATTAGTTTCCAATATAATAGTATATATATATGTATTTATATCATCGAGAATATTCAAGAATCCATAACGGAGAAATTTATATGTTGAGGATCGTTCGTGTCGCACTTATATAGGTAAATCCTGATTTGCAGAAAACGTGGTGGATTCATGCGTACATATAAATTTCCCCCTTCCTTTCCATATTTGCTAAATTCTCTGTAGATATCGGTATTGGATAGCGTCATATCAGACTAAACTAAATCAGTTAGTGTTCCTTTTATTTTATTCTTAAGACAGTGTCCTTGAGAGCTGTTTAATTACCAACGGATGGCTCTATGATCGAATCACTCGAAGATATTAAATGTTGAACAATGGAATACAATCTTTTCACTATCAATTTAATATTCGCACATCGGCTCTCTGAATGTTTTAGATCGAAAGCAGTGTAATTATTCTCGAAGTGACCTTACACAATAATAGATGATTTTATTAAACGAATTACATAAAAATAATATTATCCTCTAAGAAAATACTATTCTCGGAAAACTATTCTATGGCTGGATGATATATTAAAAAATGCTACAGAAGGTACGAAAAGAAAGTATATTTGATTACAAAAATTGTCGATACTTCGGTAACGAGCTTTATTCTTGGAGGTGTTCAAGCTTCCGTTACGTACAATCGCTCGAAATGATTAAACGGTCGACACTAATGACTAGATCTCATTAGACAACGTAAATTACTGTTACAAAAAATACCTTCGGACCTGTTCTTATACGAACATAAATTGCTACGAAACTGATGGTTGTTTTAACATTTGGAATGACCCGATTCTGTATACATTCGTCAGCGAAAACCACACGTTGAACTGTCCATTATAAATGCACGCAACAATCCACCTGCTCGAAAATTATGCAACAAACTTCTCACCTTCATATGTAATATGATCTATATTCGTAATTTTCCGTGACTACCACTTTGTGAGACCATTGCCGGATGGGCCAGGGTTTGCGCCAATGAACGGATTTGTAGATGCGGCTATAACGAAAATAGAAATTTAGTAAGTAATTAGTCGATCTATGAAAGAACTATACTACTACACTACGGACAACTTTATACTCACGTTCAGTGTTACACTTACTGCAACAATACGATTATACAGGATGGCGCAATAATTCAAGTTTTGCATGCATCAGTTTTTCAAGTTATTATAAATAACAGAAAAATTATTGGACCATTCTGTATAGTATGTCCAAATCGTATAGCGCACAGCATATACGTATGAAAATATGTTTTATTGCCTTTTACCAATGAATTAGAGTTGGCAGCAAAAATTTCATTGTTTCTAATCGAATCGATGTATGTATCATGGTTATTGGTTGTTCAAATAATTATTGAATACATGGACGAGAGAAACTTAATAAGATATTAAGTTTTCATTTTTTTTGTATCTGTTTAGATCCATTTTCATCGATAAAACATATTTTTGTACATGGTGTTCGATTTTGTAGCTACAAGTTACAGTTTAGCAATAAACTGTGTATTGGAGCGAATTCTCTTTCATAACATAAATGTGTACGGTTTTATACAGCACATTATACAGTCATTGTAGAAACTATAGTACGACAAATGTAAGAACAGAGTATAAAGAATAAGATGGATTTGCAAAATAATAAGCGTGAAGAATCTGTCAATTAAAATACCTTTAATAAAAAATAAAATACATGTTTAGCATAAAGCTCTTAAAAATATTTGATACATGTACAACTACCTTCGTGGGCGGATAATATATTTTGATATCTCTCTAAAATAGGTAAAGAAGAAATAAAGTATCGTTACAATTGTATCAGTTAGGTCCTGAAACTGAAGTTGCGTGTACTTTATAGATCAATCATGATGATTTTCGATTTCTAGATACGTTTCGTCTCGAAAACTTAATAGTCGCTCATAATGCAAAAGAACACAATGAACTCATGATTAATCCAACAAAAAAAAATGATAAAAAACGTTACGGAATAAATAATAGTATTCACATTGTTACAACATGTATACTGTATTATATACTCATAAGTTACAAATAAAATTAATTACAATCTAAAATGAAAAGTGGGGGTTAATAAATTAAGCGCTTCTAAAGTAATATATATAACGATTCGTTAAAATTATTTAATAACAAATTATTCGCTAAATCACAGAAAGAAAAATTGAAATATAATGTTCAAGTAAAAATACAAACGAAAGTAGATTATTCCTAAGACGATGCTACATTAAGATACTTGGAAGAAGAGTACCTCCCAAAGATTTCGTCACTATCTGTGAAATATTCAGTACAGTTGCAAAATCATTTATAAGCAATTAATAGTAGGTAGAGCAGGTACCTAATGTACAATTTTCGAGTAATTTGATGTAATTAAATATTTATAATTTTACGTGTATAATGTGCTTGTACATGAAGTGTATAAAAAAAACGGAGAACAGCTTTTTGCTCAGTTGTGCAAGAGTTAAATGTATTTCTAAAAATGCAAATGTTCAGATATATAGGGTGTCTCAAAATGACCTGACATTTTAAATTGCGCGCCATTTTTTTTGTGGCGAACATAGAGTACTAATCTTTGACAATTGGCATCAGGAAGTATTGAGATTTAGTCGTGGAAATTGTAAAAATTCACTAGAATAATGGTGAAAATTTTTCAGAGACAGTTCGAAAAGCGCGTCTTTTGGTCATCATAACACACCATCTCGCAGCACTGTGGATAGATATATTTTTGTATGATTCGCCCATAGTTATCGGCCTTTACCAAATATCGTGCAAGCGGTTTTATCAATAAGGAAATACAAGATTGCATGAACCAAACCCGATATTTTACAGATAGCGAGGTCTTTGGGCCTGCCATTTGGAGTTAACATTTCAACAGAAACAGTCGTAACGTAATCAGTAACAACTGAGCATGGTAGTGAAATTGTAAATGAAAACTTTCTCTCCGAGTTAGCAATGGAACTACAAGAAAAGCATAAAAACGCTATCGCGGCAAGGGATACAATACAGAGGTATAATAAAATAAGTCATAATATATTTACATAAAAGAGTGAATGCCAAGATAGAGGGGCCCTCTGTTTCCCAAACAAAATCCTTTACGTAGCATGATTACGGGTCGAAGAAACGGATGAATTCTGGGATTCACCGAGGCAGAGGCTGCGAGACATAGACCGAGCTGGGACCAGCCTAGATTCGGAGAGGAGAATGGGAGTGGGTGGGTGGCCAAATTGAGAGACGCCGAAGCGTCTATCCCCTTAAGGGGGTAAACTCGTTTACAGAATTGCAAGGGTGCTGGATGCGCCATCTCATTTCTCGATAATGCAAAGATGGGGGTTTAATTGAGGGTGTAATTACTTAATTACAACGACTACCTACAGCCGGGCGGCTCATTCCCTTCAGTGGACGGGACCCTGCACTCCTATTGGAGGCCGTGTGTTGGTGCCCTTGATAAGATCGACTGGGGTATGGGTTACACATGTGGATCAGTAGAGGTGGGAAGACGGATGAGCAACAGTGGCCGTGAGCGCCTGGAGCGGGCCGGGTACCAGCGATACTACCTTGAGGAATGGAAGGAATGGCTTGGGCTGCGTGACGAACTGGTGAACCCTGGAAGTTATGCTGGGTTGCCCAATCGTTTCTTCTAATTGTAAATAGGATTGTATTTAAGAATATATAAGTATGTCTCAGTACTACTTTACCCCTTTAGTATAGTGGAATCAACAGAAATAATCGCTCACTCTATCGCAAATGAATCTGATGAAGAAAAGAATTGCATAGCAAATGTATTCTTTCAATGATTCTTTATATTATTATAAACCTTCCAGTCACACACGCGACTCATGCACGCGCACATGTACGCCAGCGTTCACAAGTATACGGATCCATAGCGAACTCGGATTATTGAAAAAATTCAGAAACTCGTTCAAATGCCGTAATGACATAATTATTTTACAATAAAGTTGATGCTAGTTGTACGTTTCTTTAGCATAAAGACGTCAATCTTTTCCAATGTTCTTGTACGAATTTTCTTCCATTTGATTTTTAACCCTCGAACATTGCCTAAGGTGGCTTTCTACCCATTTGCATTTGGAGGTATTGTAAAACGTTTAATTTCATTCTGCTCGCGTTGTATGATGCATTTCTTTCCAACGCGACATATTATAAATGAACATAATTTGTTGACTTGAAATGTAAGGGAAATATGGACGAAGTATACTATTATACGAACATTTAACATTAGAAAAATTTAAAAATACTATTATATTATTTTGAACAATTATTTATATTATTTTCTATTTCACTCCAATTTGTTGCAAATCAGGTACAAAATTTTTATCTTGCATGAAGATCCGCTGTCTAATTATATGTATTACCTAAAAGTAAACAAATTAAGAATAATGAATTATCTGTCAATTATTACATGATATGCTACTCTTGGATCTATACGATTTTCGTTTCAACCATTTTCTCATATTCCAAGTTTACAAGTAATTCAAGTGGCACACTCAGCTGAATCACCCTGTATGTAAGAAGTGACGAAGAGGCGAATTTCGTATGCGAAGTGGAAGACAAACGGATAGCTAGAGTACGAGGGATAAAACAAAATATTTAGTTAGTTAGTTAGTGAGAAAAAAGGGAGACAGTTCTTTGTCTCCCAGAATCTTTGTGAGAAAATCCTATTTGGTAAAGATTATCTGCAATCAAATTATTTAACAAAATGATATTTTATACCAATATGTTTAGTTTTATTAGAATATATCATATTTCTTTTACATTCATTTCTTATTAAATTATATACAAAACAAATGAAACTGAATAACTGATAATGATTCTATTTTATGTTTACTTCAATTTTTCAATTTTAAGACAAGTAAATATATTGTAAATATATATTAATGTTTTCTCTAGAATCAACTTCAATTGCTACAGGAAATAATTGGACATCTCAAATGTTTTGTAATAATTTAAAATGTAAGTTTTTAGATACATTTTTATCTCCACTATTAAACCAGATTTCTTGTTTTCGATTTATTTGCGTTTTATTTATTAGATAAATAAATAAAGATATAAACTATCCTAATTATATATCAGAATCTATATAATTTTAATGTATTTGACAGGCCAATACGAGCCGATAAAATGTGCAAGATATTGATTTTTTCTCACAATTTTTCAATTTAACTGGTAAATTTTTGTGACTTACCGTATACAATCCGAACGAATCGAATACTTGTTTGGCAACAGAAGTGAAACATCTACAATAGTATACGATACTATACGGTAAACGACTGTCGTTAATATTGCATATACATTTGGAAAATTCACAGTAGCAAGTCAATATAAAATAAACGTACATAAAGATCAAGGTAATAAATATTGTAAAATGTACAATCGCAAAGATCCATGCAACTAAGGAATTATTAAAACTATTCGCAAACCAAATAAATAATGGGCTGTCACCATTTACTACGTCTAAAAACAATTGCTCACCTGTGTTGTACATTATCATAGTTCGCTCAAATGACTGATATACATATACTGATATATATCTGTTTCATAATAAATACAGCACAACGTCAGAAATGAACTAAATTTGCAGAAACAATGCTCAAAAAATTCAAAAAGCGTTTGGCTCATTGTGTCTTCTTCTCAAGTCATAACTTCATAGATTTCTTATTGGAGAAACATTACAGAACCGAAATATTAGCATAAATACATTCACACTGATAATAATAAAAATCTAAACTTGCATAACTTGAAAACAATTAGATGAGATAATCATTTTTACGAACATCAAAACTTTATTTCTGTTTCTCTAATTCACGTCCGAATTAGCGCGCAATGAAATGCTACGATTAATAAAAAAAACCGAAACAAAAGATATATTACACCCGTTCCTGTCATTCGAACGAGAAAAAAAAATTGATTTGTCTTTTCACATAGATTAACTACCCAAAAATATTCGAAATACCATTCAGCTCAGAAATCTACGACTTTGCGAAGCCATTTCGTTCTACAAAACTGGAAGAAAAGTCTACACGCAAACAAAAATGCGCCTATAGAATTTATCTGTACACGGATCCATTCACACTATCACAATAAATAAAACAAATCGAATGCCTACTGAACGGCCTACTGCTAGCATTTGAATTATACTAATATTATACTAATGTTGCGGTAGAAAATTTCATTCGATTTCATTCAAGGCGAGATTGAAATTTATTGGTACTTGGTACTTGGTCATGGCAGAGTCGCCAGATTAAGACTTTGTGCCCCCACTCTATCTTCCCCTTCTACGACGCTATTCCCCACGTGTCCACCGCGGCCCTGTCACGTGACGCGTAACTAATCTGGTACCGGCAGTGGGAGGTTACTTTTTTCCCTCTCAATTCGTGCTCCCTTCTCTCATCTGGCGACTCTGGGTCATGGTTACCTATCATAACTCTATGATAAAAATTATGGAGATTCTTTCGACTTGGTATTTAAGTAAATGATTGTTTTCCACAACAAAATACAGATAGGCAAACTGAGTTGCCTATTCTCAAACTTGTTTCAAGTGTACGGGATAAAACGAGTTTCCAAATTTCAAGCCTCTTTCATGAGTTCTCTTTCTCTCTCTCTCTCTCTCTCTCTCTCTCTCTCTCTCTCTCTCTCTCTCTCTCTCTCTTACACACACACACACACAGACGCAGACAGACTCTCTCTCTCTCTCTAGAACGGTCTATAAATCGTTTTCAACGCAATTGATCTATAATTAGCATCTTGGCGTTGACGAATTAAGAACTTGGACTTGCATTGTCGCGATATAAAAAACGGGAACAATGATAGTAAGCTTAGTGTCTACGACATCGCAATCACGCATGCTTTATGTGGCACGTGTCCTAACAACGCATCGCAGGGGGATGCAAAAATGAGAGAGAAGCAGTAACGGTATAAGGGAAGAAAAAATAGGTTCGCAAATAAAGATCGAACTAATTAAGAAAAATAATAACGGTGTTCGGATAAATAATGTGTTAATATTTAAGTGCTGGTAATACCGGTCGTGTAAATAACTTTCTCAGCACCGCTGTTTAAGTTTGTGTTCTCGTCGATGGCTGCGCCCGGCGCCGGCATGGCAAAGATCGTCTGCTGATTCGTGGTATTGTTTTGTGGGCCACCCTGTGGTTGAGACGTGATCGCCTCCTCATCACTGTCGTACTCCTGCTAACAAACAAATCAAATCGGCTTTAGTTGACACAGTTTTTAGTACACAGATTTAGTGGTGCATACGATACATGTACAAATACATATTCCGAAATATTTTCGAGTTCATTTCGATTTCAGGGGAGAGTTGCCTACTCTTGTGCCAAAAACTGTCATCAAGCCAAGTATAGTGGAGTTCTGTTTATTTTTCGACGGCAATCGCCAATCGTATCTAACACAAATCAAAAAATTTACGGTCACGCAGCAGTGACATGGATCACAAACAGCTGACGAACAAACTAACGAATAAACTATTCTGCTTCGATGTAACCGTTTTGCTAGCCAGTCTGAATTCAGATTTGAGAGTGAAAACGGAGGGTGAAAAGATAACATTATGAAAGACTATAATATTCTTCAACTATTTATGAAATATAAAAGCAAAAATCTCGAAACATTCGTATCCCATTCTGCTTCGTCTGGAAGTATTGATATTCGAAAATTGTTGAGAAAACCTGAGTTAGACCACTTAGATACTGTAGACCCGAAGTTTTCACAGTTTCGGAGAGAATACTGTATTACAATTTACAATACTTCGTATTACACTACGCTGTCAACATCGCAGATTGGCGTAACACTTAAGTGTCCGATCGTGGAACCTCTGGATTAAAACATCGCACAGAGAAAGTTATTTTTGCTTTATAAATCACTCATTTCTTGAATTTCTTGCCACATGATTTTTTCTCGTCAAACAAACATTTTAAAAATATTCTAAATAAAAATACGCAAAAAATAATGTTGGAGTACATTTTCTCCCAACGTATCTTTAACCATGTATACTCTTAATTACGGATCTATATCTTCTACATTAACTGAATCTTGTACGTGAATTTACTTTTCAAACATTTCATCTTCAGTAATTGTGCGTGTAGTACAAACGCATGATAGCTGACCTTCAGAGTTGTCGTTGCTAATTCGTAGTTTCTCTCTTCAGGCTTTATACAAATACTCTTTTGTATGTGAAAGCCAGGCATGCAGATTTGCTTCACCTTCAATAGAAGAGATAACTATTTTTAAATTGTACTTCATACATATAGGTATGTATTACATGTATATGTACACTTCTTTTGATAATTTATAATAGTAGAATACTAGAAAAAATTCTTAAGACAATCATCACATGGTAAGAAATTGAAAAAAATATGTGATTTATGAAAGAAACAAAAATTCGCCTCTGCGGCGCGGGGTTTTGATCCACGTCAAAGTAAAAGTTACGCCTGAGTCGGCCATCGTGGAGGTTCAGTGGATATACCAGGCCCTCGCACTATAGCCGGGGAGTCCCACATAATCGGTTCCCCCTCCGCTATCAGAGGCCCCTTTCGCGATTGTCTGCGCGACGAGACACGTGACTTCACATTACTCCCACTACCGCTGCTGGTCTCGCGATACCATGACGCACAATGCGACTATGCGACGCTGCCCTGGCCCTGGTGGCGCTGGCTGACGGCAAGCAAAGCCGCTTTTGTGCGAGTTTTCGGATTGGTAAAATATTGTGAATTATATTTTTGGAGTAATTTGTGATGCCAAGATGAGTCATAGAGATTTATTAGCTTGTCCCAAAAGTTTCTTTGGCAATGCGGACATTTAATATTGTTACATCATATTGTCACTCAAAAGTCCGTTTTATTACCAAGTAATGAAAAGTTAATAAACAGATGATCACGTTGCTTGTATATACTTGGGTGATATAACAATATTAAATGTACCCATTGCGAAAGAAACTTTTGAGACAACCTAATAGGTACGACAAATATTTAACATTTCATATGTACTTTTGAATATAAGAAGCATTTCCTAAAGAAAGCTCAAAAATATAAAACAAAAACACCGAAATGCAGTACTTTTTTCGACATTACAGATAGGCATAATCCCTTAAATGTTTTAATTGAAAATCACAAAATCGTGAAATTTGCTGTACAGTCAGTATATGCACAACATTGATTATGCTCACCACCTTTATTATAACAATCCATTTCATTCATTTTACAGAGAATTTCATCCTTACAATAGTACAAAAACTAGGATAAGGGACAATGTAAAAAAATTGAATAAAAATTAAAACTAAAGATAATACAAAAATGGTATGACTTGATTAACGTACGCGATTCTTGTATTTTAAAAATTTGAATACGTCATACACATGAGGATTCGCAGTCAATTATTATCAAATAGTCGGAATACACCGAAATAACAAACATATTTTGTTTTCAATTTTTATTCGTATAATTCTGTATTCGCATTATTTACGTATATCTACTCTTATAAATTTTGGGGGTTATTGGCACGGCTCCCCCCCATACATGAAAAGAAAATAGACAATTAGAAAAAAATACGTGTCGAATATTTTCAATTCCATTACAATCGACGATTTAGAGATAGTTGTGATAGGAACAACAGATTATTAGATTTGTGTTCAGTATATCAAAATCTATCAGAACCATTTACTGGTGAATTGAATATCGAACTTTTTTACGTTTGAAAAGGTGTAATGTGTCGCTTCAAACATTATTTCAACATATACAAATGTTTTGTAAAAAAAAATATGATTACACTGCACAAGTAATGATTTTAGTGGAAAATGTTTTAAATAAGAGTTGAGTGGTTCGAGGGAGGCGTAATTTGACATGATTGAGTTCTTGCAGGTGGATGCATAGAGGACATATGAAGGTCAAATTTTTTTCTTAAAATAGTATCGAAACGAGTGTAGCCTGATAAGATGATTAAAAGTGCACCCAAACCAAACTGATTTTTGGTTACACCATTTGATAGAGTTTCCAAAGAAAACCCTCTGTAGCAAGTTTCGAGTCGGTACGTGTACCACAGTGGTAATTATAGGGTGGACTTTATTAGTGAAGTATTCTCCGTTTTTTCTCTTTTGTTCAACAAAAAACAACCGTAATGTTCTCTGAATTTTTAAATGAAAAATCGTTTTTTAAACGATTCTAGAACCTTAAAATTACTTTTGGTAAGGGTACCGACTTGAAACTTGCCACTTCGACTGCAGGTGACATTGATATCTCCAAAATGCTTTCATCCATATAAAAAATGTTTGCATCACAATATTTACCCCTCCATACCATGCAAGTTTCGTGTATATCATTTTTTTATATTATTACAAATAACGGAAATATTCAAGGTGGTAAAAGTTATTGTACCACCCTGTATATTTGGCATTACATATACGTCCCCTCGAGGTCATTCCACTCATATTCGAGGCACTTCCGACTAAAAAAGTCATTACTTACAGTAAGCTGTAATCGAAGTGGTTCCTGTTATGCATAGAATGCGTTCCACCCTGTACCGTTGTCACATGAAAACAATTTTACAGCTTGCATAGTATCAAAAAGTTTACATCACAACAACTACGTGGTACAATCGACTGCAACGACGAGAAGTAAAGAATCTCTTAAAGGTAAAACGGTGGTAGGTCTAGGATGTACCATCAATTTCTTGAGTGTATACCAACCTGCTGTTCACGTTCTACATATTCCTGCTCTGAGACCAGAAGAGACGTACGAAATCAGGATGTGAGAAATACGTATAAAGAAAATGATACAAGAAGCTGGATGAAATGATCGTGAGCCGAATATCGCATAAACAGATCCGTGTCTCAATGGTTCTCAGCTCCTTGTGTGTTACGACACGGTCTCGTTTTCTTTCTCAGTTCTTGCAATTGACTACGAATGAAAATTCATTAAACTACATTACAAACCCATTTCTTTCTCGAATTCTACATACAACATCAGACAGTTCGAAACGAAATCCAACGAAAAGGATTGGCAAGAGAAACTCGAGTGGCGAGTATTATGGCAAAAATAAGAAAAACCTGAAACACGCTGTAGGTCATAATAGTTGTCCACTCACTATTGTGCTTGCGAAGTAATAGGAGTGGGGTCGACAGCTATTGTAACTATGAGCATGTATCAAGTGTCTTCTCTTGAAAAAACGGACAGCAATCATCTATTATTCGTGTCAATTCTTTGTTGACGGATCATTGTACTCCAAGTACTCCCATTTTCACATGGAACATAAAAAAATTGTTTTCTTTCCCTTTCCTTTCTCAAGGTCACGACGAATTTATAGAACTAAGAACCACTGATACTGAAGGAAAAACTTACCTTGGCCTGGCCTCTTGGTTGATTCGTCACGACATCACCCTCTGGATTCTGGTTCCGCTATAATACAACAACAACGTAAACAAAACCGCTAATCTATCGTATTCTAAAATAAAGGCAGACGTAAAAAAGTGCATGCTAGGCTAAATCAGGAAGATTTTATGAGTTTGCCGATCGATGTGTGGCGTCAATGGAACATGATTGATCGAGAAAGATAGTCAAGATAGAGATGCTGGAATATTGGAAAGAATGAGAATACCTTCTCTTCCTTCTAACAAGGAACACTATGCAATTGACAATGAAATCATATGGATTTTTTTATGTAGACCGAGAATATATGTACCGTAGAGATCACGAAAACACAAATTAAACAAAACTCATGATTTTACCATCAATTGGGTAGTGTTCCTTGTAAAAGACAACTCACTCGACTTTTCGTTTATTTATAAATAGAACGTGTGCATCTCGATTTATTGTTCACAGAAAAACATGTCAGAAAACCTGACATGTTCTTCTTTGCTATCGTGCGTATTTATTTGAGTCTGTAATGGAAATTTGTAACATGTGCTTTGTAGATCTATATCTATGTTACGATTTCAATTAAATTTTCAGCATTCGTTTAACTAACATAGATCTACAGAACGCATATTTTAAATCTTCATTACAAGCTCAAATAAAAAAGGTTTAAAATTTTTAATTGCTTTAGCAAAATCAAGTCGTTTTTAGATTTAAAGGTCGATGGAATATTTTCGTGGGTCACTGTGCATGTATCGGGGAAATAGTCAAGAAACTGTCGGTCAAGCAAGTGGATCCGTTATAACTTTGTTACGCTGTTAAAACATTGTACTTTGGAAGTTTCAACCGTAAAAACTATGCAAATATTATATTTCTTATTGTACATAAAATGAGTCTACAGACTCTCCCAAACGCAATTTGGAAATATTACCCTATCACCTTTGGTTTTTGAGAATCTTTAACTTTTGGAACAGAAATCAAATGTTCAACTTTTGAGATAGATTTATGTTAGTACATGAGTATAGTAATGCTTAACGCCTTCATATGTGTTTAAGCATAATTGTGATAATGGTTGCGAACAGAATCAATGAACTCAGATACGATACGTCTTACTTATGAGCAGAGAATAAAATACGGTACAGTACCTTCTAGTTAATAAACTCTTAATAATAAGCGTCCTGAAAGTGATTAACTTGGTCTTTTCTTAACAAAACCATAAGCAACACCGTTTTATATCAAAGTTGGATGGAACAAGCATGCAAGACACGTTGGGATGGTCAGAGAAAAAACATGACACGTGAGGGACCGCTGTAAGACTAAGAGTTTATGGCAATCACATGTCTCGGTTTATTTCCTATGAAAAGTCAGGTCTGCGTGAGGGTTTAAGAGTCTCTATTGTTCTATATCTCCCTTAAGAAACTTTTTAAAAGAGCAGACTTTTTTTTAAACAGTTACCCATCTACAGGAAAAAAAACAAAAACATGTGATTGCTATAAATTCTTACAGTGGTCCCTGTCGTGTTCTGTTTTTCATCTGACGTCGTTTTCGTAGTATTTTCGCATAATGCCCTCCCTAAACTCTTCAGAATAATCTTGCATAAAATCAGTGTTGGGTTAAACGTCACCTGAGGATACCAGAAATTTTTAACTTTTTTTGTAAAAGCCTGTAGATTTTTACGAGGAACTACCGAAAAACCAAGTTTTAATCATAGGAATCCACTGGCTCGAAAGCTATGCCTGTTTAAAGTTCAGGTGGTAGCGGGTGGTTAAAGTATTATGAGTGTGAGGATTAAATGGAACACCCTGTATTTGAGTTTATGGATAGTATGACTATTATATTGATGAATTTCTGAATAATCACGCTGCAGCTATTGTTCAATAAATGAATGCACCATCAAGATAATATATTCCTCGAAATAAATTAAGATGAAGCTGAATGACTTAACGAATACCGTAACCAACGATTCTAAATTTTCTGTAATAAATTATAAAGGGTGCTGTCACATCCAACTGACTGCTTAGTACACACAGAACACTGTCGTAACGTTGCATGCAAGTGATCACATAGAAACTAAAACCTGTTTGAATAGCATCCTATTCGAATGAACATATAGTGTACGCAAAAAGATAAAAAGTGATAGAAACAAGTCCACCCTTACTGTACAAAATTTGAAATAAAATAGGGTGCAACATAAACAAAATATGCAACTCATTGTTCAACTTGCTAATACACTTAATAAAATGAATATGTAACCAACATACCAATACTGCCACTACAAAATATCTAGATAATGGAAAATATATCAAAAATTCAATTAATGTAACATGGAAAATAATATTTGATGCACATAAGCTTAAATAAGAATTAATTAATCTATTTACCGTTAAATAACAAACAACAAAAGCATTCAAAAGACAGGTATCTCATATTTTGATTCATGGATCACAGATACGAGTTTGCATAAGATTAGATACTCTTTAAACAAATGACTTTTCAGTTTTCGAGGTATCTCAAAAAACGTATTTTTAACTCCCAACTTTGAAAATGTGGATGATAGCCGATAAAACAGGATATGTGTTGAATATTTTTCGAAGAACTGTATCTCGCATTATTGATCTCTTAGTACAGGGTGGAAGGAAACTGTGCATAGTTACGATCATAATTACTTGTGTAATAAGCGATTAAAGTTTCTTCCCACTGATAACTATCCACGTATCCACCAGTAAACAATCAATTAAATAAATCAAAATGTACTGTCGGTACATCGCACACGCGTACATACGCAAAGAAAGCGTATACACGTTGTTTCTATGTATCTCTTATAGTCTTACAGAAAGAAATTACTGTGGCACCGTATCATATAACTTGTAACTGAATAATACGCGACGGTGATATACGATACGTGGGTACGCATTTTTCCTTTACACGATAGTCATGGCGGTCTCGCTTAAAGGTGCTTTTATACCGAAGTCCGCCGCGGACTTCGGTATAAAAGCACCTTAATTTCCGCGATATTCACGAAAACCTGTCGATACCACTACAGTGAACTCTTATAATTGTGCTTCTGTGGCAACGCACACGTTAATATTTAATTTTGATGATCTTTCGCAGGTTCGTAGATTAGTTAAGTGAGAGATATTTATTTTAGCAATGGAGTCTTAAACTTGAGTCTCCATTGCTAAAATAAATTGCTTCCCTAATTTGTGACTTTTCCCCACAAACCTGTAAAACAGGCCTGAACAACTGATTGATTACGAAGTGCTGACGCTCTGTACCGCGCTCCGACTCGCTTTACGAATAAAAGTAGTAACTTCGGTCCCACAGATTTTCCAAGTAGACACGACCGGAATTAGGGAAGGAGATCCCATCCTTTATATAGCCATCTGATCATGCTACTGGTACATACTTGTTCAGTCGAACATACTCGACTTTCAGCAGTTTAAAGATTATCTTCAGAGCTGACACTCTGTCGGAGAAGTTGTAGAAATCACAAGTGCCTGCTGTGTAGCAGGATAGATATTTTTCGATGGAGCACTTTAGCCACATTCTCGTGCGCCAATGCATGCGAAACCTTGTAGAGCTCAACTGCCGGGAACTGCACGAGGAGAGATGGTGACTACGATTTCTGCGAACCCTATTTCTCTGGTGAAAAGTCGCGCAATCCTCCAGAAGTAACTTCGAATTCAAACACTCGCACTCAAGTTTTATCCCATAGACGATCCTTTTTGCCCTTGCCTTTCTTAAAGTATTACTTAGAATCCTTAGAGGCAGCTGTTACTTCCTGGATAGAAGGTACGTCCCTTTTCGAATCTTCAGACATGTTGAATAATCTACATTCACTTACTACTTACTACTAACAAAAGTAGTAACTTATTAGACGAGGTCATATTCCCCCCCCCCCCCCCCCCCACGTTCGTGCGGATCGGAGAGCGATAGTGGGGGTAACGGCTCGAGCATCGGCACTTCGTGAGCAATCAATTACCCAAGCTAGCTATAAAACTATGTCAAATCCAGAGAGTGACGGTTGCATAACCCGTCTTACGGGTGTACATAGAATGCATATGTGTAGTTTCATACCTTCGGTATAATCAAATTCAGTTGTTTACCTTATAACTAAATAATGAGATATAATGTTTACCTGAAGATTATAGTATGCTCCACTGTTCTCTGGTGCTGTCGGTTTGCATTTTCCGCAGCAAAAGTTGCAGCAACAACAGCAACAACAGCAACAATAACATGCAGTTATCAGACCACAAAATAGGAAAAGTGCCTGCAATAATGTATCAGATTATTAATTTTTTCTGAATCATCTCTATATGTATAAAGTAAAGAAATGAGATAAATTAGGGGTACACAAATATAAAGATTAATAGTCCAAACGTACCCTGCACCATCCAGAAGTAACAACAAAGTAGGCGTTAACATTCTCTTCACCAAATTGTTCACCAACATATAATCCAAGGGATCCATAGTTGTCGTATATGTTACGTTTTGTCAAATCCGTTAATATAGCATGTGCTCTATTTATTTCTTTAAACTGAAACATAAAATCATTCAAGCAGATTATGCACTATTCATTTTGTTATCCTTCTTGTCCATACATTTCTCAGAATGATTGGCACAAACAATTTTTCGTGAACAAAGGTGCAAGAATTGTTCATGAACAGAGGTGTATAGCATAGTAAATTTGTTATCTATTTACAGATAATTGTAATATGGGGTGAACAAAATTAATTACCCTATAGAAACTATTTTTTCATTTTAATATAAATTCTCATTTTTATTCAGTTATGTACAAAGAAATATTAATCCTGTTATAAGCAAATCTTATCTAATCTGAAATGAATTTGTGGATGACTCAGTTTTACATTTTAATTGTGCATACCTCAAATCGTATACTTCAAATGTTTCGAAATCTCAAAAATTGTTGGTTTTACAGATGTCTAAAGTGTGTCAATCTTTTTCGATTAAATTATACTCTACAAAATATGTACTTGTAAAAAATTTCTTTTATTTAATTTACCTTCTCTGCAGCTTCTGGGTTATTCGGATTTTTATCAGGATGGTATTTTAATGCTAATTTTCTATAAGTCCTTTTTATTTCCTCGCGTGTGGCAGTTTTTGGAATCTCTAAAATCTGGTACAGGGAGTCCCCTGCCGTTCTAAAAAAAGTTTAAATCTAAATTAGTTACCAAACATATGCTAATTGTATCATGCACACAGTGCAACAATTAAGACCCAACCTGGGTCATTTATGTCCAGGACTAATTTTTTTAAAAGAGAGAAATTCAAGTGTGAAGTTTTGCTCCAGACATAAAGTGCCCTGGTTGCCCATAAAGGGTTAAGTTGTGTAACATGAAACATCAGAGTTTTAATAATTTCTGACTTAATCACCGAATGATTGATTAGTATCGAAAAGCTATGTATTTTTCGTATTACCTCAAAGTTTATGTAATTCTTTTTTAATTACAATTATCGTGTTTTCTAATTTTCACATTTCTGTAATTTCTATAGAAATTATGATGGTGCTGACCATGAAACTGATCGTTTCATACATAATACAGCCAAACGTACAATTAATATTGCAAGTAGTATGGACTAATGCTCCTACATCTGAATAAGTATTAAAAAATCATCCTCATTCTTTAAATACCATTATATCAAATTTCTGCAAAAATTACAGATACATGAAAACTAAAAGAAATGATAATTGACTAAGAATTGAATACATTTTAATTGCTTACATACACTAAAATGACCGAATAATGATATACAAAGTTTTTAAATCAATGTAGAAAAAAGAATAAATTATTAATTTGTAGAGATAAAAAACAGCTAAGTTTTGCTGGGGCGGAGAGCATTTTGCAGTAATTAATTTTTCATAAAATGTCATTCCTACAATATGGTAACCCTAATGTTACTTCACATGTATATACAATGTAGATTTACTTATTTACATATATTAATTGCATATTTAATAATATACATTACATAATTTTTACAGTGATTCATACAATGACTTTACATGCAACACCAGTTTATTTAAAATAGTATGTAAGATTGCTTTTTATTATGCTTAAAAGTGATTAATAATAAGAAAAAACGAAATAGGGGAAAAAATATTAAAATTTTGGAAAGGTTTATAAAGATTCAAAAGAAAAGTTTTCTTCATAATTGAATTTGTGAGCTACATTAGAATTTAGAATCTTCCGAAATATTTTTTGTCTTAAAAAGTTCTAAAATCACGAATTACTGTTTCAAAAATAAGAAATATAATTTAAAGAAATATATTTCTTATTTTCCTGAATTTCTGACACAAGTTTAACTGTTTCCAGTACCATGTTAGAACGACGTTTGAAAACCAGTAAACTAACCTAATACTAAAAAAATATCTGATTTTAAACTGTGTATCAGCAATTGTCAAAATAAATATTGTTTACATTTCCTAGCGTTGAACAGTAGATCATAACAAAGATACTGAAATAAATGTAAAGTGAACGCACAGAAACGTTTAACCTATCATTTCTCCAAAATTGTCACATATTTTAGTGATTAAAAAATGTTTGACAAATCGTGCAGAAAAATTTGTTGCACGCGTCATGGGTGCAAAACAACGGTCTCCTGTTCAGAAATCAGCTGAATTGCACGTTAAAATTGTTTAAATGGTGGTAATGAAATACTCACGACATTTTTCTTCCATCCATGGTTTAATGGAAGTACGTTTCTCCGATTAATACGAAATGTAAAGTAGAATTAGAAGTCTAAAAATTACTTCGAAAGTTCGTCGTCTTACTACAGGAACATGATTTTTGTCATTAAATGCACGCAACGTTTTGAACTGATATCGTTTCAGTTGATAGCAGAGGATGGAATTCAATATTTTAGTACCAAAAGTGGACACGGTTGCGCCAAACTGGCGCTACTGAAAGCCAAACTGAGCCAAACCTAAGAACCAACACATGAACGGAGCATAACATTTACATAATTGCACAGTTGACGCAGGGAGTTTGGAAACAGTCAGGTGAAAATTAAAGAGATTCATAATAATATTGTATGAACAAAAATCAACAGTAGAAAATTGCTTTTTCGGCCATGTCGACCAATAGCGTCACGCGAATCAGCTCTGTATCTTCTGCACTGTTTACGGAGAATCCCACTTACGTACATTGTCGTACGCTGTACACTATACACTGTACACTACTATTGGCAGATCAAGGATTACTTTACTTAAAAATGCAGTTGAAATCGAAACTTTTGTACTCTTGATTTTCGTTTTATATTGTCCTGGAGAATCACCTCGTACATTTTGGTAAAATGGTAAGTGTTTAGAAGTTGCTTTCCCCGCCAATTTCAATGACCTTGATACATGATCGCTTCTCTTGATCCCACTTCCGTACACTAGTATTGGCGAATAAAGGATTTCTTTAATCGTTAATTACTGAAAAATGCAGTTGAAATCGAAACTTTTGTGTTCTTGATTTTTGTCTTGTATTGTTCTGAAGAATCACCTCTTACATTTTGATGAAATGGTAAGTGTTTAGAAGTTTGCTTTCATGGTCAAGGTTATTCTTTTAATTTAAACGACTTTATATTGATTTTCGAGATACACAATGCACACCATAAATATAATGATATTTAATATACTAATGATTACTTAATGTAATAATGATATTAAAACAGAGATATCCTCTCTGATTCAAATCTTTGTTTATTGATACACCCTCTATAGGGTGTCTCTGAAATCATGATGCAAGCGGCCGGGTGGTCATTATACTACTTCATTCTAACCAATACGGTTTATTTGATCTACTTCTCGCACAGTTACAAAATGTTGATTATTAACATCATTTACAAAAATTGTACGAACAAGAGGTTTTACTTAAGAATTGTTCATAGAAATGATTGTTTCGTCAATAATGATTAGACTGCGGATCTTTATAATATTTATGACTAATTACCTTGCAGTACTTCAAACTGACAATACGTAACAGCAAGGTATTTTGATTGACTAAAGGGTAGAAAACTATTTTGAAATACATAATAGGTATATTCGCATTTGTGTACATAGAACAAAGCAACTGGCAAGTCTTAAGTCTTGACACCTGTTCAAACACACTGCAAAGTTTACTAACAGCCCAATGTGAGATAGTTTATGAAAATGCCAATGTGCATAAAGATCTGCCGTCTAATAATGATAATATAATAAATAGATACAGAAAACAGATTATTCGATCGGTTTTCAATTCGGTGGCAGGTATTGATTGTCTTCGAACAGAGTACTCTCCCTGAAGTTGTTGGTCAACATTGTTTCTCTCATCCATTTGTTGTCCAGTGGAGCAAAAATTCCAACCTGAAACAACAAATATAATTGACTTCAGCAACTGTAGCATACAATGTAATAATTAGTTTATTTCTTCTTTTAAAACTCAAGGTTCTTTATCACAAAAGGGATAGAACCTTCTATACACTGCATAGAATTGCTAAAATTTTTACCTGATTCGATGACTGGCATCCTGTGTCTTGACTATAAATTCCACTCAACTCGTAAAAGCCTTCTTCGTTTTGACAGGCAAGAGGTCCACCAACGTCAGCTTCGCAAACGTTATTAATATCTTCTTTAGGTGTAGTGCAGATGATTCCGTTTGCAGCATCCGGATTTACAGCTGCGGCTGTCAACTGTTCCTTGCACAAGTTCGTTGGAAGTATACTCATGTCCACAGCATGCATAATTGCTCCAGTGTAATGCGCTACATTTAATCATTTTCACAAAATTAATTAATATTATAATTTTATAAGATGTTCATATATATTCTTGTTTAACTGTGTATATTTTCATGAAATTTTCAGAACAATCAATACAGATCTACAAAACGGATTTTTAAAATTTTCAATATAGGCCCACATAAAGAAGTAAAACAATTTTTAGTATGTTGAAGAAGTTTATCCTCTCTCTGCCAGTACAGGGTTAGTCACGTGACCGGGCGGAAGCGTGGGGGAATAGCGTCGTAGAAGGGGAAGGGTAGAGTGGGGGAGACAAGTCTTAATTTGGCGACTCTGATACCCAGGCTACCCTACGCTTACTTAATTATTGTTTACCTTGGAGGATAGATTTTCCCCAACCAGTGGCAATGCACGACTTCTTCTCTGTCCACTGATTCGTTTGAGGCAAGCAGAGCGGATTGACGTGGTGGTCGAGAATCGCTGGAGTCTCAAGATGCAAAATTGCGAGATCGTGTTCTCCGTATCCTTTTGTATAGCCGGGGTGCATGCTGATGGATGATACGTTGAGAATTTCAAAAGGAAGTGGTTCCTCGTGCTTCAAATCGTATCCCAGCTTCCATTCACCCAACTTTATCGATACATCGTCCGCCGACATACTGGGAAAACAAACACAAATATTATTCATAATGATTTTTTATTCATAATGATTCCGCAAGTTTTTGGGTTTATATCCTTAAACAAGATTTGATCATAATCAATTTATTATTTACTTTTTGTTTGCCCTAGTCATACATCCAGTCGAACAGCCTTATGCAGACAGCCTGATGTTATATTTACATTACAAAATAAATCAACATTCTACATCCTCAATTTATCTTTGCGCTATAAATTATCTTATCTCTGGTTACACACGGGGTCGTTCGAATTTCAAAGGAAGGACTAAAATCTTCGAGTTATGTATATGTGGAGGTAGAAGCTTTGTACAAACATTAATAATTACGTGTCTATATCGGAAAATTGAATCATGCAAATCTAACTTAATCTCTTACTTGTCAATGCAGTTGGCCGCAGTCAGCACATCGTGGGTGCTGACAAGAGCACCGGAGCAAAGAATATTTCTATTTTTCGATTGCAGTACCATCGCTTGCCATGGAATTTCACCGAAAACTGTCCGAGAATCGCTCGTTCCAAGATTCTGCAATAAAACTTCCCCGTTACATATTCATAGTTTCGCAAATATTTATTGAAAATTTCGAAAGCTTCAAATGTTTAATTTAATTATTTTATTGTACGATAGGCCTGGGCAACTTTTGGCTTACGAGCTGTGCACGACTCCTTTCCCTACTATGTAGATGTACTAGGTGCTCCCCACCAAACTCCTGTGGAGTGTAGGAGGGGGTTGGGGAGATTAGGAGTTTATAGGAAGCCGTATCCTCGCAGTCACGCGAGGGAAAGCACAGGAGGGGCAATATGAAATAGTGGGGGAACCGGTATACTGGTAGTGGGAGTCGTGAAGCGACAGCGGGGAAGAAGTTGCTGTACAACAGAGAGTTCCAACTTATTCCCCTTCGACAACTGCAAGATCCTCACCATATTTAGTTAGTGAGTGGGGCGGCAGTGGTGGTAGTGCCGGCGCGGAAGGGAACAGGGACGAAGTTCGACGGTTACAATGTACGCGTGTTCTACTATACATATAACGATGAAGTTTAAGAGTGGGGGGAGAACCTAAGCGGGGAAGGTGCCTCGAATAGCTCGCGAGCTACAAGTTGAAACTCCCTGCTGTACAATATGAGATCAAGATCTAGATTTTGAATAAATTACTGTGCAAACCTCGTTTGCATTCTCCAGTTTTCATTTTGGTTGACTCATTTGAATGAATTGCTCAATTACCTTGTGTCTGACACCGCATTTTTCTTTCGTTTCGACAACATTCGTACTGTCCACGTCATCTCCGTTTTCTGAAGGAATCTCAGGTGGCGGAACCAGAACTTGCGAGAAAATGTCAGAGTTGTCTGTGTGTATCACTTGGTCTTCCGGCGCCGGTGTGGGCCTTTGCTGTATGATCACAAGCCTCGGGGTCGTCTGAATGGGTACCGGAACTGGCACTGGCACTTTTTTAACCGGGGGCCTCACTTTTGCAATGTTCAAAAATGTTGGGAAACCTTGCTCGTCGAAGCCGCCAGAGTAATTCGCAGGCAGATTACCTGCCGGCCAAGGATCCACATAATTTGGATCCCGGCAGCATTTGCCGATTATTCCGCTTTCAGGATGCTTGCATGGCTGTAAAATAATGCAAGAATTTACATTTCACCGATAAACACGGTGACATTCGACATTATAAATCGAGATTTCACTTCGAGTCCTTGTTCTTCATTTAAGTATATTTTAATTGCGTTTAACATTTTAATTACATTGACTATGAATTGCATTGAATAATATTTTTTGTTTGTTGCAAATGATATGTTTTTTATTCAGTTTCAGCTAAGAACGTTTTCAATGTTTCGATGTCGCGGTTTATGGTCAAAGGTCACTCAAGGTCGCTGAAGGTCGGCTGTAGCAGAAAATAATTGACCTCGAGAGAGAGACCTATCAAACACAACGAGGATTCACCTTCACATTATTCAGGTACATTCCTCGCTGCTAAAACAAGTGTTCATGTTTAAGCGTCTCGATTTCTTTCGACATACAAACGCACTGGTTCTCTCATTATTTGGCGACATTCACCGTGAATGAAAACCGTATCGACTTTCTCCGCTTTCATGTGCAGCTATCTGGTGGTGTGAGACGTACTTTAATTGACAGCGCACCGGTAAACTAATAATTAATTAGACTGCCGATCTTTATGAAAATGTAAATTTTTAACTTTTCAAAACCTGCCAACCTTCGAAATGACAAAAAATTAATCAATTAATCTGTATACAAAAACATACAAAATATATGTTATGAAAAAGTTATATTTTATAATTATAAATCAGTACAGCCACCTCTATTTTTTTTATAACTTTCAATAGCATTTTTTAACACAGATTTATAATAGTTTTTAATTACTTGAAGTCAGAAATCTGAACATGTGTTGGATAATGTTAAATGTGAAACAGAATATAAGATTTACCTGTGTTTCGATACACAAGTAAGTAATGGTAAATAATGATATATATATATAATTTTCTGCTTAATAAAAAAAAAGAATATATAATTTTCTACTATTTACTCACACTCAGTGGTACTCGCTGTAGAACTTGTCTACTTGTCAAATGAACTTGTTCTGCACTGACTGTGCCATCCACGGTGCAAAACTGTTCTTCGACGCACAGTAGAGCTGCCGCACAACCAAGTTGAACATGCGTTGGTACGCCGATGCCAATATCTGCAATGTCGAATTTTTTGTAAAATCACGTGTATAATTCACTAAGAATTAGACCTCGGATAATTATGCGAACTTATAAAAAAAAATTTATTTAAAATTATGTGTGCAACATAATATCATAGAGGAGAATATAACGTGACACATATAATGAAAAAGTCTCGTAATATTGTTGGTGCTTATCACCGATTTTAATGACTTTGAGATTGTTGTCAATCATTCGGGACAATTTTTCCCTACACGTGCCGTTCGGCCTTGAATTTTTAAATATTCGAAAAAAAACGTTCTCTCGAATCGCAAAATTGAAATCATCATACTTGTAGGTATCTGGGGAGTAGGCTGTACTTTGATTGCTGGTCGAGTTACTGGAGGTATTTTCACGAATCCTGGGCTTTGACTATGTCCCACGAAATCATGATCAGGTTCAGGAGATCCTACTTGAACTTCGACGATAGCTTGGCAACAGACTTCATCTTGAATTCTGCAATCTCGCCCCTGTTTTAAAGTTTAAAGAAATATTTCAATATCAGTCGGATAAAATAGTTCACGAAACTTCCAAGTCGTTTTTTTAAATGGAAAGATTGACTATTGAGACCCATTGTTCCTGTGAGACTTTTGTTCCTCGTTGCGAGTACTATACAATACAAAGATAAAAATGGTATACTTTCTATTGTTTTGAAAGTTAAAACATATTCGCGAATTTCAGACGCCAAAGAATAAACAAGAGATTCAAAAAATCGCTTGACAAAGAGTGCACTTACTCTGATCGATAATATATTTAGAAAGCGTCACAACATATGGATAAGTACACACTTTCAAAATCAGGGTGCACAGCTAAGAGGTGAAAATAGTAAAAACAAAAATTTGTGCAAATTCTACGAGGTAGGTTTGGTTGTACAGTGCAAACAATTTTTTCTCTACGTCACCTTGACGGTGATTGGAAGGTCTATTTCGAGTGGTACATACTTCAGTCGTTTACTTCTCGCTTCGCGAGGTCATGACTGGCGTCAAACTGAGTTCGATGACCTTCGAATGATCTTTAATTTTAATATGTATATCGATTATTAACGATAACGACATAAATTGTGTCACATTCAATGAGTTGATTAAATTACGCTAGGATCCGCATCGGAAATGTTAATCAGAATTAGTGTGTTGAAATTCACGAATTACATTATTTTTCAAGTGTCCTTCAGGTTTACGAGTCGGTAATATAACGGTCATGAAACGGTATTCCTGTTTGGGAATACTGTGATAATAATCGGATTGAAATTTGGAATATGTGAATACTGTGAATAGCGATGAGCCCATCAAGGTGTCTCATCATTAATAGCTTTTTTTGTACTACGTAAATAATTGGATTTATAAGCTTCGAATAGTAGATATCGTAAAGAGGAGTTTCTATGAACATAAATCAACCCAATCATTAAATTCAGTTGCGGATTGTAAGTGTTCGTGTATTTAATTCTTACTTCTTGGAATTTGTTTAGGACGAAAATGTGTAGGTGAAAAATACTACTTTCAATGTATTCTTCAATTCTAATTTTGAAACATTACATCATTATTTCTCATTATTTTGTCAAAACCGTACAAGTAGTATTCTTTTTTATTGTGTAGCAATCCTTAATTAGTATTCAACGAGCTTTACTATTTTAAATGTTAATGTAAAAAGACATATGGATGCTTTCTCCACACTCGACCTCAGCATCCGTCCTCCCTGACATTTCAAAAAATACAAAGAAGTTGATCGTCCGCTGGTGGCGCAATAATGTTCGCAATCACGCGAAGATCATAATGAGTCACTCGATAAGTCATCATCCTCGCTTTGAAAGCGGATCTCCAAAAAAGATGTCCACAACCACAAATCCTTTGCCTCTGCTTATAATCTAAACAAGGTTCGGCTGACTACGCAATCCGTTCTGACTTCATATGACCTTGAATATTGCGTCAGACATCGTTAAACCCATCATCTTCTTTTGATTGGAATAAAGATCGAATAAAAATGTGTAGTATTTCGTGAAAAAATCTGGTTCTCCTTGCGAGGTGAACATTGACGAGGAAAGATGTTGTTTTTATTTTCTCCGAGGAAAGACTATATCTCCCGTTTAATTCCGAAGCGATGGTCATTTAGGTAGAAACACTGTTTTAATGATTACACTTTTTCAAGTATACTGAATTACCGAAACATTTTACTGCTCCAATAAAAACTGAACCATTCTAAATACCAATTTTTGCCGTAAATCGATTGCAAAGTTTAACAACTCCAAAGAAATGTATTTCTTCTTTCAACAATGTTCACAAGTTGGAAATGATATAACGGGATTCTTAAATTTCGATTTAAAAGAAGAAGTTTTACCTTATTCGCTAAGAGATCATTGTTGGAAAGACTAATGTATCCATTAAGACAGGACCCTTTCTTGACGCAGACCCTATCTTGGCCTGAACAGCTGATGGTAAAATCTGACGTTTGCTCCAAGAACTGTGTTGACTTTGAGTCATCGAAGTCAAAGTAATCTGCATTGGCTGTTTGTTGAATGAATTGTTGGTCTGCGGGAACTTGTTGAATGAATTGCTGGTCTACGGGAACTTGTAATGCTGTTCGCGAGAAACCACGGACAGTCGGTGACTAAGAGTTCAAACTTTACGATAATGGTATGGTAAAAAAAAATGGTAATTCTTCCAAATAAAAATTTTAATGTTTTTCGCGTTTCGATAATAATTAGTAGTCAATGAGTATAAATTTCGATACGCTGGACAGTCGTCAGGAATTCGATAGTCACTTCTCTCTACCAACATCCTCAATTTTGAACATTTTTGCGATTGAAGCATGAAAGTTACAGAGAAACGTTTCATTGTCTTGAATCCATACGGTCAGTTTTAGGATGCAATGTGTTGAGGCAATTGTATAATGAATAACTAACTAATGAATAAATGTAAAATGAGTTTAAAGAGTTACATGCTAGTATACGGACCTGTTTGCTCATAATCCCCTGGCGATGGAAACGCATTTGATGAGAGAATTGTAACAGCTAATATTAACAGGTTGACGAGCATCTTCTTCATAGTTCCGCTGGACACATCTGTAACATATATACATTCTAAAACGCTAACCTACACTAAAAATTATGTGATTAAAGACAATAACTAAACCATAGATTTTTGCAGTTTTTAAAAAAACTTGTACGATTTTTTTTGGTCGTTTCATTAAAGTTTAAACGAGAGGTGTACAGAAAGGTGCATAAAATACACCATGAGGGCTGCTATAAATGTTCATATGCATTCATATTCAGTAGATCCTGTTCAGAATCTTCATTATGAGTTAGACTCGATATTGTACGGCAAGGGGTTCAACTATATGCAGATTCGCGATTTTTCATTTCATTTAACTTCACCATACGATTTCGGAATTTTTTCGTAAAAAATTCGCCCGTAATCTCATTAACGAGACAGACTGTATAATGAAGCACTAATGGGGAGACGGAACAAGGACGTTAAGACATGTTCACGGATGTCCCGAGTATCGCGGCCTCCTTAACGAAGAGGGGAGGAACGAATATACCCAGAAATACATCTCAGATCGTAAAAATGTTGATTTTCTCCGTGTGGAATGTGCAATAACATTAAACCGAATATCCTGCGCGGGGAAACTCATCTCTGGAACAGGAATGAGATGTTCCATCAGCGAGAAATCATTTATTTCCAAGGAAACGAGAGAGGAGAGGTCCGGCTTCCCCGTTCCCGCTCGTTTTAAAGTTATCCAACGACAACAGTAGAGAAAGTCAAAAATGTTATTTCCATTTTGATCGGCATGGCATTTTATTGAAAGATTAGCGACGCACTTAAGAGCTTACGAAATACTCTACTGACGGCTCTGTTTTTCTTTTTATACTCTTATTGCGTAAAGCCTCCTCCTCCTCGCAGATCCGGATACTCGAAATTATTTCAATATTTCACCTCTTCGATTTTTTATTTGTGGCCGATGGAACGGGACGTTTTGAGTCGAATACCAATCGATACTTTCCTCAGGTTCAAAGAGGTCTTATGAATTCCTTCCTTTCACTGTTCTTAGGGTAGCATATATATTTGCTTTTAGGCCAATTTTGATCACCAGGAATTTTTGAAATCGTCATTACGAAATATATACGGTCATGCTATTATCTCTAGATTGTAGAATTTAAACTTTCATTAGTATGTTGCGTAAAGGATTATGCGACATTTTGTATATGACATCAGGAGAGAGTAGCCGAATTTAATTCGGTGCCTAGACTGGACTTCATTAGTGATAATTAATCAGTGCCACTAGTAATATTGAGAGTCTTTTCCTCCTCCAAGATGGATCACTAAACTATGTGTGTTCACTTGGCTGAAGGGTTACAAACTGTGACCTCTGACCTGTGATTTTGGACAAGTCAAAAAATTCAATTTCTTTTCTTGCATAATATTGAAATATCATTTTTCCGAAACTGTTCCCATAAAGATCGAGCCAGAATTGATCAGACTCGAACCGAAGCTCGAGAAATCTACAGGGTGTTTCAGCTAAATGACATGGTATAATTAGTTTTGCTTTCTTGTCGAGATATGAAGGTCACCTTGAGTTTCTTTGTTGTGAAGGGTGTATGTTTTAATCTTATGGTTCAACATACGATTCAATGCTGAATAAAAAAAAAACTTTTTCGAGAATTCGACCGAGATATTCTCTGTAACTATTCTGTATGAGTGCGAATATTATATTAAAATGAAAGATCAGGCGAAACGGACGTGCGAGTTAGTCCGAAGAAAGAAGAAAGCGTCGTGCATAAGGAAGCGAGGTGGTGGAAAGCAATAACCGTAATTTATGGAAAAAGGAAGACCGATCACCCGGAAATACCCGATCCCGACCGGATCGTCTCGATCGAAAGAGAAAGGAATCAACAGGCGGAGCAACTCGTATGCGTGATTTTTACATTTCTAATGTCCTACATTCCTAGAACGATATTTTTGGACTCACGTCATTTTTCTGATGGCCTCAAGTATATGTTTCACCCAGTCTCTCCAAGAACCTTTTCACCGTTTTTGTTTCTCCGTCTACCTGACCCTACCTGCCGACCATCTTTATTCCTCTTTCCAATTTATTAGCAATTTACTATTTATAGGGGCACTTTCGAGGATCTGCTTTCGTAAACTGCTATCGAGATCTTAATTTCATTATTCGATCGATTTCTAACAAAGCATCCGACCCGATCGCTTTTTGTCGCCTGTCTGATCCCGTTCACGTTTGTTTCATCTCGTTTCGTTTCGTGACCCGCATTCTTTGCCGGAAATTTAGATCGGCGCCGCTGATTAAATATGTTCGACTCATTATTATAGTAGACTCTTTACAGAGCTGGGTAAAATAGCAGACAATCCACTTTTAATAAATATTAATAAATTTTTATATTTGTTGGAACGACCCAATATGCCTCAAATGAAAATTTTAATATTTCGTTTTATGTCAAATTATTACAATTAAATATTTTATATTAGGTCTCAGATTATTAAAATAACGTATTTCATTTTGCATTGCAGATTATGTTAAAATAAAATATTTTATTTTGTGGTTCAGATTATGCTAAAATGAAAACATTTTATTTGCCAAAATATTGCATCCTGTTTGAAATACCATTTTATTTGAACCGAACAGAAGCTGAGGTATTAAATGGTATATGAAATATTTATTTCGCCAAATATTACTCACATCACATAAATTTTATTTTTAATCGGAAATATTTCTAAAATAGTAAATAATTTTTAGTTGCAACAGAAATGTTTGACTGAGATATTTAAAACTTATGATCGTTAGTTTAAGGACAAGTTGTAAATGGAGTTGTACTTCCAACGTACCGGGTGTTTCGAAACGTTTCGGCGTGAATTCGCAAAAGAAATATGTGCTTGGAATCACTCTTTTCATTTTCTACACTTTTTCTAGTACACTTTGTATACTACCGTTTGCATCGAAGTTTAAAATTTTCAAGATTATGAAATTATATTAAAATATTAAAATATTTCCTTTTTATCGATACACACACGCACACACAATTCATTGTCAATTTTAAAATAAAAAGGGGAATGAAGGGGAAGTTCAGATTTTACATAACTAAATCTAAATAATTTTATTTTGCTCATCTTTAAAATTATGAAAAATTAAATTAGGCAACGAAAGGATTTTGGAAATTGTGTCGCATTTTTTATGCATCCGTGAGAGGAAGCTCGAGTAAAAATAATACACTATATTATTTGAAGAATTAGTAAATGCAACTAATATTTGTTAATTATTTATTTAATTTCATCTTGTAAAAAGTTTACTTCTATATTATGTCTCCAATTATTATAATACATTATTATTTTAATCCATCCTTTGTGTCTATTGAAATTATTATTATTTGTGATACACTTTCACAGTAACAATGGCAAACACACACGGGTTTTAAGGAAAATCATTTCTCATTAACATTGATTTTATGATCTTATTAACGTATTACTTAATTCATATTTTAGTAACAATACTATAATGATTCATAATACTTTCACGAGCAATCTAGCAGACTTGACAAATAATTCTGGATAAGAAATATCGGAAATATTAGCACAGCAATAAAAAAAAAACTTTATTTTCTTTTGCATAAAATTGTGAATAAAAACACACACGATAACTTATAGTGAAATATGTTATTTCGGTGAAAAACAATATTGGACGTTTGAAAATATCACATCACATACTTTTCTTCAATATTCACAATTAAACAAGAAGTTTCCTCGCGACTTTATCACAACAGTATTTACACAATTCGTCGGTGGATAAATGCCCTAATTAAAAATAAAATTGAATCACGTGTTTAATAAAGCTTGAACAATGACGTTCCTTAATTGTACGAATTCGGAATATGGTTAGTCATTTTATATAGAAAAGTAAATATATTATTTTATAAAATAAAGGATTAAAGAAGTAAAGAATGGTTAAATAATACTTACATGCTCGAAGAATTCGTATGTGACGATTAAGATTCGCTAACTGGAATTTACTCTTCCACGTGCTACCTGAAAGAAAGTCAATAAAACTGACGCTGCTTTAGTATTCGTTCTTCTCTTATACCGATTCACCGATTTTGGTTCTATCCCTACCAGTTCGATCGCAATTGCAATCTCTGGATCATCTTCCCCTCGATCTTCGGCGTTGTTGCGCTCAGCATACATTTCATATTATTCCGGATCTATACAATTTATCCTCTCCCCCTATTTACCATGCTGCTATTTATTTAAATTTTGATAATCAATTACTGATTCAAAACGTAATTATACTTCGATGTATATTTTTAATATACTTTTGTATTAATTTCTCATTAAATAATTATAAGTATATTTACTTTTCTCGGTCGAATTGATCATTAATTATAAAATTGCAATAAAAAATTGTTGTAATGGTATATCTTTCATTTTTGAATTTGAACATTATTAAATACCACATAATATTATAGTTGTTCTAACAATCGTATAATTATTGATCTTTTTTAGAAATTATATTTTAAGTTTTTATAGAAATTATATTTTAACACAGGAAATAATTTAAAATCCCGAATATTTTGCCACGATTTAACACGTTCACGACGCGACGGCGCGTAAGCCACCTTATGGTCATTATTACAGAGGTGTCTCACGCGCCGTCGTGAACGTGTTAAAATACAATTAGAATAATCAAGTACACTATAAGAAAAATGAAAAGTTAACAGGTAATCGTTAAATAACATATTACGAAAATAAAATAAACTAAATAATGAAACTAAAAATATATTTACGCCAAATAACAAATTGCATGCAATATAAAGTAAACATGATACGACCATTTAAACATATGTATAAACACATTTAATAAATCTGTTGAAGATGTCCATAGTATAAGTACCTTTGGAATGTGCTCATGGAGATTCCAACAGTTTCCTTCAGAAGTTTATAGGACAGGATGTTGTTGATGTTGTTGGTTGATAGTGAAAAGGTTTTCCAAGTGTAAAATTGTGACATTTACACCAGGAAGTATAAATTTCATAGAAATCTCTTATTAAAATGATTGTATACATTTTTACGAAATAATTCGAAAGTATATTTGAAAATAACGTTCGATCAAGTATTGCATACTATAATAAAATATTCTTTTCACAATTGGTGGAGAATGATTTTTTCCTTCAGTGATGGCTAGATCTGGTATGCGAATCATAAGAAAATATTTATTGGATGATGTATGCTTTTGTGTATGCGCGTATGTGGGAGTGAAAGAAGTGGGAAAAGTGAAAAAAGGTATCGACGTATATGTCCACATGTAAGGTGAATCACGTGCGTAATCTATTACACAAGTTTCTCAGAGATGAAATATTGAAAAATTATTTATTAGTACTTCTATTTCAAGATATTTTCATATTACGATGTATTCATTTTTATTGTCAAAATGATTCTGGCATTTAATCTCGAATTAAATATACAGATAGACATTTAATATTTTCAACAATGCTTTTATACAAAAGATTTTCAGCTCCATATTCAAGTATCTTTTTATCACAATGTAAGTTTACGGTTTATTTACGGTTTTTTAATTAATTTTTATTAAACGGTTTAGTTGAATTACTGTGTAATCATAATTCATGAAGTACTCTTCAATAGTAATTTTACACAATTGTATAATCGAATAACTGCGTGTGTACCGGATTCAGTATTCTTTGCGAAACACGTGGGCTTCGGATTTCCCCCGTTGATCACCGTTAGTCACCCGTGGACATAATTCTGGAATCTCGTGATCATTATTGACCTTTAGTTTTTGATCGGTTTTTAGAAGGTGCTTAGATAGCACATGTACATCTGTAAGAGTCGACGAAAACGCTATTGGGATCGTTAACAGTCTCTGAGAGGCCTTGATGCTTTCTGGAGGTCGTTGTGAGGCTTCTGTGATCTCTAGAAGCTAATGTATTTATGATAAGCGCTTTATTCAAAGCCACCATTAGTATCAATCACCAAGGGAAATACTTAAAATTTATTATTTGACGTTCAATTAGTTTTTGCACAGAATGAAATAATAAATTGGTACGGCGAGAATAAAGAATAAAAAATAAAAATAACGTCCATTTATTGGTACCACATACACATTTCCAGCTTATTGGCAACTAATAGTAGAAAGAGCAGATAAAGATAAAATACTATGAAAGCGGCATATATACAAAAACGATGCAGAATATAAATGGGGACAAGTTTACAAAGGTAATGTCGAAAAACTGCGAAAGACGTTTATATAATACAGAAAATCGTTTTTATTATATTTTTTTTGTTTCGCGTTGAGAAAAATCCCTAAACATAAAATTCTCTCTAGATTTGTATCATTTCTTTCAAGAGACCATTCTCGGTTGTAGTCAATGTTATGAATCTCTTGCCTTCCTCCGCTTCTGACCGATGTTATTTAATGGAGATATACATCAGAAACTGAAAATGGATCTGTCTGATGTGTTCCTTGCTCACGAGTTTCCACCAAAACCACCCATTAAGTTACCAAGTCCTCCCGCTGCACCCTGTTGAAGCTGTCTCATAATATTTTGCAGTCCTGGCATACCACCTGAGAAGACCATTTAATTTATTATAGAAAACAAATGGATTCATTTGTCTAAGCAAAAAGTTTTTAAGAATGACTTTGCAAGTTTAGACTGTTAACTCACCCATTTGATGCAACACTCGTGGATCCATCATTCTTGCCATTTGATGATTTAATTTTGCAATTTGTGTGGAATTTACATTCTTTGTCATATCTCCGGTTTTAAATAATCCTTTAATACCACCCATTTTCTTTACAACACCTGCAAACTTTGTATACTGTGTAATTAAATCTTTGACTTCCTTTTCCGTGACTCCAGAGCCTTGGGCTACTCTGATTATTCTGCCTGTCTGTTTGCTAAACAATTTTGCACCATCCCTATTGTCTAATTCTATAAATATTGGTTAACGTTAACAAGTTTCTAAAATATACTATGCGAGTATACAGGATGTTTACGCATTTACTGAATATTTACCTGAATCGTTCATACTATCCATAATGGTCATCAATCGTTTTAACCTAGCCATGGATTCCTGTTCTGAACCTTTCGTCATAAAATCTGGACTTAAGCCAGGAATCATTCCCTATTTAGAAAATACATTCATTTACATTTTAGTTTGAAATTATTTAATGTAAACTTATTGTACAAACAGTACTTACCATTAGCTGAGAAAATGGACCCATTTTCATTATATTTTGAAACTGTTCGTACATATCCCTCAGAGTAAACTGACCGTGTTTGATTTTTTCAAGTAATTCTTCATTATCGTCAAGATTTAATTCATTTACTTTGTCTATGAGACCTTCTATATCACCCATGCCCAACAGTTTACTGATAAAAGGTTTCGTTTTGAAAGGCTCTAGATCATCTATGTGTTCTCCTGTACCGACAAAAATTACTGGACTTTGTGTCGCAGCGACCCTACAAAAACATACAACAATATAAATGAGAATGTTAAAGTATCTATCTTTATTCAAAAATAAAAATTCATTTAGTGAAATTTACGCTGAAAGTGCCCCTCCACCTTTGGCATGACCATCAAGTTTTGTAATGATGATAGAACCAACATTCACACGTTCTTTAAAAGCTTTTGCTTGAGCTTCACAAGCCTGACCTATTGTCGCATCCATCACGAAAATTATATTGTCTGGTTGCTGAAAACAATTTCACTCTTCACTTTTAGTTCGGAGAATATACACTTATAATATTAAAATCCCGTGATATTTGTATGGATTCTTTGATGAATCTATTTCTTGACACAATTACTTACAATTGCATTAGCAACTTGAAGCATTTCTTCGAACAAAGACTCTTCCTGCTTGTGTCTACCGCTAGTGTCAACAATAATGATTTCATAGCCTTCCTTTTTAAACGTTTCTACACCGTCCTGTGCTATTGCTACTGGATCCACTTCTGTGTAACTAGGAGAATAATATTTATATTTTTTAATTTACCTGACTCTTTAAATTGTCTATATTGATAAAAATTTGGAAAACATTGTCGAGTTAATGTATTAGAAGTACAAACATGATAAATTGTAATTTTACTAACCTCCCATAAAATGGAATTCTAGCTTTTGTTGCATTCTGTTTTATTTGATCATAAGCACCAGCACGGAACGTGTCAGCACAAACTAAACATGCTTTCCAATTTTTCTTTAGGTAATGGTATGCGAGTTTTGTGCAAGTAGTCGTTTTTCCCGAACCTTGTAAACCGACGAACATGATAATATTCGGTCGCCCTTTTACAGGCTGATAAGCTTTTACTCCTGGATCAATTAACTGTAACAAATCATATATTTAGTGTATTATAAACATCTTAAAGCTAAAAATTCCTACTAAATTTTTATTCTTAGTAAACGCTTTATTGTAAAAGAACTTACCTTTACAAGTTCCTTAAATACAGCGCTTTGTATCATTCTCCTCTTATTAAGACCACCTGCCATATCATCAAAATCAATAACGAAGCGAACATTTTCCCTTAATTTTTTTACAAGTTTTATGTTAACATCTGCCTCTAATAATGCAGCGCATATCTCTTTTAGCATAGAGTTAAGAACCTGTAAGTAAAATAACAAGTTTTATGAACACATCGATGGATGTACTAAATAAATAAAATATAAATAAAATTACATTTTTACAGAATGTTGTGCAATTTATTTTAAATCTGTTTTATCACCTCATACGTCTGCTAACACGTTAACATGTGTTATGCTTAATATTTTTGACTAGGTTTGAGCCTGATAGATCATTGACAATACACAAATATTTTTATTTGCAACATAATTGCTTTGTCCAGACAAAATAGTGTCTGCCATATTGAATCAGTTAGAACATATGTTTACCAAATAGATAAAAACATATGTTTACTAATTGCAATGCTAATGCTATTAAATGTTACAATTACGTGCATACTTTGTAGGCAATTCATGAATTGATATCTTTATAACATTAACTAATCATTTTTATTATAATATAATAATATAAACAATCATTTAATATATTATCTATCTAATAAAATTCTCGTTACCAACAAAGAGCTATATCTCTTGCAGCTATACTATTTATCTTGAGAAAGTAAAAAAGTTGATAGTTACATGGCTGACAATTATATTATAAAACCGTGAAGCTATTCAAGATGCTTAAATATATTCATTGTTTTCATTATGTCAAAATTAAGATTTAGGTTATGTTTTTAGAGAAATACTCACCTCTTCATTGATAACAGTTGCATTGCTTAACGATCGTAAAGCAGATGTAATTTTACGACCCAAATCCGCGAGAACCATTTTGCAATTACTATTTAACTTTTACACAGTTGAAATGAAAAGATTTATATACACAGTTGTTCTCCAAATTTTGCCAGCACACTGTAATGAGACATTCAGATTTTAGAACAGTATAAAGCTGATCCTTACATTTATTTATCTAAAAGATAGATTTGAAAATTTTGAAACTGTTCGAAAACTGCTTCCACTAAAAATTCTTGTCGAATATTATTTCCACTTTGACGTACAATATCACCAAAAAACACAGGTTATGTTACGTCAGGTTAGGCCATTGATAATAGCACAGCCTACCACACAGCCTACTCTACATTTAGTAGCAGTGATGCCAGCGTGGACAGCTTTTTTCGCGCATGCGCGTCCAAACCAGTAACGTATCTATGATGAGGCGATGATGTAGCAGAACTCTGAGGCAGCTATATCGGCGGGAATGTACCAGTATAATTGACGGGACGCACAGTGGTCTAAATGGACGACTTAGGAGTGCAAAAGTCAAAGAACCAAACATGGAGTAGGCTCCATGGAGATCATATCAATTTCTTAAAATTCTGCGTGGCGCTCAAGGTGCCACATTTCCTCGAGAATCGTACTTCACTGAGGCTGAAATCGTCGCGCATGCGCGAGAAAAGGTGTTCACGCTGGCATCACTGTTTAGTAGCCGTGCTAATGATGGGCACTATGTGGCACTGTGGCACATGTGGCACTATGGCATGGCTGATGGCACTCAGGGGCAGTGTTCCGATATGGGGCATCCTTTCTCGCGCATGCGCGGCCAAAACAGTAACGTATCTATATTAGGATGATGAGTTGGCAGAGCCCTGAGGCAGTTATATTGGCAGAAATGTACTGAAACAATCTGTTCCGGACAAAAAGACTCCAGGACATGTGCTACGAGTTACAAAATATACAGAAATACACATGTTATACATTCATTTTTCAAACTCAAATCATACCAATTTTTTAAAATTCTGCGGGGCGCTCAAGGTACCCCATTTTATCGAGAATCTTACTTTACTGAGGCTGAAAGCGCCACCAGCGGCTATCCATCGCACGAGAAAAGATGCTCCATATCGGAACTCTGCTCAGGGGCGGCTTTGCCTCAATTGAGGCAAAAATGCCCAATCAATGCTCATCCCTGAATTTAGATCGTTCGTAGCAGTTCGTAGCAGTGTCGCCAGACAACACTCGATCCGAGGGGCTTTGCCTCCCCTACTGTTCCCCTTCCACTAGCCTATTCCACTACCATGAGCACACTCCGACGGAAGCCGACAGCCGACATTTCCCCTCAATGTCCGCAAATTGGCTACGCGATTGAGTGGGGCGAATGGGAGAGACGGCGGCGCGTGCGCGATGGGGACGCAACAATGACATGACATTTCGCAAGTTTTAGGTTATTGCCGCGTATCGTAAATATTATGTATGTACCTACTTTGAAATGAATCATACAAGTCGTTCTAGAGATTATAAACATTCTTTATTATTATAGATAAAATGAATTGTAACATGTAGGAGTTTCAGTTGTGAAGTGAAGATAAAATCATAAATGTCATAAAAATATATAATATATTTTAACACTTTTAAGGAATGGACATAGCAAGTTTTGAAACTACCTTTTCAGAACTGAATACTGAATATAATAAATATATTATACACAATACAATAATATAAAATAAAATTGTAGGAAAATATAGTCTGTCAGCTAGAAAGGATATGGGAAAGGATGACTGGTGTGTGGGCGTTTAAAATTTGAACTTCAAATAACAACAATTATTGAGTTATTAACGGCGAAGCCGTCCGCTAAGAGCGTGATGTATGTATTTCAGCTTCGCAGCCTAGAAATGGACTTTGTTTTGGACGCGGCAATAACCTAAAACTTGCGAAATGTCATGTCATTGTTGCGTCCCCATCGCGCACGCGCCGCCGTCTCTCCCATTCGCCCCACTCAATCGCGTAGCCAATTTGCGGACATTGAGGGGAAATGTCGGCTGTCGGCTTCCGTCGGAGTGTGCTCATGGTAGTGGAATAGGCTAGTGGAAGGGGAACAGTAGGGGAGGCAAAGCCCCTCGGATCGAGTGTTGTCTGGCGACACTGGTTCGTAGTTCGTGGCAATGAAGCGGCAAGCGGCAAGCGGCAAATGTATTTATTTTCGTGAACTGTTGTCACTTATTTAAACAATGAAGAAGATAATGTAACTAAATAGTATTAATTTTGTTTTTATAGTTAAAAACATTATATATTCAAAGAATTCTTGAATTTAAACTTGATACGCCAACGTTAATATCTTAATTGTACATTATGTGAAAAAATGTGTGAGATATTGAAATGTTTGTGCAAATTAACGCTCGAAATGGTCCATACTTGAATAAAATTATGGTTAAACGTAGAATAACGAGTCAAATGCAATTATTTGGGGCGTAATTGAAAATTTTCGAGGTTAGACAATGAGGATTGTAATGCATTAGGAGAAATATGTCCTGTGAATCTTGTAAAGATCGACAGGAAAACGAAATCGAGGCCTTGAAGGTGAGTTTAAATCCAAAATCAAAATATTGAAACTTTTAAAATATCATGTTCTATATTTATTTTATGTATAACAAATAAATTTACTGTCACTTAAAAAATTATTACAGTGCTTTGAATATTTGAAATATAGTTTGTAAACGTTAAACAGAGGTCATTACCTACAAACATACTTAAAAAGAAAAAGAAAATTTGAAAATAATATTCTGTTTGTTGTGTAGAGTATTTTCGGAGACGAACTTTGTGATTTACGATGTGGAAAAGGTAAGCGAAAATGGCAGCCGTTGGATATCATAGTGACGCTGATACCCCAAAGAGGTATGTCTGGTCCAGGTGAAGTACACGCGCAAATCGACTTACATGTAATATGTAACGATAACTATCCTGACACGTAAGTAACTTGCAGCCCATTTTCTTGCAATTTTATTTGTTTGTCTGTATAATGGAAATTATGAACATTTTCTTGAAGCAATAATTTTTTAAATACAAATACAGTGTAAAATGTATTCGTAAAAAAGTAATTCTTCGCCAAGTAAGTACTATTTCTAGAAATCAGAAAACAGTAACTCGTTCATAAATTGCAGATCGCCACATATAGAACTGCAAAACAGCAAAGGCTTATCTCATCAACAAGTCGATAAATTATGCTTGGAATTAGTGGATTTGTCTACACAACTGCAGGGAGAAGTAATGATCTTTGAGCTGGCCCAACATGTTCAAAAATACCTACACGAGAACCAAAAACCAAGCTATAGCAGCTTCTACGAAGAAATGGTCTCGAGGAGACAAGAAAAAATTGAGCTTGAAATGGTGGAAAAACAGCTGAAGGAAGATCAAGAGAGACAGGTCAAATTATGTAATTTATTAAGTGTAGGAATGAGCTCTTAAGTGTAGGAATGAATTCTATAATTCAAAATTCTAGATTCTCGAGTACAGTTCTGAGTCCAAAGACGATTTGTTCGGTTCTAACAATAACAAAAAAATTGCAGGTACTGCAGGATGAAATTCAAAAACGACAAGAAGCTTTAAAAGCTGAGATTCGTAATCGAAAAGAATCGATTCGCTTGAATAGTGATCGTTCAGATAATCCATCACAAACGATACCGTCGTCTCCGCAAGAGAGATCACGGATTTATTCTCGAAGAAGATGCGCTAGTAGTTCCGAAAGTACCGATGGTTTTTTATGCGAGCATAGAGGCACGAAATCGCTGCACTTCGATCATAACAAAGGTGTGCAATTTATAACGATTATTAATTCCACTTCATTCAAAAGTAATAAATCAAGATAGTTGCATAAAAGATTTTTGGTTAACCCACCGTGGCCAAACGTATTTTTTTCCTTATATTTTCGATTATGCGTTTCATAGATGAACGGCAAGTGTATAGAGGAAAGTGCATGGGCCACAGTGCCAAAGGATCTGTTGTGTATGCGGGTGTGGATACGACGACTGGTGAATTGTTTGCAATTAGCGAATGGACATTTAAAGGAAACAATAATATCGATGAAAACAATGTACAACATATTACGAAACAAATAGGGAGTCTAGAGCAAGAGGTGAATCATTTGTATAAATTATATCATCCAAATCTTGTGCACTATATAAATATGAAGTACTTGCTAAATGGAGATGAAACAGTCGTTTATATTCTTCAAGAATTTGTGGTGAGTTTATAGCTTGCAAAGCATACTGGCAAACAGAACTATTCACAGAGAAACATTGGTAGCCTGTGTTCATAATTTATTACACAAAATGTAAATGGCTAATAGTTGATTTTTATTAGATAGGTACCACCTGTTCCTTCTTCTTATTGGAGAACATTCCTGTAGACATTGACCTCCTTCGTTATTTGGCCACTGGAATCTTAAATGCTCTAAACTACCTCCACGACAACAATGTCGTCCACAAAGACTTACGTGACACGAGTATCTACATCGATCGTACAGGAACAGTTAAGTTATCGGATTATTCGCTCAACAAACGTTTATCCGACATTTATCAAACATGTACAGTCGTCAAGCCTGAACAAGATTTTCCCAGCATCCAAGGAAGAGGTGGGAAGAAAGCTGATATTTATCGTTTCGGTGTACTTATGTTCTCCTTGTTAAACGGAGCGATTGCATCTGGAGATAAAATTGATCCAACAATGATTAATCAGGTGTTTACTGCGGATTTTATGCGTTTATGACAAAACTGTATAGGTGTAATACGGAACTAGAAAGACGTTAGATCCTATATATATCCTTAACTAAAGTTGTATGAATGTTTCAGCCTGATCTTCAGGATTTCTTACATAAGTGCCTCATCAACGATGAACGGAAGCGTTGGTCCGCTGAACAACTGTTGCAACATACGTTCATAAAGGCACCTTTGGCTCGAGCATTGTCACCGCCGAAGGTACCACGCAGAGAGGAACAAGAGAATCGAGAGCCTGAAGAAACCGATGCAGACATTAGACAATACGTTCCACCTTTGGGTGGTCATTCGAGAATTACAAATGAGTTCGAGGTTCTCGAATGGCTTGGCAAAGGTGCCTTTGGTGACGTACTGAAGGTGAAAAATAAATTGGACGGTGGAGTTTATGCTATCAAAAGAATCGAACTTAATCCCAAGAACAAGCAGCTGAACAGAAAGATAACCAGAGAAGTGAAATTATTGTCAAGGATGAATCATGAGAACGTGGTGCGCTACTACAATTCTTGGATAGAGAGTGCTACTATAACTGATGAAATGGAGAAAGAATGCCAAACGCCATTGGAGAAGAAGAGCAAGGACTTGCTTAACGTAAATATTGTTCTTATCGCTATATTTATACTTGTTATACGCTTTGGTGATAATTTCATTTGTATTTTCTAAATTTCATTTCATTACTCGGGATAACATCATTGTATAAAGCTGTGCAATTTTGTATCTCCGTATCTTCCGCGAAATACTTAATACTTCGGTGACGGCGGCGGCAGCTTAAACTTACAAAAGGGTCCGCGCCATATCGGAAATCGCTTTCAGGAAAAAGAGTATCTAACAATAAATCTTGTGGTACAGTAGTGCTCGGTTAAAATTGCATCAGTTCAGGAGGCAGGTTGAGACTCGAGCACGTCTCAATAAAGTAAAAGAATCGATGCAACGAGTGGAATGGAGGTAGACGTAAAGGGAACGAATGTTGCGTTCGCCTTACGAAATACGTAGATTAGATGACACAGTAAGGGGAAACTGCACTGCTAGCCCTAATACAAAACGTTTAATTTCGCTCTTTATACAAAGTGTCCTTGCACGCGTTTCAGCTTGGAATGGGGCGAATTCTCGCGTATCGTGACGCTGGTCTGTGAGAAGAGGGTGCCGTTTAGGGGAATTGGGATGGTTCGCGAGGTGGTGCTGGACCTATTCGGATTATGGAGTTGGGGTGCTCTGGAGCAGCAGTTCCATGAGCCGCTGGGTTGGACTGTCAGGACGGCCGGCAGAAGGAGAGGTTGAGTAGAGAACTCAATCTACAGTAGTAACCACAGATTTATTAGCTTTGGAGCCTCGTCCGGAGGAGACGATGGCTGGCAAGGAACTGCTGCACGCATCTGTTCTTGATAAGTAAGCAGTGCCGGAGTTTGGTACGACGTAGGTAGTGATTCGAAGAACGCAGGCTTGAATTTTTCAACAGAAACCTCATGCGGAGTCCCATTCTCTTCAATACGATATACTCGATCCGAGGTGCGATCGAGGATTTTGTGAGGGCCAGTGTAGGGGCGTTGAAGAGACTTTTTAATGCCATCGACTCGCAGAAAGACGTGCGAGCAGGAGCGTAAAGGGTAAAGGGACACAAAGAGTCGTCACATAGAGGAATTCAGCCGGAGACGCGTTGGTGTCAAGGCGTACGTGGATAAAATAATAATTGCGGATCTCATTTGTTTTTGTTCAAAAACTAAGGCCCACCAGACGGACAAACGCCATTAGAGTTTCTTACTACTGGCTACAAGATTTAGATACTCTTTTACGTAAAGCAATTTCAGATAGCACGCACTCTTTTTGCGAGTGTCGATGTTGACGTCACGGTGTTTGTTTCGATGTCTTCAGCGCCCGAACTTGGGCTCGACGTACGGTGGTTTTGATTCCCACGCTTCACATTTTTATTGCTATTTTCAATTTACCGTTTCCAAAGTATTCAGAGGTTGAGGGGATACGTAATCGTAAGTAGATGACTATTTTGGAGCTCCTGGTGATTTAATACGTACAGATTTCTGTGGACCTTTTCAAGAAAAGTTAAGAAAAGGGAGAAAGAAATTTTCTATTAATATAATAGATATTTAATTAATTGTTCAGGATTTGGGCACGGACGATATTGAAAAATTGGCACCGCCTTTGCAAGATGTTGAATGGAATGTTTCATACAAATCTCGTACAAATGCCACACTTCCGCCGGATAGTGACGAAGACAACAGCGATGCATCCAGTGACACCGACAGTGATGAAGATTGTGCGTTTTTGTAAGAAATCAATCATTCTTGAAACGATAACTTGTAGTACATATCTCATCAAAAATATTTCTATTAAAGAAAATGGAGAACTTAAGGAAGGCCAGAGACTCCTGGAAACCTTATAAACAATAATCACTAATTACTTTCCAGAATGCGGAATTTGTTGAGAATAGAATCTTCCGATAGTATTGAATTTGAAAGGGATTCAAATTTCCAAGAATCTGTATCGAGTATTAAAGAGGATGGAAATGATGAGGATACAAGTAAATCAGAAAAAACAACTAGGGAAATACAGTTCATGTATATTCAAATGGAGTTCTGTGAAAAGAGCACGCTCCGCACAGCCATTGATGGAGGTCTCTATGAGGATCGAGAAAGAGTATGGAGGTTATTCCGAGAAATTGTTGAGGGTTTAGCACACATTCATCAACAAGGCATGATACACAGGGATCTGAAGCCAGTGAATATATTCTTGGACAGTAATGACCACGTCAAAATTGGAGATTTCGGTTTAGCTACCACAAACATTTTCTCCACATTTGTACATCCTATGGAGATAGATAAAGAGTTGCAAACTATGGACAAAGGTAAGTACATAGCAAGTAGTTAACAGGAACGCATTAAAACTTAATTACTTACGCCTAGATGCCAAATTATTAAAGAAAACACATAAAATCTTACAAATACTGTAGAATCTTAGGAAAAACAGGAGTAAATATTATTCATTATTATTGAATATTAACAAGTGAATGTTTTCGTAACAGTTGTGCAATATTTACGTCTTTAGACAATCACATACTGATTTCGAATAATGCTGAAAATATCCATGATAAAATCTTTTTCTTAATTTAGAAATGTAATTTTTTTCCCATATGATTTTGTAGGATTCAGTTTCGGTACAGAAGATGTGGGCTCGTTAACAGGACAAGTGGGCACAGCATTGTACGTAGCACCGGAGCTGACAATGAAAGCAGTGAAAGCCATTTACAACCAAAAAGTCGACATTTACAGTCTGGGAATAATATTGTTTGAAATGTGTTACAAGCCACTGAAAACGGGAATGGAACGAATTACAATTTTACTCAACCTCCGATCTAAAGAAATCATACTACCCCCAGAAATGCAGCAGTCAGATATGACACGACAAACTCATATCTTTCGGTAAATATTAAATAAACTTTATTCAACATGAATTCATGTTTTCAAGCTTGAAATGGTTCTCTGGCGTGTCAGATTATTGGAACGCATTCCCTGAACAGTTCTTAAATCCTTAATATCAGTGAATTTATTCAGATTTATTCGTTATCGCAGATGGTTACTGAACCACGATCCTAGTCAACGACCTACAGCTCAAGAACTTCTCTCTTCAGAGTACTTACCTCCCCCACAACTCGAAGAAACCGAATTACAAGAAATGATTCGGCGCACACTTTCGAACAATCAGAGCAAAGCTTATAAATATTTAATTTCTTGTTGCTTCACGCAAGAAGTCACGCCAGCAGACGATATAACATACGATATGAATTTGCCTAGTAGAAGCTACATAAATTTTCTATCTTGGAAAAAACATCAAGAAGGAGTGAAGTGCAAAGTAATTGAAATATTTCAGAGACACGGCGGCGTTTACTTAGACACGCCGCTTTTGATGCCAAAGTCGCGTCAGTTTTGTAGTTTTTCAGATTCCAGTGTCAAATTAATGACTCGTAATGGAAACATTGTTTGCATACCCCATGATTTACGCGCTCCTTTCGCAAGATATGTAGTTTGGAATAATGTGCTGCATATCAGAAGATACGCCATTGAAAGAGTTTTCAGAGAAAAGAAGGTATTCACAGATATTTGTTTACACTGGAAACAACTTCTTTCTTTTTGTATCTTGTTTGAAACACTTTTCATTAAAGTCATTATTTACACAGTAATTGAAGTGATTTCGATCTCGTTTGATCCGATTTATAATTCTTATTATTTCACTATTGTATCGTTTTCTGATTGTAATTGGTAAAGTTTACATTTCATAGGTTTTGGGTTTTCATCCTAGAGAACTTTATGAATGTGCATTTGACATAATAAGCCCTACTGCCAATAATTTATTAATGGAAGCTGAATTGATACACATTGTCTGGGAAGTCATCAACGAACTACCTCAATTACAAGAACGAAATTTTACCATCCGCCTAAACCATACTTCGTTATTGAAAGCTGTGTTAATATACTGTGGAATCGATCCAGATAAATATCAAGATATTTATTCGATCCTACGAGACGCGCGTGATGGAAAGTTTTCGAGGTTTCAAATCCAAACGCATCTGATAAGTCTTTGCTTGACTGATCAAGCCATGGAAACGTTATTCAATTTATTCGAGACTGAGAGTTCTATCGCTAAAATTCATAGTGTGTTGAAAACTATAACAAAGAGAAAAGGGGATGCTGCAGCATTAGCTAAAGAGGGACTAAAAGAAATTGAGACTGTAATGGAACATATTGAATCACTAGGTATTAAGGTAAGGTCGTATACTAGATTTGAATCTGAATTATGTGCATAATTTAATATAATCATTAATAAGTGTAACAACTATTATATTTTTCAGTGGACGGTAGTAGTAGTTCCGCTCTTGGTGCATAATATAAATCAACACAGTGGTACAATTTATCAGATAACATGCGAAGTTAAACGTCGCAGAAGAAAATGTGGAGAAGTAATAGCAGCAGGTGGGCGTTACGACAAAATGTTATCGTCTTTTCGAAAAATCCTAGAACGTACAGAAATGGCTAATAAAGAAACTAAACAATACGGTGCTGGGATCAGCATCTCATTGGAGAAACTTGTATCTGCTGTTCTGGAAACATCAGAATCCTCCGAAAGTAAATACGGAATCGATGTTGCTATTTCTTGTCTGGGTAACACTCGTCGAGAAAAAGAGATGATAGATCTTTTGAAAGAATTCTGGAATTTTGGATTGAAAGTTACAGTTTTGGATTTGATATCCGTTGAGGAAATTCTAGAATATTGCAGTGAACATTCGATCAACCAAGTTGTTATCCTAAAAGCCAGTGAGAAAGGAGCCGTCAGAGTCCACACTTGGGAACGGGACAGATTTCAAGAAAAGAAAATAGCTAATAAAGAAGTTGGAGAGTTTCTTCAAAGGCTAGATACATCGACAGCTATTTTAAATAGATCTGAAAGTAAAACATCGGCTAACGAGAATAATCTTAGTAATAACAATCCGAATAATATAAATATCAATTTTATTTTGTCAGAAAGGGACAAACTTTCTGGTAGTTCCAGAAGAAGTTTGAAAAATTCGATATTTGCACAGATGTCCACGTATTTTCAAAGGATCGCACATAAAATACCGATCGTAATTTTTGCAATGTATTTAGAAATGAGTGTGATTAGAACGATTATAAGTTTTTTGGAAATCGATGAGGAAGATCAAAGTTTTCTTAAAAGCATACAGGTCATTATCGATAAGTAAGTATTTAATATTTAATTATTTTTATTATGAAAAATATTGCAATATTAGTGTTTCATAAAGCCTCGCGAAGCATAGTTTCGATGCATCTATGTACACTAAATTTGTGATTTCTCTTTTTAGACATGCGAGGCACAAAAAGTATATAAAGGATATATGCGAGGAATTGCGGGAAACGAGAAAAGAAAAATTACGACCTGTGTTGATACTATATAGTCTGTTGGATAGTCAATATATGACTCTTTTATAGATAGTTTATTACATTACAAAAGTCTAAAATTATACATGCATAAAATGTTATACTAAAGTCATTTGTCACTTAACTAGGTGATTCATAATAAAATTGTTTAATTTTTATATGAAATAATCTATTCCATTTAAGTTCCTCTAAACTCTAAACTATACAAATTAATTTAAATCGCCTCTAAAATTACCAGATCTAAATTATCATGTATTTCTGCTGCAAATACGGATACGAATACTTCATAAAGAGGCATGTTGAACTATCACTGTACACTGTACACCGATTCGAATTCTTGGTGTCTCTCATAGTATGACTTAAAATTGATCTCACTTCTTATATCACAAGAACAACCAATCGAAGATAATGTAAGATAAATAAAAAATATGAACGTATATTGTGTATGCGTTCTAACGTTATTGTATAACTTTTATAAATAAAATCTAAATAATTTTGTATAGATAAAGTGTTGAAATTAATTACCAGTGTAGTTTGACGACAAAGGAAATCAGTAAAAGTCGTTATGAATTAATTCTCAACCAAGCAGCGTAATTTTATAAATTTTCGGATTGGAAATCTTCCCTTGGTAATGTAAAATATTAATAATATTGGATCAAAATTAAACATCCGTATATATTACCATAGCAATGAAACGATAACCGTGTTTACACATATACCGGAGAATAACAAGACTCTCGTGAAGACGTTTTTTGTATTTCATTTCACTCGATTTCATTTGTCACAACATACGGTAACGGACACATGATTTTCACTCTGAAAGAGTTTCGTCAAATATAACTCTATCACTATCTCAACACTAAGTGGTTAATTAATTTCAAAATATACATAAAAATATCTATACTAGTTATAATAAGTTAATGTTTACAATATTCGGTATTTCTTACCTAACTAAAATCTATTTCCATTCAAGAGCTGCGCAAACCCACATATACATAGAAAACATGAAAACTGTGATTTGTTTATATATATTTTCAATTTCGTTACAGTATGTTTTATTAAGCGACGTTACAACAACGGAGATAACAATCGAAAATGAAGGTAAATACTTTAAAATTATTATAATATAATTTAAGTATATTTCTTTAAAAAATGCTTTCATTAATTATTTCTTTTGCAGTCCATAATTCTGTTGAAGATAGAAAAACATGTACCTGTAGCAAGTCCCACTGTGTATGTTGTGAATACTTAAATTGGAAACTTATTCATGTAGATGGACTAAGTAAGTACTAAATACAATAAAATCAATATTTATGATATAATTACGTCACTCCTGCAAATATGCTCATAATATTTCATTGCAGCATGCGTAAAGGCTAAATATATAGAAGATAGTGTTGGTGTTGATCTCTCGGTAACATATAATAACACAGTCATTATTCAACAGAATCTTTCCTGTAAGTTTATATTACCAGTAGATATGTCTAATTTTAACACTAAGATTATAGCTAATTGAAACTAAACCTATATTTTTAGTGGAAAAACTATTCCCATTATGCATAAAGAACAATATGTTTGGAATATTGCCTGGCAGTTTGTGTATACAAATGAACGATGTTATTGTAACTTCTAAAAGTTTTCATGCTTGTTTCCAAGTCGAAGGACGTTGGTTTAGTATTAATTTACCAACTGTGAACTTGGGTTGCATTAATATTACGAAAAATACAATTAACAAACATTATGTAGATAATGTAATTCACTCGTTAATGGATTGGTACAAACGTAAAACTAATAATGTAATTTTGTAATACTTAATTCTCATGTGTTGATTACTACTCTAGAAAAATACACAGTAAAAACTGATCGGTGAAAGTACAATAAAAATACATATTCACTTATATCAAATATATTCTTTGGTTACAAACTATTACATCACATATCTATAATTATGTACAATATACTAACAAAATAAATATACACTATTATGCATAGCCAGAGTCAATTATATTACATATTTCATTTGTCTATCAGTTTTTCTATTGAATCATTATCATCTTCAAATGAAATGACGATAACTTTGATATCAGGGTTTTTCTTCTAAATTACACTTAATTCATGTCTATCTACTTGTACTACAATTGTTATAAACATTCAGGCTAATTAAACAGAGAAACTTTCTCCGCATCCACACGTTCCTTTAATATTTGGGTTGTTAAAAATGAATTCGGAGCTTAATTTAGATTCCACATAGTCCATTTCTGTGCCCAGTAAAGATAGTTGTGCCTTTTTATCAATTATAATTCGAACGCCGTCTTGGACAACTTCTTCGTCAAGTTTAGATTTCTCTTGAGCGTAGTCAAGAGTATAACTAAGTCCGTTACATCCTCGTTGTTTTACTCCAACTTTCAGACCTATCTGAAAAATCAAATATCTCTTTTATACAAAACTATTAATGAATAGATTATAGAGGATATTACTTGTGCTTATTGAAATAATTACGAAAAAGTTTTTATTTTATTCTTATTTGTTATAATTGATGCAGAAAATTTTTATTTTGCAATATGATCAGCAGTTTATTATTGAAATATCTTCATAGAACTATAAAAAATGTACTCACGTATTCCTCTTTATTTTGCAACAGCTCCTTAATCTTTTTCACCGCGTTTGATGTCTGTAACAAAAAGAATTATAATACATATGTAAAATATGAATATGATCGAATAACGATAAAATTTATGTTGTACAGTCCTAGGGGTGAAACCTTTGGATTGGTGTAGAATCACCCCTAGGACGGATGACCATTACTTTTTATAGACTATGAATCTTTATGCAATATATATAGAAGTTGTTGGCATGAATTGCTAGAAACAGTAGCCATATAGACCTGTCTTTTCTTCTTTAACAATCTTAATAAAGCCAATACAGTGACATTCTTGAGTTTTGTTAATGTTTTTACTGTTTTAAATCGCATCAACTCGATTCTGTCATAAATGTACATTATATAAATATGTACTCTAAATAATTCATAATATATTTAACCTATAATACAAGAAATTTTAGAACAGACCCGCACTATAATCAAATACGATCATGTAACATAAATTCTATATCTCTTACGACAATCGTTTAAGTTATTACATCAAATAAAATTGTAAAATTTATTGTGCAGCAAATTCGAATGTGAATGAACACTTTTCAAATAATATACGGGGATTAATGAAAAATAGATAATTGTAACAACAGTGATCGTCATTAAAGAAAAGTATTACTAAATTTAATAATATTTTACACTATTAGAAACTATAAGAGTAATTATTCTGTTAGCTTCAAATTCTAAAATCCACCAAATTTATCCATTTTAATAATAATATTGACAAAAAACTAAATACGTAATTCACGTATACAACAACCTAAATTACCAGATGTTATTATCCACTCACTAAAGTAAGAGCTGCTCTTGTAGGAAGAATTTTTCTGCTTTTGACAGCACGAACTGTCGCTGTAGCGACCACAGTAGAAGCCATCTTGCTTCTATTAATAATGCGCGGAGCACGTTTCTACAGATGAGAAACTCTGACGTCTCTGACCCTGACCCCAAATAATTTCAGACCATTACCATCCTCTGTCTGTATTTTCTAAATGTGATTTAAAATTAAATAACAGATATATATGCAAAAATATTCTTGGCAAATGATAGTGATTGGCTTGGGTTGATTGGTCGCAAGTCGCAACTGGTCGCAACATATTATGTATCCTCTCCAATCCTCTCTGATATTATACAGGATAGTATAGGAGTAGGCCAATCGCCATGTGGGGTTTTGTGTTGCACGATCTGAAATACCGACATTGTTAAATAAAATTTTTTGTTTTTAAAAAAGCTTTATGCCACATCTGACCTATAAGCTGTCATACATATATATATTCATGTATCAACATTCACTTGATATCACATTATTTTGCAGTCGGCTACCAAATTATAATATATACTTTTATAGAATTTATTTTCTATATAATACAATTTGCTATTACAATAGTTATTATTCCAATTTTGTTCCGCGTTTGGTTATTGCATTTTGACCAATTTTGACTCTATCATAGAGTCTCTAAATATTTCTAACCAGTAACCAGTCTTTTACGCCCTCTACGCTGAAGAACAATAAATTTTGGAAGTAGATCCATAACTCCGATAAAATCTAGTCAAATGTCAAATACAAACAGAGTTGATTACTCATTTGAGCAGAAATAATTTGTGCTGATTAATTGCACAAAATGAATCAATGTATTATCTATAATATGTGTAGATTAAATTAGATAAGCTGATAATAATAATAATAAAATAGATAAAGATTCTATATCTACTCTACTGAATCGATTGGGTGCATTCACAAGTTACTATTTGGAACATTCATTTAATTATTTAAACATGTTAAACACATTTATATTCTTTGACTTGGAAACAACTGGATTAATTGCAAATAATCGCATGCCAAAAATCACAGAATTGTCATTGATAGCAGTGTCAAGAAATGCACTATCCGATACTACAAAAACATTACCAAGAGTTTTAAGTAAATTAGTTCTACCAATAAATCCGTTTAAACATATTCCTCAGAAAGTTGAAACATTAACAGGTATTTTAATTTTTACAATATTATTTCTACTTTTACTATACTAGTCCAAATATGAAACTCATATATGAAATAGGTTGTTTTCAGTTTAATATTTCATAATCATAATTATTCTGTTTTAGGTTTGTCAAATCAAGATTTAGAGAATGTTGAACCTTTCACCTGCGAAACACACGATATAATTGCAAATTTTATGAAACGACTTGTACCACCAGTCTGTTTTGTAGCTTATAATGGTAATCAATATGATTATCCCATATTCTTAAAGGAACTTGAACATATTAGAAAGGTAAACGAAATAAAATAATATTAATAGTATGATTTATATTTACATATGAACATACAACATTATACTTTAACATTTTAATATATTTGTGCTTATATAATTTGATATTTCCATTCCAGGATGTTAGCGAAGATATACTTTGCATTGATATGCTGTGTTTAATTCAAAATTTCTTCTTAAATAAAAATTCACCAAGTAAAAAGAGTGTTATTCAAGCTAATACACGCACTTCTTATAACAATGAAGATATGGATATAATGTTAGATGACGGATGGAATGAAATATTATCAGCTGTAGTAGATAATACCAAGTATAATTGTTTTAATAACTGCGATGAAACTTTGATTCATCAAAACGAAGGAAACAAAAATTGTTCCAATAATATTTCTATTTTTGATAGTCCACGTACCAGTTACTATGAGGAAATGCAAAGAACTAATGAGAAAACACCTCAAGGTCAAATGATCAAACATTCTGGTATAAATTTATTGAACATAAAAGACAATAAAACAAAACGTAGATTAGATTTTGTAAATAATAAACCGAGTAATTTTAAATTAACAACTGTGTACAAACATATTTGTGGCACTGATCCTACAAATGCGCACAATGCTGAAGCAGATTGTCTTTTTATGATTGAATGTGCAGTTCAGATAAAAAGGTTTTTCCTTGAATGGGCTGACATCAATGCAGTACCTATGATCAGTTACAAGAAATAACAACTGTAGCATGATTTATATGTAATTTGATTAATTTCTCTTTTAACACTAAACCTACCACCACCGGTCAAAATGACTGGTAATAGAGCACGTATTACAAATTACAATAGGACTCGCATAAAGTCTAAATCAAATTAATCTTGTCATTTTTAAAGAGAGCATATTCCAGTTACTTTTGAGGCTCAGTAGGTTTAGTGTTAACATATTTATACTTTTTTGCACGATCTTTACACTAATGTTATACCTCAAATTGTATAAAAATGGGTCAACGCAATATTTCATAAACAAAGTGTTTACGAAAAATGTTTAGAACAAAGTCCTATCTAATAAGAAAGATCTCACCGACAAACCTTAACAAATGGACATGATTATACAATAGGGTTTTGAAGCCCTAGGACTTTTATTTGAAACATATTTTTCAAAAATGCTTTGTGTTATTTGACTCTGTGTATTGAATATAAAAAATATTTTAAGAACTATATGTATACTATACATATACATATATTATTTTAAATATTAATATTATTTTAATTATTAATATTATTTTAATTATTGTAAAAAACTTCTGTGTAGTGAATGACGAATGTACAGATAATAAAAATAAAGCAACGACTAAATTTAACTGTATTTGCAACACTGATAATATATATATTGATATATCAGTGATTTGCACACATTGCGCCTTTTTCTGTAATTGATTTTACTGCGCATGCGTCTGTGTATACACATTCGTAATTCGTATTGGCAGTCAGAGAGAGAGAGAGAGTATTGGTTATATTATTTATATATATTTATGTATATATATAATATATAGTATCAGAGATCAGAGACTCTCTGATAGTATATATTGGTAATCAAGTGTATTTTATATGAATAATCAAAATATCTTTTTTCGTGCATATCTAAACACATAATACATCATAATTCAATGTGTGTAACCTCAAACAATTATAAAGGAAATTTGTTTTTATACATAAATATATATGTAAGTACATACATACATAAATAGGTTTGTGTTTTGATAATGTAACATTTCCTCACGGTGCATTATACTTGATTATACTTGATTATACTGCGCCGTGCATTTCCTTATATTGTCATTCACGAATGATTGTAAACAAAACAATAAATACTATTTAGTGATTTCTTCTGATGTGATGGATACTTTTTGGAAAAATACTACTGAAGCTCTTAAAAACTTTACGGACGCGTTAGTATGCAACAAGTGGTAATGTATCATTGAGAATATTATTTATTTTGTATACAGTCGAAATATTTATAATTTACGTATTATATTGAGGAAAATGTTAGCCATATTTAGATGATTTTTCAAACGTTAATTTTAGTCTTTTAATTATACATATAAATATATATATTTGTTGGGAATATTTTTTTAGTCATCGTGAACCAATAAACGCTGTCACCTTTACCAATTGCGGTCATTTCTTTTGCAAAAAGTGTGTTGAAAATGATACAACATGTTCAAAGTGTAATACACCCGTGCAACCAGTCGAAATTTGTAGCGATCACATGATTAACAGTCTTACATCTTACTGTAATAGTATTGCCAAAATAATTGGAAAAAGGTATGTAAAATAAAAAAAATACATTCTCTATACTCTATGTTTTGATACATACTATGATATGTATATTATAGATTTTCAAGTAGGTAAATTTGTCAAAATGTAAGGCATACATTTCGGCAGTTCTAACTAAAATAAATTCATTTTATAGAATACATAATACAAGCATATGATTCATACGATTTCATTAGAAATTTTCAGAATGTGACGACAGATGCTTTAGATGTCTCTCAATTATCTTCAGTACCATCGAAAATAAATTCTGAAGCACCTAACCGAAAGCGCGTCCCACAGAAAAATATAAACAAAAAGAATGGCAAAGGAGAGACAAAATTACACAGTGCTTGTTTAAAGGTAGTTTGTTTTTCATTAATTTTCAAGAAATTGAAAAAATATGAATAAGTAAAAGTAATGGTTGAGTGTCTTTTAGAATGACGTAGAGTATGTGAAACTTTTATTAGCTGCTGGTGCAGATCCGAATACAAAAGATAATGCTGGCTGGACACCTTTAGTGAGTCATCCGAATTAGTAAATTACAGTTTAGTCATTTAGTGCATAACTTGTTTAACTATTTTAATAATTATTTCCTAATAATTATGCATGTTTGTAGCAAGAAGTGGTCGATGCAGGGTCCACTAGTATATGTAAGATACTTTTAGATTTCGGTGCACAGCCTAATACACCAGGGAGAGAGAATAGAACAGCATTACATGAAGCTGTGATAAACAAACGATTGGAAGAAGTGAAATTACTTTTGCAGTATCATGCTAAATCAGATGTATATGATAAACTAGGAAAAAGACCTATGTATGTATTATTATTATTATAGATACAAATATGCTAATCTTGTTCAAACTATTCGGAATAAGTCTGTTATTCTATACACTTATTCTTTAGAGACTACTGCGAGCCGTCTAAGGATACAATGTCACGTAAAATATCGAACCTCTTGAAAAAAGGAAATGGAATGAATGAGAAATCCATAAGTTTTAATTCTACTTTTGAACAGTCATTTGTGGTTCCATATTCGTCGAATACATTCACTATATTTGCACCAAATTTGCGAGAAGAAAATAAAAAAAGACTATCCGAAGTGGCTGCCAAACATAAGATTAAAGTTGTGTCTATGTATCAGTATGTATCAGCATTTTCATGTAGTAACGTATGTTTCAAATCGCTTTTATAAATAATATTATCTCGAAATCATATTTTAGAGCACTCGTAACACACGTTGTAGTAGAAGCGAATAGGCAGAACATAGTACAACTGTCGTATGATGTAATGATGGCGATTTTGCGTGGAAACTGGTTACTGAACAGCGAATGTAAGACTGCACAGAAAAGTTATTCATTTCTATAACATTTATATTTTATATATCCATGTATAATTCAATTTTTATATATATGTATATCAGGGTTTCAAATAGCCATGGACGTAGATGATATATCAACAATGGATTTAGAATTGTTTGAAATTAGCGGTGCACCGGTTATTGGAATACCAAAGACAGCTAGAGAAAATGAACAAAGCCAAGTAAAGTTATTTACAAGAATGTGGTGCCTAAATTCGAGTAATATTTTAAACGTTATTATTTGTGCTTTCAGAATCCTGCTCTTTTCGACCATTGTTATTTCTATTTTGCTTTACAACCAAAGAATACTTATTACGTAAATGAAATGGAATTAACAAGAGATAGTCTAGAGAGACTTGTAGAAAATGGCAAGGGAACAATTCTAAAAAGACAACCAGATCCAGAAGAATTAAGAGAAAAAGAAATTACTATTCCTTTTCACATTGCCAACAATTCTTCTCATCCTCTATATAAATGTACTCATTATATCATATATGTACCAGGAAAAGACGAGCCGCGTGTAAAATATAATATGTCCCATATCAAATCACTACCACTTTTATGGTTGATAGAATGCATAGAAAAATTTACGCTGGTGGATCCTTCGTATCTGGGTTTGCTATAAATAATTGTGAACTTCTTATGTTTTCTTTTTTTTTGTAACTATCCAGATCTGTTATCGTTTCTAAGTGCCTTTCAAAAATTATTTAAGAAATAATGTATCTTTAAAGTAACAAATATCTCAGGAAATATTTCATTTAATAATTAAATTTGTTTACTTATCAGTTCACGTCCAACGATTAATTTGTAAATCCTTAAAACATTTTCACCTCGCTGGGGCCTCAAATGGCAACCAAGGTAAGCATGTAAATATCTGTCACTTGATACGTGACTGTCACGCGCCTCTATGACGTACGCAACAGTCGCAACGTACACCTCTGTTAGCCGGGTTGCCGCATTTTAGGTGAATTTTTAATTGATAATAACTCAAAAACGAAGCCGGAATAGCAATTTTTTTATTCTTCATTTTTGTCTTACATTGTCATGGAGACCCACCATTAAAATTTTCTCCCACCTGCAGTCGAACAGTATATATATATGCTGAAAATTTCATTAAGAGTCTACATCCAAAATCGTTTTACATAAGAATCACTCGTTTAGCTTTTACGGTTGAAGCAGAAAAAATTCTTAAATTTGACGTTCTTGCGAAAATTAAAGTTCTCGAAAACAAACGATGGAGAAAAAGGATTTTCGGATTCATGTTCAATGGCCTATTTGTTATCGAGACGCAAGAGAAAGCTGAAATTTGTGGTACAATGTTATTAAATAATATCAAATAATAATTCGTTGAAATAATTATTTGTCTAATTGAAATGTTATAAGCACGTCGTTAATATCTGCGACGAACTTAATATATCTGCAGACATACTAGCATTTCGCTGTGTTTTGTGGAATAGAAAATATTTTGAATTTGTGCTATGATTATGAGGGATCAACCGTTGCGTAAAGAACGATGAATTCCAAAGGGAAATATCGTACGGTATCTCGTACATTTACGGGTAAAGTACCGCTAGTCGTGCACATATACATCTATACGTGCACGGTGAGAAAGAGGGAACGAAAGAAAAAAAGACTGGAGGGGAGCGAGAGAGAGGTAAAGAGGAAGAACAGTGCGGAGATGGAAGAATATAGAGAAAAAAGAGATTCTAGCATACGCGACACAAACACGAAAAAATATCTAAGAACGAATTATGTCTACAACTACAAAAAAAGTTGTGTCTAAAAATAATTTGAATTGATGCAAATAGGATAAAGAATTGAATCGTACCACATATAGTCATTTCAAGAATTGTTTATTCATGCATGTTAACAAATAGAATCTTGACAAATAAATTTAACATGTTTCCTATAATCAACATAACAGGTAACGACAAATACTGATAATGTTGATAGAAGTGAACAGAAAGATAATCAAGTTTTAATACTTTTAATACATTTTCTATGAAGTAAATAAATAAATAAAGCGGCGTCATACCTTATTTTAAAAATTTGTTCATTATTTTAGTCGGACGTAGTTAAATGTATAATCTCACACTTTCGTTTACACATATAGTTTTCAAATAATAATGACGCGTGAAAATTGTTCCGTAACATTTATTTATTTCAATTATACAGTTTGTAGAATTCTTTTGCAGTGTATTTGGTTCAATTTCAGTATAAAATTCGAAGTTTTGTATATGTATACTTTGAGCAAATGTATGCAACAATTTTCAAAATTGAAAACATACAGTTTACCGTAGTGTAATACGTCAATTGTAAAATTTAGCAACTACAGTACAGTACAAAAAAATTTCTATTCTAAAATTTCCATTTCTATTCTATTCTAATAACGGAACAAAGTGCAATAGATAATTCAAGAATATAAATATAAATATTAACAATTACAAAGAATGCGCAGAGTGGATTAATGTAGAAATTAAAATAAAATTGATTTGTAGCTTTCTGGAAGTAGACGTAGCATGTAAATGTGATAACTGTAAATGTCTATGCGACTATACTTTTCAGAAAATTCGTACGAGTCACTGTAAATACATAAATAACAATTATTCGTGTGTAGGAATAAAGCAGAGAATAAAATAGATTTGAGGCCAAAGTTGCTATTATAGCGAAGTAACATTTCGAACAATACCAGAGGCGGAGAATAAAACAAATTTATAGTTGAAGACGAGAGGGACAGCTGAAAGATGCAATAAGTTTTTCCGGTGTGTATCGAATATTCATACCAAACATCCCCTCCCCCTCCCCTGCCCCTTCCCCCTCCAACGGTTTGACTGATTCCCAGCGAGGTCGGTCGGTGTAGTTCTCTCTACTTCTCCGGGTACGTTTTTTCTCTCCTTTTCTCGAGCAAATCGTAAAAGAGGGGGCCCGCACCCTGACCCACAAGTGGGCCCCGGCACCTCCCCAGTTAGTCAGTCAGTCAGTCAAACAAGCCAAGCAGGCGATGCGGGTTCGCATAATACCGTGGCTGCCGAACTCTCGCGGTGAAGTAGTTTGACACGCACGTGCTCGAACCTGTCGGACATTGTCGGATAACGACACAGTGCGTCTTCTTCTGACTGTTTCGCGGCCGCCACTTCGAATCCACCGAGAGGGAACAGAGATAGTGAACTGGACACGAACGTGGGAGGCTGCTGAAGATGATACTGCGAACAGGCCCCGGGGCCATCGTCCTTTTTCTCATACTTACGGGATCGATTGCTCAAGACGATGACTCTTTGGCTGGCAGCTTGCTGTCAAGTAAATATTCCTGATCGAATTCTCTTTTACTATTACAACAAACAAACGATAAAAACATATTAAATTAATCTAGGACCCCGTGTATGTTTCTATTATACAGTGCTTTTTATCGTGTTACTTGGGTTTTGTCAGTTTCATTTATTTATACAATTTGTCTCTCCGGTGGAAATAGTAAAATGTTTTCGTTGATGGTTGATACGATAGATAGCTCTCCAATTTGGTTCTATTGGTTTTATTATTATTCATTTTACTTGAAAAATTCCCGGAACTATTGGTAATTAAACAATATCTTCAGATCATGATCGGTCGAATATTTTATGAATGTAACGCTCCAATAATTAATACTTACTTTCCTCAAGCAGCTAAAGAAAAGTGTTTAGCGGGAACAAATAATTGTATTCGAAGTTTTCAGTAGGTTATTCGCGCAATGCGTTACTGTTTGTTATTGTTATGGCTGTTCGTGAAGAGTTCACTATCACTTTTCAAATCATATATTTGGATAATGCCCATGTCTGGTTGCTAATAGACGTCTGTGATAAATTTCGATAAGCATGGTCGCATAACATATTTAATTACAATTTCGTGCTTTTCACAAACATTTCAAATGAATGAATAGGCAACTATAGAAGCGCAATGTTGATAACTTATCAATTCTTTTAAATAATTTCAAGAGAAGGAGGATTTGTTGTTACCACCGACAAATTCGTTAAAAAATCTAGAATGATTTATTAAGTTCGTAATCAATGATTTATTAATACAAAAGTATAAATTAACGTAATAAAGGTTTATCGCAGATTGCAATGTGCATCAACAATAACTATTCTGTTAATTGACTACAAATTATTAACCAAATGATCTACCTTCGAATTGCAATTCACTACCTTTGCCCTATTGATTTATTTTAAGGTTTCAGTGATTAGAACTTCTTTGTAGATCGTAATTTCCTAAAAAAGCAGAAAATTGATATAAATTGTATGCCTGTATGTTCTCCAATAGCTGTATAATAACGAAACCAAAATAGAAAATTATTTCGGTTCAAAGGAAACTATTAACACACATTTTTATCAGAATCTGTTCAAAATATTCATCACGAGTTAGATACGATATTGTATGGCAAGGGTTAATAAAATTGAATAGGTGTTTACAATCGTTAATTAGTCGTTAAAGAATAATTGGATGGTAGTGGGAAGGAGTAAATAAAATTAGTTCATAGCAGAAGAGGTTTCGAGAAATAGAAATTGGCGTGCGCAAACGTACGCTGTGTACGCTTGTACAGACAGTAGGTAGTAGTAGGTAGGTATGTACTAGGTAGTCAATAGTAGGTAGTAGGTAGTATCTGGATGCGACTGTCCCAGTTAAGACTCTTACAATGCAATGCGGATGACGCTGAAGTTCACTGCCGCGACGCGTCGCGTCGTGTCGCGCGTCGCGCCGAGGAGATCGTTCCTGAACTTGAAAACCGTGTGACGATTGGGCGGTACTACGTACACACATTGTGTGACGAAATGATAGCACACATATTCAGATTTACATTATTTTCATTCATCTTGATATTGCAACTTTGTTTCTACATATCATTTCACGTTTAATAACATGTATGTAACATCTAATTGGTTTGCAAAATAATATTGAACTTGTTATACATGCCAAAAACTAGTAATAATTTGAAAAATGTAGTTTTACCAGTTTTTACTAGAAAACATTAAAAAATGCAGAATATCTTTTTGTCACACCGTGTATACATTTATAAGTTTGTTTCTACATATCATTTCAGGATACGTTTAATAACATGTATGAGTAAAATCTAATTGGTTTTTAAAATAACATTGAACTTGACATACATGCCAAAAACTAGTAATAATTTTAAAAATGTATTTTTACCAGTTTTTACTAGAAAACATTAAAAAATGCAGGATATCTTTTCTTCACACATTGTATACATTTATTTGGGTCAACTAATTACCGAAATGCTTCGTTTAATTTATTCATTGATATTCGTCGGATTCGTAACACTTCATTCATTTTTTACATTATAATCCCAAACGAAATTATTAAATGACGGTGCCGAGGTTCATTTGTTGGTTCGCAATTGAAATTGCTGTTGCTGTTGAAGGATCCATTGAAAATGCTATGGAGTATTGACTTTTAAAAATTATGAAATAGTCACCGGTAGATAATGTGTTAATTATTGTTAGACGTAATCATAGCTATTCTATTTAATCAGTCTAGTTCTCATTATTATCGTCGGTATACTCGTCGTACAAAGAGGTGAATCTACATAAAAAATTCAGTAAATAAAAGTATGTTTTCGTTTTCGAGAAAAATGAGTTTGAAGGTCCGTTGGGTTCGCGTGCTCTAGTATTCGCAGGAAGTAGAATTGGTCGGTCATGAACAGACACGCCAGCCGATTCAAACTGCCCTTCCCCTTCTACGACGCTATTCCCCACGCCTCCACCACAGCCCGGTCACGTGACGCGTTTCGTCTCTGTCGTGCATGTGTCACGATGTCACGTGACAAATCTGATACTGGCGGAGGGAGGGTAACTTTTTCCCCTCAATTTGAGTCAATTCCCCTGATCTGGCGACTCTGCCCAAATTGGTTGTCTTTCCCAACAGTTCGTGAAGCTTCCTCGTGCATAAACGCGGTCATTTGCATTAATCAAAAGTAATCAAAAAGATAATGACGTTAATAAATTTTATTAATAATAGCAAAAGAAAATTGATTGAAACAGTTGAAGCAGAATTACTTTTTTATACTGCGTATTATTATAATTATTGTAAAAATGGGTTCTACAAGAATAAATATAATATAGTAAAAGAATACTATACTTACGAAATACTTAAACGAAAGTACGCATATTATACTCCCACATGATTAAAACTCGATTCAATAATGCTTAAACGATTCAGAAATATTTCGAGATAGAATAGCGTGTATCACGGATGAATACAAAATGAAATTTACGGCTGTCATTGGCCTTCGGTCTAAAACGATTACGTTAGAAGAGGCACGTGTACATACCGAACGCGGCTACGCGACGGAGCCGAGCTGTTTAATTAACTACCGTTATGTTTGTTTGGGCCGTTATGCCTGCCAAAATGAACACAGCTAGAAACTCTATGGTGGTTACGGGTCCGTGCGAATTTTCTCAAGTTCATTTGCTCGCATGCCGGAAATAGCTCGACTGTATTTATCACTTTTACCGAACTTTCATCGGCTTTCGGTCTTACAATTAGCATTTAACTCTTAATTTTCTCACTCGACACATATTTTGCTGAAAATCATGTATTCTACTTATTGTTAGCCATTCATCGTTCGCTAAGAAATCTCAAGTAGGTGTTGTGTTTCGATTGTATCAATTTGCAGAATCATTTGTTTTATTCTTATCTTACAATTAATCTTAAGCTGCTTATTTAACCGTTTGTTTATTCATAATACATTTTGATATTCGATTATTAGCAATTTGTGTCGCTTCACGGCTTCCACTATCAGTGTTCCGGTTCCCCCACTCCTACACTCCACAGGAGTTTAGTGGGGAGAATCCAGGAGTAGGGGGAGGAGACGTCGGCGGCTCACGAGCCGCAAATTGCCCAGGCAAAAGAATATACGTAATTGTCCTAAAGTGATTAAAATTAAAAACAAAATTCAACGAATTTTAAACATCGAATAAACATCAATCGACAGAATCACTGTAGATGACGTGGATAAACATTGAACCGTTTAGAAAAATTATTAAAGACAACTTGAACAAGTTATAAATAACAAAGGATATCCCACCAAATATTAAAAAATTACAGTTTCTTCATTTTTCTACGTCGAATAAGAATCCGCGGAGAAAAGTCTTCTTCTATTTAACGTAGGATGCAACGAATATCAAGATTAAGTTTAGTCATCCTTGATCATTTTGTTTTATAAGTAGAGCATAGGATTACGTATGCAGGAATTCCTGTCGGCGCACGGTACCTTCGCACCTGCATCCGATATACAGTTAATGTCGGGAATGCGTGGTAGGCATATTATTTCCCATAGATAGATCACACCCCCAAGAAACGAAGAATCTCAGACTATAAATTCATTTGCCATTTATGCCGACTTTCTATATTTGAGAGCGATCGTTTGCTCTAACAATAAGAATTGTTGTGAAAAGGAATCGCACGGTATGTACTCTTTAGACGAGACAATTTTCTCAAGGTCATTCTCTTTTTCAAAAATTTCATGATCAAATGTCACCGCAGTGTTCTCTTCTCTTTAACGTAACTGCACATATTTTTGTCGTGAACACGCGATAGCTGAGGTCGAGTCAAGTCCAATGACCCATAATACTATGACCTTCAAATGACCTTGAGCGTAAAAAGAATAATAACAGTTTGGTAGTCTATATAAATAATGTGAAACAATAACTGTGATTGAAAGATGAACAGCAACAGCTTCTTTAGATAAATAAGTAAACGACGTTTTTACATTAAAGAGACATTGTTTTGATAACACTCCGGCTTGGTATGTTACAGGTTTGTTAGACTCGATAACGAGTACAGCTAACAGTGCGGACTGCCCAGGAGTATGTGTGCACGCGTTCGCAACCTTGATATGCTACGAAGTACTCGAGCATGTACAATGCCCCAGTAGCATGCGATGTTGCATCGAGACACCGATAAACGGTACCGAAACTTCCACCGAGAATCTTGTCGAATATGATAGTCCAACGTCGATCATGCTCACCACCGCTAAATCGGCGATGACGTCTGTCAACGTCACCACACCTCCTCCCCCACCTACAACCACAACACCAACGACGTCAATGGCCCCGGTGAAAACCACCTCTGTAAGTGAACAATACAATACTACAGCTATTTTGGGTTGGTAAGAAAGTTCGTAGCGTTTTCAAATTAAGAGTCGAAGATAAAATCAAGGTATTTATTCATACGTTTATTCAACAAAGGCGAGAAGTTACCTCGAAAATGGCGAAAAGTAATAGAACAGAATGGAAAATATGTTATTCAATAAATCTATGAATAAATATCAGAATTTTAGCTTTCAATTTTCATTTACAAACGCTTTGAACTTCCGTTCCAACCCGTTCGATCAAATTACTCTACATAGGTAATTTTTAAGAATTCATTTAAAAAAACTGAAACCTTGTTAAGCGACGGCTAAAATCTGTCGGAGGTCACTCAGAATGGTAAACTTGACATGTGGTCGGCCTCGTATGAAAATTGCCTAAGTCCATGTTTTATGAAAATTGAGTTTTCAGCTTCGCCTTGTTAGGTAACTTCAATGTCTACGGTTTAACTGCTTTAATTAGTGTCTAAATATAAACATAGTTTGAAAAAATCGTCTCCTGTAAAATTTACTTTTTTGGACTTAGGCAATTTTGGGCCTGCGTCCCGAAGTTAGTATTTTAGTCATTCGAAATGAGTTTTGCAATGAAATATTTTTCGTTTTGGCTGATAGAATCATCTATATACATGTATCTACGACGCGTAGTCGAACGTCCCGTGTATTAAATGTACGCCTCTTTTATTTTTCAGGATAGTCAGGCGGAAACGGTGAACAAGACGTCGTGTATGTACCTTTTATTTTACCATTATGTACGTATGTACCATTTATTTATGTTCCTTTTACTGAACGAACATTTATTTTTGCAGCGAAAGCGTGTAACGGGTATTGCATGGCCGAGACAATTGCGGATTATTGCGACGCTGTTTTGACGATAGACAACCTATGCAAGCCGGGGTTCAAATGTTGCCTCTCCAGAGACGCGTTCGGGAATACCCCGCCGCCAGAATTGTTGGTGATCGACCGAACAAATTCGACCCGTTTCGACCAGATGACCGGCATCGGGACATTGCAGAAAGTATCCTCGGCCTTCCCGTTCGCGAAACCAAACTCGTCCACTTCGACGAGCACGGCTACAACCGCACTGGCTACGACGATCCCGATGACGAAACAATCAACGACAACGATAAGGCCGAAGATCACGGCGAAGAACCCGTGCAAAGGCGAATGCGTCAGCGGTTTCTTCGCTCTTCTCTGTGACAAGGTAGACGGCGAGGCCGAATGTCCTGACGATGGATCCTGTTGCGTCATCGATGCGTTTTTGAAAACGGTAACAAAATAACTGGTCCTTAGTAGTACAGTAAAGTCGCGATCTAGGTCCCTGAGGATCTCCACGATCACCGTCCCTTCGGCTACCCCATCTACTGGGGGGCATCCCCGCGAGAGGTTAAAGTCCGTGTTTACATGCTGTCCTTTTTTACGTTCGGCATCCTTTGTATTATACTTTCGGCGCGGTCGACGCAGTCATAAAAAAATAGTTTCCCTACACGATCTCTGTCCCTGCTCGGAACAGGCGATGGGAGCTACATCGCGACTTTACTGTAGCAATTGAATGTCCGTTTATTAACCACTTGGATAAATAATTAGGAAACTACAACGACCATTCGGCCAACGACGAAGGCGCCGCAGCCGAAACTGCAACCATGCCCGGGATTCTGTTTATTAACAATTATGGCAGCCTTTTGTGAACGACCGAATGTGATAATACCGAAGACATCCACTTGTCAATCTGGATCTATCTGCTGCGACAACACAAGAAGCCCGCCGCAGGTAATGCTACTTCTTCAGCTCCCTACGACAGTGGTTCTCAACGAATGACCTTGTACGACCTTCGGAAACGTGTCATAGGTCAATCACCTCGTCTCGAAATAGGCTTCACAGCTACCTAGATAAGAACATATACATTTCTATATATATAAAAACAAAGATCGCTTTGGAGTGTCGGAAGCCGAAGCAGGGTAGGTTTTACTTAAATAATTTGTCAAAATGAGCTACACAAATGGGTCTCCTCGGGAGCGTCAGTCACATTACCTTCCCAACGAGTGGGTAACGTATAAAAGATTGAGAACCACTGCTATGTAACATTTCAAAGGCATAAATAAATAATGAAAAGTATGATAACGGATAATCCATATTTGAAAAGGACTGAAATTAAACATTGGTACGTAGAGAATAAACGTAGTGACACCATCTTCTTCGTATCAGACTCCAAGGCCGAGGCCGAAGTATACAAGGCCACCGATGACGACGGTGTTATTGCCACCGGATCCTCGCCCAGAATGTCCTGGTTCCTGTATCGTTTCTTACTTGTCCTTCACTTGTTTCAGTAAGTACTTGTTTATTCAATCTTAATAAAACATACATCAATCAATCATGGGGAAAATATTTTGTATTATTTCAGGAAACGCCGAATTAACAAGTTTATTCAAATGCAAGAAACAAGGACATCAATGTTGCGCGCCGAAATCGTTGATTCGAGAATTCAGTGGTGGGAACTCGAGCGAACCAGTTCTGAATAATAGAAATGATACGATGTATGTTACGTCGAGGCCGTACACAACGCCACTCACAACGATGATGTGTAAGTTATGAAATAAGATAGTTTGATTTTTGCTATAATAACGCTGTCAGTACGGATGTCCTGGGATAGTCCTGTCCAACTTCTTCTTCGTCGCGAGCCACACGGTTCCCACCACCATCAATCAGTCCGTTCCCCCACTTCTAGCGGTACGACCATCGACCGTGTCAAATAGTGGGGGAACGTCTCCGCCCACCTTAGCGGAATGAAGTAGTGGGAGATTTTGGGAGGCAAGGAATGAAATTGATGTTGATGTTACAGATGAAACAACGACAATGACGACAACCGTGAGAAGTCCTGTGTACAGTAAGTATGTATGCGGTGTCAAAGGAACTTCTCGTGGACCAATCCAGGCACGTAGCTTGGAAAGAGGCGCACGCGTGGTTGGAGGAGAGGATGCCGATGCAAACGAATGGTGTTGGCAAGTTGCTCTAATCAATTCACTCAATCAATATCTGTGCGGTGGTGCACTTATCGGGACACAGTGGGTCCTTACAGCAGCGCATTGTGTTACAAAGTAAGTGTTCTATTCTCACTAAAGTAATTATCACTTGTAACTGTTTTTAATATGTAATGATCGTTCGCAGCATTGTGAGATCCGGAGACGCAATATACGTGAGGGTTGGAGATCACGATTTGACACGGAAGTATGGGAGTCCTGGTGCTCAAACCTTACGAGTCGCAACTACTTACATTCATCACAATCACAATAGTCAGACACTGGATAACGACATAGCACTGTTGAAACTTCATGGACAGGCAGAGCTCAAGGATGGTGTTTGCCTGGTGTGTCTACCTGCACGAGGAGTTAGTCACACAGCTGGCAAGCGGTGTACTGTCACTGGTTACGGATACATGGGCGAAGGTACAGATTTACAAGAGATTTCTTTGATAGTTTTTTATAAGAGTTCTAGGAAGGGGGCGCAGTGGCTGAAGTGGATTAGGCTCGCGACTACGAACACCGTGGTCCCGGGTTCGAATCCCGCCGGCACCTCTGGAAGTATTTTTCATTAGGGAAAGGTTTTCATGTGATATCTAAACCGTGGGGTGCCCCAAGGTGGTTCCGGAACCCACCACCTTAATAAACTGTAGGCCCCGCTGAAATTAGGCGTTAGTGAGAGCGGAAGAGGGGGAGAGTGGTTAATGGATTTGAGACCCTGATGAGGGGACCAAATATTATTTAAGAAAAAGAAGAGTTCTAGGGTTAAGAATTAATAATACATGTACTGCTGAACGCTCACAAGAAAGTCCCCGGCACAGAGGCAATATGGGTCTTATCGTTCTGCATAGCATTGGTAGTGTGTGTGTGTGTGTATGTGTGTGACCGCTTCGGCCAATAGAAGGCGTGCTCCTTCCAAGCTAACCAATCGGGCGCGCTTTCTTGCCTACGTCACCGCATTCCTGCCAGGGACCTTCTTGTGAGCGCTCAGCAATACAATATCTTGAAATTGTTTTAATCAATTTACGACACTTTCTGGCAGCTGGTCCCATTCCTCTTCGGGTACGAGAAGCTGAAATACCAATTGTAAGCGATGCTGAATGTATAAGAAAAGTAAATGCAGTCACTGAGAAGATCTTCATTCTACCGGCCAGTAGCTTCTGCGCCGGTGGTGAACAGGGAAATGATGCGTGCCAGGTAATAATAACTGCAAGAAATTTTTTAGATTTTAAATATACTTATTGCTATACGTATTGCTAATCAATTTTTATTTTATTTCCACAGTAACACTCGTATTAATATAAACGCAATTAACAATTTGGTGATATATATTTTTTAAGTACATTGCCATGGTGTAGTTTTTATTTATTTTCATTATTTTCAAAACCGACTTGTGTAACATGAATATACCACTTTCTCAGTTGAATTAACAACTTTTCTATATATTTGTTAAAGAATAAAGCTTTAATTGATATCTTGTATTATCTAGGGAGACGGAGGAGGACCTCTAGTGTGTCAAGACGATGGATTCTATGAATTGGCTGGACTTGTTTCATGGGGTTTCGGTTGTGGTAGATTAGATGTTCCTGGCGTTTATGTGAAAGTTTCAGCGTTTATTGGCTGGATTAACCAAATCATTTCTGTAAACAACCTTTAGCTTTGTTATACAATGTATTTATAAAAATTGAGAGATTTATTTATTAAGAAGACGTGTAGTACCTTCACGCGCTTGGTGACGTAGCATGTTTTGCTGCGTGTCTAGCAGAGATTGCGAAAAGAATTTTGTTTTCAATGTATGATATAAATACATTACGGCGAATTAGACTTCAGAGAATGTTACAATATTTGTGACATGTTTAACGTGAATGTCTTAGCTTTAACAAATTAAACGAAATTTTATTATATTTTACGTAATCGTGTGTAGCAACGGTGTAAACTTTCGTTTATTGAATGTTTTTAAGATATTCGATCAACATATATAGGTTTAAATCATTCTGGAGTTATTTTCGCCAAAAATATAAAAATATCATTTCAACAAAATATTTACGTTGAATGAACTCTGGATGAAGGTCGTGTGTTTTTAAAATAACAAAAACACACTAATATTAGAAAGCTGCAATAATTTGTATATACTGTGTGTGGTAAAAGAATAATTTGTTTGAATGTGTGTCTTTGAAAAGAAAACTGTTTGTTCAATTGAATCTAATTGCGATCGTAGCATAGAATAAACGGAAGTTTATGGTATCTTAAATATTCGTACAAAATTTCATAGAAATTATTGGTGAGTTATGTGCGGAGAGGATTCCAGTGTAACAACTCTAAAGACAAGAAATAAGTATGTTTTTCGAGGCAGTTATCAATTATTAATATCTAATTTTGAATAGAAACTTGTATTGTTGACGTTCAAAATTTTTAAGACGTATTTCCGAAATTTGTATTTTTTATTTATACAAAATGTATAATATCTTGCTTTTGTAAATTAGTTACACGAAAATTCTCTTTTAAGATTAATTTATTATGTTTCTTCGAGTAATCGTGCCATCAAGTGCGTCAATACTAGGTAACAAAGATATTTTTTACGCAATATATGGTGTTAATTAGTGCAACAATTATTGAGAAATTATAATAGGGAAAATATATGCATGTTATTTATTTATATTAAGCTTCGCGAGACGAACAGAGGCCAATTTCATAGAAAACAAATTACCCCGTAAGCAAAAATCCCTGTTTCTGACCAGGGACTATCCGCGCGGCAGGGCTCGTAACTTGGACCACGGCCGAATTTTGGCCGAACCTGCCCTCGGCCGAATTTTGGCCGAATTTTGGCCGAACCGACCCTCGGCCGATTTTTGGCCGATTTTTGGCCGAATTTTGGCTGAATTTTGGCTGAACCACCGTGCTGCCATCTTACAGCGGCCCGAAATCGGCCAAAATTCGGCCAAAATTCGGCCGAGGGCCGGTTCGGCCAAAATTCGGCCGTGGTCCAAGTTACGAGCCCTCCCGCGCGGATAGTCCCTGGTCAGAACCTTGGCCCAGTGGGCTTAGAGCCGCTTCGAGGGACCTTCAACACAGTGCCCGTCTCGCTACCTGCCCTCGGCCCGCCGGGCTCGTGTTCAGCCAGAGACGGCCTGGTTGACTGGGTAGTTTCATGTCTCATATAGTAATCGATATTTAATTTCAGTAATTATAAATTCATGCAATATGAAATTAAATTCAATAGTATATTTAAACAACAAACGATGGTGATTAATGTATAGTATATTTTCTACATAGTTATTAGAAAATGAAATCATTAAATATCGCTTTCACTGTTTAAATAGTTGTTAAACCATTATGCTGTGACTTCGTGCATATGCATATTTGTGCTGTTTTAGGAATTATTTGGCCGGTTTAGTTCAAAGGCGCCACAGCTAAGCTGTTTCACGGCGAAGCTGTTTCATGCAGAACTCATTTTTCAAAAACCATAACCGCGTATAATTATGAGATTTTGAGATATCCCTTTGGTGCAGCTTTTCACTGTGAGTATGTTAAGCCAAAAAATATTAAATTTAAACCACTGGTTCTCGAGTTATTGAATTTTTTCTGTTTTTGAGTTTCCCGTTTCCGCCGCTAGATGGTGCCACTATGCACCTCTCTGCACGGAATTTATTTTATTAAGTATCTCAGTAATGCGCGATTCTCTTCCAGAGAAATTTTGCATTAGATCATTAGGTCAATGCAGGAAATTCGCCTGAACATTCCTACATTATTTTAACACGTTGTTTTGCATTATGTTGGTAGAGAGCGGGAGACGCTTAAAACGCGTTGTACAGTAAAAATTAGGCGCCAGCCGTTGTGAGACATGTAGTAGGTAAGTCATAATTATATTGTTAATCGTTTCGCGACTGTAAACACGAATCTGAAAAAATTGCCCGCTTTAGGGGGTGGATTGATGAAAAAACTGCCCAAACACTATTTATAGCATATGCATACAGCTTAACATCTCGAAAATTATGTTCTCAAAGAATTAAACATTTTGAGAAAGGTTGTATAAGAAGAAAGATGAAAATAAAAAAGTTAGCATCGCATTGGTATTTTAAACGATACAATAACTTTTGAATTTTTGCCGACCGTCACGTTTCTCTTTCTTTTTCACTCGCTGTCCTTTTCTATGTCTTAAAATTACTTCACACCGTCAATTAACGCTAAACTTACCGACCATCAAAAGTGACTGAGGCGTATATAGTATTACAAAAATAACAAGATTAAATTTATTTATATTTTGTGCGATTTTTACTATAATATGTACCGGAGTCAAAAAATATATTCAATAAATTCCCATGAAAACACCTTTACAATTTCAATAATTGTCAAATAAAAAATCTCAAAAGGCATGGTGGCATTTTTCTGATTAAAATCACACTAAAGACGATATAATTTCAACTGTAATTTAGTGGTTTAATTGTCGATGAAAGTTTCGGGCGCAAGGAAGGACAGCGCGGTCCGTGTTTGCATGCTATCCTTTTCTACGTTCGGCTTCTTTTGTACTTTCGGAGCGGTCGGCGCGGTAGACTCGGTCATGAAAAAATAGTTTCCCTACACGATATTTCTCCGTGAAGAACACAGCCGTTTGCAAAAACAACGCGACTTTACATTAGCGGGGATAAAAAAGTAACACTATCCGTAGAGACGACAGTCACACTATGCGAGGGAAGGCTTTGCTTGGCTATTTAATATCTCGTGTCGAATGCGTACAATGTACAACGTCACCACCTTCGACAGTCAATCGAAGATCGCAATCCCCCGAATGGTCTCCTGAACGAAATAAGCAAAAGGAGAAATAACGGGCGGATAGAATTTATATTGATCCAGGGTAAACCCTTTGCGCCAATCTGAACCCTACTCTAATTGTAAATCGCCAATAGAGCGGCTTCGGTAAACCAAAGTGACCAGAAGGGGTGCTGTAAGGACATTCCGGAATACGAATGGCAGGAAAAGCCGTACCGTCTCTAAGCCTCCTTGATCCTCGAAGACAATGATCCTAACAGGTTCAACTACCATTAGCCAAATGTTATTATGCAACGGTACAAGAGACACTTGACCTAAATGGATTATGGCTGACGCGTGCATGTATGTCAATATGCAGATACATTTCTGCTATTTGAAAATCGATTATCACCATAAAACACCGAACACTGTGTTTCACGCTGTCGATGATTATAGAGACAAATGTTCATTAAGAAAATATATTTATGATACATAGATAATATTAAAATGTATCGATACGAAAATCTCTTGCCGTACGATTTCCTTCGTAGCTGCAATAATTAATGTCTCTTTGTCCTTAATAATTTTGCCGAAGAAAAAGGGAAACTTAATATTTCAATGTTTTTTTGTTTCATTGAAAATGATTCAATGTTAATAAGAAAAGAATAGAATTTTATTTCGATTTAACAGAAGTGCTTAACTAATAATTTATTTTTTGGTACTTATTTTGTACTTTTGTATTTATTTATTTAATCGTACTGAAAATTGATTTTCAAGTTTTGTCAACAACTAATGCAACATTTAGCGTCAAGTGAAATAATCACTATTTTAACAAATCGAGAAAAAAAAATGAATTTTTAGTAAATATTTATAAGGTCTGTTTATGTAAACGATTAACATTGTAGGAGTAATGCATTCTCGTTCGTTGGCCATTCTATGTATACAGGTGGTGCTGGCAGAGCTATAGCATTAATGCACTTCATACATTATTCGATAATAGAGTTGCCGTAATTCGGCACATCGGAAAGCTTAATCAGGATAATAAACTCTCGCCCGCGTTGTTTATACAGTCTAACGCGTCATTTAAATGGAGGATTCTCTGACGCGTCATATGTAGAATGCACCGTAAAGTAATAACACATTGCTGCAATCTCAAGTACACATAATTTACAAAACGTTTGCTTCACGGGCGTCGTCTATGTGCATATACTATGCATAGCGATTGTATACAGGGTGTCTAAAAATTCCTTTAACATCCGGAAATGGGACGTTCCTGAGATCATTTGGAACAACATTTTCCTTTGCAAAAATGGCGTCCGCGGCTTTGTTTAGGAGTTACTAGCGAAAAACACGGACCAATCAGAGCGCGGCTACAGCGGATTGATTCTGGCTCGGCCAACGGCGACCCCACGCTACGCGGGACCTGTCGCCGAGTCGGACTCCGTTCGCTGCAGCCGCGCTCTAATTGATCAATGTTTTTCGTTAATAACTCCTCATCAAAGCCGCGGACGCCATTTTTGCAAAGGAAAATGTTGCTTCAAATGATCTCAGGAACCTCCCGGTGTTGAATTTCCGGATGTTGAAGGAATTTTGAGACACCCTGTATACATTCAATCGTAAAAGTTTACGAACACGTACTAAATTTTATATAACAGAAATATAATTCGAATGATTTTTAAATCGCGAAATGTGCTCGCTATTCGCTCCTAAGCAATTGCGTCACGGTCTACCGTAATGCCAGTTGATTTGAGCGCTACGAAATTGTGGTCGTCACGTAGGAAATTAGTTACAGAATGGATTAATATACGATTACGCAGTAATATCCCCGTGATGTATTGTTAAACGCACTGATACATGTTCTATGACACATAAAGGCATTCTGAAATGACGAGGCAGTTGTTCATCACTTTCTCAAAATGTATTTTCAACAGAATTTTCTCTAGAACGATTGATATTTTTATTGCACCCGATTGCACAACTTCTGATTGAAATTCATCGCTAGGAAATTAATAATTGATGCCTTTGAAACAGTGAGTCGAATAGTTGAATGAAATAAAACAAACGTATAGTTGAATAAAATAAAGCAAGAAGGGGGGTATTAGAATATTTAATTAATATTAGTGCGTCGCTCAATCTCGTCGCGTTACTTCAGAAAACATAGTGCAAAAACCCATTGGCGCGGCCAACAACGTTAATCTCACTTCTATCTGAGGCTTAAATCTGTTTAAATGCAGCGGCAGGAAAGATCAAATGTCAGAACGCAAATTGCATGTCGCGAAGAGTTCGTGGCCGGAGGTCAAAAATTGGCTGCATTGCGCACGCACGTACACACAATGCATACTTTCATGAAATCAAACAAATGTGCATGCATTGCGGCAACAGGCGTGGGAACATCGATTTCCGATACACAATATTCGATGCATGTTCTACCCCCGCATGTTCTCGATCTCCCTCGGTCTTGTTCTCTCCATCCCCTTTCTGTGCTGACTTCAATCTTATCCTGCAGCGTCCTTCCCCTTTACCTCCATTTTGCACTGCATTCATGTTTTAAATTCAGTATCCGAAGAATTAATGAGTACAAATCTCTACCATAGCGTCGTCACGTTATCTCAGAGTCACCAGACGAGGTGAGGGAGCACGAATTGAGGGGAAAAAGTTACCCTCTCTCTGCCAGTACCGGATTAGTCACGTGACCGGGTCGTGGGGGAAACGTGAGGGAATAGCGGCGCGCGGCGCATAGTGAGGCAAGGTGGTGAACAAAGAACTTTCGATACAAATGAGACAGAGCGATGATTTTTTTAAAATTAAAGCTGAAATATTGCAGAATATTGGGAAATAGAGATTATGGTAGGAACGTGTTTAAACTTCGAAAATCTGGGTTAAACTTGCAGTATTGCAAGAAAATTGCAATGCCTATCGAAAGTGCTTTGATTTCGACACAAAATTCATCAAGAAACGTTGGAGAGGTGTAATTGCATTATTGTAATTACTGTGTGGTGAGTCTAGGTAGAAACAATTAACTAAAATCGTCTTACTTCATCCCTTGGGGACTGAGTAAACAAAATTAACATCTTCAGGTTTTTCCGCACGAGGAAGTTCTGTTGCGATAGAAAAATTGCATCAGTCTGGGTAAAGGTATTGGCCGGTGCAATTCCATTTTCTCTCTCTCGAAGAGCACGCACTTTTTATCTGCCGTGATTTCGTTGAAAAGACGAACTAGCTTTCGTCGAATTCAATTACCCGGCGAATCTAGTTCCATTGTTTTCTCTGTAAACGAAAAATATATTGGTCTGCTCGCGTCGTTAAGTTTTTCGGTATTTGCAATGGATCCAAAAAGTATTTGAACATTAAATTTCCTCTTCTTGAAAAATCGTCGATATTTGAACTGTGATGAGATTGTTTAAAGAAATAAGTACTTCCCTCACTCACTAGGCTTCATCGTTGCCGTAGAAAATCGTCCAGTGTCGTTTAATACTTGTGTCCCCACTCTACCTTCCCCTTCTATGCCGCTACCTCCCGCGTACTGGCAGAGAGGGGTAAATTTTTCCCCTCAATTCGTGCTCGTTCCCCTCATCTGGCGACTTTGACTTCGCCCCTGTTCCCATGCCACTACTGCTGCCCCATTGTACGGATGTATGTAGTGGTGGGGAGAGTTTCGACCAATGGCGGAGACCTTGCGGAATATACTAGAATACAATGGAATATACAAAAATATGATACAATTGACTCTAATATGCTGGGGGATACAAGAATCTAATAAACTAGAATATACCTAAATATACCAGAATATACTAAAAACTAAAATATACTAGAGTAAACTAGAATATACCTGAATATACTAGAATAATTTAGAATATACTAGAATAAACTATAATATATTTGAATATATTAGAATATACAAAAATATACCAGAATATACTGGGTGATACTAGAATATACCATAATATATTGGATGATAGTAGAATATTTATGAATAAACTGGAATAAACAATACCTTAGAACGGCCTAACATGACCAAACTTGTTCCTAATTGTTGCTTAATGAAACAGCCACAAAATGGCAGATCACGTTTGAAGCAGTCATTGTAAAGGGGAAGATTCAATCTCGGAACCTGTAATAAATTAATTCAGAAAAATGTTTTGCTTTTACATACGATTGAATGTTTACACTGACATTTACCATTGAAAATTGTGAAGTGTAAAAATGATGCGTCCTCAGTACTGCTTTCAAGTTTTTCACGTGATAGAAGTGACTAAAAAATGCAAGAGCACCAAAAGGTAGATTGCGGAGGAATAAAAGATAAAAAGGAGAGAGAGGAGTCGTGGTACGAACGTCTTCTCCTTCAGCGAAATATTTTTAATACTTTTTTCCCCGTTGCAGCTTGAAAGTTGAATTTTCATCCATGCAAAAGGTGAGGAAAAAAAGACCTTGTAATGCTCTTTCCGGTCACTAAACTCGGAGGTAGAACAGATTTTCGATAGACGGACTATTGGAAATTTGAGGTTGCATATGTATTCCGATCGGTACTTCCCTGTAGCGGAATAGGGAAGAAGCTGTTGTCCGTTCGTGATTATCATATCGGATACGCGGATCTCAATTTCTGCAAGAAATTATGCCAGAAAATTGCACTGTTCCATATAGCGTAATAATTACCTAGCGTATTCAATTGATTAATTAAATCGTCGCTGTTATTAGTATTGCTGACCAGTACTAGATAAAACCAGCACTGGCCAAAATTAGATCACAGAAACTCGAAGAAACAGTCGCTTCGTTTATAGCGATTGTCTACCAATTTATAAATAGTCGTTTCACTTCCGTCTTTCATCATATTATTTTTATAAACTTATCGATCCCATTATCGAATATAATAATCGCTTGACGTCAACGAAATTCTATGATGTATTATGAAAAGGGCGAGTCTTCTATACTTCCATGACAACAGTTTCTGAACTTCTTTATTTAAACCGAGCTCGCACGTTTTTCAACTACAGGATTACCTCCTATAGGGTATATTTAATCATTGTTTATAAATCATTACTTTAGAAATTTTCCAGTATGCCAGCAGAATTCTGTTAGAAAATGAAACACAGAGATATTGTTGTTAGCGTATCTATCGTTAAGTATCTATATACTGGGTGTACCAAAAATCTGTTCCCTTGCAAAGGGCGATTCCTGAGGTCATTCGAAATAACTTTTTCCTTTGCGAAAATGTTCTCCGCGGCTTCGTTCAAGAGTTATCAATGAAAAGCACAGACCAATCAGAGCACGGCTACCATGGCGCGCGCTGAGCCTGGCGTTGGAATTGGTCGAACCGGAATCCGTCTGTTGTAGTCGCGTTGTGATTGGTCCGTGTTTTTCGTTAATATCTCGTTAACAAAGCCGCGGTGAACATTACCGCAAAGGAAAAAGTTACTTCAAATAATCTGAGGAATCATCCCTTTCAAGGAAGTAGAACATTTTTCATGCATGTGACACATTTAGTTCATCAGATGTTTATTCCAGACATTTGTAAATAAGGGAAATTGTGCGAGTATGCGGACGTCCGGCGTGTATCGATACTTGTACCGACTATACTAATTATACCTGTCCATCTGCATAATTCGAACAGACAGCGTCGCAAATATTGCATTAGGGTGGACAGGCTGCTAGTACTTATCGATTAACAGTGAAATCCATTCGGGAATTCAAGGGCGAGGATTTAATAACTTCTGTAATAGTTTCTTCTGTGTTTACAAGCACTACTCGCGATTGCTCGAATGCCTCACCCTCCGTAAAGGGTTCTTCTCGTACTCTCTGTACACGTGAATCGCATTTCACAAATTTTATGATCTCTCATTTACACGTGTGAACAGATATACAGACTTTAAAAATGTAGCTAAGAAGGAAAGTGCTAGTCCTTCAGGACACCGACTTGTTTTAATTGTGAATAACCAAAAAATGAAGTCGAAATTGCAATTTCTTTCTTCTTCATTTTCGTCTTATATCGTCGTGGAGCACCAACCCTTAAATTTTTCCACACCTGTAGTCGAACATTTTTATATAATCTGTTGGGACAACCTAAGGTAAAGTTTTATCAATAAGTTGAGTAATTTCTTCGCGAAAGACACTAGTCAGCAGATTCGATGGAAAAAGATTAGCCATACCGGATACGTAACCACCGAACCTTCCGTCCGATTTGGTGAGTCAGCATTGACGCTTATGACGAATTACGTAGCCGATGTAATCTGGTTTCCGTGGCTATCGAAAGAATTTCAAGGTTGTACGCGATAAGAATTTACCCCGAAGGGATCGCGGCCCAATCGAACTAACTCGGGACAGGTTCTTGTGAAGGAGTAGGCCTTCCGTCCGTTTGAGGGTGAGCGGACACACGAGAGGATGAAACGAGGCTCTCGGTGTCGCGATTAAATCGCCAGGATGGTCCCCGAAAGACCTCGAAACTACTCGTCGATGACTCGAAGTCGGGCACGTGGAAATGTCGGTCGAAGGGATTATATGCTACTCTTCCTTGAGAGAGCAACCCTTTTACGTATTCACGTAGCTTAGCGGTCATATGTACGAGTGTCTAGATATGTATGTGTGTCCCGAAAAATTTATACCAACCTTAGATCTAACCATCCTAATATACACTCCCGAAAGTTTCGAGCATATTAGGATTTCAGAAGGAACAAAATATCTTAACGAAAACCTACTGTGTTGTAATAATTTTATGTTGATATACAGTAGGATCTCGATTACCTGCTTGATCGGGAGACAAACAGCCCGGATAAATTAAAGCTCGATGGATAATCGAGACTCGAGGGGAATAATTAAAATGTACATTATATTCCATTATAAATGTTTTATTTTTGAAAATTTTTCCCTTCATAATACAATCATATTTAAACGCATATCTGTTCATAATCGGGATGCGATTAATCGAGGTCCTGCTGTGATATACATGTAGATGTAATATTTCCAATGAAACATCTGCATATGAAAAAATTTGTTTCTTTTAAGCTGGATTGTACAACGAGTAAGAAAATATTAGCTCACCTGGTTTGCTTGTAATAATGTAGAGTAAACATAGGCAGTATGCCACAAACGACTCCTCTCTCCACTCCTGGGTCCTCCCCACCAGTGTCGCCGGATCGAGGGGAATACAGTTTACCCCCTCTCTGATAACCAGACCAGTCTACGGTCTTAGTGGGGGGCGTTGGAGTGTGCTCACGGTAGTGGAATGGGATAGTGGAAGGGGAAAAGGAAGAGAGGAAAAAGCTACCCGTTTCGGTAGCTTCTGGCGACACTGCTCCCTACCACACTCCTGTGTAGGAGTTGGGTGGGGAGTTTAGGAATCCGTAACCTCGCAGTCACGTGAGGCAAAGCACGGTAGGGGCAATATGAAATGGTCGATAGTGCGGGAACCACAGTGATAAAAGTTAGAAATCACGTATCATTATCAAAATACAAATGATATAGTTTTGCAACACGCGTCACGTCGGCACTGGACATCCTTTATCACCGATTGACGTAAATAACAGACTGAAACAGCAATTCTGACGTCAAAGAAGTTTCTCTTGTTCTTCGAATTTCCCCTTTGCAATTTGATTACGCGCCTTCCTGTTCGCCTCTTTCTCTGTTTCTCTTCATAATCCGCTCCGAATTTTTCTTTCTCGCAAATGTCGGTGTGGATGGTCGAGTTTCTTTTCTCTCTATTTCTGTTTAAATCTTTTCAAGGCGGAGTTTTATAAAAAGGATTTCACTAGTTCTGTTGTAAACTCTTGATGATTTATTCGTTCCTCTCGCGTTGGAACGTCTCGCGATAAGTTGCGAGCTGAAACGTTGCTTTTAGCGCCGACTATGTTACTGTAACATTATTATAATAACGATTCTAATATTATTATACTGTTATTGCAATTATTATTACGCTATTATTGTAATTATTTATATTACAATCTTGAAGCACTGACTGTAAGAAAAAGTTATTTTAGGGTGTTGAAAAGTCATTGATCCAATTAAAAATATTTAAAAATATCGAAAATTTGTAATAATAGATGCGATAGACTTAAAATGTGACTTTTGACTCGATTTCTCTGCTGCTTTCGTGGATATAGTTTGTTCATAACTGTGAGAGTATCGGAGATAGTTAAGATGATCAAAGTTACCGCTGCTGCCCGTATATGTTGGTATAAGCAAGTTTTTAGCAACTGCATAACCCAGATAAGTTTGCGAATCGTGTTTATCCTTTTGTCCGCAAGATTGCATATTCTTCTTTGAGTTGGCTGTGTTTGCACGCTCCCGAACATTGACCGTGTTCCAGGAAGCTTTTACGATGCTTGCGCATCAAACATTTTAACAGGAAGCTGCTATAATTTCGAGTGTCAACTCCAAAAAACCCCTAAAATATCTCAGAACGACTTTCGCATTTCTATTCATCAGTAGACTGCGGATTTTATGGATCTACGACAAAAATTCGTTCAATCAAATATATCAATTGTCCACTTACTATTTCTTCCATTGTTTATCTCAGAACAATGATTTTAGTAGTCAATCATATCGAGCTTCTGAGGATTTGGCTTCCTAGTCGAGGTCCATTCAAGTCAACAACCAGACGAGCCTCCATATATGCGATCGATTCGCGCATCCAGTATCTGGTTAATTAATCTTTAACATCATTTTACCGGAAAGGCGAAATTCAAGCAACACGTAATGAAAACATATACTCAGTATGCGAGTGATTTTCGGGTTCCTCGAAATTGCGTGGCAGATGCGAATCGGGGGATGATAATTTTAATGTAGAAATAATCGTACAAAATTATAATAATCATAGATTTACACACAGGAGTAATAATATTTTAAGAAGTTACTACAATAAAACAATAAAGATTATGCACATAGAGGCATTAATTAGAATATTAATTACTTTCGTTGGAAAAGAATTTCTATTTCAAATGTGACAATGGTAGCCTACGTAAAGGCAGAATGAAAAATGCAAACACTGGTATATTAATTCCGCGATGCAACCCCCATAAGTTCATTTCAATTCCCGAGACGAGGCTGGCGCGGAGGTCGTTAAAAATTGAATTCAATTTAACTTTCTTTGACATCAATCTCTGTCGTTGAATCAACAATACACCATTGTGAGGCACTGATATGATCTTGGATCAATTTCTGCCAGAGTTACAACGGTACTTTCTATGTTAAAATCGGGTTAGTGTCTTCGATTGATTGTCAATCGACATTTCTTAATCTCAAGGTCTCATCTATTTCCTCTTTCTTTTGTAGAAACAAATTTATATAGACGAATATTATTTATATAAAATTTCTATATTAACACTGGCCATACTATTTTGTGTTTGGCAAACCAATGAATCAATTCCTTCCAATTATATTTGGATCTTTTAGATGTTCTTCATCGGAAACATCAAAATTTTAACTCTGGAACTTTCCACGCCACTCTTTACATGTACTTTAAGCTGCCACTGTTTCTGTTAAAGTAGAGCAAACCTCAGTTATGCGCCTGTTGTATGAAGTTTTTTTCGCTTGCACCGCACAATGTAGCTGGTATAAAATTTTAATTGAAACCAAAGTTTATTACAGAGAATTGATTGGAATTGAGGGGAATACAGTTACCCTCTCTCTGCCGGTACGAACGCATTACGCGACCGGGCTGTGGCCGGAGCGAGGGGAAGAGCGTCGTAGAAGGGGAAGGGTAGAGTGGGGAGAGCTGTCCTCTTCCATAGTGGGAGAACCGTCGCATCGGTAGTGGGGGTCCTCTGGCTCCCGGCGGTGAAGTTCGTCACCCCTGACTTATAGAATCACACAGACTAATGAAGCATCCTTGTTATTTCACATGGTCCGAATTTCGTTTCGGGGCGGTATTACCTCTCCTTATTGTACACGAATTCAGTTCCACTCCGAAGTGCCGAGAAACTGACGGTAAAATGAATTTCTGAGAGCCGTTTGACGGTCCTCTGGAATGCAGGATTGGAACTGTTGAGACGATGAATGAAGACGGCCGAGCTCGGCGACGGAGGAAAGAATGATGGAAACGAATAAAAGGACCAGCTGATCTGCGGAGCAGATTCGCTTTCGGCGTGCGTAACAGGAATTTGAAATTAGACTTTCACCCGAAGCAGGGAGAACTATATCTTCAGGACAACTTCCTGTCTGCCGGGGAAACAATTTCTTCGGAGCAATGATGAGGGTCGTCGCCTTCGCAATAGAATCGGCTGGCCTTTCCAGTTGCGCTCTCCAATTTTAATTTGTCAATTTGTCGTCTCTCGATTGTAGATACATGAAAAGTATTTCGACACATTAAAGGATAATTTCGTTGGAAAATGTAATATAATATACCTGGACTCTCACTTTAAAGCTTGATACTCCTACTTTTGAAACTGAACAATTTCTTTGGTCGGAAATGTTACGAATAAAATTGTCTGTCGAATTAGAAAGTTTGCATCGTATGACCATTTTAGCACCCTGCAAAATATATTCCAGATATAATAAAATTGGAATTTCATATAGTTCAGGATAATAATTTCTTTAATAAAATACTTTTGGATTTATGGCTCAAGATTACAAAACCCAAATGTTCGAAAGAAATTTCATATTTGCAATTGTCTTGCAAATCAGTGTACAGTGTATTTTTAATAGGATCATGAGCGATCCTGGAATAGCATTGCAGAATCAAAATCAATTTTAAATTGGAAATTATCTCATATGACAATTTTTCAAAATATTTAATCTAACTAACACAGTAATAATGAATCACCTCTACAATTTAAAAATCTACAAACCACTTTTTTCTAATTTTTTGTTCATATCCTTAGTCAAATTGTTACCTTCAAGTTTTTTATATGTGCAATTGTTAGTATTATGGTTATATTGTATGCTGTATATTATAGAGAAAAATGTAACGGGGTCGATGAACACAATCGTCAAATATTCGTTTGAAAGGGGTTGATGTACGATAAAGGTTGGGAACCTCTGCTCCGGACAAGTAGATTTTACATCTGTCAGGAAAAAGTTCTGTGCTCGCTGCAGAAATCTCGATGCAGAGATTAGTTATACGAGTCTGACAAAATATTTTAAGTACCGTGTCGTATTTATGAGAATTTCACAAGTTGTATTGGCATTGACTTTAACTTTAATTAACTACTTTATCGTAACATCTGCCACTTGAAAGCGAATAAATGTTGGCAAGACGCGTCTGCAATCACGAAAGTAGATAGAAACTACGAGATAAACTCCATTGAACGCGTCAACAAACAGGACACGGGCGGAAAAATGACGGTGACGAATCTTTTAAGTGCACGGCTGAAAGGCAAACATGTCGGCAGTTTTGCCAGTTAAAAAACTGAACTGCTGCAAAGCTTCTCGTCCATTGTTTATGCATTTACATATTTCCCTATAATTTTGAATTGTGTCACTATTTGGACACTTTTCCGATTTTCAAAAATCTATATTTCCAGAATCTTATTTCAAAGAAGAACATAAATATACATACGTTTGGCTCGTAATTTGAGATACATAAAAACGTTTCAAGTAAAAAGTTAACAAGCGAGAATAACAGACTTTGATACAAGAAAATAAGACATTATAAATAAAGATTGCACAAAAGGGAAACTGGCGCTGAATGTTTCTGCGACAAAGAAAACGATGCGTTGTGTAATAAAGTATCGTAATAATGCAAGGTCGTAACGGTCCAGACAAAAGTTATACTTTGTTAATATTTTAACTCAGTCTTCTTTGTTGTACTAATTGCTAGTGTTGTATAACACGAATGCTCGTAATGGAAAAACGTAGCTATCGTGCACCGTTGTCAAGTACAGTTTTTAATTCGGAAAATAATATATCTCTTCAGCAAAATAATATAATTGATAGGTTTCGACAACATTTTCTTTAATATCAGTAAGAATACTAATAAGTAACAAATGAGAATCTCGGTAGAAATATAAAAATAATAAATAAATAATATAATAAAAATTGGAAGACAAATGGAAAGCTGTATATTTATACTTGACTTCGTAAGTCAACTAATAAGGGCAAAGCAGGGATTATGAAAGTGGAGTCGCCAGATTAAGACTTGTGTCCCCACTCTATCTTCCCCTTCCACGACACTACTCCCCACGCTTTCGCTGGGTCACGTGACGCGTTCCGTCTCTGTCGTGCATGTGTCACGCGACCAATCCGATACTGGCAGAGAGGGGGTAATTTTTCCGGCAACTCTGTATGAAAGTGTGAGAGCAATAAATCCTCCTCTTAGAAATTAAACATTTGTCAAATATAAAGGTTTCCATTGTCCTATGGTTTCTTATTTCCGCCGCATATCCCACGGTCGTTATCTGCACTTGTAAAATCGTGCACATCGAGATCGATAATTTCAATTTCATTAATGCGCCGCACGTTTCTTTGCACACCTATTAAACGTACGAATCGGACAATATCGCACAGAAATTGAATCATGTAACTCGTGAATTAATACAGTTTCCACAGTCTTTCCGATTAATTCAATTTTGTACTTCGCGGAGAATTCCTTTTCCCCTTTCAGATAATTTGTCGATAAATAAATTTGTTAATCTGATCCTGAAAGAATTGATATAAAAACTTTTTTACTCGCTGTCGGTCGCCTACGAACAGCTGAAACTGGAAGCACGATACAATTATGTTAATAATTGTGGTTTCAACGGTAAACAATGTTGTTGCGTAGCTGAAGCAAGTAGAGTCCATTCGTTGCTAAATGTTTCACATAATAAATCATAAGGAATTAATTAACGAGGTACGATCTAGGTGGCCAGTACACGTTTGGCAAGTTTCCAGTTGTAGTGCTTCTTTGATCATATTTTTATTGTTTCACGCGCACGTCACGCGCAGAATGGTCCGTTTAAAGTGTTACAAATCCTCTGGACACGTACTCGCGAAATAAAGAAAGTAGTTTTACTCGACAGACCTCCTAAACAATGGTTCACTTCAGAAGTGGATGAAACAGGAAGTGCTCATACATCAAATGTGTCCTGCGATTCCGTAACTTTAGCTCTGCTATACACACATATACAACCCAGGAAGATCATGACACATCGTGATACCGTCTTATGAACATGTGTGGTGGCGATGCCACCGTTGTTGGGTTCATATGGCCTAACCAAATATCGATACATAAATCTGGTATTGCGTTCTCGATGGAAGCACTGACTCGCATCTCATGAAACGGTTCTCGCTTATGGGACACATTATTATCCATAAGTATCCGGGACCTGGCAAATTTAGATAAACGCAGATACTGCAATGTGTACTATTAACACTAGAACTATCGAGCACTAAACGGAATTGGCATACATTGCCTTATATTAATTGTTGGGTTATGAATTGAATTGTCCCACGGACGTATAGGCACTTATTTAGCACAATACTTTATTTATTTAATAAACGATACAAGGGCAATATATGAGATATGAGTTTTACTCTTAGATGGAACGTCTTTACACTCTTCGCGTATCATATTCAGTCTAACGAGAGAAAAGCGAATCTCTCATTGGTCGTCTCGAAAGTAGACTCGTATCATCGGTGGTGCCGCTATCGGTAACAACGAACCGATTTGAATTGAATTCGTGTTCGCCGTTATTGACTGATTTTCAACATTAATGACAAGATTGCATTTGTTTAGATTTCGTTTCAGTTTTGTTTAAATATGTGCTTCAGTAGAGAAGTCCACTAAAAAAGATTCTCAGAAAAACATATTTATAATTTTAATATTTCTGAAAGAACAACTCAGGAACAAGTTATTTTGACACATTCGGTAGTTCTAGTGTTAAATTATAGATGTTCATGGAAAATAAACATCGTCTATCTTAGTCGCAAGAAATAAGGGGTGCATAAAAATGTATTTCTTCACTTAACCCCTTACCGTATCATCTTCTTTACAGTGATGAAAACGTCTTTATCCCGAAAAATGTCGTGGAAGAGAAAAGAAAATTTATATTTTTTATATGGCTGCATTTATTTTAATGCTTAAATATTGATTACAAACGAATCAAATTTTATTTCATCTAAAGTGAAACGCGTAACATTCATATTTGTTAGACTTTGTTTAAAATCTTCATCACGAGTGTGACTCGTTAAAATACGGCAGGGGTTAAGGAGGTAGGTCTGCGTTAGGGATAGACCACCGTACGGAAAAGGATAAGCTCAATGAGGACGAAGGGGACCCGATAAGATGAGTCGCCCAGGGTCCGGGTGGCAGTATATTGGGCATAGTGGAGAAGGGCTAGGCCCTGGACGGTGGGGTTTTAGCGGGTATGGGTAGGGATATAAGTCCCGTTCCCCCAATTTTCATTTCGGGGGAGCCGAGCCCCACACCACCCCTCAAACTTCATCTTAGGGGGTGTGCGTAACAGCATTTCCCCACCGCCCTGAAAGAAAAAAAAAAGTGGTAGACCACCTTGACTGTACCTAAAAATGTGTATTTTATTATCGAAACTTTTTCAAGGATAATTAGTAAATGAAATAATCCGGTTTTTTACAGCGATATTAACACGTTCCTCAACTTTGTTCTCTATTTCTTTTTCAAAACAAAATATTAAAGCAGCGTTATTCTTATCATAAAAATATTGTTTATTATCGAACTATTTAGAGGGTACTTAAAATGTGGCGTAGAATTTTTTAGAAGTTCAATATAAAAATCGCTTTTTACATTTATTCCGCAGTTATTGAATCTACGTTTCCCAGTTGTTTCCAAGAGAATCGTTGTATGTATTTACCTATGCATCTATGTCGTGTGATTGAAAGGCTGAGAACGGAACAACAATGGTTAATCCTTAAACGTCGAATGTATCCGAACAATCGGCGTGATTACGAATTTCATTGTACACCGTACAAAGAGTTGGCAGGACATCGAAGCGAGCGCGATATAATATTAGAGACGTTTTATCGATACGAATGATGGAAGCTCAACCGAGCTATCAGTCCCTCAAGCTCGTTGGGATTCGGTACTTTTAGCTGAACGTGATCCTGACTACATTAGGCTTTATAGCTCAACTTGAAAATCCGCTGATTGGCTTGAAGGGAGTTTAATAAATGATCGTACTCTCTTTTCGTCACTGCTGGTATCAGCAAAATTCAGACGCACTTTTGTTTGATGCATCGTGGTTCAAACGCAATTCTCCGTTTCAATGGTCTCAGCATTCGGATTTTATTAGTTCTCGACAATGTGTATTTTGGCAATCCTGCAGGAAGGTTCTAGAAGATGTTCTTCCCACTAACCAGACACTTTATCCAAGCGACACACCTGTGCAACACAATAACCGGTTTTTAGGTACATAAATTAAACTAAACTAAAATAAAAAAATTTATTGTTATACTAAGAACTCATGAAAAGTGAATTGTCTCACTTGGGAATTGTTCTTCAATAATCACAAACATATTAACACTAAACTGTGTTCCCTTATAAAAATGACAAGATTGATTTTATTTAGACTTCGTGCACTAAATATATCTATACAATCGTTTCTCATGAAATCAGTTTTATTATTTTTCTAATTGTAAACCAAAAAACCTGGAATCGGTCATTATGACCGCTGTTGGTAGGTTTAGTGTTAATCCTTTGAAAAGAAAAGGTCCTTTTCCCCCAGTGATTCTGCTCCCAGACCAGTGTCGTTAGATCAGGGGAATTGACTCGATTCGAGGAGAAGAGTTACCCCCTCTCTCTGCCAGTACCGGGTTAGTCACGTGACCTGGCTGTGGCTGAGAGTGGGGGAATAGCGTAGGAGGGGAACGGTAGAGTGGAGGGACAAGTCTTAATCTAGCGACTCTGCATGGAATCTCGCTGGTCTAACTGGCTCTTCCGTATCCCTTTGTCCACGGTCGTCCTGATTCCTCAATTTTCCGGAGGCGATCTTTGCTAATTGACATGCCACTGTGGATTCAACCGGCAGTTCAAGCAGATCTGGAAAACAAAGATGGCGGATATCATCCCTCGGTCGATTTTGTGCGCCTAGACGGAATTACATGTTTTTTTCGCAAAATTCAAACAACGTTAGGATTATCAATGGGAAATAAAAAATGTGTGTACACGACTTTTGTTTCTTGACACAGACAATTTTTGTTTCGCAGTCTCGCTAATATATTATACATTTCGAGTGAAATCGAATTTAGCAATTCGCTGCGCACAGTTACGTACATTATTTCTGTGTGCGCGAGGTTTATTGAATCGGATCGATTAAACGCATGAAATTATCCGTGGGCTGCGAAGCTTCTTCACGGTTCGACTCGTCTGGACCACAAACATTGAAATTAACAATCATTAAGTGTGTTACCGCTGTAATCGTTACCGTTCGTATGGACTACAATGTGTTCCTAATTCGCGTATTAATTAAATTTTCCATTAGACGTATGTATTTTCAGAGAACCGCGTTTGCTCCGTTCCGGGATATCGAATACATTTTGCGTCGCATATTGAAGGAGATAACTGGTTTAAAATGACCATTCGAATGAAACAGAGTGTACGGAAACACTCTAAAGAACCAGCATTTTAGCGAATTGTATGCTTACCCGCGTGTCACCACCCATACGAATAAAATTTGAAAATATTAAATTACCATTTTATGCATCGAACGTTTCGTCCACGTGACGCAATTTGTGGGACGAGGACAGCACATAATTAGCTAATGATAATCCCGTAAAGGGCACGGGAGTTTCACGTAAAACCAAATTTCGATCAGGAGATACGTATTACAATTTGTAATATGTTCAGTGCATCAATATTCCATTTATGTAGTACTGGTCACGAAATAGCGAATCGAACAAATATCAAGTGACCTACATTTATCTTAAAACGCACAATCGAAGGACTACAATTCTAACGTTAATCAAGTAGAGTAATATAATCATTAGACTGCGAATTTTATGCATTTATAACAATAATTGTTATGTACAATTTAAAGCAGTGGACATACTTAAAAAATTGAAGAGCATCAACACATCAATTCCAGTTTAATAAAATAATTAAAAGAAGAAAGAAATTTGTATTTAGCTTCTGTGTCTTGGAATCGATGCAGATATTTTTTATTTTGCATAAAGATCCGCAGTCTAATAATCATACACTCACGGACGGAAAACTAACACACAAAGCTAACCAAATTGAGGGAGAAAAGCTCTACCCTCTCTCTGACAGAGAGGAAACGCGTCACGTGACCGGGCCACGGCGGAAGCGTGGGGACTAGCGTCGTGGAAGGGGGAGGTAGAGTGGGGACACCAGTTTTAATCTTTTATTCTGTGGTTTTTTATGCGAAATAAGAATTTTACGGGATTAAATTAAATTAACCCCTTGCCGTACCTTTTCTTTTACAGTGATTGAACGTCTTTATGCACAAAAATGGCGTAAAAAGGAAAAGAAAATGTGTATTTTTTGCATGGGTACATTTATTTTAATGCTTAAATATTGATTACAAACGAATCAAATTTTATTTCATCTGAAGTGAAACGCGTAACATTCATATTTGTTAGACTGTGTTTAAAACCTTCATCATTGACCTTCAATCATTCAAAGCTTCAAACCTTCAATCATGGAAAGCAATAAAAATTAAGTAAACGGGACATTTACCAGTTCTGGAGCTAAGGAAACAAGTTCGATTAAAAAATTGCTCGGTTTCATGAAAGTAAGTCAAAAAGTTATTTACAGTTTGTTGTGTAAGATGTGGATATGTATGGCACAGTGAAGGCCAACGAGTGACCGCCCAACAAAGGTTCCTGCTCGTGAAAAACGTGTCATTTTGCATGCTGCGTCAAGCTCTTGCCTTATATCACGAGAAATTGCTCGCAAAGCCAGAGTTGAAATTAATTCTAGAAACGTTCGTCGTGTACGCCAGACATGTGGGAATATTACATGAGTAGAACTGAAAGGAAAACCTGCATTGACACCGAGGCAGTGTCTTGTTGATTCTGTGAAACATGGTGGCAGAAGAACCAATCCAAAAATTGAACCAATGAATCCGTTCTCTCAAAAAATCATTATTCATTAAGACCTAAAAATTTAGCACCAATCCAAAATATCAACAAGAAGGTTCTGCATCAAACATTGTACAGAACCACGATGAACCGTGTTGCGCAGAATATTAAGAGAGAAGTACAATTATTTTATTGAAAGATGGAACGTCAACGCGCGTAAAGTGGTTAAAAAGTGTGGAATATTTCTACCGTGGTGCGTGTATGTATATGCGGTATATGCCAAGAGCCAACTGTTTTTAACTCTCGACAAGTTGAAACAATGCATCGAACATGAATGACGTCAATCAGCGCAGAAAACAGTTAAAAAACGATTCAAATCTCTGCCGAAACGTATAATTTCCGCGATCGAAATTAAAAGAGGCACTAAATAACATTGAACATTCGACGAATACAACAATTCTTTTTGTACATTCCATTCCCCAAACCCATTAATTTTTGTAATGATTACATCCTTCTGGATAAATTCCTGCGGACGAACAAAATTTTAACTTTATCAACCGAGTCAAATAAACAAAAACAGTGCGAATAAAAATCATCTTTTCGTCCCCAAGAGACTGTATTTAATTGTAATTAAATACTCGGTGCGCAAAACCGAACGCAGCTGTGACAATGAAAGAAACGAAGAGCATAAAGGACAATTAGTGACCGTTAACACAGTGTATATTTTACTAACATCCATATATACCGAATAATTTATACTAAAATTTCGTAAGCTTCGAAATAAGTAAACATATTCCCATTATTACTAACAATTTCCCGGGAATCTCCCAAAATTTTGCCATTTCCGAATCCATTCGTGAGAATCGAAGGGTAGCTCGCGCGCCTTCTTTTTGACCTGGAGTGTACCCGGGGATGTGCCAACAGGATTTCCCGACATTCGAGTAATCGGGGGTGTCGCTGTGTAGGGAAAGTAAAAAAAAAAAGAAAGAAGAGCGAAAAAGTCTATTCAATTTCGCGGGGCCGTGATCGATGTCATTCCGCGGGCGGATCCAGGGATATCCTTCCTCATTACAACGCTGGTGTACAGTTAACGTGGCTCCCGAGGGGCTGGGATCGCATTCTAGATCAGAATAAAACATCTCAGCTCCGATCGTCCACACCTTGCCCCGGTATGAACGCACCCGCAAACGCTCGGGCAGGGTAGAGAGAGCGCGGCAGGTAGAGGCCAGGCTTGCTAGCCTGGCAGGAGAGCGTAGGTGAGCTGAAATAGATCGATGGACGTGCTGCGCACGCAAGTACCTCCGCTTGTAACCCCTGCAGGGGGTAGGGAGAGAGCTCCATGCTCCTGGGTAGGGTTATCGGAGAGCAAGGGGAAGCGCGTGACGGGGTGGGACAGGGAAAGGGACAAAGAAAAGGGAGGCAGATCTGAACGGGCGGCGGACATTGAAAAAAGAAAAGAAACATAACTCGCGATAAAACGTTTTCGTTATCGCCTCGAGAAGAGAATGCGTCGGTAATATGGGGATGGGAGGGCAATCGGGCAGTGGTACCTGGGCGAAATTAGAACCAACGAACCGAGGACGAGCAAAACAGACTCTGAGGATAATGAACAGGTCGCGGGTAAACGAGCGGAACGGCGGTCGCGGGCGAAACAAGCGCTGAGGAACAAAAGTGACACGTAGCCTAATCCGCGAGTGCTCTCCTCTCTGTCCCCGAATGATACCGGGGGAAAATACGTCGTACGGGGTGAACGCGACCCGTAAGGACAAGGCTCGCCTAGAATCTGGGGGTTGATACGCGTCAAGTTAGAGGGGGATCCCCGTTCTGAACGAGCTGGAGTGGGAGGGGCGTGCGGCTAGAGAGGGCAGCAGGAAAGCTCCCGGTGGCCAGAGCGAGACGGAAAACGGACCAGCCGGGTTATTGGAGTAGGGTGACGGGGTGGGATGGAAAGAGATCGAGGAACGGAGACAGAGAAAGACGGGCACGCGACGGCATCTCACCTGTTTGCCAACCCGCCAGTCTAGTTTACGCGCCCGGTCATCCGCCGGCTCTACAAGTGGGTATTCCATTGCGACTCCTAGACGTGCTCGTTCCCCACGTTCGACTACCGATCATCGCCGTTTTCTTTCCATCGTGCCGTGGTTATCGTGCGCCCGGCTCCCGGACACAACAATCGAATCTCGCTGGCCGAGAGGACACTCTCGGTGCATCTTCGCGGGCTTCATCCGACGACACGTATCCCCAGCGACGGGAACGGTGAGTACCCTGGGTCGGCGTACCTAATACATTGCGTTACGATCTGAACCTGTGGATCTTGATCCCAGACGGTCTCGATCGTCAGCATTTTGTTTTGGAAATAGGGTCCCGATAGGTTCTTAATCCTTCAGTGCACGGATTAGATTTGTGATTTAATTGTGTTCCGACTGTCTTGTAATTTCTCTCTTGTTTCTCTGGGACTACAAAACAAGAAAATACCTTTGACACCCGTGCATTGAAAGGTTAACATGAATTGTGGTTCTGTGGGATACCAGTGTGTTGTGATAGTCGTGCAGCCGAGGCGTATGCGAATCTGTAACGCACAGAAAAATTTTTATTACTACCAGAATCAGTTGCACTTTGATTTTATTTTTACCAAAAAGTGCCCTCCAGGTTTTTACAAAATTGTGAACAGGACAACTTGTGTAACAACTCGCGGATTAGTGATGCTTGTTGCCGTCGTGTACGTGACGTGCCGTTCAAGGTAGGATAATTATCGTGCTTATTGATAATTGGACAAAAGATTGTAAATATGTAATAGGTTTTGTGTGTTTCGAGTTTAGAAATTTTGACATTTTTTATCACCTTTTCGGTTAACACAGTATTCCTGTATATTGTTATTGTTCCAATTCGCGACGATCGACACCATCCAGAATAAAGTGTGTCCAGGATTTCGACGCTTTGAGGTTCTGTCACGAAGCGTGAGTGACGGAGCAATCACTTTCTGCATCCTGTTCGTTCAGAGATCCGCGTTTTATGCTATTCAGACAGACAATGATTGCTTTTTATGGATGCTCGATCAAAGATTAGTATTCCCGTCCCGTTTAGTTACAGCTTGACAAGTGCACTTTACGCGGACCTCTCCACCAGTCGATCATGTGCAAAACAGCAACACACCGTGGCACGCACACGTTGAAATTGCGCTTCAGATGTTCGAAATGTCATTGTGTGTTATCGGCGTTTAGAAACCGTGCGTATCTGCACAGTTAAAATATATATTGAATTATAGTGTACACAAAAAAGAAAAATCGGGTATGATGGAATTTTGTTTTGTAATTATTAGTTAATAATTTTTGTTTAACTGTGGAAACTTGTTAACATTCACTAGAAGCACTTTCCTTTCAATTTCATTCAATTTCTATGGTTGATAAAAAATATTTCGGTCAGAATAATTAGTTATACATTTTTAATTAAACATCCATCTGCGGGAAAATATAAAAAGTGCATACTCCAAACCAGAAATAATACATCTGAAATGAATATAACAGCAAGCTTAAATCAAAATAGGAATTTACATACGTCATAGGGTACATGTTCAAATTTATATTTATAGTGCATAATTATGCACTGAATTTTGTTACGTAAAAGACGCAATATTAAGTTAGAAGAATGAATATTTCAGATGTCACTGCAACAGATTTCTTTTTATATCCGACTCCAATTTCACTGCCGAAAGCAAATCGGGAATGTTTTGTCACGTACGATATTCCCGACACTTATTTTGTTTACTTATTTGCTGTAATGCTCTTTTCCGATTGCAACCTGTCTCGCTGCGCAGTAAAAACATTACCATTCATCAGTAAACATTGTATACATATAGACTGTTTTATACAACCCCCTTTTTTACTTCTTCACCATACAAATCAGTGTTGAACAACAATATTATACTGCCCATAGTACATTTGTACTTCGGATTTTCTATAACAATGATTAAGAGAAAAAATTGGTTTCGCCGTTCAAACTTTCCTGGTGGTAAAATTAAAAAATGTCAACAAAAACGGTCCTTTGTATCTGTAAAATTTAAATAAAATGGCATACATGAAGCGTTCAATTCAACATGCGATTAGATAAAATGTTCGTATATTAGGTTTAGGATATGTACGGATCACCACTGATCCGGTCACAGTGGTTAAACATCCGCTGACTCGTCGTGCAAATTGTTTTTTATCTCGGTCGCGTCGCCAGACTTACGCATTTGTTTTCGTTTCTCAAGGACATGTTTTGACTGTCTGTATTTGGATTGCGAATTTATTTACAAAGTTTATAGGGCGCGTGTCAGAGTTGGGCAAACATTTTATTAAAATAAAAATTTCGAATAAAGTGAGTTTAAAACCCACTTGGAAAAAACCCACTTTATTCGAAATTTTTATTTAAATAAAATGTTTGCCCAACTCTGGTATTTACGTGAGATCCTGTTTACAGTCATAGAGAGATTTAAAGAAAGTTAATAACAATACACAATTAGTATATTCGTATGCACTATTTGAAGAGAAAGTGATGAGCAGATTTAAAGCAGTAGCGGTTTTGTGTTTTCCCAAATAAAAAGGAGAGTAATCGACCGAAAGGGTATCGAAGGTAATCGCGTGTATGAAATTATTGCTTGTAGGTCAATGAAAAAGTTTTCGCTGACGAACCCTGATTTTCAAGGTCGGTGGTTGCAGATTTAGAATGTGGTCCCTTTTAACAAGCTACGGTCAACGCGATGGCATGTAATTTATTATTTGTAACTAAATGAGAAATTAACGAACGATATCCCTTACAGCTGTGGTTAGTTTTACTTTATTAAATATATTTCGCACTTGTTAGCAGCAGAAGCTAACTTTACTAACTAGCAGAAGCTAGTTATAACTTAAAGTGACACACCTGGTTGTGCTCAATATTCTTGAAAAAACAAGTTGTTGACATTCAAGTAGTGCTTCGTGAAAAATGTATTTTAATATAATAAATCCGAAACTATATTGGGCCTACACGAACATTTCAAAATTCAATTTGTGTGTCTTTAAATGACGAAGCTTTTAATGTAAACTAATTAAAAACAGAATAATTTGTTTAAAAAATATGTTATAAATTAACGATGGTAAAAATCGGACATATCAACAACCTAATAGAAAAGTATCTTTCACGATAAAATCAATTTATAGAAAAGAACCGCGATCCATCTCCGAGTCTTGTGCGAAAGTTTCGAGGGAAGAGCGCGAAAGAATGTTAATGAGAAAAGGATAAATCGTCGATGTTGGGCCTCGATTCATCAAACTTTACGAACATAAACAGAAGTGGATATTAATAGATGCGGATCGACGAGGAAGGAAGGAAGGCAGGAAGGAGAGAGCTCGCCGGCTCGATGACTTATTGTTGAACGGAACGAATAAATTTAACTGTCAGACTCTGATTCATCGCGAGCCAAACAGTTCCTTCGGGACTTCCGTATCGATGTTGTAACTCCTTTGCCAACGATTCTCGGCTTGTTGCGAATCTTTACGTCCGCTTCTACGACGATATTTATTTTGCCCCGGAATACGGAAACGCTTTCAGGTTGATGCACTTTAGAACGAAAAATAAAATCGCGAACATTAGTGTCCGGATGCGTTATTCAGAGCCGCGAGATCAAGAATTGTGTCCCCACTCTTCCGTCCCCTTCTACGACGCTGTTCCCCACGCTTCCGCCACGGCTGGTCACGTGATTCATTTCTGTCGTGCGTGTGTTCGGTGCTGGCAGAGAGAGACGGTCATTTTTTCCTACTTCTTTAGAAATCTTTATTCTTTTAACGTGCTAAAGGTAGATAGTATCTAAAAAACCAGTAATTCGAGTTTAAAATGCCGCCCCTTTGCAAATAACCAAGTTTTTTAACACTCAATCCATCAACCATGCAAAATGACTACTGATGTATAGACTGCGGATTTTATGACAAAAATGGGTACGTAAAATTCAAAACGGTGGAGGCATTAAAAAGATTTAAGACCACCAGTGTATTAGTTTTACCTTTAAAAGATAATCAAAGGAGGAATGAAATTTTTATTTCGCTCATGTGTCTTGCAATCAATGCGAACATTTTTTATTTTGCATAAAGATCGGCAGTCTACTGATGTGTATAGTATTATAAAAATAAGATTAAATTTATTTATATTATATGCGATTTTTACTAGAATATAGGAGTAAAAAAAATATATTCAAGTTTCAAGAATTCTCATGAAAACACCATTACAATTTCAATAATTGTCGGATAAAAAATCTAAAATGGTTCATTTGACCCCTCGTAGTAGGTTTAGTGTTAATTTATCTTTGCACCCTTTTACCCTTTGCACTCCGAATTATTTTTCGATTTTCTCGCCAACAACTCCCTACTATTTGAAGTGTTTCATTTGAAATTTACTTGAAAGGACAGTTCCTTGACTGCTACTTATTTTACACATATTTGTTTACCAATTATATTAAATGTAGCTCTCAAACTTTGTTGTAATTTATATTTGTGGAACTTATATTTGTTTTCAACGAAAAAATAAGAAATTAAATAAATAAAGGAGGAACCAAATACATATAATAACCCGTTTCCTTTACATTTTTCTTTCTCTGATGTCGAGTCACACTCTACAAAGGAATGCAAAGGGTTAACATACTTCCACTTTTTTTTACCCATGTTTTTCAAAACATACTGTACAAACAAATATATTATATAACTCGTGTAATTATGGTTATTTTTACATACGCGCACAACATTCCAATACAGAAGGTTTAATAGTTTTTCCGATAAAGATTCCCAACAATCTGTTTAAAAGCAGCCTCGAGAACCAGAATATCCCCTTAATTTCAGTACGGTTTTTTCAACCGGAGCCTCATAAAATACGCGGTATGTTGCGGGAGAATGGTGGATATTATTAAAGGCTCATGATTTGTTTTTAATTTGCTCGGAGAAAAACATTCAAGTTGAAACGAAGTAATGGATTACCCAATTATACAGGTAATAAAAACATGGAAATGCTGCTGTCCTGCAAAAGTAACGCAGTTCCATTTTGTAAAATGAATCGATGGCGTCGCACGAATAGTAAACAAAGAATTGGGAGATTAAAAATTGACAAGCTCACTTCATATAATTTTGTGTAAAGCTTACTGCAGAGGGGTTGAATGTTCTGTATTTGTTAAACCCTAAAATGAGGGGTTTAACAAAGTGTTTGGATTTGGTACTGAGGAATGTATGTGGAAATTGTTCATTGTTGTTTGAATTGTTTTACGTAGTCCAGTCTGTTGGTTGTAGTCGTTCAACACTTTGTAGCGCATTAATAATACATTAACGCATTAACAACGTTGGACTTCGTAACAGATTAGCGATGTTCCTCGCGTCAAAATTTCTGACAAAATTGAAATTAGTTCTACTGTGTTCGCGAGCTGTACAGTACGGGAATGCGTAACAGATTTTGGACAGTATTCCGTTTTTGGCATGGGCTAGACCACACGAAAATACTAATGGCGGCTTTCTGGTTATCTCCCAATTACGTTGAGATTTAGAATGTCCTTTCCGTTTATATTTCCACAATGGTTACGGTGACATACCGACGATAAATCCGCGGGAATTTAGTTATGTCCGTCCATTTCTCTATTTCGACGAATTCTGGCTTACGTCCGTCACCCATTAAGAAAATTATGTTTAATAGTCATTTGAGAGCGTGTAGACCAATTGCAAAACACTAAAAACATTAAAAAATGCAAAATTATTATTATTTTTATTATTTTCAACTGATCAAGGGAGTATAACATTTTTGGGTCTCCCTGTATTTCCGATATTTAACGTTCAAATATAATATAATACTTCTTGGATACATTGTATATACGTTTTCTCAAATTCCTATTTTCATTGATTAATTCCTAAACATCACAATAACATTGGCGTCGGTAGAGTTTTGCAGAAATACAATTGAATTACTCCAGGAATTACAATTACAAAGTAATTGAATTACGTTGTAATTCAGTCATATTGTAATTTATAATTCAGATCTTCATTCAATTAAATTGCAATGTAATTCGTAATTGCAGTTGGAGTACAATTATAAAATACATTGTAATTAAATTATAATATAAGTCGTAATTGCAATTGGAGTACAATTATAAAATACGTTGTAATTAAATTAATAGGTAAGAGGAGGTTGGAAAATCCATGTGAAGGTTTCAAACAGAAGGAATTTATTATTTATAAATTTATAATATCTGAACAGAAATAACTTCTGCGTTACACATTTTTAAAATTTCAAACAAACATGAAATAGCGTTACGTATTATGAACGAGGACGAGGAATAGAAACTCCGCCGCACAGACAGCAAACAAGTATATGAAAGAAAAACATAAAAATATATCGCACTTCGTCAAAGTTCTGAGCTATAATTTAGAGAGCTGTATTTTAATTATATTGTATTTCAATTACACATCTGATTGAAATACTTAGTAATTGAATTAATTGAAAGATTTGAAATATGTAATTCAGTTACGACGCGATTGAATTACTATATAATTGAAATACAATGTAATTCAATTACGTAATTGAATTACAATGTAATTGAATTAGCAGAAAAATCTGGGCGTCGGCACCTAAAAGATCTTTTTTGGTGAAAATAAAGCAGAGTCGTTAATAGTTGCTACAGCAACGTCCTCTGGCATGTTACATATTTATGAACGCGGCAAGCGATTAGCAAAAACGTTGTTTCCAAGTTATAATGTATGACCAGCTAATAACTGGCACTCCGTAGTTCGTGAAGAATGGACGAAGATGCTGAATTAACAAGAGGGAAGTATGTGCGCGATAAAAGGAAACGAACCCACGTTTTTTTCGGTGCAATAAACAGCCTCTGGAAAAAGCTGGTTGCTTCCAATTTGTCCGAATAACCACGGCCAATGCTTAATAACGAAGCCACGCCATCATACGGTTTCCAATATTCGGCTTACGGCCATCGAAATCGATGTAAATGAACCGTTTATTGGGAAAAATGGACCGAACAATAGGGACGAGTAAGAAGCTAGTAATGATAGTGGACTCGAGATTCGTTGAAGAAAATAATTCTCTGCGACTACAGTGAGGTATTCACTGTTTTGTATTCCCTTTTTATTGTACATTACGTTCTCCAACGCCAATTGTGTGCGTTACGAATTACCAATTTTTGAGAAATATAATTTTTTAGGAAGAAGTGAAGCTTTCAACTTTCAGAACTGTTTAGTTCGATTGTGAAAGCTGTACAGTTGATAATTTTTGTATAACATTACAAACGTTTAATCATAATGAGTAAGCTGCCTTTAATGCAACGATGACATTTTCCAATTTATTTTGAAGATTAAATTATCAATTATCAAATAAATCATTGCATTTATATTTGAAAAGTACAGTAAATTAAGAGCCACAATTTTTTATTTTACATTTCCATACACTAGCAAAATTATTCCCGAGTTTGTAGTTGTTCGAAGTACCAAAATTGCCGGAACTGTTAATTTACGAAATGCAATTGAAATAATTTGACCACTCGTGTTTCCAACCAGATAAACGCGGGAGAAGATTTTTTCGCGTACATTTTGTTTTCGAGAGAATGAAAATATGCGAGCGTCCGTCAATGTTTTTCATACTTGACCTGATTCTCGTGTTGCAATTGTTTTGTGCGTTTTGGTTGTTTCACTTTCCAAACTAGCATAACCTATTCAGCTCGACCAACTACAATCAACTACCCGTATCTTGGGCACGATCTTATTAGCTATTTATGAACACGTTTCTAGTTCTCTACGAGTCATTTCACACCGCCGCCAATCTGATAAATCTCAAATATATGTTTCGAATATATATATCTGCTGACTACGGGGTAGACTTCGGGAACTTGTTATATCTTTTCTGTGTCATCGGTTCCCTTGAAATTCACATTTTACCTTCAGCACTTTTCAAATGTACGTCTGTCGAAAATTCTATTTGCTTTAGTACAACATTCTGTCCACGATGTTTTCTCCAGAAACGTAAAAGCTCTCCGAAAATTTTAATAATTCGTTCAACAATCATAAGCGCCACTTTCATTGAATATTTTCCATCATGGATAGTACAATATGAAAATTAATTACTCCCTCTGTCCCATAATAATCGTAGCAAAAGAAAATAAATATAGAACGCAACATTTATTATCAAAAAACTAGATTACATTAAGCAATAAATTAAAAATATTATTCCTAATGCTTATTTTGAGAATTCAGATAGTTTCTGGATTTTTCAATAATTTCGTTACTGCATTTTAAAGTTGTAGGTAGGATCCCTTGGCTGCGAAGCTTTGCTTTCCCTATATGCGTGAGCTTAAAATTATTGGAGCCATCGTTCTTCATTGCTTCCAGCATAACTTTCTTTTTCATCTTACTTTTACAATGGGTTGATATTCAACTGAAATAAAACAATTGATTTCGATCAGCGGACGAAATTAGAAAAATAGTTATAATTCGTAATAATTAGGTTAACATAAAAATTGAAAGATGTGTCAAAAGAAATGACAGATGTCATGAAACATTGATTTTGATTGAAGGCTTCGCAATTTCGCGCTGCAACATAACTTACTACTATTATTATGGGACAGAGGGAGTAATTGAATATTAAAGTTCGTCGAAAAAAAATTGTGGGAAAAATGTTGGTCGAGTAATTAATTGATTTATTCATTTCTGCCAGCGAGTGTGAAATTTAAATATTGTGGCATGATTGGTAGGCGCTAATCGTTCTGGAGGAAGTTCGGTGAACAACCTTCGTTTCGCAGCGAAGTGAAGTTATCGTCATCGCCTGACTTCGATATTGTTATAAAAGTTGTCGCTATCTAGACTCACCGCACAGTAATTACAATGAATAATTTATAATCCAACCAGTGGAAATGCGTAAACTGCCGCAGGGGAACTACGTGGCTTCGGAATACCAATCGATCCGACGTTTCTCGTGCGGTTGCTCGACTTTTGATTCCAATACTGCTGTAATCTCTTGTTGACCTCACGGAAAGAATGGAGGAGCTATTACTTACTCTCGAGAATCTTTCAGACATTCTTCTGCGCCTCTGTAAATCACGTCAGAAACATTTCACGGGTCTATAAAGAATTTCCGTCCTACGTGTGTGGTATTCTAATGAACGTTTCATTTTTGTATTTAATCACGTCGCGAAATACTTCTGTGATTTCCTTTTAACAGCCGAGTACGTAATTTCGTCTCGAAAAAATGATTTCGTTGGATTAATTTCGTAGATTAATAGTCTATATTGAAAATATATTGTTGAAACGTTACAAAGCGGACGCGGAACAATGGTAGCACGTTATATTTCTGTATCGAATCTCGCAGCGCAATTTCACCGATGGAAAAGATAGATGAACGCGACAGTAATTTCGGCACTCGTCGTGGCTAAAGCAAATCCGTCGAATTCGGTTACTGTGATTTATCTTCCGGGGACATGGACCGCGTAATGGAGGTTTCTATTACCGTGGAAATTACTTGGACGCAATGGCTACCGATGTCCGGTACACATTTTCCATTTGCCGGACGACGGAAAATTCCTTTTTCCTGTTCTACTTCCCTTTGCACAACACGTCACGTTGTCGGGCGGCGAAAGCAAATGCCAGAAAATCGCGGTGAACGCGCTGAAGAACCCAGCTAGTGGAACGAGTCGAGGGTTTATCGGCCGCGTGTCCGGTGCAACGCGAAAGGGAGTCGGGCTATGAAATTGTTTGGAGAATAGTGGATTGTTCTCGCAGTGTTATGCACGCTGCAACTGCGCTTTCGGATCCTGGCACTTTCAATAACGTGTTAACCCTCATCCGTCCCTCATTTCACGAACCGAATCTGTCCCTCGGTGTCAAATTGACACGCGGTGATGAACAGTTATTTTTCGATTTTTTTTGTTATTCAAATTTTCGCATTAAAAATTATTTAAATAAAAATAAATTAGTAAAAGACAAGTATAAAATAATTTTTCCTAGCCCCATACAGGTTCCTAACCCCATACAGATTGTGAATTTTGAATAGCTATGGAAATACTTGTAAGATTTAAAACGAAAAACGTGGGGCGCATGCAATAGATAATTGATGAATGAATAGTTCACCGAAGTCACTAACAATTTTATTGCACTGCAAATGATATGGACTGTTGCGTGAGTTTTCTCAACGGCAGCTACTCTCTACAGTCCTTACTATTATTCTTTTATTATTATATCTTTTACTGTTATCAATTATTATTTTCATAGCTATTCAAAATTCACAATCTGTATGGGGTTAGGAACCTGTATGGAGCTAGGAAAAATTATTTTATACTTTTTAGTCCGTTTTAGAAACGTGGTATTTTTAAAAAATTTATTTCTATTTAAATTTTTTTTTGGAATATTGCATTGTCATCTAGTTCTGAGATATGTTTAAAATTTCAAGTCTCTAGCTCATCGGAAAGTTAGTTTAAAATCAATTGCAAGATTTGTACCGAACAAACAGACAAACAAGAAAGCGAGCTAATAAAAACGTAGTAAAATAAAAGAAGTTTTGGGAAAATTTACCTTCAAATAACAGAAGAGTATAATTTTCTTCGGGAAAATTGTGTCAAATTGGCACGAGGACGGACGAGGGTTAACATGTTTTAGTATTGCGTCATAGATGCAGTGAAGAGAACATTCGTTTTTACATCAATCTCTGTGTATTTATTAAGGCAGAGTCCCATAGATTTCAAGAAATTTGTTTCACATGAATCTCTCCTAGAAGCACAGATTACTCTAGACTCTGGACCACGGTATATAGTAAGTTTGTTAAGACTCATTGAGGCACTCATGATATTCCAAGGCATCTAGATATCATAAGATACCAACAACGTTAGTAAATCCTAAGATTACAGAAGTTCGGTGTCATCCTTTAATCCCAAACATCCCCAAAAATGCTGACACTCCCAGGGATCGCTAGAATTTCTGAAACGTTCAGGACCTCTAGAAATCCTAATGCCTCGAGAGATCCCTAAAAGTCTTAAGACATTAGGGTCCCCTAGAAGTACTGTGGTCACATGGACCTCTGAAATCCTGAAATCCCAGAGGCCTCCTGAGACTTCAGGTGGGATAAAGTATATTACAAGCAGACTTGAATCTGACTAGACAGTTTCAAGCACTCAACCTGTATCTCAGAGTGAAAGGACAATGCTTCTGGGACTCGTGAACGATAAAAAATTAAATTTAATGCATTGTATATAATGAAATTTAATTGTTAACTCACATTAAAACGAGATTTAAAGCTATCAATTTTTACACATTTTTGAATCTATATACATACATACTTTTAGTGTGACACTTCTGGATAGATAAATTCAACATAAGAAAATTTGATAAAAATAATATTCATTATTAACCCCTTGCCGTATCACTTTCTTTACAGTTACAGTGATTAAAGCGTCTTTATCCCCAAAAGTATCGTAAAAGAGGAAAGAAAATTTCTATTGTACGTACGGCTACATTTATTTGAATGCTTAAATGTTAATTGCAAACGAATCAAATTTTATTTCATTTAAAAAGAAAGGCATAACATTCATATTTGTTGGACTTTGTTTAAAATCTTTATGACAAGTGTGACTCGTTAATGCAGTTTTCAAACATATTATTGTCTCGATTCGTATTCTATTCATGAAAAGTTCTAATCTTTTTCATATCGAATTCCTTCACGTTTTCGCAATCTGAAGGTCTCCGTTCTAGGATTCAAAGCCAACTTGTCTAAAACGATATATTGCGAGTACTCTCGTTGAAATTGTATCGATTTCGAGCTACACTCATGAAATAAGACTCTGATATTGAATTTGACTCGGATTTGCAAGTGCGTACTGAATTTGATCCCATCGCCACGCGAGATCCTTTACGGTTAAGCCGATGCGCTCCAAAAAGCGAGAATTCTAGTGTTGGCCAGGCAATTTGGAGCTAATGGTGATATTATGTGCGGTTTTTGGTGTATCTCATGGTTGTTGCTCTGTCATTCGTACCGTGTTCGCGGCGGTATTTGTTGTTGTGTTACAAGCGAAATGGAAAACGCCTAGGGTGGCCCTCTGTCACATGTAGTCTGATACTGTCACTTTGACTCTGATCTTTGTCTGGGTCAGTCACGTGGCATTGTGACACGACAGAGACGGAACGGGGGAAGGTAGAGTGGGGCTATCACCGTCAGATTTACAGTCAGGGACAAGAAAGATAGTTTATGTTGTCATATGTGCCCGTAATTACGATAGTGGACAAGGTAAAAATAAAACAAAATGAGTTCATCAGTTATTTTCAGAGTTGGGAAAACGTTTTATTAAAATAAAAATGGTGAATAAAGTGGGTTTAAAACCCACTTGAAAAAGAGTTGGACAAAAATTTTATTTACATAAAAATTTCGAATATTGTGGGTTTACAACCCACTTGGAAAAAACCCATTTTATTCGAAATTTGTATTTGTTATAAAATTTTTGCTCAACTGTGGTTATTTCACATCACAATATTTTAAACTAAATTAAATCAATGTAATTTTTAAGATGTCGTCAAAAATGAACCGTTAGATAGTGCTTGTTATTTCAACATTACATGGAATTCAGTTAGTGTTAATATCCTTTTCCTTTAAATATGTCGAAACAAGAAATATCTAATTTGGACCACTTTCATAATTATAGGCACATACATCGTCATACACAGTTTAGTAAATCAATTATATTATACGCGTACCTATATCTCTCCGTTTCCGCAAGAAATATCTTGAAGAAAGACTTAAACAGCAGTCCTCGAGTAAGAGCTCGCGGCTGTAAATCTGCACAAGTAATGTTAACATCATACGTCGTGAGAAGTCTCCGGAACATAGTATTTAATATAAACAGTTCAGTGCATGTTCAGTGTATAAAATGGGTCGTGGAAGAACACGAAGTGCATCTGAAATGGAAATCGCTCAAAAACTAAAATTGTTTCAAGAAAAGTTTTCCATTGTCAATATTGTTAGTCTGAACCCCCCGTGCGCTAAGTACTCGTCAGTTATGAGTTCCCGTTGCTTTCGCAGAAATCCTATCACTCGGCTCGACGCTCGACGTAGCAGCACCGAGAAACTTTCGTACCGGTAAACGTCGAATTTACTAAAGTTATAACAAGAAACGCAATGACTGTCGTCACTTTGTCAACACTCCCGTGGGAGCTTAGCTGCACGTTTAACAACGTAACGTCGCGTCGCGTCGCGAATATCTCGGCGTTAATCCCTTTTAAACGACGTGAGCAATTATGTAATAACTCCCTTCAAAAGAATCCGTAAGACGACGGCGGCGTTGGCACGTGAACCGATGGAAAATTTATGAAGACGTTAAAGCGCCACTCGACGCTTTTCGAGCATTATTTCCGACTATATAAAATCGTGCTTCTACTAGCAAACAAGAACAATTGTTCCTCGACGTTCGTTAACGCTGAACGTACCGAGTCTTAAAAGTAACTGGTACATGTTCCCTTATAAAAATGACCAGATTGATTTTATTTAGAATTTGTGCAGCTCCTATTGTAATATGTGCTCCACTAAAGATATTTATACTATCATTTCTTATGAAATTATTTTTATTATATCAATCATCGTAAAATAAAAAATGTTGAACCGGTCATTTTGACCGGTGATGGTAGGTTTAGTGTTAAAAACTTAGGGGAGTAGAGTCCTTTTGCCAGGATTGCATGGGTGCGGGATTCGCGTTCTTATTTCTCGATGATACAAAAATGGGGTTTTCAGTAGTCAAAAACACTAGATAAAAGATCGATCTAGGGCGCTATCGCCCTCGAAAGTCCTATTTTTCCGATTACGAGGCGTACTTTGCATTATTCGGAAGTATATAGTTGTGAAAATAGGTAATAATTTATGCAATTTTCTATTTTTGTAGACGAATTTTAAGAAAGTGGAGTAAAATAGAATCTTTTTAGATTTGAAATAAATTAAAATCGTACTAAATTGTGTCATATTTTATATATTTATTATAATATAATATATTTATTATAGTACAGATATAATATACAGAATTATATTATATCAATCATAATTCTGGCATTGTTTCAAAATTAGACTAATGTGTCTACACGAGATATCATGAAAAGTAAATTTTTAAAAATTATTAATTAGAGCTTTGAACGGTCCTAAGCATTGCAAATTATATAGCTATAAAAATCATCCATTGTCCGAGGGTTAAATAGCGGAATCTTTTTTCAAAACTTACTGTGTTCTTATTTGATTTTTTACTCTTTTCTATTAAATATGGCCGGTTGCTTCTTTTTTTGTACAGTAGTGTACATGCTGCCGAGTAATGCAAATTACGCCTCGTAAACGAAAAAATAAGACTTTTGAGAACGATAGCGTCCTACACCGATCTTTTATTTAGCGTTTTTTGCTACTGAAAAACCCCATTTTTGTATTATGCACCCGCACCCTTGCAATCCTGGAAACCGCCTCAATATGTATTACTACTTCATGAGTACGCAAGTAATCAGTTATTCCGGAAATAAACGCAACCGTATAAATTTATGATATTGTGAGAAACAACAGGTTAATGAATTTTTAGGACAATTATCCCAAAAATGTCTGAGAACCTCAAGAGTGTGGTTCCTCAGGTTATATTCAAAGTAACTTTTTCTTTAGTGAAAATTTTGGCTCGGCTTCATTAGGGAGTTATTAACGAAAAACGCGAACCAATTAGAGCGCAGCTATAGTAAACGGACTCTTGCCAGGTCGGAATCCGTTTACTATAGCTGCGCTCTAATTGGTTAGTGTTTTTCGTTAATAACTCCTTAGCTGATTTATGATTATAAATGGATACTTATATTATTATAAATAACTGTTGAATATCTACATCAACAGTTAAATAAGACCAGCATCATACGTTGCATCAATATGTCATTGTTGCTTGCGAAACCTGAGTCGGTTTTAGACAGTTTTTATCACACTCTTTAGCAGGATCAGCAATCAAAATGTGATTTTACCGAGGTTTCGCGGTACACAAATCCTTTGTGGAAATTTGTATTCCGGAGGATTATATTTCCAGAGTAACGCGTCCAAAAATCAATATTTATTCAACATCGTAAACCACCAACCAAATATTGTGTTGCTTTAATCCCATAAAAATGGATCGAGTGACAATCAGCAGGTTGATTAAAAGGGAACGCGGTTTACAACGCGAACATGGTATTTTTGTAGCGGAGAATTTCGATAGAGTTCCACCCTTGGCTACCTGATATTCTCTTTGAAATTGGAGAAGTTTAGGAAAAATTTACTCTCCAAAAAAATTCGGTACAATAAAATGTACTGAATTCCATGAAATTATTAACAGTTCTCAGTGAACGTTACAGCTACAACCATGTTTAGAATCACTGGCGGTGACTACATAATTGATTGGCAAAACTGTTTACCTTAAATTTTAACCAATTCCGTTTTATTTCAAGATCGGTCAGGAACTTTTGCAGTGGTGCAATATTTTCGAGAAAAGTGCTCTTCGGTAATTTCACGAACGTTCTATGAGGGTATTTCGTTGAATCGCGGAATTCCCGTCGCTTTCAACGTAAAAAAGATAGCTGATTACGGGGAGATACGTTCGCAGCATCCTGCAGGTGAGTTTCCATGTGGCACGTGCGCTATATCGATCGCAGGTCGAAGCAGGCAAGAGTGCGCGCACCCTATAAGGTCCCTGGGACATAACCTTAATCCGATTTATCTGCCTTCTCAGCGCGATCAGAATGTTAAAACGAATACCGGGGCCCGATATTTTCTGCTGCACGCCCCGATCCGATCGACGTTGTCTACGTCATCCGTCGAAAACTTGAAGAAAACACGCGGGACAGAAGTTCGGAAAGACTTCGGCACAGATCCGCTCGCTCCAGTTCACCGTGAATTATTTAGCGTCGACGAGCATTTTTGCATTTGAAAAGGGTGGGCCACTTGAAAACGAGAAACTAGTTTATACTTAATCTTCTTACACCAATCGTCGACTAACGGTACACCATTAATGTGTTGCTATACTCGTCTCAGAGGGTCTGAAATATTTTTGCTAAAGCCCCTCTTCTCTGCGACTTAGGTTGAGAAATAACCTGGCCTTTAAAAATCTGTGCAAAATTCAAAGACTAGTTAAAAACCAGCATGAATTAATTAGCAACGAGTTTATTGAAACAAATATTTGGTTGCATGAAATTTCATCAGTAGACTGCGGTGTTCATGCAATTTTCAATTTTTGTAGACGATTTTTAAGGAACTCGAATCAAATAGAATCTTATTTTCCGGGGTAGTAGCCGTTTTATAGATCTGAGATGAATTAAAATCGTACTAAATTCTGTCGTATTTTTTACATCGCTTATATTAACTTGTTGCGTTGTTGTATACGTCAAATCTTGTAATCGCATTTTAAACCTCTTCCCATAGTCCAATCTTGCTGATATTTTGTATACACACTTGCTTCCGATGACAATAAAAGTAGAAAATAAAATATATAAAAAAAATTTATTAAAAACCACGGCTATATTAAAATGCACTAAAAAGGAGAAAATATAATAATTTTCTTCCTGGTTCAAAATAATATTTTCCCCCTTGTTAAGCAATGAGTTCAAAATTTCTTCTGTTATAAAATTAGTGTCGGAATAGATAGAAAAATTTAATATAAATTTAAATAAAATCATAACATTCGTGACTATAAAAATAAAAGCGTGGAGCACTAAACTATTGTATATTGACGTAATCTTCGTATGTGCTCCACGCTTTTATTTTTATAATCGCTAATGTCATGATTTTAAATTTATATTAAATTTTTCTATCTATATATTCCGACACTAATTTTATAACGGAAGAAATTTTGAATTAATTGCTTAGGGGAAAAATATTATTAATCATTTAACTGGATTCGGTATTTTATGGAGAACCAGGAAAAAAATTATTTTCTCCTTAGTGCATTTTAATATAAGTGTGGCTTTTAAAAAGTTTTTTTTATATCCTAGCATTTTTTTTAAATCTTTAAAAGCCATAATTGCATAAAGATCCGCAGTCTATCCATCAGTATTGATTAATTACACCATTGCCTTGGTGACTTCATTTAATTCTACGGTACCGTGACTCTGAATAAATAAGATGTTCTCTCTCCCTCCAATTTCCTCATTGTGAATTTTTATTGTAACTTAAATTCTCATAAAGAATGATAATCTTGTTTAACAATACCTTTGCGGGATAGATTGTCTACTATCTGCCTTGAAGCTAAGCGAATAAAAGTTCTTTCTTCCCGGGAAGTAAGATAAACGACAGATAAAGCGACAACGACAATGAAGATAAACCAAGGCATTTAATCAAAAAACGGAGAACCTACATTACCCTGTATTCAATGTAAATTGTTTGAGTGGCAATTAAACGGCTACTAATTAAAACGGATACAGCTAGCGCGGGCTTACTGAAAGCTGTGAAAAGAAATTCGTTTCTATTTTAAGGATCTAGATCGGAACCATCCCTTTAAGGGGGAGGGCAATTGAGCAAGTTCGTCGAAACAGACACCCTTTCGGAGTTTCTAGGCCGCGTGATTAATACGATGCAGAATTAATTCGACCATGTGAGCGCCTTTGTTTCCCACTACGCATGTAGTTATAATAACAACGGAGATAATGCGAAACTGTTAAACTTAATTAAGCTACACCTTCCGACCATCATTTGTTATGCAACCATCACTTTGAAAGTGCGCAAAACGGGAACCGAGTATTCACGAACTCGCATGAATAACCTTAACCGCGTAAAAGTCGCGCGATCTCGCGGCGAGAACGTTACGAGAACTATACAGGGTTGCCATATTTTATCCCCTCCGGCCCCTTACCCTTCCGCCTTCTCGCCCAGTTTCGCAGCGTACCTCTTCCCACTAACGCAGGCGACAGTGGCGACACGCGACGAGTGGGAAGAGTGGGAGCAGGTAAGGAAAATAACGGGTGTACTTTTGTTCCACGCGACGCTACCGACGGCTTGGCTTGAGTGAAGTGGTTTTCGAATTCAGTTTACAGCAGTTTACAGACTTTGGTGTGCAATCTAGCAAGAATCAAAGTTTTAGAGTGCCGTTTGCAGTATTTTATACTACGCATTATTTAAAATTATTGAGAAAGCAGGTAATGTATACATTGAATTTTAGGTTATGTAATATAACTTTCTCAATAATTTTAAATAATGCGTAGTATAAAATACTGCAAACGGCACTCTAAAACTTTGATTCTTGCTAGATTGCACACCAAAGTCTGTAAACTGCTGTAAACTGAATTCGAAAACCACTTCACTCAAGCCAAGCCGTCCGTAGCGTCGCGTGGAACAAAAGTACACCCGTTATTTTCCTTACCTGCTCCCACTCTTCCCACTCGTCGCGTGTCGCCACTGTCGCCTGCGTTAGTGGGAAGAGGTACGCTGCGAAACTGGGCGAGAAGGCGGAAGGGTAAGGGGCCGGAGGGGATAAAATATGGCAACCCTGGAACTATAATCGGCAAGATGCTATGAATTCGGTTGCTTTTTCCCTCCAAAACCAACGCTTGCTGCAGCGGTTACAAGTTTGGCTTAGAGTGCCAATCATTGTACAGTTTACCCTAATTATGGTTGTTTTTACTTTTAAAAAACTCACACATCTTCTTCAAGTACCAATCTATGTGTGTGCAAAATTCTAATGCGAGAAGTTCGATAGATCTTGTGACAAAAATTCCCAAAATTGCAGCAACGTTTCATTTCTATCAGGGTTGGGCATTAATCAATTAAAATTTTAACCAAGATTGTACGATTAAGGAAGGTAATCATCGAGAAATGGACGATTGATTCAATCGATTGATGAAGTTAATCGTCAATTGTTGATTGAAACAAGAAGTCATCGAAAAATCGGAGACTGATTTAATCAATTGTTGAAGTTAATCGCCACACGGTCTATCCATAAATTGTAATAAGGAGGGAGAGGGAGAATTGACAGAAATATATCTCAATAAAAACTCAGTTTAGATATTTTTTCAGTACGCATACAGTTTTGATTCCATATTTCATTTCGAAATTTCAACAGTTAATCATTAATCAATTATCCGATTGATGATTACAATTGAAAAGAATGTAATCGTTAACCGCAATTAACGACTAAAGTAGGAGTTTAATTGTTAATTGCGATTAACGACTGAAGTAGAAATTTATTCGATAGTGAAGTTGATTGAATTTTTGCCCAACTCTGATTTCTATGAAATTACGCGACGCTTTTGTTTGCCATTAATCATTATTATAGTATTCACGGGAGATGAATCGGAGATTCGAATATTCAAGGATATCGGGACACACATTTACCCAGGTATTGTTTGAGCATCACTAATCTCATTACTTCAGTTCGATAAATTTAACAACGTGCAAACTACATACGTCTCGTTTACAAAATGGAATAGTATATTAATTAATTCCTCGATAGCTGGTACAATAGTTGTTTCGATGTCGCGTTGTGAAATCATAGTTGCAGTTTGAATGCATTAACAGACGTCGTTACATGATTTTAACGTCGCCAGAGAGAGGCGGAGGGCTCTAGAGATTTAATAGGGGGAGTAAAACTATGCACCGCCGTGCAAACGCTCGAAACGCGTTTCAAAATGTTCTCCGTGTCGCGTCGTTCCGAAGCGAAATGCTCGCTTATACATCGCCAGTTATACGTCACACATTGCAATTGCACGTATTCTCGTTACCGCGCGATATCAGTGGAACTTCTATTTAGGCGCGCCAGACTTTAAAACCAACCGCGTACGTAAATACACGAATCGTTCCAATTGAGAGTTATTCGGAATTACCTAGATTTATATGTTAGCTAAAGAGTTCCGAAAAACGGCGAATTCGTGTTTCAGCCAGGTTTCGCGACACATTGATGTTCTCGAAAATAGCAATAAACACCATTATTTTTAGATCACGATGCTGGGAGAAAATCTTAACCTAAAATCGGCGCTCACACTGTGTAGAACTTATTTTTTTCTACAGTACCATTTTCTTTACAGTTACAGTGATTAACACTAAACCTATCACTGCCGGTCAAATAACCGGTCTTAGATTTTCAATTTTATAATGATTGAAACGATGACGTTGCTTACATGGAAATTGATTCGAAAAATTCATTTATCCAAGCACGTATCGCAATAAAAATTGCACAAAATCTAAATACATAGAGCCTTGTCATTTTTATAAGATGAAACATTCTGATCGCTTTCAGTGCTCGGTAGGTTTAGTGTTAAAACGTCTTTATCCCGGAAAATGTCGTAGAAGGGAAAAGAAAATGTATATTATTTGTATAGCTACATTTATTTTAGTGCTCAAATATTAATTACAAACGACTCAAATATTTTATTTCATCTAAAAAGAAACACATAACATTCATATTTGTTGGAATTTGTTAAAATCTTCATGACGACGAGTCTGACTCGTTAAAATACGGCGAGGGGTTAAACTACAGGGTGTCCCAAAATTTCTTCAACAGCCGGAAATGGGAGGTTCCTGAGATCATTTGAAGCAACATTTTCCTTTGCAAAAATGTTATCCGCGGCTTTATTTAGGAGTTATTAACGAAAAATAGAGACCAATCAGAGCGCGATCTAGATGCGAGTTGGCACAGTCGGCCAATAGACAGTTGGCGCGCCGGGCCGACTGTGCCAACTCGCGTCTAGGTCGCGCTCTGATTGGTCCGTATTTTTCGTTAATAACTCCTAAACAAAGCGGCGGATAACATTTTTGTAAAGGAAAATGTTGCTTCAAATGATCTCAGGAACTTCCCATTTCCGGCTGTTGAAGGAATTTTGGGACACCCTGTATATGGATGGACGTCGTGTCACTTCTACATTTACCTTACAAAACTTGCAAAAGAATGAAGGCAGATATTCGGGAGTCTGTCTCGGACAGCAAATAATAAGCCTAGTTCACGTGCTGCTGCAAGTAGACCTTAAAAGTCGGTCTTTTCTACTGCCGCCGCGACGTAAGAAACGGAGTAGGAACCTTACCGAGAGCATTGGGTACTCCGATTCTCGAAAAAGGATACTCGAGTGGTGGGTGCTTCCGATGATTACGTCCGCGTGAAAGAGAGGGAAAGACGGGGAACGCGGAAGGCCGCGATCCGTGAAATTGCCTCTCTGTCAATCACCCGCCTCGAGGTCGCAATGAAAGGGCTGAAAAGAAAAAAAAAACGAAAAAATGAGAAATTTCGGATTAATTAATGGGCCGGTCCTCGAGGGTCCTCGGTCGAACGCGCGCAATTCCTTTATTAAATTCACGCGCAGAAGCTACCTTTGCGAGGATGTGAACCGGCACAGAGCGCAGCGACGACGCAGCGCGTCGTCGTTCTTCATATATCCGCGACCGACCGAATATGTACACACGTACATACATTATTTATGAAACTATTCTCATATTGGACAGCTCGTTTCTTCCAAAGGCATAAAAACCGTGCGCGAACGTTTTTATTTTCGGATATCGCCGTATCCGTTCGAACCAAGCTGAATATTCGCGATCACGCTCCTATTACGTTATGACATCGGTCGACAAATTTCGACTGGTCTTCATTCGTCATTCTCACAGAAAATCATCCTTCATAGTAACAAGGGTAAACTGGGCGTCCCAAAAACGTACTTCCTTTATTTAGTTATTAACGAGAAACACGGACCAATCAGAGCGCGACTACTGCGGACGGATTTTTATTGATCCGTGTTTTTCGTTAACCCTTGCCGTGTTTGAACGAGTCAGACTCGTCATGAAGATTTTACCAAAGTCTAAGAAATATGAACGTTATGTGTAGACTGCGGATCTTTATGCACTTATAGTAAAATTGAGTAGATGAAATTCAAAATTGTTGGAGAATTAAAAAAATTGAACATGTTAATATATAATTTCTCTTCTATTAAAATCATCAAGGGAATAAATAACATTCAGTTTAGTTTCTCTTTCTTGCAATAATTTATTTATAATAATTTATTTATTGATAAATTTATTATTTATACAGGTCATCTGAATAACTCGCTTGCTTTTGAAGATAGAAGAAAATGCATCAGACCAAACTTACTTGATATCGAGGCGCTCGTAATCTGATGTCATTAATTTTTTTATAGGTACAGACGTTAAGGAGATATGAAGGTCAACTTCATTTTTTTAAATGGAATGAGGTATTTTTTAATACATCAATCGACGCAGCTGGACATTCGTTATAAAAAAGTACTAACCTATGTATGGCGAAAAGTTAGTAGTTCAGGAGATATTTCAATTTAAATAACTCTAAAACACCAGTAAGACGCGTTAGCGTTTACTTACTAGTGTAACGTCTTAGTACGACAGTAATGGTGTTTTAGAGTTTTTTAAATTGAAATATATCCTGAACTACTAACTTTTCGACATACATAGGTTAGTACTTTTTTATAATGAATGTCCGGCTGCATCGATTGATGTATTAAAAAATACCTCATTCCATTTAAAAAAATGAAGTTGACCTTCATATCTCCTTGACGTCTCCACCTGTAAAAAAATTAACGACATCAGATTACGAGCGCCTCGATATCAAGCAAGTTTGGTCTGATGCATTTTCTTCTATCTTCAAAAGCAAGCGAGTTATTCAGGTGACCTGTTTACAGTGCCCCACCCTGTATAATGCTTTAAACCAAGTAAGGTTTATGTAGCATAAATAATACAGGAACATATTGACATAGGTATAACATATTAGTTCTGCATAAAGATCCGCAGATCTAGTTACGAGTTTATTTTTAGATGAAATAAAATATTTGATTCGTTCGTAATCGATATTTAAGCATTCAAATAAATGTTTTCTTTCCCTTTTACGACTTTTTTCGGGATAAAGACGTTTTAATCACTGTAACTGTAAAGAAAATGATATACGGCGAGGGGTTAATAACTCTTGAACGAATCTGCAGAAAACATTTTCGTAAAGGAAAAAGTTGTTTCATTTCACCTTAGGAATCATTCTTTTCAAGGAAATCCAACATTTTTGGAACACTCTGTATAGATTAATATCTGTACTCTGAAACGATAAATAAAAAGCAATTACAGAAAACGTTACCAATTATCAATATGACAAAGTGCCGCCGACATATGAAAATAAATGTCCCCAACAATACTCTTTGTAACTAATTAATTATTCTTTTCTATGTATGCGGTTTACGTCGCAGCGACCTGATGAGTAATTAACGACGCTTTGTTTATAATTATAATTGCTTGCTGTCGAGATCACACTTGCGTTTCGTGGTTGTGAAACTTTTATCTACTCTACCCATGCGATACTGCGACAATGAGAGCCGCCTATAAGAAAGACTATCGTCCACGACAAACAACCGTGCTTACAATGTTACTGAGAGACGGTCTCAAAATTACATCCCGGACGATTTCATTGCGTGGATCGTAGCAACTGACCTATTTTTTTATTATCATACGCCAGCGTAAACTGTCAGTTTATGATAGTGCTCTGCAACATACATTTACGTCTGCAGTATACAAGAGCACATTTATCGTATGTACGATACATTCGTAAATACTTACGCAAGCAGTAAGGTGATTCCAGAAAGAAAATTAGACAATTTAGTAAACAAATAAATCGTATACAGTGAGTGTACAAAGTATTCGTACACCTTTTAAAAACTAATAACTTTTTATAATAGTACCAAACGACCTGATTTTTTACAAAATTATAATTTACAAGGTTACATGCAAAAATAAAAAGGCATTTTTGCTTTTTTATTTGGGCCCTTAATGACAATTTTAAATATATGGTTTGTAGATCTACGTTAGTTATACACCTGCTGAAAGTTTCATCGAAATTGGTTGACGCAGGAAAAAACGACACGCATCGAAAGATGTACGATTCTGTGGATATTAAGCAGAAATTGATCGAAAGTCGTGTAAAACTACGATTTTCACCATTATTAACCGCTTGTAGCTCGTATGCATGTTAATCGATTTCGATGAAATTTTCGGCATGTGTATAACTAACATAGATATACAAAACATATATTTTAAATTTTCATTGAGGGCTCAAATAAAAAAGTTTTAAAAAATGCCTTTTTTATTTTTGCATGTAACCTTGTAAATTATAATTTCTGGAAAATCTTTTTTGCATATAATGTCATAAACCAATGCTTCCAATTGATTATAAAAAATCAGGTCGTTTGGTTACTATTATAAAAAAGTTATTCTATTTTAAAGAAAATGTGTGTGCAAATACATTTTACAGTCACTGTATGTCAATAAATAGACTGCGGATCGTTATGCAAAATAAAAATTATCTGCAACGATTGCAAGAAATAGAAACCAAATTGAATGTTATTTCTTCCCTTAATAATTTTAATAGAGGAGAAATCGTACATTGACATCTTCAATTTTCAAAATTTTCCAACAATTTTAAATTTTATCTACTCAATTTTGCTATAAATGCATAATGATCCGCAGTCTACCAATACGCAATCGTAAATAGAGTATCACAAAAGAGTTTTATTTAACACGTTTCATTCTCGCATTAGCCAAGTCCCGGCATAGCAAGCATTCATAGTCGTCGTAGGTGTAAGCGCAGCAATGCGTACAAACGCAAGTAAAAGTAGATCGCGATGGACATAAAAAGTAAATGGACACGTGTCGCAACTGCATGCTACACTCGCTGAGCTGTGATGGATTAATGCAGCCAATCATGAAATGTCCTTGCCCTGCATTAATTAATGGTGTAACACGTATTTTATTGACTTTTCCCTCAAAATCAGAATTTACATATCGCTTCATCGAGTGCTCTCATTTACATCAAGACTCGTAAACAATTATTTCAATAATTTTCAATATTTAACTACTTACAATTCCCACTGGAAACGGTAATGATAATAACTAGACTGCGGATCATTATGCAAAATAAAAATTATCTGCATCGATTGCAAGAAATAGAAACCAAATTGAATTGATAGAGGAGAAATCATACATACTCAATTTTACTATAAATGCATAAAGATCCGCAGTCCAGTAATAACATTGAAAAATTATCAAAATCTTTAAACGTTTAACGGAGAATCGAATTTGAAATATACTTTCAAACTGAAGTTTACGAAAACTCGATACAAACTGTTCAACAGAAATTGATTAAAAGTGGCGAATTTTATTTATACTTATTCCACAGTTTCTACTGCAGACACAGAACCGTCTTTTCCTTTTTTCCGCAGTCACTTAATTCATACTTCGCAGAAACGTAAATGTGAAATTCAGTTTTCACACTTTGCTGAAGTTATAGTGCAAAAGTATGCCTGTTTTTCTGTGTTTGCGCGTTGTGTTCGCGTCTCGTGAAAAAAAACGCTGATGTAAATATAGCACGTAAATGTAAATGAAACCGCCACAAATCACCCTGAATGTTAAATGACTCGAATTATTCTTTCTACTTGCACACTACTTTCGCTCGCTTGCCTAATGGAACGACAATCAGCATAGGTATAGTTTGTGTTCCCCAGCTGGTAACAAATCTTTCTCCCGCGCGTAACCAAACGAGAGAGTTTACTCGAGAAACATAGCGAACGTTCATGGGAGTTCCAAGGGGTTCTTGATGTAATATTTCGCAGTCGAGGTATGTATCTAAATGGTGCGTTTTGGTACCGCTGAATCATGAAAACGTTGCAACTGCGTTCTTCTGTTTGCCATCGAATCGCGGTATTTTAATTAGAGATAGTTCCCATAATGCCGAGCGCTTCTTACGGAGCACTGAAAGTGATTTTTTAACATTAGTTTAGAAAAATAGCAAAAATGTGTTTATACAAATTTTTTAGAACTACCACTTAGCCATTTTACCACGTTTTTATTTTTAAGACAACTTAATTTTGGCTCTTTGTTGACTTGTGCTGTCTATGTTCCGACACTTTTCGTGCGCGATCTTTTGCGCTACGAATCTACAACAGATATACAGTAAATATTCGATGGACGCAATGGCCTCGGAGAGATTCGTTTGTATAGTTCGTAGAGAGACACTGTTTTTTTGTGCTTCAAAGCCCGAGCCGAATGTAGAAAAGGACAGCGCGTGTAAACAGAGACCGCGCGCGGCCGAAGCGCAGCGAAAAATAGCGTACCGATGAGACCGCTTCATGCAATAAATGAAACTTGTTTGTTTTTACTTATTTTTAATGAAATTTTACCAACATATTTGTGACATTCTTCTGGTTAAAATGATACCAAACTAGATATAATTTCGCCCATATTTCATACCGTCAATTAAACCTTTAAATACAGTTGAAATTATATCGTGTTTAGTGTAATTTTAATCAGAAGAATGCCACAAATAAGTTGGTGAAAGTCCCATAAAAAAATTATGAAAAATAACGAAGTTTTGTAACTGGATTAGTAGTGGTTCACACAGATATACCCGACCCGAGATCAGATTACGCGGCATGTTTACACTGCTCGGCGTTGCCCCGCAGTGGAGGGGATATTTTTTTGCATCCAACGTGTAACACCTTCTCGCGTCCATAGAATATTTAAAGCAACAGTTTATAATTTGTACGAAGCACCGATTTCTTATCAGTGGCAACAATCAACTGATCTTCTTAGCTGTGCGCACGCAACAGGGACGTGAGGATTATTGTTTGTTTTTGTTCCTCTACAACTTACAACAGCTTGTTCAAGTTTTAAATGTGAAAGATATACGTCCGACGTTAGGTGCTTACGGGGTTAGGGGAATTCTCCCTCTGCGTCTCAGTTGGTCGGTGGAAAATTCGACGATAATTTCTTCTTGATATCCTCGACCAATTAGAACGTTCTTCTTCCGTTTTCTTTTATTCGAGTTCTTTCAAAGTAGTTGTGGAACGGACTCTGCGGCCGGAAGATGGAAGTTTTGCCCGATGTATTTTTTTCTTTTGAAGTAAAGTGAAGCTGTCGGAGCTACTAAATGAAGACCAAGGAAACTAGATGAAAATTTCCTGTGCGAATATTTGTAGAGTTAATTGTTAACTAGTTGACATAGTAATTAATCCATTAAGGCCCAACGTCGCGATAGTGCAACAATTCTTCCCGAATTTTTTTCGGTGAATTAAATTCATTATTTCTCATATTGCAGATATAATACAGGATTTTAAAAATTGACTTAATATTGTTTCATTACTGTTTCCGGTTGCACCTGCCTTTCATGATATTTTAAAATTTGCAGAAATTGAACTATTAAAACTCGTAATAAAACAAACTCGTTTTAAATTGCAAGACTTAATTTTTATATATCTCTTTGTGTTTGATTAAACGAAGTATGTCATGATTGAATCGTGTTTTCCTTTAACAGTAGCAAATCAAATGCTTAAGCGAACAAGAACGAAAATTTCATATATCTTTTATTTAAACAGAAATGAATTCGCGCAATGTGCTCCTGAATTTCAATGAAAGTTAGTAAATACGTGAATGTAATATTTGATCGTCATATTTAACGGAAGCAAACATAGGCATTCAAAGTGGGATTCGTCTTTTAAATATTATACTTTACTGTAGATGTCTAATATTTCCTGGAATTGAATAATTTTAAAACTTGATTTTCTCAAATTCTCCGTCGTTTCGTGTTATTAAACTATTATCAAATCATGTAACAATTACCATTTTTCGACTGCAACTCTATCATTTTTATTTGATAAAAGTTTCGTTGACGAATTTATTCATGGACTAGGATAAAATAAACAACACGCTTTTTCATCGAATATAATGGTTATAAATAAATAATGTACACAAAAATAACAACAAAGAACAAATATAAAAAATAAATAGTGCATGTTTTTTATCGAATCCAATGATAAAAAATTCGATTCTCAGTGAAATAATCGGAAAACGCTTTATGCTGAGGATCTGCGAGTATACCTGACACGAATATCGCAGAATAAAATTATTTGAATTTCAAGCGAAAGCGTGTTTGTCCAATGGAGAGCGAGTTTTAACGCGGAGCCCGGAAAAAAAGTTTCATGAACATTTTAACGTTTTTTCAACGAGTATTTTAACATTTGTCAACGTCTCAATGTGCTCTTTAAAAATGGATTACACGGAAAATAACGAGAAATTGTAGCAATACTAATGATAAATAAGAATATCAAAATGGCGGTAAAAAAATAATCAACAACCCACTGAATAAACTAATAAATAAATTAGAGACCTAGTATCTTCACGTCGCTAAAATTGTTTAAAAACATAAAAAAGAAGAACTTTCTACCTGACTCCTGTTTATTGCAATATTGATGAGGACCACTTTTGCTTTGCATGAAGAGCCGCAGTCAACTATAATAGTAAGACACGGTAAAAGGATAATCGTAAACTGTTGGAAACATTGCTCCCTGCATAATTCGAAGTGCATCAGAAATGCTGAGTGATGCTATTATTACAAAAAACACACCACGTAAATGGCGATGGCGTTCGGTCATGGTAATTTTTCAACTCTCGTTGCACGCGAAAGGATACTTGAGCTTTAAATACTTCAGCTGCATAGCATATGAAGTGGTTTCAAGAACGGAGGACAAAGGTGGTCGTCAGTGCAAAAGAAACTAATGGTACCGTTGGAGGCTTCTTTCTTCACTCAATTTCACCCTTTTGTATTTTGCAGCTAGTATCTCTTCTACTCTCTCTCTCTCACTCTTTCTCTCGCCTTTTAACTTCGAGTTTCGTCGTTCCCTAGAAGCTTCCCTCTTCAAATTCTCCTTCGTTGATCTGAATTCGTTGATCATCCTCTGCTACCTTGTCCCCTGTCGCCAGATTAAACAATTCGATTTTGTTCTGTACCAACACTGCAGCTGTCCCTCTGGTTTATTTTCTCCTTGAAACAACCTCCTACGACGAAAGCACTCATCCTTTGGTAGAGTCTCACCCAACCAGGAAGTGGAACTTGTTTCAAAAGTTGGCCCTTTGTGCTCGAAGTTATTTCGATTCTAAAATTTGAACACACATTGTTCCAAGAGTAGATATCAAGCAAAATCGGAGTAAACCAGAGTCTGTCCTCAATTTGACATGGAATTTTGGCACCGAACTTTGCAGACAGATACCGAGCCTAATGCGGAAGCAAATGGGTTAGTATTAGCTTGTAAAGTTTGTTGCCGAATTAATACCAAATCAAGAGCAGATTGCTCGGTGGGTCCTTTAAAATGATTCACTGTGCTCTGACAGCGCTGGCCATTTACTCTCGCCATTTTGCAAGTATAAATGGTAAGACAATCCGGGCATATGCATCTGAAACCATAAATTCATTTTTGAGGTCTCGCCCACGTTTTGCCGATTTGGGACCACTTGGTCGACGCTTCTGCTGACTGCTTGTGTATCTTTGGTTACACCACTTTGTCCAACTGTCAGTAAAACACAGGATTGCGCGAAATCAAATCGCAGTCCAAACACGCTCTGTATGCGGGCCGGTGCTCGCGCCGAATCTTACGGCGACAAGCAAACTAGCCGGCTCGAGTGGAGGAGGGTTTTCACACATGCTTTTGCACACACGTTGATCGTGGTTCTTTGACGATCACCTTACGCGACAACCGTTCCGTTAAACCCCGGCTCCGAATAAAACCAATTTCGCGCTTACCGGTGCATCGAAGCTCCCTCTGCGCTGTGCAGAGAGGCTCGATGAAAAGCGTCCGCGCAATAAGTCGATCTCGTTCCGAGCAAAAGCAAAACGAAAAAAAAAAAAACAAAGAGAACACCGGACGAGAAAAGGAAGAAAAAACGAAGCGAAGAACAGGACAGCTGGAACACTGTTAACTTATAAAATCGATAAAGGAGATTGTGTAAAACGGCTGTATGCCGATTTGTGCTTTATCCATCGACCAGTAGCCGGGCTATTGAATCCAGCCGTAACGGAGGATGGAAATTGAAACGACGCCACCCAGGAAATCCTTTGGACGCGTCGTATACAACGCGGCAGCTCGATCCTGTTGGTGGAACCACCGGTGAATCCGATGTTACGTATCGTGTATCCATGCGGGGGAAATACTAAGGCATTAGTTCCGTGTAAAAATAACTGTGGTTCTCCGCGAGGTTACACGTTTCATCTGAGGGTTGCATATTCACGTTACTCGAAAGTGATGCAAGCCATACCACGTGTTCTATTTCTTAGTTCCACGCAAACTGAAAATACGTGGCGATGTTAGTTGATAAACTTGTCATTGAATGTTTATACTCAGGCCTGGCCAACCCAAATGATTTCACGGGCCACTTTGATGACGCGCAACGTTATAGCGGGCCGCACTTTAGGTACACATGCTTTTAAAAAATGTAATACACATACAAAATGAATAAAACTTTATTGTTATACTATGATTCAATATAATTAACTCTCGAGTTTTTGTTAATGAGATATTTGTCTATCCTATCTTTCACTTAATTTTTGTAAATCTATATTTATGTTCGACATTGCAAATCTTTTGTTAGCTGGTTTTCTAAATTGGCATCAGCTAATGAAGCACGTGAAGAACTCTTTGCAAATTTAATCTTCGAAAAAAATGTTTCACAGATATATGTGGATCCAAAAGCATTTACTAATATAAGTATTGTAAATATTAATTTTTGATATATGGACGCAAAAAATTGTTTCACTTCATTGTTGCACTGCAACTTGATTATATTATAATTATAAATCGATTATATTATAACAATGACACTTCATTTATTTAATATTTCTTGTATACATACAATGAGAAATAAAAGTTTCAATAGAAATATAAAATCGCCCGGCGGGCCGCGGGTTGGCCAGGCCTGGTTTATACAAATGTTTATATTCATTTAACGTTATAAACATTTACATCAATGCAGTTACGACTATTTTTCAAGTAAGACGAACACTATTAATATTAATATTAATTAAGAACTGTTGTTTGAATGTTAATCGGGCACTTGATTCGACCTGCGCGTTTGTGTTGAACATTCTGATCAATTACCGATATGACATTGTAATCTTGAATCAATGGTACCCGCTGCGATTTCGGTTTACCTGCGCGCGGTTAGCACGTAATTAAATCCGATACGATCGATAAGAGTTTGGGACAGATCAATCGCGATTGGATTATAATTAGCCGCGTTTCCGAGGCAATTCGAATGACGTTGAACGCTTTCGTCGTGGACGAATAGCTGCGAGACGAACTAATTAACTAAGGATCGTTTACGATGGTTATGCTGTTTGTTTAAGCTTAGTTTTCTTTGATGGAACAGGGCGAACCTTGCTTTGGAACAATTGATAATTTTTATGAAATACAGGTGGCCCTTGGGTCGATTGGGTCTGTGGATTTTAATTTAGGGGTGGGCGGTACCCGAAAATTCGGGTTCGGGTAGGATCGGGTATTTTCCCCGGGTTTAGGGGAGTAGACCCCTTTTTTCCAGGATTGCAAGGGTGCGGGATACGCGTTCTCATTTCTCGATGATTATAAAATGGGATTTTTCGGTAGTCAAAAACGCTAGATAAAAGATCGATCTAGGGCGCTATCGCCCTCAAAAGTCCTATTTTTCGTTTATTATTATTATTAGACAGCGGATCTTTATGCAATTATGGCTTTTGAAAATTTTCACAAAATGCTAGCAAAATATGACAGAATTTAGGACGATTTTAATTTATTTCAGGTCAAAAAAGGCTACTACCACAGAAATTAAGATTCTATTTTATTCCACTTTCTTAAAATTCGTCTACAATTATTCTATAATTATTATTATACACAGGTGGTCAAAATGATAAGGCACCTCAAGGTTTTTAGCAATGAACATTCATTTATACATACAGGGTGGTCTATTTATCTTGAGACAGTCAATTATTACGGAAACCAGCAGGAATATGAGAAAATGTTTTATATAAAATATTCTTCATATGAAGGGGCACATTTATTGGCGCTATGCACATTTTTCCATAATGGCCCTTTAAGGGTCAGATGAAGGGCAACTTTATTTTCTTATATGGAAATCCATATTTTTTATTTTGTATTCTTATTCCACATCGAAAAATAATAATAGTTCCTATAAAACATTTTTTTCCTGATCTTACTATTTTTTAACGATACCATGATAAATGTTGCAAAGCTTGCATAATGGCATACAACATGTATTGAATCTTCATCTAGTAGGCGGCAATAAGAAGTACGTACTTTATCAGATAATTTATTAATCGTAACAAAAAAATACAGAAAATTGTGCCCTTTACGATTACCACTTTAATCATTCTTCTTGATAAAATCTTTTCTATATCAGTTTGATGTATGCTTTTCCAAGCTTCTAAAATTGCTGATTTCAATTCGGATACTGTACTGTACTGCTTTCCACCTTCGTATAATATTCTTGACAGTCTTCCCGAAACGTTCTCGATAATGTTTAGGTCAGTAAACCTTGCAGGCCAATTCAAAACCTTTCTATTTTCCGCTTCAAAATAATTTTTTACTCTGCGAGCAGTATGCACAGCTGCTCGATCTTGCTGAAATATAATATTTTCTGCCAGCAATTCTGCGAGCATATGTTCCAATTTGCTCTTTGATTAAACTTAAGTCGCCAGCACATTCATACGGCCTTGAATAAATTTTATTTCCATTTTTCCTCTATAGCCGATTCCTCCCCATATCATTACTACACCGCCACCACATTCTCGACGACTCAAAACCCTTTGTTCCTTTCTTAAATCATGGAAATAGTACTTGTATCCATCTGGACCATCCAAATTTAGTTTTTGTTCATCCGTGAATATAATTTGTTTCCACTGAGAATTCACGACATACATGTATATGAAATTTTGTGTGTGTACAACGGTGCCTTATCATTTTGTCCACCAGTGTACATGCTGCCGAATAATGCAAATTACGCCTCATAAACGTAAAAATAGGACTTTAGAGGGCGATCGCGGCCTAGATTGATCTTTTATCTAGCGCTTTCGACTACTGAATAATCCCATCTTTGTATTATCGAGAAATGAGAACGCGCATCCCGCACTCCTGCAATTCTGGAAAGGAGGCTACCGCCTTAAGGGGATGCAAGATGCAGAACATCTCGATTTTGCGAAAATGTTCGCAGTCCAGTTATCACTAAAAAAATGCACCCCGGATAACAGTCCTCGAGGCGACTTACAGCCGTAACTTCGGCACACACACATCGGGCACAAACGAAATCGATGGTTGCACGGTCTAACCGCGTGTGCGGCCGGCAAACCGTGCCACTGCGTGGCTCCATGTCGCTCACGCTAAGTCGAGATGCCTGATAAAATCGAACTCCGAGTTCTCGAGGGCCCTTCACACGCCCACCTCTTCCGTATATTTATGCATTCATACGTTCGCTCTCTGTGCCGTGATTTACCAAGGCTGCTTTCAGACCGATAATCTCCGGCTCCCGGTAAGTCCGACTATCTGATCGAAGAGGGCACTCGTAATAATGCAATTGTTGTAACAGGCGAAACTTTTTCCCCGCTGGATTCCGAATGGTCTAGACCGTTTTTCGTTTTATTTGCGTTCGCGATCACTGTGTTCCGCGTCACACGAAACATCGCTGCACGAATAGCAACACGATCTTCGATGTTTCATGCGAACGTTGGAAAACGGACTACTTGCACCTGTTAGAATTGGGTTAGCCTTGGTTCGTCGACAACTAGGGGTGTGCGAGATCCCGCCGGGGCGCGAATTTCTCGCGAGATCGGGACGAAATCTCGAAAACATCCGGGTTATCACAAAATTTTCTCGAGAAATTTCTCGGGAATCTCGAGAATTTCTCGAGAAATACCCGTCCCGACGGGATCTCGCACACCCCCATCGACAACCCATTTGGTGCGGTCAAATCGTAGTCATATGTTTTCATCGACAGTCCGTCTTTAGCGACAAGTTTGAGTTCATTCATTTCTACTGACACCAAATTCGCGTATTTGCTGATGTAGATTAATCGTTATTATCGTTGTTATGTTCTTGACGCATTTAGTTGCTTGTATAATAAATAATAAAGAGAATTACAAAGCATTGTTATTTAGATCAAAGTTTTTGTTCCTACTTTACTAATCAGAATTTCTTCAAATAAACAAACTTTATTAATAGGTACACACAAATGAATAAAAAATCATAATATTTCATTTAATTTCAAACATAATTGTGTTAATACTTACAAAAATGTGAATAAACAGAACGAATGCTACGAGTATATATATACAGGGTGTCCCAAAATTCCTTCAAGTCCGGGAAATGGGAGGTTCCTTAGGTCATTTGAAGCGACATTTTCCTTTGCAAAAATTACCGCCGCGGCTTTGTTTAGGAGTTATTAACGAAAAACACAGACCAATCTCACCAATCAGAGCGCGACCTAGACGCGAGCTGGCACTGTCGGCCCGGCGCGGCGCGCCACCTATCCATTGGCCGACTGTGCCAAGTCGCGCTCTCATTGGTCCGTGTTTTTCGTTAATAACTCCTAAACAAAGCCGCGGCGGTAATTTTTGTAAAGGATAATGTCGCTTCAAATTACCTAAGGAACCTCCCATTTCCCCGACTTGAAGGAGTTTTGGGACACCCTGTATAGACTACAAAACATAACAAAATTGTACAATAATTACACAAATATCAAGTAATGAAATTAAAGCGATATGAATAATGAACTCTAACCTGTCGTTAAACACGGACTGTCGATGAATACATATGACTACGATTCGACCGTGTCGATGTAAACATAGTGTCGGTCAAACCGTGTCGATGAAAACATAGTGTCGACGAAAACTGTCGGTCAAATCGTGTCGATGAAAACAGTGTCGGTGAAATGGGTTGTCGACGAACCAAGGGTAACCCCTTAGAATTAGTCAGGTCAACGGGTCTTGCAGCGATCCGTGACTTCCTTCCCTTTAGATGGCAGCCCCAGATCTAGGTATTTGCATTGCAATTTTATTTTGCGACCCACTTCTTTGAGATCGAGAGGTTGATCTTCTTCTCGAACTCCATCTAAATAGCTGATGGTTCTAACTGGCTGCCAAGAGAACGGTTATTATTCTTGGTCAAAATGGACCCAATCTTCGCCGTCCAAGGATTAAGACATGTCCCAAAGCTCTATGAATAGACAGAAGCAAAAAATGTTATACGTTAACCCTTTGCCGTACCTTTTTTACAGTTACAATGATTAAAACGTCTTTATGCACAAAAATGTCGTAGACAGCGGATTTTATGCATTTATGAGAAAAATGAGTAGGTGCAATTTGAAACAGTAAAAATATTAGAACAATTTAGAAATACTATTACATTATTGTCAACCTATTAAACATATTAAGGAAGAAAATCAATTTCTATTTCACTCTAGTTTGTTGCAATTCGAGTAGGAAATTTTTATTTTGCATAAAGATCCGCTGTCTATTGATTACAAACTAATCAAATTTTATTTTATCTAACATGAAACGCGTGACATTCGTATTTGTTAGACTTCGTTGAAAACCTTCATCACGAGTTTGGCTCGTCAAAATACGGCAAGGAGTTAAGAAAGAAACTAAAGTTTGCAGTTTGCTGTGAGCTAAAAAATGTTTAGTTGGCATAAAGAGCTGCTGTCTAGTTACGAGTTTTCTCGATCGAACAATGCGGCGATGTCAGTTGAAACGGGAACATAGAGACCTAACCCGAATAGAGTAGTTTTCATATTTCTTCTATAACCTTTTCTTGTTTGTACACGTAGAATATACTAGTGAAGTTTGATCGTTTAAAACTGGGACATCCTGTATACTCCCGGAGTTTTCACGTCGAATCTTCTGAAACGAAAGAGGCGAGCGTCTTGAATAGGAGCGGTGCGTCAAAGTGCGCGTTTTTCAACCCTCCGAAAGCGGTGCCCGGGTCTACCTAGACCTGTCGTATCAAAACATTCATGCACTCGATATTTGACAATTTTGTTAGAATTTTCATAAAATTGTTGATATTTATAGTGTTATAAATTCTTAAACAAATCGTACAACACTGAATCTATTTTTAGAGCTCGAAAAATCCAATTTCGCTCTGTTCATTTTGTACAAGTTGAAATTTCACGATAAACATTTGAAAAGTTACTTTGACTGTGAATCTACCATAGGTTTGACTATTGAAGTTTCTTTACATCTAAAATTGGATCCACTAGTGAGCTGTTCATTTTGAAAGTGGCCAAAGTCCATTTAAGTTTAAATTGAGACATTTATGAGATTGGGTTTCAATGAAATTAAAAATATACGTATAGGATACCAATGTATTACACTCCTTAAGTGAATCTGTAATCTAAGAGAGTTATACTTACAATTCCTATTAAAATAATTGCAATTATTAAATGAATAATATGTGTCTTCTTACCAAGAATGGACTTAAGCCACTTTCAAAATTAACAACTAGATTTGTCATAATATTTGAAATAGCCTAAGGCCATTCGATATAATTTAAAATGCTTCAAATTGAAAAAACAATATTCAATTTATTTTATATTTCATTACGAAACTTCTAACTATATAAATTACATAACAATTTACACCTCATTTACATTTTGTGTATGCGGGAGGGATTTGAAGAAATCATGGTGCTCCGGTGGTGTATATCGCAGTAAGTCGATCATATTCTTGTATTTCGCTGTTGTAATTTGCCTTATATTTTTATAAAGTGGTGTCAATACAATATTTCCGAATTTTATTGGTCTAACCCGACGTGGTAATAAATTCGGTATTTTAAACTCTGCATTCTCTCATCCATTGATATCTTATAGAAAATTTTATACGGTTCATTTCTCAAAAAACGCATCCAGCGTATGTTTAACCAATTTATTGTTCCTCCGTTAGAATTATTTACCCTTTTAAAAATTGCTTCTTTCATTTCATTTAAAATAAAGTTATTACCTTTCCGACACTTCTTGATAACATTATAATAATCTTGGGGGACAGCAGTAAATTATTTTTCTTTAATGACTAAGATACTATGAATTTATCAATGAATGAACCTGATACTAAGAATTTATGGTCTATCAAACAACTGACAAATGGACTTAGACCAGTTTAAAAATAAACGGCTCAGATTTTCAAAAATTGCAAAAATGCTTTTGCAAATTGCATAGACTTTTCAATGATATTGTAAACTCGTTCCCCAGTGATGTTCCGTATCCGTTCAGAGTTCCTAATATACTACTGTGACAGCTATTAAACGTTTGCAACGGGGCGAAAGTTTAACCGGTTTCAATCAAGTCTATTGAAAAAGTTTAGAAACAAAGTTTTAGAATCAGAAACTTGAATCGTTTTTTTTTACGCACACTGTCGGCTGAAAGTTCCAGGAATCACTCTGAATTCGTGGAAATAGAGATACGTTTTTCGAATCAACAAAGTTAAGTGACTGTGAGTAATTGCATTAACTTTTCAACGCAACGGCGAGAACTAACAGTTTCGATAGAGAAAATATTGATTTGGAGACGGCAGAAATTTTTATTTTCGTGAAAAATAGCAAACTTTTCTTTTGACCGAAACGTACGAATGTTCGACCACGGTTGCGTGTTTATAGTTCTGAGCGCAATGAATAATGCAGGGAGAAAATCGTTACGTATTATACTTCGTTTCGGTTGTTATCAAAGCAGGGGTATAGCGTATTTATTAATAAATATTAAATGATTGCGTAAGTTCGTGCCCGATTTGAAAATGAAATTCATTGATTAAATTTTAAAGAATAAACTTTACTGATCTATTATACACGTAGTCACCATTCTTTTCTAATTCTAGAAAATTTAACCAATCTTTAACTAAATCTTTAACCAATATTTACAATTTAACCATTGAATTTTTTTTCAAATCGAGCACGAGCTTATGCAATCGTCTAATATTTCGTAGATCTTGAAAAGTTTTAAATAACACAACATTTTTTATGACATTCACAAAATTTTCGTTTTCTTATTGTTCAGAGAAGAATAGCAACATTTTATTACAATGTTTAAAGTGTATTACGTTTACGTTGACTGGAACCGTAAAAATGTGTACAGCGTACAAAACAACATTTTACTCATTAAACTTTCATATTATTCATATAAACGTTTCTTATTGCAATACGAACCAGCCATTTTCGTGTCCCACTTATGGCCTTAATTACACAATTATTCGTTAACGAGTTCATAATTTAACAAAGAGATGTTTTAATGTAAAAATCCAGCTTACGGTATACAAAAGCATGGCTCGCGTTTGAAATTACATTGACCCCATGCGCTTAGTTAACCCTGTTCTCGGCTAAAATGTACGTTTGACATAATTTTCAGAAAGAAAGAATAAACACATGTATGTAAACGGTCTATGAATAATTGAAAATGTAATTGCGTGAAAAAATGAGTCGTTTATTATAAACATGGAGTAAGTCCATTTTTCATGAATGATATCTCTTGATTAAAAAACATTAATATTATTTTGGTTATTAAAATGCCAAGATTATTTTGGTAGTAAAAGTTTGGAAGTAAAAATACCAAAAGAAATCTATTTTACTCGTGTCATTATAAAAATTAATTGATAAACCTGGTCATATTTCTTCAAATTAAAAAAAAAATCCTTTACTTAAAGAATGCCGAGAAAACTCGACATTCTTTGTCAAGAAGAAAATGTCTGTTAACAAATTCTTGAAATCTTTGGACCACTTTATAATTATTTACAGAATGTTTCATAATGTGCGAGACATTTTTGGAATTCCATAAATAAACTGATGAAAGAAGTTGCTGTATCTTTTAATAGTTGAGCCCTATAAGGTGCATGTGTATAGAAACGTTATCTATTAGTTCAATCTATAAAATCAATATTCCAAAAATATTCACGTACTATGAAAAGCTCAGCGAAAAGCTGCATGGCTGCAGGTTTAAGAATGTGTATACACACTCAATAAAATACAATAATTGAATAGTGACAAGTTAATGCACTAATTCTCCCTGTATTATAAATTTATTTTTCAATGGTTTTAACAACTGTATTTACGTACTTGCACAAGTAAGATGATTATTAAAAATTAATACATAGGTGTAACTCGAAACAGTGAAAACATTAGAAGCACTTAAAAAACCACTGTTATATTATTTTATTTTATATTGTAATATTTTATATATTATTATTAATCATACTGAGAAAGAAAATAAATTTTTATTTCACTCCAGTTGATTGAAAATCGAGTAGAAAATTTTTATGTTGCATAAAGATCCGCTGTCTAATGATTATTTACTAAATCTAAAATACGGAGTTAAAAGCAAATATACTAACAATTAGCAACAACGAAGGAATAAATAATAGGTATACACAACTATGTATGACGTTTTATGTTTCCAAAAATAGTAGTGGACGCGAAACAGCTTTGAAATCAGTAGGAGGGATTACACAGGAATATAGGTTAATAAACAATCTCGTTAGAGTGTGCTCGAAACGTCGGATCAGCGGAGTAACGTTAATTGCTACGAATTTGTTATCCTGGTTCGAGTGGATCGTTCATGTGTAGTATGTATTACATGACACCATGCACTACCTGATTTTTGGTAATATGTGTACACGTGAGCTGAATTAAATAAAAAATCTGTTCGCGGAAATTGATGCAACAAAATCATTACGAACAAGTATCAGCACAAACGACGAACAGTTCCAAGTAATTGCGACAGGTAATATCGCGTAACAATCAATTAATGAACAATTATTCTTAATGAGATTGAATTTTATTTCTTTTTTCATTCAAGTCTCTATAGTATATACAGGGTGTCCCATTTAAGTTGAGATTGTAAAAAATCTCGAAGACATGTGATTTAAAAAAAAAACAGACTGATACATGTCCTTTAGTGTTTCGAGTGGGGAGTCAGATTGGCACTACTAGTTTTTAATGCGTGGGCGTTTTCAAGGTTACTTCGAGGTCATTTCGTCTTTTTTTAAATCATAAACCCATATTTTTTTATTTCGGAATCACATTCTACGTGAAAAGATGCACAACTTTTTGTGAATGCGATTCCGAAATGAAAAATATGGGTGTATGCTGAAAATCAACAAAATGACCTTGAAATAACCTTGAGAACGCCCACGCATTAAAAAACTAGTAGTGCCATCTGACTCGTCACTCGAAATACTAAAGGACATGTGTCAGTTTGTTTTTTTTTAAATCACATATCTTAGAGATTTTTTACAATCTCAACTTAAGTGGGACACCCTGCATATGTATATGTATTTCTGGATGGCATAATTATTTACCTAGGTTTAAAAATCAGTTTTTATGTTGATTTTGGTAAAAAATATAAGTATAAAAATTAAAAAATATTTTGTTATTTTCATTATAATGTGTCGCTCCATTATGTAATCATTAGTAAAATTAATGGACAGAATGCAGAATGAGCAAAAAGATCAATTTTTTGATGATTTTGTCTTATAGTAATTTCACATAGAGTGACCCGAGTAGATCTACAAAACGTATTTTCTCAATTTTCAATATAGGCTTACATAATAAAATTGTAAAATGCAACATTCAGTATTTTCTGCACAATTCCGATCTGTTGCAATTTTTGAAAAAATTTCTTTTCACATCCTGTAGTAAACTAATTGCTCTAGCTTCGCAGAAAAGTTCAAACCGTATAGTACAATGTTAAAAAAGTTGTCGTCTTTTTTAGAGCGTCCGAATATGAGTCGAGTCACTGTATACAGAAATTCCAATTTCAATTTTACTTTTGTCCGGAACGGTGCATTTTGTCCGGAACAATGTATAGAAAATCCGTGGTCTATACATAATCTAGCAATGTCCTCACAATTATTTCCCGGCTCGTTACTGCGCTATTAACATCGGAGGTTATTTACCAAATGTACAGCAGACTATATGTCTATTAGCACTAGCGCGAACCTCGCAGCTGTGCCCCTATCCTCACTGCTGCGTAGAGAATGTATGTATTCCCGGGTAGAACGTGGTCGCCAAATAAATTTCTCACCCTCGCACAACTGTCTATTTATCTGTTTATTCTGCGCGATCTCTGTCTTTTCTCGTGTATGTACACTACGCCTACCGCTCCTGTTCTACCCATTCCCACGTGGTACAACGGTACTTGTTTGCCACTGGAAAATAGAACAGAGCCGTGGCTGCTGGTAAACTGTGATTCCCGCGAACCTCGAATTTACACAGGTATGTCGGTACATTCAGATAATGAGATACGAGTGCTCGGTTCCTGAGGAATAGGACACGACGAGCGTAAGTGCTCAATTATCTACACGGATCAATTTGTAGCAGCGAGCGGATCAAGACTCGACCGAAACCACGATTATTAGGAAACGTCGCGTCGAGTTCACTGTGTCGAAAAATCTCTTGGTTCGCGGTCCAATTATCAGCCAAGTGTCTGTTGGAAATTTGTTCCTCGAAAATAGTCTCCGGAGTGCTCGCTAAAAACAGAATAGAAGTATATGTCCCAGTGCCCGGATCTCGGTAAATCAAGCTCGGAGCTCTCGAGAAGCAATATCAAGAAAAAATGGATACTGTTGAAAAATTGAAATTTCTATTTTTTTTTTATAATATCAACGTTTTCAGCATACTTTTGTGTTGCCCAATTTTTCAGTTCCGTTTACGTAAACATGTAGAGTGTTTCAAAAATGTACTTCCCTGAAAGAGGTGATTCCTGAGGTCATTTGAAACAACTTTTTCCTTCGCAAAAATCATCTCCACCGCTTCGTTCAGGAGTTACAGTAAATCCTCTATCGATGCGAAAGCCTCGGGGAGATTCGTTTGCATCGATCGTAGAGAGACAGTATTTTTTAAGCTTCAAAGGCCGAGCCGAACGTAGAGAAGGACAGCGCGTGTGAAGAGAGACCGCGCGCGGCCGAAGCGACTGCGACTCTCCGCGTCTATTTCTTTCCCATACGCTGTCCTTTCTTGCGCCCGAAACGTTCATCGTCAATTAACCCTCATCCGTCCCTCGAGTCAATTTGACAGTTTTCCTGAAATAATTTATACTGTTCTGTAATTTGTAAGTAAATTTGCCCGAAACTTTCTTGCGACTTTTATTTTTTCAATGTGAAACACATAACCGGAAAACTTAAAATGTAAATGTTAGCTCATAAATTTGAATAACAAAAACATCGAAAAATAACTGTTTACCTGGTTATTTCATCGATCTTCTGTCACTGTGTCAATTCGATACCGAGGGACAGGATTCAGGTTGTGAAATGAGAGGCGGATGAGGGTTAAACCACAGTTGAAATTATATCGTGTTTGGTATTATTTTAATCAGAAAAATGCCACGAATATATTGTCGAAAGTTTCATAAAAAAAGTAATAATAAAAAAGATTTTGTATTGGTATTACATTGCGAGGACGCACGGGCCTTTGAACTGTGCCGGGGACTGCGACTCTCCGCGTCGCATTAAGGTCGATTCATACACGCGTCTGAGATATCGCACGCTGTTTTTCGGCGCTCATACACGTGCGATCCGAAGTTTTAGGCAACTTCAGAAGGGTCGAGATGCTCGAACAAAGGCCAAGTGCCGAAGATCGTGTCGTTTGCTACCCTAACCCCAGGGGTTCCGAGAACCTTTTAATCCCCTCTACACCTCAGGAGATGGCTATGCCTATGCTCTCAGTCTCGAAGAAAAGTATCGGAACGAAGCCGCTCAGACTTTCTCGGTTGCGGACGGTGTCACTTAAACCTGGGTTAGAATATTTTCTCGGATGTTCGGATCGCATGTGTATGAATCGACCTTTGGTTCACACCGATGTATCCGAGCCGAGATCAGATTACTACAGTGTAGGGGATATTTTTGCGTCTATCGTGTAGCACCTTTTTGCGTCGATAGAGGATTTACTGTATTAACGAAAAACGTGGACCAATCAGAGCGCGCCTATAGCAGACGGATTCCGGCTCGGCATTGATTCCAGCGTTGGCATTCAAATGACTTCGGGAACAATCCCGTCCAAGCATTCGCAGAAGTTTGTTTATGTTATAAACTCACTATTCAGTAAAGTGAGTTGCCAAGTCATAGCAACTTGATCGCGATTCGCTTTGGTGGAAGTTTTACCTATCCACCACCAGTAAAAGTAAGTGTGTCCTCATAAAAAACGTAAACTAGGTCATTATCTTGGATTAAGGTGTGTTTAAGCGAGGTTAGTATCCAAGCACATGCTCACCTAAAATAAAACCCACTGAAAAATCGTAGTTTTTTAGCGATTCTTTACTCGACAGCTTACGGTTACTCTAGATCGCTGAGCTAAAAGAAAAATTTTTAAGAGCTCTAAGTCTTTAAGAGTGCAATTAGTAGGGCTGCAGTGTCGTCCCGTAATCGTCACCCCTATTGGAATGTACAGGTTGTTTCAGTACGGGTTAAGTCGCCAGATGAATTGTCTTTATCGCGCTTGCGTCATTTTGTAAATAATTGCACATAATAATGAAGCATTGGCTCTGAGAATATCCACGCGATAGTGTCCTTGATTTGCCTGAAAAGTATATTCTGTGCTTCGGTCTATTGCATGTAATCGATGAAATCATTTACTACTTCAGAATTTTCACATAGAGGTGGACAGTTTATTATTTTTCTATTCGATTTGATAAAGAGGCAAAAAAATTTGCCGAAAATATCATTCACTTTTGTATCATATTTATTTAATATAAACGTACCATCACTGGTCAAAATAACCGGTTCCAGATTTTTGATTATACAAATAATTGAAATTATAAAAATGATTTCATAAGAAATGGTTGTACAGATATCTTCAGTAGAGCACGTATTACAATAGGAACCGCACAAAGTCTAAATAAAATCAATCTTGTTATTTTTGTAAGGGAAAATGAAAAAATCTTTTATTTTACAATTATTGAAATTATAAAAATGATTTCATAAGAAATGGTTGTATAGATAACTTCAGTAGAGCACGTATTACAAATAGGTACCGCACAAAGTCTAAATAAAATCAATGTTGTTATTTCTATAAGGGAAAATGAAAAGATTTTTTATTTTATAATTATTGAAATTATAAAAATGATTTCATAAGAAATGGTTGTATAGATATTTTCAGTAGAGCACGTATTACAATGGGAACCGCACAAAGTCTAAATAAAATCAATATTGTTATTTTTATAAGGGAAAATGTACCAGTTACTTCTAAGGATCGGTAGGTTTAGTGTTAATGTGCGCTCGAATAATTGATCGAAAAATCATATTCACTATTTTGATCGAATATTTCCCACCGGGGGTAGCAGGTTCGCACATAATCGACTCGTGCCACTTATACATAGCGAGATAGATACTCCGAACAGGTAGATGGAGAAGTCGGCCATTTCCGGTCGAGATTACTTCGTGCAACTTGATGATAAGGAGTCGGCTGGTCATAATGTCACGACGGTGCGAGTTGCTAATGGAATTGACTTCTTTTCGTGCGTAGAAGAAAAAAGTTTTGCCTACGAAGTACAAGAACAACGAATGGTTTGATTGGAGTTAAAACTTTGTCGCGCAAAAACGAATCGATCCCGGTTGCAAACTACTTCACCAATTAAGTACTGAAAGTTGCATTTACGCAGCGAGATTTCTTTTCTTCTAATCATCGCGCGTTGCACGAAACCGTCGTGTTAGGGCAACGAACAAATCAGATGTAATTAAACTAATTATATTGTTTAATACTACACGTTTCGATAATCGACAAAGTTTTCGCCATCAGTTCTTGAAAATAATAAACGCAAGGGAAATTTTTTATCTTTTTATTTTTATTTTGTATAATTGATTTTGCGCCAGTTATTTTTCAAAACAAGTTGAAAGTGGCCAAGAAAATTGCTGTTCCCCGGATATCTCGTTAGATTTGAGTATTGTTTACACTATCTAGTTCAGAAGGTTCTAACAAAAATTAATGAATAATCTTTTTTTTCGTAACCTGTATACATTTCTCATTACTCGCTGTTCGAGAAATTATTGAAATTCTGTTGACTTCGTTAATTTAAACTTGATACTACGCGCTGAAGATTTCAAGCTGCGATCGCCAACGCCCGGAGATCTCATGTTAATTAACAAGTTTCAAACAGAGACAATTATCTTGCCGGGAAACTTACCTCGCAGCGAAGTTCCCGTGTAAAATTTGCTGATTTAGGCCGATGCTTATGCAGCAGACGTGTTTACTGGCAGCATGCTAATTAAATAATAGATTTTCAATTAATGAAGAATTATGCGCGGAAACTTTTCTAATCGAATACATACGAACGAGTGAAATGAGTATTTCAGATTTTTCATATTAAAATATGCTGTCATATTCAATTATTAAATTCAAGCGCTCAGTTTTTTCAAATACTTTTGGAAAAATTTTTAATTTAATTTTAAATAACTCTTGATTCCCCGTCTTAAATAAATGAAAAAATAAATTTCTATAAAATTTTTTGATGAAATTGTTGATATGTATGTTACTTTTTTTATGTTGCACAACACTGATGTGAAACAACGACGTGTACCAGTTGTTTTCGTGTCAACAATTTGTAATAGATAGGTTTTAAAGAGTATATTCGCATGCACAACATTATTGATTTTTATTATTCCCTCGCGATCGTTGACGAAAGAAGACATGAATAAATTTACAATTCATATTTCGCGTGTAAAAATGCGCAGTCTATTTGTTGTTAATGTATTTCGATCACAGGAGAAAAGTTTCAATAGATATATTTACATGAAATTGTTCCTCCGGGTATTAATAAACTTGCCATCGGATTTCACGTTTCAAATTAATCGATGTGCGCGGATACATTATGTGTTTTACAACATGACTTGATAGATCAAAGTGACCGATATGCGATATTAAATTTTCTGCACATTCCATATCTGTCATTATTTCCGGATTTATCGGTGACTGTTAATGACAATTCATGTGATGTTACATACTCCATTAAGGACATTCATCAATTATCTATTTGCGTTGAGTTCGCGTAAAACCCGTTACGAATTAATAATATCACTCTTTATATTCTACTTTACGAACTATCCGTGAATAAACACAATTTTATTTTGAAGAAATGCAGGAAAAATGTCCTCAACAGAAACCATCCGAGGAAGAATTTTAATATAGTATTTTGCTATCGAGGAAAGAGGTGTTTAGGGTGTGTTCTGCGTGGTCCCATGGGTAGTTGAACTGTGTACAGAGTGCCTTACCTGTATTGTTGGGATGATTTGATATTCTAGTATTATATTTCTCCCTCAAGCGTGTTATCTCTTCTGTTGCTGATGGAATTTCTAAGTCCTTTCTGAGTTGGCCGTTCCGCATGTACCATGGTACGTTAACTACAGTTCTTAATACTGTGGACTGTAGTCTTTCCAGCTTAGCATTGTGACTTTTTGCTGCTACAACCCGTGAGCCACTGTACATTTTGAGAATACTATGCATTCTAACTTAGGATTTCACAAAGACTCTCCCAAAAAGTACAAAAATGTCTAGAGTCGATTTTTCACAAAAAAGAAAAATTCTCTTTTAATTTAAAATTAGTTAAATAATGATCTCGTCTGCCCAACAGAAGAGACTGAAGCATTTCAAAAGAAAGCTACGGTAAGGGAGCCTGATATTGCCTGAAATCCTGCGTTATTATTGTCGAAGAGATTTTTTTAAAAAGAAAAGCAAAATTCTCTTTCAATTTAAAATTAGTTAAGTGATGATCTATTCTGCCCAACAGCAGAGACTGAAGCGTTTCAAAAGAAGGGTACGGTAAGGGAGCCTGAAATGAATCCTCATTTTGCGTGAAATCCTGCGTTATTATTGTCGAATAGATTTAAAGAAAAAATAGAAAAATTTTCTTTTAATTTAAAATTATTTAAATGATGATCTCATCTGCCCAACAGCAGAGACTGAAGCGTTTCAAAAGAAGGGTACGGTATGGGAGCCTGAAATTGCCTGAAATCCTGCGTTATTATTGTCGAAGAGATTTTTTTAAAAAGAAAAGAAAAATTCTCTTTCAATTTAAAATTAGTTAAGTGATGATCTCATCTGCCCAACAGCAGAGACTGAAGCGTTTCAAAAGAAGGGTAAGGTATGGGAGCCTGATATTGCCTGAAATCCTTGCGTTATTATTGTCGAAGAGTCAGCTGAGAAAGGAACTTGTCGTGCCTAATGAAATTGGCCCGCGTCAGAAGAAAAAAAAGCCCACGCTCTCTCTTTCCTGTTTTATCCGCGTTGTTCATCGTGTCCCCTTAGCTGAAGGAATCCCGGGGCTGCCTGTCGTGCTTCATAAGCGTCCCCTTGAATTGTTTCGCAAACATCGCTGACTCTCCTCCGCCCTCGTGACATTCACGACATTTTTGTGCGAGGAAATTTTTCGAGAGAGGGTCGAATGAAGCCGGCCACCTGTCGTGCCTTCACTTTCGTCTGTCGATCAATTCTGGCGTTCGGGGCGAACGGAATAAGGTCGCGAGGACGAAGCCGGCCGAAATTCCGTGCTTCCCGGATTGAACTTTTTCGCGTTTCGGAAAGTTCGGAGTCTGTGATCTGTCAAAGTTCGATTTCTCTTCCCGCGACAAAATTATGTGTGAAGTATTTCACGGGGACGCGGATAAAATGTCGGAACGACAAGTTCAGAATGAATATTTCTGATCCCCGGGCGTGGCCACAGTCCTAATCTAACTGGAAGTATGATGCCTCCTCGTGCAGAAGTAAATCGAAACTACAGGATCTGATTGAAATCGTACCGGAAAAAGAAACGCTCCCTCGTGCAGAAGCGAGCAGAAAATGTAGGGCGAAGCTTCTCCCACTGATTTTCCGAAAAGTAGAAGTTTTAATCTGGCTCTTGAAGCAGACTGAACGAGAGAGATAGATGATTTGACTAATTATTTACCATCCTGAATTAATTGTGCGAAATCGTTCGATTTTTATAGCTGTATCTCAAGATTCATTTTATAAATGGATGAAGTAATGTTAATATTCTTACGCAAATGTGGTCACGCGTTTTCTAAAAAAATATTAATTCTTGCATGTTTGATAGTTCTCCTGTAATTGGGCCAATTTCGAGAACTTGGTTCTTACAGCGATGAGTAATTTCATGCATAATTATCCTTCCGTTCGAGTATTACCATGTTCTTCCACACTTCGAGAACTTTCAGAAAGCTTCGGAGCAGTTGCGTTTTATTCATGAGCCCGGTGCTTTCTAAATCCTTGCTCAAATTGCAGCTTATCGTACTCGAGTCGAAGTAGTTGGTTCCGACGAACCTTGAATTAGTTACATTAAAAGCCATTACTTAATTGCATCCCTTCGCTTCGCACCGAAATACCGAAGTAACGCCTCTCTTCTGTTCAATTGGTTTCTTTATTCCGTGTACACAGATGTTGCGTACGCCGCATACACTCCAATTTGAAATTCCATTGATTATATTGTATAGTAGAAAACGAGGCGAGTAAGATCTGGTGTGGACGCAGGGTTTCTGTTCATGGGTGCAGAAGAATCGCACCTGGGTCGTCTAATTTATATTTTTTCTCATTTGATAAATTTTTCAAGAACGGACACGGTGGACATGTTTCACCTAACAAGAACAAGTCTAATAAGTAGACTGCAGATCTTTATGCATTTACGGTTTATAAAAATTTTCAAAAAATGCTGGAGTATCAAATTCGGCAGGATTTAGGACGATTTTTATTTATTCTGGATCTACAAATGTTCCTAGACTGCGGATCTTAATGCAAAATAAACATTTCTTACTTGAATTCCAACAAACTGGAGTGAATTAGAAATTTATTTTCTTCCCTATTACGGTTAGTAGGTTGAGAACAGAGCTGGTAAGAGCGCAAGTCACGGTAGTATTTGCGTAAATGACGCCTCAATGTAATGAACACGAGGGTAATGAAAAGGGAATCGTCTCAGAGGGCTTATGACTTAAAAAATTCAAGCGAATCGATAAGTCTACCAGTTCGCGAGGACTCGCAAATAGCTGAAGCAAACTTTGAGCCACCGACGTAGTTAGTTGACCAAACTGTTACATAATACACGAAATCTGAAAAGCATTGAACGTGAATTGTGTATGAGAGACGAGATGAAATTATTCTACGTTCTAGTTTTAATATTTTCAACGTTCGTATCACTTCGCGCGCAATTTAACGACGAGAGACAGGTTTTCTCTCGATGGATGAATTTCATTTCGCTGATAATGAAAAACCTATAAGAGCCACTGTTGTTCGAGTAAATAATCGAATTTTCGAGTAGCAGCGTTAATTATCGACATTTGCCTCGAGTGATCAAATAATCTGGGGCTGAGCATTTCCAAGTAAATTATTTAAAAATTGATAAGAACCGGGTAGCTGGGACTAACTATATAAATTATTTACTAATTTCTAAAAAATTATCGAGATAAATCGGTCTTGTCAAGACTCATTTCAGATTAAATCTATTTCTAATCGATCGAATAGCACTAACGTTTTTTCCTAAGCTAAAGAAGAACTAATGATGCGTGCACGTAGAAAATTGATGACTCATCGATAGCACAATCCATTAAAGGATAATAGACACCGATACCGGAGGGTTCGCATGCTGGCTTAGGCAAAATAGGATTCTACAGAGATTAACGCCTTAAATGCAATCTCTTCAATGTGTTTATACGGATTAAAAGATTGATTTCTGCAATCGAATTAAATTGCGATACGGTTACCTCTGAGCATCTGAAATTTCGATAATAAATTATATTAATCAGTTAGAATATGCATTTAATTTCCAAATGAGAACCATATTGTACACGTTTCTTGTTTAAAGAATATTAAATAAACAACCAGAAAAATTATTTACGTTGAAAGACGTGTATATGTTTAATTTAACATTATACTGTAATCTGTAGTCATTCTGAAGCATTTTTATTGATACTCACTGTATACGTTACAAAATAAATGTAATATTAGACTCACTACTTTACATATTATGAATAAATAAATTAAAATATCTAAGAATGACGGTGGGACTTACAGGAAGAAAAAAATGTGGAAAATTGGCAAAGCAACTAATAATGACGCGCTCACAAAACTCATAATAGTAAATCATAGAAGAATGCGACGTTCTTATCGGGATGATAGGAGCACTCTATCTGGAATTAGATTCGAAGGAGTAAAAGCTTCGGATCTGCCCCTGAGATCATTTCCGGTCGCATTTGTTTAACATTCCCTGTTGTGTGATATATTTCTAAAACTCGCAGCAGGATGCGATCCCTGCCGGAAACGAGCTCCCCTGGCAATTATTGCTGAGGATATCGCAAAATGAGGGAACGATGGGAATCGGAAGGGATGGGGGACGATCAAATGCTACTTTCATCGATAGCTTTCTGAAACTCTCCTAAAGGCAATTATTACATCGGAATCTTGTTATCCTCACTCGATAAAATACTTGCGAGAAAAAGTTGCTAGCAGACGGAGGCCGTCTCACTCACTTGCAACATCTCTCGATTTCCGGAACACAATGGAACTAGAATTTCCATAAAGTATTATACGTACACCTTGTGATCCGGATCGGTCTTAGACATTTGTGGAAGTGACATAATAGCGTATGGAAGCAATTGGGGAAACTTTTAATGAAGTTGACGCCGTTAAAGTTCGGTCAGAATGTTCAAGTATTCCGAAGTCGATAATAAACAAATTACATTTCGTCGTTCGTTTCGGTTCCCGGCTTGACTAGTTCGTAGTTTCCCGGTCCCCGTGGGATTACGCTTCCTGTTCCCGTTAATGAAAACTCGAGGAGTACGTATTTTTTCGCTTGATTACCATATTTTATAGGGTGTAACGAAACTCGTTAAACTTTGCTTCGCGCTGCCGACAGCTGTTCGACTCTGTTCGGCGAAGGAAGCAACCCGTTCAAGAACCTGCAACCTATTTTTGTCACATACGGAATACGAAAAAAGAATGAAAAATAAAAAACATTCCACATTGACATTGTAATCGATGCGCAGCCTTTTGAACTGTACCGGCTGCCCCTACCCTCAGTCCCTCTTTGTCGTTTACGCGTTGTCCTTCTCCAGGTTCGCAAATGTCAAAGAACGTAGTATATACCTCTACGCTTTCTGAGCCTCCATAACCTCGAGGTAGTAACACTATGCGAGGGAAGCCTCGTAGAAGCAAGGTGAATGCTTTAAATCAACGGTGCTGACGCCTGCAGCAAAGCATGGTGGAGGATCAGTATGCGCTTGGGGTTGTTTTTCTGCAAATGGTGTTGGCAATTTCCATTTTATAGACGGGATATTAACAGTAGCGGGGTATGTAAATATTTTGTAATAGAATTTACAAGATTCAATAATAAAAATGAACATCCACGGTGATTATATCTTCCAGCAAGATTACGACCCCAAACATTTGTTATATTCGGAATAATAAATCAGTTTTCAAACAAGCACTGGAATAGTATTGACGGAAATGTTATAAATAAATTGTTTGAAAGTATGCTTAGAAGACTTTAAGAGGTCATTAAAAAACAAAGGGTATCATACTTCATATTAATTATGTCGTTTTATCGTTAAGAATACACTCGATTACTATTTTTCGATGTTGTCAACATACTTTCCGCAACCGATAAAAAAGTTATTTAATTTTTTCTGTCATTATTATTATACATTTTATGTCATCTTTGGTGCTACACATATTAGTTTGTACTACAGGATATTTCACCTAACTTGAACACCTTAAATATCTTTGTTGTTTTTAAAGATACGTCAAATGTCTGAAGGACAAAGTTGAATGGTAAAATGGAGCTCATACGATACCAAAAAATTTTTGTTTTTATGTCATTTTTTTAGAGATATGAAGGTCACCTTCATTTTTTAAAATAGAATGTCCTTTTTTTATACCATAGATCGATAGAGTATCAAATTCTGAGTATTAAAGTGTTGACCTTCATATGTCCTAAACCCAATAGTTAACGAGATATAATATTATCCAAAGAAGAAAGAAAATTGTTTCGATAGGTTAGGTGAAATACCCGGTATATTAAATAACAAACGTAATATATATTTTCGATTAATTCCTAAAGTATTGATTTAAAATGGAAAATATGCATTCTTGAGACGTGTCAACATACTTTCCGCGGCGACTGTGTGTTATTCTCGATTTAGTAAAATTGTTGAAAATAGAAAGTAAATTTTATATGGCTTCTGTGTCTTTCAATGGAAGAAGACAATTTTTATTTTGCACAAAGAACCGCAGTCTAGCTATAACTGTACTGTATCGTTCTATCCAAGCCAGCTTCTTTTCACTTAGATTTTCCTTCGGGATCCACCAAACTCGGTTGAATTCTTCTCACTCCGAGGCTTTCGTAAACGAGCTGGCCGTCGACTTCGCGCAACAATTTCGCAACCGGGCCGGATTCCACGAGCCTGTCACGATCTCGGCTTGCGGTACGTCGACACCCCTGACAACACTCCACCCCAGCGATTAATTAACCGTTTTAATCAATCGATACCGTTTCAAGAACGTAGACACTGTTGCTGCTTCCCAATGATATTGGTTCCCTGCTGTTTTCTAAGCCTGACAAATGGTCCTGGACTGATGTTCATGCTGAGACCGGGCGATCCTTAAACTCTGACTCATTTTCATAGAACGGGTCACGATTCTGCGGGTCAGCCTGCGAGGATACAAGTAGCATGAAGGCTATTCGAATTTAATTTACTTTTAACATGCCAATGTTCTCGAATAGAAACGGATCTTTCATCTAAAGACAAACCTTGCGAACCAATATTCTTTTATCAACACGTTGATCTTCCAGCAATCATTAGGTAAAAACAAAGAAATTTATGTCAGAAATGATTGATATGTACATGTAATGTAGTTTCTAGGTCGCGCATGATGAGTAGACTGCGGAATTTTGTATAAAAAAAACTTTTCGAAAACGACGCTTATATTAAAATGCACTAAAAAGGAGAAAATAACTTTTTTCCTGGCTCTCCATAAAATATCGAATCCAGTTAAATGATTAATAATATTTTTCCCCTAAATTTTATGCAAGTAGTTCAAAATTTCTTCTGTTATAAAATTAGTGTCGGTATAGATAGAAAAATTTAATATAAATTTAAATAAAATCATAACATTAATGACTATAAAAATAAAAGCGCGGAGCGCTAAACTATATTGACGTAATCTTCGTGGGCGCTCCACGCTTTTATTTTTATAGTCACTAATGTTATGATTTTATATAAACTTATATTATTATAAATTTTTCTATCTATCTCCGACACTAATTTTATAACAGAAGAAATTTTGAACTAATATCTTAAAATCTTGGGGAAAAATAATACTAATCATTTAACTGGATTCGGTATTTTATGGAGAACCAGAAAAAAAATATTTATTCCTTTTTAGTGCATTTTAATATAAGCGTGGCTGTTAAAAAGTTTTTTTATATATTTTATTTTCTACTTTTATTGTTATCGGAAGCACAAGCGTGTATACAAAATTTCAGCAGGATTGGACTATGGGAAAAGGTTTAAAATTCGATTGCAAGTTAATATAAGCGTGGTAAAAAAATTGTCTGCATCATTTGCAAAAGACTGGAGTCAGATGGACGTTTAATTCTTACTTTAATAATTTTAACAAGCTGAGAACACTAGATTGGCATTATTAGATCATCGTAACTTTTTCACTGTTTTAAATGGCACCTACTCATTTTTACCATAAATGCATAAATTCCGCAGTCTAATGATGAGTACTAGTTTCAGTCTATTTGTCTTCTTTTCCTTTCAGCGTCGGATGTTAGTTTTTCGCGTGCCTTGCCGGGAAATTGGTTTATGCTTCATGTATAATTGAAGTTGCATATGTATTTGCCGAATCAATAAATTCTTGCAATCGTGGTGAGACTGCAGTTCCCTATCGCGTAGTCGATTAAACGCATTTCACCTAGATCAAGCTGAAGCGTATCGGAATAGAGGGTGGACAGCGTTCAGTAGAATATCGTGAATCCTTTTTAATCTATTTGAGCACGTCAATCCGTCTTTTGAAAATAGCATCGCAGCTGCGAATTGAAAGATACACAGCGAATCAGCCGTAGAAAAATCGAAAAAGTGTAACTCCGTCAACGGATTCGATTATTTCGTATCTCTTCGATCGGAATCGAATTATTCGCACGATTTTACTAAATACCTGATGATAATACAGGAAATGTTTAATTCCCAGACAGGGAACTATTGTTTCATAATTAGCAGTTGTACGTAACATTGCAGTGCCCAGTTTGCATGCGATAATTAATCTGTTAAGTGAAATTAAATTGCAAGAGAAGGAGCGCAATTTTAATTAACCGGTCGAAAATAGGCGCAAAAATTCATTAAACGTGTATACAGGGTGTCCCAAAACTCCTTCAAGTCCGGGAAATGGGAGGTTCCTTAGGTCATTTGAAACGAAATTTTCCTTTGCAAAAATTACCGCCGCGGCTTTGTTGAGGAATTATTAACGAAAAACACGGACCAATGAGAGCGCGTCTTGGCACATTCGGCCAATAGACAGTTGGCGCGCCGGGCCGACAGTTCGCGCTCTGATTGCTGAGATTGGTCTGTGTGTTTTCGCTAATAACTCCTAAACAAAGCCGCGGCGGTAATTTTTGCAAAGGAAAATGTCGCTTCAAATGACCTAAGGAACCTCCCATTTCCCGGACTTGAAGGAGTTTTGGGACACCCTGTATATGTATATTATTCGTCATCGTCCAATATGATGATTCCAGGACTGCGTGCGAACAAGAAAGGAATATATTAGTTTGGAAGGGTTTAATGAAACTCGTATACCTAAATAGAACATGCATAATTCATACAATTACACGCTCCACGATATTATACCATGTCATTAATCAGGAGCCCTAATCTCGTGCCTTTGTTGACGGGGTATATCCGTATCAGTTTCAGTTTGTTGACCGGATCGTGAATTTTATATACTGTCGTTTCTTTTTTGAACAATGCCCAACCTAAGAGTTAAAGGTCGGAGCACCGTCGAGCACAAAATTTCTTCTGCTTTCGGATTGAACTCACGGTAGTAATGGTCTGTAACGACGAACAGCGAAGCGTTACAACGGACATTACACGAAAGTGGAATGCATCCCTCTTATTGTTAGTTCGATCAATGTTCAGCCGCTTCGCCATGATTATACCAATATGTTCCTCGAAACCGCAATAGAACTGAGGTGGGACAGAGTTCCATTCGGCTAAACCTCCGAAAGCACACCGCGACCCATCTAACTATCCACAAACCCCAAAAACCGGAAATGGCTCCATGGGTTTTAATGTGAACTTGGCCGAAGGTTACAATGTAATGGATGTGAAAGTGTTCTTTAATTACTGTCAAACTTTCCTGCTGGATAGGTTCTACCAGGGGTATTGTCGGGAGCTGAAAATAAGTCTGCTGCGGCGGCATTCTTCTCTTCAGCTCCCGCTAACTCCCGCAACACGAAGTGGATGTTTCTCGTTCAGCTCTAACGAAGTCGTTCTGTTTTCCAGATGATGTGGACGCAACGTGAAACCGATTCCCGTCTCTCGAGCAAAGAGAAAACGATTTAAGGGAGCGGTCGAGGGACGATGACTTAAGATCCCACAGGGGGCCGTCGACGATCAACAGGAGAAAGAAGTAACAAAATTGCAAATGGCTCTGAGGCAGAATCGATACCGTGACGCAAAGAACCGTGAAAGTTCTCGAGGTCGAGGTGCTTTCCTCCCCGTCTCAACGAGCCAATTCGCCGTGTTACTTCGAGATCGATGCGTGTAAAGTTCGCACGAAGTGGAAGCCTCGAAGTTGTCCCCTCGCAGCGGCTCGAGGATAGGAAAAAAAGGAACGATAGCGATTGCTCGCACTCGCGCACGCGATAATCACGTTTAGATCTGATCAAACAGCGGATTACGTAGTGACCATCAATACACCACTCGCACGTAAACACACATTGACAATGAGCTTCTTGAACTCGCTGCAACAGATGGTGAGCGACAGCGTCGCGAGCTTGGGCCTCAGCCCGAAACGGTTCTCGTTCAACCGAGAGGACTCGGCCTCCAGCGCGACCGGAAGAAGCGGCTCCACCGGAAGTGTCACCGGGACAACGAACTCGAACTCCACCGCGCAACAATCGACTCCTCATGGTTATCCCAAGGTACATCTTTTCTACAAAGCTCATTTGTTCAGACGTGGTAGGGGAAGTTCCCCTAGTGTCCCTTCAGTACCTCTTCAATTCTCTAGTGTATTTACTAGAGGTGTGCGAAACCGGGACGGGACGGGAACGGGAACGATGTTTGGGATCGGGACGGTATCCTGAAACTTTCGGGTTCCCCGAAAACCGCAAAAATTCACGGGAAACCCTATCATTTTCGGAATCCCGTCCCAAGCATCGGGTTTCGGGAATTCCCGAATCTCGCACGCCTCTAGTATTTACTAGGGTCAAGTCGGGCAATGATCTAGTCGGGTCGGGTCGAAATCCCGAACCTTTACAAAGTTCGGATACCCGCGATTTCTGGTACCCGACAATGGCAGGCGGGTCGGGTCGAGTCGGGGTCCCGAAAGTTTGCAATATTCGGGTACCCGAAGTTAAACTTGGGGCAAGTCTGCGATCAAATCAACGTTTAGTAAACGGTGTTTACTACAAATCGAAATATTATTACAACCGATGATTGGACATCTTAACCCTTAACACTCCAGCCTAGTGATTCATATAGTACACCAACAACTCCAGCACTATATTAGTAAGCAAAACAGTCGTGTCGCCGTAGCAGCGACAGTGGTTTTAAAGTTCATATTTCAAATATTGCATTATCGGCGAAAACGGAGTGCAAAGGGTTAATATGCACAGTTATTTATCGCTGCTTTAATCACAGACTTGCCCCAACTTTAACTTCGAGTACCTGAATATTGCAAACTTTCGGGATCCCGACCCGAACCCGAACAAATTTCCCAACTCGAACCCGAAATTTCGGGTACTCGCGCACTCCTAGTATTTACGAAAAATACGAAAACTGCTGTGAAGCGGTTCCCATTACAGTAAATTCTCTATAATCGCAAATGCCTCGGGGGGATTTGTTTGCATTTATCGATCTTGGTCCTACTTTTTTCGAGCTTCAAAGGCCGAGCCGAACGTAGAGAAGGAACCAAAGGCCGAGCCGAACGTAGAGAAGGACAGCGCGTGTAACGCGAGACCACGCGCGGGCCTTCGAGCTGTGCCGGCGACTGCGACTCTCCGCGTCTCTTTCTTTCATATACGCTGTCCTTCCTTGCGTTCGAAACTCTCATCGTCAATTAAACCACTAAATTCAGTTCATATTATATCGTGTTTGGTATCATTTTGCATTAGAAAAATGCCAGGAATATGTTGGTGAAAGTCCCATGAAAAAATAATGGAAAATAAAGAAGATAGAATTTTGGTATAACGTTATGATGACTCACGGGCGTTTGAACTGTGCCGACGACTGCGACTCTCCGCGTCGCGTTAGTAGTGGTTCACACCGATATACCGAGCAGAGATCAGTGTATTGAGTTGGAGGGGATATTTCATTGGCGTTTATCGTACATGCCCAGTTTGCGATTATAGAGAATTTACTGTACCTTCAGATTCCAAAGGAGACAAAGTCCCGAGCCTCGGCAAGTTTCAGCATCTCGGAGAGCGCGCGAGTAATTTCATCTATCCGTGTTTATTTGAACCACGTGACGGCGACGTCATAAAACGCAATGCTCGTGGGAACTGAAACCGAGGATCCGGCTTAATCCCTTCCGATAGGAACTTCCTCGGATAGGAAGGTAATTATACAGAAGTTGATGGGTCTGTTTACTATTTCAGGTAGTGCCACCTCCAGGCACTACGCCGTCCTCCCATGGACGCTCATTGTCGACGCGTAGACGAACCCTTGAGAGCACTTCCTCTTCAGGACTGACGGTGCATCCCGCGACAGGAAGTGCATCGGGCAGCACGTCGCCGCGCAGAGTTGGTTCTTTTCGGAGGGGTACCGGTTCCTCCGATCGACCGCCTTTGATGTTCTGTCGAAGGAGACCCTCTTGGCCGGAAGTCGACGTACAGGCTACTTCTAGGTAAGACTTCAGACTTCCTCGATGTACCCGGGCGAATTATTACACGGTAGAGTGCCGGGACTTCGACTTGAAACGACTGATCCTACGGACGAGCCGTTGGAAACAGTAGTATGTCCTCATACTAGTAACAAAAAGATATGGGACCATTAGATACTATAGAAGTTGTAAAGTCCCTTGAGAGAAGGGCTTATTGCTACTAGTAGTTCGAATATGAGAGGCTCTACTATAACGACTTAGTAAATTCAATGAGACCATCAGCAGAAGCTGCCTTTATGATCCTGACTTAACAAGGATCTTCGCGTACTGTACACTATTTTGAATATTTTGAGAACTGATGGAGATAGGAATCTAATTTAAATATAGAATGGTTCGCTCGACGCCATTTCCCTATTACTACTGTATTTGAATCCGAAGCGAACTTCTAGTTGTACCCTCGTTTGGTATATTTCTCCGACACATCGTCATCATTCTACCACGTAATATTGCTTTCGTACAGTCGCACCGTTTGAGAGTAGCAACTTGATTATAGGCGACAGTGGATACCGTCTTGCGATGGTCTCATTGATTGGTGTCCCAGTTCTATATTACTTCCCCCTCGCTGATCATTAATCGTGTTCCTGTCATCATTCAGAAGACTAGGTAGATAGTACGAGAACAATGATATAATTATGAGGAAATCAATGAACCGAAATTATAGGCGCATAGAACGTTACTTGATTAGAGGAATATTATAGGAATGTTTTGTGCTGCATGGGCAACTTTTAATTATCTTTTTACGAAATGAAACTTTTGGCAATGATTACTCTTAAGGTAATAAGCAATTCGAATTTGCCTCAATTAATCTTGAGCAATGTTTGCGAAAAGCAAGTGCTTCCCTGCTCCGAACTACACATTGATAGTTTAATCTGTTTGTCTCCAAGTTTCACTAAGCTCTCCAATTAACTATACTAATCCCGTTTATCTAAGGTCACTTTAATTAACTGGCAGCAGTGTCACAGCATTTAAAATGTACAGTCGAGGTGTTTCAGGTCAGCTTGAAATGTTATTTATTATTACTATTTACGTATTTGTTTGATTCGAGCTTGAGTTTCGCGGAAGCTCACTGCGGAAATAAAAATAATGGAAAAATGTGGGAAACGTATCACGTTACTAATGGCGACAGGTGTTCGTTACTGTGACTTGCTTTACATGCACATAATATTAAACAATGCAAGAGTGTATTCCCATAATTTTTTTCGCTTGATAGGATCCATTATTTTTCATTTGTTTCTGTTTCAATCGTATTTCATTCATCCGAGTTACAACTTTTCCATAAAATCACTTATCATTTATTTAATTGTATCGCATTTTTTTATTTTCGTAAAGGAAAAAGTTACTTTAAGCAAGTATATTTTTGGGACACCCTGTACAGCCCCGAGTTCGATTAGATTATCGATAGTTTTCAAAAGATGTCGATTATATACGACTAATACAACTTCCTAATTGCGTAAACAGAACTGTTTGGGTATTTGGACAATTTCTGTTCGATAAGTTTCGACTGATCGCAGTTCCTGGTAATTCGATTAGTTTCATGTGGGCGAAACTTCGTCCATAGATATAATTCTACCCGATACGGCGCGGTAATCCATGTGTTTCAAGCTTCGACCAACATGGTTTCGTTCAAATCAATTTTCAAACATTTTTACCGTATCGAAATTTAATGTTTAATTTAAACTTTTCGATATTTTTCGTAGGCATCTGCAATGAAGCGCATCGCCCCTAATAATCTAGAACTGGTCTAATACTTGATTGAAAAATAAGTAATTTAGTTATGTTCAAACAGAAACGAAGACATTGTAAAATAGAAATTAACCCAACTACAAAGAAGGAGGCATAAATAAATAAATTAATTCTCGGTGGGAGGATAAGATAGCGTAATTTACGAGTTTTGCTCACGCGAGCAGAGGATTAAATGTAAAATAAATGCGAGATATATATCGCAGTGCCATTTGACTGCCACACTAGCTTAATATTCCTATAAAGATTACGGCGATTCCTTCGTCCAGTATTTATTAACGATGATTAGTCCTTCGCTACCTCCTGCGTGTATACATTGGTTTCAAACTGATCATTCTTTAAACTAGTTATTATCTTCATCTACATGTAGATTATAGTAGATGCTGAGAAGTGTACTAATGGCTTGAAATTATAAACACTGGAAATTGAACTGGAAATTCTATGTACCGTGTAACTGCAATGTACAATACATTATGTGCATATAGTGTATACCATTTTTAAAATTTTCATATTGGGCTGGAAAGAAAGTTCTTAGCGTTTTCAAATTAAGAATCGAAGATAAAATTAAGGTATTTATTCATATGTTTATTCAATAACATGAGAAGTTACCTCGAAGATGGTAAAAAGTATTAGAACAGAATGGGAAATATGTTATTGAATAAATCTATGAATAAATATCTGAATTTTAGCTTTCAATTTTAATTTACAAACGCTACAGTGCCCAAATATGGTATAGTCGCCTATTATGGCACTACCTTATATCTTGTAAAGGAGAAGTCGCACTATGGTGAGAAAATCCTCAAACAATAGTTTGCCATGTTTACTCAACAGTGTGCAGTGCAATCGCACCATTCTATAAATTTTAGTATCGATCCTCCGCCAGTTCTGTCCCCACGTGTTGAATATTTTTGTGGTTAGATTTTCGATTGTATCTTTTCCGGGGAAGGTAAGTGATTTTGAAATGTTTGAACATATCTGTAGTTTCAGTTTATTTATATTAATATTTGCCAACTATTGGTTTGGGCTGAAATTCATGTTCTCTTTGTCAGTAGCTAGTATTATCAGTCCACGTGGAGTTCCCAGTATGGCACTACCAAGGGTCCCCTAATATGGGTATAGCTATTGACATTCTTGGTGTGGGTGCCGAATATGGCACTAGTTGTCATATTAGTGACTCAAGGTGTACCATATTAAGAATATTCCTTTCGCAGGAACCTGCAAATGACACACCACAAAAAAATATTTTTCCCAAGCTGTATTAATTTTTGAACAAACTTGACCCCAGAAGCTTATAGGGAAGAAATGCATCTACAACTGGTAATTTTTTGGACGAAAAAGAACATTCTAAAATAATCAAAAAATGACATCAACAAAAAGTGGTTCATATTTGGGCACTTTACCCTATAAAGTCATCTAATTGGTATGCTTGAAAATGGAAAGTTTTGAATATGTTCACTTAGGCAAACATTTCAATCGTATTCATTAGTAACATCGCTGGTATAAAGATATCACTAATTAATAGCCTGACCACAACTCCAATAAAATCTTACAACAGGATTGGACTCGTTGAACCGTCGCGTGATTGAACTCCCCTCGGTATGCTACTTCTGTCTGCGTTTAAAAATAATATAGACTCCTCTTATGAAGCTCGAGTGACCTTCTGGTGTCCTTGAAACATTCATATATAAATAAATCAGTACCACACGGTAATCTCTCCGTAAACAGTACCACTTTTTTATGATTTCGTAAAATGATTGAAAGAAATCTCTGAACGAAAAGAGCAGAAAATATCTAATCAATTGAAATCTTGAAATCAACTCTTCAGAAGAAAACGCAGGCGATGTTTTACAATAAATTGCTTGCTCTTCACGATACGCAAAGCAAACTTTAACAGAACTATACTTGAAATATTTATTCTGAATTTACTAAAGCTCTTGTTGTAGCATGACCAATAAGTTAACTTCACCAATACATTTCTCTTAAAATCTGATCCTTTCAAGAACGATCTAGAAAAATTATGCACTGGTGGTCAAAATGATAAGGCATCTGAAGGTTTTTAGTAATGAATATTCATTTGTACATATATACACGTAGAAGTGAATATACAACAAAATAAGGTACTAACTTTTATATAATATACTAAAGATTAAATAACTCGTTCAAACCATTTATCATTTCTACAAAAATTTACTTTTGGTTTGGGTAAAATGATGAGGCACTTCGAATAGAAAATAAGAAAAGTATTAGAATTCAAAAAAATTACACAATTTTTGACAGTTTAGTAATGCGTGAAATGCCCTTTACGTCGTACCACTTCAATCATTCGGTAAACTTCTATATAGATTTTTTATATCATCTTGATGTATGCTTTCCCAAGCTTCTAAAATTGCTGATTTCAATTCGGATACTGTACTGTACTGCTTTCCACCTTCGTATAATATTCTTGACAGTCTTCCCGAAACGTTCTCGATAATGTTTTGGTCAGGAGACCTTGCAGGCCAATTCAAAACCTTTATATTTTCCGCTTCAAAATAATTTTTTACTCTGAAATATAATATTTTCTGTCAGCAATTCTGCGAGCATATGTTCTAATTTGCTCTTTAATTAAATTTAAGTAGCCAACACTATTCATACGGCATGAATAAATTTTATTTCCATTTTTCCTCTATAGCCGATTCCTCTCCATATCATTACTGTACCGCCACCACATCGTCGTCTACTCAAAACCCTTTGTTCCTTTCTTAAATCATGGAAATAGTACTTGTATCCATCTGGATCATCCAAATTTTGTTTCTTTCATCCGTGAATATAATTCGTTTCCACTGAGATTTCACGACATATACAGGGTGAGTCACCTAACGTTGCAAATATCTTTGTTGTTTTTAAGGCCTACGTATGAAGTATACAAACAAGGGGCTTCGAAAATTAGTGAATGATTAACGAGTAGACTGCGAATTTTTAATGGTTAATGCAAAATAATAATGTTCTGTGTCTGTTATATGGACAAGGAACTACTTAGAAAGTTTATGCGTGCATGGGAAATTATAGTCATTGAATTTCTAATGAAAGGGACTATCATTGTAGGTGTTTAAAAAAGGGTGCTTCCATTTTAGAAAATGAAGGTGATCTTGATATCTCTAAAAAAAATCACATAAAAACAAAAATATTTTTGGTATCATGTGAGCCCCACTGAACCATTCAACTTTGTCCTTCAGACATTTGACGTATCTTTAAAGATACGATGTTTTTAAAATGTTTTTAAAAAGAACAAAGATATTTGAGGTGGCAACGTTAGGTGACTCACCCTGTATATGAAATCTTGTACAACGGTGCCTTATCATTATGCCCGTGTAGTTTTCACAAACAGCTTAGCGACTAAATAAAGCGATAGAAAGCTTAATGAATAAAATTCATAATTCTTCAATTTAAAACCTCTAATACTTAACAATAAATGAGCCACCCTGTACGTTAATGTTGTTATGGCTCCGCGACACCATGTATAATTGAAAATCGTAATAAATTGCCGGTCGGTAGCTCCACGTGATTCGTGTTAGTTCCGCTGGGAGGATTCCGGGACATTATGCCGTCCGATCGAAGTCCCGAGCGGGACACGTCTTCCGTTGAGAAGAAAATTCGTATTGTGCAATAGTATATAACAGGTATTTACGTCGTACGCCTGAAAGAAGCACCCTTTATGCTTCCTGACAAGCTGGAGCGAAGCCGGTATCGGTAAAATAAATTGGAATCGTGAGCACGGGGTGGGATCCGATGTTTCTTTCTAAATTTGTCGGAAGCATTCGCCGATGATGCAGCGGTCGATGAAATCGGGAACAACGTGAACGGTGATAAATCAAACGTCTCCGGGCTGACAGGCTGAAGAACTTCATAAATACTGGCGAAGAATGCCGGCTAATGAGAAACCGAAGTTCCGAGGATAAGGGCGGATTGATGGAAGATCCTTCGAGCGAGCGTTTCAAGGGGACAGTGAAAACGACATCCCCTTGGTTCCGTCCTGATCATTGCCGTTTCGTTTCTTGCTCGATCGCAGTTCTTCCCCCCTCGGCTTAATTAAGAAGTAAACGAGATCACAAGCAGTCGCGAACCAAAAGCATAATTTGTAGAATCCTTCCTTTCTCTCTGACGACGTCCCGTAGTTGATGAACCTCCAAATTCAACAGCTTCTAGTCTTTGTGCTCCCAATTTTTACCTCCAAAGTCGTACAAAGGAAATGGGAACTTCGATTATCATGATCGATTGAGAAGTAACAAATTTGCGTGATTTTTCACAGTGACATTAATGTAACTCTATCCTCCATATTTTTCGGAAGAAAATACTAAAAAGGGCAAATTTGTTCGCGGAACTGTGCAATTTGGTTGGACTACACGTGCGGTTGCGGTCGCGGTCGCGGTCACGGTTCTTGATCACAAAGCATCAATAATTTTATTATCATTTCTTCAACGCGAATAATATTGTGGTTGTACTCATCGTGCACGGAGATTGACCAGCAGGATTTTTATCGTTAATCGTCGTTAGTGAACAGCATCATGGCGACCCGCGGACAAATTACCGACTGATCGTAGAAAAAAAACTGTACTCGACGCAATCCACTTCAACCACGGAAATAAAATTAAACGCGGCAGGCGCAGTCTAATAAAGGTTGGCGACGATCAGCGTGGCTCCAAGTGTAGTAGTAATGATCGATGACGTATACCGGCTTCCATTACCAGCGTTATTTTTAACTTTCACTCGGACGTGGAACGATTAGGACGTGCACAATACTGCGTATTCGATTGGCGAAACGGAGATGTGTAAATAGCACTGCGAGGGCAAATGGCCACTTTAATCGAGCCGATAAGTCAATTAATAAATATGGCATTAGCTAGTCAAACAAGGCAGAGTCGCCAGAATAGAACTTGTGTCCCCACTCTGTGACGCGTCACGTGACGCGTTTCGTCTGGTACTGGCAGAGAGGGGGTACCATGCTAGTTGTATGTACATATATTTAACAAATTGTTTTTGGAAATTTACGTATCTCTACAGAATATTGAGAGCTAGAGCAGGATTTCAAATACTTAAAGCCAGATCTACTTATGGATTAATTAATCCAATAAATCGCATTATAGCAGACTCTAGCACTCTCTATAAACGTATTGATTTCTTTACTGAGTCTTTGCACAATTTTAAAAAACAATTACGCAGGATTATAGGATAATACCATATCGTTTGTACCATTATTTTCTGTGCATGTCCCTTCTTTGTTATTCTTTGTTATTATGCGTGTAGTCCCTTGTCCTTTTCTATTGTAAACATTTATGTAAAAGGACCTCGGTCCGTCTATAATAAATAATAATAATAATAATATGTTACTGAAGACTCTGTAGGTGAACGTGTTATACCTATGAATAAACTGCGGATCTTTATGCAAAATACAAATTGTCTGCATCGATTGCAAGAAATAGAAACTAACTTGAATGTTATTTATTCCCTTAATGATGTTAATAGAGGAGAAATCATCTATTGACATCTTCAATTTGTCAAATTTTCCAACAATTTTCAATTTCATCTACTCAATTTTCCTATAAATGCATAAAGATCCGCAGTCTACCTATGACATAAACTTTTAATATAACGCTTTTGTGATGGACGACGTAGTGCTACATCATCTGGACCCTGAAAGTTAGGATTGCGTGCTATACTTGGACGTAAACAGAAAAGAAGTCTTTAAGAAAGAGCAGCTAAATCAATTATCGAAAAAAATGGTAACGTTGCTTCGGAAAAGAATTCATGAAAATTGTCAAATTTTACAGCGTTCACAGGAGACTGAAATGGTATCTATTGGGTTGAGGAATAAGTTCGTAGCGTTTTATGTTTTCTTTTACTCTACAACGATTTTTTTGTTCTTTGGCAAAGTGTTGTACATCAATCGAAAGAGCTCTTTCTGCTCTACAAAACTGTGATAATCGTTGTTTTGAATAATTTAATTTTTTATTATTTTTCAGTCTTAGAAATAGAATATCCAGGAGGCAAAAATCAACATTTTCGACACATATTGAGAAGCAATTTGAAGGCGATTTTCTTTGTTGTTTTCGGTAAGCTCGTGAGGCACCCAAGCTCCCAATTTTCCGACAAATCCCATCGAATGAAGGTGGTTGAGAATGGTCTTATGATCGCAGTTCATTTTTTCTGCTAATTCTTTTTGACCTCGATGAAAAGTGAAGAAAAGCAGGTGTCGAAAATGCTGATTTTTGCCTCCTGGATATTCCATTTCTGAGACTGAAAAATAATAAAAAATTAAATTATTCAAAACAACGATTATCACAGTTTTGTAGAGCAGAAAGAGCTCTTTCGATTGATGTACAACACTTTGCCAAAGAACAAAAAAATCGTTGTAGAATAAAAGAGAACATAAAACGCTACGAACTTATTCCTCAATCCAATACTTCGCCAGAAATGTACAAAAGCTGCCAAAAAATTGTGTGGAAGCTGACACAGTGACAGGCTGTGATGTAGACATCTGTTGGCTGAACGGTGGAGGATACACTGTCAGTCACTCGTGAACGACACGCGTAAAACGAGCCTTCTCGCAGAAATGGATTTCTGAACCAAGTGACCGTCTAAAGATACCGTGTCACGCGAGAGCAAAGAATTACTTGCCACACAATATCTCCCGGCGTGGTGCGATCGACTTTTCTCGCTTTCCGGTCGATGGCCCTCGCGTCTCGGAACTCGCGATCGTGTCATTTTACGCGCCGCGTAATAACGCCTTTATTTAAAATTTATTGCGACGCCCGACTGTGTCCCGCCATTTCTTTCTGTTCCGTTTCATCCTCACCAGCGACGCATCCGGAAAATCCCTCGCCTCACTTTTCTTCCGGACTTTCGTTCCCCCGGCGTTCCTTCGCGGGGTCTCCATCGTCGTTTCGAGCGTCAGTTTCGCACATAATCCCGGCGAATTTATGCGAAGAAATATTCGTCTTCTTCCCACGATCTCTCACTGGAGCATTCTGCAGTCGGGACACGCAGACGCGTCGCGCTCTTCGAGGTCCGCCAAGCCAAACGTTCCTTCTGGCGGTGTTTAAATTGAAATGCATGTAATGATCCACAGAGATATCTGGAATCCCTTTCGGCGAATAAATTCAGTCGTGATGAGAGTTCGCGGTTTTCCAAAGCCTCCGCGGGTTGTGCAAAGTGGATCGCCCTACGGTCTACACTAACATTTACAATGTTTTATCAATTCCAGCTACGGGCAATTTAATCAATTACAGTTACACGTGCATGAATAATTTTTTTGAACGTATAAGGGTGAGTCACCTAACGTTATCACCTCAAACATCTTTGTTGTTTTCGAAGATACATTAAATGTCTTCTGGACAACCTTCATTCTTCAAATGGAACCACCCTTTTCTAAACGTCTACAATGATAGTCCCTTTTATTACGAATTCAGTGACTATACTTACTCAAGGTCATTCAAGGTCGTGTAAATGTTTAAGAAAGGGTGGTTCCATTTTAAAAAATGAAGTTGACCTTGATATCTCTAAAAAGAATTACATAAAAACAACAATTTTTTTGGTATCATATGAGCCCCATTTTACCATTCAACTTTGCCCTCAAGACATTTAATGCATCTTTGAAACAGAGTTGTGCAGAATTACAATTGAATTACTCCAGGAATTATAATTACATTGTAATTCAGTTGTATTGTAATTTATAATTCAGATCTTCATTCGATTAAATTACAATGCAATTCGTAATTGCAATGGTGTACAATTATAAAAGAGCGGTCTTAAAGAAATTCGAAGATCTCTCGCTATCTATACAGTTGCGTCGTTAGTGTGAAAACCTGCTGAACCGCGGGCCTGTTAAGTTCCATTTAATTTAATTTATCTGGGAAGAAGCGTCAATAGATGCAACGAAGCTTTCTGCTCTTCCAGAAGTTTCCTTCGCCTTTCAAAGTTTCCTTTGGAAAAGTGAACCACGCGAAAGTACGTCCCCCGTTCTTCTCGACATTATTTCGTTAATTTCCACTAAATGCACGGCATTGAAACTATCGGTGTCGAAAATACAGGTCACCGGAACGTTCCTGCGTAATACGCCCCGTGTTGCCTCCAGGCGAAGTCCTGCTGCGTACATTGCGCAAGGAGTATTCGGCGCAAGGACGAAACATTCCAATAATAAACGAGATCAAATAGTAATGCGATCTAATAACTCGCCAGTTATGTTTTCGAACTACAGAGTCCAGCCAATTGTTGCCGGTTAGAGCTTCGTTACCGTTGCAGTTACAGAAAAGTATGGAAGAAAATTCAGGATTCGATGAGTACCTTGCCTGTAGGATTTTTTTTCAGAAGTGCAATAGTGCATATACAACCTGCAATTGCATTATTCTTTTGACCCCTTAGAAATGTGTTTTATTAAATGAAACATATTTTTAGATTGAAAATCACAAAATGGTTAAAATGATACCGATTTCAGAAGAGTACAATATACATATTCTCTTTAGTTAACCCTCATCTGTCCCCCGTGTTAATTTGACACAGCTTTCCCGAAATAAGTTACACTGTTCTGTTATTTGTAGGTAAATTCGTTCGACACTTGGTGACTTTTAGTTTTTTAATGCGAAACATATAACTGCGAAAACCTAAAATGTAAATGTTAACTCATCAATATCAAGGTAAAAAACATCGAAAAGTAACTGCTTGACTTGTTATTTTATCGATTTTTTGTATCACTGTGTCAATTTGACACCGAGGGGCAGATTCGGTTCGTGAAATGAAGGACGTATGAGGGTTAATTTTACCAATTCAAACAAACTCTTCTGCATACTGAGAATGCCAAAAAATCGATTTTGTGAAAATGAAAAACGAGAATCCCCTTTTAAAGTCAACGGTGAGCACGAAAATTTTGTATAAAGGATGGTAAACATGGAGGAAATCTTGATAAATTTAGTGAAAACTAGGTTGAATAAACGGCTCCAGGGAATGACGACTGTTGTTCCGGTGAATTTGTTCTCGTAAAAATGATATAATAGCATTGCGACGTGTTGCGCCTACCGGAAGATGGTCTAATAGACGGCGGCGAATCGGTACTCGTATATCGCGGTAGAATTCGCAACACGTCGTGGCCTTAATTGCAAATTAGCAGGGGACCGATATTGCCTTGGCCACTCGCCAACTTGCAAGTTCGAAGATAGAGTAATGGGATCATGGGGTGTTTGAAAAAACCGAGGTATATATCGCAGAGTTGTATGTATTTGCTTTAATAAAGGCGGAGCCACGCAGCGTTGGAATTAAAATGGTAGCCCGACACCCGCTGTCGAGCATGCGGGATGTTTTATGCTTCGACGGCTAAATCGTCAGAAAGTTGGAACTCAATAGTAACCAAATAAATTGAAAAAAATTTGACAGAACATAAAGCAGAAATATTCATCGTGCACACAATGTCCGTTCAATCTCGATCCAATAAAAGTTTTAATGGTGAGCATAAATTCAAAAATTAAAAACAAATAGACGAGAATTATTTTATATAAAAAATGAGTTGACTCGAACAATTTTTATTTTGCTTGAAGATCCGCAGTCTAAATGTCCGTTCAATCTCGATCCAATAGAGGTTTTAATGGCGAGCATAAATTCAAAAATTAAAAACAAATAGACGAGAATTATTTTCTATAAAAAATGAGTTGACTCGAACAATTTTTATTTTGCTTGAAGATCCGCAGTCTAAATGTCTGTTCAATCTCGATCCAATAGAGGTTTTAATGGCGAGCATAAATTCATAAATTAAAAACAAATAGACGAGAATTATTTTATATAAAAAATGAGTTGACTCGAACAATTTTTATTTTGCTTGGAGATCCGCAGTCTAGTAATAAATCCTCAGCGACGATGGACAAAAATTTATGAATGAAAATTAGTTCACATTACCAACAGCTAGAGAAAATAAAAACGCCACCAATTACACAGACGCGCCCGTAGATCGGTGGAAGCCGACTAAAATGAAGATGAATGTCGGCGGTACATGGTCCTCCGGAACTGTGATTCTTCACCGTTTATTTCGCGCGGCCATTTGCATTCTAATTGCGTTTCGCAAACTCCCCAATGCTAAATTTCTATCCCTGCCACAACAACAATCGTCAAAAGGGCAAATCCTCTGAAATTGAATTATTACCGGAATAGAATATTGACCAGAGTTAATTGTTTTCTGCCACGGATTTCCCGTTACAATTAAAGTGGTTATGTACGATGTAAGAAACATTAATTCTATCGGTCGCGGAGAATTTGTGCACAGTAAATTGCAAAACGCAACTGCACTGTATCAAATTGTAGTAAACATTCGATATTTACTTTTATTTTTGGAAAATTTTTTTTATTTGATATTGTCGAATTCTTTCCATTGCAATTAAAGAGGTTATGCTCGATGTAAGAAATATTTATTCTTTCGGTCACGGAGAATTTGTGCACAGTAAATTGCAAAATGCAACTGCACTGTACCAAATTGTAGTAAACATTCGATATTTACTTTTATATTTGGAAAATTTTTTTTATTTGATATTGTCGAATTCTTTTTATTGCAATTAAAGAGATTATGCACGATGTAAGAAATATTTATTCTTTCGGTCACGGAGAATTTGTGCACAGTAAATTGCAAAATGCAACTGCACTATACCAAACTACGGTAAACTTTCGATACTTGTATTTATTTTTATTTTTGCAAAACTACTAATTTCGAATAATGCGCTTTAAATGAGAGAACGAGATGCATATATGCGATAAATTCGCAGTGAATTCGCCAGGATTCTGATACTATTATATTTTCCGTCACGTGCTTCCACACACATCGACGGCAGCTTAAATCACGTATCTCCGGAGCGCGGATTTATACAGGCCGGAAATTCTAATCCCAATTTCAATCTGTAGGCGCGCGTCATGAAATCGTGCAATAAATTTCAACGCTGCGATTCGTTACACCGGGTTGCCATCATTATAAAGCAATACCAGTTGTTCCAAAAAACAGCGTTTCAAACTATTGAAAACAAGGAGGATAAAGCTACAAACTTTTCCAAACCGCTGATAACGAAAACCAATTAACAAACATATCACTCTTTTCATTATAATTTATCCCTCAGATAACAAGAGATTTCTTTTTTTCGAAAAAAAATTTTCAATGTTTTTACAGAGGTCTCAATTTAAAGAATTGTTTAAGAAAAAACGGGTCTTTAGTTTCTCACAAGGTACATGTCATACTAATAACTAGATTGCAAGTTATCTAATCTAATTATCGCAAATAAAAGTTGTCTGCATCGATTGCAAGAAATAGAAACCAAATTGAATGTTATTTCTTCCCTTAACGATTTTAATAGAGGAGAAATCACTCAATTTTGCTGTAAATGCATAAAGATCCGCAGTCGACTAATGACCTTCGATAAAGAGAAGCTTCGAGCTTTGAAACACACAAGTCCAAATTCCCAGAAGTCAAATATCGACAATTTCTCCAGAATCGAAAATTTAGTGTTCAAATATTGCACTTTCCGGATCCGCTATATCCTATTTCTTCTTTTAACTGCAACATGCTCCGGAGAGTTTCACAAGCTGTACCGTTCGTTGTGTTGCGAGAGAAAATGTTACTAAAGAATTCTCTTTCCGGTTGTGGAAAATGTTCGCGGCTCCCTCACTGACAGAACTTTTCTGCCGAGTTTACGGTTTGTTTTACAACTGTACTCGAATTTTACTGCAAGCTCATTTCCCGATACCGCGGCGCATATAAATGCAAATATGCGATGTAAAGTACGAAGTGGACTATCATCGAGGCCGATAATTTCGAGCGAAATTGTCGCTGAACCCCAGATACAAAATTCGCTCCTCGTGGTCCAGCGGACGACGTGGAAAATCAGTTTTAGAACTTACGACTTAGAATCTGTCGCGTTTCGTCTGTCGTGTATTGTGTCGCGATGTCACGTGACTACATAATCCGTTACTAGGAGAGAGGGGGTAACTATTTCCCCTCAATTCGTGCTCCCTCCTCTCATCGAGCGACTCGGGCGTGTTCGACGCAGCTTCGTCTGTCAGATTAACTCCTTGCCATACCTTTCCTTTTACAGTACAGTGGCTAGAACGTCTTTATCCCGAAAAATGTAGAAGAGAAGAGAAAATTTATATTTTTCGTATGGCTACAGTTATTTTAATGCTTAAATATTCAATACTAGACTGCGGATCTTTATGCATTTATAGCAGAATTGAGAAGATGAAATTCAAAATTGAAGACGTCAATATATTAAGGGAAGAAACAACATTCACAATTTAGTTTCTATTTCTTGCAATCAAAGCAGGCAATTTTTATTTTGCATAAAGATCCGCAGTCTATTGATTATAATTAAATTTTATTTCATCTAAAATGAAACGCGTAACATTCATATTTGTTAGACTTTGTTAAGAACCTTCATGACGAGTCTGGCTCGTCAAAATACGGCAAGGGGTTAAATTCACATAAATACGGGCTGTGGTTCTTTCGGATAATTTTTTCAAAATCCACCTACAGAAGTCCACGTGACTTTAACTTGAATTGCTATAATTTTGTCCAGGTGTGTACTCGTCAATACGTCTTTTGTTCGTTGACCTTTGTCCGGATTGCAGGTCCCATTTCTCAGATTCATTCGATTTTGTTCGAGCGAGTGCGATACATTCTAGTTGCTCCTTTTTGAGGTTACCATCTACACCGACACAAAGGGATAGACGGCAAGGTTGTGGTTTCCAAACTCGGCGGCTTTTCAGGTCATCGAGTTTATAAACCCAAGCGCAGGAGCTTAGTTAGTGTACTAGAGTCTCCGCAACAGAGGCGGTTGCGGTAGCGGTGATGCTACAACTGATCAAGAGGTGACCGTGAGAAATAAATGGGACATACAAAATTAAATTATTTTTGTAACACGCTTCGGGGTAGTAGTGCTCGAAATCGATCAGGGAAAAATTGAAATGCCACTTCGTCGTAGGTTCGAGCAGGACTGTTTTTAGCCACTCTGATGCTGACAATGGAAGTAATTCTTAAAGTTGGCAATTTGATTTTCTCTGTAAAATTCTCGAGAACTAAGGGTAGCGTGGAAAAAAAGATTTTTGTTAATGTAGCAAAATCGGAGCGTAGGAAGGGTTAATCTATTAAGTGTGTTTTTAGATAACGTGAAGTCGAAATTTATAATTTCGAATTTCCTAACCCATTTTTCGTATTCTAAATTCTTACAACAATTCTAGTGCCAGAACGGACAGAAAGTTCACTATGGAACTAATTAAATAGATACGAAGTTGAGTCAACTCGCCTTAATGCTCGGCAAATTTTCTTGTCGTCCCTCCGAAAACAGGACAATTCCCTTTCCGTTTTCTTCCGCTCGCGAGAGAAATAGGGGAGACTGTTTTCTCGGGTGCTGCACAGTCTCATAATTCCGGAGTTTCGTTTCCAGTTGTACGAAATTAAATTACGCTGATTAACCACTGCATTTTGCCGTGTTTCGTTCGCTCGTCATTGGCTATTTCAGTGAAAAAGCCTTCGGAAACCGGATTGCGTGAGCCCATTATGCCGCTTAACTTTGTTGCGTATACATGAAATATTAGTTGTTACTCAACTTTTTAGTAGTTGATACACGAATTCAGACATGGCACAGATTAATTTAACCCTCTGCACTCGGAGCTATTTTAACTGGAAAATTAAACATTTCTTCCGACCTAGAATATTTCCATTCCCTATGATTTTTGAAATTCTGTGGATATGAAAAATTGGTATAATACTTCATACAATATCTAAACGTTTAGTAATTGTTTAGATACCGATATATTTAATAATGTAAACAATATTTTGAATAATGGTACAGCAATTTTTAGTGGTGCCTCAGAGGGAACAATCGAGTGCAAAGGGTTAAATTAATTTGGATATTTACATATGTATATATATACATATATATTGGAAGTAAATTGTTATTTTGATGAACAGCTTCTCGAAACAGTTTCCAATGGAGAGAGGAAGGCATTCGACAATTGGTTCGAATTTTTCAAAGTTCTCGAAACCGAGAGAGACCTTCAGAAGCAACTGCAAGCCACTCACGTACTCCATGGGAAAATTTACGTCGTTTCAGTGGCAGCTGAATCCTCTTTCGCGGAATAAAGGTGGTAAAATATATTCTCTCATGATTCTCTGTGAAAATATTCATAGTAAATAAGAAGTTCCGCAGCTCCCGGAAGAAATTACACACGTCAACGATTATTAAATTACCTCAACGTGCATCGCCTCCTCGGAGAGCAGAGAATCGTATAAAAATGAAACGGCTGAAAGTTCCAAATGGTATAGTTCTTTGTCAAATGTCACCACCGCTCGGAATACTTAAACAAACTTAACTTATGTTTGCCAGGTCTTCTCGGTGATGATCCGCCAATTTTTTCTTGATCGAACTGTACTTCACGGAAGTATTAAGTTCCGAGCAGTCGTCGAGTTACGAACGAATAGATTCGTTCAGAAAAATTTTTTTTTATGCTTTTACATACGATAGAATTTGCATCATTTCCGACCAGAAACGTGCCAATTTTGCACCTTCCATATCATGCTTAAAAATCCCATATAATAAGCAAAAGAAAATAAATATAGAACGCTACATTTATTATCAAAAAACTAGATATTACATTAAACAATAAATTAAAAATATTACTACTAATTTTTATTTTGATTGTTCGGATAGTTTCTGGATTTTTCAATAATTTCGTTACTGCATTTTAAAGTTGTAAGTAGGATCCCTTGGCTGCGAAGCTTTGCTTTCCCTAAATGCGTGAGCTTAAAATTATTGGAGCCATCGTTCTTCCTTGCTTCCAGCATGACTTGTTTTTTTTTCATCTTACTTTTACAATGGGTTGATATTCAACTGAAATAAAACAATTGATTTCGATCAGAGGATGAAATTAGAAAAACAGGGTACTTTGGCATTATCCCGTCGACCATTTTCGCCAAACACGAAATTATCGAAGTATAATATTATATATTTTATATTATATATTATAAGGTCGACGGGATAATCCCAAAGTACCAAAAACAGTTATAATACGTAATAATTAGGTTAACTTAAAAATTGAAAGATGTGTGAAAACAAATGACAGATGTCACGAAACATTGATTTTGATTGAAGGCTTCGCAATTTTGCGCTACAACATAATGAGACAGAGAGAGTATTTTCTTCAACGTAATGATCACAGATTAAATAGAAAGATTTGTTATTATCACAGATTAAAGATTGACAATATAAAATATCTAGTGTCTCCTGTCATTTTATCCAAGTCTGTAACACGCTTTTTAATAGTATGCATTTATTAATCGACTGTGCAGATACGTAGACACAATGTCGAGGGGTCGAAAGGTCGTGGTCACGTGGTCACGACGCGCCGGGACGCCCTTGTTCGTTGCATGTTACCTTTTATCTCGCCTGTGGACTAGCGGATATATTTCTTTCGGGGTCCTTACCCTCGCGCCATTACCTCCATTAAGTCGACCACAGTGTTGTTGCCACTTTCCGGAAAGTGGCGAGCATCGATCAAGCTGTGCATACGCGGCCAAGAGGGTCCATTTTCTTCTTCGCACGGGCCCGGCCTGGCGCGGCGTGAGACGTTTCTTGAGTATCGATTCGATGCAGCTGTTGGATCTCATTCTCTCTCTCGAGAGAGATAGAGAGATAGAGAGAGAGCGGAAACTCTCTCTGCAAAAAGAAAAGGTTTCTTTATTGTACCTTCGTAGCGGATTCTGAATTTTTTCTTTTCCCTCGGCTCTGCGACTAATCTAATCGACAAAGGGAACGGTGATGTTCCTCTTGTGTTTTTCCTTTTTCGGACGACGTCGCGAGGAAGTTAATGTTCCTTCCATGACAATACTTTGTGCTACATAAAGTTTGTAGAATATAAAAATCGGCTTTTCTATCGAAGAAGTAACGTTTCAGTGAAAAAAATTGAATTTAATCAAATTTATTTGTTAAGTACAAGCAATCGTGCGTGAATCACTGGAATAGTATAGCAATACTTCGAGATTCTGTAGTTTGAAGATGCATTTGAAGATGCATCGAGATACCATGAAGTGCAGTAGTCCGAAGTGATATAATCAAATTTCGAACAAGCTCAGGACACTATTAAACTTTCGCGTAAGTATAACAACGTACAGTTTACGAACGCTGCCAATCAAACTCGTAATTATAACGCCGAGGAGTTTTCTGAAAGGGTATCTCAGAAATACATAAATTACTTACGAATTATGAAATATCTCGCTCTCGTATTTTCGCGACACTGTTAACCCTTCGCACTCGAATGTCGACCCTTAGGCGCTAGTAAAAGTTGTTGTACCATTATTAAAAATATCGTTTACGTTATTAAATATTAATAATTACTAAACATCTAGGTATTGTATGGGATATTCACCAATTTTATATTCATCAAATTTAAAAAATCATAGACAATGGAAATGTTATTATGGAAATATTCTTGATTGGAAGAAATGTTTAATTTTCGAGTGCAAAAGCTTAACACGTTACGTTTACACAGATAGGGAACAAATTTATTTAGACGCATTTGATGTTCACGTGGACACATTTTTGTCGGACAGAACGCTGATTTATTTGAAAGACTATGTTCCACATCCTTGTTTCACGAACGTTTTAACCTTTCAGGAAGTGTGAACGAAAGATCTCGTGACGCGATGCCGTTCACAGATTCGGGACAAAAATCAGTATTCGAGACATCGCCGTTACTATCGCTGTCACTATCGCCGATAACTCGATTTTTCAATTGACGAGGCTTCATTGCTGCACGCACTGAATTCCACGTGAAAGCTGCGGATGCAAATCCAATGCAGACGCGGGAAATTTCTTCAGAACGTTGAAATTGAAAATTTCATCGAATATGGTTTATAGGTTATAAACAAATAGAGATTTATAAACAGAACATCTGACGTTCACCGACCGTATGTTGTTGATGACAGACTGTCTTCAATCTGACATCTACCGACCGTGTATTGTTGATTTTGCAAGCCTTGAAATCCGGAGAACGTTCCAGTACGATTACCTCGGGAGATTCGGATAAAACCTGATCGATCATTCCGTGATCCGTACTCGCATCGCCACGTTTAAAGTAGTAGTTCGAACGGAGCACGGGCAGATCGCTACCAGAGAGCTTGTTTCGTTCCACGGCTGTCCTTTAAATCGGGAAACTCGTTTGCGTGAGCTCGCAATGACACTTGTTGACATTCCTATCGCTTTTCAGACAGTAAGTCGTGCGGATGTCTTTGAGAGGACGCCCACGATTTATTTACGTGACCACGTCTCGTTGATTAACTTCCGGAGTAATTAGCGACGGATGGGATTAGTGCCGCGTTTAATGATTTCTAAAAGAGAACAGGCGAGCTTCTCAAGTTTACAGTTTTCTCACTTTTTAGTGGATGCTTGATTGGAAAAGTAGAACTTGTAAACGATAACAATTAATAACTCAACCGATAATACAATTAAAAGTAACAAATTTCGTGTATTTAACAAAATTATATTCAGCACTTGCTTAATATGAATCTGATTTTTGTTTGTTGTGCCCGGAGTTGGGCAAAAATTTTATTTGAATAAAAATTTAGAATAAAGTGGGTTTTTTCAGTGAGTTTTAAACACAAAAAATGGGTTTTCTCAAAGTGGGTTTTAAACACAAAAAGTGGGTTTTTTCAAAGTGGGTTTTAAACCCAATTTTTAAATACAAGAAATGGGTTTTTTAAAAGTGGGCTTTAAACCCAATTTTTAAACACAAAAAGTGGGTTGTTCCAAACTGGGTTTTAAACCCAATTTTTGAACACAAAAAGTGGGTTTTTTCAAAGTGGGTTTAAAACCAATTTTTAAATACAAAATGTGGGTTTTTTAAAAGTGGGCTTTAAACTCAATTTTTAAACACAAAAAATGGGTTGTTCCAAAGTGGGTTTTAAACCCAATTTTTAAACATAAAAAATGGGGTTTTAAAAGTGGGTCTTAAACCCAATTTTTAAACACAAAAAGTGGGGTTTTAAAAGTGGGTCTTAAACACAATTTTTAAACACAAAAATGGGTTGTTCCAAAGTGGGTTTAAACTCAATTCTTAAACACAAAATTTTTATTTAAATAAAATTTTTGCCCAACTCTGGTTGTGCCCAATAAACATGTCACAACACCACACCGAACATGAATAATGGCTAGCAAAGGTAGAGAAACCAGGCGAGATTCATCTCCGCACTATTTTTTAAAACAAAATTGTCGCAGCTCAAATATCGAGAATTTCTTCAGAACTCAAAATTCAGAAATACTTTCCGGATCCACTGTACACGTATTCGCTACTAGTACCGCAATTAAAGACTGAATTGTGTTCCTTTTTGAAACGTTGTTGCTGGCATTGAGCGAATCCAGAGTTTCACGGTATAAAATTGACCTAGTCCGCGGATTTTTGTTCCATGAAATTTCTTTGTGCATTGTGCGCGTGTTGAGTTACGGTTCGCGGCACAGCAGGAACGTCAGAGAAAAGAGTATCGTTGCCTTCGATATCGATTCGAACGGGAAGGATCACGAGGATAAAACGATGAAACCGATAACACAGATCGGATTAAAGGGGGAACGTCGCGGTGAAGGGTTCGGTTGAATCGTTTCGTTTGCTGCCCTATGATTCTCTCGCCGGAAGGGTGAGAGACAGATCTGGGGAAGGTTCATAAAAAAGCGGAACGAGAGAGAGAGAGAAAGAGATCGAGGGAGGAAGAGTGAAGACGCGCGACGCAATTACCGTTTGTTACTGTCGAGCGCAATTAATAAGGTACAGGTAATTAATAACGATAGGGGTTCGCCGGATATTATCTCAGGCTCGTTAATTCTACATTCTCTTGTAAAGTGAATATTACAGTCGTGTCCGAGGAATATTCATACGAGCTCAGAAACTGGCTAATTAAACCACTCCGGTCGCTAAAGACTTAACGAACGCTTGTTAAGATTGCACTGTTCTTTTTCTACTTCTGGAAATCGCATTTCATTAAATCTTCGGATTACTTTCTGTTAGCTATTTCAATCAAGAAAATCATATTAAACGCTTTGTACAATCATTAGCTTACGAAAGTGTCGATGTGATTGTTTAACGATAAGAGGGGTATGGTTCTACACTGCGCTTCTATTCTACGTTATTTTATGAAACTAATAAAATTATTCAGTTTTCCAACGATTTTTATATTCAGAGAAATAAATTTGTTGAATAATGCGCCATGAATTCAACTTCGTAATCCCGATAGTGGTTAATTAGAAATTGACCCGCCATTTTAACGGGTTCTCCGTAGTTCTTGTGTTAAAGATGAAGTTTAAAAAGTTAATTATTTACCCTTCCCTCAGGAGGAAAATTAAACTGAGAAAATGAAGGGCGGATGAGGGTTCAATGTAAAAAGTGCAATTTGAAAATTTCAACGAGAAAAATGAATTTTTCATCGTTAGTCCAAAGAAGTATGTACATCTATGCAAAACTGATGACTTTGATATGCAAATGATAACGTTAGTAAAGGCCTGTATATTTTTATTTATTTTTGGAATGATTAATGCTATCTAGTGAAAGCTGCTCTGGAATTGCAGGAATGATACAATGAGTCATCGTTTCTAAACTGCAGACGATTCTTTTTTTCTGATGATTTAGATTCTCGCAGAACTGAAAGAAAATGGATAGAGGATATTTTCGTTATCGTATGAAACAGATTTTTCCTGGCTCCATCGAATTTTTATTTCACAGTATGCTTTCACACTGCGCAATACTTTATCGAAGCTTAACTGCAGTATTATAAGCTGCTTACTACTGCTCCATTATTCGTGTTTTTATTCCAATATTTATTCGTGTCTGTGCTCACAGTGGGTTAAGCTGCAAATGTTTTCTAACGCGTATATCAAGAAAATTGTTTTGATAAAATCGAACGTGCGAACTAAAAGTTCAGAAAGTAAAATTATCAATCAATAACGCATATTGAGATAATTTAACACTAAACCTACCGAGCTCTAAAAGCGATTAAAATATTTCAGCTGATAGAAATGACAAGGCTCTATTTATTTAGATTTCGCACAATTTTTAATACAACATGTGCTTGGACGAAAAAATGTATCGAATCAATTTCCATGTATGCAACTTCATAATTATAAAATGAAAAATATGAAATGAATTTTCTTTTTCTTTTTGTTTGAGGAAATTAAAAATTAAATTAAATCACTAAATATCTAAATCAAAATACCTACTAAACTAATCATTTTTCAACGTGGATTAATACTTTTTCATAGAGAATATAATAAAGAAGTATACGAGGTGACCAAGCTAGGTGTCGCACCCTGTATAACAGTCTTGTGACTTGCTAGTATATTTTTCGTTTCCAATAAACCAATCATTATATTCGGCCACTGTAGCGCAACAAAATGGCGACTCGCAACAAGTGAACGCGCGAATCTCCCGAGGATAGAAGCGAACGGGTAGTAAACGGTGTCCAATTTACACGGGAATCATTCTATTTCCACGAGGCAGTAATTGGTTAACAGAAGTTCGTGATGTAGAATTTCATCGACTTGTCTTGCGTATATACCGCCGCTCGTCACGATTATTTGCATGCTTTAAGGGATGGAGCGTAATATCGCGAACCAAGGAAGCAACAGGGTGACAGCTTTAATCTTATCCCTCTACCGCACGTCAATGGAAACTTTCAGCTGTGTCACAAAATTTTTCAAATGAAACGCAACCGTCGAAACTTTCATATCCTCCTCGGTTACTGTTATTCGAAATGGAGCCATTCGATACGTCAATACTTGTCTGAAACTTCACTCTGTATGAAGGAATTCATGAGTAGTACAGAAATGCCTTGATCTAAGAAAAAAAGTCACATACAGATCGAATTGAGTAACCTCCTCCTTTTTCGAAGTCGGTTAAAAATAGGAGCTTTAGGATCTCAGAAAATTGCCCATCCCCTCCACTGCGGGAAGAAGGTAGAGTGGGGACACAAGTTTTGATCTGCCGACTAGAACCACAGGATCTAAGAAACAGCACGGACCCGAGCCTTTTCTTAGATCAAAGCTCCACTGTATGTAGCGAAGCTGCTTTAACTATTTTACACAGAACAACGTTTATTAATCCGAAGCATTTTGTGAAAATTCGACGATGCACCCAAGCGAGATTTTGTATACCGTCCGTGAAACTCGGTCGAGAACTATATTTTCAATGAATCGATATCGAGCACCACGATTTTCGCGGGACGGAAACGAAAAGGAATGGAAGCTAGTTTTTCACGATCCGTCGTTTCGAGGCAAATCTTGTCGGAGTGAAAAACGAGATGAAAAACGATATACGGTCTTGAAGAGATATGCATCATCGTCTTCCTGAAGTTAACAACTCGACTCGGCAACGCCGGTCACTGGTTTTATGATAGCGGTAACCTTAGATATATGTAAGCGACGATGAAAATCGTTATCATAAATTTCCATGGTAAGATGTTCTCGGTTTATTCAAAGGGTATAGCCGGATAAGATAGTCAAAAATGCCCTTGAACCAAATTGTATCGACGATGCGTCATTCGATAGGGCACCAAGAAAAAACATACTGTGCAAAGTTTCAACCCTGTATCTCGATCCGGAGGGTAGTTATGGGGTAAAATCGAAAAATCAGTTTTTGGCCTATTTTCCCTAGTTAATGATGTTTAGAAATTCTGAAAAAAATCTGACACATGTCAAGAAACCAAATACATATTTTGCAATTGGTTTCAGATTTTTAGAGTGAAAATCCTACTTGTAAAAAATCAAAAACCTCAAAAAAATCGAAAAAATGCAGATTTCACATGGAAGTTCTAAATTGGCAAGATTTATATTTTTTCAGTAGCGATATATTGTTACAGGTATTGTTCATGAATTTTTTCAGATTTTTTGGTTTGGTGCGCCGTTGTTAAAATAAATAAAAACCGATTTTTTCGACGTTTTTTCCGCGAAGAACTAAGCTAACCTTAAAATTATTACGTTCTATTTATTCTGTAAGTCTATCAGGCACTAATAAACCTTGAACATTGTACAGAAGTAATGAAAAAATGAAATCAACTTAATTGATAATTCTACTGTATAAACATTACATCTAGAAATATTAATCAGGTTTCCAACAGCTCAGTTGGCTCAATGCGTTAGGCGTTCGATTGTCAACTTGCCTATAGTAGGTTCGCGCCCGCGTCGTAGGTCTTATTTTTTTATTTCATTAATTCTGGTCTTTTTTTATTTCTAACTACACAATAGTCACGCGTATTATTGTAGAATCCGTTTGACAGCATTATTTAAATATTTAGAAAACAATTTAACGTAAAATGAGCAAAAAATTAATTTTGGAGCAATTGTTGTTTCACCAATTTTTGGATAGGCATCCTCTTAATTCTGGCAGTACTCGACATTTTCAGCAGTAATTCTACATGTGTCTTCAAGTTTTAAATACTTTGTTTTAGAGAAAAGAAAAAATTCAGTTTGTAGAAATGGCTCTATTGTTGTTCACTTCTTTTGAGGCATTCGCTTTTGGTACCTCGTCTCTTATGCGGAACAGCAATTGTTGTTATTTGCCTTCTCCAACATTTTCAGTGAAAGCAGATGTTCCGATACTTGGGAAAGTAAACTAACTGAACTTTAAAAGCATATTTAGAATGACAAACTTTCGATGTTTCATTAACTTTTACCTTTGTTTACCTTTACTACGTTTACCTTTTCTTTTTTTCACTCGCCTTATGACTCTGTCAGACACAACTACTATTTTTGGAGTATTTTACCTTAAAATACTTTTTATATATTTCAATATTGCTTTTAAAATAATTCTACAATAATACGCGTGACTATTGTGTAGTTAGAAATAAAAAAAGACCAGAATTAATGAAATAAAAAAATAAGACCTACGACGCGGGCGCGAACCTACTATAGGCAAGTTGACAATCGAACGCCTAACGCATTGAGCCAACTGAGCTGTTGGAAACCTGATTAATATTTCTAGATGTAATGTTTATACAGTAGAATTATCAATTAAGTTGATTTCATTTTTTCATTACTTCTGTACAATGTTCAAGGTTTATTAGTGCCTGATAGACTTACAGAATAAATAGAACGTAATAATTTTAAGGTTAGCTTAGTTCTTCGCGGAAAAAACGTCGAAAAAATCGGTTTTTATTTATTTTAACAACGGCGCACCAAACCAAAAAATCTGAAAAAATTCATGAACAATACCTGTAACAATATATCGCTACTGTAAAAATATAAATCTTGCCAATTTAGAACTTCCATGTGAAATCTGCATTTTTTCGATTTTTTTGAGGTTTTTGATTTTTTACAAGTAGGATTTTCACTCTAAAAATCTGAAACCAATTGCAAAATATGTATTTGGTTTCTTGACATGTGTCAGATTTTTTTCAGAATTTCTAAACATCATTAACTAGGGAAAATAGGCCAAAAACTGATTTTTCGATTTTACCCCATAACTACCCTCCGGATCGAGATACAGGGTTGAAACTTTGCACAGTATGTTTTTTCTTGGTGCCCTATCGAATGACGCATCGTCGATACAATTTGGTTCAAGGGCATTTTTGACTATCTTATCCGGCTATACCCTTTCGAACGTGTTTCGCGGAGAGCCACACAAAACACAATTTCTAGGGAGACCCGGACTAACCTATTTGTTGTTTGTAAACTGTGCGCACATTTTATTTAAATATCTCGTGCTCTAACAATTTCGTTGACGGAAATCACGATGGTTTTGTGTAGGATGCTGCATACATTTGCATGGGCCATCAAATTCCATTTTAACGTATGAGAATAAATTGTTTTTCAAATATCTAATATATTTGAGAAATTATTATAGTATAAATTATAACGTTCATACTGTGAGAGGTTAATTTTTGTGTAATAAATTATGCATTTTTCCCGAACAAATCTAGACGGAAATAAATAACAAAAAATCGGCACTATCACACAACAAATGTGCAACTTTTCTGAATCTTTGGTGGCACCTGAAGATATTCTAAGACGGAAGAAACTCAAAGTTTCTTGGCAACTGACCTTCTTCCTTCGCGAACAAAATTAAGGACGCAAAAGGCACGAATCTAGCAACTGCAGCGAGTTTTAAAGCAAGTCGATATGATATTGGAAACTTTGCGAAAACTAGATAAGTTTTGTGTGAATCTATATTTATCACAGCATAAATTAAGTAGGCAGGAGATCCTATGAGGAAATACGTCCTGCAGCGTGTGTTAAGTATTTTTATTAAAATGATCTATATGGAATATGTATTTTTGCCCCTGGAAATTGAATGTGCCAAATGAAATTTTAATAAGCTTCAATCTAGAGACTAGAAACAATAAAATGGACACTTCTTAATCAAGTTCAGAAATACAGTGAGCCACGAAAGTATTCGAACGTCTCTTAAAACAGAATAACTTTTTTATAATTGTACCGAACGGCCTGATTTTTTATAATCAATTAGAAGCATTGGTTTACGAAGTGATATGCAAAAAAGATTTTAAGAACTTATAATTTACAAGGTTACATGCAAAAATAAAAAAGGGACTTTTTAAAACTTTTTTATTTGGGCCCTTAATGAAAATTTAAAATATATGTTAGTTATAAACCTGTTGAATATTTCATCGAAATCGGTTGACGCAGAAAAAAACGACAAGAATCGAGAGAGATACTGTCGGTCACGAAAATATTGGGACAAAATTGCAATAGAGTTTTAAAGGGCGTTTGAATACTGTCGTGTCTCACTGTAGATGCAAATCAAGTCAAAGATCGAACTAATGACGTCGCGTTAGTTCAATCGAGATGTATCCGAAGAGTACTTTCTATGGCGCGAATCACCGTTTGCCAAGAAGCTGTATCATTTTTAAGTCACGTTTCATTTGTATCTCGTCGCTTCGAACCTTCGTTCCCCTTTGAACTTTGTCGATACGTTTTCCCTGGAAGTGCCTCCGTTTCGCCATCTCTAGACGCAGATGCTGAGAAACGTCAAAGAAGGTCGCGAAAGTAGGTAGAGAGCATGAGCAAGAAAGGGGAAAATGGCGGGCCCGCGAGTCTCTAGTAAGCGTTTCACACATTGAAATTCCACTTTTTAGGGGGCTAATGCCGGGAGAAGGGAGGAGAAGTGGAACACTTTGTGCCTTGTACGCAGAGAATAAATTAAATAAACCACGAATGGGTGAGGGCATGTCAGATTTATCCTTGTACCTGAGCGGTTAACAAAATCTGCGGCGTACGCCCCGTGGAAAAACCGGCGAAAAATTGCATTCCTCGCGCGAAGTTGTTTTCCTTGGAAAACCGCACGTTCTTTTAAGATTACTCGCTCTTCAATCTTTTTGATAAGGTTTTGACGTCTTTGACCCCTTCCCCTACAACATCGTGTCTGCCTCGTGACGAAGATTCCGAACAGAGTCTAATAAATATGTATGTCTGTGGTTGTCAGGAAGAACGCCGCATGTCACATACTTTCACTTTCGAGATATTGCCGTTTAAAGTTTTGATCACTAACGCTTTGAAATACGACGTTGGTTAAACTGCATTGTTTTCTGAGCCTTCGAATGTGTTTTCATGACTTTTTTTCTGGCAAATACGTAAATCCTATACTCCAAAGCTCAATTAATGCACAAACTCAAATTTTTGAAATTGTGACATGCGGCGTTTTTCCTTAGAACAACAGATGTATGCTACTCATTTCCTTTAAACTGAAATAAACTTTTACTTTGGTTTTGTTAACGTACAGCTATTGCAGGATATATAAACATACAGTAGATATAAATTTTCTCCTTTTTTAGGAAATTACAGTGTTCCCGCGATTGATGTGACTTTCGGGTATGCGGATGATGAGACTTTTTTATCCCCACCACCAGGGGGTTCCCCCTTGGGCGGTCGATCGCGCTACGAAGAAATTAAGGTATTAGGGTGTTTTAATTGAGGTTTTATGATACTCGGTGTATCATTCTCAGGTATGGAATAGCATTAGTACAATTTCCCGCTTAGCACCGTTGTTTACCCAGGATCGTCGTTTACACTTGGAAAAGTTATCCAAGAAATCTATCTTCGGCACACGTAAAAGAACGTAGTACAGTAATCGCTCCTTCGTTGTCCTGAATTGTGGGCACGATCGTTGTCCAGTGCCTACCCACTCCACTGCCTGTCAACGAGAGGATTAGGCCTGCGTGGATCTGGTCGCCAGATGTGTCCCAGGACTGTCTAGACCCGCGCAGAACGGAGAACAATAGGAAAGGAATATGGCAAGGAAATAAGGAGTTTTTTAAAGCCAGACAGTTGACCGCTTTTGACTGCGAATGCTTTTCTTTGTCATGTAACTAGCCGTTTCACTAAAGACCCAGTCATAAATCAAAAATAGTGTCCGGGCACGGTCGTTGTCCGCTCAAACCCCCGGCCTTTGGACAACGAAGGAGCTTTTACTGTACCATTCCGTTTCCTGAGACTTAATACCCTCGAGGTTCTCACAACAATCGCGGGAACACTGTATATGTATACGAAAGCAGCGAACGGTTGGCGATCGTTGCCTTCTCTCAATATGCAATTCCTGATATTGAACAGCTTGGATGGTTAATAAGTGCAAGTCCGTTGTTTATATACACTTTATTACAATACACTTGATGATTCGCGATTTTCTAGATATGTACAGTCGGATAGGGTCGTCCGTCTCGTCTTTGTCCATCTTCACTTCGGTTTTTTCGTGATTGATTGATTGTGGATTTAGGTGGAAAGATGTAGCGTTTTGTAATTAGACGTGGGTGCATTGGAAGGAGTTTAAGTTGAGGAGTGGGAAACCGTCAGGAAATTCCTTGGAATTGTCTTCGGTCGTCAATGGCGTGATTTATAGCGGTAAATCTGCTCGTCGTTTCGATGGGTCGGTCGCATGTGCTGTTCATCTGTCGGGGTCGAAATTGTCGGATTGCGCTGGTTATAAACTAATATAATCGGTCAGTTCGCAGCCGATCCTCATGCGCTTTTTATTTGTTAAAAAACATTCCTTCCAGGTATGTCGCTTTGTCCCTTGGAGGAACGGTGAAGTACGGTTGACCTTCGGTGTTGCCGTCGCAACATTTATACGAACTACGAAATAGTTTTAATCACTGAAGATAAATCATCGTAAGATAAATCGTAGGACAAGGGGTTTAAAAACATTATATAATAATGCCATTGTTTTGTCCAGGATGTTGAAATACTTTGTTTCTTTAGAGTAACGCTTCCGAGCTGACAATCGACGGCGAATGTTCCCGACGGTTTTCGAAATTATTTCCCTCGAGCGCGGAGAATATTCGAGGAAGGAATTACGACGCAACGATCGTCTCGTTTCAGTGCTCGGGTGTAACGAGGGACCAATGTCAAACGGTACACGTGGAAATCCAGTCTAAAAGGGAGAATCGTCAGATTTCCCTGCGATCTACCATGGCCGTTTATTAATACCGTATCCGTCGGAATATGCGGCTCCACCGCTTTATAGAAATTAGTGCAACGGGCCGTGTTTAACAAGGTGAACATGCCGCGCCGCCGGGGTACCGTATCGAGGACTCAGCCTGTTTAACGAGGACACGTTTCTTTTCCTTTTTCGCCGTTTCCCAGATCCAGTTGATGCGGTCCGACTTAGTCCTTGCCCCTCCACCAGTTTTTCTTCTGAACTTTTCCATGTTTCTATTCTTCGGTCAATTGGTCGTTAGACGTCGAGTCTAAAGACTCCCTCGAGTGTCAATTAAGTCATTCATGTCACATCGATCTTGATTATCCAAATGTCCACACCAATTATTTTACGTTGCAATTTGCTTCTTCACACATAAAATATCTCTATATTTTCAACCTTATCTAGCGCTGTTATTATTTTTCTCAGAATATTATTTCATTCATGTCGCGTCGACCTTGATTATCCAAATCTCTATACCAATTATTTTATTTTCCAATTTTCTTCTTCAAGCCTAAATTTCTGTTTTTTCAAACTTATCCAGCGCTGTTACTATTTTTCTGAAAATATTATTTCATTCATTTTACGTCGACCTTGATCATCCATATCTCTATACCAATTATTTTATGTTGCAATTTGCTTCTTCAAACATAAAATATCTCTATTTTTTCAAACTTATCCAGCGCTGTTACTATTTTTCTCAGAATATTATTTCATTCATGTCGCGTCGCCCTTGATTATCCAAATCTCTATACCAATTATTTTATTTTCCAATTTTCTTCTTGAAACCTAAAACATTTATATTTTTTCAACCTTATCTAGCGCTGTTATTATTTTTCTCAGAATATTATTTCATTCATGTCGCGTCGACCTTGATTATCCAAATCTCTATACCAATTATTTTATTTTCCAATTTTCTTCTTCAAGCCTAAATTTCTGTTTTTTCAAACTTATCCAGCGCTGTTACTATTTTTCTGAAAATATTATTTCATTCATTTTACGTCGACCTTGATCATCCAAATCTCTATACCAATTATTTTATGTTGCAATTTGCTTCTTCAAACATAAAATATCTCTATTTTTTCAAACTTATCCAGCGCTGTTACTATTTTTCTCAGAATATTATTTCATTCATGTCGCGTCGCCCTTGATTATCCAAATCTCTATACCAATTATTTTATTTTCCAATTTTCTTCTTGAAACCTAAAACATTTATATTTTTTCAACCTTATCTAGCGCTGTTATTATTTTTCTCAGAATATTATTTCATTTATTTTACGTCGAACTTGATTATCCAAATCTCTATACCAATAATTTTATGTTCCAATTTGCTTCTTCAAACATAAAATCTTTTTATTTTTTCAAACTTATCTAGCGCTGTTATTATTTTTCTCAGAATATTATTTCATTCATTTCACGTCGACTTTAATTATCCAAATTTCTATACCAATTATGTTATGTTCCAATTTTCTTCTTCGATTCTAAAATCTTTCGATTTTTTCAAATTTATCCAGCTTTGTTATTTTCAGGACTTCTTGCAGAATATCTTATATTTGTCCTCGATTGTCCATCATTTCTGCAGCTTGCTCTCGCCTCGAGCAGGGGTCAGATCGATTCAGTAACGTGAGAAATCGTCAGGCGTTCCTATTCGTCCCCCCCTTTCGTGGGTTACGCATTTCTGTCTTACTGTCAAAACGTAACAGAACACCATTATACCGCGGATTTTCTCTAACAATACCGACGGGTTTCCTCCATTCGCCTAGAGACAAGCCAAGTTCGTTTGACACGTTCCGCAGAGAATAATCTTTATAACGAGATGGAGGAAATTCGAGCTGTAAGGCGTATTTCAAGATTGCAAATACAGTTGCGTTGCTTTTCTTAAATGGTATCTTGCATCTTCTTTGTACCACGTAACTTCCCTTTTGAAGATAGTACAAATTTGCCTTGAAAAAACATTAAATAATAATATTTTAGAAAACAACTTGCCAGTACATCAAAAACGACATTAGTTTTCAAGAACATTGAGATCTGGAACACACATAAAAAAATAGTGTAATAATGGTGGTTAAATTCTCAGCTATTTCTAGTTGGGTGAAATATAAAATAGTAAAATATTTAAAAAATTTAAGAATGTTGTATTGTTGCTTTTAACGCTAAACCTATCGAGCCGTAAAAGTAACTGGTACCTGTTCCCTTCTAAAAATGACAAAATTTATTTTATTTAGACTTTGTACAGCTTCTATTATAATATACAATCATTTCTTGCTAAATTTATTCTTATTACATCAACAATCGTAAAATGTTAATATAATAAAGTGTTAATATAATATAACAAACTGGTTAAGGGATGAAATCAATTTTTATGTTGTTCCTGCTTCCCACAATCAATGCAAAACATTTTTATTTTTCATAAAGATGCGCAGTCAAATTATATTACCCATATACAAGAAATTTCAATATTAAATTTTCCTTTGTCCGCCATTCTTAGAACTATCTTGGAAACCGAAGCTGAACGGCGCGGTTCTACGTACTGACCTTGACGACTTATTTCAAGGTCGTCGAGATCAAGGAGTAATCGCGACAATATACAATTAACGGCCTATTATTTGTCAGATGACCTAATATAATTTACCAATATTTCATTCTTCCATTGTTAAGCGTATTTCGCCGGCGCGACGTCCTCGGCCCGTTTCTCCGGTTCGATGCGCATTATTTAGACTGATTCCCCCGCGGGAGTGGAATTAACCCACTTTGTAAATTCCACGGCCGCAATTCTTCACGGTCGCTCTGAGAATTTTGTCTCTGGAGGTAGAAGGTTCCCAACGAGATAAACGGCGTACCGATAACAAAAGACCTCTAACGGGCTTACATTCACATCTCAGTCGTTCTACCGGCTCCCAAAGGCTCCTCCAGCGTCCTGTAAAATATGTAAGCTTCTTCGCATAGTCGCTCGCGAAACCTGACACGTAGTTGCTCTCTTCCTTCTTCGGCCACGATTTCTGCACATTTCATGGGCTTTCAGTGGCAAAGAACGTCGGCTGCGGGTTCGCCGCCGTGCTCGTGTCTTTGATGTGAATCCATTAGCTAGATTCGCATTAATTGAAGTAACGAAGGGAACCCATATTTAGTACGTCCTCCGACTACGGATCTCGTCTCATTCCTCAGGACTTCTCCCTACCTTTCCAGTCAGACGTTCGAAATTCTAGTAATCGTTCGGTATTAATTCAGAACAATAGTGATTGCGGGAGGGTTGGTCGAGCAGAGTTGCTGCCATTAATTTACGTACAGATCATTTGTTAGTTAGTAATTATTAATTATAGCTTTTGTTATAAAGTCTCAGTAATTTTTCTGTCAATTTCAGGAATTCAAGGATATTTATGTTGTAAATTTCAATAACCAAATCTAGATAAAAATTGCAGGGGGTGCCCAACATTTTTCTAAATGGGAAGTAGTATTGATTTTTTGTTATTATTAGACTGCGGATGTTTGTGTATATACATATTTCGATATGCAAATATTATTTTCCATTAAAATTAAAGTCCGAAAATAGTAAAATTATTCATTCACAATCTTTATTTTGTTTGTGTAAATAGGTAGTTGAAGATTTTGATGAAGATTGCATAAATTCGTGCCCGATTTGAAAATAAAATTCAATGGTTAAATTTTAAAGATTGGTTAAAGATTTGGTTACAGATTGGTTAAATTAAAATTAAAAAATGGTTAAATTTTTTACAATTAGAAAAGAATGGTGACTATATAATTGATTAACAAAGTTGTATTCTTTCAAATTGAACCATTGAATTTTATTTCCAAATCGGGCATGACCTTACGCAATCATCTAATAGTTGCAATTGCAATAGCTCAGAATATGTTGCAACAGGCACAAAATTTGACGTTTATAAAAGTACATTTACAAACACTTCCGGGCACAATGAAGAGACTGGAAACTATCGGTTTACCCTTAACAAATTCAATGAAAGTATTCATGGACTGTATTGAACATTTAAGAGTTCTTTATTGGTAGACTGAGGATGTTCATGCAAAATAAAAAATGTCTTCATCGACTCCAAGACAAGAACAGAAGCTAAATAAAAATGTCTTTCCTCTTTTAATTATGTTATTAAACAGGAATTATTACGTTGATGTTCTTAAATTTTTGAAATATGTCTACTGCATCAAATTGTACATACAAATTTTTGTTATAAACGCATAAAATCCGCGGTCTAGTTATTAGAATTAATTCTGCGTTCAAGCGAGTTAGTGAAGCGAGAACTATCCGCCGTCGATTAAACGAATTCGGAATTTATTCGCGCCATCTTTTTCACTGCGAGTGTAGACGAAGCGAAATTTTTACATCCGACCCGAGGCTTCCCAACGAAATCATCGGAACTGGGAATCACGAATAAAACGTCGTCCCGTCGAATTCTTTATTTGATAGATCAAGGAGCCCGCGTGACAGTTGCCAGCCCCGTGGGGAACAGTTTTATTTTTGCGCGTCGACCAGGTTCGAAGCTAATGCTCCTCTGGGGGGTTTGAACGTTACTGTCGGTTCTTTTAGATTTAAATTAGATTGAACGCGCGGCTCGAGGAGACGGCGCACGACCGTAGGATCCTCCAACCGCGTCAAAGACACACCCGCTTACCTTGCTTTCATCTGCATATTTTTCATTTTGCAATTTTCCTTGCTCGCGCCTCCCTCGCCCGTGGCGCTACTTCGCGCCGCTCACTATTCAGCCTGTCCCACCTGTCCTTTCGCTCACCGAAGCACAAGCCGGCGAGATTATTGCGCCCAATGTTTTCTCTCGCGGCCAAGTCGGGGGAAATCACTCCACAATTTCGGGGCAGGAACCGCAAACATGCGACGAGAGTGGAGCGCGTTAGGGGACCACGTCGTCGCTGAAAATGTGCGCCCTCCGGTGGGAAATAAAATTTCAATAATCTCAATTTCTATGATCTCTCCGAGGTTTCGATTTCTGAGGAGTTGGTAGTGTTTTCGCATACAAGGTGTTCGCAGTAAATTGGACCAGGGTTTTTCTCAGTATAAGTATTTCGGAAAAATCGAATAGGGAGAACTTACAATGTATCTTACAGGAGTATGATAACAATTCTTTATATTTACAATATTTTTGAAGAAACAACGGCGACCCTCGGGGCCTATTCACGGTCAAGCATGTTGCGCAACAATTATTGTGCAGCATGATGTTACGCAAGTCCAAATTGTATTCACGTCGACACAGAATTTCAGCAATCGTTCAGATTTTCACTCCGTAGTGATGAGACTCGTCCGACAATATTTCTGTGCACAAAATATCAGGAAATTCTGATTTTACACAACAGTTTGCGCAATTAGTCAATCACTATCATTCACGATCAATCATGTTGCGCAATAGGCATTGTTGCTGGCACATGTTCCCTTATAAAAATGACATGGTTGATTTTATTTAGACTTTGTGCGGCTCCTGTTGTAATACGTGCTCCACTAAAGATATTTACAGGGTGTCCCAACATTTCTTCAACAGCCGGAAATGGGAGGTTTCTAAGATCATTTGAAGCAACATTTTCCTTTGAAAAAATGTTATCCGCGGCTTTGTTTAGGAGTTATTAACAAAAAACACGGACCAATCAGAGCGCGACCTGGACGCGAGCTGGCACTGTCGGCCAATAGACAGTTGGCGTGCCGGGCCGACTGTGCCAGCTCGCGTCTAGGTCGCGCTCTGATTGGTCCGTGTTTTTCGTTAATAACTCGTAAACAAAGCCGCGGATAACATTTTTTCAAAGGAAAATGTTGCTTCAAATGATCTTAGAAACCTCCCATTTCCGGCTGTTGAAGGAATTTTGGGACACCCTGTATACAACCATTCCTTATGAAATCATTTTTATTATTTCAATAATTGTAAAATAAAAACCTGGAACCGGTCATTTTGACCGGTGTTGGTAGGTTTAGTGTTAAATGGGAATGCTGTATTTTTAATGTCGTATGAAAGCGTGGGCCGAGACGAATTCACTACTCATATGCAACGCAATAAGTTCCAAGGTCTTACGAGGTCAGACATAAAAGAAATATGAGAAAACGCTGGTTTTTCGAAAACGATGATTTTTTAATCAAATCCAGTAAAAAGTCGCGAATCAATACGGCGCGAACCAATACGTTTGCGTCGAGAAAATTCAACACAGTCCGTTTTCGATGAAAATTTTTGGCCGAATAGCAGACTAACGGAGAATTTCCGAAATGCAGTCGAACATGTCGAAGCTTGTTAAGCCGTTCTCATTTGTAGAGTGCCATCTATTAATTACAAACGAGCGAGAAGGAAAGAAAAAACAAGAAACACAGCAGCTGATCGATATTGCTGCAACGTCGGAAATCTCGACGTAGAAAAAGAAAGAGACGCGAGTGAGGTATAATTAGAAGCGCGGACAGTGATGTACATTGGAAGATAATTATTTTCGGACGGCGTTAATTTGTTCGTAGGAACTTTCTCTTGGTTATGCTGATTTTTCGACCTCTCTTCCGACGTTATTTAACAACTGACTGTAACCTTTTAACTCGTTACTCGTGTTTCCTATCATCTATCGAGAATTTTTTGTTTTTTTAACGCAACAAATAATTCTTTGACTTTACTACGTTATAAACTTGTCGTTCAATTCCAATTTTCCTGAACCGGGGATGATGTTGCACGAAAGTCCGCAGTTTAATATTTCGCCTAATTTTAAGGCTTCCTTTGAGCATTTCCACGGGTCTAGAAAAGAATGCGAATTATGGAAGTAGAACAGGAAATAGACTAAGGATTGCACCAATTCTGCTTGCGCAACTCGAATGGCTTTGGTTCTAATTATATCATAGATCAGGTTCGTTCTACACGCCGCGGCCGGGCAGTAACGAACTGTCTGATTCGCAAATCCTGTTCCACTGAAGTGTCCGAGCAACGGTATACTCATTCTACTCGCCCGAGCTAAGAATCAAACAATTACTAATAGTTTCAAACTAATCTTATCGCAACTTTACACGATTTCTTGCGAAGTGATTGTTACTTTGGCGATCTTGCAACTCAAAAATTGATTTTGTAACAAACATTCAATGTAACTGTGTATAGTTTACTTTATGTATAGTTTTTTTTCGTTACACGTCTATTGGTGCTCGAAAATAGATTTCGTGGTAGTAGAGGTTTAATATATAACTTCATGCCCTTTGTTTTAAACTTCGTAAATATGAAATTGAGTTCATAGTTTTCAATGGCTTGTTCTACATATAAATTGAATATTGTTAGAACAAAGAATCGCTCGGTTTTTGCGACGTAAAATGCAAAGTTTCGTACAGTCGAAGTTGATACACATTGAGGGCAGAATCTTTAATTTTTATAAATACTTTTTACTGTACTAAGGGTGAAACGTGTAATTGGCTTTTCAGGGTTCAAGAAACGGATGGTTCCTTTTTCGAAAGTTTCACCACGTTATCTTGGAAACAACAGAATCGAAGGCTCGTGGTCCTACAAGAATTAGAAGCTAGATCGAAGGAACCTCCACCGCCGTCCAGCGACAGCAGTATGACTTCTGTTCATTATGGTTTCACCAATAAAGAGGTAGGTGTTTTTCAATTTCATCTTCAGTGACGAGCGGTCTCCAAGCATGAACAATCTCTTAACGGAGAGAGACAGGTTAAAAAATCGAATGCAAAGTGCGGAACGCGCAAAGTATGAAAAGAGTAATTCTAGTTCGTGTTTAGACCGCGCCGCTGCATTCACGCTTTAGTAATTCTGAAAGTTCGCTACACGGAACGCAAAAAGTGCAAGTTTCCGGGTTTTACCGACCCGCACAGCACGCTGCACGCTTGGCCTACTAAATGCAAAACTTCGTTGCTAGCGAGCATCAATTAAAGTAGAACATACGCGTTAAGTGCGATTGAATGTAATCGTACCTGTGCTGTGACCAATCGACTTTTTATCTTCGCAGTTAGCTGCAAAACATAGCAATCTACTGTATGCACACACCGGAACATTGAAATCAGATTATTTCAAGCGAGCACAATCGATATAACAATTCTCTCTAGTAACTATTGGGTTGGCAAATAAGTTCGTTCGGTTTTTGTGATTCATTCCACTGTAAACATTTAAACATGTTTAAACAATCATAATATATTAGTATTGGGTATCGACAGTATATTGGAAACATAAAAATAGTTGAAATTTGTTGGACAGTGTAATTTCAATGTGCCGAAAATATTGTGAGAACATTTTGAAATTCATATAACGTTTCCACAATTTTATATATTCCTTGAGTTGAATAGAGTTCGATAGTATTTGCTGTAAGTTGTACTTCATAATATCCTAGAAATGTCAACAGCTACATTAAATTCCATCCAGTAGTAAATGCGTGAACGGGAAAAATAATGTTAGAAATCATATTCGCTGAATCATTTTCGTTATAAGTGAGTACAGAGTAGCGTCGTTTGCCGACAGTAGTTTAGAATTACGCTGGCAGACAAATTTTATTTGGACCGCGTGTGGATCCTTGCAAGCATTTTTGCCTCAATTTCTAATTTTTGCCTCCGCTGGCACGGCGCTTCTGCGTTCATTATGTCCGCTGTGAGAACGTTCATTAGTATCAGCGTCAAATTTCTCGCGAGCATATTACTCGGCTCATGCAACACCGCATTTTGTCATTCAGCGGGTCGCATACGTTATGCCATCGTAGATTGCATGCGGTCTGGTAGTTGCGTTTCACTTGAAATATTATGTGTGCGGGTCAGTGGGATTGGTACTACGTTTCAATCGAAATGAATGACAGCTGCCCTAATGATTCTGCCCGTTTGCCGTTCGTTTAGTTCTGGTCACTCTAGTTATTTTCTGATACCAGTATGTGGAAACTTCGGAACCGAAATATCATTTATATCGCGCAGAGACATTATTCCTTAATCTCTTACCGCGTCACAAATAGTTTCCACAATTGTTTCTCTTAACTATACAGGGCGTCATAAAAATCTTGTATTTCCTTAAAGGGGATGATCGCTAAGGTCATTTTAAGCAACTTTTTCCTTTGCGAAAATGTTCTCCGCGGCTTCGTTAACGAGTTATTAACGAAAAACGTCGACTAATCAGAGCGCGCCTATAGTAGATAGATTCCGGCTCGGCGACACGCCCCGTTGGGCGTGGCGTTGCCATTGCCCGAGCCGGACTCCGCCCACTGTAGGCTCGCTTTGCTTCGCCGATGTTTTTCGTTAATAACTCGTTAACGCAGCCGCGGAGAATATTTTTATACAGGAAAAAGTTATTGCAAATAATCTCAGGATCCACCCTATTCAAGGAAATACAACGTTTTTGGATCTGTATAAAGATTCAGTGTAGTTATTAATAGACTGCGGATGTTTACGCAATTTGCAATTTCTGTAGACAAATTGTAAGAAAGTGGAATCTAAAACAAATAAAAATTGTATAAAATTTTATTGAATTTTATATTCCAGCATTTTTTGAAAATTTTTACAAACCATAATTGCATAAAGATTCGCAGTCTAGTTGTAAATATCAATTATAAACTGGGATTTTATGCAAAATCAAAAGTTTTTGCATCAATTACAAGGCACAGGAGGTAAATTTATATCTACCACTAATTATTTTAATTACGGTTTCGTTCTTAATGCCTTTCGTTTCGTTTCTCATAAGCAGCTCAAAGATTGCTTTCCACTGGCATTTTTCAGAGCGCCGGTCAATTAGGAATTAATTAATACCGGATCAGGGGTGGAGGGTACTCTAATAACGAAACCAATCCGTTTGATAATCCTTGCGTAATCAAACAGAGGTATTAAACTTCTAAAGCCGAAGCCAAGATCTGTTCTACTTATCTGCACCGACGTCAATCTCACTCGTCTACGTAATGGATGATAACTAGACTACAGATCTATGTACATAATTGTTCTACACGACAATTCGTGGAACAATAAGCACGTCTTCGTTTCCTACGTTAACGATTTCATTGTATAAAAACACATACACGTGATACTCCTAAGTAATACTTTAATTAGCAATTACTTAGATTTTATCGGTGAAGAAACTTTTCCTTCGCAATGTATACTTTGCGGAATTAATTAGTGAAATAATTAGTAATGTATGAGAGAATATTAGTTTTCATTATTTCAATATTGAGTAAATGCAGCTACGTGTGCACTGTTTTAATTTAAATAGTGAATTAGAAAAGTAACGATCGATATCCCGTTCGAGCGAAACGAAGTTATGAACAATACATTGAAGGCTGAACTTTCGACTAATATATATATTTCATGAATTTTAAAGCTTATACGTTTTTTTCTACCCACCTGGTTGGCCAACATTAATTCTTGCCTTAATTCCAACCGAGCCGGTCCACTTTTAACGATACTTGCGAATGTGGGACGAAAATATCAGTAGCAAAAGGAGAAAGAAATTCACCTGGAAATACGTACTTCCACTCTCTGGCTATTTTGCATGTAACTTGCACCGCAGCATTTAGTGAAGCTTTTCTAATTTTTAACGAAACCTTCATTTTGTAGAGAATTAATATTTTTAATATATTTTGTCTCAGGCAATAGCCACAGTCATACTGATTAATGCACTTCCTCATTTTTGTTTTCGATCAGCAGAAGGGCCGTTTTCCAGAACGTACTGTACAAGTACGTTAAAGTTAAATATTTAACCCATACAGTTAACTTACGTACAGCAGGACCTCGATTAACCGGATCCCGATTTTTAACAAATGTGGTTTAAATATGATTATATTATATGAAGGGAAATAAATTTTGAAAAATAAAAAATTTATATAAAATAAAAGGAAATAAATTTTCAGAAATAAAAATTATTTTGAAATATAATGTACATTTTTATTATTTCCTCGAGTCTCGATTATCCATCGGGCCTTCATTTATCCGGGCTGTTTGTCTCCCGATCAAGCCGGTTAATCGAGGTTCTGCTGTATTTCAAATCATGTATAAATAATTGTGCGAAGTTCTAATACAAAACACTTGAATAGTTCTTTCGAAAAAGATTCCGAAACATTAGTCAAACAACAGCCTGAAAAACTAGAATACTGTAACTCAGAATTAATTGATACAGTTTTGAAAAATGTATCACGTTCGTCAGAGTGATTGTGCACTTAAACATACTGTTTCAGTTGGAGCAGTTATACATAGAAGTTCTGTACACGATCGCCAACACGGTAGGCGCCAACACAGGACAGTATGCCCATTACAAAGAGGACCTTTATATGTACGCTCAAGAAGCATTTAGAGTACCACAAGATCAACACCGACGATACCTAAATATTGCTTCCGAAGAGAAGGTATTTGCTCACAGTGTTACTATAATAATACCTTAAACATAACGTTAACAGTACATTTAATATAAAGCTTAAATAAATGTAAAATCGTGTGCTTTCTTTATTGTTTATATTTTTAGAGGAACATTAACAAATTGTATTTTACATATTTGCACAAATTCTCATTTCAAGACTATAAATTAATATGTTAGTGAGCAAAGAATATAGACATTCAGAGAAATGTTATAATATTTTTAGAGGAACATTAACAAAATTGTATTTCTTTATTACTTATAAATGATGTGAAAAGTCTTGTGCATAAATATGCAAAGATTTAATTTTATTTCGAAGAACTTGTAAATTCAACTAGTTACCTTTTCCTGGTATTAACTCTCTTATTATTTTCTGGATTTGATATAACTGGCCAAGTTAAATTAGGAAAATGAGAGACAGATAAGGGTTAATAGCGACTGAGCTTATTCTGTTTATCTAATCTACGATAAACCCTACTGTCAGTCACTATTCATCTGACCCAGAACTATCCTGTTCTAATTGTCTAACTGAAATAGCCATTGTCCACCTGTCCAATCATTGATTACGACTATGTCGTTTATCTAATCAAGAACAGGATCAAAGACTATTTATAGGGTACATGATTCAATTTTAATACATCGTGAGGTAGAGGATATTCGAGTATTGTGGCTCCAGATTTTTATTTTATATAATATAATACATGCGTATAACTAAATATTAATTGTGTCAATACTTTTGTTCACAACTGTGAATATTTTATAGGAATATCCATATCGTGTTTAACATAATAAATTTAATTATTTGGATGGAATAAATTTCAGTTGAAATCGATTTTATATTAGCTCAGAGTCGAGTTAATTTAGCCGCGTATTTTGCATGAAGAACGTCAAATTAATGTTATGTATGATATTATTCAAAGTGATTACACGTCAATTCATAATTCCGCTTCGTTGAATTCTTCTCGTATTTACTATCGGAAATTTATGATATTATAACTATGAATATTGTTAACGAGAACAATTAAACGAAGCTGTTAGAATCAGAAAGTTTCACGGAATGTGAATTTTTTTACAACTAGTTTGATATCTGTTCTAGCCCCCAATTGTTGTTCTGAGCGTTGTGGTCGTTGAAGCCGAAGGCTTGGAAGCCAAAGATGCAAACGGTAAGAATTCTCTGCATTTGCATCGATTGCAAGAGATAGAAACTAAATTGAACGGTATTTCTCCCCTTAATTTTTAAAGTTTCTCGGCAATTTTGAATTTCATCTACTCAGTTTCGCTATAAACGCAATAAAGATCTAGTTATCACACTCGTAACCATCCACTTTCGAGAGATATCGATACGAGATCTATCCAGTTGACAGGAACATGGATGAATTTTCTATTGGATTACACACATAATCTTGCCAGAGTCACCGATGTCATAAACTTTGACGCAGCAAAGATTCAACTTCTGTACGTTTCTCAATTTTCATGATTTCATATAAATTCAAGAAAGCATGGGAATAATATATGTATAGAGTATATCTGAATGATAGATAAATCGATTCAACGACAATTGAAACAATTAAATTATACAATTCACTTGGAAAACTAAATATCAATTTAAATTTAATGAATAACGCTAATGAATTCTTGCGCCCATTTGAATGGCAACTAAACAACTGACACATACATAATACATAGTATGTACTCGGTAAATACGGAAAACGACACAGGACATTTGGAATGATAAACAGTGCATCGATCATACTACAGGCAGTATTGAAACTGTGCTGTGCTCTGATAACATTGATACAGATAGGTTTGTAATTGATACACTTGCAGCAATTAATGCTCTAACATGTTTACAAATGAGGTATTCATGTTAATCATAATCACGCTGTATATATTAATAATTAACTTATATTCCCAATATTTTCAATCACTTGAATGTTCAGGATTGTCGACGATAACACAACATTATTTTGGTATCATATCATATTTAGAGTACTCGTTTATCAATGAACTACACACATACAGTGCACACGAAAGTATTCGAACGCACTTTAAAACAGTATAACTTTTTCATAATTGTACCAAACGACCTGACGTTTTGTAAGCAATTAGAAGCATTGGTTTACCATACTAAATGATCTGCAAAAAGGATTTTACAAAAATTACAATTTACAAGGCTGCATGGAAAAATAAAAAAAGCATTTCCTTAATTTCATCAAAATTGATTATCATACCTAAAAATAGTTTTTCGCGACTCTTGGTCAGCTTCTGCTTAAAATCCACAGATTCTTACATCATTCGATGCGTGTCGTTTTCTTCTGCGTCAATCGATTTCGATGAAATTTTCAGCATGTGTATAACTAACATAGATCTACGAAAGATCTGTCGAAAGAAGAAAGAAAATTGTTTCGATAATATCTCGTAAACTATTAGGTTTATGATATATGAAGGTCAATACTTTTTTACGCAGAATTTTGTGCTTCATCCGCGTTCGAGAAAAAATATTGGACATTCTATTTAAAAAACTGAAGGTGACCTTCATAACTTGATAAAAAATCGAAATAACAAAAATCAGATGGCAGCACTGTATGTCCCCCTAGAAACCATGCAACATTCGTTTGAACATTTTTTTTGTACACCAAATAACTTGCCAGTTATTTGAGATCGTCACGTTACGAGACTCACCCTGTATAATTGAAATACAATGTAATTCAATTGTGTAATTGAAATACAATGTAATTCAATTGTGTAATTGAAATAGAATGCAATTCAATTGTGTAATTGAAATACAATGCAATTCAATTGTGTAATTGAAATACAATGTAATTCACTTGTGTAATTGAAATACAATGCAATTCACTTGTGTAATTGAAATACAATGCAATTCAATTGTGTAATTGAAATACAATGTAATTCAATTGTGTAATTGAAATACAATGCAATTCAATTGTGTAATTGAAATACAATGTAATTCAATTGTGTAATTGAAATACAATGCAATTCAATTGTGTAATTGAAATACAATGCAATTCAATTGTGTAATTGAAATACAATGCAATTCAATTGTGTAATTGAAATACAATGTAATTCACTTGTGTAATTGAAATACAATGCAATTCACTTGTGTAATTGAAATACAATGCAATTCAATTGTGTAATTGAAATACAATGTAATTCACTTGTGTAATTGAATTAGCACAACTCTGTTAGCAATTGCAGTTTGTTAAAAATCTTTTTTACATGTCATTTGGTAAATCAATTCTTCTAATTGCTCGAAAAAAAGTCAGGTCATAAAGAAGTGATACTGTTTTAAAGTGCGTTCAAATACTTTCGTCGTTCGCTGTATGTAAATTTGAAGTTTGTAGGGATAGTCCTACCGAGGTCCTGCCCCCTCTGAAGTGAATGAAGCTTTCACAAACATCGTGCACATTTCCCTCACGCATGTCGAAGCATTACCGTACAATGACACGATCTGTATTGCCCACAGGTTTCAGCGATCCTTACTGCATGCTGGGAATCCAACCGGGTAGTACAGCAAGTGTGCCGTCAAGTCCTCAGACAAATTTAACAGCACACTCGCCCCACACACCCCCCGCCTCTCCACGGCAAGCAACCAGGGCCCTTTCCGACGGCGGTGAAACCGAAAACTCGCAGCACGAGAAACTGCGAAAGCACCATAGGTAAGTCGAGGCAGCGATGCTTCCGTTTGCACAGCCAACGATCGATTACCCCCCGGTTAACCGAGCGTTGAAGGTCTTAAAACTTAAAACTCCGACCCCCGAAAGTTTTCAAATTTAAGGCAGATCGAACAGTATAAAATAGACCCACGAGCTGCTCCAACTTTCGAAGGTTTAACCCGGTAATCGTGCTCTATCGAACCTCATCTGTCGGCCTGTAAATTAAACGTCACTTTGTCGGAATGTTCAATTATTATTACGTTCGCAGATGGTAATTCCATTGGACATAATATACGCGTGCGAAAGGTGAGCATTAATAATGGAATTCAGATTATGGTCGAGTTTGATCGACTCTAGAAACGTTTAATAGATTCTAGGATAATTAAATCGGGTGTGACTAGATTATAGCTCTCGTCCTTTTAATGGGTACTACAGTTAGCTAAATGATAAGTGAACCCTGTGACCTTTGAACTGTGTACATTAGTGGAAATGAAATAAAAGCCTGTCCCTGTGAAACATTCGAGAGTTTACTTGTAGTTTTAAAAATGGTTGCAAAAGAATGTTGTATCAGTTAAACATTTCATAGAATTACTTTATCTCCCTGCTAAGACCCTCGAGGTGGGGGAAGTTTAAAGGGGTGGTTCTCTACGACGATACAAGACGAAAATGAAAAATTAAAAAATCGCGATTTCGGTTTTTAGTTAGTAACAACGGAAAATCCGCCTGAAGTATTGCAACCCGAATAACAGAGGTGTACGTTGGCTACATCATGGACATGCGTGACAGATACGCATTTACCTCGGTTGTTATTCGGGCCCCAACGGATCCATGACCTACCCAACGTACACCTCTGTTGCTCGGGTTGCAGCACTTCAGGCGGATTTTTAATTACTGATAACTAGACTGCGGATTTTATGCATTATGACAAAAATGACTACGTAGAATTTAAAGCAGTGGACATATTAAAAATACTTAAGGACATGAATGTATTAGGTGAAGTAAAAAGTTCTGAGCGTTTTTCGCTTTATTTATATAAAGCTCAGAACTTTTTACTTCACCTAATATTAGTTTCAGCTTAATAGAATAATTAAAAGAATGCAAACATTTTTTATTTTGTGACATTGCAATGGTTTTATTCTTCATTTTCGTCTTGTATTGTCATAGAGAACCACCCCTGAAAATTTCAAATGTACATAATTAATTATCTAATAACTACAGACACAAAATACTCTATTTTTTAATTTAAACAAATGACTTTCACTTACTGCACGAACACTTCACCAAGTTCCTGAGACGGGAAGGTCTGATCCAAATAGAAATAGATAACGCTATCGACGTTTGCACCGTGGACAAAAATATTCTGAAGGATGTAGCAGTCTACTATAAGACTATCGCGGCAGAGATCGCGCGATGTGTGTCCTGGTGTGCCTGCTATCTCAACCCTCGAACGGCGTTGCGTGTATCTATTTTGACCTAGATTCGCAAGGGATCTACCGTAACGTCTTAGATCAAAATGACCTAGTCGACGCGAAGTCATTTATATCAGGTATCACCGAGATCGACGTGTCCCGAAGAAAATGTATTTACATTGAGAGACGGGGTGCGAACGAAACTATAGTCAGCTCCGTCAACCCTTGGCGACTCCGCTCGTGCGGAGGCGTATCATAAATTACTTGAATGTATCTCTCGAGAATAATTCTCGCATGGGCATGTCACGTCGCTGTGTTTAACTGTGCGGCAAAGACCTATTATTTCACGGTTTCACTCGTCGAATTAACTTCGCGTCAATATTCCACGAGCGCACATTATTGTTCTACGGAGATTTGTATTTATTGAAGGGAACTTGCGTAGGACTACGATATCCACATAATTATTTGCCTGAATTCACTGCGAAAGTTTCAATTTTTATAGTCATTTTCGATTCTTGGAATTTGAAGTATTAGTGGGAGCCTAAAAATCTGTTTTGATCAAAAAGTCTGTTAAAAAATCCTTGGACTTCGAAAAATCGTGAAGTAATCGCTGGTAAATAACGAGTTTCAATATTAATATTCTGTTCTTAAGAACAGACGAGCAACTTTTTGTTGATGTTTCGTTTTGTCGACAAGTTTCTTCGCGTTTGTGTTGCCAGCAACAAATATTGGCGCCGCTGCCTGTTTCCATTTGAAGCGGTGCAAGTCAAAGAAAAATAGAAAATGTGCAGGGACGCATAGAAACAGAAATAAATGCACCTCAAGCGTGTACACATGGTCTATAATAAAATGTTTGGAACAGTAACATAAGATGGAAACTATACTGAACTGTGTTCAACTGATATTGCTTAAAAATGGATATTTTTTAATCATTTCATTTTTCGGTATTTATAACTGGTATTCATTTGAATAAATACTAATTTTCACAGGACTTTCTTCACAAACATTTCAAAACTGATGTTTCGGACCTCTGGTGAACAAAATGGTTACTTGCTCCAGTTAAATTTCGCTTTCTATTAAAAGCATTAGGGGGCGCCTAACTTCGCTCCTAATTAATCGAAGTCTGCGAAGCAATTATCTGCGGCTAGGAGAGCCTGTCATCTCCCCGCTTGATAAGATCATTCTGGAATCGGACGAAGTTCACATTCTGCTAATGATCAACGTGGAAAAGTTTTCTCGCGTGATCGATTAATCTTATTACGTACAGGGGGCAACTCGATCGATCAGTTGAAGACAGTGCACCGGGGGTGCGGCGTTCCGCGTAACAGGAGGGACACGCGTTCTCCAGACGCCTCTCGCTCGACTGACATTTCCACAAAGCGTCGCGATAACAATGAGGTGTTGCCGGATGCGGCAAGTTCTGTTTGCGACGCGACGGTTCGCGGGCAGAATAAGGCCGCGCTGTTGCATTCAGAATCACGCGGTCCGCGGTTCTATCTCGCGGCCATTGTCTTCGGCAGCATCGGAGGCGGCGAGGCGATTAATTTTAGTTCTTGCGCCGCGCGGACCCAGCAATCGCGGAACGTGTGTCCACGTTCGACCACCGCGTGCCAGTCAATCGTGTCGCGTTTTCGTCGTTTCCGGGCTCCCCCGTCGAGCGGCCATGCCGAACACCGAGAAATTGGCCATCAAGCAACTAGAAACTATGTAAGAACCATTCTCCCCGCGACGAGATTCCACTAGAATCCACTCAACTAGTGCTCCTAGGTGTTTACGAGTGGGCCTAACACGCTCCATAGAAATGCTGGTCTAGAGACATAGATTCAGTGATTTCCATAGCCTATAGCTCTTGTCAAAATCCTGACTTGCAATATTTTTAAATTGTGTCGATTGTGTGACGTGCACCCATCTTGAAAGTGATTCATCGTGTGATCCAGAGTGATATTTGGATCTCTCAGAAAATTCCGTGTGTAACGAAGACTCTTCATCCGTCGTTAATTTTATTCTAAGATTTTATTGAAAATGTACATTTAAATATTTATGAAAACTTCGAAAATTTTTTTCGTTACTGAAACCACCATAGATTTAAAGATCGAGGATTTCTCTTTAAAATGACGTTTTGAAAATTGACGTATGATTTTTTTCAGTTATTCTATCGAGTTTTGAATGAGAAGTATGCCGACATCTTTACAGTAATTTCGTTGGGAATCCCCTTTAGTTTTGCGTTTGTCCGTACAAAAATTAAATCTTCTGAACGCAAACCTAATTTTTCGGATGAGAAAGAAATTGAGAACTGTAGAATAGGAACAGAAGTATTATTTTCTCGCTTTCCCCTGGATGAATGGAAAGCCGCCATTTCCTTCATTGTGACTATTATTTTCCCGAATTACTGAAGATTCTAACAACCCTCTAAGAACCGGAAACCGTTTACTGCTTCCCTGCGGGTGTTTGTAAAAATGGAGTTAGGATAAGACGATGTCTTATCTGTTGAAACGTTCCAACAAAGGTTTGCAGAAGTGAAGCCATGATCCTCTAGGGGCAGGGTCGATTTTCCGCTACCGATAGCCACTCCGGCGGAATCGTAGTCATTCACTCGAAAAGTCGGTGAGGAAAGTGTTCTCCTTAAGTATTTTTTCATCGCTGCAACCTCAACGCATGGGGCCCATTCGACGTCGTCGACGACGCTTTCCAAAGATCTGGGTCAGGCATTTTTCGAATGAATTTGTTAAATAATTCCTCATGGATGCAACTTTAGAACCTCAATAATCGTCAATTCAAAATATTCGAACTCGAAGAAGAATTCACACAAACCAGCACCGTGATATGATTCAGAGAATCATTAAAACTATTATCTCCAGAAAATGATTTCTCCACCAATGTGAAGAGCTTCCAGAAAATTGCTGTAAATATTCACATAATTATGGGAGTTATATGATCGTAATTACCATATAGAAATCACAGGCTGTACGCGGATCATCATTTCGAACTTTAAAGCTGCTTATTGCGAAACTGCCTTTCCGGATGAATATGTGTACTTAAAATTTTACCTGAATTTTACCCGAACATGTAGAATACCGTTCTCCCGAGAGAGGTTCTCGGATGTCGATATCGAATTAAATATTATAAAATAATTGAAGAATTGTTAACCACTGTTTTTAATATAATATTTAATTAAATGTAAAAATACAAATTTTTTTACTGTAGAGACAGATGTTGTTCATCGATATTATAAGAGTTGTTGATTACGCTGATACATTACAATATTATTAACCCTCTTATTAATTCAAATTGTCATTTAAGTACTCAATTTGAGGCAATTAAATTAACTGAATAACTGTTTCATCGAGGATATCGGAAAGACATCAAAAGTAAATTTCTAAAAATTATTAATTAGAGCTGTGAACGGTCCTAAGCATTGCTAATTATATAGCTATAAAAATCGTCCGTTGTCCGAGGGTTAATGATTACAATTGAACTTCGAATATACTGTTTAGTTGGATGCAGTCGCGGGAAGGGTAGAGTGGGGGACAAGTGTATCAGAGGAGATTTTGTATCAAGTGTCCCAGATCTCATTTCCACGTTGTTGTGGTGCAAACTGTGAAATGTAAAATGTAAAATCCATTGAATATTTCTGTGGTTGCCAGGAAAAACGCTGCATGTCACAATTTCCAAAAATTTCAGTTTATGCAATTATTGAACACTATAGTTATATTACGTCTTTACTAGAAAAAAGTCATGAAAATAAATTCGGAAGGCTCAAAAAAACAATACAATTTAACCGATGTCCTATGTCAAAGCATTAGTGATCACTATACTAAGGATCTTTATGCAAAATAAAATTTGTCTTCATCGATCGCAATAAATAGGAACCAAAAATGTTATTTCTTCCCTTAATGATTTTAATAGAGGAGAGATAATTCATTGGCATTTTCAAATTTTCAAATTTTCCAACAATTTTGAATTTCATCTCTTCATTTCAGTCTAGTGGTCACTATACGGCGGATTTTTATACAAAATACAAGTGTCCTGCATTCATTATAAGACATACGAACTGAATAGACATTTATTTCTTTTTCCAATCGTTTTAATGAGCTGGAAATAAAATAGTAAAACTTTAAAATTCCTTAAATGTCTTCACAATTTTGTATTTCAGCTGGTCATTTTTGTCATAAATGCATAAAACCCGCAGTCTAGTGATCGCAACTTTAAACGGCAACGTGAAAGTGAAAGTATGTGACATGCGGCGTTCTTCCTGACAACCACTGATTTAACCAACTCCCGTAAATACCATATGTGGTGGTTGGATAGCGTTTGGCTTCTGTTCTTTTTTATGAAACACCGACACGTGATAACTGTTCATTTCGGTGGCTGGCCAAAGGATGAAAGGAGGTTGGTTGCTTGATCGAATGTTTAATGTCTCGAATAGCGTGGGTACGTTTCAATCGAATTACCCTTTGACTGGAACGGGCAATTCCTCGAGTGCTAAGTGCCGACTTGTTGGTATTGCTAATCATGGCGATTCCCGGGGAACTGTAGCCAGTGATAGAAGCAGGAAGCGACACGGCAAGGTCGGGAAAGGTATTGTAGCTGTTCGAAATCAGTTTCAGGCTGTCGTTCAAGCGAAAGGAGCATGCGAGCAGACGCGAACATCGAGAGTCCTTAAGCGGCGCGGTGCCGGCGAAGTTTATACGGGCGACCACGGTGAAGCCGCACACGCTCAGCCCCCGATGGAACGAGAAGTTTCGTTTGTAAGCAGCACCAACCGTTCCAGGAAGCTCGTCTTCCTTCTAATTGTTCCGAAATCGGAAACGCGTTACACGTCTAATCGAACTCACCCGCCGATAAAACCTAACACTCACTTTTTTTCCATTTCCCAGCGACATCGACGACATCCACACAGATATCCTACACCTGGACATATGGTGAGTAAGGTTGTTAACTGTTCATTTGCGGTCGGAAGGGATTTCTTTAACCGTCGGCTGGAGAACAGTCCCACAGCGAAACAGAATCTCTCGATTAACTTTCGAATTTTCTATTCGCTAAGCGTATGGTAATTATTTATACATGTAGCGACTCTAACCTTAATTAGTAACACCAAGAAAATGGTAGATTGAAATTTAAGCAGACATTAATATTTTAGTTTCATTAAATGTTGTATTTTGTTAACATTTTAGAAGAGTTAGAAATGCAAACAGATCTGCAATTTAGTGATTAAATAACAACGCTTGTTCGCGCGTATCCGTGTACGTATAAAAATAATATCAATTCAAGCATGATCCTATTAAATTCATAAATTAATGAATTAACGAATACCTCACCTCCGTCGTCGAACGGTTGAAGAAATTTCAGAGCGTGTACAGAAAACAAGAACTTGGGAATATGTGTGTATAGGAACAGAAAGAAATTCTTATCTAGAACGTAAACTGACAGTTCTAAATAACAACTCATCAACAGAAGTAATGTGATTCTGGAATTCTTGTTGTACAGGGTGTCAAGAAATTATGTGTAAAAACCTTTACAAGCGTGATTCTACACCTCAGGATCGGCGAAGATCTGTTGAAAAAAGTTTTCTGCAAAAATGACCTTGATCGACTTTCTCAAGGTCAAATTTTTTAAATAGTTGTATCGTGGGAACCGTGGGTCAAAAGTGAATCGTACTCTTTAATGCTGAAATAACACATAAACTTGATTCAGAATTTGTATAGTCGCAAAAGAAACATTTTTGCAATGAGATATTAGTGTTATTAACGTTGAACAATTAATTGAATTGGATATTTGTAGCAAAAGCACATCACTGTCTTGGTCAAAATAAATTGCATCTGAACATTCTGTGATCAATCGCCATCTTATAAAAACTGTACTACATACCACGGAAAGTGAGTGACGCAATGAATTATAGCAGACCCCCCGAAGTTCGAACATAATTCGTTCCAGGGGACCGTTCGTTCTTCGAGTAGTTCGAACATTGAATTAAGTTCTCCCGTTTGAAACAATGCGAGTTTAATTAAATTTCAGAGATGATCCTTTTAACAAGCGTCGAAATGACGAACATTCTTCTGCTTTCTTTCTTCCCGGTTCGCATTCCGCTTGTCTGGCCCGGGCGTTTGCTGCCGTCAAATGAGACTGTGCTTCTTTGTTCGAGCTTCGCGTTTTCGTTCGTGCTTCGAATCGGACACATTTCTGTTCAAATTTGGAACCGTCCGAACCTCGAAGGTCCGCTGTACTTCGAGGCGTCACCCTCGCAAAACTCTGAGTTTCTGGACGTGTGCGGCACATTCTTGTGAATTTTTATTCTGCGACCACATACGTGCATCTTCCGCTCGGAAGTGTTTCCGTTGTCCTGACAGACATAGTTTTAGGGACCACGACGACGAGTCTTCGGTATTCGACGCGGTTAGCAAGTTGAACGAGGTACGCGGCGTCAAGGGTCTCGGACGATTTTTCAAACAGATCGCGCAGAGCGCGAGGTCCGGCGGACAGGACGACTTCCTCGGCTGCGTGAATATCCCTCTTCAGGTACTCAATGCTTTTTATAACGTCAAACCTTGGTCCTAAATTTTTTTTAAAGTCATATTTTAAATACCAAATGGCTTAACATTAAACCTACCACGAGGGGTAAAATGCCCCATTTTAGATTTTTTATTTGACAATTATTGAAATCGTAAAGACGTTTTCATGGGAATTTATTGAATATATTTTTTGACTCCAGTATATATTATAGTAAAAATCGCATTAAATATAAATAAATTTAATCTTGTTATTTTTAATATTTTAGATTTTTTATTTGACAATGATTGAAATTATAAAGGCGTTTTCATGGGAATGTTTTGAATATATTTTTTGACTCCAGTATATATTATAGTAAAAATCGCACAAAATATAAATAAATTTAATCTTGTTATTTTTAACATTTTAGATTTTATATTTGATAATTATTGAAATTATAAAGGCGTTTTCATGGGAATTTATTAAATATATTTTTTGACTGCAGTATATATTATAGTAAAAATCGCACGAAATATAAATAAATTTAATCTTGTTATTTTTATTATAATATACACATCAGTCACTTTTGATGCTCGGTAGGTTTAGTGTTAATGCGAGGATGGGCAATTAGTGCTCCGAGAGTTAATGACGTAGAATCGGCTACCCCCACCACCGCGCTCCCCCCGCCAATTCGGTGTCAATTCGCGCTGGTCAGCAGGGTGGGGGTAGCCTATTCTACGTCATCGATTCTCGGAGCACTAGTTGCTCTGCCTCAAAGTTCCCTGGGAAGCTTACAAACATATCTAAACAAAAATTTCCCACTCTTGAGAAATTATAAACTGTGATAATTTCGTGAAAAAAGTACAATATTAAATTTCGAGTAATTTTACAGCCTTTACTTCCATCAATAATTTTTTTAGGATGTGTAATGATTTGGTTGGCAAGAAAGTAATTTCGGCATTTTAAGGTGAAATAAAAAAGCCAATTTTGGGAAAATTTTCAAGTTTTATGAAGCTACCAGAAAGATGACATAAGATCATCGAACAAAGTGGAAAATATTTTATTTTAGAATAAAAAAATTGCATTTTATTTCACCGTAAAATACCGAAATTACTTTCTTGCCAACCCAATAAATAATAATAAGTTACAACAATCATTTCTAGCCATTCAACAGTTAAACAGAACTTTTATTTCCCAGTGACAAATACACTTTATACCTCTGCTGTCTGCTAATTCAATAAGACGTGTATATTTATGTATACACAGTAATCCCTCTTCGCATAATCTCGCCATTTAGATCACGCAATGCCAACGTAGTGTGTACATCATTTTGCATCGGCAGATAATAAATGGCAGCCTCGTACTTTGACGAATATATCGATTCCGTGATAAAGGACACGACAAGTTGCGATTACAAAAAGCAGCATATTAATTCCCACATTATAATATATCAAAACCGAGCGTTGCGAAGAATTTTCGTGATCTGTTATCAGGACATTCCGAGCACCGGACTCGATCGATGGTACAAACTCGAAGCGAGAACACAACGCAGCACCATTCAGGGTAGAATTAGATTAAAGCTGTGGCTATCGACGAGAGAGGATAGAGGAACTTCTGAGGAAGACAATTGGGGCGAATTAAGGCAACAAGAAAGACTATATACTGTTTTCCTCAACCACGAAATGCACAAACAAGGGGTACGTATAAATAGCACGGAACAATTCCAAAGTCAGATGCAACAACATTCCACACAGGCTTCGAATATTCTCGATCAAACATTTACTTCTTTTCTCCAAATCTATAAAATATCCAGAATGATTGGTAAATTTTGAATGAAGATGATCCCTTTCATTTACTACCAAATCAAACTGGAATGTAATAAATAAACGATATTTTGTTCATTCATAAGAAAAGTGACATAAGTCAACAAAAAAGAAATTTTACAGGAGAGCCTTTTGAAAATTACCTAAAATTGCCAATTTTTTTGATTGTATAACATTAGGTGAAGTAAAATAATTTGTTGTTATTTAGATACTGGGTTAATTGTCATGTACATTAGTTATAATCATAATCTATATTTATATATTCATTATTATACTTTTTTTAGAAATATATTTTGAGTTGCGTCATTTTTCTGATGAATGAACGAAAATGGATTATTCTCAACACGGTTTTACAATAATTTTGGAAATTAAAGAAACACACACGTCAACTTTAATACAATACTAACACTTCAATACTTTAATATAATACATAATACTGTCAGTTTGGCTCTGAACTCTGTTTAACGATAAGAGTTAATTGGAGCTAACGAAAACACAGCTGAACACTTCTGATTTAGAATGTCAAGATACATGTACAAACGATGACCATCATTTTTGACAATTTAGGAAGACTTCACGGGAGAATTGCCACAAACGGCACTAACAATTCTTCACCAACACGCCGTCCAAGGTGATGTCACGGAGTTGCAGCAAGCGTTAGTTAGATGGGTAGCGACCTCGCGACAGCCAAACTGCGATCCCCGGATTCTTTACCGCCTTCTTCAGGTTGCCACGAATCTTCTAGCACTTAGCTGTGCATTACAGTGGGGTATCCTGTAGCGTAATAAATAAAATGAATGTTTATTAGCAGACTTCGGATCTTTATGCAAAATAAAAATATTCTGCATTGATTGTGGGAAGCAGGAAGAAAATAAAAATTGATTTCATCCCTGGATAACTTTGTTGCATTAGAATCAATGTTACAGTGTTCTTAAATTTTTCTAATCTATTATTGTTTTATATTCCATCCAAACAATTTCTTCATAAATGCATAAATTAAAATTTAAAACATCTTTCAAAAAAAAAATCCAAAAATTTCTGTTCCGCATTCCTCCGTTGTAAAATTGTTCGTTATAGGGTACCCCACTCTACCAATATATTATGATCATTTCTTTAATACACACGAACTGGCTTGCAGGAGTTGGATAAAGTGTGGCACACAGATACACTTTCTCGAGACGTGGCACAGTGTCTCGCTGATTCCTTCAACGATTTCCTCGATTTCTCCTTAAAGAAAATTCGACAGCACCGCATACTTTACCCGCCGTTGCATCGACCGTCGATCTCGAAACTGGATTATCTCCTCAGGTGAATATTCCTTAAACAGTAGTATTAAAAGGCTAGGAAGGCATCATTACATTTGTATAATAAAATACAATTACAATGAATCAATGTAACTGCTGGTAGTATTACAAGTAAGATCAGAGTCGCCAGATTAAAACTTGTCTCCCCACTCTACCTTCCCCTTCTACGACGCTAGGCTCCCACCCTTCCGCGCGTCACGTGACTAATCCGGTACTGGCAGAGAGGGGGTAACTTTTTCCCCTGAAATCATATTCGCTCCCCTCATCTGGCGACTCTGAGCAAGACAATTTCTACTGGAAACTTGTAATTATACTATTTCGATTTTGTAATAACTACATTATAAATATGATTAAAGTTTATGGGTCTTTCTTACAGGTGTTTAGGATTGCTATCAAATATGCCAGCTTTCCGATCGTGTTGTCCTTTCAACAAAGAAATTCGTGGAGAAATTATAACTGCCTTAAGAAAGGGAACCCTTGATTGGTTGGTGATAGATTTAAATGAATTCATGTTTCCTTGTTATTTTGTATATATTTATTTGTTGGTACTCGGTGTACAAACATTAACGTTAGATTTTTACCAATAATTACTATTGTTACAACTTTGACAAATCTCGGTTACTAATGTTGATTGTCCCCAGGTATGAAAGCACGAGACTGCAAACAATGTGTTATGACAAAGAGCCTGATCAGGATGCAGACAAAGCCCTACAAGACTTTACAAACTTGGTAACTGCATTACTGGTAGACCTGGAGCAAGGGTTGACCTACTATAACAGTCTTTTTGAATGGTGAATACATTAACTTTCTGTCACCGAGTAATTACTTTCTTTACTCTGTTAATCTGAAACTCTAACATGCTGTACATGTAGCTGCACTACACATGCCATCGTATTAAATCGACTGTCTTTAAGTTAATGAATTAATATTATAGCAATACTTTTCGTCTCTTGAATATTATTATTTCGGAGTATATACCCGAAAAATCTGAAAACTAATTGCTACCCCTGGCAGAAAATATTCGATCAAAAACATAAGTGTGATTGTTGAAAGGATTATTAAAAACGAAATTATTGAATATACATATGTTAGATAAATACAAAGGGACTTTTGAAAATTATAAAAAAAAATAAATAGCACGACACAGCATTATAATAATTGGTAAAATTTCAAACAAGTAGCTGTCAAATTTTCTGATTTTGTATCTTAAAAGAACATAAATTTAATCATTTTATTTGTCTGTATCGTAAGTGAGAAAATGGTTCACGTTAAATATACGAATAATCTTCGATCTTGACTGATCGAACACTTTTTACTGGGGGTGCAGAAAAGAAAACCAGACATTAACATAAATATAATTAGAATACAAGTTTGTAATGCTTCAATTGTTCTGGCAAATGTTATTGTTAGCTAAAACACTTTTCTAATATGCATGCATAAAAACTTCGTACCTTTTCAATTCTTATTAAATAATTTCTTATCTTAAGCGTAACTTATTAGACGATTGCAAAAGCCTGTGTCCAATTTGAAAATTAATCATAGTACACTTTAAAATAACAGTTTTATTACTCAATTATATGTATAGTTACACTACCACTTGAAGCCTCTGAAAATCGAACACGAACTTTTGCAATCATCGAATAGACGAGTACAGAAACATAATTCCAAAAAATATTTTTTCTCGTTGAAAATCTCCCGAGAAGGAATCCAACGACATCGCAGTGCTAAACGAAGCACTGTGCGATTTATTTACGTTTTCTAAAAAAAAAAAAACAAAAAAACAGCATATATGGTAGATCACAAACAACCGATGAAATATTATGTTTCAGCACGAATGGCGTGCCATATTTCGCGGCGGTGTATAAACAATTGGACAAGCTGGTAAGCAATTGAATGCGAAATGTGATCTGACAATTGAAAGAGTAAACGAAAGATATAAGATACTCACTTGATAGTCCGTGACGATGCAGAATCAAAGCACACAATCATATAACACATAACTATATTTTATTCACTGTTTCGTAAAGCTGGATGTGCTATGTTTGGCTTACATGCTTTAGTCAAGACGTCGATCGTGTTTTTCTTCAAATGACAAGTATCATGTATGTACTTCTAACTCGTTGAAAACGACAACTGTAAATCTCTTTCAACATTGATGTGAAAGTAACGCGACAAATATCAATGTATCCGTGTTTCTACAATTAATTTTCACATCATCTGCGAATTCGGTCGACGTCCTTGCATCGAAATAACTGCAAAAACATATTACTCTTTATATATAGGGTGTTCCGTGTACGTTACGATGGACAATTCTGTTTATCATTAATCATAAGAAAATCATAAGATGTTCACAACTGAAATTATTGTCGAAAATTAATTTTCAACATTCCGTTCATTCAGTTTTATTGTAATTCACGGGACCGACCGATTTCGAAGGAATAAATATCATTGGCGTTTTCATTCTCGGATCATAGATAATACTATCGGTAAAAAATCTAGGACCTCATGTGATGTATCATGAAATTGTAAGATTTTATTTAATCGATATTTGCGTGGCTGAAAATAGATGAAAAAATTATCCTGACATTAAATAATTCTCTCGAGCAGTGCGTAAAAATGACAACATATACTCATATTGGGTTGGCAAGAAAGTAATTTCGGTATTTTAAGGTGGAATAAAAGCCAAGTTTTCAATTCAAACAATGAACTTTAAACCTCGGACAACGAACGATTTTCACAGGCTGTTTCGTTTATCTGATAACGGAAATATCTTGTGACGCACTGAAGTTACGAAAAAAATTTGTTTACAAAAATTGCTCGGTATGAAGGGTACAATCTTATAGTCTAATTTTTTTGAGGACTAGAATGGTGGAAAGGGGGGATTTCAAAGTTAAATTAAGTTTTTTAAATGGAATGTCCTATTTTTTATACCATAGATCGATAGACTATCAAATTCTAAGTATAATAGTGTTGACCTTCATATGCCCTAAACCTAATAGTTAACAAGATACTATCGAAACAATTTTCTTTCTTCTTTGGATAATATCTCGGTAACTATTAGGTTTAGGACATATGAGGTTCAACACTTTTATACTAAGAATTGGATACTCAATCAATCTATGGTACAAAAAATAGGACATTCTATTTAAAAAAATCAATTTGACTTTGATTCACCCTCCCTACCATTCTAGGCCTCAAAAAAATTAAACTATATGATTGTACCGAACAATTTTTGTAAACAAATTTTTTTCGTAACTTCAGTGCGTCACAAGATATTTCCGTTATCAAATAAACGAAACGCTCTGTATAGTTGGCAATGCTTAGGACCGTTCACAGCTCTAATTAATAATGTTTAAAAATTTACTGTTGATGATATCTCGTTATCACATTATTCCGATATCCTTAATGAAACAGCTATTCAGTCAGTTTAATTGCCATAAATTGAGTACTTAAATGACAATTTGGATGTTCCCGATCAAAAATGACTCCGGCACAGCACTAGGAGGGTTAATCATTAAAATATTTTCCATTTTGTTCGATGATCTTTTGCCACCTTTCTGGCAGCTTCATAATTCCGCGCTCATAAAACGAAAGTTTTCCCAAAATTGGCTTTTATTTCACCTAAGAATGCCGAAATGACTTTCTTGCCAACCCAATACTTTACATTAAGAATTTCGTATAAGAGTCCCAATTGCTAAATCACGTAACACTCTCAAAACATTTTCACGTTTTCTTTTCTTTGAAGATGTCCGACTTAGAAATAGAAGAACACTGTCATTACACGTTTTGTCTTTATTAAATTGAACAAATATTCGTATGTGGTCCTGGCATTTTAAGAGCGGTATATGTACATGATTCACCAATCGATATGGTGAAAATGAACGGTTACGTGGCAGTGTATAATATACACTGTGGTGATAGTTTGGAGTTCCTTAGGCGCGTTCCACATTCGCTATTCGTGGCGGTTACGAGAACTAGGGCCGCCACGGGGAGTGTGACTCGCGTAGGGGGCGTAGGGGGGGGGGGAAGCCTTCGAAACTCGGCCGTCGCGAGAAAGTAAATCCGAGCGCTGTTCTATGGGCATTGTTATTTATATCACATTCGCGAAATTGATAAAGTTTCAGGAGGATATTGAGGCAAGTTAGATTGTTACATTGACTAGGGACACCCTATAAATAAACAAATCGCAGTGACCTGAAGGCCAGGTTGAACGGAAACCGATGAAGTGCGATATGTCCGTCAGGTCATCGCGATCTTACTGTACACAAGATGTTTGTCCATAGCTGGCGGAACACGTGGCGACACACATGGAGAACACTTCTGAGGTACTTTTTTCATCGACAAACCACCAAATGTTAATTTCCCCCTTCTTTTTTCTCTGTCTTCTCTCTTCTGCGAACTCCTTCTGTATGTGACCACTCGAACCGTCTGATCGCGACGTCTCGCATTTATTTGCCCTCGACAATTTAGCTCCTCATGAAGAGAAGCGTTAAACTGTAAAAATCACACACAAAAAAGAAATTTCAGTTTACCTCCAATCGGTTTGTCGATCGCAAATAAGATGGGGAGTCACTGATTAGATGGCAGTCTTCTGAACATGTTTTCCGATGACATGTTCGTCGCTGCGCGACTTCCACCATTGATTTTCTGACCTCCCACTCTTCAGCACCACTCCTAACTTGACTTTGTTTCCAGAGCCGGGGAACTGGCCCACGGGCCGCACGCTATTTCTTTCATAGGACACCAGTCGAGTAGTGGGGGACACTGCGTGTCCCACGGGCTATCAGTCCCCCGGCTCTGTTCTAAATCACCGGACTCCTGTAAATATTCCCCTCGAGTTCAGAATTGTCGAGAGTGTGGAGTATTCTCAGATTGTAGAGGTAGAAATTTGGAGGACCTGCTTAGGGAAATAGACGAAATTTGGAAGATAGTATTCGGTCGCTGACGTTAGACAATCGTTATCTCCATGCGTAACGGATCGCCTGCATGTTAATATCTCTCATTTTAGAGAGTCGTTGTACATAACAAGAAAACACATGTTTCGATGAAATTTCGAGTAACGTAGGTATTATATGAATTAGTTTAGCTACTTCCAAAACAAATTATAGATACCCTTCGGTGATTCCACTTTTTTATGTACAGTGGTACCTCGGTGTACGACCTTAATCCGTTCCTGATGTTTTACTTATACCGAATAGGACGTATACCAAACCAACCTTTACATAAGAAGTCATGTAAAAATTATTAATCCGTTCTCATGTAAAAACAACTCCTATTAATATCATATCTACATTAATGGGGTTGTAAAATAATTCGAACACTGCTTAAACACATAAATAAAAAATGAGATTTTCTTACAGATTTTTAAATCTATCTTAAGCCGTTGATACACTCAATCGACTGATCATTTTCTTTCATCTCTCCGTGTTGTATCTTCGCGATCATACGCCGACCTCATCAGTAATCCCATTACTGATCCTTACTTGTATGATCAGTCTGTTAATAATACATCAACTCCGAATATGGGTAAACGTCACTTTACCGGACTCAAAATTTGTGCCTTTCTCCTATAAATTATGATGTATTTGGTATGTGATCCAGTAGATTTGTACCCGGGGTGGTCGAAGATTGAAGTTTCGATCTTGTAGGATCAATGATTTAGTAGTTATGCTCGTTTAAAGTTGAGCAATCTGCAGTGTTTTTGACAGGTAAGGGCGCCGCCATATTGCTTACCGCCCCTCCCTCGACCTAATCATCAACCACCTCAGTAAGCGGCGCGCGACCGTCACTACAAACCAATACGGCGGCGCCCTTACCTGTCGAAAACACTGCAGATTGCTCAACTTTAAGCAAGCATAACTCCTGAACCATTGATCCTACAGAATCGAAACTTCGATCTGTAGCCGCCCTGGGTACAAATCTACTGGATTACATACCAAATATGTACATCGTAATTTATAGGAGAATGACACAAATTTTTGAGTCCGGTAAAGTAAAGAGCAGTCCCGAATATAATTGATTATTAATTTAATTTTTTCTCTGAGATAATTATTTGAAAATGACGCAAAATTCACACAAAAAATGTACGTCGTATACCGAGCAAAGTTTGTTACGTCCAAGCAGGACGTATTCCGAATTGGACGTACTCCAAAGCAGACGTATACCGAGGTACACTGTAACATATTCTAACGATTTGATTTGAGATAATAACGCATGAAGTAGGTTTCGATTATCAGCCTTTTAGTTTCAGCTGGTGCACAATTCTCGTAGGTTTCGACGTATGTATATCGATGACACATCACACGTTCCACACGGAACTTCCACCTGATTTGGCAAACGCTGCGCCGAAAATCCATTGAATCTATACGTTATATACATATGTATATGCGCTGGGCTGTTCTGCATGTGCACTAATTGTTTCCCCGTTGCGTCCTTGTTTCTCGGGAAAGTGCTGGACTACCTAGAGACTACGAAATCTGCTGGAGACTTCAGTACTTCTAATTACCTAAAAATTCCTTCCTTCGAAATTAGTTCCTTCAGACGTAGACAAACGTGTGGATATCTTGATCGGAACTGTGGTCATTTAACTGCGAAATCGTAAGGGGAAAAGCAACCAATTGTTAAATTGACTGCGGATCTTTATGAAAAATAAAAAATGTTCGCATTGATTGCAAGACAGGAGCCAACTAAAAATTGTCTTCTTTTTTTAAATTATTCTATTAAGCTGAAAATAATAGAGTGACGTCCTTAAATATTTTTAACGTGTCCACTGCTTTTCTGCGTACCCATTTTTGCCATAAATGCATAAAATCCGCAGTCTAGTAATAAAGGTAATTTAGAAGTGTCTTCAGTTAGACTACATTTATGCACTGTTATACACTGTTGTTGTCGAAATTGTAGCATTGATTCGCTGAGTAAATACATAATGCCCCCAATTGTGATTCGCAAAAACGTATTGTCGAATTAATTCTAAAAGCATTCTTGAAATCCACATTGTCTATAAATTTGTACTAATTTCAATTTCGACGTCAACAGCCTATAACCTGCGTATTGTGGATAATTCTGCGACGCTTACAAAATTCTCGAATTAATTACAAAAGCATTCTTGAAATCCACGATTGTAAGTGAACGACAAACGGGAATACTTCCGGGAAGCCTGTGGGTAGTAAGAAGTCCTTGAGTATCCTGGCAATTGAATACTTCGCGTAGGAGTTCCTCCTTGAGTCCTGGATCATCTTTCCTCTAGGGCAGTGTCTAGCACTTTTGCACAAGTTTCTGCGCCGATCCCGAACTCCAAAGCCATTGGAAAGTTCGTGACCCGTCCAAGGGAAATTTCATAATTTCATCCGCGTCTCGCTGCAATTTTTTCCGGCGCGGCGGGATAATAGAGAACCCTTATGTTTCCGTGGACGCGTCATATCGGCGCGGGAAAGCAACGGGCTCCGGTCGAATACCGCTCCATAAACGAGTTACCACGGCACAAGTGGAGTTTGAAAAGTTGCCAAGCATCCAGTGTGCTCCTTGTTTCACCGCTGCCCCTTCTATCCTCCCGAGTTGTGCACGTGTTAAACATCGCAACTAAAAACGCTGGAACAGAGTCGCCTGATGAGGGGAGGGAGCACAAAATGAGGAGAAAAAGTTATTCCCTCTCTGCAGTACAGGATTGATTACGTGACGTGTGGAAGGGTGTCGTAGAAGGGAAGGGTAGGATTGCAAGGGTGCGGGATGCACCTTCTCATTTCTCGATAATGCAAGGATGGGGTTTTTCAGTAGTCAAAAGCGCTAGATAAAAGATCCAGGCCACGATCGCCCTCAAAAGTTCTATTTTTAGATTTACGAGGCGTAATTTGCATTATTCGGCAGTATGTATACTACTGTGCAAAAAAAGAAGCACCCGGCCATATTTAATAGAAAAGTGTAAAAAATCAAATGAGAACACAGTAAGTTTTGAAAAAAGATTCCGCTGTTTAACCCTCGGACAACGGACGAATTTTATAGCTATATAATTGGCAATGCTTAGCACCGTTCAAAGCTCTAATTTCTAATTAATAATTTGTACCAGTTAGTTTAATTGCCACGAATTGAGTACTTAAGTGACAATTTGGATGTTCCCGGTCAAAATAGACTCCGGCACAGTATACGGAGGGTTAATTGAATAGTTCTGAGAATGTATGTGTTATTGCGGATTACCTAATACTTTAAATGCAATAAATCAATCATTGTACGATACATTTTCAATATAAAGATATTGTTTGTCGTTATAGCTAATAATTACAGTGAAACGAATTAATATTCGGACGTTCTAAAAAGACGATAACTTTTTAAATATTGCACTATACGATTTGAACTTTTTTGGAAAGCTAGAGCAATTAGTTTACTACAGGACGTGAAAAGAAATTTTTCCAAAAATTGCAAGTGATCGGAATTGTAGAAAAAATACTAAAAATTGCATTTTGCAAAACTTTTTTATGTGGGCCTATATTGAAAATTCAAGAAATACGTTTTGTATTGCAAGATGTAAGAATCCTTAGATTTATTGCAGTCAGAGGCGCAAAATTTTTCCGAAATTTTCAGAATATGTATGTTTAATTGATACAGATCTACAAAACGTATTTTTTAAATTTTCTATATAGACCCACATAAAGAAGTTGTAAAATGCAACTTTTAATATTTTTTCTACAATTCCCATCAATTGTAATTTTTGAAAAAATTTTCTTTTTCACATCCGGCAGTAAACTAATTGCTGTAGCTTCTTAAAAAAGTTATCGTCTTTTTTAGAGCGTCCGAATATTAATTCGATCACTGTATACTGGGTGCTTCTTTCTTTTGCACAGTAGTGTAGCTGTCGCAGCTTTATGAAAATTGCTACATTCGCACCCTTATCTGTACTTTTGCAATCCTAGAAAAACGTGTCTACCCTCTTAATGTGGCGACTCTGGCGAGGATCAAAATTGAATCGCTGAAGCCATTTTGTCAAGTAACAATAAGATAAAAATTGTTAAAGTAAACGGCCTACAAACGAATACGATTTTTGTTCACACGAACAGGCTGCTTAACCCGTATTGGATGCACAAGAATCAACAATGCAGCGAGAAAAATGCACTGAATGTTGGTGGAAACTCCTAAAATTCTGTCTCCTTCATACTTTCACTTTCCAGTTTGTTACAATCCTCTGTTAGAATGCTACACTGTTCTGAATATTTTAATTCACACACCTTCTGTCCAAGTCGAAAATTACTCAGTACCACCTATAGCAATTACAAGAACCTTGACACTTGAAATTCCTGCAGTATTAAATCTCTCGAGAAATCAAGTTTTCATGCAAGTAACTTGTGAAGCGTTTGTAGAAACACTTGACAATTAATGATAGCCGACTAATTAGACAAATATATGATTGCTAGATGGAAAACGAGCTCGGAGCAAGAGTCACGACCGCCTGTCTTCAGCTGCACGGCCAGAATCCGGACGAGGAGTATGTTCTGCCACCAGGCGCCGAGATAGGGACTCCAATGTTCGAGCTGTACCTTGCTTTACAAGATTTCGTGATGTAAATGTCAATCTGAATCGTTAAGCTTATCTTTTCTGTTTTCTCCATACCCAATTAATTTTATATTATATTACGTACTCGAATTAGTTTTAATCAGACCCATATATTTTTTTCTAATTAAACTAAATTACATTAAATCGACCTTAAACCTTTATAAAGTAAATTTAAATTAAATCAACCTTGCTTTACAAGATTTCGTGATGTAAATGACAATCTGAATTGTTAAGCTCATCTTTTCTGTTTTCTCCATACCCAATTTCTTTTTATATTATATTACGTACTCGAATCAGTTTTAATCAGACCCATATATTTTTTTCTAATTAAACTAAATTACATTAAATCGACCTCTTAAACCTTTATAAAGTAAATTTAAATTAAATCAACCTTGCTTTACAAGATTTCGTGATGTGAATGTCAATCTGAATTGTTAAGTTTATCTTTTCTGTTTTCTCCATACCCAATTAATTTTATATTATATTACGTACTCGAATTAGTTTTAAACAGACCCATACATTTTTTTCTAATTCAATTAAATTAAATTAAATCTACCTTAAACCTTTATAAAACAAAAAATGAACCCCTTGCCCTACGAATTTCATCTCGGTTTAAAGGAAATTAATAACATACATATATATTTATTAGACTGTTCTGAGCCGTCATCACGAGTCTGACACGATATTGTAGGGCGAGGGGTTAAATCAACCTTGCTTTACAAGATTTCGTAATGTAAATGTCAGTTTAAATTGTTAAGCTCATCTTTTCTGTCTTCTCCATACCCAATTTCTTTTTATATTATATTACGTACTCGAATCAGTTTTAAACAGACCCATACATGTTTTCTAATTAAATTAAATTAAATCGAACGATGTAAGCTGAAACATATTTTCATTTTTTCACTTTAGCCATTAGTGTTAAGTACTGTCACGACGGAAGTATTATTTCTAGAATGAAGGAGAACTTGCCACAGTCCGACCACAAAACTTTGGCCATTTGCAAGTTTTACGAATTGTTCAGACCAGCTGTCGACAAATGGTTGGACCTCGCTAAACTGAAAGCGATTCAACGTGTACGGAAGTCGGCTGAAATGGATCGACTCTGCACCGGCGAATACATAGTAAAACACTGTACCTCGGCGATAGATGTTACAGCGTGCTTCTATCAGGTACACCGCAGTTGGAGTGTGATTAATTGATTAAAAATTCGGTCAACTTCTTGACCCATTAATGCCCAACGTTGCGGTAGCATTTATATCCGTTTTTGTACAAAATACAGAACAATAAACAATATCACAGTTTTCAATACTACATTCAATATTTACAGATCAAGGAATTTTGGAAAAAGTTGGCTTGGCCTGACCTCCCGGGATCGTACAATTTAGTATTGAAAGTCATCGACGTGAGTACACGTGTATCTTTCGATATAGTTGTTGCACTTTATTTATTTCGAACATTGTTTTGTACTGCAGGCGATATGCACTTCGGCAGCATACTATGCGGAGATCACCCATCAGAAACTAGCTGACAGTGGTTATTACGAGGAGCAAACCCCATATAAGACCACAGACGAGGTAATCGCTCAGGTAGAGACTGCTTTGCATTTGTATGAACACAACACTGCTTCGCAAATTAGCTGTAGGGCTATCTGGAACACTTTACCGCGAGAATGGATGACGTTTCTTTTCGAGCATGCTTGAACGTTGTTGCATTGTACCTGCCGGAATAAAATATCGTAGATGCAACTGTCTGTGGAAATGATGCAAGCGAATGATCTGCAGCGTAAAGCAGCTCACAAACACAGATCACAACAGGCAAGGCGTCCGATTATAGTGCTGCACACGAAGCTATTCAAATTATTTTTTCTCCTTCAGCTATAGCTGTTAATCTACATATTAGATGATTGCATAAGTTCGTGTCCGATTTGAAAATAATATTCAATGGATAAATTTTAAAGAATACAACTTTATTAATCAATTATGCATATAGTCACCATTCGTTTCCAACTGTAGAAAATTTAACCATTTTTTAATTTTAATTTGACCAATCTTTAATCAAATCTTTAAAATTTAACCATTGAATTTTATTTTCGAACCGGGCATGATCTTATGCAATCGTCGAATATAATTTTACCTGTGTTACCTTTTAGCCACATTCAATGTCAAGTCACTTAAATTTCCAAATAATGTTTTTATAGACTGAATAATATAAAAAATGTATATGCGTTTAACGCGTCGAGTGTTAATGCAATATCTATTAACGCTCGAATGACGGGGTTCGGGTCCGTTTAGACCCGGTATTTTAAAGGCATCATTCGCCTAATCACTCATCCCCTGGTGATGAATTTCAATGAAAAGTTGTACAATCGGGTGCAACATGTTTTTGTAGAAGAATAAAAAGGACAGCGGTTAAATAAGTTTGATTCCTGGATATGCTGCCCAGCTTCTTGCGATCAATAATGGTATCATTTCGTCCGACAGATGTGTGTGGCCATCAACGGCCTCGAATATGTCCGACGGTGGCTCATGGACTTACGCGAGGAGCTTCATGTTGAGAAACTTTTGATGGCGTTGGAAACCCAAGCGGGTGATTCCGCGCGAATCCAATGGCGGACGGCTTTGACATCTCCGCTGGAACAAACCCCGGGACAAATGTTGCTCTTCATAAATCAAATTGTTTCGAGAATCGGCACCAAGGTCAGCAATGCCTAGAGGCAGTGTTTCAATCTACATTGTCTAGACAATAACAATTTGCCAACTTGAACGATCATAATCACGATGACCTTTTACTTATTATTATTATAGTAAATCCTCGATAAACTCAATAACTCGATAAACGTTCAAAGGCCCGCGCGTCCTCACAATGTAATACCAATATAAAATCTTTTTTATTATTACTTATTTTTTTATGAAATTTTCATCAATATATTTGTGGCATTTTTCTGATTAAAATAATACCAAACACGATATAATTTCAACTGTATTTAGTTGTTTAATTAACGATGAACGTTTCGGGCGCAAGAAAGGACAGCTATGGGAAAGAAAGAGACGCGGAGAGTCGCAGTCGGCCGCGCGCGGTCTCTCTTTACACGCGCTGTCCTTCTCTACGTTCGGCTCGGCCTTTGAAGCTCAAAAAATAGTATCCCGTCTACGATGAATGCAAACGAATCCCCCCGAGGTTCTTGCGTTTATAGAGGATTACTGTATGATCATTGCTTTATTTCAGTTTTACAGATAAGAAATGAGACTTTGTTTACAATATCCTAACTTTACAGATTGTCTTTGTCTCACTCATTCCTACCCTGACCTACCCTGTTCGTATCCTAATTATTGCATCCTTTCGTATTCCCTATAATTTGTTTTTAGTAGACCTTTTACTTATTTAAGACAGTTGAATAATTCAATTTTCCAATTTGGTACAATTTTTTTACACGAACCGTAGATGAGGCCGCCATTGAAAAAGGCAATTTTCCATCTGGCTTGGTCCCCGGACAGTTTGCCGACCACGGAAGCCATCGCGCCGTTACTGGAGTATTTGGACGTGCATTTAGTGTCACTAAACTCGGCTTTGCTCACGGTGAACTTTATGCGAGTTCTCCAGGACATCTGGGAAGTTGTGCTGGGAGAATTAAGCAACCAAATGGATGGAAACGCCGGCGTAAGTGAACATTGACCAGTTTTCGTTGGCCTCGTATTCACGATCGTTAAGAGACTGACTCTTCATTTAGGACAAGCCTGCAATGTTTTACGAGAGACTTCACGAGGCCTTGGATTTGCTGATGAAGTTCTTCCACGCGGATGAGAAAGGCCTTCCGTACGATGTCCTTCATTCGCAGAGTTTCATGAACGCTGAGGAACGCTTGCAGTATCATAAAATGGACACAGCGTTCTTGATTGATCGTTTCTATCGACAACGACTTCAGGTTTCTTTCGAAATACATCCATCCTTTTGCAAATTTCAATTTGATAGAATTTTCTGACCAGCCACGTCGTTTCCAGGACCAACTGAACACCGTGTCCACAGAGTACGGTGTTCTAACAGTGATGGCGTATCTCAATCACGATTCGCTCTGGGTGGAGGTGAAGAATGCTAGGGACGTGATTCCGTTGGATCCGAATGGCTTCAGTGATCCGTTTGTGATAATCGAGCTATTGCCACGAAGAGTCTTCGAGCATTGCGCCGAGCAGCAAACCAACGTGAAGAAGAAGACACTGAATCCAATATTCGGAGAGAGTTTCGAATTGTGAGTTTATACATTTCTGTGAAGGTATTATTAACACTAGGTTTACGGAGCTCTAGAAGTAATAACTATTTCAGATTATTTTATAAACAGAAGAAGAACGTGTCTGTCCAAAGTTTTGGCCATTTTTCTAGTAATATATACCCAAAGAAATAAATTTGGTAACTAATTTCTCAGGGAAGCATCTTTACAATCTTAATAAACGCAAATTAAGAATATTAGAACGCGTCATTTTGATGGGTACCGTAAACCTAGCGTTAAGGGGGTAGACTCGTTCTTCCAGGATTGCAAGGGTACGACATGCGCCTTCCCATCTCCCGATAATGCAAAGATGGGCTTTTTCAGTAGTCAAAGGCGCTAGATAAAAGATCAATCTAGGCCAGCGCTCGGATTTACTTACTCGCGAAGGCCGAGTTTCGAAGGCTACGCCCGCCCCCTCGACCCGGCCGCGCGTCTCGCTCCTCGTGACGGTCGTAGTTCGGAGCTCTTCAGGCGCGTTCCATACTCGCTATTCGTGGCGCCTAGCAGAACTAGGGCCGCCACGGGGAGCGAGACGCGCGGCCGGGTCAAGGGGGCGTAGCCTTCGATACTCGGCCGTCGCGAGTAAGTAAATCCGAGCTCCGATCTAGGCCGCGATCGCCCTCAAAAGTCATATTTTTATACAAAATATAGCCATATAATTATGCAAAATATATGTGTGAAAATTACGCCTCGCAAACATAAAAATAGGACTTTTGAGGGCGATTTCGGCCTAGATTGATCTTTTATCTAGCGTTTTTGATGACTGAAAAGGCCATCTTTGAGAAACACCATTATCGAGAAATTAGAAGGTGCTTTCCGCACCCTTGCAATCCTGGAAACGAGTCTACACCCTTAGGGTTCGATGCTTTTAAATAGTACAATGAAAAAATCGATTTTTGACCCATCCACGTAAAGGACACGTTCAATAAAATGTGATTACTGTTTTACAGTTCTGTAACAGTGGGGCAGTGTCAAAGTCCGGATGCCATGGTGCTCTTTACGGTGATGGACCACGACGTCATCAAACCGAATGACTTCGGGGGCGAAGCATTCTTGGGGCTCAGCACGATACCGGGCGTAGCAGATACGAACGCAAGCATTGAGAATTTCCACGGCCTCAAGCCGACCGAATTACCCCTTATGCACCAAAAGAATCGAAGTATGTGAAAATAAGTCATAGCAGACGCTTTATTGACCCTCATCCGTCTCTCATTTCACGAACTGAATCTGTCCCTGGGTGTCAAATTGACACAGTGATAAAAAATCGATAAAATAACAAGGTAAACAGTTATTTTTCGATGTTTTTTTTATTCAAATTGATAAGTTAACATCTACATCTTTGGTTTTTCGGTTATGGGTTTTTCAGTAAAAAAAATAAAAGTCACCAAGTTTCGACCAACCTACAAATAACTTATTTCGGGAAAACTGTGTCAGATTGACACGAGGAACGGACGAGGGTTCACCAACACAATAGAAATTCATCTGCAGTAGATAATAAAATCAATTGCTGTTTAAAATCGCTTTAATTCCGCTGTCTTTCTAGGTCATCCAATTCTTCAAATTTTGGAGACGAGAGCTGGTGACAAGATGGCCATCGACTTCGTGAAGAAACAAAGGCAACGATTCGCCCAAACGTAAAGCTGCGATCACCACGAACGTAAGGATGTTCGTAGCGATCGCACGTAATTGGATCCTACTCTTCGGTGGGGATGAACGAGGGCGAATGGATAGAAAATGGAATCCATCCCCTTACTCCCCGTTTCTCCTGATGCCCGCCGGATCTTTCTCACGGGAGATCTATCTTTCTCGTCTGTGTAAATCGTGTTGAATATAATAGGTGTTGGTAAACTAACGAAAACTAAACGCAGAATACATGTTTAACAAAACAGATTCAGGGAGGATAAAACGAAATCAAACGAGAACGAAAACAAAAAGAAAAAGAAAACATACATATATCCAAAGCTATTTTTGTGTCAAGAACGAACCAAAGAATCGAGAGGGGGGGGGGGGGAGTGGGATAGATGAGTGAAGTTCCAGTCAGTCGATGTGATGTATCTAAGGATAGATGTTTAAAAGGAATTAAAGAATAAAAAAGAAAAAAAACAAACACTAACGATGAAATCGTCGATACTGTCGAAACTTGAAGCAATGCTAAACGGTCATGACGTCCACACACGCCCAACAGAAATCAAACAATCCTTTGGAAACGAGAACGAAAGTAACGTTGTAACGCATTATGGATCATCGAAACTCGACACGTCCATCGATTGCATTACCGAAGTGAAACGAGATCATCGCCGATTCGCATCGCTTCGACGGATACAGATCAACTCAGCAGAGTCAATATACAATATTTTTCTTATTTCTCATTGGCTATACAGTCTATTTCTATCTTTTCACCGTCGTCTATCACTTCTTCGATCACCGATCGAAACTATTCTTTACACGCGAATCCTTTCGCAATCTGCACGACGGATTTCGATCGACATTTACGAAAAACGAAAACACAAAAAAAGATAAGAAGAAGAAGAGAATGGAAATAAGAAATCATATGATAAACAAATGATCTGTGCTCGTTTCGTGTGTAAGTAAGGATACGGTAAGGAACGATCAGAGAAAACGAAAAAATAACATATTACAATTAATTAATACAAAGTGAGGTGTCCCCTTGTGTCTTTACTGCAGGGTTTCGTATTTGATTTGCTCGTACAATCTGAAGTCTTTCTAGAACTTTTCCGATCTCTCGGCACGACGATGACGCGGCTTCTTCGCTCGGAAGTTTCATCGGTGAACCGCGCGAATCAATTCGATGGAAATTCAGCGGGTACCAGACCAAGGATATTCGAGGGAATTGTCTTAAATAATAAAGAAAATTAGCAAAAAACGCTGATTAGTCCGGTTGCTTTACCAAAGAGAAAGGGAGAAAGAGAAAGAGCTTCGAATCAAAGACTGTCGTTCGAACATGTGTTACACAGAGGAAACAAAAATCAACATTGGCGGCCACTATACCTGAAGAAAACTTGTAGTATCAGATTGATGAAAGCGAACCGGCAAATAAACATGATTAAAACGCACACCCGTCAATTATTCTACTGCACGATATAATGCGCGTCTTATTCACGTCTACAAATGTGTACGAAAACAGAGAAACCGCAAACACCAAGAGCTACGTAAGCTTGTATCTCAAACATCCTGGATAAAGAATATTAAATATCACGAGAATTGTTAAATAAAAAACAAACAAACGATGAAATTACAAAAGAATACAGTGATCTCTCGAAAAGTCGTCTGTCCGAATCTCGATATAATCTCGTGCATCGAATCCAATCGAACTCTATTTGCTTTTTTCAACCTTTTACAATCACCAAAACGTATGTACGATCTGTCTTGTATCGTGAGACAAATAAATTAATGTAAATGTACGCCATCATTTTCTTTCTGCTCCAATAACCCTTAATCACGTGGTATTCTTAACACTAGCTTTACGGAGCTCTAGAAATAATCGATTAACATTATTTTATGAACATAACAAGAATGTGTCTATTCAAATTTTTGGCCATTTTTTCAATAATATATATCCAAAGAAATAAACTTGGTGAATAATTCCTCAGGGAAGCATCTTTACAATCTTAATAATCGCAAATTAAGAATATTAGAACCGCAAACCTAGTGTTAATATACTCAGCGTTATTATCAGCTTACTTTTGGTCTCTTATATTCTTGTTTATTGGAAGCGGACAAGCTGTCATTGAATGGAATTATTACTAATATAACTGTTCTGTGTTCTGAATTGTTCTGTGAACTTAAAAATAATTAAACGATGCCTGCAGTTCCAAACAAATGTTCTAATTATTTTAAAAACCTAAAATCAGTATCTGTTTCTCTCTGATATTTCATACTGGTACGTTTCTACTTTTACAAAGTAAAATTCACGAAACTGCGGGGTCATACCTACGTCACTGCATTAATGCCGAGGACATTCTTCTCATCTCACCACTAAACACGTTTAATATTGTAATATTTTTGGTGAAAAATAATGAATATTAGTTACAACCAGTTAACGTGTTCTTTTTTACCCTCCCTGTATACGAATATTAGATGACAGAATTAGATTTATATTTATACTTATGAATTTTCCAAAATTTTTCGCCCTCGGGCTTGTCGTTAAGTTGCACTACTGAATTTCGTTCAAAATTCAATTTTCGAGGTTTCTGGAAAATTTTCGACAATTTTCGACCGTCTAACTTGTCGCTGACTTGTACTACTGAAATTCGTGACACCTCCTTCGATATCATGTTCTCCTAATACTTTCTCAATTTTCGACCGTCTGACTTGTCGCTGACTTGTACTACTGAATTTCGTGCCACCTCCTTCGATATCATGTTCTCCTAATACTTTCACAATTTTCGAGATTTTCCAAAATTTTTCGACCGTCTGACTTGTCGCTGTGTTATACTACTGAATTTCGTGCCACCTCCTTCGCTATCATGTTCACCTAATACAAAACTCAATTTTCAGAGATTTTTGAAAATTTTTCGAAAAATCGAACTTTGTTTTAGGAGAACATGATATCGAAGGAGGTGGCATGAAATTCAGTAGTACAACTCAACGACCAGCCAGACAGTGAAAATTCTTCGAAATGTTCGAAAACCTCGAAAATTGTGTTTTGTATTAGGAGAACATGACATCGGAGGAAGTGGCACGAAATTCAGTAGTATAAGTCAACGACAAGTCAGACGGACGAGAATTGGCGAAAATTTTCGGAAATCTTAAAAATGAATTTGTATTAGGAGTACATGATATCGAAGGAGGTGGCACGAAATTCAGTAGTATAAGTCAACGACAAACCAGACAGTGGAAATTCTTCTAAAATTTTCGAAAACTCGGAAATCGAATTTGTATTGGGAGCACATTATATCGAAGCAGGTGGCACGAAATTTGGCAGGACAACTCAACCACAAGCAAGACGGTGGAATATTTTTGTTTTCCAATGTATTGCTATTTTTGCAATTCCAAATCAGTATAGTAACTCACTGACAAGTACATTTTTGCGGAAATCAGTAGTATAACTCTACGACAAGTGGGATGTTCGTGAAAAATTGTTGGCTCAATAAATATAATACCAGATTTTCTTTTTAATACATATTCTTTATTTATTCATTGTAAATTCATACATATAGTGTTTGTATAATATACATGTACATAACTTATGCATATTACATTCTAAACATTTATAACACGAATGTTGACTAGCTCGGAGAGTCTCGGCACACTGTCTGACTTGTAGTGTAATACTGCAGTACAGGAAGGTTACGGACAATTATATTAGATTATTAGATGATTATCAGTCCACTGCAATACCTCGCGTGTGCTGCGGGACCCGATGGATCTCTACTACCACTTGCCACAAATGCTCGAGGCCGGCGCTGTATTGATAATCAGTAAACTGCGGATCTGTGTGTAAAATACAAATTGTCTGAATAATATCAACAGATAGTGGTAATTACCACTTGATCAATTTTTTTCTTCATGTGCAACTCTAAAATTGGGGATAGCGTGGAACTAACAGTGATCTGAAATACCAACATCGCTAAAAGTTCCGCCGCCGACGTGCTACCGACGAGATACATCTCGTCGGTGGTATTAGTTCCAACCGGTATGGTAGGATGTGATACAGAAATCAACATTATATATTGATGAAATGAACATTATATATAAACACAGCAAAATACATAAGGATTAAAATATAAATTAGCAAGTTTATTGTGATTTAATATAAAATTTCAAATTAAGGAGACATTTCAAATTAAGATTAGGTGATGGGTCTACTCTTACACCTCGTCTGTGGTTTCACTTCTCGTTTGTGTCGACAGATAAAAAAAGAGGAAACAAATTACTGAAAGTTCTCTCAGATGTCTCTACATGTTTTGAGTATGATTATTGTACGTTCTATGCGATGTTCCATCAAAACAATGTTTACTTTACCACCAAATAGATGATCAGGAAACACGTTACTCTATGTACTTGAAAAACCGAGCGATTTCTATTGATTTATTTAAAATAAGCAATAAAAAGTCACGTAAAATATCATCTGCAATCTTTCCTTGTGTTAGTCCGTACGTCGCATCGTATAGGCAATTTATATATCACACAATGTTAAGAATACAAAATAAAAAATGTTCGCATTGATTAAGGTCACAGGAGCCAAATAAAAATTGTATTCTTCTTTTAATGAAACGAATACCATGATGCACTTAAATATTTTTAAAGTGTCCACTGTTTTAAATTGTACGTGTCGATTTTTGTCATAAATACATCAAATCCGCAGTCTACTTATTACAATTATTCAAACAAATGTTTCTTGACATTGACTTGGTAAATGTTTAGTTTGCATAGAGACTCACAGTTCAGTAATAAAAGTATAAGTAATATTCATATACAATAATAACTAGACAGCGGATTTTACATTAAAAACATTAGACGAATTTAAAAATACCTTTATATATTCTTTTTTTCAACCTATTGAACATATTAAGAGAGAAAATCAATTTGTATGTCACTCCGGTTTGTTGCAATTCAGGTGGAAAACTTCTATTTCGCATAAAGATCCGCTGTCTAATAATAACAGAAATTCGATCAGCATAAATCACAAACGAAGAGCAGACATTTTTACGCTTTCCCATTTTAGAAATCACCGAAAGAGTTAAAGCGGCGAAGTGGATCATGACGCATCCATCGCGAATCGTCATCCGTTTCCTTATGCCTCGTAGCATACCGCAGGGACGGTGTATGGATCGGCAAGAATTTTTCAGTTTTAGGTATTGTCCTTCGGAGATGCGACTACGTTCTTACACGACAGGCGGTACTTGATCCGAACGTTGCTCGTAACGGAAGAACTTAATTGCACAATGGAGGAAATAAAATAAATCTCCACGTAAATCCTCTTACCAGTCCCCCGTTGCTACTTCGATATCGTTCCAGGGAATTTTTTCGAGGGGTGGCTTCTTGTACACCCCCGGCGGATTACCTACCCCTTGATCTGCGACGCGTAATTACGCGACTCCTCGCGAATCGATACTCCGTCGACCAAGAAGCGGTGCATAATCCAGGATACACGTGTATTTTTCCCTCGAAGCGTTCAGATCGCGATACGGATTTTTTTCCAAAACTTCATCCGTCGGCCATAACTCCTCCGCGGTGGACAGTTAACACGCAATCAACCGACGCGATTTTTCTCGCCGACAATCGATGATCTTATTGGCCACCGGCTAGGCAGGCCTCCGGTACGTGATCTTGTGGCAATCTGATTTGAATTGTTAATACGCCAGGAAAAAATCACGGCACGCCAATGGGTGTGCGCGATTCACGTGATCGCCAACGGATAATTATACCGACGCGCGATCTCCACCTGTTCCTTCTTTTTTTTGTCTCCCGCGCCTCTCGGTTCCGTATCGTCGTGTATGCACATTCTGAAACGATCCTGTACGCGTACACGAAGCCGCGACTTCCGGTTCTTGCCCCTCAAACGGCGCGCGATAATTCGCCGATGGCATTTATTATTTGTTGAATACGTTGAACGATACATCATGATATAATGCGAATCGGTCCTACTCTGGTAAACGCGCATAATAATGTCATTCGCCCTTGATACACTGTCGAGTGCTTTTCCTGTGATAATAAAAAAATATGACAATTTTGCAATATTAGAAGTCCATTACAGTTATGTACATACGTGCTGGAAATATCGCATTCCTTCAAGTATTATCCTTTTAACAATTCACCAGTCTCTAATCGGGTTTTAAACGTGAAAGAATAAATTAGTAATCGACATTTTAGACCCATTCTTTTTTGCATTATTATAATTACTATATTTTCCGTATATATTCTGTTGAAAAAATAAATTAGTAATCGAAGCAATCGATGTTCTAGATCCACTTTTTTGTATTATTATAATTACTATAGTTTCTGTATATATTCTGGTGAAAGGATAAATTAGTAATCGATGTTTTAGATCCACTTTTTTCGTATTATTATAATTACTATATTTTCTTTATACAGGGTGGTTCGTTTAAGTAAGGCCACCTAAATATCTCTTGAGGTTATTGTGATGCAAAAAATATTTGTTACTTAATGTGCATAGTGTCAATGGACCAAATATCTGGCAAGAATATTTTTTTCCGAAGGTCATTTTTTTCGGAGTTATCAAGGTCATCGATGTTTCTTGATACATCTACATTTTTGTTTTAATTGCATCGTGTAACTGATCGAAAAATACATTCAGATATGTATAATAACATGACATTGACCTTGATCTGAAGGTAAAACTTTAATTTTCGAAGATCAAGATCATTTCAAGGTCATGTTATTATACATATCTGAATGAATTTTTCGATCAGTTAAAAGCTAGTAAACTCCATTCCACGTAATTATCAGTGATTACTAGTCTGCGGATGTTTATGCAATTTGCAATTTTTCTGATCGAATTTTCAGAAACTCGAATAAGATGGAATCTGAAATAAATAAAAATTGTACTTCATTCTGTCATATTTTATATCCTAGCATTTTTTGAAAATTTTCAGAAGCCATAATTGCATAAATATCCGCAGCCTAGTACTAGCATTTTTGGATCGAAAATAAATATAAATAAAAACCGTACTACTAAATTCTGTCGAATTTGATACTCCAGCATTTTTCGCATATTTTCATAAGCCATAAATGCATAAAGATCTAGTTATAAATTTAAAATAATGTGCAAGACGTCAAATAAAATTTTCCGAATATTAATGTCAACAGCTCCAATCATTTTCCAATTATTTGTTACGCGTGAAAAACGTGAAATGACCGTGAATAATACGAAAACGAGGTGTCGTAATCATGTTATAATACATATAGGAATACTAATGAAACTTGTTATCCGTTCGATTTGCCTGACCGAATGCAACCTTGCGTCTCCGCGAAACTGTCACCGTCATTCTACAAGGTACTTTCATTGTCTAGCAAGTGGCAGGTATCCGTTTCGTAAATACGCCGGGATCCGTTACGAGTCTAAGCATGGAATAAAATCGCGGATAATAAATTGCCGGCACGTGAGAAAAGAACGTACTCGGAAGAGCGACGGGGTTATGATTGATATCGTTAAAACCATATCCCTGTTGCATGCGGCCCACGGTCTTGGTTAGGCTATGGGGTTCGATGACAAAAAGTAGAGACACGTAGGAGTAAGGGTGTTCGTCGACGATCGACGCTCGATATGCGCCGTAATGTTACACAATGATTCCGCGAGCCGGGCAATTAACGTACTGTGAGCATTTACCGGTGATCTCGCGGTATCAATTAGAACTGGTGGAACTGAATGTCAATTACACAGGATCGCGGTTAATATGCTAATCGTCTCAGGGTAAAAAGGTTGATGTCATATTCCGTGAATGTTTTCCTCTGTCGGCGCACGGTGGGCCGTCTCTGTGAAATGATTTAAATTTAAAAAATAGAATTAATTAAAAAATCAGAACAATACTGTCGCATAGGACCGCATGACCGATGTGAGAACTTCTATGACGATTGAATACTTGTCTGTTTCTCGCTCGCTCGGCTAAACTCGGCTTCCCGAGTTTATAGCGTTTCACCTCGGAGCGTGACGGATCAGACTCGGTCACTGCCTAGCAATTGTGATCGCGCCTAAAGAAGTTTTCACTTCAAAAATTCTCACTTCATGGAATAGGTTAATACTAGATCCGTTTGTAAACTAATCCTCGACTGTCGACAAATAATAGCAGTCGAATTCGAGTCTATCGAGGAAACGTGTCAGTCAGTTCTCGTAATGACAGTTTTATAAAGACAGTTTCTCGTGCTAGCAAATAAGGAATACCTGAAACCGTTGCGTTTGTGATTAATAATAATTGATAGAATTTTGTGCAGCTTCTTGCGATTTTGGACCACTGTCTCGATGACCAAAATTCGACAATCGATCGGTGCAATTGCGCGAAACGCTCCGGGAAAAAGAAAACGAGACGAGAAGAGGGATCGGTAGAGGCATGGCGAAATAAATGCCGCGTATTGGTGTACGTGCGACGCGATAAAAATCTGGCCTTGCATCGCAGGTGTGGTCTAGTATAGAATAATTTTTATGTTGGTTTCGCGTCGCTGCAATATGAGTAATGACGACTTTATGGGTCGGCCGCCGCTCATTACGAACAGTAATTCTGAAATTCAGCACGGTGCCGTTCAACTCTGCGCAAAACACTCGACGATAAATTTTCTTCATATTTTTCGAAGCTGGACGCATACTGTCCGACTCCTTTGTCTGTTCAAGTTATTTTTTGAAAAACAGTCGTTTCAGTGGCAATGATAATTGCCTGCATCAATTGCGAGACGCGAGAGCTACATAGATATTTATTTGTTTCCTTAATAATTTACTTAATAATTTTACATTTGATCCATTTTTGTTATAAATGTTAATTAGTGACAAGCCACGCCTGATTCTTATAAAATCAAATAAATTGAATGCCAAAACTATTTTCAAAATTACTTTTTAAAAAAAATTATGGTCACCTTGTATCTATTGTAATTTCTGCAATGAAAGATCAAAACACATATTACAAGCGACGTTGATTTTATTAGTTCAAACAAATCCTTTTGCACACACATTCTCACACGCTTGAAGAGAATGCGAAAAGTCTTTGTTTTCAAAATGGAAAACCAGAACAGCCGAAGAAGTAGGAATAGCAGCTATGGAATGGCAGCAAGAGAATGTTTCGTATGCAAAAATATTTTAGGAAAAAAGGAAACTTTCTGGCGCAATAATATTGTCCTTGTTCTATATCGTTTCTTTGGAATAGTGTGTGTTCAACCTCGGGCAAAACTGGAGGCCAAACGAGACCACAGAAGAGAGCGAAATGTTCTTCGGTAGCGTAGAAACTTCATGGACGGTCTTCTTGAACTTCTAATTGAGGTGCGCGTGTGTAACCAGTCCGTTGAAAAGTTAATTAAGTAACGAATGACGTCGAACGATCGTTTCGCAAATGCCTGGGCAATCGTTATTGAGATTGAAAGAGTCATACGGTCGGTCTTGTTTTGAACAATCCGAACGAACATGGTACTAATCCGTGCATGACGATCCTTGATATAATTAATTAATAATTAATTAAGTTGTCTATTTACCATAGGAATTTAGGTATATAGATCCTCCTACGTGCGAATGTACACCAGTTAATACATGTCGGAAACATCGAGGTCGTTGATTATGTAAAATAAACCATAAAAACCATCACTCCGTACCGCCAGTTGAAACGCTGCGACTATTGCGTGTCAATTTATTACCAATGTGGAAACTCATTATATCGGTCAATTCTATAAGATCATAATCGCCATTGGCTAGTTTATAATCTCCGTTCATGGGATCCAACTATGCTCAAGAACAACATTATTATGTCAGCGTAAATTCTGCTAAGCGAATGCTCAACGTTTCTGGAGCTTGCTCGATTATTTGCATCGTTTATAAATTTATCAACTAATCTCTCTTCGCCAAAATGCTTTACAAAACAATTAAACGTATGGTTCTTAACGAAATTTATTGTTCAGAATCGACCACAATTTTTAGTGATTTTTTAGATTATTTTAGGCATTCAACCTGATCGATCAGTAAAATAAAATCAAGATCAAAATTATCTGCATCAATACTATTAATAGTATTCGACAATGATTGATTATAATTTTTTTTGTACCAGCAAGCTCATTACTAAAAATAATTATAAAGATGAGAGCTGGATTTAAATTTTTTTGTACATTATTTTAGGTATTCAACGTGATCTATCAGTAGACTGCAGTTTTTTATGCAAAATAAAAATTATCTGCATCAACACTATCAATAGAATACGACAATGATATTGTTATAATTATTTTGTACCACCAAGCTCATTACTAAAAATAATTATAATTTATACTATACTTTTTGTACATTATTTTCGGCATTCAACGTTATCGATCAGTAGACTGCAGATTGTTATGCAAAATAAACATTATCTGAACTTATTTATTCTTTCAAGTCGATTCAAATAAAAGTGGCTCCTCCACTCCAATTTTTCTTCACCACACGAGTACTACATACACATAACGGCTGCGATACCTCGCTTGATACTACGTAATTTATATCTCCACGACAATCCGAAGTGTCACGTGCAATGTATAATTACTTGAAAGATCTAATGTATTATACAGTTCCTTCGTCGCGGCTGACAGAAGGTACTCGATCACTTGCATCACGTGACGAGAGATCTGAGCGGCGATACATGATCATAATCGGGTTACCCTGACCTCACCGACAATCATTTTATCGACGCGATTTCATCGACACCGAATTTCGCCGACGGTATCTGTTCATCAACGCCTTGAGATCACCGAAAATGTTTTGATCGACACCATGTTTCGTCCACAGTGTTTTCATTATACGCAGTACACAGCCCGATGAGAATGTTTACATCGCCGACGAAACTTGGTGTCGACGAAATTGTATCGACGAAATGGTTGTCAGTAAAGCAAGGGTAACCCAATGGTTTAATTAATGAATAAATAATCTCCACGATCTTGCATGCTCCTTCCGATTGGCATAATTAATTGTTCCTCTGTTCCTATTCCCATTGTTTAGTACTATATTTATGGCTGTATTAAGTAAAATTTTCCGAATAAATGAATATCAATTTTCCACAGACCTTCTTTCTTTTAATCCATTTCGTTCTTTTTATTACACGCTATTATTGTCCTTCTATTAATTTTAATATTATAATTATTATCGTTGGATTTCAACGACGAAACTGAAGAGACTTGAATTTCTTGTTACGTTTCTTATTTGTACTCACTATTATTGTCCTTCTATCAATTTTAATATTATAATCATTATCGTTGAATTTCAACGACGAAATTGAAGAGACTTTTGAATTTCTTGTTACGTTTCTTATTTGAACTCTTTCATTTTATTTTGTTTGTACATTTTGGACTAGTATTGTTTTTCTCGGATCGATGCAATTCTCTGCAGACCGATTATGCAAGGATTCGAGCAATCGCGTGGCTTTGTTCCAAGTAACTCGAAAGCCTCGGAATATCGTGTTCTTATTAAGACGTTTAATGAATCATCGATAGCCGTCGATGAATTGCCTTCGATGTTCTGCTTTCTCTTGGTAATGATTCGCAACGGACAGCCACGTGCCGCAGAGGGAAATCATTAGAATGATGCAGTCATTGGAGGATGGAAACGAACACACACACCCTCTGACAGAAGAAAGAACATGAAATGAAAACAATGAATGGACAAGAAAGAAAATTATCACATTATTTTAATGATGAATTCATCGACTTCAACACTTTTATGATTCTAATATTATGTTGTTCAATGTTAATGTACAAACTGACATTTTAAATTTCATGACAGCTTTGAAACATGAGAAAGAAATTAGATGTGCATACAGTAATAAACAAAATGATTGACACAGCTAGCGCTTAATTGGCATTATACAAGTGTTGATAAATTAGTTTATTTAATATTTCGTCCATAATCTGTCGGAGGCATAATAAATTGAATTTTCAAGGAATTTAATCGTCCATCAGTATATTCGTTATATGCAACTACAATATTATATAAAAAAACGATGTAATTAGTGACTGTACTATTAGATATCGATACACTGTTACAAAATTGCAATTTTTTCCGAACCAACCTACATACGTTCTCTCGCGAATAGTGGCTTGTTTAATCAGAGCAATTACTTATGCTGTGTCGATGCCTTGCAGTTAATTAACAAACAGGGATATTTATGAAATCAAGTATACGACCTCGGCTTGCTTAATTCGTTTAACGATCACTATCACGGCGCATTGCTCGTTCGTATTTATGTTCACAGTCACTTACTTGCCAGGTTTGTTGTTACTAACACGACAGTCAGAGACAGATCGACATTGTGATAATTAAAATTTATCGCGAGTACCATGAGATATTTCTCCCCCGAACTCGTAGCATTCAACTGAATAAATTTGGATGCACTGAACGTGAATCCGAAAGTCGGTAGCCACCATCGGCCTTAGTTTTTAAAAATTTAACCTCTCCACTAATTGTAAGTTTTGTATACAAGTAGGGCAATAACTATGTCCACCTTGAATATCTCCGTTATTTGTAACAATATGGAAAAATGTTATCATCAAAATTTGCACGGTACAGAGGGGGGCATATTGTCACATAAACATTTTCTACGTGGGTGGAGGCATAGAGGAGATTTCAAGGTCACCTTGATTTTTTTTAATAGAAACATCTACTTTCTGTATCACGGAGCGATAGACTATCGAATTCTGAGTAAAAATGTATTGATCCCCATATGTCCTAAATCTAATAGTCAACGAGATATTATCGAAACAATTTTCTCTTTTCTTTTGATAATATCTCGTTCACTATTAGGTTTAGGACATACGAAGGTCAACACTTTTATACTCAGAATTTGATACTCTATCAATCTATGGTATAAAAAGTAGGACATTCCATTTGAAAAAATAAAGTTGACCTTGGAATGACCTTGAAAACATGAAAATTTTATTTGAAATATTTTTTTCTCTGGAAGCTAGTTTTCGAGATATTCCAGTTGGCCAGGATGGCCAGGATAAATGCCCCACCCTGTATATAATATATAATATATAGAAAAAATACGGTAGCAGCAATAAAACAAAATATTTATTCCTTAGCTAGACTATATAAAACAAGTTCAAGTTTATAAATCTTCAACTAAATGAAGCGTCAGTGGATTCAAAGTTCATATTTCAATTGTCGTATTATCGGCGACGAACGGAGTGCAAAGGGTTAATTTTGGAAAAAAAATAAATTTTCAACTTTATCAATTTTTTTCAGTGCTTCTATACATCATATTCATTTTTTTACTAATATTTGACACTTTGTTGTTTTTATGTTCATGATCTTTGATTTTATCTAAACTTTGAAAACCATTGATTTAAAGTGGTTAGAATTTAATTACTGTTGTTCTATGATGACCAACTTGAATCGATACACGTGTCGATTACAATGCCGAGTAAGATTGTATATAATAGATTGACAGTAGATTGCATGCAATGAGTTGATTGCACAATTTCAACGATCAAACGGCGATTAAAACTATAAACTATTAACTCGTTTTAATTCACGTTCCTTTACTTATTTAGTTTGCAATACAATAACATACTATTGTGCAAGATAGAAAAGCGAGATAGAAATATTTTTTTCATTGATAATTTTAATATATGTTGAGAATAATGTATTCTTCAATTCTTCCAATCTCTCTTTTGTCATAAATGAATGCAATTCTCAGTCTAGGAGTACCGTATAACCGGAATATAAAGTGTAAGAATAGAAAAGATTGATTGCACTAATTAAATAATTAAATATTCAAGGGAATCATACAGGAATGTCTTCAATATCAGAATTGGAAAACATCTGATGTGGGAAATCCCATATAAGAAAACGATCATCCTTCCTTATAGTAATTATTCTATTTTTAGGAAAGAAGAATACATTAGCGATATTAAGATATACAAGCTAATGAAAATTGAATATTTTTTGAATTGTTAATATAACCTACCATCGAGCTTTTATTATTAAAAAGGAATCGATCTACATTTCCATTCAGTCTTACTATGTCTGCATTTTATAATTAAAGTAGTATAATAATTTCTAATCACTATGGATAATATATCCCACAAATACTGGAAGTTCTACTTGAATCATTGTGAAATCATAAATTAATAAAAGAGTATCTAATGCTCTAGTGTTACATATTGAGTAAAGCAGAAATGAACGAAGCTTGTGCAATAAATTGGAACATCATCCACAAACTGTTGACTCAACGTGACAGCTGCGACGTTTCATTGTTGCGAAATTAAATCGCAAAAATGCGTAACTCTTGTACAACATGAATTACGATTATTTCGTTCCGCTAAAGTATCTTGATTCCTTTCTTACATAATCGTACGATTATTGTAATGGATATCGATTTCCGCTGATCAATAATTCTGTAATTGTTGTACTACATGTCCATTTCGTAATTTACTACACGCAAAATATGCGAAACCTTAAAAGTGTTACACAATCGGAATTCTACATGATATCGCGTGAATAAATGTTTTTTAAACAACTTCCTATACATATACGATCTACGGATTCTTTTATACAGAGACATCAGTTTCACGATCAATTGTTATTCCTGATCGTAAATATCTCGCTGAAAATATTTGGTCATTTATTCAATGAATTTAAAGAAAATTTTAATGTGTCACTTTTCTAATGAATGAACGGTATATCCTATTTCGTTAAAAAAATGTGATCTTTTATACGTCATGAATACTGTGTCCAATGTATAGAATGCACAAATACTTTCGTCTTTTGTCACTGTGTATACGAGTTCACATGTTACTGCGAAAGTGTCTGTTTACCTGACATTCAGTCTCTCTCTCAGTTTAGTACATCAAGGAACACTGGAAAGTTTACAGCGACGAATCGCTCATGAATTAGTCCGAGATACCTGTCACATAACCTACTCTTATGTACGTTTCAACGTCTAGCTGAAACGTATTGAATTTTCTTCGGAGTGAATTTGCTTCGAAGTAAACGATGTGTGTGCGAATTTTACTTGACTGGATGACAAGGTGTGTTGCTCCCTGTTTTTATTGTTGTTTCCCGACGCACAGAGATCGTGGTGAGTGCCACAAAACAGTTATTATTATGATTGTAATTTGTTTACATCATTTCATTTTATTTCGAAGAGAAGAAGTGAACATTGGCGAACATTTAAAATGATATTGGGCAATACAGGAGTATTGCTGATTATTAGACTGTGGTTCTATATGCAAAATAAAAAATTTTCTGAATCAATTGTAAAAAAAAAGGCAGACAGTGTACAGTAAGGCAGTAAATACATTTTTTCATTGAATAATTTAAAAAGAATCACATTTAAAAAATTTTAAAAAGGAAAACAATGTACAGTACGGAAAGAATATATTTTTTCATTGAGTATTTTAAAAAATTGAAAGTGATATATAGGAATATTCTGAAACTCTTCTGATATCTTCACAGTTTTTTATTCCACATATTCGTGTTTGTCATAAATGCATCTGCAGAGTCTACTTTTTAGAAATAATTTTGAGAAAGAAAGTTTTCAGAAAATATTAGATGATTGCATAAGTTCGTGTCCGATTTGAAAATAGAATTCAATTGTTTTGAAAGAATACAGCTTTATTAATCAATTATATGTATAGTCACTGTTCTTTTCTAATTGTAGAAAAAAATGGTGAATGCATAATTTTTTTTGTTTACACTACGCCGTGCAGTACAGTTTGCAATATTTATGAAAATCGGGCACGAATTTATGCAACCATCTAATACAATGCAAGGGGATAATTTAAATGTGTTCATTGGAATTTAGATTATGAACTTGAATGAATGAAATATTAGATAAAAAGGAGGATGAATCGGAAGATTCGGAAGAAGGATTAGATAAAAAGGAGGATGAATCGAAAGAAGTTCATATCAAGATATATCGTCCTTATCAATGCCAGCCCTCACGTGGCACCTCCACGAATACTCGTGACGGTGACAGAAGACGAAATTCAATCGATTCGTATGATGCTAAGGAAATGGAACAGGTTGTGCAAGAACAGAAACCGGTTTCTTTGGAAGGATCACCATCCCTTAATCGGCGCAGGTACACATAGCATTGCATTGTATAATATACCATGTAATTTTGTTTTATAATAACAATGAAGGAAATTTGTACATTTTGCAAATCAAATACAGGAAGCTTAATAATTTTTTTTTAAATAACTATTGAGAATCATTTAAAGAACTGTTAACAGAAACAGCGAGTAGGATCATAAAATTATATACCGCGGTATTTTTTACTGTGTTCAATAAGCTGTGATTAGTGTAAATAATATTGATAGTAGCAGTGTGTAAGTATGTATAGCAAAATTAAACCTCATGTCAATACTCACAATATTTTAGAATGTTAATTAATTAGATGTGTATTCAACAAATTTTAAAAATCTTGATACGAGTATTAAATGTCATTCTGTGTCGACATATATTCATTCAAGAAATGTTTTAGGATGCCCGGACAAACTGATGATCGATCTACGAAAGTAGTGCAGGCACAAATTGAAGTGCATCGTCCAATGTCTTCGGCAACTACCGATGACACTTTAGACACGACTAAATACAAATCACCTGCTCCTGCTTCGAATGACAAAAGGACGAAAAAATTGTCGTTGCTTAAAAAGAAGATGACACATATTAAAAAGATATTACCTTGGTCGAGGTTTTTATTATATTGTATCTTTCTACAATTTTACGACACGACAGAGATTCAATTTCATGACTAGATATTTTCCGATTTCTTGTGCACAATTTTCTATTAGTGGCAGGTTGTAAAATTGAGTAAATTTCTAATAAATACTTTAACCCCTTGCCGTATTTTAACGAGCCACACTCGTCACGAAGCTTTTGAACAAAGTGTAACAAATATGAATGTTACGCCTTCCTTTCTAACTGAAATAAAATTAGATTCGTTTGTAATCAATATTTAAGCATTAAAATAAATATAGCCATATAAAAAATGTAAATTTTCTTGTCTCTTCTACGACATTTTTCGGGATATAGACGTTTTAATCTCTGTAACAGTAAAGAAAATGATACGGCAAGGGGTTAAATTTCTAATAAATGTTTCGAATAAATATTTATTTAAAAAATCACTAGTAAAAGATTTTGCTTACCTTCGTGTCGAATACTATAATTTCTTTAATTAATACTAAGCCTACCAGCACCGATCAAAATGACCGGTTCCAGATTTCTGATTGTACAATTATTGAAGTAATAAAAAAGATTGTATGGATATCTTTAGTACAGCACGTATTACAATAGGAACCGCACAAAATCTAAATAATTAAGCTAAACACAATTATGCTAACCGATTGCCACAGTAATCTGATAAACATCTGTGTTCACAGCGAGAAATCCATGGTCCCCAAAGGCTCCGAGACCGACAAGTCTCGGGAATCGAACCGAGTCCCAGCGGCGCAGTCGACGATGCTCGAGAGGAGTGGGCGACCGAGAACATTACCATCGATAAGAGTAAGTGCGATTCCTCTCGACGGAAGACCGCAAGACGAAGGAGCCTCTACAAAGCAAAACGACTGTAACGAGTACAGCGAATCTCGGAAGGAAAGCAAGGAGCAGTCAACTTCAAGTACGTCGCAGAAAAAATGGTGAGGTTGATAAAGGTCGGTTTATCTTAGTCAGTCCAGGCCAGCCGGACAGAACCTTACTACCCTGGTTTTGTATCCAGAATTTCCCAACGGAAGCATTTCCGATCGTCAATCCGTCAATGGAAAATTAATGTGCGACGTTCGGATCAATGGTCCGGATCTGAATCAGTCAGACCTGTTGGATCTATTCAAAGCAACAGTGAGCAAGGCTCGATCGGTTTCCGGATGACGACCGAAGAGGCGCAGATCATTTCGATCAAATTCCATCGACGGAGAAATGGCAACGGAACGGTACAGAATGAGGACTCGCAGAAGCAATCGGGTGTGCCTAATCTCACGATCCCACCCATACAGGGTCTCTCAAAATTCCTTCAACATCCGGAAATGGGAGGTTCCTGAGATCATTTGAAGCAACATTTTTCTTTGCACAAATGGGGTACGCGGCTTTGTTTAAGGAGTTGTTAACGAAAAACACGGACCAATCAGAGCGCGACCTAGACGCGTGTGGGCACAGTCGGCCAGTTGACGGTTCGCGCTCTGATTGGCCCGTGTTTTTCGTTAATAACTCCTTAACAAAGCCGCGAAAGCCATTTTTGCAAAGGATAATGTTGCTGCGAATGATCTCAGGAACCTCCCATTTCCGGATGTTGAAGGAATTTTGACGCTTCTAATTGCCCCGTGCGCAGGAGAACACGTCGCATACGAGAACACACACATTTTTTCCGAGGGGAAAGCGCACGGCACTTCGCACGAGAATTATTAATTTCTTGTAATTGCTGCGGATCAGAGAGAATCCCGATCAAGATTCTTGATTCAGTAAGCAATACCAGGGATTAAAGGGATTTTTTCGAAAATTCCTGCGATCGAAGTGTCTAGAAAGGTAGCAATCGATGTGGGAAGAAAAATTCTGGGGACAGGGGATAATGATCAATAACGTCCGTATAAAAAGTTTACCTTCCAGTAGCTTACTCTTGAACATTGAAGTTCTAGTCTGTGATAATTGTTATAATGTTTAAGGAACGTACCTCTCAGTATGTACTTTTTAAATAAGAACTCTAGACTATAGTCAGAACATGTGTTTTAGAATGTAACTCGTTAAAGGAGTTTTATTTCTTTTTTATCATAATCTGTAACATTAATGTTTACGCTCGTGCAACATTGTGAAAACGACCTCAGAGATCTTTTTATTGCGAAAACGGCATTTTCCTGGTAAGAAAATAAATAAACGAGTGAATTGCAACCGTTTCCTCGGACATTGCATATATATTTCCCTTGAACCATCAAAATTTCACGGAATTGGTAGAACGTCAAGCATTTCGTTTCCTCGCTTCTTCTAATCTTCGAGAAGTATTCAGGATAATCGACACACATAGTTTCTACAAACGTTCCGAGAAGTTTAATTGCTTCTCATCGCAAATTGCTAACGTGACAATTAAAACTGAAGCATTCTTGTGGGATACCGATGCTTGATTACTATTGCGTAAACTGACTTGACAATTATGGAATGTGTTGGTATCGGATATTGACAAAACAATTTTTTAGTTTAGTGTCCCGGGCAAACACATCACTAAGGAAAACTATGGATCCTTGCGTGTCAACACAAGTAATCATTCTGATCTATACTAAGCAGGTATAGTGTTTTATATTACGAACCCTGTGAGCTAAATATGGAAATGACAATCTCCGTAACAAAAAAAGAGTATAAAATAATAAAGTATGATTCTCTATTAACTTAACTCACTCTACAAATATTTAAATTTAAAAAATGATGAGCCATTCAATATACACTTTGCGAAGAATCGTTGAGAAAGAGAATAATCTTTGCAACCATTCCCATTGTCCGTAAGCAACAGAAGTGTCCTTACATACGGTTGTAAGGTCCCAATTGTCTTTCCGTCATTAATTTACAAATGGATTCTGTAGTCAGAAATTCAATGGTCTCACCCGCGGCGATGTTCATTGACACAATCTGATAATACTAAGCAAAGTCAAATTTTTCCACAGTAAACACCATTCTTAACGTAATCGTTTCTCGTGGATCAATATTCATGATGGTATCGTCCTATTAGACGATTAATAATTGCTCCACAACAAGGTTTTATGCAAATCCAACGTGTATGAATGTAAAACAAAATAGCCGATAAGCATCTTTATAATCTCTGTAAAAACGCTTTATCTCCTTTGAGATTATGTTGTGTTCTAGACGTAAATCTCCCATATGAAGTGATTTAAATTGCACGATATGGAATCGGAAAGCTCTTCACGTACACTTTGTCCGCTCATCCATGCATATTGTTATTGTTTACCAATTCCTTGAATAGATTTAAAGCCGCTTCAGTCGTTCAGAAAATCCTTTATGGACCCTATACCAGACTCCCACTACCAGTGTACCGGTCCCCCCACTACCAACTATTTTATATTGCTCCTAGAGTGCTGTGTCCACCTTCCCCTCCTACGACGTTAGTCCCCCCTACGTGACGCGTTTCGTCTCCGTCGTGGATTTGTCCGGTACTGGCAGAGAGAGGGTAACTATTTCCCCTGAATTCGTGCTCCCACCCCTCAACTGGCGATTCTGACAATGAGTAAGACACTCCGGTACACATGAATACGACTTCTACAATTTCTACTGGAAACTTGTAATTATACAATTTCGATTTTGTAATTGCTACATTATGAATATCATTAAAGTTTATGGATCTTTCTTACAGATGTTTAGGATTGCTATCAAATATGCCAGCTTTCCGATCGTGTTGTCCTTCCAATAAAGAAATTCGTGGAGAAATTATAACTGCCTTAAAAAAGGGAATCCTTGATTGGTTGGTGATAGATTTAAATGAATTCATGTTTTCTTGTTATTTTGTATGTATATTTGTTGGTACTCGGTGAACAACCATTAACGTCAGATTTTTAACGATAATTACTTTTGTTACAACTTTGACAAATATTGGGTATTAATGTTTATTATTCCCAGGTGTGAAAGCAGGTATGAAGAAATTATCCGGATTTTTTCCAACAGAATAAATGAAATAACAATCTGTGATTTTCGGAATTTGTTATACTCTTCGAACATATAAATTGTCAGCATTGTTGATTCTTTGCACATTAGTTGAAATATTTAAATTATCCAGGATTCTTTCTAAGATTTTCTGGAAAGATTTATCTGTCGACCTGATCAACCTATCGTTACTTCATACTGATTCCGATTCTACTCGGATATGTAACTAAGCATTTATCAACACTGACTATGAATGTAACAATAAAAGCTTTTTATGAACTCCTAATGGTGATGTTAATCACGCACTTCATTAATTGTTAGTGGTGCTCGGATGGAACGTCAGTAGGAAACGTAGCACATCTATTTTTTTAACGACCGTTTCTGGAATATTCTTCCGTCGTATATAGTAATTTTTCTTGGATAATGATCTCTATCAACGGACGTTTATGTTAACAGTGATTGACTGGAGGCGATCAGCTGAGTCATATACTATGTGACTAACTGGCATTGCACCATTTCTAGAGAAATGTACATGAAATGTCACATCTTTATAAACTTAAAATTTGTTATTGTCATTTAAAAATTTGCTTGTTTTTATTCGCTTCACAAAATTAATCAATTGAACACGAACTAATTATGTCTGTGTTTCATGTTTCATGTATCCAAGTTTAAATCACCACAAACAATCTAATTCACAAAAACAGAAACATAAAAACGCTTGGAATAATTCATTTCATGTTTTCCATCTCAATTTCTTCGCCCAAAATCTTTTGTGAATAGTTCGTACGATTTGTACGACAGGAACTAATTATGTCTGTGTTTCATGTTTCATGTATCAAACTTTAAATCATCACTGGACTGCGGATGTTTATACAACTTGGAATTTTTGTAGACAAATTTTAAGATTCTCGAATCAAATAAAATCTTATTTTCCGTGGTAATACCCTTTTTAGATCTGAAATAAATGAAAATTGTACTAAATTCTGTCGTATTTTATATCCCAGCATTTTTTGAAAATTTGCAAAAGCCTTAATTGCATAAAGATCCGCAGTCTAATCATCACAAAACAATCTAATTCGTGAAAAAAAACATAAAAACACTCGGAATAATTCATTTCATGTTTTCCATTTCAATTTCTTCGCCCGAAATCTTTTGTGATGTTGTTCGTACGATTCGTTATAGTTTCCCCGGTGTATTAAAAGTAGAATAACAGTAGAACAGAACTTACTTTTGCGGTCTGTTTCGAAGGACAACAGTAGAAGAACCTCGTTGCTTGCTGTTTTTTCCCTGCCATTCTGTGGTTGCACGGTTCAATGGTGCTTCCTGTTCCGGTTTGCAATAAAACGCCGATCTGTTCGCCAGTTACCGATGACCGGAGGCCCTATTGCAAATTTATTTTCGTATAATCGGTAAATGGAAATCATCTTATGGAACTTCAACAGGAGGTCGAAAACGACATAGAAACATTTTAATTAAAAATTATGTCACCCCCTTATTAAACAAATTGTGGTCACGTAGCACACGGCGAAAAATAATTAGTCAAACTTAGTGAAATTAGTGATTTGATAGAATGTAATAATCTAGTTATAAAAAGTAAAAACAAATGTAAAATTACTCGAAGAAATCGTTTTTTTACGTTCAAGCTTAGGATCATATTCCCAATATACTCGAAACTAAATATTCCCAATACACTCAAAAATATTCCCACGGAAATGTGGTCATCTAAATATTAACAAAAATGTAATTTTAGAAATTCTATACAAAGAAGAACGTTTCCTCGCCTACGAATAGGAGGCCTTCGAAGAAGTGACACTGCAAACGATACTGCTACAAGTAAGTTGCATTAAAAAATTGTTGTAGTAGTAGAGCATAATTATTAATTTTTTAGTAGTAGACTGTGAGCACCTTTCGTTATAATTCAAATATATCGATCGTAGATCCTTGAATATTGTCGATGCTGATCCGATCAATTATATCTGTATAACCTTGAACATGCTCGCAAACCATAAATGGAATAATGATAAATTTATCTACTCGCTTTTTGTCAGAAATGCATCAAAGTTGGAGTAGTAGATTTCAAACAAAATCTACAGAATATATGTATATAAAATAACAAGAAAACATGAATTCATTCAAATCTATCACCAACAAATCAAGGGTTCCCTTTCTTAAGGCAGTCGTAATTTCTCCACGAATATCTTTGTTGAAAGACCCCGTAAGAAAGACCAATAAACTTTAATCATATTTATAATGTAGTAATTACAAAATCGAAATAGTATGATTACAAGTTTCCAGTAGAAATTGTGTCTAATTGTCAGGAATGTCTAATTTTCGAGATAAAATAGGTGCAACGGGTTAAACAATTATTTGATACTCCAATAATGTGCAGTGACGCTTGCAAGCTGCCAGAAGGTAATAAAGAGTTCGGTGATTCTCGTAAGAGAGTTATGTGAAATGTGAAACTCGTTTATACCCCCACCACCAAGTCCCCATCAGCCGAGCCCATCAGGATCTCTTCTTAAACTTGCCGGGGCACACAAGGTACGCGGGTAAAATTTTTGATCCTTGAAAGGTCTTTTGCCTCGCGGAGGGTATTCCCAGCGGAATGAAGAACATCGTCATAGATTTTTTTGAACGAGTAACCTCGGCTGACGCTTGCGTGAACATAGCTTTTTGTTCTGCGAGAGCCGAGGAGGAAACCTCTCGAATTGTACCCTCTGCCAAGCTGCCTGACGGATTCCTTGAATAAATTTTATTCGAAGGTTCGGATTATCTCGGAATCGGCGGAATTCGAGGAAAGAGTAATTATAACGATCGGATTCACCTGCCTGGCGAAGCCTGGTTCGGTATTAATTGACCGTTTAACATTTCTTGCGACAGGTAATCGAACTTCTCGGAAACGGTTGCACAGTCCCTTGCGCTCGTCTCTTCGACAATATGACGTATCGTACTCTTCGACAATTACACAACATTGTCTTTTATCGGTTCGCTGAACACTCGCGACCGTACGATCGAGATAAATTTGAGTGAGAGCACCTGCAGGAAGAAGCCTTCGTGCACAGGTGCCATGGGAATCCCCAGGAGATGTCGATGACCCGTCAACACGTGGACTGTTTGGGATTATTTTCTAATATTGGGTGGGCAAGAAAGTAATTTCGGTATTTTAAGGTGAAATAGAGCCCAATTTTTGTAATCCTGCAATGAACATTTATAAATAACATATTTTCCCTTTGGTTCGATGATCTTTTGCAAAAAAGAACAAACAAGAAAATATTTTATTGATTAAAGTTCAACGTTTGAATAATGAAATTCGGTATTATTTCACCTTAACACTTTACCTACCGGAAGCCTATTAATAGGATTTTCGATAATTGTGCTTATGGGTGACTCGTTAGTTCACAATGAAAATTGCTGTCACTGTTGAAGGTTCCATTAAAAAGTATTTAGCCATTATTTTTTTTTCAAGAAATTTTGAAAAAATTTTGAAGATTTTTCAAGAAATTACTTTCTTGCCAACCCAATACAATGCACAATTAAAAATAATAAATAGCGAATTTTATACACTTCAAAAATCGTTAGATGAAATATAAAACGATGGAAAAATTAAAAGAATTTATTTTAACAACCGCATTAATGGCTGGACAGAGGATCTTCATGCAAAATAAAATGTTTACACATCATCTGCATGGAAATGAAGCTAATAATTTATTTCTTATGTAAATAATCTTAACATTTTTAAAATGACCACTGTTTCAGATCTCATCTACTCATTTTTGTCATAAATGCATTAAAACCGCTGTCTACTAATGATCATATGGAAAAAACATCCTTATATGATCCCAATTCAATGTTGCGAGGATCAAGGCAATTCTAAAGCAGCTCGGAGGTTCAATCGTGAGTTGACACCAGATTCGAGCGACTCTTTTAACAGACGTCGATAAACGTTCTGAACTAGTGCTCGGTCGCATCTAGTTTGCTGTGCTGCAACGCTCAACGATTCCATACATTCTAAATACTAACAATAATTAACGATCAATTTGCATCTCTCACTGTCGCAGGTTTCATTCGAGATCCACGCAAGGTCGCCAAGCACACGTAGCACGCATGCATTGGTTATATCACGATCCCGATACACGGGAATACCGTATGAACAGCGTGGAAACCGTGCTTCGTATATGTATACTGTTTACCCTTACTCATTACCATAACCGATACGTATTAATAATTACCGATATTTATACTTCGAAGTTGATTAATTACTATGTATCGCAAACTACCAATCTTCATTGTTTTTATATGTACGAAACATCATTTCACTGAAGCATAAAGTAATAATAAATTAGTCCTGTTATAAATACAAACGAATGATACAAAGCTCGAGTGATACAAAGCCAAAGGAATTTATTTCGAAAGGTGAACGTAGTGTAGAATAATATCGTCGGAACGAATTCAATGTGATCTATATTCGCAGACATTACCTTAACAGTTCTCAAGAAATCTGCATATCTCATTATACTTAAGCTGCGGGTGTTTACGCAAAATAAAAATGTTTTATGTCAATGCAAGAAACAGCAGAGAAATAATTTTTTTTACTTAATCATTTCAATGCTTTGCAAACGTGTCGGTGATTACATTCTCCTAATCTTTCAATTTTTCTCAGTAAAAATAAAAATAAAATCCGGCAACAGAAATATAATTCAGACCTCTTTGTTTCTAAAAACGGGAATATTTGCATACGATACTCGCAGTGCCTCTTACCACGACGTTTTCACTACAAAAGTATTCTCGCAATATTGATCAACATGTTAGTCATTGATTTTACCATCGCTGCTAATCTATTCCTTCTTTCGTAATAGCAACACACTTCTTTTTCCCAATCGAATTTTTGAAATCTCGATTTGTATATCGCGTAGGATAGACACAGGAAATGGACGATTCTTATGTATCTCGAAACGAACTGAAAACGAATCAGATGTTTATGCAATTTTCAATTTTTGAAGGCAAATTTTAAGAAAGTGGGGTCATGTGAGATGTTATTTTCTGTGGTAGTAGTCTTTGTAAATCTGATATAAATAAAAATCGTACTAAATTCTGTGGAATTTTATTTTTTGAAATGTTTTGAAGCCATAAATGCATAAAGATCCGCAGTCTACTAATCAGGGATCGCGCGATAACACCGAATACCTTCGTTGCTTCTCATTTCAAAGCAATAAGACAGAAATTTTCATAATTAGTAAACAAACGAGGAGATATTTGCATCGATTATGCATGCTCTGCCTAATGACTGCCAGGATTCTCCGGATGAATATTGGATTTTATGGGTACACTGGCATTTATTTAATTGATACATACAAATAAAGATTAACTCAATCTCTGACTCGATATAAATTTTTCTACCCTTCCAGGACATTATGAAAGACAAGGATCATCTAATTATTGTAGCTATGAGGAAAATCGAACGGTAAATTAAGAAGAAATTCTATATATTATTATCGGAAAATATTTTTCCAAAACTAGTTTTGTCCACCTTCAGCAGAAATTGTTTAAAAAAAGTTAATTTTACAGAAGAGCCATTTCAAAATTATCTAAAATTGCCAGTTTTTTTTGTATATCATTAACTTAGAAATGTAAAATAATTTGTTGTTATTTAGATACTGGGTTAACTATCATATACATATATTAGTTATATCGTACACCACAATTTATACATAATTTATCATTATACCTTTTTTAGAAACATATTTTGAGTTCTGTCACGTTTCTTATGAATGAACGGAACGATCAATATCTGTTGTATTATTATTGTCATTATAGTTTGGATTATGAACGATAACGTGATTCCGCGACACAGACAGAGAACATCAGATTTCATCAGGATCCGTCGTCAGTCTGAAATCTTGGCGATATACTTGCTTATCCGGAATAAGTAACCGTAAAACTCGCGGAACCCTTGGCGAGGATCCGTATGAAATATGTCGCGTCTTAGCAAGCCACCTCGGCCATAAAATACGGCAAGATTCTAGCAGCTCAACTCGCCCACGACTAGAATTATCGTCGAATCATGGAAACGTTTCGGGAAGATTTCCCGCACGCCACCAGCTTACTTTCCCTTATTTTTCTTTTCACCTCATCGCGCTGGAGATCACTTTCTCCTCTTAAATTTGGAAAAAAATGTTGATTTTCTTATACTGATTTTCTGATTGTGTTGTACGTTTCCAGCTGAGTTGGTGTATAAATAAACGAGAATTGAAACAAGAAAATGCAAAGTACCGTACAGTGTGAATACATTAAACAATTATTTTCATGATACAATACTACTTAGTTTAAGTGATGAAAAATTTAAATACTATGAATGCTTACACTTTAGTACTAACTTCCTCTTTTGTGTATTTTTATCGTTAAGAAATTTTCTAGATTCTACTTATAATGCAAAGTAAAAATATTTTTTAGATTGCTAAAATAAAGATACTGTATTCCTATTTCATTTGAACTATAAAATAAAAGTTTGAAGTATTTTCTCAGTCAGTACTGTAATAATTAGACATCGGATTTTATGCATTTATAACAAAATTGAGTAGGTGTAATTCGACACAGTGAAAAAATTATGAGAATTTAAAAACACTGTTATATTATTTTCGATCTATTAAACATATTAAAAAAGAAATTAAAATTCTAGTTTACCCCAGTTCACTGCAAATCAGGTAGAAAATGTTTATTTTGCATAAAGATCCGCTGTCTAGTAATAATTATATAATTAACACTTTAACTATCACTATTTTTCCGTATCAAACTTGTAAAAACTGAGTGTACTATAATAAATTTTCCCACATCATTAAATAAGTTGTTATGATGTTGTTCGATTTTTACGGTCACTGGTGTGTCAGTCAACGTATCAAAGTTGAACAACGTAATATTTCATATAATAACCAAGCATTTGATATCCCAAACAATAAGATTGAAACTAGGATGAGCGTTCCTTGAGCGCTTTCAGTTTCGGTCCCCTTCTCGAGCAACGGCCGGACACGCACTGCAAAAACCGGTGTTAAAAATCGCCGAGATTACAATATTGCGAGAAAATGCTGAAGTGAGATAGGAAAGACCGTGTCAATGAAACGTGCAAAAAGCGGTTTCCAGTCGATCCTTTTTACCGGCCCAATCAACCGAGGTGCTCGTTTACGTTCCAAGGGATTGGAACGCGTGCCCGAACAGGTACTGTTCCGGCAGAGTGACGGGCCAAGATCACGCCTTAACCCAAAAGCCCGCACAGAAACATGCGTATAAATGACATTGGCGAAACACGTAAGAGTGAAAGAACTTCCTCGTCTCCCGGCGTCCTCTAGGGGAGTCACGGATCGAACGGATACACACGCTGATTCAAGGACAAACATTGAAAACAAATCGGCACAGGTAGAACCGTGATTTTCCGGTCCCATCCGACTGTTCCAGATTGACAAATGACTCGAAAGACAATCGGTGCAGACCCTGAAAATGTCACCTTCATTTTTATTAAGAAATGGCTCTTTTTGTGATACCAACGAGAACAACTGGCTCATTTATTCGACAATTAAAACTATGTACAGTCCGCGACAGAAAAATGGCACACCTGATTTATTTAAGGTTTTCGTAGTTCTAAGGGAAAATACACTAAGTATTAAAAATATAATTATATTTTTTCAATAAATTTCAACAAAATTCTTCATATTTCTCTGCATGCTTTCAAAGTAAGACTTTTTTTTTTTAATTTTCTTTACACCGACGGGTAGTATTGTGCAATTAGTGTACATATATTATTCAAAATTATGAAAACCTTAAATAAACGAATGAGCTACTTTTTTATTGTGGACTGTATTGTGTTTCAGTAGACAGCGCCGATGTAATCCGTTGACAAACACTCTACAGTGTCGAAGGATGCAGAAGTTATGTGACTCGACATTGCACGACTGTCGTGGACTTCACACGGAGTCACAGGTCGCTTGTTTTCGAATCTACCGTACCGATGATGGTGGACGAACAACGCAATGGCGAGCCCTCGTAATTATTAAAATCCTCTCAGTGGCCTGACAGAGTGGCCCTCACGCCACTGGCACGCTCATTGTTGGCCCGTCAATCTCAGGACGATTTCCCATTGTAGAACCGAGTATTCGACTTCGATAGTACGCGCGGTATCGACCGTGAAAGTATTTTCAATACCGACGAAAAAATGCTATTATTTGAACGACGAAAATATGTTGGCAAATTCGGTACACTGTTGTTTAGTTCGACGGGTACCTGTTTTTCAAATCATTTCGAAGGTGCCGACGAAACAGGCAATGAATGGCAGCGGGTTCTCCAGATCGCAGATAATCTAAATATAGCGCGGCGACAAAGATGATGTAAATGTCGTCTGCGACCGCGTGGATTACAGGGATTCATTTATGACATTTATGTTTCTGGTTGTTGACCCATGGCTACATTTTCTTCGACGGAAGAACTCCCAAGAATTCGAGACGACGATCTTTCACACACACTCACATTTCCGAAATTAAAAATTAATTTCTGCCCAAATATATTCAGTTTATCAAAAGTTAGGATCTGCGGAATAAAAGAAGTTCAAAAGAGTACTCAGCGTTCTTAATTTTTCAATTTTTATTTGTACTGAATTTATTTAAAGTGACTATTTTGATAAAAATAACAAAAATGTGTTTATTCAGATTTTTAGCAATTTTCACCGTAATATATAGCAAAGAAACTTATCAAATGCATCTTTACAATAATCATAAATTAAAAAATTTACAACCTGTCACTTTGGTCAAGTTTTGAAGATGATCTTGACAGTGATAGGCTGACCATTGTGCCGGTTCAAATATAAATAGAAGATGGATACCTGTCATTTTTAAGGAAATTATTTCCGGGAAGGCTGACTACTAGGCAGGGGCTGAATACGGACATTTATCCGAGAAGATTAAATCGCAACCGGCCTAACGATTTCGTTGGCTCGCAAAACCCGGACCAACGGTGAAACGAATCCTTCGTTAGATCTCCGTCGGCGAGATCGCAAAACGATCTACCAGTCGCCGTATAATTGGTCCTTGAGTTTGGTTCCGGCCGAGGTCGAATTGCTTTCCGTTTCGCGTTAATCGCCTCGCCCGGACGTGAGTAATCGCGGAGCTATCGATGCATGCGTTACTCGGTAGTCGACCGAGCACACAACCACCGACGCGTCTGTTCTACGGATGGAAAGGGAGAGGCAGAGCTATTGAACCCAGATCTCATTTGACGAAAAGAAAAAAGAAAAAAACCTGTTTGGTTTCTTTTGTGGAAAAGTCACAGGCCGTTCCGTTTTGCATACGTGTGTGCCGACTGTACTTTCTCTCCCTGATTTTGTCTCTTTATCTCTCTGTCTTTATCGCCTTCCTTGCCGCGAACAATCGACCAGTGTCACCAGATCAAGACTTGTCTCCCACTCCTCCTTACCCCTTCTACGACGCCATTCCCCCACTCGACCGGTCACGTGATGCGCGCACCCAATTCGCGTTGCGTCCGCATCTGCGTGCTGACTCACCCGGTAATGGCAGAAAGGGAGAGGGGGTAACTGTATTCCCCTGAAATTCCCCTTCGACCACGGACACCGATTCATCGCCGATCGGTTTTCACGCCGGCCGGAATGTGATGTTACATGAATTGTCAAGCTTACACGCGCCGGCTACCCGGTAGAATTCAGGGCGGAATGCAGTCGGAAAGATAACATTTCTGGAGCGCGCGCGGGTGCTTGTCGCATTTTTCTCGCAGTTCCGCTTCGATTTACTCGCGCGAACCGTTTTACGATTTAAAAAGACTTCCGCCCTAGTTCCCGGGGTTCGAACATTAATAACGTTATTAAACACACAGCGTCGACGTGCAACAGACCGTGCGTTAGCTGTGCTAATTAATTCTCAACCTGTCCACGGAAGAAATTAATATGTCTGTTCTTTCGAAATCAAATAACAATTTAATCAGTAGATCTTCATGGAAAATAAATATTTTCTTTGTTAATTACAAAACGCAGAAACGCTATAAAAATTTTAACAATTTTAATAAATTGAAAATAACATGTTCATAAATCTTAATGTTTGTACTGTTTTAAATTACATCCGCCTATTTTTGTCATAAATGCATCAAATCCGCGCTCTATTAATCAGAAGTTTAGGCAGCGTCCACAATTTTCTTTTCCATCCCTCAAATAAATCTCATCCAATAAAAATGTTCACGCGCTTGTCATGTCATACTGCTTCAGCTTAGAAATGATAATAATAGCAAATGATAAATGTCTAATTCAGGCCGGAACCACGCGTTTCATGAAGCAGCCTGTATTATGATTGGCAATATTTATTATAATTAAGACATATCTCCGACACGTATCTACCACGCACTCGTACAGTTCTACCTAACCGCGGGGAATTAAGTCGATGATTTATGAAACTGCACCGCGTCGGATATTGATTAATTAGCCATAAATCGATATTATCACTGTGCTCCGGATCAGTTCGCTTATACGTGGGCACCTCTCGGATACATATTAATCAGCCACTTATGAATCCCGGCGGTTTACACACCCACGATAATAAATATTAATACGATAAACATTAGCAAGGGGTATTAAGTATGCCTAACGGATACGTTACACGTACGCATACCTACAAAAGCATAATACGATTTTATCTAAAATGACCAATTAAGTACGCTAACCGGCGTCCAACAAGTTGAAATTATTGCTCCCAATAACAATTTTCCCTCTTCCATGTTGCTTAACACGTTCGCTACCAGCATTTTTTTCGTTGCTTAACTTCCTTGTTCGAAAGTTTTATTAAACGCAACGTACACAATTTGGAATTATTAAAACAGTTTAGCAGAAGAAAGTCACAGATTCTCTGAAAATTCAACAACGAAGTGCATAAAATTATAATTTTACTGTTCTTAAGTGAACTGTCAGATTATGGATGTCACATATTTGTGACGGTGGTAGCGAACAGGTTAACTGGATATACATATTGTTGGTCAAGATTTTTACCGACTAGTTTCAGCAGTATTAACAAAAGTATTATGAAAAGGTAAACATTCATCGCTGTGAACAGATTTTTAATGGAAACTGCTGCAAACGTTGAAGCAAAAAATTCCATGGAATTATCAGTTTTGTAAACATGTGCAGCTGTTTATATATCTAGTAAAAACGTACTGAATTATTCATCCCCTTACGTATGTATCTTCCTTCCTTTGCATAATCATGTCTAGACAATGTGCGTGTATGTATTTGCATGTTAAATATATTTTCAACGACTGAGCTACATGTGTTATGGAAACATTGTTGCTCTGAAATGTTGTTCCAACTAGTGTTTTAATTTTCTTCCTTCCGTGACAGATTGATTGCCAATGGTGCCCCTACATATACAGTGTTCCCGCGATTGATGTGACTTTCAGGTATGCGGATGATGTGACTTTATTATTCCCACTATTAGCACCGTTGTTTACCCAGGATCGTCGTTTACACTTGGAAAAGTTACCCAAGAAATCTATGTTCGGCACAAGTAAAAAAGCGTAGTACCATTTCGTTTCCTGAGACTCGATACTCCCGAGGCTCTCACAACAATCGCGGGAACACTGTAGCGACTACCGTTGTCAGGTTATTGACGAACGATTACTTCAGACAAAACGTGTATATGTATAATACAAAATTAATTTGACCATCTTCAAGTGAAGTGTCAGATTGTTGATGTCTCCAGGGTGTTCCAAAATGTTTTACTTCCTTAAGATGGATTTCTTAGATGATTTGAAGTAATTTTTTCTATATCGAAACACACAGGCCAATCAGAGCTCGAGTACTAGCGGCTCGTGCTAAGCCTGGCGTTGGCATTGGCCAAGCCGGAAACTCTCCTCTGCAGTCGCGCTGTGATTGGTCCGTTTTTATAGCTGATAACTCCTCAACCGTGCCGCGGAGAAGTTGGTTCAAATCACCTCGGCAATCGACCCTTCCAAGGAAATACAACAAGTGGTACGAAACATTAATCAATTCGTAATTAACGAGATGAAGTCTACCAATTCTACACGCGGACAAGGTAACGATTGAAAGGTTCGAAGACGTGAAAATTTGAAGATTTTATAAACGACGCGCAGGATGTTCAGGCTCGTAGATTTGTTATCGAACAAAGTAGCGAGCTCCATTGTCCTGCACGCTTCTTACACGTGTGCGATCGCGTATTACGCCCCGACGTATAATTACGCGGGAATTACTCACTGCTGTTTGTCATAACACTCGCAATCAGCATAACCAGGCATGGACTCTTTTTTCCTCTCGGGTGAAAACCGTCTGAATCGAAGATATCTCCGTCTCAAGTACAACGGCTGGAACAATTGTAATGACTCCATAAAATGGCATGGCCATGGGACGACAAGGATTTGTTAACAGACTTGAACCTACCCTCCTCAAGATTAGGTTTCATTATCTTGAAATTACAGACTTGTAATTTGAAAAACAATTTTCGAGAAATATAAATGAAACTGATACTCCACTTTCATTTCGAAAAACATGTTAAATATCGAACAATATTTTATTGATTATTTCTGCACGCCTGCTTAAGATGTGATTTGCATACTTAATTCGTTAGATCACGTTTATGGTAATAGGAACGTACGTACATCGAAATTACAGATCTTTTGATTGACTGAAACAGTTATTACGTGTATTCTGCCAAGGATATACAAGACGCCGGCTCGCGTCTTACATCAACACCTCGTAACGACCGATTCTCCTGAAAATCGGCTTTTCCGTTGCTCTCGGAACCAGGTGAAAGAAGGCTAATAATTATCCGTATAGCGAAAGTGTGATTAAAACGGTCTACTACGTCGGCGTCCAGCTATCTTTGGAGAATATCGCTGAAAGCCGCGGAGAATGGCTTTCTGACGCAATTTGTACGCTATCGGAGCCGATTATCTCGAGCTATACAGGGTGTCCCAAAATTCCTTCAACAGCCGGAAATGGGAGGATCCTGAGATCATTGGAAGCAACATTTTCTTTTGCAAAAATGTTATCTGCGGCTTTGTTTAGGAGTTATTAACGAAAAACATGGACCAATCAGAGCGCGACCTAGACGCGAGTTGGCACAGCCGGCCCGGCGCGCCAACTGCCTATTGGCCGCCATGTGTCAACTCGCGTCTAGATAGCGCTCTGATTGGTCCGTGTTTTTCGTTAATAACTCCTAAACAAAGCCGCAGATAACATTTTTGCAAAAAAAAATGTTGCTTCAAATTATCTCAGGAACCTCCTATTTCCGGCTGTTGAAGGAATTTTGGGACACCCTGTATAGTTGCAGAGTGGGTTCCCGACTGTCCAAAACTTGCGCGAAACAGTTTCGGAGGAGGCCCGCCGCGGCAGTGTTCATCGGCGAACGGGACTCTGCGTAATCACGCAACCGAACGAAGCAATTAAACGTAGGATACCGAATGGACGAGTTTATTACCAGCATAATTACCATAATCGAGCCCCCGCATAGCGTCAGCAGCTCCGTTCCGTTCAAGGTCTGCTTCTGATCGATCGATTTGCATTAGGGAACTAATTATCCGGCTATTGTATAAGTTATTGTCTGTGTAGAGGCGCGTTCGCCGCGGAATAAAATCTCCATGAAAAACTGTACCGGCGATGCAAAAATCGCCTGAGAACAATCCTCGGGCAAGGTGCACCTGTGTAGAGGTGCCTGTATCCGCTACGAACGGTGCAGTGGCAGGATAACGTGAGAGGCAAGCGCGGGAGTTGGATCTTTATCGATCTGCAGATTAATCTTTAGCAACTCTAATGCCTTTCTCGCATAGATGGGGAATATTTCAGGAACGGCAATTGATTACAATGACTCACGAATTTGTTCGCACGCAGCTACCGCGGTCGCCTGGCCTAATTAGCCTTAATCCTGGCGAATTGGTGTTACCTTCGGTTCAATCACCAGTCACTTCTGATCATTGCTTTTTTTTTGTTACACTTAACACTTCGTCGTTGTGGTTAGGTTAACTGCCTTGTCGGTCGTGTATTTATTCAGAAATTATACGGGAACTGCGATTGTTTGATTGAAGGATGTAACTCGATGGGAGAATACAATTCAAGCAACTTTTTCCTTTGCGGAAATGTTCTACGAGTCTTCGTTAAGAAGTTATTCACGAAAAACACGGACCAATTAGGGACGTGGGGCGTCGCCCAGTATCCATGCTCTGATTGGTCCGTGTTTTTCGTCGGTAACTCCTTAACGAAGCGCCGGAGAAGATTTTCGCAAAAGAAAAAGTTGCTAGAAATTACCTCGGGAATCGTCCCGTTCACAGACGTACATTCTTGGGTGACAGGAATTTTTGTTATACATATAGAGGTCCCTTTTTTGTTGCTTACGACTTGTCAGTGAATGGCAACTCCATGGAACATAATTGTAGCATCCTCCAACGAGCACATCAATTTCCTGGGAGAAAGTTGATGATAGATAGAACTGTATGTATACTATGGACATCGTCCACGAAGGCTCTCTGTTACACAGCTGGGCTATAAACAGACTATAGTGTCTAAAATTATACTGTGCGAGACCTGAACAGGTAACGTTAACCTTGTGACACACATTCACGCACTTATGAACTTATGTTAGACTCGCATCATGATTGATCGTGCCAGTTTTTTTTTGCTACCGTGTGTGCGCGTGTTACATCATCGCTAACGTGTTGATGGCGATGGCGTTCCACACGAAAATTACGCGAAATTTCGTAGAAGTCATTCATTATAGAATCATCAGAATTTGTTCACTTAAAATATATAATATTTAATATATCCAGAATTATAATCGTTACTTATATTTCCGAGCAAAAATTTCGTAATAGTCACTTCTAGCAAATCATTATTATATAATTATATCGTAGTAAGTCCATCATATCCTAATAAATTCAGTATTTTAAACTCTGCATTTTCATTTATTGATATCTTATAGAAAATTTTATGCCGTTCATTTCTCAAAAAACGCATCCGTCATATTTTTAACCAATTTATTGTTTCTCCGTTAGAATTCTTTACCCTTTAAAAATTGCATCCTCCAAAAATCTAGTTGATATAAAATCCTCTTGTTTTATTTCCAGCACTTCTTGATAACATTATAATAATCTACCTTAACTCTATAATCTAACCTTAACACCAAACAACTGACAAATGGACTAAGGCCACTATCAAAATAAAAATTTGTATCATTCTATTAGCCAGCTAATTTCCTTTTTACAAGATCTTTGTGATTTTAAATATATTAGTTCAAAATAAACGGC